>JANUWF010001824.1:0-1278679 GCA_026120185.1 Voacanga thouarsii
ATGATGGATTATAGAACATATGTTCTAGATCATTGATGACTTATGCATGACTTTTTGCACTCACTTGGACAAAGTAGTTCTTGATCAAATGCTGTGCATTATTCTTAAACCTGTTTTTCTCTAAAATTCATGAAACATTCTAGAATTTACTTGAATACCTCTCGAGGTGAAAATAAGAAAGACATTCATGATTTAACTTAGGGATGATGGTAATAGGCATTCTTTGGATATTTTGAGCTTTTCAAGCCTACCTATTGTTATATTATCTCTAGTGCCTATTTTGAGCCTAAATTGGTGATTTCTTTCTTTAAAACCCGTCACGATATTTTGTCCATTCCTTTTGCTGAGTGTTTGTATAATTTCCAAATCTTTATGCTCTTGAAGGATGAAAGTATATATACGAAAAAATGCAGGGATGGAGATCATGACTTGTTACTTTCAGTTATGGATTAATTACGAGTGGAGCTAGGAAAAGAAAGGAAGTGGAATGGAAGGAAGAAGTTGAAAAAAATTGAGAAAGAAAAGAATGGTGAGTTGAAAAAGATGAGAAAGAAGAAAAGAAACGAGAGGAAGTAAACAGAGAAAACAACAAGCTGCTAGAAAGAAAAGTGAGTGAAAAGAAAAGAACAGCAGTAGTGAAAACAAAAGAGGAGAGAATTGAAAAAGAATTGGAAAAAAGAATGGAAAAGATTACAAAAGGGATGGTGAGTGAACTATAAAAGTAAGTTCATATAAAACACTTGGCACCATTGCTGGAAAATTGAGTGATCTTGTGAGGAAAAGAGTTGATGATAAGAAGAGGAGAAAAAGAAAAGAAAGAAAAAGAAGAACAATGCAGGATTTGCTTGAAATACATAAGGGTTGTTATATAAGGGTATGGTTTGATTGATTGGTGGAATAGGAGAGCAAGAAGAGTTGGGAATTATAGGTTTACTTTGGGTATCCTTTTCTTGCTTACTCTTAGTTTTTCTTTGACTTTTGATGTTCTTATATCCTTCGTTTGCTAAACCACATTACAAACCTTTAGCCTTACATTACAAGCTTAAAAGTCCTACTTGATCTAAGTAGAATCTTGATATGTCTCAGATTAGTGGAGAGAGAGTATAAAATGTAAGTATATGGAATGCATACTCTTTTTAAACTGACTTCTTTCCAATGGTTTGAGAATATTGTAAAGTATTGAGATGGTTCTACTAAGTTATTTATCACTACACAAGTCTTGCATTAGCTGTGAAAGATTTGGTGTCATATATTTTATGTTCATGAATAAAGAAAGCATTGAAGATGTGGTTTTGGAATTGATTGAGTGATTAAAACCTTGTGTTTTTCCTACTTGTTCTTGATACTTTGCCAGAGGACAAGTGAAGAGTTAAGTGTAGGGGAATGTGATAGGAGCTAAATTGGTTATACTTTGCTTAGTTATTTGAGGCTCTTTTGTAATATATTTTGTGAAATAACTGGTCATATTCTTTCATATTTGAGATTTTACCATTGGAAAGGTATTTTGGTCATTACTTCAGGATTTTGGGTAAAACAAAGCAAAACCATCCGGAAGCAGAGCAGAGGCGGCGTCGGTTGTAAGGCTGGAACCGGCGCTGGCTACACTCTGGAATGTATGAGAACAATTCGGAGAAAAATCAGCAGACGAGTGGAGAAACAGAACTAAGGTGGCGCCGGCTCCGAAGAACTAAGGAGGCGCTGGCTGTGTTCTGTCCCTGAGGCGGTGCTGCGATCTTTCTACGCGTTTTTGGAAATCTGAAGAGTTTTAGCAGATTCCAACTTCTACTTGGCCAAGAACTTTGTACCTACGAGTTTAGGCACCTCTTAAGCCTATAAATAGATGGAAAACACAAGAGAAAATGGGAGAATTCATTGATCATCGTAGAAAATCACTCAGTTTAAGGAGAATTCTTCAAAGTTCAAGGAGGGTTGTACAAGAAGGTTTTTAAAGGAAGAAGAAGGAGGCTTGTCTATGAGTTCTTTCTTTTGCTTTGTTTTCTTTTTCTTGAACAATGATATGTTAACTGTTTTATTGTAATTCGACATTATTTTAGATATTCATGATTTCTAGAGTTATTTGATCTTTTGATTAATTGGTTATTATTCTTGGTATTCAATTACTTATTCTTATTACAAGATTAGTTAGTTGATTCTATCCATTGACTTGCTGGACCAAAGGGGGTTGATTGTTGAAGAACTGGTAATTGAAGGTTAATTGATGTCTTCCGAGACCAAGGGTTCATTGATTAATTTCATGTTCTAAATTCGCCGAGACTAAGGAAATTTAATTAAGGATTGTGTTTAATGCGTCTTTTGGATGAATTAGTTGAGACGGACAAAGTGATTCTAATTTATCGAGAAGATAGTGATTTCATGGATTGACCATCAAAGTGAGTCTACCTTCATCCTTCATGGTGGTAAGAGAATGATTGGTTATGATAATGGTTAAGTTCTTTAAGATCATGTTTTCCTAAACAATGGCTTGAGTTACATAAATCTACATCCTTGACATATACATATTTTTATTTTTATTTTTTTCTTTTTAATTTTCTTTTTATTTATTTTTCACTTTATTGAGTCGATTAAACAATGAAAGAAGGGTAATTAATGTCTACTTGTTCCTTGAGGATCAACACTTGTTTTAACCCTATGCTCAGTTAATGATAAGTATGCTTGCTCATATGTGTGATTTGGGTTTAATATTTTAATTTGAATTTGATTGGGAATGTGCTTAGTTTTATATGATTTTTATATCCAAGTCTGAACGCATCAAGAAGAAAATATCAAAGAAAATTTTAAGGAAGGAGTAGCCCCAATCCAAGCTTGCAAAGAAGAAAAGAGATCTTGTCTATAAGTTTCCTTTGATTTTTCTTTATGATATGAGTTGGGGTTGTTAAATTTCATTAAACCAAATTGTAATTAAAGGGTTGTACCTTATTTTAATCATGCATTAGATTATTATTTGGTTAATTGATTTCTATTTTGATTAATCCATTACTTAGGTTTGATTGATTAGATTTAATTGATTTGGGTAATTCTCTTGTATTAAACTTGAGAAAATATGAATGAGATGGGTTCCCTTTGATGTTAATCTAATAGATCTATTTATCCCTTGACGAACTTGAAAAAGGATTTGGGGGATTGAGAACTTTGTGGTAGATGATGTTTTGGGATCACCTAGAGATAGGGGTTTTAGGGCTTTTTGGCCAATTGAGATTTCCTTGATTATTTTGCATCCTTAGGTTTTAACTTGTGGGATAGAGATATCTATAGGTTGGATCCTAGGGTAGTGAATTCATTACTCGAGACAGAGTGAGTTTTACCTTATTTTGGAAAACTTGCCAATACTTGGAATTGTTGTCAATTGATTGAGTGATGTCCATAATTTAAGTAATCTTGGGAGAATTCTTATTTAATTGCATGGCTAATCTCCTTTCCTCGCTTAAATCTTCCTTGTGATCTTTTATTCTTTGACTTGTAATTTAGGTTAATGGATTTGGGTGGTACTCTTGTGTAGTTAATAATTAATTAGCTTAATCCTTATTTTGATTTATTAAACAATAGAATTCAAGTGGAAGTAGGGGTAATTGACCAAGTTCCCACGGATCTTTGATACTTACCAACTAGACTCTATATTGCATGATGGGTATACCTGCCCAATTGTGTGTGTATATTTGATTAAATTAGTATTTTATTTTTTAAGACTTGATTGAGTTTTGGCTTATTTCTTTACATATTCTTATTGGATGTGTAGTGCATGAACACACATCAACAAGTTTTTGGCACTATTGCCAGAGATCGGTTGTCAATATTCTAAAAACACTTGAGTTTTATTGATTTAATCCATTTTATTTGTATATGTATATGTGTGAATTTTTCTTTTCAGTTATTACCTAATTGCTTTTCGTTTCTAGGACAGCTAATTTTAGAGTCATTTCATGAATCTTTTGTGATTCTTCTATTTGGACTAGCACTGTATTCACCTCTTTTAAGTTGATTTATTTTATTGTTGGATTTTTGGTAGTTGAGTTTGATATTGCTTTATTTTGTAGGATAAAATTCTTGTGTATGCATAAAAGGGATTGTGGCAAAGAGTTGGTTGAATTTGACTGCGAGATTGAAAGGAATTTTTGAAGGTTGATTCGGAAACAAAAACAAAGAACTTCAAAAATTTTAGAAATCTTAGATCTTTCAAGGGAATTAGATAAGAAAATGGAAGTTAATCAAGATAGTAATGGAAATTGTAATGGTAATGGACGAATGACGATTGGTGATTTTGCTAGATTTTTTGTGAACTAATTCAAGTATTGTGAGGCCTTGTGTACATGCAAATAACTTTGAGACTAAGCCTGATTTTTTTCAAATATTTCGATTTGATGGATTATTAGATAAAGATCCTAATGCTCACTTAGTGGCTTTCTTAGAGAATTTGTGACACACCTAAACTTAATGGTGTAACTAAGAATGCCATAAGATTGTGGTTGTCCATTTTTTTTATGAGGGATTATACTAAATCATTGCTAAAATCTTTGCCTATTGATTCTATTACCACATATGAACAATTGGCTAAGAAGTTTCTAGCTAAATACTTTCACCCTGCTAGAGTTGCCAAGCTAAAGAATGATATATTCTCATTTTTTCAATTAGAAAGGGAGATAATTTATGATACATCGGAAAGACTTAAAGAATAGATTAGGAAATGCCCTCAACTTGGTTTTGATCTTAGGCTGCAAATGTTAGCATTCTATAATAGGCTTAATTTTTTAAGAAAGAAAATGGTTGATGCTTCTTTAGGAGGAACTGCTTCATCTAAAACCCCAGAAGACCTTTTTAATTTAATGAAACATATCTCATTGAACATCAATTCTTGGGGAATGCAAATATCAAAGGCTAAGAGTCAAGAAATGTACAATGTGGATAGCATGGCATATTTGGAAGCTAAGTTGGAAGCACTTACAACAAAAGTGGATAAGATGAATGTTACTTTTGCCAAATAAGTTATGATGTGTAACTTTTCTGGGGGGGGGGGGGACATCTCAATTTTGAATGTCAAGGAATAGGAGTGGGGAGTGAACAAGACGTTGAACATGTGGATTATATGGGGAATGGAAAGCAAAAGAACACTTCCTTAGGTAACACTTATAATCCCACTTGGAAAAATCATCCAAACTTTTCTTAGACTGATCAAGGACAAAACTAAGGAGGACCTTAAGGAGTTCATCTCAATTACAATCCAAGACCCCAACCTCCTCTACCATTTCATGCACCACATCCTCCACCGCCTCTGTAAGCACAACCAAGACCATCTTTCAAAGACTTAGTGGCTAAATTTGTGACTTCCATTGACACTCATTTCCATGGTGTTGAGGCATCCATGAGAAACCAAGAACCTTCAATTCACAAACTTGAAAATCAAATTAGACAACTTACAAAGATGCTTTTGGAGAGACCATTACGAGTTTTGTTTGGAAATACTGCGGGCAATCTACGTGATGAACATGGAAAGCCCTAATCCTTTTCTTTACTATGCTTTATACTTAAATAAATGTTTAGTTTTATTTGTTTTACTTATGTTTTGTTTTCAGTAATCCTAGGGCTAATAAGTCTTTATGAGATAATTTTGTGTTGTTTAGTTGTTAGGTATTGAAGAATAGTCTTGTTTTGTCATCTTCTGTGAGTCTTGTGATTATATATATATTTCCACTTTATTTGTCTTTTCCTAGTATGCTTATGCTATTGCATTTATTTTAATTAAAAAAGGTGTATTTTTGCATTTCTGAAAGCACAGGGAGAGATGGAGTTCATACTCCATGGTGACATGCACTTAAAATTCTAGAAAAAATGAAAGTTCAGAGATTGCATGGCTGCGTGCAAATCATGCATGATAGCACTGCACATCCCACTGGAACGAAAATGCTGTCATTTCTCTACACATTCCTCAAAGCATAAAATTATACATGGCACCATGGCAGTCATTCTGCATGGCACCGTGGATAGATGAATAAATCTAATGACATCGTTTTGATTTTAAGTTTCAAACATCAGAAGGTCAACGGTGACGTGCAGAGCATTACCCATGGTATTATGCATCATTGAATCCCAGAAAATAAAAACCCTTTTCTTCTTTTATCTCCCCCTATTTCTTTCAAAACCCTTCAATAGCGGTTACTCCATTCTTCAAAACTACCATTGCCGTACATCAATCTCCATTGCCCATCACTCAATTCTTTCATTAAATCATCAATACCCGTGAAATTTCATCCTTCTACAGATTTGAAACACACCACAGTGTTCTCCTTGGCGTGACTCATAGCTTTAAATTGGCAATTAGGGCAACTCCCCAGCTACATTATGGTGACTTCTAAACTAAAATTTTATTTGTTGATTGAGAAGCATTGTTAAATAAATTTGATATTATTGATTATATTACTGTGTTAAAATGCACTATGGATGAAATTGTGGGTGATTTTTGTCAGTGGGCTTCTGCCACTTTGATTGGAATATTAATTTGTTGACTTTAAGTTGTATTTGGACTGAATTGATTATTGTCAGTTGATTGATTGTGTACAAGAGTTGACCTATTTTTGAGTTTGTGAATTGTTTACTGCTGAATTTAGATTGAGTTGGTTTACTTTGACTTCCGTTGAAGCCTATGTTGAGTTGTTTTGACAGAGTATACTTTGGGTATTAAACTAAGTTGTGAGTTAAGAATTTTTTTTTTTTTGTGAAGTATGTGTTGGGAGAATTGTGAACAGGAGCCTTTGTTTTTTTGGTGTATTCTTATTGATATTGTTTTAAGCTTTGTTAGATTTGTTTTGATATTGTGGCAATTGTTGGATTTAAGTTGAGTAAAGAAATTATAGATTAAGGGTGCATGAGTTTAGTTGGAAGGAAATTGAACTAATTTGATTTCATGGATTGCATTATGTTGATTGGTTTATGTGAGTTATTGGTTTATTTGAATTGGGTTTGGAGAAGTAGAGTTAAGTTTTAGCTAATTGCTTAACACTACATCACTCATTTCTTTCTCTTGGATCGTTCATTTATTTCTTTTCTTCCAAGTCTTTTCCTTTACCTTCCATTTCCCTTCTAACATTTTTTCTCTACTCTTTTGTTGTCTCCTTCTTTACTTTTTACCTTCATTCTAGTCTACCTTTTTCATCTTGCCCCCTTTCACTTACACTATCCTTATGACACCCAAACACAGAGCTACCAAGCTACCTTCAAAGAGAAAGAGAGGTGAAGGCACCTCTTCTACCGAAACCCAACCCTCCAATGCTTCTGGATTTGTGAATGCTAAAAATGAAGAGTGGTTTTATAAGAAGGAAGGGTGAAAAATCATAGTAGAAAGGACTTTGGACCCTATAATGGACCATAATTTGAAAATCTTTAATTTGTTCAAGCAAGCAGGATGGAGTCCAATCCTAATATTGAAAGGTTCCTACTACCCTACTTTGGTTAAGGAATTTTATGGCAATATGAAGGCTAAAAAGTAAAATAATTTGAGGAATATTGACACAATAGTCAGAAAGGTGAGGATTAGCATGATTAGAGAGCTTTTGGCAACTATATTAGCCTTGAGAGACGAAGGGATATGGGTGGACATCGATACCTATAGCAAGAAGGTGGTGTCTAATCCCAAGTGAAAATTGAATGAGGCTAGGTCAACATTACATCTAACCTATAGGACTGCTGGCACAGCCGAGGTATTACATATGATAGACCTACTTGCACAGTAAAAACTATTAGTATACCTCTTGGGCTTCAATGTCTCTCCAAGGGCAAGTGGACTTGATGAAGGTAGGTTAGTGGATATTTATGTGCTACAGAAGCTTATACAAGCTCAGACTATCCCTTTAGTGTAGCACTCCAACTATACATATGCGCAAAATATCACGGGATGTGCCCCGTCCAAAGGACGATGGGTCTTTATAACTAGGTAATAAATTAAAAAAAGGGAAAGTAACTTAAAATCTTATTTCAAAGGAAATTAATAAATTAAAAAAAGGGAAAGTAACTTAAAATCTTATTTCAAAGGAAAATAATTTCTACAAGTCTCTCCAAATACATAAAATGAAACAACTGCTATACAGGAACAAAATAAAAAAATTTATATTAGCTAACTTCTAAGAGCACGCAACCTTATCAAAGCTGGCAGAGCCTGAAATATGACATCAAAAGGAATGTGAGAAATAATCTCACGAAGTCCTATGTGTACTCTTGATTGGATCAAAATAGATTTCATGAATGCACTTTGAAACCAATTATCATAAGTTTACTGCAAGTCAAACATTTTTCATAAACAACGTGAGTGATATTAATCATATCAAAATCACAATAGTATGTAACATACAAAACCACTCAAAAATAAATGGACTGTGAAACCTTACATCATAGCCTTGCCATCAAACCCTGCATCATGTCAAACACTATGACACCCTGCATCATAATATAATGGGTGTACGACCCACTGGGTAAGATACTCCTCCGTCTCTTACCCTAACTTATCGAATGTCCACCCCAAAAAATCAACCCACCCGGACTGAGGAACTAGCTCGGACTGACCTGACCTAGTAGGACTATTACCTTTTCTAGGCAGAGCTCCTCCCTCAGAGATGACCTTCTACTGAGAGACTTGCTTTTCCCTTCCGAGGTTAGTCCTAGAGGTCTACCCTTATTAAATATGCAATGTTTCAACACATCATTTACAAGACAATCTCAATGAAAACATTTCCAACAACTCTGGCCATGTAAGCATGATGTTCAAATGATTAGCCGTAAAAATTGTTTTACAATTAAAAGATGATTTTCCAATAAAATCTTTATTTGAAGGAAAATTTTATTGAGAAACAATTAAGCGTGCATTCCAGTCAATCACATCATTGAGATAATGAACACGTTCCAAATGACTTGTGGTTCGAAGCTTTTATATCAAATATTTGATGCAAGGACTTACTTGATTCCTTTGTCTCATAGATGAAAGATTCTTCTGATGACTTGTTCAATGGAACTTAGTCCTATCTAAAGAAAATACAAAGATCTCGTCACAAACTTCCCTATAAGCCTTATTTTGTCATCGTATCCAAAATAGCTTAACTACCAACATCAAGCCATCAAATAGTTCAAACCAACTAATTTCTTCACCTTAAACATAGCATGCTAGTCATGAAATAATTCACGCTAACTCTTCATTGTAGACTAAGACAATTTACTAGACAATAAGCTAAAATAATTAAATGAACAGACGATGAAGTAAATATATATATATATATATATATATATATATATATATATTTAATTAGTTAATTAAAATAAATTTTTTTCATAAAATAAATAATAAGTCATTAAAGGACCACGTAAGTAAATGTCTAACATATAAATAGATTATTAGATAGCAAATAATTTGAGAATATTTGATGTTTTATATTTAATAAGTCAATGATTGGATAAATTTTATTACGAAAGATGATTTGAGTATTTATGTTATAAAGACAATAATGTTAAATATTAGTAGATCACAAAAATAGTACCAACTTAATAATAATAATAATAATAATAATAATAATAATAATAAAAATAATAATAATAATAATAAAAATAATAATAATAATAATAATAATAATAATAATGATGATGATGATGATGATGATGATGATGATGATGATGATGATGATGATGATGTGAATATTAAATAATAATTTTATTGTTGATAAACATATATCATTGTTAGCAATTAGAAAGTATCATACAAAATCAACTAAAAAAAATTATGGACAATAAAAGACAATCAAGACAATCAAGATATATATACACTCATACACATATATATTATTCTCCTATGACTTATATCCATAACCAAAGACAATCAAGATCATACCGCAATAAAATTCTCATCTCCTATCATCATACTATTAGAGGGTATGTTCATGAATACAAAACCTTGAAAAGATCAATCAATTGCGTAACTTAAATTTTCCATGATCCTACCATGCTCTTCTAACCTATAAAATCACAACTTATTTGTTACATGAATTAGCTCTCCAAATAAATCAGAATATTGATCCAACAAAATCAACCACCAAACATCATAGTTGGGTAATGTAGATTACCTCAGTATATAGAAGTTCTATGGTCTGATTAGTGACTCCTTGTTGGCCAAGTCAAATCCTCATTAGCAAAGTGCAAGGTTCGCCTAGATCACCTAGGGTTCCCTGTGGTTGCAAAGGGAAAAGGGAAGAATTCAGTCATTCTGTTTCAGTTAAAATAGAGTAGATAAGAAAAGAAGAAGAATGAGAGGAAGAAGATCACGACCTTGTAAAGATACCAATAATGTCGTGTGATGGAGAGTAGAATTATTTAGGTGAAGAATAGAAGAGCTTTAGATGAGTGTGTGTTTTGGTTTAGGGAAGGAAACGTGAGAGAGTTTTGGTAGGGTTTGAGTATGTCCACTAGAGAAGAAGTAAACTATTGCTAAAGAAACAACAAAACTTATTAATTTAGTAATGTTGCCTAGCTAGTGTAGGAGTGAATTAGTCACGAAGCCTTTTTAGTGTTGAAGATGTCTTGATTGTGCTATTTGAATAAAAATCAGGAGTTTAGTGCAGACAAGAGTTCTGGTTGTGTGTGTAATACCCTATGTTTTTAATCTTTGATAGCCCACTACATTTAATAAAATGAGCATTTGCATCAGTGGCCAGAACAAAAGATGATCATTGTAATGAGAAGAATATTTTGGTGCAATAAAAGTATGTAGGGACCTGGATGTAATTTTGAATTTATTCTATTCATACTCTAAATTTTCAGAAAGCTACTACTTTTAATAAAATAAGAGGTTGGGGGTACACTTAGAACAAAAATTGATCAGTACGATGAGATGAGCGTTTCGGTACGAATTAGACTATTTAGGATTCCAAGGGCATTTTCATAATTTTGACCGCATATTTTACAAGATTGAGAGAGAATTGAAGATTTTGAATGTTGCTATTGAATTCAATGGAATTTATAGAATTTATTGGCAAAATAAAATATTTTTCCAATACAGTTCCGATTGTCGGCCATTTTTGAGAAAAATTGAAAACACGGATGCAAATTTGGACATGTGGCATCATGTGATTGGTGGCCAAGGACATGTGTGAAACCATTTCATAATATTGCATGTATGAAATATTCATGCATGCAAAACTTTCTAAGTAAGTTTTATAAAACAATTATGAAAATATGTAGAAAAAGGAGAATGCGGCAAGTGTAAAGTGGGCCACCATGCATTTAATGAAATAAAATCTCATTTGCCTTCATTTTGACCATGTTGAGGCGGTGGAGAAGGGCTGAAATCCAGCAGCCATAAAGGGACAAGAAAAGATGGGGGGAAAAGCAAAAAAGAAAGAGAAAATGAAGGAAAGTTAGAAAAAAGAAAGAGAAAGAAAGAAGTGTATGTGTTTTTCATGTGTTCTGGGTGTTCGTGGAGCAAAATCAAGCCAAAAGATCCCACATACAAGGTAAAAGCCTATGCTTCAAGAATTAAAGCCATAGATTTCATTAAGGTTCTTATTTTGATATGAGTTGTAACATGAAAACATGAGATTTAAGATTATGATTTGGATTAAATATGTACTATGTGAACCTTTGTGTGTACAAGAGTGTGTGTGTGTGTGTGCGCGCGCCGGTTGGATGAAGGCTTTATATGATATGTTTTATGTGGTGAATGAAGGTATTTAATTGGTGATTTAAGGGGTTATTCATGGTTGATGAGAAAAGTGGTGAAATTGGAAGAAAATGAATCTTTAATGGAAATAAACAACAGCAATTTTAATTCATGCTGGTGACTATATAGTGTTCAAAGCATGAATTTGGTAACTTGGTGGATCTTAAAATGTGAAGATTTAAAAGTTTTTCAAAGGGGGAATCTGGGGATTAAGTGCCCTAAAGGTGTTATGAATCAAGGAGAAAAAGAGAGGAATATTAAAATGTGAAAACGACATAAATTAGGGCAAAAATCTGAGAGCTTTTCATCTCAGTAATTCTTGAACGAAATCAGGCTTGGGAAAAAGGACTTCATAGAAATGTAGTTAAGAGTCTAACGAGTGTTTTGGTACATAATGAAGCTCAATCGGAGTTGTGGATCAAAACTTATGCGCAAAACAATATAGCGCATTGATTGGGAAAAATTGCAGAATTTTAGTTTTGACATAAGTGAACCTTAAGGAAGTATTTGCATGATTTTGGGAATGAAAATGCAGGAGAAGGAAATAAATGATTTCCTTCTATTTGTGAGTGTTGGTTTAAGCCTCGGCAAACTAAGCTAAACATGAAAAAATGTTTAATGTAAGTTATTCGCATTAAACAGTCGATGATGGGTTAAATACGGTACTCGAACGATATAAGCTATCTAGGACACGAGATGAGTCCCACTAGATTTCAAAACTTTTAAATGCTAGTATGCTTTACTTTTCATGAAATAACACATTACGTACTATTTTGGGATCCCTGATTTGATTCAAGGTTTTTCTGAACAATGAAATATTGTTTTGCCACGTTGGGATGGCATGAATATCATAATTAGCTTAGAAACCATAAAGGATAAAAAAAAGCATGTATTTTGTAAATATAATCCTTTTGGGATTAAATAATTGGGATTTTCTAAAATATGGTAATTTTTAGAATCAAGTATTTGGGAAATGACCAAAATGCTCTTATTGGAATTTTTTATGGAAGCATAATTAAAAACTTCGAATCTAATCCTCATCAAGGGTTAGAATTTTGAAGTTATTGAACAAAATTTCTTTTTGGAATCCGATATGGGTAAAATGACCCGGATATCCTTATTGGAACATTTTATGATGTGAAAAAGACTTTTATCCTTTTTCACTGCAGATTTTGGAAACAATCTCTCGGTATGAGATCAACTTTTGGAAAATGATATTTTTGCCTCGGAAAAATATTTTATTTGGAATTCCTTCAGGAGTATGGAATTGGTACTGGTCTTTTGAACCAGTGGAAACATTGAGTACTCAGTAAGGATTTTGATCTTTGCCCTAGCTCATGTTAGAGATAAACAACCCAAAGTAACTTAAGTAGTTCTGGGGATTGTCTTACTCCAAACAGGGTGATAGGACATTGAGATGAGTCATCTTGGCTAGCCATTTAGCACTAGGCAATTGCTGCACTTTGTGTGAATTTTGATTTTGGGTTGTTCACGGGTTGAGCAAAACACCTAGCATTGTTCAATCCCTTGCTACCTCGATGGTGATTGGCATCAGAATTGGGACCACTGGGCTTACAGTAGCAAGTAAAATATTCTGAATTACTCGGTATTATGCTTGTTTGCACTTACCCTTCCGACAATGCACAATGTCGAAGGCGAAGCCATATGAGCTTTGCACATCGGCCGACCTTCTGTTGAAAGAAATGCCTACAGTTTTGAAATTTTAGGCAATGACTTTGAAATGAAACATAGCTTTCAAAAAATGGTTGAGCTTTGAATAAACTATTTTTTTTAGACAGTTTTAGAATTCTTTTAGTAGAAACGTGGAAGATTTTTTCTGTAGTGACTTTTGGGGACAAAACCCAATACTATTTTTCCTTATCTACCTTTGTAAAGCACTAGCACACACTTGGGGCTCACTGGATGATTTTCACTCAGACGTGTTGATAGGAGAAAAATTTATCTATATTTTTCTAGTTATTTGAGGGCATTTTGTGATACATTTGTTGTAATAACTCGGCAAATTCTTTCATATTTGATATTTTACCATTGGAAAGGTGCTTTGGGATTTTACTGCAGAAAACAGCGAAAAAATAACAAAACTATTGCCACCGAGCACAGCCGGCGCCAGCCGTGACCTACGGAGCCGACGCTGGCCCCATACCGGCTAATAGGGAAAATTTTGAAAAAAAAAAAAAAGAATACGACCGAGCCAACCAAAGCATAGTCAGCACAAGCCATGACCTTCCAAGTCGGCGCTGGCTCCGCGCTGTGCAACATCAGGGAGCTTTCCAATTTTTACACGGATTTGGTAATTTCTAAGAGTTTTGTATTTTTCAATCTTTACACAGCCCAAAACTCTTAGGGGATGAATTTTAGCATCTTGGAAGCTTATTTAAACAAGAAAAACACAAGACAAGAGTATGAATTCAAGGATTAAATCAGTAAATTGCTCATAAAAGGAGGAATTCATCAAATCAAAGAGCATTTTTTAAGAGAGTCTTCAAGGAAGAAAACGGAGGCTTGTCTATGAGTTCTTTCTTTAACCTTTATTTTCTTTTTCTAGAACAATGACATATTCAATGTTTTCATTGTACTTTGACAATATTTTGGGATTCATGGTATATGTATTAATTTAACTATTTGATCAATTTTCTATCATTCATGGTGTTTGATTACTTGTGATTATGGAAGAATTGATGAAGTTAGATTTACTTCCAATTAACATGAGAAATGACGTTAGGAGTTGATTTAATTTTATTGATTTCATATTTGTTATTTCTGAATGGACTTGAGAAACGAAGTTAAGAGTAAAGAACTTAAGTAATCAAAGGCTAGTTAATTTCACCTAGAGTATAAAGTTGTTAACTAATTTCATGTTTATGAGGATATGTTTAATGCATCTTTTGGTTATGTTGGTTTGATTAGGAAATCTGCTAATTTAATCAAGCGATAGCGATTTTATAGATTGCGAAAGAAGTGGAGTATGTATAAGTGAATTCATGAACTGGGAAATAATTGAACTTTACTTTATATTCCTTCATGATGCCAAGATAATGATTAATTGAGATAATTGCTAAATGATTCATTGTCATGTTTTTTACGATTGTTGTCCAAATTGCATATTCCTACATCATTGAGTTGTATATATTTCTTTATTTTTATCTTCATTACCTTATCTCTTTATTTGGTCAGTTAAATAATGAATGAAAATGGATTATTGTATACTTGTTCCTTTGAGGATCGATACTTATTAATTCCCTATACTCTGCTTGTGATGAGTGTACATACTCGTATGTATATTTTGGGATTAATGTCTTAATTAAAACTTGACTAAGGCATGTGATAGGGCCTAAATTAGTCATATTTTTCCTAGTTATGTAAGGCTATTTTGTGATACATTTTGTATAATAACTAGTCATATTCCTTCCTATTTGATATTTCCCTTATAAAAATATTTTTCTGTAATTTTATGCAAAAATAAGGAAAAATTAGAGGTAATTGTGTGATTTTTCAGAATAGAGGCGGTGCTAGCCCGAGAAGGATAGCCGTCGCTAGTCTGTCACTGGAGGAACAAAGAAAAAGCAAAGAAATAGAGTAGAACAGAGGAAGCAAATTGCAATTGGAATTAAAGGAAAGTGCAGCTTCATGGCTTAATTGAGCTGACAGCAAGAAAAGGACAACATCAAAATAAAGGAAGACATTTCGGTCAACAAATGTGGCTGAGAAAAGGACAAAAGCAGCAAGTGAAGACAAAGTCAACAATTTCGGCAAAATCGGTCTTTAGCTAAAGTAGATGGAATTCGGCTCAGCAAGTCTATGCAACAACATGAAAACGAAAATAGAATTTCGGTGGCTTATAGGCTTGGGAAAACGGCTCGACTGAGCCGATTACAACAAAGTTGATTTCGGTTGCTAGGTTTCAGCAGTTTCATAGCTCGAAAGAAAGGAAGCCTCCTCATGGCTTGATTGGAAACTGATTTCAGGCAAATTACAATCCCACAAGAATTGTGCTTCAAGTGCAAAATATTTAGCACAACACAACAAAAGCAAAGGCTAATTCAGATTTCTAATTCTCAATTGATCAGATTAAGGCGGTGGATGGTGGACTCTCAATGTTTACTTCGATTGTTTTATTTAGACTTTTATTAGGACAATTTCTAATCCTTTTTGGTTTTGAATTTTAGGTAATTACTTCTTCTTTATTTAGGATTCTTTTAGGAATTTTGTAAGCCTATAAATAAAGCCCAATTTACCCTAGGAAAAGGGGGGGAGGGGTGTACAATGTAGGGACTTAGATTTATTTTAGAGTGCATCACCAATATTTTCTCAAGAGAAATAGTTCAAGAAGAATTGTACAAGAAGGTCTACAAAGGAAGAAGAAGAAGATTTGTCTATGAGTATCTATTTCTTTACTTTGTTTTCTTTTTCTTGACCAATGGTGTATTAATTATTTTATTGTAATTTGACATTGTTTTAGGTGTTCATGATTTTTAGAGTTATTTGATCTTTTGATTAATTGATTTTTCTTCTTGGTATTCAATTACTTAGGTTGATTACGAGATTAATTGGTTGTTTCTTTCCATTAACTTATTTGGAAAAGAGGTTAGTGGTGGTTTCAATTTATTGATTTCATATATGTTGTCTCTTAACTTACTTGGAAAGGGGGCTAATTGCTAAGAACTGGTAATTAAAGGTTAATTGATGTCTGTCAGGAATGGATTCATTGGTTAATTGCATATTTTAAGTTTGCCAGGATTGAAAATTCAATCAAAGGATTATGTTTAATGCATCTTTTGGGTAGAACTGACTGAGACTGGAATGCGATGCTATGTTATCTAGAAGATAGGGATTCATGGAATGGAAATGAAGTGAGTCTATATTAATCCTTCATGATGCCAAGAGAATGATTAGTTATGACAATGGTTAGGTACTTTAAGGTTATGTTTGCCAAAATAATGATTTAAGTTATATACTTCTCCATCCTTGACAGGTATATATTTTTATTTTTATTTCTTTTTCACTTTATAGAGTCGGTTAAACAATGAAAGAAGGGTGATTAATATCTACTTGTTCCTTGAGGATCGACACTCGTTTGAACCATATGCTCTGTTAATGATGAGTACACTTGCTCATATATGTAATTTGGGGTTAATGTTTTAATTTAAACTTAATTGGGAATGTACTTATTTTTATATGATTTTTATATCCAAATAAATACGCATTAGCATGGATTAAATGTGATGATTTTTATACATGTAAAATTTATGCATCTAAAGTACCCCCATTTTTCTAGATAGAGAAAGGTTAGCTGCCATCCTCCATGTGAATGATGAAGCCCCTTGGTTAGCTGTCAATCTCAACAACCAAAAGATATTTTCTGATCCGGAGTGGAAAGTAAGTGATACTAGAGCTGCCTTGAGATTGTATAGGAGAGGTCCCATTGGGCAACTAAGGTTTTACTCTAATAATGATCTTGAAGTCAACTTATATGCCCTAGTCTATATTTTTTCTTACAATATTATTCCAAAAGCTTGTGAGTTCAATGAGTCCCGGGTTTTTTACTTGTACATTCTTCATAGGATGATGCACAGTCTACCCAACCTGCTTACTCCTTTAATCATTCAATCCATGCGGATGTGATCTATTCTCACCTCTTTACAAAAGCTTTTGTCTTCCCTCTTGTGATAATAAAAATTGTAGAAGCCTTTAGTATTAGCTTGGAGGGGAAACATACTGTAACCACCATGGAGCATGATACAGTTACTGAGTAGACACTTACTAGATGTGGTTATAGTACGGAGGTAAGGCATTGTTTACGACCTTTTGATGTGCAATACCCGGGACGAGTTAAACTTCCACCCGAAGAAGAAGAACATCTTACACCACCACCTAGAGCTTGTGCTAATAGTTGCCACAACCAATCTGGGAGTGATTTTGAGGCTGAGGTGGGAGGTCAATTAGAGCATTTGTGAGTACACATGGAAACCCAAACGGAGATATTGCTATATCTACGCGAGTCCATGACTAACCTTACTCGAAGGGAAAATGCTCAAGAACAGCAATGGGTGTAATGGTTGCAAAGATTTCTGGACACTCAAGGAGGCAATGGTAGCCATGAGGCCAATGCTGAGGATTGAGTATTTTTCCACTCTTATGTATTTCTTTTCTTTGGCTTTCTTTTTTCTTTATATTTTCATGACCATTCTTAGGATTTCTTTTTAGTTTTTCTCTTTCCTTTTCTTTTCCTTTATTTTGATTTTATTGTTCTTTTTCTAGATTTACGCTTCTATTTTTGTTTATTTTATTTTTAGGTACAATTTCCCTTATGCCTCCTTGTGATGAATTCACATATGTTGAAGTTTAAAATGTAATGGAAGTATTTTCTTTTCTCTATTCTTCCTCTTTAACTATTTTTAGTACCTTAGCTTTGCTTTCATTATCATATTTTTAGCCGTTGAGGACAATGTCTAATTTAAGTGTGGGGGAGAGTTTAGTTTTAAATGTATTCTCCATATCTTTTTCTGAAATTTTAAAACATATTTGTGCTTTCAATGCCTTAGCAAGGCTGTGATTATCTTTCTTCTTTGGATATTAGATTTGTCAATCATTTGGTGGATTTTCATTGACATTAAAATGGTTTATTGGATAGGATGTGTTAAGACTTGAGAATTTAGGTAAATATTGTTTATGCATTGGTATTTGATTATTATTTGACTCATCTAGTTTAAATCTGGATAATGTGAGGAATATGGAAAATGTTTTTGGCTAACTCTTGTATTATGGGATAGAATTTTCCTTGACATGGAGTTATATTGAGGAATGAGAAAATATTATGGACAATTGTTGTGATGGTTGTTATTGAAAAAAAAAAAAAAGAGATGGTTATTGTTGATGAGAAATTATTTTTGCTTGATTATGGGGGGCCAATATAGATAATGAAGAGAAACTCACTTTTTTTAGGCTATTAATTCTCAAAAGCAAATGAAAAAAAGAGATTGTTGAAAAAATTATGAGTGATGACTATAGGAGGGCTAATACAGTGTGTGAAGATAAATCCATACACTTGAGGCTATCAATTCCCTAACTCATTTTAAAAAATTGAGAGAAAATATTTTGAGTGTTCTCCTCAAAACATGACTTAAGTTATGCAATTTTTAGACTTATAATGCTTAAGTTGGTAGATAGCTTGACTTGTATGATTCATATTTTCCATACTTTTACTTGAAGAGTGAAATAATATTCTTAGACTAGTGTATAAACTTGTTTAATTCAAATTCAAGGGCTTTGGTATGTCTTGTTTGGTATTGTGTTTTGTAAATGATTTCAAAGGATTGAAAAAATGACAAGGACATATCTAAAGTTTGAGAGGTAATTATGATTTCTCTAAGTGAAATTTTTGAAAGGATGTCTTGTTTTTCTTTGTTTAAGGGCTTTGCTTGAGAACAAACAATGGTTCAAGTATGGGGGAATGCGATAAGGGCAAAATTTATCTATATTTTTTCTAGTTATTTGACTGTATTTTGTAATACATTTATTGTAATAATATGGCATATTCCTTCATATTTAATATTCTTACCCTTGGAAAGACGTTGTGGGATTTTATTGTAGAAAACGACAAAAAAATGACAAAACCGTCGCCGTCCGTGACCCACGGAGCCGACGCTAGCCCCATTCTGGCAAAAAGGAAAATTTTACAGAAAAAATTGAGTACAACCAAGCTGACCAGAGCATGGCCGGTGCTAGTTGTGACCCTCCAAGCCGGCGTTAGCTCCGCTCTGTGGGACGTTGGCGAGCTTTCCAATTTTTTCTCGGATTTGGTAATTTCTAAGAGTTTTGGTATTTTCCAATCTCTACTCAGCCCAGAACTCTTAGGGGACGAATTTTAATATCTTGAAAGCTTATTTAAACAAGAAAAACATAAGAGAAGAGTATGAATTCGAGGATCAAATCAATAAATCGCTTATAAAAGGAGGAATTCATCAAATCAAAGAGCATTGTTCAAGAGAGTCTTCAAGGAAGAAATATGAGGCTTGTCTATGAGTTCTTTCTTTAACCTTTGTATTCTTTTCTATAATAATGACATTTTCAATGTTTTTCACTGTACTTTGACAATATTTTAGGATTCATGATATGTGTATTAATTTAGCTATTACATCAATTTAATATCTTTGTTGGTGTTTGATTACTTGTGATTAATGTTAGAATTGATGAAGTTAGATTTACTTCTAATTGACTTGGGAAATGATGTTAGGAGTTGATTTAATTTTATTGATTTCATATTTGTTATTTTTTAATAGACTTGGGAAATAAAGTTAAGAGCAAAGAACTTAAGTAATCAAAGGCTTGTCAATTTTGCCTAGAGTATAGAGTCGTTGACTAATTTTATGTTTATGAGGAATTGTGTTTCATGCATCTCTTGGTTATATTGGTTTGATTAGAAAATCTGCTAATTTAATCAAGAGATAGTGATTCCATGGATTGGGAAAGATGTGCAGTCTGTATAAGTGAATTCAAGACTTGGGAAATAATTGAACTTTACTTTATATTCCTTCATGATGCCAATATGATGATTAGTTGAGATAATCGTTAAATGATTCATTGTCATGTTTTTTAGGATTGTTGTCTAAATTGCATATTCCTACATCATTGAGTTGTATATATTTCTTTATTTTTATCTTCACTATCTTATCACTTTATTCGGTCGGTTAAAAAACGAATGAAAAGTGACTATTGTGTACTTGTTCCTTTGAGGATTGATACTTGTTAATTCCCTATACTATGTTAGGGATGAGTATACTTGCTCGTATATGTATTTTAAGTTTAATGTTTTAATTAAAACTTAACTAAGGGATGGATTTAAATTTGATGATTTTTATACACCTAAAATTTATGCATCACAGTCTTTTATCTTATTTTACGATCCAGAGTTCAGTAGTCGCACGAATAGGAAGGATAGCAAAGTATAGGTCTGGATACTTCTTCTTTTACATAAGTACATTACTGGTGTATTACGGCTAGTTGAATGTATAGGACCTCATTTTTGTATATTACATTATATCCGTTTGGTTTTGTTATATCAATCTAGGCATTATTTACTTATCTGGCTTAACCGTTATAAAGACCCCTTGTTTGGGTTACTAGACAGGGCGACACCCATTTATAGTACGCTTCTGTTGTTATTGTTGGTAGGGGTGTTATATTTTGTATCAGAGCATAGTTGTTATAAAACTCTTGTATCGCTATAGGAACAGATAGAACTTTTTTATCATGTAGGCATGACAGGTAGGAATGACAAGGGGAAACACCCAGTAGATGATCTCAGAGTGTTGGATTGTATGCCCTCTTAGACTAGGTTTCTGATGTAAAATCGAATATTTTAATAAAAGAATTTATTTTCAGAAATTGTTTGTGAATTTACTTTTTGTTTTTGCACAATTTTCGTTTGGAACAGACCCATTGTGTTTAAATAAGTGGTCTAAGTGAATGGTGGTCTTTCACAGTAATGTATGGATCACGGGTTATTTAAACACATAAACTTTTGTTCTTAACCTATTAATGAGACTGGGAATCTCATCATGTTTATGTTATTATGCTATGAATTCCAAATGAGGAATGGCTTACCTTTAGCCAGTGAGTAGTCCACTCACTTCATGACATAAGTGTATTTTGAATGCGTAGGACAGGACCTGTAGTAGTGGTTTCTAAAAGTACTTTATGATAGAAACCTAGACTACTACCGCTACAGGGTGGACTAGTACTCTACGACTTGAGTATGAGTTGGTGGTCTGGCGAAGCTGGTAGCATATACTTTGATTTGCTATAGTTGAAGTTCTATCGTAGGGCCAATATACTTGCATGTTGGGTATGTGTGACGAGTTAGTTAAGACAGACTTGTATAAGATAGTTTCTGCACTATATCACCCCTTGTGGTTGTCCGAATGGTCTAAAATGCCCAGGGCCCTGGGAAACATGACTAGGATGTTTGCTTTAGGATAGCTCCCTTGGAAAGCGAAAACACTCCATGAAGTTGTGGATCATTGGACTAGAAGCCTAAGGATGGTAGATGTCATTTAGAGGGGTGTCAGTACATTTCTTCCTCTCTAAATGTACGACGATGTGTAGAGGGGTATTTTAGTCATTTCACATGTAGGTCGGAGACTTAGCTAACGCAGCATTGTCCTTGGGGTCAATATTTCCATATGGTGATATTAGGAAATATTTAAAATGCAAAATACAGATATTTTTATGGCAAGGGCATTTTGATCATTTTAGTAGCTAATGCGGTGTGTCTTTTGGTCGCCAGTATAGACCGTGAGTCCTAATTAAATACGGGCTAAAGAATTGATTTTAAATTAAATGGAATTTATTTTATTTAGGTAGCCTGATTTAATTATTGGGCCAGAATAAAATAAAGGTCTATGGAGAGAGAGAATTAATTAAATTAGTTTGGTGGGTTAATTAATTATTCAGGGCTTTGGCCCAGTTTGAATAATTAAAGATTAACCTGGGACTAAACTAATATATGCTTAATTAATTGGACTGGTTTATTTGGGCTGAAAAATTAATTATTTATTAATTGGGCCATTTATTTGGTTTTAGTTAGAATAATTAGTTAAGCCCAAAAAGGTTAAACTAAGAGTCCAATGGCCCAATCCAGTTTAACCTAGGGTTTTATTTTGGTGAAACAGGAGAAAAAAAAAACAACGTTGTTTTTCCAGTGCTTCCTCTCTGTGAAAAATACCAGATGTTTTTTTCCTCTCCCTCTCCAGAAAATATTCTTTAGCCCCAAGGTTGTTTCACCAAAACGATATTAGGCAGGCCATATACTAAAAGATCGAAAGCTAGGCATTCATCTACATGCAAAGACGAAGTAGAAGGCTTGCAAGAATTGCACCAGAAGTTTCCACGAGCGTGCCTACCCCAGTTTTGCATATTCCAGTTCAGCCGATTTTGAGAACAAGAAGAAGAGGTAATGAGAAAAATTTTTTTTCCCTTTTTCTTCTTCACACATGAGTGCTGTGTTTTTGTTGTTCCTTGGCTGTCTTTTTGGCTATGTTTCGCTTGCAATTTTATCTTCAATTGGTATCAGAGCATGAAGATATTTGCACATATAGGAAGCCTGTATGCTAGTTAATAAAATTGGACAGTTATGTGTGATTAACTGTGATCCTTCACTGTTTTGGTATGGGATAGCTTCTCTGTGAGCTTCACCGTTGAAGCATAGGCCTCTGTAAATTTTTTTTGTTGGCTTTGATGTTTTAACCGTGTAAACCCAATTTAAATGGGTATAGGCAGTTGTAGTTTTGTTTTGGATGAGATTTTGATATGAAAAATGTCCAAGGAAGCAAAAGGAAGTGAAAAAATGGAAAATCCGCAGACAGAATAGAGAAACTCGTTGCGGGGAAGAAGAAGCACTGTTTCTAAGCCGCCGAGCCGAGCTGAGCCAAGCCGCTAAGCCGAGCCGCCACTGTTATGTGTCACGAGCCGCTGCCCTTGAACCGCCTAAGCCGAGCCGATTTCTTTTAATTCCAAACCGTTTCAATTGCAGAATTGCAATTGAAATGCAATTCAATTACCCGGGTCACGCGCGGGTTGTCGGGCCGACTCTCGGGGCATGCAGTAAGAGAGGCACCGGGTCGTGGGCGCAGGTCAGCGGGTGGGCTACCGGGCGGGCGGCTGCTGCGCGGGTTGGATGCTGAAGTTCTGGTGCTCCTGGTTCACCGGGCGCCCGGTGGACCGCAGGACAAATGGGCCCGGATCCGGTGCATTGGGTGCACGTGGACCAGCAGCTATTTTTTGCAATTTTTTCCTCTTTTTCGTTTTGAGTCCCATACCAGGCGATGTTAATATTTTTGCAATATTTATATTCTTGGAATATATTTGCATGAAAAATATTATTAAGGAATTTTAGGATTAAATAAGATCATTAATTAATTAATTAATGTGTTTAATTCTATTATTTGGCACTTAAGTTTAAAAAATAGAAAAGCATGAAAACGTTTATTGTTTTCTTCTGGCATGCTATTTTTTTTATGTATCTATGTGCGCTTTTTCTCAAAGACCAAAGTCTTTGGGAACACTTTTGACAAGAAAAATATTTTTCTTCAAAAACTAAATGGTTATTTTAATTTGTACAAAAATTAATCCTTGAATATTTTCTCAAATGATTTAATCCTTGACATAGAAAATAAATTGGATTTAGATATTTTTGTAAATTAAAATGGAGAGCCATTTTGTTTTGTTTTAGACTAGAAAAATAATTTTGTCAAATAAACTTGAGACCAAAGTCTCTAGAAAGTTTTAATTGGAAAATTTTTGAAATCATTAAGTTTTAACTTAAATAAAATTAGTCCATGGAGAAAATCTCTCGAAGGATATAAGCCTTGACAAAGAGATTTTAATGGACTTGGATATTTTATTTTTTAGTTAAGAAAAACTTAATGGAAATTTCAAAAGGATATTTTTCCAAAAAACCTTTATTTTAAAAGACTAAGTGGGAGAGGGGTTCCAACGGCCCCACGACTTCCATCACGGTTCTCATTAGAGAACATGGGTCCCCTCGCGTCACCCTGGGAGTGAACCCATATAGGATAGGGATGCCACAAGGATCTAGATCTAATGGAAGGATGTAATTAATAATCCGGGGCACGTACTATGATCGGCCAGCCCACGTTAGAGGTCATAGTGCGAGGTATGTCCATAGGAAATGAGAGGAAATGGCCATCCCACAATGGAGTTATCCTATAGTTCATTACCTAGAAGGGAAATTAATTTGTGGTGGTTAATACACTTAGCTTAGGAAACTATTAATCTTCCCAAGAAGCTATGTCAGTTTTCCTAAGAGTCAAATAATTTTTAGTGCACAAATTTTATTTTATTTTCACAAACTAAATTCTTTCTTTTACTTTTCGATTTTTAGAAATGGTGGGAGGTTCTTTTAGTCCATTGGCCGTTATTCTCAGGGAGAATAAGTTAACGGGTCCAAACTATGTGGACTGGAAAAGGAACCTGGACATAATACTCACAGCTGAGGAGTATAAGTATGTCTTTTACGAGATCTGCCCTGTTATCGGGGAAGGTTCCACCGCTAAAGAGCGAGAGGCTGAGAAGGCGTGGAAGAAGGCTGACGAAATGGCACGTTGCTATATGTTAGCCTCCATGTCTAATGTGCTCCAGTCAAAACACGAGCACATGGCTTCTGCATATGACATCAGTCAATCATTGGCTACTATGTTCGCGGACAAGAGCCGACCCGCAAGGCAGGAGGCTCTTCGAACTATTGTTAACACTAAGATGGCTGAGGGAGCATCAGTCCGAGAGCATATGCTCAAGATGATTGCTGCTTTCGAGGAGGCAGAAATCTTAGGGGCTGTCATTGACCCTGAGAGCCAAGTGGACATGGTTCTCGAATCTCTACCAGGCTCCTTCACTCAGTTCAAGTTAAACTATAACATGAACAAGATGAACATGAGTTTAACTAAATTGATGAAGGAGCTCCAGATGGCGGAGAAGGTCATGAAGCCACAGTCAAAGGCCATGATTGCTAAGGCTTCTTCCTCAACAACTGGGCCTAAACCCAGAAAGTTCAAGAGGAAGAAGGGGAATGCAGCGGGCCAGCCCAAGACCCAGCCCAAAGACAAACCCAAGGGCAAGTGCTTTAAGTGTGAACTGAAGGGACACTGGAAAAAGGAGTGTCCAGATCTTCAATCCAATAAAAACCCCACAGGTAATATTTTCTATCTAGAGTCCATATCAATGGTAGGATCAACTTCCACTTGGATTGTTGATTCAGGAGCCACTGATCATATTTGTAACTCCTTGCAGGGGTTTAGAAAGATAAGAAGACTCAAGAAGGGCGAACATAGGCTTCGAGTGGGCAATGGAGCACAAGTCTGGACCCTTGCAGTGGGAGAGCTGGATCTTATTTTTTATTATAATAAGATAGTAGTTTTAAAAGATATTTTATATGTACCTGATTTTCGTCAGAATTTGATTTCAGTTGCAAAACTTATTAATCAAGGATATTCTATATCTTTCCATTCTGGTATTTCTATCAGTAGAGATGGAGAAATTTTATGTACTGGGCACATGTATGAAAATCTGTTCTTTTTAAACCCTATTAACAACCAATCAAATAACGCTTAGTCTAAACCTTTAACTAAGAAGAGAAAGACTAATATCAATTATTCATGACCTTTGGTATCTAAGGTTAGGTCATATTAACTCAACCAGGATTCAGAGGCTAATCCATGATGGGCCTTTGGGCTCATTGAGATTGGAAAATTAGCCTCAGTGTGAATCCTGCCTGATAGGAAAGATGACCAAAAGGTCATTTACACCAAAGGCGGATAAAGCTAAAAAAGTGTTGAGTCTTGTTCACACTGATGTGTGTGGTCCGTTGTCTACACCAGCTAGAGGAGGTTTTGAGTACTTCATCACTTTCATGGATAATTGTACAAGGTTTGGTTACATTTACCTGATGAGACGCAAGTCTGACTCTTTTGACACGTTCAAGGAGTTTAAGACTGAAGTGGAGCGTCGGACAGGTAAATTAATCAAAACCTTACGATCGGATCGTGGTGGAGAGAACCTCCTAGGTGAATTCACGGACTACATGGTATATCATAGGATAGTATCCCCGCTTTCTGCCCCAGGAACACCCCAGCAGAACGGAGTAGCTGAGAGAAGGAACAGGACATTGATGGAAATGGTCCGAAGCATAATGTCTCATGCTACTCTTCCAGTGTCCTTTTGGGGATATGCCCTGCAGACAGCGGCATATATTCTGAACTTGGTGCCTTCCAAGTCAGTACCTAGGACTCCCTATGAGATGTGGACTGGGCGTAAGCTAAGTCTAAATCATCTCAAGATTTGGGGTTGTCCAACTTATGTACTGGTCAAGGGAGACAAGGTGGAACCAAGATTAGAATTATGCTATTTTGTTGGCTATCCAAAAGGGACAAAAGGAGGCTATTTTTATCATCCTAAGGAGCAGAAGGTGCTAGTCAGTACCAATGCTAGATACTTGGAAGATGATCAAAGTACTTTCACTAAAGGTTCTACGAGGTTGGAACTTGAGGAGAAGTTATCTACAGAATCAACTTCTTCTGACCTGATTCTGGAACAAGAAGAGGCACAACCTCAAGTGCCTATGCAAATGGAGCCTCGTCGTAGTGGGAGAGTATCTAGGGTTTCAGATAGATGGACAGGAGAAGCCTTTGAGCTGGTCTCCGACCATCAGGAACAAGACCCCACTAGATACGAGGAGGCTATTGCTGATGCCGATGCAAATCTGTGGCATGAAGCAATGAAAGCCGAGATTGAGTCTATGTACCTCAATCAGGTTTGGGATCTTGTAACTTCACCTGAAAGGATAAAACCCATTGGGTGCAAGTGGGTGTACAAGAGAAAGAGGGGAGCGGATGGGAAGGTGGAAACATTTAAATCTAGGCTTGTGGTGAAAGGGTATTCTCAGAAAGAGGGAATCGACTATGAGGAAACCTTTTCCCCAGTAGCCATGCTTAAATCCATCTGCATCCTCCTTGCCATCGCATGTCACTATGACTACGAGATATGACAAATGGATGTAAAGACGGCATTCTTAAATGGCCATCTTAGTGAAGACATCTATATGTCCCAACTGGAAGGCTTCATTGCTGAAGGTTAGGAACATATGGTTTACAAACTTAAGAAGTCCATTTATGGGCTTAAGCAGGCATCGAGAGCATGGAACATTCGTTTTGATGACACTGTAAAGTTTTATAATTTTATTCAAAATGAAGATGAACCATGCGTGTACAGGAAACTTGAAGGCATTAATGTGGTTTTTCTTGTCCTGTATGTAGATGACATTCTACTCATTGGAAATGATGTAGGGACATTGTCATCTACAAAGGTTTGGCTGTCTAGTTAATTCAGTATGAAGGACTTGGGAGAAGCCAGCTACATTCTCGGGATTAGGCTTCTTAGAAATAGGAAGCAGAGAATGTTAGGGTTATCCCAAGCAACATACATTGATAAGATGCTGGCCAAGTACAGCATGGACTCATGCAAGGGAGCTCTAATCCCTTGTAGACATGGGTTGTCATTTTCTTCGAAGAACTGTCCTAAGTCTCAAGAAGAAAATGATAGAATGAGTAGGATTCCCTACGCTTCGGCTGTGGGAAGTCTCATGTATGCCATGCTGTGTACTAGGCCAGATATCTGCTTTGCCGTGGGCTTAGTTAGCAGATATCAGTCAAACCCAGAGGAGGTTCATTGTCAAGCTGTAAAGCATATTCTCAAGTACCTCAAGGGAACGAGAGATTATATGCTAGTTTATAGGGCTGATGATTTGGTTCCCACAGGATACACAGACTCAAAATTCCAGGCGGATAAGGATGAGAGAAAATCCACTAGTGGATATGTCTTCACCTTGTTTGGAGGAGTAATTTCATGGAGGAGTATCAAGCAGTCTTGTATTGCTGACTCAACTATGGAAGCTGAGTATGTGGCAGCATCGGAGGCATCCAAGGAAGCAGTCTGGCTCCGAAGTTTCTTTCAGAACTTGGAGTCGTACCACATATAGACAGGCCGATTGTGATGTATTGCGACAACACTAGAGCAGTATCGCAATTTAAGGAGCCTCGGAACCACAAGAAGGGAAAACACATCGAGAGGAAATACCACCTGATCTGGGATTTCAACCAGAGATGGGAAGTCGTGGTGGAACATATTACCTCAGAAAGCAATCTAGCAGATCCATTCACCAAGCCTTTGGCTAAGAGAGCCTTCAAGAGACACTTAGACGCCATAGGGGTGGGCACCTATAGACTTACCTAGTCTTAGAGTGCAAGTGGGAGATTATTGAATTGGATGCCCTCTTAGACTAGGTTTCTGATATAAAATAGAATATTTAAATAAAAGAATTTATTTTCAAAAATTGTTTGTGAATTTACTTTTTGTTTGTGCATAATTTTCGTTTGGAACAGACCCATTGTGTTTAAATAAGTGGTCCATGTGAATGGTGGTCTTTCACAGTAAGATATGGATCACGGCTTATTTAAACACATGAGCTTTTGTTCTTAACCTGTTGATGAGACTAGGAATCTCATCATGTTTAAGTTATTATGTTATTAATTCTAAATGAGGAATGGCTTACTTTTAGTCAGTGAGTAGTCCACTAACTTCATGACATAAGAGTATTTCGAATACGTAGGACAGGACCTGTAGTAGTGGTTTCTAAAAGTACTATATGATAGAAACCTATACTACTACCGCTACAGCGTGGACTAGTACTCTACGACTTGAGTATGAGTTGGTGGTCTGGCGAAGCTGGTAGCATATACTTTGATTTGCTATAGTTGAGGTTCTATCGTAGGGCCAATATACTTGCATGTTGGGTATGTATGACTAGTTAGTTAAGACAGACTCGTACAAGATTGTTTCTGCACTATATCGCCCCTTGTGGTTGTCCGAATGGTCTAAAATGTCTAGGGCCCTGGGAAACATGACTTGGATGTTTGCTTTAGGGTAGCTCCCTTGGAAAGCGAAAACACTCCAGGAAGTCGTGGATCATTGGACTAGAAGCCTAAGGATGGTAGATGTCATTTAGAGGGGTGTTAGTACACTTCTTCCTCTCTAAATGTACGGCGATGTGTAGAGGGGTATTTTAGTCATTTCACCTGTAGGTCGGAGACTTAGCTAACGCAGCATTGTCCTTGGGGTCAATATTTCCTTATGGTGATATTAGAAGATATTTAAAATGCAAAATACAACTATTTTTATGGCAAGGGTATTTTGATCATTTTAGTAGCTAATGCGGTGTGTCTTTTGGTCACCAGTATAGACCATGAGTCCTAATTAAATACGGGCTAAAGAATTGATTTTAAATTAAATGGAATTTATTTTATTTAAGTAGCCTGATTTAATTATTGGGCTAGAATAAAATAAAGATCCATGGAGAGAGAGAATTAATTAAATTAGTTTGTGGGTTAATTAATTATTCAGGGCTTTTTCCCAGTTTGAATAATTAAAGATTAACCTGAGACTGAACTAATATAGGCTTAATTAATTGGACTGGTTTATTTGGGCTGAAAAATTAATTATTTATTAATTGGGCCATTGATTTGGTTTTAGTTAGAATAATTAATTAAGCCCAAAAAGGTTAAACTAAGAGTCCAATGGCCCAATCCAGTTTAACCTAGGGTTTTATTTAGGTTAAACCAGAGAAAAAAAAAAAACAACGTTGTTTTTCCAGTGCTTCCTCTCTGTGAAAAATACCAGACATTTTTTTCCTCCCCCTCTCCAGAAAATATTCTTTGGCCCCTAGGATGTTTCACCAAAACGATATTAGGCAGGCCATATACTAAAAGATCGAAAGCTAGGCGTTCATCTACATGCAAAGACGAAGTAGAAGGCTTGTAGGAATTGCACCAGAAGTTTCCATGAGCGTGCCTACCCCAGTTCCGCATATTCCAGTTTAGCCGATTTTGAGAACAAGAAGAAGAGGTAATGAAAATTTTTTTTTCTCTTTTTCTTCTTCACACAGGAATGCTGCGTTTTTGTTGTTCCATGGCTGTCTTTTTGGCTATGTTTTGCTTGCAATTTTATCTTCAATCAGAGATGACAAAAAGAAGGAGATGGAGAGAGGTGAGAGTTCAGGGGTGAAGATGAAGCTTGGGATGATTAGGAGGATTTTGTTTTGGGGATGCCTTGGTTATTTTTTATTGACGGGACTCGACCACGAATGACGTAGGCCATCGCGACTCTCTAAGAACATGTTTGGTCCACACGAGACACCTACCCGAGACCCTACCCTAAAGAGGACACTACTGCCACCTAGCTGATCATGGGAAGCAGGCAGTGACCCTTAATATATTGAGTCGCGACATCCTGACGATAAGGAGGTGTTTAGAGGAGATGTCACAAGAGTACTTGAAAGGAATTTGCTGGGATTGGGGGACACTGAAGTTGTCAGAGATTAGATAGTTCCTGATGAGAAGGAGCCTGTGGCAGAGCCAGATGAGGCTTGGGAGCAAAAGATTGTGATGGAGAACATTATAGACCCAGATGTTAACATTAATCCTGATACGTTTGGATAGAAGGGACCTAGTACGCCTAAGTCTTACACCGTTTCTTCTTATTCAGGACCTCCAATTTTGAATAGTGATGAGGATGACTAGGATGATATTATGTATATAGTATGATGTGTGCAGTTCAGCCTGTGTGCTATAGACATGATGGTGAATTTTGTGTAGATATTGTTGGTTTGATGAGGAATGAAAATATTCTATTACTTGTACTGTGTCTACTTTTATACTTACTTTAAGATATGTTATATTTATTTTACAATCAAAACCTTCTGAATTGTATAAATGCTACATAAACGTACCCCTAGACAACCAAAACAAACTATTTAACACTATTTTGAGTCACCCATTGAAGAACCCCAAATGGGAAACTCCCAACTTCCAACCCTAGACCACCCTATGTTCCGGATATTTTAAAAGATGGCTGATACAATTCAACAATTGACTAAGAATACTGCTAGGGTGAATGAGAATGTCAATAGGGGAGGGCAAAAGAGTTAACTTGAATCAAACCAAGCCCTTATACGATTCCTAAATTTCCACCGTCCTCAATTTCAAGGGAAACTTAACTTGGAGTAAGAAGCTAAGAACTAGATAGAACAAACGGAGAAATTTTTTGTTGCTCTAAATTACTCAGAACAAAGAGAAGTGCAGTTCGCAACATTTCAATTACAGGGGCCTACACAAGACTGGTGGAATAAGGAAATGGACCAGCAAGAACGGGAATGGATAGACTGTAAGTATAGTTTTAAGAAGGAATTTATTCCCAACTGGGTGGTGGAGAAGAAAGAGGATGAATTTAAAAATTTTTTATAAGAAAGTTGTACAGTGGGCCAATATGTAGCCGAATTCACCAGATTGTTAAAGTATTGCCCACTCTTAGTGCACTTAGAGGCGAATAGAATAGGCGCTTTATGAAAGGCCTACAACCTGAATTAAACAGAGTACTTACAAGTACGACCCCTTCTAGTTATAATATTGCGGTAGAGATTGCTTCGAGAACTAAAATGGCTGATATAGAGTAAGCTGGATAGCTGGGTCAAAGTGGATTTAGACTAATAAATCAGAAGCAACCATAAGGGCCTCAGTGGCAGAAAAAGGGAAAGATTCAAAAAAAGGGAGGCTCGATTTGGGTACAACTGCCTATCAAATATTATAACTGTAGAGATATAAGACAAAAGATTTTTAGTTGCCCTCATCCTCGGAGGTCAGTAGGATGGTTAAGAGCAGCGGGAGGCAATTCGGGAGAAAGATTAGGACCCACAAGAGGTAATCTAGGATAAGCGTCCACATCTAAGTTAAGACATAAGCCACGAATGAATGCTTGAGTGGTTGCCTTGGACAAGACAGATAATAATGTTGTAGTAGTATAAGGTACGCTCTTTAGTTTTTATAAATAAGCCAAAGTATTGATAGACTTAAGCTATACATATTCCTTTGTTGCAAATTCTTTTCTTTAAACAGTGGGGGCTAAAAGGGAGGAAACTTCATATGAAATGATTATCAATACTTCGTTGGGAAAAAGATGAGTAGTGATAAGATGCATATGGGATGTAAGATTTCCATAGGAAATGTAATATTAGAAGGAGATCTGATATGCTTGCCCACAAGGATTATAATGCTATCTTACGTATGGAGCTGGTTATCCTAGCATCATGCTCAGGTTGATTGTAGATATAAGATGGTGCAATTTCGTAGACCTGGAGAAACTATATTGGAGTTTGTAGGGATAACTGGGAGGATGAATCATTCTTTCATATCAGGACTTAATGCTCGAAAGTTGATTAGAAAGTGGTGTACGAGATACTTGGCTTATGTATTGAATAAGCCAGGAAAAGCAAAGAAACTAGAAGATGTCCTTTTGGAAAATGAATATTTAGATCTTTTACTGGCTGAATTGAAGAAGTTACCACTAGAAAGGGAAGTAGAATTCTCTATTGACTTAGTGCCAACGGCGGAACCAGTTTCAAGGACTCTTTGTAGAACGGCACCAACAGAACTACAAGAGCGTAAGAAGCAACTACATGATTTATTAGTGCATGGAAAACATGGCAAAACAAAAATGCACAATAGCATGCTAATGAAACAGAGCACACGTAGAAGAGCAGCAGAAGAAAGTTTTTATACCTCTATGCATTTTCATTGGTCTAGGGGGTGCCGACATTTTGGTCTGAACCACTTCTGGTTCTCAGATCGATCCTTCAGGCTACTACCCCGTAAGTAGACGGTTTCCTCTGGGCATCAACGCAACTCCTTTGTCTTGTGGAATATAACCTCGCCTGAAAGCTTGGTGATGGCTATGGATGAAGAGGATGATCTTCCTATCACAACTAAATGCTATTGAGCATTAATCAGGAGTCTCTATTCTTGTTCACAGAGAACACACACATGAGAGAGAAGAGAGAAGCTGACAAACCATAGCTTGAGGGGGAAAAAAGAACGTGCTATATTGAACCTCTTCTATTACCATCTGAATCCCAACAACCTTAAAGATAGGTTATTATCTGAGCATTCAAAATCAAACAGAATCCCTAAGGCCTACGCCATATTAAGACATTAAACAGGCCTTTGGACCTATGGCCCAGTTCATTGGGTTAAGCCTTTAATTTAATTTAATTATTCTAGGACTGATACATGTCCAAAATTAAATTAATTAAATAACCTAATGAACTAATATAAACCTCAAGTCTTGGTCCAGTTAATTGGGTTTAGCCTTTAATTTAATTTAATTATTCCTAAACTAATACAAGCTCAATAGTTAAATTAATTAAATAACCCAAATGGGCCAATATATAATTCTTCCTCTTTAGACCTTTTATTTTATTCTAGCTCAATAATTAAACCAAACTACTCGAATAAATTAAAATCCATTTTACATAAGACCAATCCCTCAACCCAAAACCATCAAAACTTACGGGCTATTTCGAGGATTAAAAGACACATCGCCTTGACTACTAAAATGATCAAAATACCCCGACTACAGAAATAGCGGTATTTTCTATTTTAAATATTTTCTAATATCACCATAAGAAAATATTACCTCAAGGATAATGTTACGTTAGCAAAGTCTCCAACCTGTAGGTGTTATGACTAAAATACCCCTCTACGCATCGTCGTATATTTAGAGAGGAAAAGCGTACTAACACCTCTCAAAAAGACATTTACTATTCTTAGACCTCTAGTCTAACAATCCATGACTTGTAGAATGTTTCTTCTTTCCAAGGGAATTACCCTAAAGTAAACACCTAAGTTGTAACACCCCGGAAAACCTAGGCCCGCCAGGGCCGAGGATGTCGCCCCGTCCAAAGGACAAGGGGTCTTTATAACAAGGTCACAAATAAAATTGCTGAAATAAATAATACTCAAACTAAAAAAAAAAAGAATTTATTACCACCCAAAATACTTCAAAAGTACATCCATGAAATTCCAAAACAAAAACCATAATTAAAATCATCCACTCTCGTCTCCCCAAAGCAATACATAAAATCAAAAGACACATTCTCTTCCAAGGTAGCTACTCACCCACAATAGGATCAACCTGAAATCATGATAAAAGGTGGTGAGACAGAAATCTCAGTAAGTCCGTGTGTGCTTTGGGTGTTCAGTGGAATAGTTCGTGGATGCAAAGTGTGAAATCTTTATAAGAGAAACATTGGCAAGCAATAAACATTAGTCAAAAGCAAGAGTGGCGTTTTAGCTCTTCTAGCCATACATAAGTAATGAAATCAACCACTCGAAAGAAAGGGATATGGGTTACCACTCGTTGGGCCCCATAACCGGTCAGAATGCCTAACACTTTGTGCAGACTAACAAAAGTAGGTGATCGGCCTACTGGGCAAGATACTCCTCCTTCTCTATACCCAAACAACTGCCGGGTGTCCATTCCTACAAAAACACAGTCACTTGACTGAAACAAAATAAACTGCTAGCTGGGACCGGCACGACTCACTGGAACTGGCATCTTATCCAGGAAGGACTCACCCCTCAGAGGTGGCCACCTACTGAGTGACTTACCCTAACCCTTCAAAGACTAGTCCTAGTAGTCCACCCTTATTAAGTACTCAACGACATTCCCTACTTGGGATAAAATGAACAAAGCATTGTTCTTCAAGAAAATAACAATTTGAGGGTTTCCAAAGCTTTGGGAGAAATTAGTTTTAGAAAGAGTTTCAAGTTTGGAAAAATCTGCTCAAAGACTTTTAAATAATTTAAGCGTTGGAATTAATGATGAATTCAACCCTCAATTGCTTTCAAATAACCGAGTGTCCTTGCACTCCACATTTGGCTTGCCATAAGGAAATCATTTCACATCAATCAGGTTTTATGCAGGAGCTTACCTGATTCTTGCTCACAACAACAAGGTCTCGAACAGCTGACATAACCCCACATGGGCAAATACAAATCTTAATCAGATTCAAGCCACAATCCACTTCCTCAATTTTAAATCAACTCAATTCACTACTACCATGATCCTAGTGTCCCAAGCTTTAAGGCAAAACAATAATTGAATAGGTTTATAAGCTAAGTTTAATTTGTTATTTAAAATAATTAATGGATTAGGAAATAAATTCTAATAAGTTGAAAGTTTAAATCTTGTTAAGGAAAATTTAGAGTTTATTTGATCAGGAGTCATAGGTGGTACTAGGTAAAATAGTGATTTAATGATAGCTTAGTTGTTAGAAAATAATTGATAGCTAAAACTAGTTAAGATTAAATTTAATAAGTCTTTCTTGGAAAATAATAAGTAAATCCTTAAGGGTTTTGATTTAGTAAATATTTTATTAAGTATAAATCTTTTCCATAAAGGCTTTAATTAATTTCTTTATTTTAAATAATATTTATTTATTTTATTTTCTAGAAAAGTTATTATTTATTTGACTAAAATATCCTTTACATATATTATAATTCCAAATCTACCCTTCCTAGGGTTTTCGAAATTCTCTAGCAAAAATTATTAGTAAATATTTTATTCATGAAATAAAATTTGCTTAGGGACAACTAGATCATGATCAAGATTCCATGGTCAACCATAATCAATAACATACTCAATCCTTCAATTCATCAAATCATCCAAATCTTGCACATAGGCATAGATCTAAATTTATTAAGACATGCTTTAACCTCTACTAGCATAAACATGATCATGGCTTCAAAATCTAATCATGCATACAAATCCTATTCACCAATGGTGACATAATCTCTAGCATGCTTCATCACAAATACTACCTATGACATGCATCAAACCTCAACTCATCATTCAATCCACCAATATAATCCTTCCATGCATAAATCCCATCTCCTTCACAATCATCCATATACTCATGCTTCAATCTCGACAACAACACATACACAAACCCATCGCCATTCATCTTCTCACAACATCAACCTAGAGACATGATTCTAAAGTTTAAAGAGAGGATTGAAGGTACTTACTTGGTTGATGAATGACTTGAAGGAGTTTAGAGAAGATCTCAACTCCTAGATGGCTAATCTTGTTCAAGAAAGGTGGCGAAAGCATGGTCATGGAGGAAGAGACCATTCGGCCAAGAGAGGGAATTTCGGTCCATGAGAGAGAGAGAGAGAGAGAGAGAAGAAGAAGTCATTAGCATGATTATTTATATAGATTCTCACTAGAGATCAAGTTTGAAGAGGATGATGTTGATAGAGTGAATTTACCTTGAAGATGTTCTTGTTCAGAAATTTCTGCTTTGATCCGAAGTAGCAAGATGTTTGGAGGAGTTTGATGTTAATAATGGTGTTGATGGATTCACAGCAATGAGTAGACTAAATCTGGAGATTTTCGTGAGGGTTTGAGGTGGTTTGGAGGGGTATTAGGTGTAGAGAAGAAGTGGGTGTTCTTGGTGTAGTGTGTGTGTGTGTTCTTGATGCTTGAAGAAAAAATCGAGAGAGGGAGAGATGGTTTGTGCAGCTGCCGATTTTTCTGTGGGAATAGGCCTGGCCGAATTCTAGTAGGGTTTAGGAAGTTGATTCTCTGATTTGGAAGGGAAAAGGAAAGGGTAGTTGTTACAATCCTTGAAGAATATTTTTGGGAAGTGAATTTGGAAAGTAGATATCCTAAGAATATCTTGATTTGTTTGGACAGCTTGAAGTCTCCTATGGCCGACTGGATTGTGCAGCTCTTCTGGGGAATTAAAGCTGGTTAAAAGAGGCTTGTGAGGGCCGAAACTAAGGTGCATAATGGTGGAGAAGATGTCTGATCAATTGAGCAAAATTTTATGGAAAGTTGTTAAACAAGATGGCTGAAATTTTGGAAGGTAACCAAGCTAAATTGCAGATTTGGTTGAGGGATTTTTGGACAGGCATTAATGGAATTTTGTGCAGAAGTTCAAGGGGATCAATGGAGATCTGTTGATGGAGGTTTAAGGAAGGTTTTGACAGATTAAAGTTGGTGTTTTGGCTGGAAGAGAGATAGGAAACAAGCTGGACGAAAATCTGCACAGAATTTTCGCTGCACAGTGATTTTTCTGGCAGATTTTCGTCTGCCATTTAGAGCCATTTTTCAGCAAGTTTTGAAGGGGATTTTAGGGGTATTCAAGGCTGGTTTCCAGCCTTCTTTATGGACGAAAAATATGGCTAAGGTGCTGCACAAAATCTGGGAGAAAACAGCTTGGTTTGGAGCTCTCAAAGTTGATTTTCGTACAGGAATTTTTCCTGTTTTGCTCCAGCTTGAGCAGTCCAAAATTAGACAAAAACTTTCAGGTTTCAAACTGATCCTAAGGACCATTTTTCTGGTAGCATTTGGGAGGGAATGTTAGCTAAAAATTTTGACCTTTTGAAGGTACAACAAGCTGGAAAATTTCAGCTCATTCTATGAAGATAGATGAACTAAGATAGAGGAAAATTTCAGCAAGCTTTCAAGAGGGATTTTCCTCTTGAATTTTCCCACAAATCTACCATATTTTCCAAACCAAAAGAAGTCTTTTGCCAAGACATTTTGATCCTAAAAGACCTCAGCACTCTACTGGATTTTCTGGAAAGAAAAGGCTAGAACATCTTGATCAAACTAATGAGTTGAGAATTGAGGAAAATTAAAGATCAAGAAATGATGATTTTCCCTATAAGAATTTCGAGAAGAGTAAAAGGAGTGGAATGAGATTACTTCTATCATGTCTCTCCTAGAACATCATCACCACATTAATATAGGCCCTTAAGGCCGAAACCATCCTTTTCCAAGCAAAATAAAATTTACTCAAGCTAAAGCTTCTATGATGGACTTTGAACCTTAGACCTCAATAATTTATTCCAAAGCTCTAACCACTAAACCACAACAACTCTTGTTGATACTTTCACTAGAAAAATTATTTTCTATTCAATCCACAAGCTATCTCCCTATTTTCACCCCGGGCAAAAATTACTATTTTGCCCCTCTCACACAATACTCACCAACAAGACTTCAAGATAATAAAATCAAATTCAAAGCACATAGAAATCATATGAAAACATATTTAATCATGAAATAAAGCATGATATGCATCCCAACCCCCTTACTCTAAGGTTGGTCTTGACTGGGGTTTCACATAAGTCACGTTCCCCAGGGCCTTGGATATTTAGATCATTTGAATAGTCACAAGAGGCAATATAGCGTAAAAGCTATTTTGTACAAATCTGTCTTAACTAACTAGTCACATATACCTAATATACAACTATATCAGCTCTATGATAGAACTTCAACTACAGCATATCAAAGTACATGCTTCCAGCTTCGTTAGACCACCAACTCATACTCAAGCAGCAGAGTATTAGTCCACTCTGTAGTAGTAATAGTCTAGGTTTCTTCTAAACAATACTTTTAGAAACCACTATTACAGGTCCTGTTCTATGTATTCGAAATACGCTCATGCTATGACATGAGTGGACTACCCACTGGTTAAAAGTATGCCATTCCCCATTTAGAATTTATAACACAATAACCTAAACATGATGAGATTCACATTCTCACTAATCGATTAAGAACAAACGTTTATGTGTTATGTAACCCGTTATCCATACCTTACTGTGAAAGACCACCATTCACATAGATCACTTATTTAAACACAATGGGTCATTTCCAAACGTAAATCATACACAAAAAAAAAAAAATGTAAATTCACAAATAAATTTTAAAAATAAATTCTTTTATTAATAAATTCGATAATTACATCAGAAACTTAGTCTAGAAGGCATACACTCTAACAATCTCCCACTTGCACTCTAAGACTAAGAAAGTCCGTAAGTGCCCATCCCTATGGTATCTAAGCGTCTCTTGAAGACTCTCTCAGCCAAAGACTTGTTGAAGAGATTTGTTAGGTTATTCTCCGAGGCTATCTGTTCCACCACATTTCCCATATCTGGATGAAATCCTGGATCAAGTGGTACTTTTTCTCGATGTGCTTCCCCTTCTTGTGGTTCCTAGGTTCTTTAGATTGCGAGATTGCTCTAGTGTTGTCACATTACACCATAATCGTTCGGCATATATGGCACGACTCCAAGTTCTAAAACGAACTTCCAGAGCTAGACTACTTCCTTGGATGCCTCCGAAGCTGCCATATACTCAACTTCCATGGTTAAGTCAACAATACAAAATTGTTTGATATTCCTCCATGAAACAGCTCCTCCAAACAAGTTAAAGACATATCAACTATTAGATTTTCTCTCATCCTTATCTGCCTGAAGGTCTGAGTCTGTGTATACTTTAGGAACTAAGTCATCAGTCCTGTAAAGTAGTATATAATCTCTCGTACCTTTGAGGTACTTGAGAATGTGCTTTACGGCTTGCCAATAAACCTCCCCATGGTTTCACTGATATCTGCTAACTACGCTTACGGCAAAGCAGATATCTGGCTAAGTGCACAACATGACGTACATGAGACTTCCCATAGTTAAAGTATAGGGAATCCTAGTCATTCTATCATTTTCTTCTTGGGACATAGGGCAGTCCTTTAAACAAACAGACAACCCATGTTTGTAAGGGATTAGAGCTCCCTTGCATAAGTCCATACTGAACTTGGCAAGCATCTTGTCAATGTATGTCGCTTGGGATAATCCTAACATTCTCTGTTTTCTATTTCTAAGAAGCTTAATCCTGAGAATGTTACTGGCTTCTCCCAAGTCCTTTATACAGAATTGACTAGACAGCCAAACCTTAGTAGATGACAATGTTCCTACATCATTCCCAATGAGTAGAATATCATCCACATATAGGATAAGAAAAGCCACATTTATACCTTCCAATTTTCAGTACACGCATTGTTCATCCTCATTTTAAATGAAACCGTAAGACTTTACAGTGTCATTAAAACGAATGTTTCATACTCTTGATGCCTGCTTAAATCCATAAATGGACTTCTTAAGCTTGCAAACCATATGTTCGTAGCCTTTAGCAATAAAACCTTCTGATTGAGATATATATATGTCTTTACTAAGATGGTCATTAAGAAATGTTGTCTTGACATCCATTTACCGTATCTTGTAGTTGTAATGACATGCAATGGCAAGGATGATACTGATGGACTTAAGCATACCTACCGGGAAAAAGTTTCCTCATAATCGATTCCCTCTTTTTCAGTATACTTTTCTGCCACAAGCCTAACTTTGAAGGTTTCCATCTTCCCATCCGTTCCCCTTTTCCTCTTATATACCCACATACACCCAATAGGTTTTATCCCTTCAAATAAAGCTACAAGATCCCAAACTTGGTCAAAATAGATGCACTTAATCTCGGCTTTCATTGCTTGATACCATAGATTTGCATCGGCATCAGCAATAGTCTCCTCGTATCTAGTGAGATCTTATTCTTGATGGTCAGAGACCAACTCGAAAGCCTCTCCAGTCCATCTTTATAGAACCCTAGATAGCTTTCCACTACGATGAAGCTCTGTTGGTACAGGATCTTGAGGTTGTGCCTTTTCTTCATCTACAATCGGGTAGGAAAAAGTTGATTTTGAAGATGACTTCTTATCTAGTTCTAACCTTGTGGAAATACTTTGATTATCCTCCAAGTATCTAGCATTAGTACTTCCCAATACATTCTGTTCCTTGGGATGATAAAAGTAACTTCCATTAGTCCCTTTTGGATACCCAACAAAATAGCATAATTCTGATCTTGGTTCTAGCTTGTCTCCCTTAATCAATATATAAGCTGGACAATCCCATATCTTAAGATGATTCAGACTTAGCTTATGCCCAGTCCACATCTTACAGGGCGTCCTCAGTACTGACATAGAAGATACCACGTTTAGAATGTATGCCACTATTTCTAGGGCATATCCCCAAAAAAGAGACTGGAAGAGTAGCATGAGACATCATGCTTCGGACCATTTCCATTAATGTCATATTCATTTTCTTAGATACTCTGTTCTGCTGGGGTATCTTCGGCGCTGAGAGCTAGAATACTATCCCATTATGTACCATGTAATCCGTGAATTTGCCGAGGTAGTACTCTCTACCCTAATCCGATCGTAAGGTTTTGATCAGTTTACCTGTCCGACACTCCACTTTAGCCTTAAACTCTTTGAACTTGTTAAAATAGTTAGACTTGTGCCTTATTATGTAGACATAACCAAACCTTGTACAATCATCTGTGAAACTAATGAAGTACTCAAAACCCCTACTAGTTGGTATAGATAAAGGACCACACACATCAGTGTGAATAAGGCCTAATATCTCCTTAACTCTATCATTCTTTTGGGTGAACGACCTTTTGGTCATTTTTTCCATAAGGCAAGATTCACACTAATGCTAACTTTCCAATCTTAGTGAGCCGAAGGGCCCATCATGGATAAACCTCTGAATCATGATTGAGTTAATATGACCCAACCTTAGATGCTAGAGATTTGAGTCATTGACATTGGTCTTTCTCTTCTTACTTAAAGGGTCAGATTGAGCGTTATTTTATTTAATTGTTTGTAGGATTTAAGAAAAATAAGTTTCCATACATGTGCCTAGAATAAAGAACTTCTCTATTTCTACTGATAGTAATACCAAAATGGAAATAAACAAAATATTCCTGATTTATAAGTTTTGCAACTAAAACTAAATTTTGTCTAAATCAAAGTACATATAAAATATCCTTCAAAATGACTACTCTATTACAATAAAAAAAAATAAGATCTAACTCTCCCACTGCAAGGGCCCATACTTGCGCTTTACTTTCTACTCATAGACCATGCTCGCCCTTCTGGAGTCTTCTTATCTTCTTAGACCCCTACAAGGAGTTACAGATATGATCAGTGGCTCTTAAATTAACAATCCAAGTGAAAGTTGATCCAACCATTGAAACTGACTCTAGATAGAGAATAATACCTGTAGGGTTTTTCTTAGCCTGAAGCTCTGGATACTCCTTTTTCTAGTGTCCCTTCTACCCGCACTTGAAATACTTACCCTTTGGCATGTTGGGTTGGTTTTTGGGCTGGGCTACTGCGTTTCTTTTCTCCTTCTTGAACTTCTTGGGCTTGGGCCTAGTTTTAGAAAAAGAAGCCCTAGCAATCATAGCCTTAGACTATGGCTTCATGACCTTCTCCACCACTTGGACCTCTTTCATTAACTAAGTTAAACTCATAACTTATTCATATTGTAGTTCAAATTGAACTGAGTAAAAGAGCCCGACAGAGATTTGAGAACCATGTCCACTTGGCTCTCGGGGTTAATAAAAACCCCTAAGACTTCCACTCCCTCGAAAACAACAATCATTTTGAGCATATACTCCTTGACTGATCCTCCCTCAGTCATCTTAGTATTTATGATTGTCCTAAGAGCTTCCTGCCTTACGGGCTAGTTCTTGTCGGCGAACATCATAGCTAATGACTGGCTAATATCGTAAGTAGTAGCCATGTGCTTATGTTTGGACTGGAGCACATTAGACATGGAGGCCAACATGTAGTAATGAGCCATCTCGTCGGCCTTCTTCCATACCTTCTTAGCCTCGTGCTCAATATCGGTGGAACTTTCCCCGATAACAAGGCAGTTTCGTAGAGGACATAATTATACTCCTTAGTAGTGAGTATATGTCCAAGTTCCTTTTCTTGTCTACATAATTTGGACCCGTTAACTTATTCTCTCAGAGAATAATGGCCAAAGGACTAAAAGAACCTCCACCAACCATTTCTGGAAAAACAAAAATAAAAGAAAACCCAGTTTGTGAAAAATAAAATAATTTGTGACTTTATCCTCATATTAAATCTGATAATAGTTAACCCTATCACTATTATCTTTAATATGATTAATTTGGCTCTTAGAAAAACTGACATAACTTCTTAGGAAGATTAACAGTTTTCTAAGCTAAGTATATTAACCACCACAAATTAATTTCCCTTCTAGGTAATGATCTAGAAGGATAACTCCATTGATGGGATGGTCGTTTCTTCTCATTTTCTATCGACATTTCCCGTACTATAACCTCCAACGTGGGCTTGTAGATCATAGCATGTGTCCTGGGTTATTAATTATATTCATCCATTAGTTCTAGATTCTTGTGGTATCCCTATCCTATACGGGTTCACCCCCAGGGTGATGCAAGGTGACCCACGATCTCTAATGAGGATCGTGATGGAAGCTGTAGGGCCGTTGGAACCCCTCTCCCACTTAGTCTTTTAAAACATAGGTTTTTAAAGAAAATATCTTTTTCAAAAAATCTCATTAAGTATCCCTTAACTCTTTGTAAAGTATCTAAATTTATAAATCTCTATATCAAGGTAAAAATCTTTTAGGAGATTTTCTAGAATTTATTTTACACGTTTAAGACCTTAATGATTTCCAAAAATTTCCTTTTAAACTTTCTAGAGACTTTCGTCTCAAGTTTAATTTGAAAAAAACAATTTTCTAGTGCAAAAACAAAAATGGCTTTCTATTTCAACTTACAAAAATATCTAAAAATAAAATATTTTCTATGTCAAGGATTAAATCCTTTGAGAAAATATACAAGGATTAATTTTTGTCCAAGTTAAAAATAACCATTTTTTTTTAAAATTGAAGAATGTTTTTCTTGTCATAAATTTCCCAAAGACGTTGGTCTTTCAAAAAATGCACACATAAGGTACAAAAAGAAATAAGCATACTAGAAAACTGTAAATGTTTTCATGCTTCTCTATTCCTTTAACCTAAGTGTCCACATAATAGAATTAAATACATTAATTAATTAATGATCTTGTTTAATCATAAATTTCCTTAACTTTTATTTTTCATGCAAAATATTCAAAAAATATTAACTATTGCAATAAAAATAACTTCGTCTGGTATGGGACCAAAACCCCCAAAAAATATATTTTTTTTTCCTCGCTGGTCCAGTGCACCCACCATACTAGATCATGGCCCATGGGTAAAACTAATGGACCGCGATCTAGGTGGGGGCTCGCGACCTGGGTCCCTGCGCAGCAGCTTCCACGAGGAAGCTCCTGCCCGGTTTTAGCGAGGAAACCAGGCTTGCGCGAGGAATCCTATGCTTCCATGAGGAAGCTTCCTCCTGCATGCCATGGAGCCAAGGTCAACTCGGGCGCAGCTTCGGATCCAAGCCGTGCCTGGCTTAGATGGCTTCAACTCTTCTCTCATTTTGCAACACGGCTCGACTCTTCACGGTTGGCTACTACAGTGATCATTGGCTTCATTATTCCTCTGTGTGTTTCAGACGTCTGGGTCTCGATTTTTTACATTGATTTCAACCAAAACTCATCCAAAACAATCCACAAATGCTTATTCCTTTAATTATAGGCCTACACAAACACTATGAAAGCTTCAAAAAAAAAAAAAAACATTTACAGTGCTCCTATGTCTCAACCGTGAGATTTACGGAGGAATCTACCCATACTAGAAAACATGAAGGATTACTGATTTTCATTATCTAACTGATTTTATTCACTAACATGAAACCTATATTGCCATATAAGCTATGCTTTGATGCCGCTTGCAGGCTAAACACGGCAAAACAAAAATGCACAATAGCATGCTAATGAAACTGAGCACACGTAGTAGAGCAATGGAAGAAAGTTTTTATACCTCGCGTGCATTCACTGTTCTAGGGGGTGCTGGCACTTCGGTCTGAACCACTTCGGGTTATGAGATTGATCCTTCAGGCTGTTGACTCCTTTGTCTTTTGGAATATGACCTTACCTGAAAGCCTGGTGACGGCTATGGATGAAGGGGATGATCTTCCTACTCCGACTAAATGCTATTGAGCATTAATCAGGAGAGACATGTCTCTGTTCTTGTTCACAGAGAACACATGCACAAGGGAGAAGAGAGAAGCTAAAAAACCACAGTTTGAGGGAAAAGAAGAATGTGCTAAATTGAACCTCTTCTATTACCCTCTGAATCCCAACAAGCTAAATCATCAGTTATTATCCTGGCATTCAAAAATCAAACAGAATCCCTAATGCCCACGTCATGTTAAGCCATTAAACAGGCCTTTGGACCTATGGCCCAGTTCATTGGGTTAAGCCTTTAATTTAATTTAATTATTCCTGGACTGATATTAGCCCAATAATTAAATTAATTAAATAACCCAATGGACCAATATAAACCTCAAGTCTTGGCCTAGTTCATTGGGTTTAGCATTTAATTTAATTTAATTATTCCCAGACTAATACAAGCCTAGTAATTAGACTAATTAAATATCCAAATGGGCCAATATATAATTATCCATCTTTGGATCTTTTATTTTATTCTTGCCCAATAATTAAACTAGGCTACTTGAATAAAAAAAAAAAAATCTATTTTATACAAGACCAATCCCTCAACCCAAAACCATCTGGACTTGTGGGCTACTCCGTGGACCAAAAGACATATCACATTGGCTACTAAAATGACTAAAATACCCCTACTATAGAAATAGTTGTATTTTACTTTTTAAATATTTCATAATATCACTATAAGGAAATATTACCCCTAAGGACAATGCTGCGTTAGCAAAGTCTCTGACCTACAAGTGTTATGACTAAAATACTCCTTTATGCATCGCCATACATTTAGAGAGAAAGAGTGTACTAACATCTCTCTAAAAGACAACTACCATCCTTAGACCTCTAGTCCAATGATCCATGACTTTTGGAATGTTTTCACTTTCAAAGGGAGCTACCCTAAAGCAAACACCCAAATCATGTTCCCCAAGGCCTTGGATATTTAGATCTTTCGAACAGTCATAAGAGACGATATAACGTAGAAGCTATCTTGTACAAGTTTGTCTTAACTAACTAGTCACATATACCCGACATACACGTGTATTGGCTCTACGATAGAATCTCAACTACAGCATACCAAAGTACACGTAGCTTCGTCAGACCACCAACTCATACTCAAGTTGTAGAGTATTAGTCCACGCTGTAGCAGTAATAGTCTGGGTTTCTTCTAAATAGTACTTTTAGAAACTACTATTATGCGTCATATTCTACGTATTCGAAATATGCTCATACTATGAAGTGAGTAAAATGCCTACTGGCTAAAAGTAAGCCAATCCCCATTTGAAATTCTTAACATAATAACCTAAACATGATGAGGTTCCCATTCTTACCAATCGGTTAAGAACAAATGTTTATATGCTAAGTAACTCGTGATCTATACCTTATTGTGAAAGACCACCATTCACATGGATAACTTGCTTAAATACAATAGATCATTTTCAAATGTAAATCATGCACAAATAAAATGTAAATTTATAAACAAATTTTGAGAATAAATTCTTTTATTAATATATTCGATAATTACATCAGAAACCTAACCTAGAGGGCATACATTCCAACAATTAGAGCAGGGATTTATCCGACTAAGTACTTCGCCTTTGGAAGCACTTGTATTATTTGTTAAGAAGAAGGATGGATCACTATGAATGTGTATAGACTATTGAGGATTAAATGTAGTGACGATGAAGAATAAGTATCCGCTGCCCATGATTGATGAGTTATTTGATCAACTACAAGGAGCAGAATGTTTTTCCAAGTTACATTTGAGGCGAGGATATCATCAAGTCTGGATTCGAGAGGAAGATATACCGAAAACTATATTTAACAAACAATATGGATATTTTAAGTTCGTGGTGATGCTCTTTAGTGTTACCATACCCTTACTACTTTTATGGATTTGATGCATCAGATATTTCAGCCTTATTTGGACAATTTTGTTATCATTTTTATAGATGATATCTTGCTATACTCAGTGAATCCTCAAGAATATAAACAATATCTTCAAAAAATATTAGAGAAATTACGGGAGGCTAAATTTTATGCAAAGTTCAGTAAATGTGAGTTTTAGTTATAAGAAGTAGCATTTTTGGGACTTATAGTATCCAAGAAAGGAATTATGGTAAACTATGCCAATGTTGATGCAGTAACAAATTGGAAACATCCCGAGACTCTAACTAAAGTGCGAAGTTTTTTTGGACTGGCTGGGTATTATAGGAGATTCATTGAGGGATTTTCAAAAATATCTTCACCTTTAACTCAATTCACTCAAAAGAAAGTTCTTTATGCATGGATAGAGAGGCGTGAGAAGAATTTTTAGGAGTTGAAACAAAGGTTAAGCTCTATTCCTATTTTAGCATTACCAATGATGGATAAACCCTACGAGGTATATACTAATGCATTAAAAGAAGGGTTAGGAGGAGTATTGATGCAGGAAGGAAGAGTGATAGCCTATATCTCTAGGAAAATGAAACCCCACGAAGAGAAACACATGATTTGGGGTTAGCAGCCATCGTGTTTGCTTTAAATAAATGGAGACACTATTTATATGGAGTTGAGTTTAAAGTTTTTACCAATCATAAAAGCTTGATGTATGTCTTCACTCAAAAGGATTTAAACATAAGACAACACAGGAGGATAGAATTCTTTGAAGAATTCTAGTCTCTAATTAGATATCACCCTAGGAAAGCCAATATGTCTGCTCTCCAGATGAGACGTGTCCTTGAAGGACGAATGAGAATGAGTAATATTTCAATTCAACTTACTTTTCTGAAACAATTAAAAAAGGAGCAAGAAAAGGATGAAGATCTGCAAAAGATATTACAAAAAGAGGTGAATAGGGAAGAAAGTGAATTTCAAATAGGAAATGATGGGATTCTCTATTATCAAGACCGGTATTGTATTCCTAGACAAGCTGTAGTGAAACAAGATATCTTGACTGAAGCACATCGTAGTAAGTATACTATCCACCCAGGAGCAGTAAAGATGTACCAAGACTTGAAGAAATGCTATTGGTGGATTGGAATAAAGAAAGATATCTTAGAGTTTGTGGCTTGATGTTTAACTTGCTAACAAGTGAAAGCTGATCAACAACGACCTAGAGGCTTACTACAGCCTATTACCTATCCCATCATGGAAATGGGATGACATCACCATAGATTTTATAACAGGATTACCCATAGCACTAGGGTAATGGGATGCTATATAGTTGGTGGTGGACTGACTAAATAAGTCCGCTCATTTCATTCCCATTAATCAACAAGATTCTTTAAAGAAATTGAGTAAAATCTATATGGAAGAGGTAATCAGATTGCATGGGAAACCCTCTAGCATTATATTAGATTGAGACCCTAGATTCACTTTAAGGTTTTGGACTAAGTTGCAATAGAGATATGGAATAATGTTGAAATTCAGTACTACAGAGCACCCACAAATAGATGGACAAATCAAACGAGTGAATCGAGTTTTGGAAGACATGTTGCAGGCCTGTGCTTTAGATTTTGGAAAAACGGTGGATTGATAATTTAGCATATGCAGAGTTTACATACCATCATAGTTATCAATAAATAATTGGAATGGCCCCATTTAAAGTTTTGTATAGAAGAAAATGTCAGTCCTCATTGTATTGGGAAATCATAGGACGAAGATCTAATGAACAAGATTTTTTGACTTTGATGAAGTACAGCAGACTATAGAGTTGGTCAAAACTAGGCCGGAAACAGCTCAAAGTTGGCCAAAGAGTTATGTTGATCAACGTAGGAGAGATTTGGAATTTGTAGAAGGAGATCAAGTATTCTTGAAGTTAACTCCACAATGACAATTAGGAAACAAAATAAAAGGGGAAAAGTTGGCACCCAAGTATATTTGATCGTTTTCTATTGTCGAATGAATTGGGAATGTGGCTTATTGTTTAGAATTACCAATAGAGCTTCAAGGTATTCATGATGTATTTTATTTCTCCCGACATCGAAAATATATAGCAGATCTTTCACATGTTTTAAATAAAGAACCCATTGAGATGACTCCAAGCTTAAAATATGAAGAAAAGCCTATTAAGATCTTAGAATATGTTGAAAATGAGATGCAGAATAAAACGAATTCACTTGTAAAGGTGTTATGGAATCATCACCCCATACAAGATGTGGCTTGGGAGATAGAGGCAATGATATGGGAGAAATATCCAGAGTTATTTCAAGGATAAGCCAATTTTGGGGGCAAAATTTTTTGGAAGGGAGATTGTAATAGCCTATATTTTTAATCTTTGACTAGCTAATAACTTTGATAGAATAAACATTTTCATCAGTGGCTAGAAAAAAATATGATTATTGCAATGAGAAGAATACTTTGGTGCAATAAAAATTGTAGGGACCTGGATGTAATTTTGAATTTATTCTACCCATATCCTAAATTTTTAGAAGGCTAATACTTTTAATAAAATAAGAGGTTGGGGGTACAGATAGAAAAAAAATTTGATCAGTGCAATGAGAAGAGCGTTTCGGGGTGAATTTCGCTATTCGTGGTTCCAGGGGCATTTTCATAATTTTAACTGCGATCAGAATTTTGAATGTAAATTTTCATGATTGAGAAAGAATTGAAGATTTTGAATGTTATCATTGAATTCAGTGAAATTTATAAAATTTATTAGTGAAATAAAATATTTTTTAAATATGGACCTTAATTTTGGTCATTTCTGAGAAAAATTGAAAACACAGTAGAAAATTTGGACATGTGGCTTCATGTGATAGGTGGCCAAGGACATGTGTCAAACCATGATAGGATGCATGAAATATTCATGCATGCAAAAATTCCTAAATAAATTTTACAAAATAATTAAGAAAATGTGTGGAAGAAAGAGAATGTGACAAGTGTAAAATGGGTCGCCATGCATTTAATGAAATAAAATCTCATTGGTCTTCATTTTGACCATGTTGATGTGGTGGTGAAGGGCTGAAATCCTGCAGCCATAAAGGAAGAAGAATAGAGGGAAAATAAAAAGGAATAAATGAAAGAGAAAATCAAGGAAAATTAGGAAAATGAGAGAGAAAGAAAGAAGTGTGTGTGTTCTTGGTGTTCTTAGAGCAAACTCAAGCCATGATCCCACATACAAGGTAAAAGCTTATGCTTCAAGAATTAAAGTCATGGATTTACAGTGATTATTTTCGTATCAGTTTTAACATGAAAACATGAGATTTATGGTTATGATTTGGATTAAATGTGTACTATATGAACCTTTGTGTGTACAAGTGTATGTGTGTACCGGTTGGATTAAGGCTTTGTATGCTATGTTTTTATGTGGTGAATGAAGGTATTTGATTGGTGATTTAAGGGATTATTCAACGTTGATGAGAAAGTGGTGAAATTGGAAGAAAAAGAAGCTTTAAGGGAAATAACCACTAGCTATTTTAATTCATGTACGTGACTATATAGTGTTCAAAGCATGAATTTTGTAAATTGTTATATCCAAAAACATGAAGATTTAAAAGTATTTTGAAGGGGAATTTAGTGGATTAAGTGCCCTAACAGTGTTATGAATCAAGGAGAACAAGAGAAGAACATTAAATTGTGAAAACAACATGAATTAAGGCAAAATTCTGAGAGATTTTCATCTCAGTAATTCCTGAAAGAAATCAGGCTTGGGAAGAAGGACACCATAGAAATGTATGTAAGAGTCTAATGAGCATTTTGGAATATAATGGAGCCCAATTGGAGTTGTGGATCAAAGATTATGCGCAAAACAATATAGCGCATTGATCAGGAAAAATTGCAGAATTTTAGTTTTGATATAAATGAACCCTAAGGAATTATTTGCATGATTCTGGGAATGAAAATGAAAGAGAAGGACATAAATGACTTCCTTATATTTGTGAGTGTCGATTTAAATCTTAGCAAACTAAACTAAACATGAAATGACATTTAATGTAGGTTATTCGCATTAAACGGTCAGCAACAGGCTAGATACAATATTCAAACAATATAAGCTGTCTAGGACACGAGTTGAGTCCCACTGGATTTCTAAATTTTTAAATACTAGTATGCTTTTTTTTTTCATGACCTAACATATTACGTGCTATTTTGGAATCCCTTATTTGATTTAATATTTTTCTGAGCAAGAAAATATTATTTGCTAGGTTGAGCTGGCATGGATAGCGTAATTGGTTTGGAAACCTTAAAGGATGACAAAAGCTTGTATTGCGCCCTGTTCCAATCCCGAGCTTTTAAAAATTTTACCTCTTTTCCTCGTTCAAAGTGTTGGCTGTACCAAAATGTATGCAACCAGTGTAGGTGTGCTGGTAGAAGCATTGGGTGCGATTCCTGCAACCCTCCTACTCCGCCTTTGCATGTATGTGGACGCCAAACTCTCGGTCTTCCAGTATATGGCCTACCTAACTACTGTATGGTGAACAACTAATGAGCTAGGGAATTTTCTGGAGAGATAGAGAGAGAGAGAGACGTCTAGCTTTCACAGAGAAGAAGTGTAACACCCCGGAAAACCTAGGCCCGCCAGGGCCGGGGATGTCGCCCCGTCCAAAGGACAAGGGGTCTTTATAACTAGGTCACAAATAAAAATTGCTCAAATGAATAATACTCAAGCTAAAAGAATTTATTACAACCCAAAAATAAATACTTCCAAAGTACATCCATGAAATTCCAAAACAAAACTCATAATTAAAATCATCCACACTCGTCTCCCAAAGCAGTGCATAAAATCAAACACACATTCTCTTCCAAAGTAGCCACTAACCCACAATAGGATCAACCTGAAAACATGATAAAAGGTGGTGAGACAGAAATCTCAGTAAGTCCGTGTGTGCTTTGGGTGTTTAGCAGGAACAGTTCGTGGATGCAAAGTGTGAAATCTTTATAAGAGAAACATTGACAAGCAATAAACATCAGTCAAAAGCAAGAGTGGCGTTTTGGCTCTTCTGGCCATACATAAGTAATGAAGTCAACCACTCGAAAGAAAGGGATATGGGTTACCACACTCTGGGCCCCATAACCGGTCAGAATGCCTAACACGTTGTGCAGACTGACAAAAGTAGGTGATCGGCCTACTGGGCAAGATACTTCTCCTTCTCTATACCCAACAACCACCGGGTGTCCATTCCGGCAAAAACACAGTCACTTGACTGAAACAAAATAAACTGCTAGCTCGGACCGGCACGACTCACTAGAACTGGCATCTTATCCGGGAAGGACTCACCCCTCAGAGGTGGCCACCTACTGAGCGACTTACCCTAACCCTTCAAAGACTAGTCCTAGTAGTCCACCCTTATTAAGTACTCAACGACATTCCCCACTTGGGATAAAATGAACAAAGCATTGTTCTTCATGAAAATAACAATTTGAGGGTTTCCAAAGCTTTGGGAGAAATTAGTTTTAGAAAGAGTTTCAAGTTTGGAAAAATCTGCTCAAAGACTTTTAAATAATTTAAGCATTGGAATTAATGATGAATTCAACCCTCAATTGCTTTCAAATAATCGAGTGCCCTTGCACTCCACAATTGGCTTGCCATAAGGAAATCATTTCACATCAATCAGGTTTTATGCAGGAGCTTACCTGATTCTTGCTCATAACAACAAGGTCTCGAACAGCTGACCTAACCCCACATGGGCAAATACAAATCTTAATCAGATTCAAGCCACAATCCACTTCCTCAATTTTAAATCAACTCAATTCACTACTACCATGATCCTAGTGTCCTAAGCTTTAAGGCAAAACAATAGTTGAATAGGTTTATAAGCTCAGTTTAATTTGTTATTTAAAATAATTAATGGATTAGGAAATAAATTCTAATAAGTTGAAAGTTTAAATCTTGTTAAGGAAAATTTAGAGTTTATTTGATCAAGAGCCATAGGTGGTACTAGGTAAAATAGTGATTTAATGGTAGCTTAGTTGTTAGAAAATAATTGATAGCTAAAACTAGTTAAGATTAAATTTAATAAGTCTTTCTTGGAAAATAATAAGTAAATCCTTAAGGGTTTTGGTCTAGTAAATATTTTATTAAGTATGCATCTTTTTCATAAGGCTTTAATTAATTTGCCTTATTTTAGATAATATTTATTTATTTTACTAAAATATCCTTTACATATATTATAATTCCAAATCTACCCTTCGTAGGGTTTTCGAAATTCTTTAGCAAAAATTATTAGTAAATATTTTATTCATGAAATAAAATTTGCTTAGGGACAACTAGATCATGATCAAGATTCCATGGTCAACCATAATCAATAACATACTCAATCCTTCAATTCATCAAATCATCCAAGTCTTGCACATAGGCATAGATCTAAATTTATTATTACATGATTTAACCTCTACTAGCATAAACATGATCATGGCTTCAAAATCTAATCATGCATATAAATCCTATTCACCCATGGTGACATAATATCTAGCATGCTTCATCACAAATACTACCTATGACATGCATCAAATCTCAACTCATCATTAAATCCACCAATATAATCCTTCCATGCGTAAATCCCATCTCCATCTCAATCATACATATACTCATGCTTCAATCAATAACATCACATACACAACCCCATCACCATTCATCAACTTAGAGACATGATTCTAAATTTTAAAAAGAGGATTGAAGGTACTTACTTGATTGATGAATGACTTGAAGGAGTTTAGAGAAGATCTCAACTCCTAGATGGCTAATCTTGTTCAAGAAGGGTGGCGAAAGCATGGTCATGAAACAAGAGACCATTCGGCCAAGGGAGGAATTTTCGGTCCATGAGAGAGAGAGAGAGAGAGAGAGAGAGAGAAAGAAGAAGAGATCATTAGCATGCTTATTCATATAGGTTTTCATTAGAGATTAAGTTTGAAGAGGATGAAGTTGTTAGAATAAGTTTACCTTGAAGATGTTCTTGTCCAGAAATTTTTGCTTTGATCCGAAGTAGCAAGATGTTTGGAGGAGTTTGATGTTAACATTGATGTTGATGGATTCACAGCAATAAGTAGACTAAATCTGGAGATTTTCGTGAGGGTTTGAGGTGGTTTGGAGGGTTATTAGGTGTAGAGAAGAAGTAGGTATTCTTGGTGTAGTGTGTGTGTGTTCTTGTTGCTTGAAGAAAATCGAGAGAGAAAGGAAGAGTTTGTGCAGCTGCCGATTTTTAGGTCTGGCCGAATTCTAGTAGGGTTTAGGGAGTTGATTCTCTGATTTGGAAGGGAAAATGAAAGGTGAGTTGCTACAATCCTTGAAGAATATTTTTAGGAAGAGAATTTGGAAACTAGATATTCTAAGAATATCTTGATTTTTCTGGACAGCTTTGAGTTCTCCTATGGCCGACTGGATTGTGCAGATTTCTGTGGAATTAAAGCTGGTTAGAGGAGACTTGTGGTGGCCGAAATTAAGGTGCACAATGGTGGAGAAGATGGCTGATCAATTGAGCAAAATTTTATGGAAAGTTGTTAAGCAAGATGGCTGAAATTTTTGGAAAGTAATCAAGCTAAATTGTAGGGATTTGGTTGAGAGATTTTCGGTCAGCCATGGAGGGAATTTCGTGCAGAAACTTTAGGGAACAATGGAGCTCTGTTAATGGAGGTTTAAGAGAGGTTTTGACAGAATTAGGTTGGGGTTTTCGGTTGAAACAAAATAGGAAACAAGCTGGACAAAAATTCTGCTCAGGAATTTCGCTGAACAGAAATTTCCTGGCAGAATTTTCGTCTGCCATTTCCAGCAGGTTTGCAGCGAGGTTTGAAGGGGATTTCAGGGGTATTCAAGGCTGGTTTCCAGCCTTCTTTATGGAGGAAAAACATGGCTAAGTTTCTGTACAAATTCTGGAGGAAAACAGCTTGGTTTTGAGCTCTCAAAACCGATTTTCGTACAGGAATTTTTCCTGCTTTGCTCTAACTTGTGCAATCCGAATTTGGGCAAGAAACTTTCAGATTTCAACTGATCCTAAAGACCATTTTTCTTGTTGCATTTGGGAGGAGATGTGAGCTAGAATTTTCGACCTTTTGAAGGCACAACAAGCTGGAAAATTTCAGCTCATTTCATGAAGATAAATGAACTAAGTTTGAGGAAAAATTTCAGCAAGCTTTCAAGAGTGATTTTCCTCTTGAATTTTCCCACAAATCATTTACATTTTCCAAACCATGAGAAGCCTTTTACTAGGACATTTTGATCCTAAAAGACCTTAGTCCTCTACTGAATTTTTCTGGAATGGTAAAGGATAGAACACCTCGATCAAACTAAGGAGTTGGAAATTAAGGAAAATTAAAGATCAATGGAGAATGAATTCCCTTTTGGCATTTCGCGAAGAACAAAAAAGTGAAGTGAGAATTCTCCTAACATGTCTCTCCTAGGACATCATCACCCATTGATCTAGGCCCTCATGGCCGAAACCATCCTTTTCCAAGCGAAATAAAATTTACTCAAGCTAAAGCTTCTATGATGGACTTTGAACCTTAGACCTCAAGAATTAATTCCAAGGCTCTAACCACTAAACCACAACAACTCTTGTTGCTATTTCTACTAGAAAAATTATTTCCTATTCAATCCACAAACTATCTCCTTATTTTCACCTCGGGCAAAAATTACCATTTTGCCCCTCTCACACATCACTCACTAACAAGACTTCAAGATAATAAAAATCAAATTCAAAGCACATAGAAATCATATGAAACATATTTAATCATGAAATAAAGCATGATATGCATCCCAACCCCCTTACTCTAAGGTTGGTCTCGACTGGGGTTTCACATCCTCCCCTCCTTAGAAGAATTTCGTCCTGAAATTCAAGCATACCTCTATTTCAGCTCGGGATACTTCCGCTTAACCCATTCCTCCGATTCCCATGTAGCATCCTGTGTGCCATGGTGCTCCCACTGAATCTTAACCATTAGTATCTGCTTATTCCGGAGGGTTTTGACACTGCGGTCCAATATCAAATTCAAAGCACATAGAAATCATATGAAACATATTTAATCATGAAATAAAGCATGATATGCATCCCAACCCCCTTACTTTAAGGTTGGTCTCGACTGGGGTTTCACATCCTCCCCTCCTTAGAAGAATTTCGTCCTAAAATTCAAGCATACCTCTATTTCAGCTCGGGATACTTCCGCTTAACCCATTCCTCCGATTCCCATGTAGCATCCTGTGTGCCATGGTGCTCCCACTGAATCTTAACCATTAGTATCTGCTTATTCCGGAGGGTTTTGACACTGCGGTCCAATATCCGAACAGGCTTTTCCACGTAGCTCAAGTTCGGCTGCAACACTAACGGTTCCTCATTCAACACGTGACCGGGATCCGCATTATACCTCTTCAACTGTGACACATGGAACACGTCATGGATACCCGTTAACCCATCCGGTAGGTCCAATCGGTACGCTACTGGTCTGATTCTTTCCTTAATAAAAAATGGCCCCAAATATCTCGGATTCAATTTTCCACCCTTCGGAGCTTCACAATCCCCCGGTTGAGTGATAACTTCAGAAACATACGGTCCTCAACTTGAAATTCCAATTCCCTCCTCCGGTTGTCCGCATAACTCTTTTGCCGGCTCTGAGCCGCCTTTAACCTTTCTCGGATTAGCTTCACCTTATCCAACATCTCTTGCACACAAACCTCTCCGGTTTTGCTCACGTGTCCATCTTCCGTCCAACTCCAATACAACGGTACTTGACACTTGCGCCCATACAAATCCTCGTAAGGTGCCATCCCGATCGAGGCCTGATAGCTGTTGTTATAGGATAATTCCGCGTAAGGTATGCATTCTATCCACTTCTCCCCAAAATCCAGAACACAGGCCCTCAACATATCTTCTAATATTTGGATTACCCTTTCTGACTGCCCATCAGTCTGCGGATGCGCCGTCGTACTGAACTTCAAATTCGGTCCCTTTGCTTCCTGGAATTTTCCCCAAAAACGAGAAGTAAACCTCGAGTCTCGGTCTGACACTATGCTGGAAGGTACTCCATGGAGTCGGACTATTTCTCGAACATATGTCTGAGCCAGCTTCTCCATGGAGTCCCTTACATTTACCGGGATAAAGTGGGCTGACTTGGTCAGTCGATCCACTACTACCCATATGGCATCCTTCTGAGTCTTTGACATAGGGAGTCCGGTGACGAAATCCATAGTCACCTCCTCCCACTTCCATTTTGGCATTGGTAACGGCTGCAATAGTCCCGCTGACTTCTTACGCTCTGCTTGAACTTTCTGGCAGGTGAGACAGGTCGATACGTACTTGACCACATCTCGCTTCATTCCGGGCCACCAGTATGCTCTCTTCAAATCTTGGTACATCTTGACCTCTCCCGGATGAATTGCATACTTGCTCTTGTGTGCCTCTTCCAAAATTCTGACCCTTAGTTGTTGCTCCCTGGGTACACACAATCGATCTCTAAAATGGAAAACTCCTACCTCGTCCTGACAGAATTCACTAGTCGGTCGCTTGAGCTCCTTATCCTTAAAAATTTGAAACTCGGCGTTGCCTCGCTGGGCTTCCACTATTTCTTGCTTCAAGTCCGGCACCAACTTCAAGTTGCTGATAGCAATCGCTTTGTCTCGCACTTCCGTCCTTCTGTCCAATACGTCCTGGACCACTTGCATTTCTTGCACCTTTAGCCTAGCCATCCCAACTTTTCTGCTTAGGGCGTCTGCCACAACGTTAGCCTTCCCGGGATGGTAGTTGATCGGGCAACGGTATTCTTCCAAGATCCATCCACCTTCATTGCCTCATGTTCAAATCCTTCTGAGTGAAGATATACTTCAGGCTCTTATGGTCGGTGAACACCTCGTACTCGGCTCCATACAAGTAGTGTCGCCATTTCTTTAGGGCGAACACTATAGCCGCCAGCTCCAAGTCGTGAGTAGGGTAGTTCACTTCATGCGGTCGCAACTTCCGTGATGCATCGGCAATCACTTTCCGGTCTTGCATCAACACCGCTCCCAGTCCTTCTTTCGAAGCGTCGGTGTACAGTGCGTAAGATTTGCCTTCCTCTGGTAGACTCAATACTGGTGCTGTCATCAGTCTCTTCTTTAGTTCTTGGAAGCTTTTCTCGCATTTCTCGTTCCACACAAACAGAACATCCTTTCTCAACAAACGGGTCATTGGCGATGCGAGTGTCGAGAATCCCTTGATAAACCTTCGATAGTATCCCGCCAAACCCAAGAAACTCTGGATCTCGGTAATATTCTTCGGCTGCTTCCAGTCTGATACCGCTTCCACCTTAGCCGAATCTACCTTAATTCCCTCATTGGTCACCACATGACCAAGGAATGCCACACTGTCCAACCAAAATTCGCACTTGCTAAACTTCGTGTACAGCTTGTGCTCTCTCAATTTTTCCAACACGAGCCTCAGATGCTTCGCATGTTCCTCCGGATTCTTGGAGTAGATTAAAATATCGTCGATGAATACTACTACAAATTTGTCCAGGTAAGGCCGGAATACTTGGTACATTATGTCCATGAATACTGCTGGAGCGTTAGTCACCCCGAACGACATTACTACGAACTCGTAATGCCTATATCGAGTATTGAAGGCTGTCTTGGGGATATCTTCCTCTTTTATCCGCACTTGGTAATATCCTTGTCTCGGATCCAACTTGGAATAGCAACTGGACCCTTGCAGCTGATCGAATAGTTCGTCAATCAATGGAAGATGGTACTTGTTCTTAATCGTTAAATTGTTCAACCCTCGGTAGTCGATGCACAGCCTCAAGGTCCCGTCCTTCTTTTTTACAAATAGCACAGGCGCTCCCCAGGGCAACATGCTTGGTCTAATATAGCCTTGGCCAACAAGCTCCTCTAGTTACTCTTTCAACTCTTTCAACTCTTTCAACTCTGTCGGCGCCATCCAATATAGAGTCCGCAATACTGGTTCCGCTCCGGGAACTAAGTCGATAGTGAACTCTACTTCTCGACTAGGAGGTAGAGAATCAAGCTCCGCTGGAAATACATCGGGAAAATCCTTCACTACTTCCGTGTCCTCCAGAGTACACTGGTCCTTAGGTTTGTTCATCATGTAAGCAAGATAACCTTTACAACCTTACCTCAATAATTTTCGGGCCTTATCCCCTGCAATCAAGTACTTCAACTCTTTCACCCTCTTTCCATCGAATTCTAACACGTCACAGCCCGGTTTGACAAACTGAACTGTCTTACTCTTGCACTCTACCCTAGCCCTATGCTTGGCTAACCAGTCCATCCCCAAAATTAAGTCATAGTCTTCAATGTCCAACATAATCAAATCTCCGTCCAGATTTTCTCTCCCCACCTTAACCTTACAATCCCTCACATATCGATCCGCTTGCACCATCTTCCCCAAAGGGGTGCTTACTTCTAAAATGAAAGGTAGCTCCACTCCATCCCAACCCAAATGACATGCACACAACTTGTTTATATAGGAATGAGTAGAGCCAGGGTCAATCAAAGCATTAACGGATCGTCCTTAAATAGTGAACGTACCTTCCACCACCACGGCATCGGCCCCAACTTCCTCTCTGTTGAGAGCGAATACCTTGGCCTTCACTTGTGGCTTCGGTGCTCCCCCTCCGGCTGCTCCCATGGCGTTGGCCCGGTTGGGTCCCGGGTTCTGAGCCGGGTTTCCCTGCCCGACTCGGTGCAGCTTAGGGCAGGTATTCCTCAGGTGGTTCGGGTCACCACAGTGGTAGCACTTCCTATCTCTTACCTTGGACAAGCAATTCCTCTCGGTGTGGCGTTTCCTTCCACACTGCCTGTAGGACGGAAAGTTCGGTGCAGGTCCAGCCGGTGCTGTCCAGGTTTGCTTTTCCCGATTCTGCCAGAGATGATTTGCAGGGCGCTTGTGGGATTGCTGCCTCGGAAAGTGTCCCTGTGGTTGTCTCGGCGGTGGGAAGGGCTTGGCCGCCATCCTGCTGCGGTCATTATTCTCTATGCGAGTAGCAGCGTCCACCGCCCCCGAGTAAGTTCTCGGTGGAGCAGGTGCCAAAGCTCTCCTCAGCTCCGGTCTTAGCCCCTTGACGAACTGCCTCGTCCGATTCTGCTCGGTGTCGACCAGTTTTCGGCAGTATTTTGACAACTGCGTGAATCGAGCCGCGTATTGAGCCACAAACATGCTCCCCTGCCTTAGATTCTGAAATTCATCCTCCCATTTCTCTACAATCTACTGAGGGATGTACTCCGCCCTGAAGGATTCAACGAAGTTGGACCACGTCCATTCTTGCTCATCCATTACCCAGTCCTCTTGGACCCGCTGCCACCACGCCCGAGCTGGTCCTCTCAACCGAAAAGCTGCAAACTTAACCATCCGCTCTTCTGAATACTGGAGCATTGCGAAGATATCCTCCATTTGCTTGACCCACCGCTCGGCCTTCTGGTCTTGTTCTGCTTCACCCATAAAGATAGGCGGTTGGAATTTCAAGAACTTCTCCAACGCCTCATCTTCCCCTCTAGGGTGCCTCCGCTCGGTTAGCGTCTTGAAGAATGTCGACCACTTTGCTGAGTGTCTGACCCATTGACCCATCTACCGGGGCTTCAGACCCAATGCCCATCGCGGGATCACGTTGCCCGTCACCCCGATGGGGTGATTGCATCCGTTCTGGTTCAACTTCCGGTGCTACCCGGTCTACCTCTGGAGTTCTTCTGGTGGATGGAACTGCACGTCTCTTGGGTGCCATTCTATACCATACCCCAAATGTTAAATGTATGCACTCAAGTATCAAATCATTTTAGTGGTGTATGCATACATAGTCAAGTATGAGTAGAAAGAAGTCAGATGCAACTTATTTAAAGGATTGCTCATAAATTTCAATTTCAAAAATTAACTTGCATAATTTTGAAATTTGATAAAAAGGAACTTTAAGAAGTCTTAACATCTCAATTCATGAAAAACTGTAAATAAACAAACATCCAAATCAAAATGATTCCTAGCTCTCTACTCCTCATCGGAATCCTCATCATTTGCCTTATATATCCAACCTCCGGTGTTTTTAGAGAAATCCACCCCCTCCCCGCTAGCAAATCCCTCCATAGGCTCCTTCCTAGGGCGCCTAGAACTCTCCTCGGCCTCAACTCGGCTGAAGGGAGGAATAAAGGAAGGTCTAGGTGGAGACTCATAGTCTATCTCCCCCAGGTCATCACTAGCTGCTGCTAAATCCACTTCGGGATTAGGAGGGTGGGGTTCAGGCTCCACTATCATAACATCATCCTCACTGTCAGAGCTTATATCTATCACCGGGATTGGAGGTGGTTCAAGGATCTGGACCTCGTCCTCACTGCTATCCTCCATCAAGTCATGCTCATCATCACTATTATCCTCTACAGGGATATCCTCGACATCATTGTCATCCTCTATAGGGACAACTGGCTGAGGGGCAGGCTAGGGAACTGGAAGGTCCTCCTGGTCTAGATAGTAGGGTGGGTGCCACTGTTGCCCTTTCCTGGCTGTCCTAAGCAGTCTAACCATCCTACAGCATCAACAAAATAGGTTGGATAAGATTTAAACTTAAATAAATAAATCATATATCATAAATATTTGTCTATAACCTAGTCTCTGATACCACTTGTAACACCCCAGAAAATCCAGGCCCGCCAGGGCCGGGGATGTTGCCCCGTCTAAAGAACAAGGGGTCTTTATAACTAGGTCACAAATAAAAATTGCTGAAATGAATAATACTCAAGCTAAAAGAATTTATTACAACCCAAAAATAAATACTTCCAATGTACATCCATGAAATTCCAAAACAAAACTCATAATTAAAATCATCCACACTCGTCTCCCAAAGCAGTGCATAAAATCAAACACACATTCTCCTCCAAAGTAGCCACTCACCCACAACAGGATCAACCTGAAAACATGATAAAAGGTGGTGAGACAGAAATCTCAGTAAGTCCGTGTGTGCTTTGGGTGTTTAGCAGGAATAGTTCGTGGATGCAAAGTATGAAATCTTTATAAGAGAAACATTGGCAAGCAATAAACATCAGTCAAAAGCAAGAGTGGCGTTTTGGCTCTTCTGGCCATACATAAGTAATAAAGTCAACCACTCGAAAGAAAGGGATATGGGTTACCACACTTTGGGCCCCATAACACCTCTCTAAATGACATTTACCATCCTTAGGCCTCTAGTCCAATGATCCACGACCTCCTGGATTCTTTCCGCCTTCCAAGAGAGCTACCCTAAAGCAAACATCCAAGCCATATTTCCCAGGGCCTTGGATATTTATATCAGTTGGACAATCACAAGGGGCGATATAGCATAGAAACTATCATGTACAAGTCTATCTTAACTAATTAGTCACACATACCCAACATACCAGTATATTGACCCTACGATAGAACCTCAACTATAGCATATCAAAGTATATGCTTCCAGCTTTGTCAGACCACCAACTCATACTCAAGTCGTAGAGTACTAGTCCACACTGTAGCAGTAGTAGTCTATGTATCTACAATATAGTATTTTTAAGAAACTACTACTACAGGTCCTGTTCTACGTATTCGAAATACGTTTATGTCATGAAGTGAGTGGACTACTCACTGGCTAAAGGTAATTCATTCCCCATTTAGAATTTAAAACATAATAACCTAAACATGATGAGATTCTCATTCTCATCAATTGGTTAAGAACAGAAGTTTATGTGCTAAGTAACCCGTAATCCATATCTTACTGTGAAAGACCTCCATTCACATGGACCACTTACTTAAACACAATGGGTCTTTTCCAAATGTAATTGTGCACACATAAAATTGTAAATTCACAAACTTTTTATGAGAATAAATTCTATTATTAAAACATTCGACTTTTGCCTCAAAAACCTAGTTTAAGAGGGCATACATCCCAATAATGTTGCACTGATAGTTATATGTACATGACCTCACTTTTGTATATTACATTATATCCATATAGTTTTTGTTATATCAATCTAGGCTTTATTTACTTATCTGTCTTATCCGTTATAAAGACTCCTTATCTGGGTAACTGAACGGGACGACACCCATTTATAGTAGGCTTTCGTTGTTGTTATCGGTAGGGGTGTTACATTGTGTAGATGTGATATGAATTTTTCTGGAATTTGATGCCTTGGTGAAGTAGTTTCAATTTGGTTTACTTCCATGTGGGTGTGTGAGAACTAGCCAAAAATAGATGTTCATCTTTGTATGTGTCGGTTGTTTGTGTACTTGGTGATGTAGTTTGGATACGTGTAAATTCCTCCTAAGACAAAAAAAAAAAAAAAAAAATTGGTGTTGGAGTTTTTAAGAGTTTGAAAGCTTATCTTCTACTATCATACAATTCAGTCAGGTTGTGTAGAAGAGAAAAAGATTGCTGCAGTTTTGTGCTTTGATGTTGATGTTTAAATGGGCTATTGATAGGGGCTAAAATTACCATTAGTTTCCTAGTTATTTGAAACTGTTTTGAGATACATTTATGGTAATAACTAGGCATCAACATGTATGTTATTTATTGTGCACATGTATGGCTCGGCTGATTCGGTGCAATTAAATTGCAAATTGCAATTCCACGAAGATTCAATTTGAGCTAGTCGTTGCATTGGAGTGGGTCGGCACATGGGTCACAGACTTGGGTCACCCATAAGGTGCCAGTTTAGTGCGGCGGGTATTGTGGACCACAGTGCAGAAAGGCTCCATTCCTTTCTTCACGCAGGAGAGCTGCATTTTTTTTTTTTTTTTTTGGTGTTCTTCGGTTGGTTTTTTGCTGTGTTTGGCTTGCAATTTCATCTTTAAAAACAAGGTATAAAAGGTGGTGAGACAAAAATCTCAGTAAACCTATTTGTGCTTTGAGTGTTTCAAGTAAATTAGTTCATGTATGCAAGTTGTGATATTTCATAAAATAAAGTATTGGCAAGCTTCAAATAAATTTCACGAATAAAGAGTGGTGTTTTTCCTTTCCAAAACATACATGTGCACAATAAATACAACAACTCAAAAGAGGTAGCCATGGCACCACACTTTGTGCACCATGACAATATAACGATCAGAATGACACACTTTGTGCATACTGACACAAGGTTGGTGTACGGACTACTGGGTGAGATACTCCTCCATCTCTACACCCAAACTTGTTGGTTGTCCACTCCGGAAATACACAATCCACTTGACTGAACTTTCTAGCTCAGATCGGTATGACCTACAGGACTGGCATCCTATCCGGGAAGGACTCACCCCTCAAAGGTGGCCACCTACTGAGAGACTTACTCTAACACATCAATGACTAGTCCTAGTAGTCTACCCTTATTGAGTACTCAACGTCATTTGTCCCACTTGGGAGAAGAAAGATATACAATGATTCACTTGGAAATAGCAATTATGGTTTCAAAAATTCTTGGCAAAGTTGGGATTTTAGGAAAAGTTCAGCATTTGGTGTGAAATTGTTTGTTTAACTTTAAATGGTTTCCTTAACTGAACAAAAGGAAAATTGTCCATAATTGCCTTTACAGTACAAATACTCATATAAATTGAGTTTGACTTGCCATGATAACTTTGGTCTTCAAACGGTTTCATGCAGGAACTTACCTAATCTTTTGCTCTTCTTAAGTTCAAAAGTCTTCCAAGGTAGTTCAGATCAACCTAACCTCGCCTGGGGTAAACACAAGGTATAAGATAACATCCACACCATATTTGCCTTAAATAAATAACTCCCAGTTCAACTAGCCACATCAATAACTAACCATGACCGCAATGTCCTAGGCTTTAATACCAGTTGATAAAGTATTTTATAAAATAAAACTAACTTGATAAGTTAAAATAAATGGGTGTTATAAAATAAATAACAAAAAGTTATAGTTTCAGATAATTAAAAATGAGTAATATTGCTAATAAATAAAATTATTGCTAACAATGGATAATAATAAATCCTAGATAATATTGGTAAATTGTAATATTCAAATAGTTTTATTATAAATAATAAATTATACTTGATTTTAGTTAATAATTAATAGATAATAAATAACCAATAAATGTAATAATAAATGGATTAGACTTAATTTTTAATCAATAAATAATAAACAAATTTTAATATAACTAATATTTAAGGGTATAGATAAAAGTGTTAGTAAGGCTAGCTAATATTATTAATATGGTCTACAAAGTCATTTGACATTAATTAATACCAACATTTTATTATTTATTTTTAATAAAAAGATTTTATTTATTTAACTAATAAAATAATAATATTTTAAAATAATCTTCTATTTCAAACCACCATAATGTTTTTCGGATTTTGTAGATTAAATTGAATAATAATACTAATTAAATTAATAGTAAAAATAATTCTAGAATTCATTAAAAAATAGTTCTTACAATAATTTTCTATTGTTAGAGAAGATCCATGAACATATTCTCACATAATAAATAACATGTTAATCTATCCTCGAACATAGACTTGAATTAACATATACTTGAACGTCTAAAGCAGAAAGATCAAAGCATGCAGCAGAAGCGAAAATTGGAAAAATTGAAGAACAAGAAACACACAGGCCACAACCGGAGCCAGTTCCGGCGGCCTAGCTGGTGCCGGTCACGGCCTGGCAGGACTCCGAGGGAAAATTTTTTTTTACCTCTTTTTCTCGTTCTCAGAATTAGCCAGATCGGAATATGTGAAACTGGGATAGGTGCGCTAGTGGAAACCTCTGGTGCAATTCTTGTAAGTCTCCTACTCCGTCTGTGCATGTATATGAATGCCAATCTTTTGATCTTCCAGTATATGGCATGCCTATTCCCGTTTGGTGAACAATTTACAGGGCTAAGGAATTATCTTCGAGAAAGTGAAAAGTGGCGTCTGGTTTGTTTTCTCTTTCTCAGGCCAGAAGCATGAAAAGAAAAAAAAACAAAGTTGTTTTCTTAACCCTAAGAAGAGTAAAAACCACGTCCTCTTTATCCTCCTGTTTAATCTAAATAAAACCTTAGGTTAAAATGGACTGACCCACCAAACTAATTTAATTATTCAAACGGGGCCAAAACCCTGAACAATTAATTAACTTACCAAACCAATTTAATTAATTCTCTCTTTCCATGGACCCTTATTTTATTCTAGCCCAAAAATTAAATCAGTCTACTTAAACAAAATAAATTCTGTTTAATTTAATTTAAGACCAATTCCTTAGCCTGTATTTAATTAGGACTTACGGTCTATACTGAGGACAAAAAGACACATCGTCTTGGTTACTAAAATGACCAAAATACTATTGCCATATAAAGGGCTGTATTTTGCATTTTAAATATTTTCAAATATCACTATAGGGAAATATTGACCCAAGGACAATGCTGCGTTAGCAAAGTCTTCTATCTATAGGTGTAATGACTAAAATACCCCTCTATACATCACCATACATTTAGAGAGAAATAAATGTACTAATGCCTCTCTAAATGATATCTACCATCCTTAGGCTTCTAATCCAATGATCCACGACTTCCTGGGTTGTTTTCGCTTTCTAAGAGGGCTACCCTAAAACAAACATCCAAGCCATGTTTCCCAGGGCTATGGATATTTAGATAATTCAGACAACCACAAGGAGCAAGATAGTATAGAAACTATCTTATACAAGTCTGTCTTAACTAACTAGTCACACATACCCAACATACAAGTATATTGGTCCTACGATAGAACCTCAACTATAGCATATCAAAGTACCTGTTTCTAGCTTCATAAGACCACCAACTCATACCCCAGTCGTAGAGTACTAGTCCACGTTGTAGCAGTAGTTGTCTAGGTTTCTACCATATAGTACTTTTAGAAACTACTACTACATGTCATGTTCTATGTATTCAAAATACTCTTATGTCTTAAAGTGAATGGACAACTCATTGACTAAAGGTAAGCCATTCCTCATTTGGAATTCACAATATAATAACCTAGACATGATGAGATTCTCATTCTCATCAATCGGTTAAGAACAAATGTTTATATGTTAACCTAATCCATACCTTACTGTGAAAGACCACTATTCACAAGAACCACATACTTAAATACAATGGGTCTTTTTCAAATGTAATAGTGCACAAATAAAATGTATATTCACAAATAATTTCTAAAAATAAATTATTTTATTAAAACATTCAATATTTACATCAGAAGCCTAGTCTAAGAGGGCATATTTCCCAACAATCTCCCACTTGCACTCTAAGACTAAGTAAGTTTGTCTGTGCCTACCCCTATGGCGTCTAAATATCTCTTGACGACTCTCTCAGCCAAAGGCTTAGTGAATGGATCTGCTAGATTATTCTCGATGGAGATCTGTTCTACCATGAAATCCCATCTCTGGATGAAATCCCGGATCAGGTGGTACTTCTCTCGATGTACTTCCCCTTCTTATGGTTCCCGGGTTCTTTGGATTGTGATACTACTCCAGTGTTGTCGCAATACATCACAATCAGCCTGTCCATGTGTGGCACGACTCCAACTTCTGAAAGGAACTTCTGGAGCCTGACTACTTCCTTGGATGCCACCGAAGCTGCCATATACTTAGCTTTCATAGTTGAGTCAACAATGCAAGATTGCTGGATACATCTCCATGAAATGGAACTTCCAGACAAGGTGAAGACATATCCACTAGTGGATTTTCTCTCATCCTTATCTGCTTGGAAGTCTGAGTATGTGTACCTTGTAGGAACCAAGTCATCAGCCTTGTAAGCTGTAAAATATGTTTTACAGCTTACTAATGAACCTCCCTAGGGTTTTACTGATATCTGCTAACCAAGCTTATGGCAAAGCAGATATTTGGCCTAGTACATAGCATGGTTTACATGAGACTTTCCACAGCCGATGCGTAGGGAATCCTACTCATTCTGTCATTTTCTTCTTGGGACTTAGGACAGTCCCTTAAAGAAAATGACAACCCATGTTTATAAGGAATTAGAGCTCCATTGCATGAGTCCATGCTGTACTTAGCTAGCATCTTGTTAGTGGATGCCGCTTAGGATAATTCTAACATTCTCTGCTTCCAATTCCTAAGAAGTCTAATCCCGAGAATGTAGTTGGCTTTTCCCAAAGCCTTTATACTGAATTAAGTAGACATCCAAACCTTTGTAAATGACAATGACCCTACATCATTTCCAATGAGTAGAATGTCATCAATATACAAGACAAGAAAAACCACATTCATACCTTCAAGTTTCCTGTACACGCATAGTTTATCCTCGTTTTGAGTGAAACCGTAAGATTTTACAGTCTTGTCAAAATGAATGTTCTATGCTTTCAATGCTTACTTAAGTCCATAAATGGATTTCTTAAGCTTGCAAACCATATGTTCTTGGCTTATAGCAATAAAGCCTTCCAGTTGGGACATATATATGTCTTCACTAAGATGGCCATTTAAAAATGCCGTCTTGACATCCATTTTCCCTATCTCATAGTCATAATAACATGTGTTGGCAAGGAGAATACGGTGGACTTAAGCATGGCTACCGAGGAAAAGGTTTCCTCATAATTGATTCCCTTTTTTCTGAGTTTACCCTTTCGCCATAAGCCTAGCTTTGAAAGATTCCACTTTCCCATCCACTCCCATCTTCCTCTTGTATACCCACTTACACTTAATAGGTTTTATCCCTTCAAGTGAAGCTATAAGATCCCAAAACCAGATTGAAGTACATAAACTCAATATCGGCTTTCATTGCTTGATGCCGCAGATTTGCATCGGCATTAGCAATAGCTTCATCGTATTTAGTGGGGTCTTGTTCCTGATTATTAGAGACTAGCTTGAAAGCTTCCTCAGATCATCTCTCCAGAACCCTAAACACTCTCCCACTATGACGAGGCTCCACTTGTACAGGCTCTTGAGGCTGTACCTCTTCTTGTTCCACAATTGGGTTAGAAGAAATTGATTTCGAAGATAACTTCTCCTCAAGTTCCAACCTAGTTGAACCTTTTATGGAAGTACTCTGATCATCCCCTAAGTATCTAGTATTGGTACTAACCAGTACTTTCTACTCCATAGAATGATAAATAAAAGTAACCACCATTTGTCCCTTATGGATACCCAACAAAATAGTATAATTCTGATATTGGTTCCAACTTGTCTCTCTTGACTAGTACATAAGTTGGACAACCCCATATCCTGAGATGACTCAGACTTGGCTTACGCCCAGTCCACATCTCATAGGGAGTCCTAGTACTGACTTAGAAGGCACCAAGTTCAAAATGTATGCCGCTGTTTTCAGGGAATATCCCTAAAAAGACACTAGAAGAGTAGCATGAAACATAATGCTTCGGACTATTTCCATTAATATCATGTTCCTTCTCTCAGCTACTCCGTTCTGCTGGGGTGTCCTTGGTGCAGAGAGTTGGGATACTATCCCATGATGTGCCATGTAGTCCTTGAATTCACCCAGGGGGATACTCTCTACCACGATCTAATCGTAAGGCCTTAATCAATTTACCTGTCCGACGCTCCACTTCAGCCTTAAACATTTTGAACTTGTCAAAAGAGTCAAATTTGCTTCTCATCAGGTAAATTAAACCAAGCCTCGTGCAATTATCCGTGAAAGTGATAAAGTACTCAAAACCCCATCTAGTTGGTATAGATAAGGGACCACACACATTAGTGTGAACAAAACTTAATACCCCCTTGGCTTTATCCGCCTTATGGGTAAATGACCTTTTGGTCATCTTTCCCATTCGGCAAGATTCATACTGAGGCCAATTTTCCAATCTCAATAAGCCCAAAGGCCCATCATGGATTAACCTCTGAATCCTTGTTGAGTTGATATGACCCAACCGTAGATGTCAGAGATATGAGTCATTGACATTAGTCTTTCTTTTCTTTGTTAAAGATCTAGATTTAGCGTTATTTAATTGATTGTTAATATAGTTTAAGAAGAATAAATTTTCATACATATGCTCAGTACATAAAATTTCTCCATCTCTACTAATAGTAATACCGGAATGGAAAGATACAAAATATCATTGAGTTATTAGTTTCGCAACTGAAGTCAAATTCTATCGAAATCCAGGTACATATAAAATATCTCTTAAACCCACCATTCTATTACAATAAAAAATAAGATCCAACTCTCCCACTAAAAGGTCCTAGACTTGTGCTCCATTTCCCACACGTAACCCATGTTCGCCCTTCTTGAGTCTTCTAATATTTCTAAACCCCTGCAAGGAGTTACGGGTGTGATTAGTGGCCCCTGAATCAACAATCCAAGTGGAAGTTGATCCAACCATTGATATAGATTCTAGATAGAAAACATTACTTGTGAGGTTGTTCATGGCTTGAAGATTTGGACACTCCTTTCTCCAGTGTCCCTTCGATCCACATTTGAAGCACTTGCCATTGGGTTTGTCTTTGGGTTGGGTCTTAGGTTGGGCCACTGCATTTCCTTTCTTCCTTTTGAGCTTTCTGCGCTTGGGCCCAGTTCTAGAGGAAGAAGCCTTTGCAATCATAGCCTTTGATTGTGGCTTTATGACCTTCTCCGCCATTTGGAGTTCCTTCATCAGCTCAGTTCAACTCATGTTTAACTTGTTCATGTTGTAATTCAACTAGAACTGAGTAAAAGAACCCGGTAGAGATCCGAGAACTATGTCCACTTGGCTCTCGAGGTTAGTAACAACCCCTAAGATTTTTGTCTCCTCGAAAGTAACAATCATCTTAAGTATATGCTCTCTGACTAATTCTCCCCCAGCCATCTTAGTGTATATGATAGTTCGAAGAGCCTCCTACCTTGTGGGCCGGCTCTTATCCGCAAACATCGTGGCCAATGATTAACTTATATCGTACGCAGAAACCATGTGCTCGTGTTTTGACTGGAGCACATTAGACATGGAGGCCAACATGTAATAATGAGCCATCTCGTCAGCTTTCTTTCACGCCTTCTCAACCTCTCGCTTCTCGACAGTGGAACTCTCCCCAATAACAAGGCAAGTTTCGTAAAGGACATATTTATACTCTTCTACTATGAGTATTATGTCCAGGATCCTCTTCTAGTCCACGTAGTTTAGTCCCGTTAGCTTATTCTTTCGGAGAATAATGGCTAATAGACCAAAAGAACCTCCCACTATTTCTGAAAAATTGAAAAATAAAAGAAAACGATTTAGTTTGTGAAAACAAAACAAATTTGTGCACTTTATCAAAACTGATAATAATTAATTTGGCTTTTAGGAAAACTGACATAGCTTCTTGGGAAGATTAACAGTTCTCTAAGCTAAGCGTGTTGACCACCATAAATTAATTTTTCTTCTAGGTAATGATCCAGAAGATAACTCCATCGAGGGGATGGCCGTTTTCTCTCATTTCCTATCGACATACCTCGCACTATAACCTCTAATGTGGGCTGGCCGATCATAGTACCTGTCCTGAGTTATTAATTTCATCCTTCCATTAGATCTAGAACTTTGTGGTATCCCCATCCTATACGGGTTCACTCCTAAATAACGCGAGGGAACCCACGATCTCTAATGAGGATCGTGATGGAAGCTGTGGGGCTGTTGGAACCCCTCTCCCACTTAGTGTTTTAAAACAAGGGTTTTCTAAAAAATATCCTTTTGAAAATTTCCATTATGTTTTCCCTTAACTCAAAAATAAAATATCTAAATCCATTCAAATCTCTATGTCGAAGTTTATATCTTTTGAGAGATTTTTCCATAGACTAATTTTATTTAAGTTAAAAACTTAATGATTTCAAAAATTTTCTAATTAAAACTTTCTAGAGACTTTGGTCTCAAGTTTATTTGACAAAACAATTTTTCTTGTGCAAAAAAAAAAAAAAAAGGCTTTCTATTTTAACTTACAAAAATATCTAAATCCAATATATTTTCTATGTTAAGGAATAAATCCTTTGAGAAAATATCTAAGGACTAATTTTTGTTTAAGTTAGAATAACCATTTAATTTGTAGAAAAATATTTTCATGTCAAAAATATTTCCAAAGACTTTGGTCTTTGAGAAAATGTGCACATAGGTAGTTAAAAATAAATAGCATGCTAGAAAATAGTAGATGTTTTCATAACTTTCTATTTTAAACCTAAATGCCCAGATAATAAAATTAAATACATTAATTAATTAATTAATTAATGGTCTTGTTTAATCCTAAAATCCCTTACTAATATTTTTCATGCAAAAATATTCCATGAATATTAACTATTGTAAAAATATTACATTCGCCTGGTATGGACCCCAAAACAAAAAAGAAAACACAAGAAAAATTACAAGAAAAAATAATAAATTTCTCCTTGGTCCATTGCAGCCGCCGCACTTGATTGAGCACCCATTTGCACTGCGGTCCACTGCACCCGCCACACTGAACTAGACCTCGTAGGAGACTAGCATGTGGAACGGACCTCAGACCTGAGATGGTGCCGGTTCCAGCGGCCTCAGCCGGTGCCAGTTCCTGTCTGACGGGGTCTTCTTCCTGCAGAATTTTCTACTATTTTCTTCTGCGAATTTTCTCTTTTTTTGGCGCAAATTTTGGTTGCGTTGGCTCTCCGATTTCAACCCAAATACAATGAAATCAACAAAAACCAACAATTGCCTATACCTATTAATATTGGGCTTGCACGATTTGCTAAGAAAAATAGTAAATTACAAATCTCGTATACCTCCATCAGAAAGGTTTAACAGGAAATCTATCCAAACTAAAAACAATAAAGGATCACAGTTTAATCACATATATGTGTCCAGCTTTATTCAACTAGATGCATGCTCCCTATATTTTCACAAAACCTTCATGATCTGATACCAATTGAAGGTCTAAAGCGGAAAGATCAAAGCACACAGTGGAAACGAAAAACTGAAGAACAAGAAACACACAGGTAGCAGCCGATACCAGTCACAGCCCAACAGGACTCCAAGGGAAAAAATTTTTTACCTTTTTTTCTTATTCTCAGAATTGGCTGGACCGGAATGTGTGAAATTGGGGTAGGTACGCTAGTGGAAACCTCTGGTGCGATTCCTGCAAGCCTCCTACTCCGTCTATGCATGTATATGAACGACAATCCCTCAATCATCCAATATATGGCCTGCTTAATCCCGTTTGGTGAATAACTTATAGGGCTAAGGAATTTTCTTCAAGAGGATGAAAAGCGGCGTCTGGTTTTTTTTTTTTTTCTCTTTCTCATGCCAGAAGCATGAAAAAAAACAATGTTGTTTTCTTAACCCTAAGAAGAGTAAAAACCACATCCTCTTTATCCTCCTGTTTAACCTAAATAAAATCCTAGGTGAAATTGGACTGGCCCGTTAGACTCTTAGTTTAGCCTTTTTGGACTAAATTAATTATTCTAATTAGAACCAAATAAAGAGCCTAACAAATAATTAATTTTCCAGCCCAAATAAACCAATCCAATTAAATGAACCTAAATCAGTTTCGTCCCAGGTTAATCCCTAATTATTCAAACTGGGCCAAAACCATAAACAAGTAATTAACCCACTAAACTAATTTAATTAATTCTCTCTCTCCATGGACCTTTATTTTATTCTAGCCCAATAATTAAATCAGACTACTTAAATAAAATAAATTTTATTTATTTTAATTTAAGACCAATTCCTTAGCCTGTATTTAATTAGGACTCACGGTCTATACTAGGGACCAAAAGACACACTGCCCTTGGCACTAAAATGACAAAAATACCATTGCCATATAAATAGCTATATTTTTACATTTTAAATATTTCCTAATATCACCATCAGGAAATATTGACCCCAAGGGCAATGTTGCGTTAGCAAAGTCTCCGACCTACAGGTGTAATGACTAAAATACCTCTCTATACATCGTCGTACATTTAGAGAGGAAAAAATGTACTAACACTTCTCTAAATAACATTTACCATCCTTAGGCTTCTAGTTCAATTATCTACGACTTCCTGGATTGTTTCTACTTTCAAAGAGGGCTACCATAAAGCAAACATCCAAGCCATGTTTTTCAGGGCTATGGATATTTAGATAATTCAGATAACCACAAGGGGCGATATAGTGTAGAAACTATCTTGTACAAGTCTGTCTTAACTAACTAGTCACACATAGACATTTTGCAAGTATATTGATCCTACGATAGAACCTCAACTATAACATATCAAAGTACATGCTTCCAACTTCGTCAGACTACCAACTCATACTCAAGTTGTAGAGTATAAGTCCACGCTGTAGCAGTAGTAGTGTAGGTTTCTACCATATAGTACTTTTAGAAACCACTACTACAAGTCTTGTTCTATGTATTTGAAATATGCTTATATCATGAAGTAAGTGGACTACTCACTAGCTAAACGTAAGCTATTCCCTATTTGAAATTCACAACATAATAACCTAAACATGATGAGATTCTCATTCTCATCGATTGGTTAAGAACAAACGTTTATGTGTTAAGTAACTCATGGTCCATACCTTACTTTGAAAGACTACCATTCACATAGACCACTTACTTAAACATATTAGGTCTTTTCCAAACGTAATGGTGCACAAATAAAATGTAAATTCATAAATAATTTTTGCAAATAAATTCTTTTATTCAAACATTTGATATTTATATCAGAAACCAAGTCTAAGAAGGCATATTTCCCAATAATACTATAACATGGATGATCTTCTACTCGGCATAATTTTATCTATGGCTTTATTGAAAAATAATATCATGAAGGCCTAAGCACCAATGACGGCATAATATCTAACATGCATAAAAACATCCATAAATCTCTTTAATCATGATGAACATAAAGTGATTCCAAAGTAAAATCCATAAGGCACAACATTTTTTCCAATTCTTATGTCTTAACTCCATCCCCTCCACCCACATACACATACTTAACCCCTACCTTATTCAATCAACCTATCAACATCTAGGCATCTTCATTCTAAAAATTAAAAAGGGTATTAAGAAAGAAATACTTGATTGGTTCTCGTTTGAAGAAGGATTCTCCTTAGTAGGTGAAGATCCTCGAGTGCTTGATAGCCTTTAGTGGTCCAAAAGTAGCCCATGGTTGATCATTACCATTTCAACCAAGAGAGGGAGAGTGTGTGTGAAAGAGAAACGAATGAGCATGGAAGAGGATAATAGAAGTTAAATAGAAGAAGAAGAACAAGAAGATTATTCTTATTTTACCTTTTTAGTGTTCTTCGAATCTTCAACAAAAAAGGATGGTTTGATCTGTTTGAAAGTTCAACTTTTTGTGTTTTGATGTTATAAATTGAAAAATTGAAGAATATATGTTAAATATTGATGATCTATAGAGTTTGGAAGTGATTGGAGGTATTTAGGAGTGGTTTAGGCATGAAGATGTGAAGTGTGTATTCATGGTGTTCTTGGTGTTTTTTTGAGAGAGTTTGAGAGAAGATGAATTTTGTGTGTATTTGGAATTGTGATGGCCGAATAGCTTAGAGTAGGAGGAGCTTTCGGTTATCAAAGAATGAGAGAGAGTTTCAGATTTTATTTTTTTTTAAATTCAAATTCAGAGAAAAGTGGAGTTGTTCTTGGAAGTTGAACTTTCAAAAATGGAGTTGTTCTCAGCATCATATTGGTGTTTGCTATGGAAGGTTTCTTGTTCTTCAATTGTGTATGGCTAAATTAGCTATGTTTCAACCAAATAATGCAGAGCTGTTTAAGACTTAAGGCTAGCCAACAATAGCTATGAAATGGCAAAGGATTTTCTGGCTTTATCTATTTGCTAAAGCGGTGTTTTAATGGATAGAGTGAAGATAGGAGCTTTTTGAGGTATGATAATAGAGTCCTATTACTCAAGCTTGGTTGGGAGGCTAAGATGTTTTGTTCATGGCTATACAAGGACCAAAATTTAGTGAGGTTTGCTGAAGAATTTTGGCCTTAGCCTAGAAGAGACAAAGCTGGAAAAATTTATGGAATTGAAGCTCAAGAACACTTGGAATTGAAATGGTTTTGGTGCAAGAATTTTGGTCCTCTTTGGCACGATTTTGCAGCTGGATTTTATGGGTGTTTGAATGTCTTTTAATGGTGGTTTTCCAGCATTCATCTTGAAGAATAACAGAAGAAGTTCCAGCTGTTCATATGTTCTAATGGGTGGCTTCAAGTTCATGTTCAATGTTGCTAGTTTGCTGAAAAAAAATTCTGGTTTGGGACAGTTGGTACAGCTCCGAAAATTCAAGGAATTTCCAGCCCTCATCCTCACATAAAATGACTGGTTTTTTTGCAAAAATTACGTAGGAAAACATGCTGCAATTTCCAAAAACAGCCTTGAAAGAAATCTGAAAAATTTTCCAGATTTTTAACCAAAACATGAACAAGATGAAGATGGAGTTTTGAAGGAATAGCTATGGTGTTTTTTTCTTGGAACCTCTACCTATTTTTCCTCCTTACTTTTGGCCATCTCTATCCTACAAGAGTTGGGATTTTTGAAATTCTAAGCTAGGAATTGTCTCAGAATTTTTATGATTAAAAATGGATTGAAGAATCAAGAGTAGTTTAAATTTTAATGATGTTAGGATAAGGCTAGCAAAATTAAAGGGGACAAGAATTCTTCTAGAATTCTTTTTAGGACAAGACCACATGGTCAAGACATTACCATTTTGTCTTTCTTAAGACAACATTCCAATCTCTAAGGAATGTAGGGAAAACCAAAATTTAAACATAGCTAAGATAAATATGAATAAAACTTAAGTAATGGGATTTGAACTCAAGACCTTAGAAGTAAACCTCAAAGCTCTAACCACATTAATTCTTGTGTTTATTTTCTCAACCAAATATTCTTTTTATCTAAACCTTAAGCCATCTTCCAATTTTGACCTCAAGCAGAATTACCTTTTTACCCCTTCTACCCAACAAGCACAAATAAACCATTTAACCTATAAACCACAATTCTAAGGCACGAAAAATTATTCAAAAGGTATATTTTAAGCATGATGACATGATACGTATCTTATCCCCCTTACTCTAGGGAAGGCTTTAGGTGGGGTTTGACATTCACTTTTTGCATTGGTTTGCTGCTTAGCTAAGGGAGAAGGAGAGGAAAAGAATGCTTTTGGCTTGTGGAGATAATTTACCACCGACTGAACATTGATAGGAAAGAAACTTTGTGAAACCCCAGTTGAAACCAACCTTAGAGTGAGGGGATTGGGATGCATGTCATAATTTATTGCATGTTTAAATATATTTTTATATGTTTTTATGCGCTTTAGATTTGTAGCCTAGAAGGGTTAATTGTGTTTATTGAGTAAGAAGGGCAAAATGGTAATTTTTGCATGAGGAGAAAATAGGGAGATAGCTTGAGGATTAAATAGAAAAAATATTTTGGAGAGAAAATAAAAGCAAGAGTTGTTATGGTTTAGTGGTTATAGCTTTGGAATTAATTCTTGAGGTCTTCGGTTCAAATCCCATCATTGGAGCTTTAGCATGATTAAATTTTATTTTTGTTTGGGAAGGCTATATTTTTGGCCTTGTATGCTTTAGGGAAGAGTAGAGGTGTTGTCCTAGGGGAGACATGACAGGAGTATCCTAATCCTACTCTTGTGCCCTGCAAAAATTTTCAAGGGAATTCATACCCTTCTTGATCCTTAGTTTCCTTACTTCTCAATTCATTAGAATGTTCAATTTATTCAAGCCAACTTCATTCCAGAAAATGCCAGCAAAGTGTTGTGGCTTTGAAGGTTCAAAAATGTCTAAGATTAAGACATCTTGTGGGCCGAAATTGGGCACGAATTGTGGAAGGTTCTCAAGAGATTAATCTCCATCGTTGAACCTTCAAAACTCCACCTTAGCTATGTTCATTTTCTTCATTACGTAATCTGGAAATTTTCCAGCTTCTTGTTCAGCCCAAGTGTCGAAATTCACAGCCATCATTCCCTCCCAAATTCTGCCAGAAAAATAGCCATCTTGACTGGCTTGAAATCTGAAATTATGAAGCCAAAACCGGGCTACACAAATATTGTGCAAACTAGAAAATTTTCTGGGCAAATTCACAGCTTTGGTGATCCTAAACCAAGCTGTTTTCTTCCAAATTTCATCAAGCACCTTACCCATGTTTTTCCTCAATAAAGAAGGCTGGAAACTAGCCTTGAAAGACCTCTGGATGCCCTTTTAAATCCTCTGCAAACTGACTGGAAAATGGCAGTAAAAGCTACCCAATAAATTCCAGCAACTAGTGAAAAATCTGAACAGGAATTTTTCTAGCCTTGCTCCATCTTCAGCCTTGTCCAAAACCCTCCTCATTTTCTGTACAAACTTCACTTGAACAGCCATAAACTGAGCTCCATCATCTTCTCCAACCTTCTGCTCGAAAAACCTGTCCATGGCTGCCCCTAAAATATCTCCAACAATTACTCCAAGCAAGCCATTGATTGAAGATCAAAATTCCAGCAAATATATTTAGTAAACTTCCATAAAACATCCCTTAAACAACAAGACATTCCTTCATCATTGTACTCCCTCTTTTTGGCCACCATTAAGCCCCTTCAAACAGCTTTCATTCCAGCAGAATCCCTAGCCATCCAGTCGGCCATTAGAGCTTCTAAAAGCTCTCTTCCATTGATGATCTTCTTACCATATTTTGTTTCCAAAATTGATTTTCTAAAATATTCTTTTTGGATTCCAAATAATCAGCTTTCCTTTTTCCTCTCAAACTAGAAAATTCAATTGCCAAAACACCCTCAAACAATTCGGCCACTCATTCCCTCAGAATTTTGGCCAGCTTTAACCAAAATCCTCTCCATTCTCTTCAACCTTCAAGAACACCTAGAACACCAAGAACACCTACTAGCATCCATAGCCTAATACCACTCCAAACCACTCCAATCTTCTCCAAAAGCTCCAGATCACACCTACTCCACCCCTTGAAACCACTTCTGCAATTTTTAACATCAAATACCAAAATCCAACTCTCTTTTGGATCGAAAAACCAGTATTTTTGTGAAGGCTCAAGAACATCTTCAAGGTAAGCATGATCAATCACACCACCTTCTCTCATCATCAACTTCCAATGAATATATATATATATATATATATATATATATAAAATCATACTAATGGACTCTCTTTTTCTCTTCTCTCTCTCTCTCTCTTGGCCGAATGCTCTCCCTCTCTTGGCCGAATGGTGACTTCCACCATTGCATGTTTTCTTCATCTCTCTTGGATGGATCTAGTCTCCTAAGAGTAGGATCCATTCGAAACTTCTCCAAGGTACTCATTAATTAAGTAAGCCTCTTCAACCCTCTCTTTAAATTCTAGATTCTTGTCTCTAGGATGATATTGGAAGGAGATGGATTATGATTAGGGTTTGAGCATGTATTGTTGTGATGAGTTGAGATTGAAGCATGAATACATGTGTGTATAGGATGGAGATGGGATTGTTGCATGAGTTGATTGTATTGGTTGATTGTATGGCATTTTTAGGGTTTAATGCATGTCTCCATGTCGTGTGTAGTATATGTGATCAAGCATGTTAGAGATTATGTCACCTTTGGTGAATAGGGTTTATATTCATGTATGATTGTTAAAGCCATGATTATGTTTTTGTTAGTGGAGTTTGGATCATGTCTTGGTAAATTTAGATTTATGTCTTTATTCATGATTTGGATGGTTTGATGAATTGGACTGGAGTATATGATTGTGGTTAGCTAGTGGAAATATGATCATGACCTTGTTGTCCCTATGCTAATTTTATTTCATCAATAAAATGATTAATTCTATGATTTCTTCAAGTAAATTTTGAAAACCCTAGGAAAATGTGGATTTGGTCTTATATATAAAATAGTGATATGTTAGTTAAATAAATGATAGCTTTTATTAAAGAAATAAAATATATAGATATTATATAAAATAATAATATTAAATAAAGCCTTTTATATAAATAATCATAATAGATAAAATGTTAATTTTGTAAGTCTTATATTCGTAAATACTATTAAAATTTATTTATTATCTTTCAATGAAAACCTATTAAAATTTACTTGCAATTAATTTTAGTTATCAATTATTTTCTAACAATTAATTAGTAATAAATCATTATTTTCCCTAATAACACCTAGAACCCTTCATCAAATAATCTCTAGTTTACTTTTAGCAAAATTTAAACTTTCAACTTATAGTACCTATTTTCCAAACCCTAGTTATTTTAATATCAAGCTAGATTTCTTTTATAAACCCTTTTATTTGTTATCTAGCCTTAAAGCTTGGTACATTTGGGACATGATGGTAGTAGGTTGAGCTAGTTTTATTTGTAAAACTGAATCTTTGGCTTGAGTATGATTATGGCCCATGTTTAACCCAGGCGGGGTTAGGTCAGCTGTTGGAAACTTTTACTTTGAGCAAGGATCAGGTAAGCTCCTGCATAAAAACCATTTGATGCAAAATGATTTTTATGGCAAGCCAAATATAGAGTGTATGGACACTCACTTCTGTAAAGGCAATTGAGGATTGTCCTCTTTCCCATTTTAGTCAAACAAATTATTTGAAAAATCAATGAACAGATTTACTCAAATCCTAAAACTCTTTGTAAAACTGATTTTGACAAAGACTTTGGAAATCCTTAATTGCCATTTTCAAGTGGAACTATGTTTTGTTCATTTTCCCCCAAGTGGGATTAATTACGTTGAGTATTCAATAAGGGTGGACTGCTAGGACTAGTCTTTGAAGGGTGAGGGTAAGTCTCTCAGTAGGTGGCCACCTCTGAGGGGTGAGTCTTTCCCGGATAAGATGCTAGTCTAGTAGGTCGTGCCGGTCCGAGCTAGCAGTTTTCAGTCAAGTGGACAGTGTGTTGCCGGAATGGATAACTGGTTTTGTTTGGGTATAGAGAATGAGGAGTATCTTACCCAGTAGGTCGATCACATACCTTTTGTCAGTCTGCACAAAATGTGGCATTCTGACCGTTGTACGGTTATGGGCCCAATGTGTGGTAACCCATGATCACCTTTTTGACTGGTTGATTTTATTGATCATGTATGGTTGAAAAAGCCAAAACACCACTCTTGATTTTGATTATTATTTAATGCTTGTCAATATTTCTCTTATGAAGATTTTATACTTTGCATCCATGAACTGTTTTCACTGGACACTCAAAGCACACACAAACTTACCAATATTTTTATCTCATCACATTTTCTACTATGATTTCAGGTCGATCCTACTGTGGGGATGAGTAGCTAGTGTTTTTCGCCTTGGAAGAGATTTTATTTTTTATTTTTATGTAATGCTTTGGGAGCTGAGAGTGCTTAATTTTATTTCTGGATTTGTTTTTGAATTATTTGATTGTATAAGTTTTCAGTTTTTAGTATTATTTTATTCTATTATTTTGAATGTGTGACCTAGTTATAAAGACCTATTGTCCTTTAGACGGGGCGACATCCTCGGCCTTGTCGGGCCTAGGTAGTGGGGTGTTACATTGGCATCAGAGACTAGGTTTAGGTAATTATTGATAGTATACGTTTATTTATTTAAGATTAAACTTTATCTAACCTATCTTGTTTATGCTGTTGGATGGTTAGGATGCTTAGAACCGCGAGGATGGGGCAGCAGTGGCATCCTCCTATTCCCATTTACCCAGAAGACCTTCCAGTTCCCCAGCTTGCTCCTCAGCCAGTTATCCCTTTGGAGGATAGCAGTGATGATGAGGTTCCAATCCATGAGCCACTCCCAATCCCAGTGATAGACATAAGCTCTGATAGTGAAGATGAGGTGATAGCCGTGGAGTATGTACCCCACCCTCCTAATCTCGTAGTAGATTTGTCAACGGATGGTGATGACCCGGGGGAGATAGATTATGAGTCTCCGCCTAGGCCTTCTTTCTTTCCTCCTCCCAGCCGGGTTGAGCCTGGGGAGAGTTCTAGGCACCCCGGGAAGGAGCCAATGGAGGGGTTTGCCAGTGGGGTTGAGGTAGATTTTTCTAAGAACTCTGGGGGGTGGTTGTATGAGGATGATGATGAGAACTCTGATGAGGACTAGAGGCCTATGAGTTATTTTAATTTGGATGTTTATTTATTTATTCTTTTCTGTGAATTTTTATGTTAAGGATTTTTAATGTTGTTTTCCATCAAAATTTCGAATTTAAGCACATCAATATTTGAATGAAAATTCATTAGCAATTCTTTAGACAAAACTTGCGTCTGATTTATTTTTACTTAATCTCACTATAAATGCATGCTCAACTAAAATAATTTAACCCTTGAATGCATACACTTGACATTTGGGGTATGGTTTAGAATGTCACCTAAGCGCCGTGCAACTTCATCAGGCAGAAGGGTTCCAGAGGCCGATCATGTGGCACCGAAAATGGACACAACTCAGATGCCATCACCCACCCGGGGTAATGGGAGTGAACCAGAGATGAGAATGGGGTCTGAAGTTCCAGTTGATGGGTCAATGGGCCAGACATTCAGCAAGATGGCTGAAATTCTGTAGACCCTGACCGAGGGGAGAAACCCTAAGGGGGAAGATGAGGCGCTAGAACGGTTTTTAAAGTTTCAACCACCTGTCTTCTTGGGTGAAGCTGAGCAAGACTAGAAGGTAGAGCAATGGATCGAGCAGATGGAGGATATATTTGCAACGCTCTAGTACACCGAAGAGCGAATGGTTAAGTTCATGGCATTCTATTTGAGAGGCCCAACTCGGGCATGGTGGCAGCGGATTCAAGATGACTGGGAAATAGTTGAGCAGGAATGGACGTGATCCAACTTTGTTGAAGTCTTCAAAGCCAAGTACATCCTTCAGTGGATAGTGGAAAAGCGGGAGGACGAATTGCAAAATCTGAAGTAGGGAGGTATGTCAGTAGCCCAGTACGCAGCACGGTTCACCCAGCTATCGAAGTACTGCCAGAGATTAGTGGATACCGAGTAGAACAGGACGAGGCAGTTCATCAAGGGGCTAAGGCCAGAATTGAGGAGGGCGTTGGCACCTTATCCACCAACGACTTATTCGGGGGTAGTGGACGCAGCTACCCGAACTAAAAATGAGGACCGCAGTAGGATAGCGGCAAGGCCTTTCCAACCGCCAAGGCAGCCGCAAGGACACTTCCAAGGGCAGCAATCCAACAAGCGCCCCGCCGACCAGCAATGGCAGAATCTTCCATCATGCTGTAGTGTGGAAAAAGAGGCCACACCGAGAAGAACTGTTGGTCCAAGGGTGGGGAAAGGAAATGTTATCACTATGGTGACTCGAACTATTTGCGGAATTCCTGCCCTAAGTTGCAACAAGTAGGGCAAGGAAATCCGACGCAGAATCTGGGGCCTAATAGAGCCAACATCATGGGAGCATCCGGGAGTAGTACACCAAAGCCATAAGTGAAAGCCAAGGTATTCGTTCTCAATAGAGAGGAGGTTGGGACCGATGCAGCTATTGTGAAAGGTACGTTTACTATCGAAGGACGTCTCGTTAATGCATTGATAGATCCTGGCTCTACTAATTCCTATTTAAATAAGATTTGTGCATGTCATTTGGGTTGGGATGGAGTAGAGCTATCTTTTACTTTAGTGGTAAGTACACATTTGGGAAAAATGGTGCAAGCGGATCGATATGTGAAAAATTATAAAATTGATGGGGGTAGAGAATGTTTGGAGGGAGATTTGATAGTATTAGATATTGAAGATTATGATTTGATATTGGGAATGGATTGGTTAGCCAAGCATAGGGCAAAGGCAAAGGTAGACTGTAAGAATAAATCAGTCCAGTTCGTTAGACCGGGTTGTGATGTGTTGGAGTTTGATGGCAAGAAGGTAAAGGAATTAAAGTATTTGATAGCGGGGGCTAAGGCCCAGAAATTCCTGAAGCAAGGATGTCAAGGGTACCTGGCTTACGTGATAAATAAGCCGAAGGACCAGTGCACTCTAGAGGACACCGAAGTAGTAAAGGATTTTTCCAACGTGTTCCCAGCTGAACTTACTTTTCTACCTCCCAGGCAGGAAGTAGAATTCACCATTGACCTAGTTCTAGGAGCAGAACCAGTATCTCGAACCCCGTACCAAATGGCACCGGAAGAGCTGAAAAAGCTGAAGGAACAATTAAAAGAGTTAGCGGGGGCAAGGCTATATCAGACCTAGTACGTCGTCGTGGGGAGCACCTGTACTGTTTGTGAAGAAGAAGGATGGGACTCTAAGGCAATGTATCGACTATTGGGGTTTGAACAACTTGACGATCAAGAACAAGTATCCCCTGCTGCTGATAGACGAGCTATTCAACGAGTTGCAAGGATCCAGTTGCTACTCCAAATTGGACCTAAGGCAAGGGTGCTACCAAGTTCGGATAAAAGAGGAGGATATCCTCAAGATGGCCCTCAACACCAGATATGGGCATTACGAGCTTATGGTAATGCCGTTCGGGGTGACGAATGCTCCAGCAGTATTTATGGGCTTGATGCACCTAGTGTTCCGACCTTATCTGGACAAATTCGTGGTGGTCTTCATCGACGACATTTTGATTTACTCCAAGAGTCTGGAGGGGCATACGAAGCATCTGAAGCTCGTATTGGAGAAGCTATGGGAACACAAGCTGTTTACCAAGTTTAGAAAGTGTGAATTCTGGCTAGACAGTGTAGCATTCCTTGGCCATGTGGGGACCAAGGAGGGAATCAAGGTAGACTCAGCAAAAGTTGAAGCAGTGTCAGATTGGAAGCAACCAGAGAACATCACCGAGATTCGAAGTTTCTTGGGATTAGTCAGTTACTACAAGAGGTTCATCAAAAGGTTTTCGATACTCACATCGCCTATGACCAGATTGCTTATAGGAACACAAGCTGTTCACCAAGTTCAGTAAGTGTGAATTCTGGCTGGACAGTATAGCATTCCTTGGCTATGTGGGGACAAATGAGGGAATCAAGGTAGACCCGGCAAAGGTTGAAGCAGTGTCAGATTGGAAGCAACCAGAGAACATCACCGAGATTCGAAGTTTCTTGGGATTAGTTAGTTACTACAGGAGGTTCATCAAAGGGTTTTCGATACTCGCATCGCCTATGACCCGATTGCTGAGAAAGGATATTCCTTTTGTGTGGAGTGAGAAATGTTAGAAGAGTTTTCAAGAATTAAAGCGAAGACTAATGATAGCACCGGTATTGAGTCTGCCGGAGGAAGCTAAACCTTACGCACTGTACATCGATGCCTCGAATGAAGGATTGGGAGCAGTGTTGATGCAAGACCGGCAGGTGATCGCTTATGCTGCTCGGAAGCTGAGACCTCATGAAGTCAACTACCCTACTCATGATCTAGAGCTGGCAGCTTTCATGGTCGCCCTAAAGAAATGGCGACACTACTTGTATAGAGTTGAAAATGAGGTGTTCACCGACCATAAGAGTCTAAAGTATATCTTTACTCAGAAGGATCTAAATTTGAGGCAGCAAAGATGGATGGAATTCTTCGAAGAATACCTTGTCTGATCAATTACTATCCCACGTGGTAGTTGATGCTCTGAGCAGAAAAGTTAGGATGGCCAAACTAAGAGTGTAGGAAATTCAAGTGGTTCAGGATGTGTTGGACAAAAGGGTGGAAGTGCAAGAGAAGAGGATTGTTGTTAGTAACCTAAAGTTCGTACTGGATTTAAGACGAGAAATTGTGGAAGCTCAACAAAGCAACGCTGAATTTCAGCTTTTCAAGGACAATGAGCTCAAGCAGCCAGACAGTGAATTCCATCAAGACGAGGCGGGAGTTGTACATTTCAGGGATCGGTTGTGTGTACTCGGAGGGTAGCAATTGCAGGATAGAATTTTGGAAGAGGCGCATAAAAGCAAGTACACCATTCATCTAGGGGAAGTTAAGATGTACCAGGATCTGAAGAGAACCTATTGATGGCCCGAACTGAAGTGGGATGTGATCAAGTATGTCTCGACCTGTCTTACCTACTAGAAAGTCAAAGCGGAGCACAAGAAGTCAGCGGGACTATTGCAACCATTGCCAGTACCGAAATGGAAGTGGGAGGAGGTGATTATGGATTTTGTCACCGGACTTCCCATGCCAAAGACCCAGAAGGACGCCATATGGGTAGTAGTGGATCGGCTGACCAAGTCAGCTCATTTCATACCGATAAATGTAAGAGACTCTATGGAGAAGCTGGCTCAGACTTATGTGAGAGAAATAGTTCGTCTTCATGGAGTACCTTGAAGTATTGTGTCTGACTGAGACCCGAGGTTTACATCTCGATTTTGGGGAAAATTTTAAGAAATAATAGGGTCGAGTATGAAGTTTAGTATAACGGTGCATCCGCAGACTGATGGGCAATCAAAAAGGGTTATACAGATATTGGAAGATATGCTAAGAGCCTGTGTTTTGGATTTTAAGGATAAGTGGATAGAATGCATATTGTATGTGGAACTATTGTATAACAACAGCTACCAAGCTTCAATTGGTATGGCACTGTATGAGGCCTTGTATGGACGCAAATGTCAGGTACCGCTGTATTGGAGTTGGTCAGAAGATAGTTACTTAAGCAGAACCGGAGAAGTCAGTGTCCAGGAGATATTGGATAAAGTCAAGTTGATCAGGGAAAGGTTTAAGGCGGCTTAGAGCTGACAGAAGAGCTATGCAGATAACCGGCGGAGATAATTGGAGTATCAAGTTATAGACAGTGTATTTCTGAGATTGACGCTGAATAGGGGAATCTTGAAGCATTTAAAGGGTGGAAAACTGAATTCAAGGTATTTGGGGCCGTTCCCGATAAAAGAAAGGATTGGACCGAAAGCATACCGATTGGACTTGCCAGATGGGTTGACGGGAATTCATGATGTGTTTCATGTGTCATAATTGAAGAAGTACAATGCCGATCCCGGTTATGTTCTGAATAATGAGCCATTGGTGTTGCAACCCAATATGATCTATGTGGAGAAGCCCGTGCGAATATTGCACCGCAGTATCAAGAATCTTCGGAACAAGCAGATACCGATGGTCAAGGTTCAGTGGGAGCATCATGGCACACAGGATGCCACGTGGCAATCAGAAAGGTGGGTTAATCAGCAGTATCCCGACCTGAAATAGAGGTATGCTTGAATTTCGGAACGAAATTCTACTAAGGAGGGGAGGATGTGAAACCCTGGTTGAAACCAACCTTAGTGTGAGGGGGTTGGGATGCATATCATATTTTATTGCATATCATATCTTACTCAACCATTTTTATATGTTTTTATGCGCTTTGGATTTGTGATTTGTATCCTAGAAGGGTTAGTTGTGTTTATTGAGTAAGAAGGGCAAAATGGTAATTTTTGCTTGAAGAGAAAATAGGGAGATAGTTTGAGGATTAAATAGGAAAAATATTTTGGAGAGAAAATAAGAGCAAGAGTTGTGGTGGTTTAATGGTTAGAGCTTTGGAATTATTTATTGAGATCTTAGGTTCAAATCCCATCATTGGAGCTTTAGCATGATTAAATTTTATTTTTGTTTGGGAATGCTATATTTTTGGCCTTGTATGCTTTAGGGAAGAGTAGAAGTGATGTCCTAGGTGAGACATGATGTGAGTATCCTAATCCTACTCTTGTGTCCTACAAAAATTTCCAAGGGAATTCATACATTTCTTGATCCTTAGTTTCCTTACTTCTCAATTCATTAGAATGTTCAGTTTATTCAAGCCAACTTCATTCCAGAAAATGCCAGCAAAGTGTTGTGGCTTTGAAGGTTCAAAAATGTCTAAGAGTAAGACATGTTGTGGGCCGAAATTGGGCAGGAATTGTGGAAGGTTCCCAAGAGAGTAATCTCCATGGTTGAACTTTCAAAACTCCACCCTAGCTATGTTCATTTTATTCATGAAGTAATCTGGAATTTTTCCAGCTTCTTGTTCAGCCCACGTTTTTCCTCCATAAAGAAGGCTGGAAACCAGCCTTGAAAAACCTCTGAATTCCCCTTCAAATCCTCTGCAAACTGACTGGGAAATGGCAGCAAAAGCTGCCAAAAAAATTCCAGCAACTAGCAAAAATCTGTACAGGAATTTTTCTAGCCTTGCTCCATCTTCAGCCTTGTCTGAAACCTTCCTCATTTTTCTATACAAACTTCCCTTGAACAGAAATGAACTGAGCTCCATCATCTTCTCCAACATTCTGCTCGAAAAACATTTCCATGGCTGCCCCAAAAATATCTCCAACAATTACTCCAATCAAGCCATTTATCGAAGACTAAAATTCTAGCAAATATATTTAGTAAACTTCCATAAAACATCCCTTAAACAACAAGACATTCCTTCATCATTGTACTCCCTCTTTTTGACCACCATTAAGCCCCTTCAAACAGCTTTCATTCCAGCAGAATCCCTAGCCATCCAGTCGGCCATTAGAGCTTCTAAAAGCTCTCTTCCATTGATGATCTTCTTACCATATTTTCTTTCCAAAATTGATTCCCTAAAATATTCTTTTTGGATTCCAAATAATCAACCTTCCATTTTCCTCTTAAACTAGAAAATTCAATTGCCAAAACTCCCTCAAACAATTCGGCCACTCCTTCCCTCAGAATTTCGGCCGGCTTTAACCAAAATCCTCTCCATTCTCTTCAACCTTCAAGAACACCTAGAACACCAAGAACACCTACTAGCATCCATAGCCTAATACCACTCCAAACCATTCCAATCTTCTCCAAAAACTCCAGATCACACCTATTCCACCCCTTGAAACCACTTCTGCAATTTTTAACATCAAATACTAAAATCCAACTCTCTTTTGGATCGAAAAACCAGTATTTTTGTGAAGGCTCAAGAACATCTTCAAGGAAAGCATGATCAATCACACCACCTTCTCTCATCATCAACTTCCAATGAATATATATATATATATATATATAATCATACTAATGGACTCTCTTTTTCTCTTCTCTCTCTCTCTCTCGCTCTCTCTCTCTCTCTCTCTCTCTCTCAATTTCTCTTGGCCGAATGCTCTCCCTCTCTTGGCCGAATGGTGACTTCCACCATTGCATGTTTTCTTCATTTCTCTTGGACGCATCTAGTCTCCTAAGAGTAGGATCCATTCGAAACTTCTCCAAGGTACTCATCAATCAAGTAAGCCTCTTCAGCCCTCTCTTTAAATTCTAAATTCTTGTCTCTAGGATGATATTGGAAGGAGATGGATTATGATTATGGTTTGAGCATGTATTGTTGTGATGAGTTGAGATTGAAGCATGAAAAAATGTGTATATAGGATGGAGATGGTATTGATGCATGAGTTGATTGTCTTGGTTGATTGTATGGCATTTTTAGGGTATAATGCATGTCCCAATGTCGTGAGTAGTATATGTAATCAAGCATGTTAGAGATTATGTCACCTTTGATGAATAGGGTTTATGTTAATGTATGATTGTTAAAGCCATAATTATGTTTATGTTAGTGGAGTTTCGATCTTCTGTTGGTAAATTTAGATTTATGCTTTTATTCATGATTTGGATGGTTTGATGAATTGGAGTGGAGTATATGATTATGGTTAGCAAGTGGTAATATGATCATGACCTTGTTGTCCCTAAGCTAATTTTATGTTATCAATAAAATGATTAATACTATGACTTCTTCTAGTAAATTTCGAAAACCCTAGGAAAATGTGGATTTGGTCTTATATATAAAATAGTGATATGTTAGTCAAATAAATGATAGCTTTTATTAAAGAAATAAAATATATAGATATTATATAAAATAATAATATCAAATAAATCCTTTTATATAAATAATCATAATAGATAAAATGTTAATTTTGTAAGTCTTATATTCATAAATACTATTCAAATTTATTTATTATCTTTCAATCAAAACCTATTAAAATTTACTTGCAATTAATTTTAGTTATCAATTATTTTCTAACAATTAATTAGTAATAATTCATTATTTTACCTAATACCTCTTAGGACCCTTCATCAAATAAACTCTAATTTACTTTTAGCAAGATTTAAACTATCAACTTATAGTACCTATTTTCCAAATCCTAGTTATTTTAATATCAAGTTAGATTTATTTTATAAACCCTTTTATTTGTTTTCTAGCCTTAAAGTTTGGGACACTAGGGACATGATGGCAGTAGGTTGAGCTAGTTTTATTTGTGAAAGTGAATCTTTGGCTGGAGTCTGATTATAGCTCGTGTTTAACTTTAGCGGGGTTAGGTCAGCTGTTGGAGACCTTTACTTTGAGCAAGGATCAGGTAAACTCCTGTATAAAAACTGTTTGATGCAAAATAATTATTATGGCAAGCTAAATGCAGAGTGTATGGATACTCACTTCTGTAAAGGCAATTAAGGATTGTCCTCTTTCCCATTTTAGTCAAACAAATTATTTGAAAAATCAATGAACAGATTTACTCAAATCCTAAAACTCTTTCTAAAATTCATTTTGACAAAGACTTTAGAAATCCTTAATTGCCATTTTCAAGTGAAACTATGTTTTGTTCATTTTCCCCCAAGTGGGATTAATTACGTTGAGTATTAAATAAGGGTGGACTGCTAGGACTAGTCTTTGAAGAGCGAGGGTAAGTTTCTCAGTAGGTGGCCACCTCTGAGGGGTGAGTCATTCCCGGATAAGATGTTAGTCCAGTAGGTCGTACCGGTCCCAACTAGCAGTTTTCAGTCAAGTGGACTGTGTTGTCGGAATGGACAATCGGTTTTGTTTGGGTATAGAAAAGGAGAAGTATCTTGCCCGGTAGGCCGATCACCTACCTTTTGTCAGTCTGCACAAAGTGTGGCATTCTGACCGTTGTATGGTTATGAGGCCTAACGTGTGGTAATCTATGACCACCTTTTTGAGTGGTTGATTTTATTGATCATGTATGGTTGGAAAAGCCAAAACACCACTCTTGATTTTGACTATTGTTTAATGCTTGCCAGTATTTCTCTTATGAAGATTTTATACTTTACATCTATGAACTGTCTTCACTGGACACTCAAAGCACACACGGACTTACTGAGATTTTTTTCTCATCACCCTTTTTACCATGATTTCAAGTTGATCCTACTGTGGGGATGAGTAGCTAGTGTTGTCCATCTTGGAAGAGATTTTATTATTTATTTTTATGTAATGCTTTGGGAGCTAGAGTGAATAATTTTATTTCTCGATTTTTTTTTTTGAATTCTTGGATTATATAAGTTTTAAGTTTTATGTATTGTTTTATTCCATTATTTTGAATGTGTGACCTAGTTATAAAAACCCCTTATCCTTTGGACGGGGCGACATCCTCAGCCCTATCGAGCCTAGGTAGTGGGGTGTTACAAACTTGGATGGCCAAAATTCTTCAAAGAGAAGAAAAGTTCTAATTAAAGAAAATTTTCTAATTTATGTGCAATAAAAGTTGCAGAATATATTCGCAGCTTTCCTAGCTAATCTCCAAGAGTTTAAGCTGAACATAATCTACATTACATGTGGCGGCCAAAGCTTGAAATTTTCCAAAAAATTTATCAAAACTAATTTTCAAGGAAAAGGAGTTTAAAGAAAATATTTGTAATATCTTTTTTTTTTTTCCAAAATAAAAGCTAGTTTTATCCAACTCCAACATGGAGTTTGGAAGATTCAAATAAAAGGAGTCCTAATGGTGGTCAAAATTTTATAGCTAAAGGATAGAGTAAAATCTTGAAAAGAGATAAATATTAAAGAGGAAAAGAAAAAAAAAGAAATTAGAATTTCCTAATCTATTAACCTCCGATAAAATCGTAATTCAATATATATATATATATATATATATATATATATATATATATATATATCAAGAAGAGTTTAAGAACCTTTAACACCCCTAACTCATGTTACTCCACGAAAAGACCATCATAAATCCTCTAAGCTAACTCAAACACAAATAAGCATAAGATCAATTATTCACATACATATGCACATATCCATGAGATGCTTAGGTAAGTGCAGTGATCTTATACACATGTACAAAATGGCATTTAGTGCTCACATTCCCAATGTATTAAGGGTAGGATTAGACGCGGAATTACATTTGTCCTCCCTCATCATCTCCTACATACGAGATGTTGTCTTTTCTACTATGAAACCCCATCTAAAACCAACCTTAGAGAAAGGGGGTCGGGATGCATATCATATTTTCTTGCATGCATAAGTATATTTTTGAATGATTTTATATGCTTCAAGATTATAATTTATAGTCTAGAAATCTTGTACTTATTGATTAGGAAGGGTAAAATAGTAATTTTGCTTTAAGTGAAAATAGGGAGATAGCTTGAGGATTAAATAGGAAGAATATTTAGAGAAGAAAATAGGAGCAAGACTTGTTGTGATTTAGTGGTTAGAGCTTTGGAATTAGTCTCAAGGTCTTGAGTTCAAATCCCACCAATTAAGTTTTATCATGATTAAATTTTATTTTATGTAAGGTGGATATTTCGGCCCTTGTAAGCCATAAGAAGAAGTAGGAGTGTTGTCCTAGGAGAGACATGAAGGGAATGTCCAAGTCCTATTCTTGTGCCTTAAAAGAATTCTTAAAGGATTCATGTCCTTCTACTCCTTAGCTTACCTTAATTCTCTACCAATTAAGCTTGTTCAATTATCCAAATCCATGTTTTAATTCCATAAAATTTAGCAAGGTTATTAATCTTGGAATTTTGAAAATGGCCCTTAGAGGATAGAGTTTTGAATAAAAATGGGGAAGGAGTTAAGAAAGGTTCCCAAGAGAATTAATCTCCATGGCTGAACATTCAAACTCCACTTCATAAGTGTTAATCTTCTTCACGATAGCAATCTGGAAATTTTTCAGCTTCTTGGTAAGTCCAGCTCTCAAAAACTTCAGCCATTTTTCTCACTCAAATGCTACCAGAAAAATAGCCAAATTTCTCAGCTTGAAGACTGAAATCCTTGGCCAAAATTCGGACTACACAAAGCTGTGCAAACCAGGAAAAAAATCCTGGACAGTTTCGTAGCTTAGCAGGCCAAAAACCAAGCTGTTTCTTCTAGCCTTCAAACCAGTAATTTACCTCTATCTTTCCTCCATAAAGAAGGCTAGAAGCCAGCCTTAAATGACCCTCCAATACCTCTTCAAAATCATTGCAAGTCGGCTGGAACATTACATAAAAAACTGCACAAAAAATTCAGCAAACCACTCAAATGAACAACTAGAAATTCCAGCCTTGCTCCCTGTTCAACCTTCTTCGAAAATCACTTCAACTTTCTGTGAAAATAACCTTAGTCAGCCATGAACTAAACTTCATCACCCTCCTCCATTGATCAGCACGAATGAACACCATAGCCACTCCTTAAATCACTCTTCAATCACGACAACCAAGCTTTCAATTGGGATTCAAAATTTTAGCAAATTGCTCCATGAAAACTTCCATAGATTAAGCTTCAAACAACTAGAAAATTTCCTCCACCATAACACTTAGAATTTTAGCCACCCTATGACCCATTCAAACCACATTCATCTCAGAAAAACCTTAGCAAACCAGTCGGCCATTGAAGCTCCCAAGAACCTCTATCAACCAAACTACTCTTACCATATCTTCTACCTTAATTCACTCCATAAATTACTCTTTTTGAATTTCAAACAACCAGCTTTCCCTCTTTCCCGTAATCTAAAAATCCAATCACAAGAGTTCCTCTAACCATTCGGCCAACATCCTTTAGCAAATTTCGTCCAGCTTTCTCTCCATTCTCTCCATTTCTCCAAGAACACACATCACCATTCTCCCAGCCTAAGACCACTCTAAATACCTCCAATCCCTTCCAAAAACTCCAGATCACGTCTACTCACTCTCAAGAGTCCATTTTTGGATTCTATAACATCAAACATTGAAAACAAAATTCTGCTATCGGATCAAAAACCAAATGTTTCTTGAAGAATCAAGAACTCTCTCAAGGTAACCAAGAACGATTATGTTCATCTTCTTTCCTCTTCAATCTTTAATATAATATACTAATACTCTCTCTCTTACTCTCTCTCTCTCTCTCTCTCTCTCTCTCTCTCTCTCTCTCTCAGCCGAAATGGTTGTTTCAACCATGGCCATTTTTCTTCTTCTTCCTTAGACGATTCAAGCCTCCTAAGCATGTGGATTCTCTTGAATCTTCATCAAGGTAGTCATCAATCAAGTATGTCTCTTTAACCCCCTCCCTAATTCTAAAATCATGTCTCTTAGATGTTGTTAGAAAATGATGGAATATGATTGGGGATTGAGTATGTGTTTGTATGAAGGAGTTGAGATTGGAGCACGAGGATGTTTTGTGATGGTTGAGTTTTGTGATATTTTGTAGTTTGTTACATGCTCTTCATGTCGTAAGTTAGTATGAATGATTAAGCATGATAGATATTACGTCTCCTTTGGTGAATAGGATTGTATGTTCTTGTATTCTTGTTGAAGCCGTGAATATGATTATGCTTAGGGAAGTTTGGATCATGTGATGGTAGACATGGATTTAAGCCTTTATTCATGAATTGAATGGTTTATTGATTGGTGTTGGAGTTTATGTTCATGATTCTTGTTAGCCATAGGAAAATTATGATCATGACCTTGTTGATCCTAAACTATTTAAGTTAGCCTATTTTAATACATTGATAAAAATTAATACTATATTTTTCTCCAATAATTTCGAAAACCCTAGGAAGTTTTGGAATTGGATTATTAAATGAAATAGTGAGATTTTAGCCAAATAAATAACATCTTCTATTAAAAATAATATATAAATATTATATATAGTAATAATAATAAATAAGGCCTTTTATATAAATAATCATAATAGCCAAAATATTAATCTTATAGGTCATATATTCATAAATACTATTAAAATTTATTTATTACCTTTTAATCAAAATATAATAAAATTTACTATTAATTTTATTTACTAATTATTTTCTATCTATTAATTATTAATTAAGAGATTAGTAATAATTTAATATTTTCAAGACTTAGGACCCTTCATCAAATAAACCCTATTTTATTTATTAATAACAAAGATTATATTTGAACCTATAACTTATTAGTAATTATTTCACAATCTCTAGTTATTTTATTATCAAGCTAGATTTATTTTATAAAACCCTTTTTCCATCTAGACTTACAGTTTAGGACATTAGGGTCATGATTGTAATAAGTTGATGTAGGATTATTTATGGAAGCAACTATAGCTTGAGTATAACCATATGGCTTGTGTTTACCCAGGCAAGGTTAGGTCAGCTTTGGAAGGATTGTGAATTTTCAAGCAAAGGATCAGGTAAGCTCCTGCATAAAACTTATTTGATGACAAAAGGTTACTATGGCAAGCCAAACGCGAAGTGTATGAACAATCATTTTGGCAAAGGCAATTAAGGACTATTTCCTTTCTGTTTCAATCAAATCATTAGGAATCAACAAGCAGTTTTACTCAAACACTAAACTTTTTCTAAAACCAACTTTGACATGAACTTTAGAAACCCTTAATTGCTATTTCCAAATTAAATAATGTTTTATCAGTTTTCTCCGAAGTGTGACAAGCAACATTGAGTACTCAATAAGGGTAGGCTAGTAGTACTAGTTTTGAAGAGCAAGAGCGAGTCTTCTGGTAGGTGGCCACCTCCAGAAGATGAACTCCACTTGGAGAAACGACAGTACTACTTAGTCATGCCAGTCTGAGTTAGCAAGTTTCAGTCATGTGGACTGTGTGTTTTTGGAATGGAGAACCGGTACGTTTGGGTGTAGAGAAAAAAGAGTATCTTACCCGGTAGGCCATACACCTACCTTTTGTTAGTCTGCACAAAGTGTGGCATTCTGACCGTTATATGGACATGGGGCCCAACGTGTGTGATGTGTCCGGACTAGGGTATAAAAATCACACAAAAACTAAACATTCTCAATCAAGTTTAAATAAAAACGTTAACCCAAAATCACACATATGAGCAAGCGTACTCATCATTAACCGAGCATAGGATTCAAACGAGTGTTGATCCTCAAGGAATAAGTAGAAATTAATCACCATTCTTTCATTGTTTAACTGACTTGATAAAGTGAAAAAAAATAAAACAAAAGAAAATAAAAACAAAAATATATACATATCAAGGATGGAGAAGTATGTAACTCAAACTATTGTTTAGGCAAACATGACCTTAAAGAACTCAACCATTATCATAACTAATCATTCCCTTGGCATCATGAAGGATTAAGATAGACTCACTTCTTTTTCAATCCATGAACCCCTATCTTCTAGGTAACTTAGTATCACATGTTCTGTCTTAACCAGTCTTACCCAAAAGATACATTAAACACAACATTTGATTAAATTTTCATATTTTGGCAAACTTAAAACATGAAACTAACAAATGAATCCAGATTCTGGCATACATCAATTAACCTTTAATTACTAGTTCGTAGCAATTAACCTCTTTTTCAAGCAAGTTAAGAGATAACAAATATGAAACCAATGAATTGAAACCACCATCAACCTCTTTTTCAAGCAAGTTCATGGAAAGAAACAACCACTTAATCTCGTAATCAATCCAAGTAATTAAATACCAAGAAGAACAATTAATTAATCAAAAGATCAAATACCTCTAAATATCATGAATATCTAAAATAATGTCAAATTACAATAAAATAATTAATATATCATTGTTTAAGAAAAAGAAAACAAAGTAAAAGAAAGCACTCATAGACAAGCCTCCTTCTTCCTTTGAAGACCTTTTTTGCACAACCCTCCTTGAATTGAAGAATTCCTCCTTAGATTGAGTGATTTTCTATGATAATCAATGAATTCTCCTTTCTATTCCTTGTGTTTTTCATCTATTTATAGGCTTAGGAAGTGCTTAAACTCGTAGGTATGGTTTTCTTGACCGAGTAGAGGTTGGAAAATACTAAAACTCCACAGATTACCAAAAATCGCGTAGAAAAATCACAGCACCGCCTTAGCATCAGGGCACAGCCGGCACCATGTAGGCTCTTGGAGTTGGCGGCAGTTATGTTCTGCATCTCTACTCATTCGCCGATTTTTCTTCGAATTTCACATGATAACAACTAGAATGCAGCCGGCGCCGCCTTGACTCTTGGACCCAGCATCAGTTCCACTCTGTTTTGCTCTGTTTCACCAATTTTTCCATCATCTTGAAGTTCGTGCAACCAGTGCATAGCCGGCACCGATTCTAGAGCCCTAGCCAGCGCCGCCGCTCTTCTGTTTTGCGACATTTTGGTTTCATTTTACCCTAAAAATCTGTAATAATGAACAAAATACCATTGCAAGGGTAAAATCTCAAATATGAAGGAATATGACTAGTTATTGAACAAAATGTATCACAAAAAAACCTCAAATAAGTAGGAAAAATATGACTAATTTAGCCCCTATCAATTCCCCCACACTTAGCTCTTTCCATGTCCTCAAGCAAAGTATCAAGAATAAGTAGGAAAACACAAGGATTTACAAATCACTCAATCAATTTCAAAATAACATCTTCAATGCTTTCTTCATTCAAGAACATAAAACACATGCTACTACATCTTTCACAACAAATGCAAGACTTGTGTTAGTGTTAAATGACTTAGTAGAACCATCTCAATACTTCACAATATTCTCAAACCATTGGAAAGAATTTAGTTCAAAAAGAATATGCATTTCATAGGCTTACTTTTCATACACTCTCTCCACTAATCCGAGACATATCATGATTCTACTTAGATCAAGTAGGACTTTTAAGCTTGTAATGTAAGGCTAAAGTCTTGTGAGGTAGCTTATCAAATAAAGGATATGGGAGAATCAAAATTCAATGAAAAACTGAGAGTTAGCAAGAAAAGGGTAAACAAAATGAATCAATAATTTCCAACTCTTCTTGCTCTCCTATTCCAAAAATTGATCAAACCATAACCTTATTCAGCAATTCCTATGTACTTCAAGCAAATCTTGCATTTTTTCTCTTTCTTTTTCTCATCAACTCTTCTCTATTTCTTTCACAAGATCACTCAAATTTTCCAGCAAAGGTGTCAAGTACTTTAATATGAACTTTAACTTTTACAGCTCAATCACTATTCCTTTTGTGATCTTTTCTTTCTTTTTCTTTCAATTTGTCATTTCTTTCTCTGCTGCTTTTTATTTTATTTTTCTTTTTTTCATTCCATTCTTTCTTTTTCAACTTCTTTCTTTCACTCTTACTGCTGCTCTTCTTTTTTTCTTGTCTTTCTTTTCTTTCTTTTTCCTTTCCACCTCAACTTGTTATTGATCCATGACTAAAAGTAACAAGTTATAATCTTTATCCCAACATTCTTCCTCAACATTCTCTTACATATACTTTCATCCATCAAGAGCATAAAGATTTGGAAAATTATTCAAACTCTCAGCACAAGTAATGGACAAAATATTGTGATGGGTTTTCAAGAAAAAAAATCAACAATTTAGGCTCAAAATAGGCACTAAGGATGTTATGAAAATAGGTAGGCTTGAAAAGCTCAAACTATCCAAAGAAGGCATATTACCGTCATCCCTTAGTTAAATCATGATTGTCTTTCTTATTTCGCCTTGAGAAATACTCAAGTAAGTTCTAGAATGCTCCATGAAATTTAGTTGAAAAACACGTTTAAGAACAATGCAAAGCATTAGATCAAGAACTACTTCGTCCAAGTACGTGCAAAAAGTCATGCATAAGCCATAAATGATATAGAACATATGCTCTATAATCCATCATAAATACATGCATTAAAAATACAGCTTGAAATCTCTAGAATTTGCACAAAAGTTTGAAAAAAGTTTCGCTCAAAATTTTCTCCCAAGAAGGCTAAAGTATATGTATAGAAGACTTGTCAATCAAATCATTCTGCCACACTTAAATTGGAGATTGTCATCAATGGCTAAATAAATAAAACAAAGAATTAACCATACCATGGGACAAAAAATATAAAGGAGAAGAGATAAGAAAAACAAACTTCCATTCATTGCGCATTGTGTTGTACAAGAGCTGAATGCTTTGAAGAATGAGGCGGTGGCAAAGTACCTAAAAGGAAAAATACAAAAGAGCACACCAAAGCATAAAAACTAGAGAAGAAAAATAAATCAACAACAAAAGAAATAAAATAGTACAATACAAAGGAAATCAAAATAACTAAATAAAAAAAACATTAAAAGAGAAAGAAAAGACAAGAGTGATCAAGAAAATGTAGATAAGCATCAGCAGTCCTCCTCGTCATCATCATCCTCCTCATCAGCAGCTAGTGTAGAAGCTCCCTCACCACAATGTGGCCCATAAGACTGCCACCTCAATTCGGCCAACTGCTGCTTCATAGTAGCTTGCCGTCTTGCCATGTCATCCATAGTACCTTGCAAGCGTAAGAGCACTGCCATTTGCTGAACGAGTCGCCCCAGCATGGTAGTCTCAAAGTCAGTCCAAGCGTGGGACTGAGAACTACTAGCGCATGCACATGCTGGTGGTGGTGGTTGCTCCTCCTCCACTGTGGGTGGCCTTACCTGACCGAGATGTTTGACCTTGAAGGGAGTTAGCCACTTCTTCAACTCCTGGCTGTACTTGTACTCACAATTCAGAAGAGTTTGCTCAGTGACCATATTGTGCTCAGTGGTAGCCTCCATCAGTTCTCCCTCAAGACTCACACCAAAGTCTTTCAAAATTTTTATTATAACCAAGGGAAAAATGAAGGTTTTTGTGGATAGACGATAATGAACAACCTCCCTAATAGATTGGATGATCAAGCATACAAGAGGGATAGGTAATGTGTTCATCATCGATGCAGAATGTATGTGTCAATAAGTCTAGTCTCATTGAAACCACTAGCATGGGGTACAATATTGAACCTAAATATATAGACTAGAGCTCTAAAGTTGGCTGCCAAATCATTGTTGGAATAGAAACTATTGGCTTGAAAATCATTATGCTTATGTAGCCCAAGTGTGGCTCTAGTCCCGCTAACATCCCAATTTGGATCAGAAAGAATCTTTTGATTATTCCAATCTATTCCCTGCCAAGTATCATCATCAAAGACCTGGAAGAGGTTAGCTAATTGGTTTTGAGTGATGACAATAGGGACTCTTTTCACTCTTATTTCAATATGGGGAAGGTGTTTGTTGTCCTTATCCATCATATTAGTATAGAATTCCTTAATAAGCACGAGACAATACTTCTCTTTCAATTGTACTATCGATCTCCATCCTAGCCTTATAAACATCATGCCCAATTTTAGTGCACGGTCTAAGGTGGGTGAGAAAGTACGCTCGACAATGATCTTATTAGATGCTCTTCTATTGTAGCATTCCTCACAAGATACATCAATAAACTCAATTGGTCTTAAGAACAGAGAATCAACGGAGGACGGGATGGAGCAAGAGAAAGCTCTCGCCCTTTTAGAAGAATGGCCCCTCGTTCTAGACATGTTCAAGTAAGGAATAGGGGAAATAGGAAGAGAGGACAATTGAGCTCCAAGATGTAAAATAGGGTAACTACCCCTTCAAAAACACTTTTCAAATCTCATTCAACCTTCAACCAATCTCACAAATCATAAAACCCAAACTCCTTCAATATATATCACCTCCCATCAACCAATTTAATCAATCTCCACCAATCAATTCAACACAACCTGCACAATACAAGTAAAATTCCCTGTAAAGCATAATGTGTTGAATGCATGAAAATTAACAGGATCATGTTAATGAAAGCATTATCATGGCATTATATGAACAACAATCCACGTTCCATAGGTAGTCATTATTCAAGCATCACAAATAGCCATAATATTAACCTTAAATCTATGCATAAATCCCCTAATGATCATATGCATAAATCAAGCATTATAGAGCCATTAACTCCTAATATAGTCTAACTCATGAAACCTAAGGAGCAATGCGTAATTCAATCATAGCATACATAATCCCAATTTTCGGCCAAAAGTGTCCTTAGAAGCAGAAAAAAATCATCTTCATCATTTTAACCGAAGGAATTAAATAAAAATCATACATTTATGCTCTTATATGCATGGCAAGCAAAAGATGCAAGCATTTTGTAGAAATCTAAACTCTTTGCTTGTGGATGGAATGTGATTATGGTGTGATAAATAGAAGATTCTGAGAGTTTTGATTCGTAGGATCACAAAAAAAGAAGCCAATAAATGTTATAGAGGTGTTTAGGAGTTGAAAAATCGACTTTTGGGTAGTGGGGGATATGAAGCCGTCACGGGCTTAAGAGGATTTGAGAGGGAGAATGGAGATTTTGAAGAAAAAATGGCCAAAATGGCCCTAAAGTTATGCCTCACCCGACAGGAATCGACGCCGGTCTTGGCTCTCAGAGCCAGCGCCAGCTTGGTTTTGTCCGGTTCTCCAAATATTTTTTTTAATTAATCTTAATAAGAATGCAGAAAACACACCAATACTGAATAATGCACTTGAATAAAAACAATCAATCAAAACGACAGAAATAAAAATTGTCTCAATCATAGAAACTGGAAAAAAAAATGTAAAAATGCTTCAATGTTTCCCACGGTTGTGATCCTGTGGATTTTCCTTAGTATTCCCTGGTAGTGTCCCCGCTTGACAATCCCCAAGTAGTTTGGCTAACTGACCAATTTGATTTTGCAAGTTACGCATGGAGTCCTCTAGGTTCTTTGTTATCGCATCAACCCCTTGGAACTTGGTCTCTGTTGTACTTGCCAATTGGCTAATCAACTCTTCCAATGGTGGTTTTGAAGGTGTTGTAGTGTTGGTCATGGGGTTTTGGTTCCTTTGATTTTCTCCAAAATTGAAAGAACCCTTCCTAGGTTCATTCTTATTACTCCAAGAAAAATTAGGGTGATTTCGCCAGCCAGGGTTATAGGTAGAGTTATAAGGATTGTTACCTAGTCAGACATTACCTGCAAAAGCCGCTTATTCCGAAGTTTCTTGGAGTGACCCTATATTTTGGCATTCATGATTTGGATGTCCTTCTCCATGGAAATTACAACTCACATTTAAAACCTGGTCTTGAGGCATCACCATCAGTTCCATCTTTTGGGTTAAGGCATCCACCTTAGTCTCTAATGCTACCACAATATCCACTTTATGTACTTCTTACACACGAGCTCTAGACCTTTCACTTCCCCACGAATAGTTATTAGAAGCCAAATTTTTAATAAGCTTAAATACCTATTCCAGGGTCTTATGATTGATGGAACCCCCTGTAGAAGAGTCCACCACTTGCCGTGTTGCGAATATGAGGCTATTCAAAAAGATAAGCATCTGCATTCCTAGCTCAAATCCGTGGTGTGGGCATTTTCTTAACATCTCCTTAAATCTCTCCTAACTTTCATATAAAGGCTCAGAATCTAATTGTTAGAAGGTAAAGATTTCATTCCTAAGTTTGGCTGTCCTAGCTGTTGGAAAATATTTGGCAAAAAATTTTTCAACTAGGGCATTCCAAGTAGTGATGGAACCTGTAGGTAAAGACTTCAACCAAGATTTAGCTCTATCTTTCAAGGAAAAAGGAAAAAGTCTTAACTTTATGGCATCTTCAGAAACACCATTCATTTTGAAAGTATCACAAATCTCCAAAAAACTAGCTAAATGAGCATTGGGATCTTCTTCAGGTAGCCCGTCAAATTGAACCATATTTTGCACCATTTGGATAATATTGGGCTTTATTTCGAAATTGTTTTCATCTATCCTACGTCTAATGATACTCGAGCTTGTGCCTGAGATTGCGGGTTTCACAAAGGCATCCATAACCCTCCTATCATTCCGAGCATTGTTGTTTTGAGCACCATCCATCTCGATGATCAAATTCCTTTGGATTGTCCGGTGAATCTTTGACAACGTCCTTTCGATTTCAATGTCAAAATCGACTATCTTGCCTTCGGATTTTCGGGTCATGTACCGAAGGTAACACCTAAGAAAACAAAAAGCAGTTAGATACATAGTTAGTGACTAAAACAAAATTACAAGATTACAAAGTTAGGTAAAGTTAGTAAGTTATGTTACAAGGGTGTATAAGAATACATGAAATACATAAGATAACACATTTTTGCTAAATGAACAATTGTATATAATTTACATATTTACATATCTACATATTCACATTGTTCAATCAACAAAATCTAAGCTTTCGTGCAATTGTTCCCTGGCAACAGCACCAAAAACTTGATGTGTCTGGACTTGGGTATAAAAATCACACAAAAACTAAGCACATTCACAATCAAGTTTAAATTAAAACGTTAACCCCAAATCGCACATATGAGCAAGCGTACTCATCATTAACCGAGCATAGTGTTCAAACGAGTGTCAATCCTCAAGGAATAAGTAGATATTAATCACATTTCTTTCATCATTTAACTAATTCGATAAAGTGAAAACAAAATAAAATAAAACAAAGGAAAATAAAAAATATATATATACATATCAAGGATGGAGAAGTATGTAACTCAAACCATTGTTTAGACAAACATGACCTTAAAGAACTCAACCATTATCATAACTAATCATTCCCTTGGCATCATGAAGGATTAAGATAGACTCACTTCTTGTTCAATCCATGAATCCCTATCTTCTAGGTAACTTAGTATCACATGTTCTGTCTCAACCAATCTTACCCAAAAGATGCATTAAACACAACTCTTGATTAAATTTTCATATTCTGGCAAATTTAAAACATGAAACTAACCAATGAATCCACATTTTGGTAGACATCAGTTAACCTTTAATTACTAGTTCTTAGCAATTAACCTCTTTTTAAAGCAAGTTAAGAGACAACAAATATTTAACCAATGAATTGAAACCACCATCAACCCATTTTTTCATGCAAGTTAATGGAAAGAAACAACGACTTAATCTCGTAATCAATCCAAGTTATTAAATACCAAGAAGAATAATCAATTAATCAAAAGATCAAATACCTCTAAATATCATGAATATCTAAAATAATTAACATATCATTGTTCAAGAAAAAAAAAAGACAAAGTAAAAGAAAGCACTCATAGACAAGCCTCCTTCTTCTTCCTTTGATGACCTTCTTACATAACCCTCCTTGAATTGAAGAATTCCTCCTTAGATTGAGTAATTTTCTATGATGATTAATGAATTCTCCTTACTTTTCCTTATGATTTTCATCTATTTATAGGCTTAGCAAGTGCCCAAACTCGTAGGTATAATGTTCTTGGCCGAGTAGAAGTTGGAAGATACTAAAACTCCACCGATTACCAAAAATTGCGTAGAAAAATCACAGCACCGCCTTAGCTTTAGGGCACAACTAGCGCCACTTAGTCTCTCGGAGCCGTCGCCGGTTGTGTTTTGCTTCTCTACTTATTCGCCGATTTTTCTCTGAATTTCACATGATGAAGACTAGAATGTAGCTGGCGCCGCCTTGACTCTTGGAGCCGGCACCTATTCCACTCTATTTTGCTCTGTTTCACCAATTTTTCCATCATCTTGAAGTTCGTGCAACCAGTGCATGGCTGGCGACATTTCTAGAGCCCTAGCCGGCACCACCGCTCCTTTGTTTTGCGATGTTTTTGTTTCGTTTTAACCTAAAAAATTGTAATAATGAATGAAATACTTTTTCAAGGGTAAAATCTCAAATATGAAGGATTATAATTAGTTATTGAACAAAATGTATTACAAAAGAACCTCAAATAATTAGGAAAATTATGACTAATTTAGCTCCTATCAGTATGGTAACCCGTGGCTACCCATTTGAGTGGTTGAATTTATTATGCACTTGTATTGTTGGAAAAGAGGAAAACGTCACTCTTTATTTTAACCTTATTTATTACTTGCCAGGATTTTACTCTTATCAAATTTTACAACTCGCATACATGAACTGTTTTCCTGAACACTCAAAGCACACACGGACTTATTGAGATTTTTATCTCATCACCTTTTATGCCATGTTTTCAAATCGATCTTGCTGTGGAGATGAGTAGCTAGAATGTTACCTTCTTGAAGACTCTATGTTATTTATTTTATATGTTGCTTTTAGAGATGATAGTGAACAATTTATTTTTTTGGATTTATTCTTGACTTTTTGGATTGTAATAAGTTTTAATTCTAAAGTAATGTTTTATTTCCGTTTGGGTGACCTAGTTATAAAAACCCCTGGTCCTTTGGATGGGCCGACATCCCCGGCCCTGTTGGGCCTAGGTTGTGTGGTGTTACATCTACCTACCCAGCTAAGGCATTTTCTTTCCCTCTAGTCATCACAATGATCCTCCAGCATTTTCATGTTCCCACAGATTGTGAGTTGATTACTACTATTGGAGCTACTGAGATTGTGACTGATAGCACATTAGTCAGCTGTGGATATAGTTACAATGAGGACAATAAGACATGGCTAACTTCTAGTCAATTCAAAGAGATGATGGGACAGGGACAGAGGTGACATCCTCCTCTACCACAGTCACAGCCCCCATTTACAGAAACTGATAAAGCTGAGTCCTTTGAGCCCAGAGGCCTCTTATTCACTATAAGAAAAATGATACATTGGCAACAAATCTTTAGCTAGAAAAAAAAAATTGTCGCTAAAAGTACCCTTTAGCAAGGAAAATTTTTCTTTTTGTCACTATTGATTAAGACCTTCGATGACAAAATTTTTAGTTCCTAGCTAAAAGTGATGGCTTTAGCTAGGAAATAAGTGTATTAGTAAGGAAAATTTAAGTTTCTTCGTTAATGATACATCATCAGTGAGGAAAAATTTATTTCCTAGCTAAATTTTCCTCGCTAATAATGCATCATAAATGAAATTTTTTTTCTTAGCTAAAAATATTAACTTTTATAACTATTGACTATACTTTTAGCAACACAATACGCATTTCCTAACTAATACCTATCTTTAAATTTTTTAAATATTTACATCATAACTCCAAAAATTTTGTAAATTGGTCTTTAAATTTTGTATGATTACAAAATGGCCTCAAAATTTTGTAAATTGGTCCCTAAATTTTAAATTATTTACAAAATGGCCATAAAAATTTTTAAAATATTAAACCTGACCCCTAAATTTTACAAATTGCTCCTTAAATTTTGTAAAATTAAAAAATAATAACAAATATTTTATAAATTGGTCATTCAATTTTAGAATATTTAAAATATAATCCCAAAAAATTTACAAATTAGTCCTTAAAATTTTAAATATTTATAAATGCAATAGATTTTAGGCTGATTTATAGAAATTAAACTGGATTATGTGTCAAAACATGTCTGGTTATCTTCAAATTTGGTCTTAATATATTTTTTTTAGAAAATTTAATAAATCTAATGGTTGGATTATTAATTTAATATTCTTTTCTTTATAAATGCACTAGGTTTTGGGTATTTTTATAATATGATTATGCAAGATTATTTGGCAAAACATATTTGATTACCTTCAAATTTGGATATAATATGTTTCTTAATAATTTTAACAAATCTAACGATTAGATCAATAATTTAATATCCCTATCTATGTACATGGGTTAAGCTTCAAGAATTTTTATAGATATTATACTAGATTACATGGTAAAACATATTTGATTACCTTTAAATTTGGTCATTATACTTTTTTTTTATTGATTTTATCAAATCTAACGATTGGTCATTAATTTCATATGCCTATCTTTCTAAATATGTTAGGTTTTCAGTATTTATACAGAAATTAAGCTAGATTCTATGGCAAAACATATTCGATTATCTTTAAATTTTGTTACAATATATTTTTTAGTAATTTTATCATATCTAATGGCTGGGTCGTTAATTTGATATACCTATCATTTTGAATATGTTAGGTTTTAGGTATTTTTACAGAGATTGAACTAGAATCTGTGGCTAAACATATCTGATTACCTTTAAATTTTGTCACAATACTTGTTTTAGTGATTTTATAAAATCTAACAGTCGAATCATTGATTTGATATGTCTATCTATCTAAATGAGTTAGGTTTCAAGCATTTTTATTGAGATTATACTAGATTTTGTGAAGAAACATATCTAATTACCTTTCAATTTGGTTACAATACTTTTTTGTAGTGGTTTTATCAAATCTAATGGTTGGATCATTAATTTCACATGTCTATCTTTCTAAATGAGTTAGGTTTCGAATATTTTTATTGAGATTATCCCAGATTCTATGGAGAAACATATCTGATTACCTTTAAATTTGGTCCGATTGCAATAAGTTTTAATTCTAAAGTAATGTTCTAAAGTAATGAGTAGATTTAATCAAACTCAAAACTTTTTCTAAAACTGATTTTGACAAAGACTTTGGAAACCCTTAAATTGCCATTTTCATGTGGAACAGTGTTTTGTTCATTTTATCCCAAGTGGGAAACGTCGTTGAGTACTCAATAAGAGTGGACTACTAGGGCTAGTCTTTCAGGGGTTAAGGTAAGTCTCTCAGTAGGTGGCCACCTCTGAGGGGTGAGTCCTTCCTAGATAAGACGTCAGTCCAGTAGGTTGTGCTGGTCCGAGCTAGCGGTGTTCTTTTCAGTCAAGTGACTGTGTTTTGCCAGAATGGACACCCGGTTGTTGTTTGGGTATAGAGAATGAGGAGTATCTTGCCCAGTAGGCTGATCACCTACTTTTGTCAGTCTGCATAAAGTGTGGCATTCTGACCGGAGTATGCACAATGTGTGGCATGCTAACCATGCGGTTATGGGGCCCAACGTGTGGTAACCCATGACCATTTCTTTTGAGTTGTTGATTTTATTGATTATTTATGGTTGGAAAAGCCAAAACACCACTCTTGCTTTTGACTAATGTTTATTTCTTACCAGTGATCTCTTATAAAGAATTTTATATTTTACATTCACGAACTATTTTCTCCCGACACTTAAGCACACACGGACCTACTGAGATTTCTGTCTCACCACCATTTTTACCATGACTTCAGGTCGATCCTGCTGTGCGGATGAGTAGCCAGATATTGCCTGCTTTGGGAGAATTTTCTGATGATTTATTTTGTGTAATGTTTAGGGGAGATGAGAGCGGATGAATTTTATTATGAATTTGTTTTGGGTATTCTTGGATTTACCTTTTTTTTTATGTAATAAATGTTAAGTTCAAGTATCATTTTTATTCTGCTATTTTTATTTTTTTTTGTGACCTAGTTATAAAGACCTATTTTCCTTTGGATGAGGCAACATCCCGGGCCCTGGCGGCCTAGGTAACGGGGTGTTACAGTTATCAACTGTATAAATCTCCACCCCGAAGAAATAGTCTCCAAAATACAGTTTCGTGATATGATTGAGTGGACCCTATTTTAACAATTCCTCAATTCAGTTGGCCTACATTGTTGGCACATGAGACCCACAACATAAGCTCTACATCAAAATTTTCAAATTTTCAATTTGAATCTAAATAGTATCCAATAGTAAAGTCACTCTAGTTGAGATGGGGCCCACTATTTAGTCACTCCAAATCGAGCGGCCATCCGGTAGAAAGACACATGGAGGGCTGAGACAGGACCCAAGGGACTTCTATAAATACCACTCCAGTTACTCCGATTCGTAGTACAGATTAAATCGAAGTGAGTTCTTTAGCATCTGGAGTCAGTTATTATTACTTTCCACCACATCTCTGCAATTTAATGAAGTGAATCTATATACCCACTATAGCAACGGAGTTTTCTAACATTAACTCTCTCAACCAATACCTCATCTCCAGAACATGCGAATCATCTGTAACATCTGACCTCATGAAAATTAAGCTCGCATTCCCTGCCTGGCATGAAACATCACTGCAACATCTGCGAGGACATTCCCTATGTATCGACCATTGTAGAATTTAATATAAACTGGAGACACCCTTTAATGCACAGGGAATTGTAACAGTGTATATTTTTATACCAGATTAATTAGCCCTGACCAATTGCAGGCCGAATACAAATACCCCATTAACTGCCAAAGTGATTTACACTATTATGGGCAGTCATACTTTTCAATAAACTATCCATGTCCATGGAAAATCAAGTATAAGGTAATAAAGTCAAACATATGCTCAAGGACCAAGTGCTACATGATCAATGATTTTTTGAAATTCTCCAGTGCAAAGAAGCTAACTGAGATGAAGTATAGACCATCTTTGACAACTATACACTCGCAGGTGCTCACCCTTAGAGATATAGATTTATGGCATGTCGATCACAAATCAACACCAGAAATACTGTGCCGATCAACGCCATCGTCATATGCCTGAGAAAATAATTTATTCCATATTTCACAGGGCCTATCTTTCCAACAAGCCATATCATCTATTTCAACAAGCCCAGTATTAAATATATGCCTAGTATTGTGTAAGATGATATTGGGCCATCTATATCTCAATTGAGATAAAGTACAGACCACTCATTAAATGGAACATCTCCAGCATTGCATTTAGTCACTTTTTCAGTTTCTCAAGTGGGTTTCAGCAGTATATGCAATACTATTAAGTTAGACCCAGCCCAATTGTTAGAAATAGTTATATCATTTGGAATTATTGCACTAGATCACAGGAATAAGCCTGAGCCACGTGGCAAGCCAATTGAAATATTTCATGTTGTATTCCTTCTGTATGCTGCTGCGTAGCCAATATAAAATAACACATGTTTAGTTTTTTAATCAGCATATCTAGAGTAAAGGAGCACCAATTTGCACTTAAAGCTTTTTTAATCAGCATATCCTGAGTAAATGGTCATCAAGCTTCATTTAAAGCTTCTAATACTACAACACCGCTCAATATATCAATTTACAATATTTACCTTTTGACATGTATCAATAATTAGCAAATGAAGTTGTTTTCCTAACTATTATAGTTAGAGACCAATTGACACAAGATTTTCAGGAAGCTATATTTAATTATAAAAGACCATACAACTATTAATTGAAAATGTTACAATACTTGAGATTCTGGTTTCCCAAGTTATAAAATATACTATGGCGTTATTATGAACATTTCTGTAATTACCCCCTATACTGCCTATATTATCCCTGAAAGAGGTATAAAAATAATTACAATAAAAAAATGGCCTGAATTGATCAAATGCAACTATGCGGCTAGACCCCTCTCCATGAACAATTTTCTTGAACTGGATCAAAACCTTAAACCGGTCCATTGCATCGGGCCTGACATGCAGATCGACCTTAAACCCATCATAACCCATAGCAAGCCTAAAAAATTCTAAAAATGTAGGCTTGGCATTTCTACAAGGTCTGCTATCAAGAACAAGGATAAATGACAAAACTCCTGCAATTAATGGACCAGGATTAGCCTTACTCTCTCCTATTGCGTCTTCAGTTTTTATCACAAGAGAATTCATAATAGTAAATGAACGGTTAAAATTCACAGACCCCAAAAGAATTCGATTTCTCTTTCTTTCCAAATACAGACTCCCAAGTGAAGGTAATGTAAGAAAATCTTCAATTACACCATCCCCATCAACGGTTGAACCAAGAACAATAATTTCATCTAACACACCAGAACGAGCATATGTATTACGCCTGAAATGTGCCCGGACTCTACATCTATTAATATAAAAGAAATTCAGATTTTTCCTCGAATTAACAAAATTACAACCTCTCCTATAATTATATCTACTATAACTGAGTCTAAGCCTATACATTTTTGAAATTGAACCAATTGTAACTTTCACTGAAATTGCCAGCATTTATTCACACCTATCAACTCCTACATTCAATTTAAAACACCACAAAAGTTCAGATGTCATATCATATATACTTTTAATTTGAATACAATGATCTCATTAACTATTCCTAAACTGTGTCATTTTGTTATAACCTGTTTAAATCTTCACCATGAAGAAATAGCCTCCAAATATACTTTCCTGATATGATTGAGTGGACCCTACTTTAACAATTCCTCAATTCAGTAGGCCCATATGTGGCACATGAGAGCCATAGCATAAACTTTACATCAAAACTTTCAAATTTTAAATTTGAATCTAAATAGTATCCAACAGAAAAGTCACTCCAGTTGACATGGGGCTCTATATTTAGTCACTCCAAATCGGGCGGCAATCTAGTAGTACTAAACGGATGGTCGAACACATGAAGGGCTAAGATTGGATACAAGGAACTTCTATAAATACCATTCCAATAACTTTAATTCAGAGCATAGATTGAATTGGAGTGAGTTCTGTAGCATTTGTAGTGAGTTCATTATTACTTAAATGACACTACGTCTCTACGATTTAAAGAAGTGAATTTATATACCCACCATAGTAATGGAGTATTCTGACATTAACTCTCCCGACCAATACCTCAGCTCCAGAACATGCGAATCATCTATAACATCTTACCTCACAAATTTCAAGCTCGCATTCCTTGCCTAGCATGAAATATCACTATATCGTCTGCAAGGACATTCCCTATGTATCGACCCTTATGAAATTCAATATAATCCAGAGGTGCACTTCAATGTACAAGGAATTGTAGTAGTGTCTATTTTTTATACCAGATTGATCGGCCCTGACCAATTGCAGGCCGAATACAAATACCCCATTAACTGCCCAACTGATTTACACTATCATAGACAGTCATACTTCTTAACAAACGATCCATGTCCATGGAAAATCATGTACAACATAACACAGTCCAACATATGCCCAGGGACTATGTTCTGCAAAATTAAGGCTTTTCTAAAACTCTCCAATGCAACGAAGCTAACATAGATGAAGTACAGACCACTCATTATGAGAAACATCAGCAGTGTGGCATTTTATCACTCCTTCTATTTCTCAAGCGGGCTGCAACAGTATGTCCAATAGTATTTAGTTGGACCCAACCCAATTGTCAGAACTAGTTACATAATCCGTAATTGCTGCACTGGATCACAGGTATAAGACTGACCCATGTGGCAAGCCAATTTAAATATTTCACGTTGTATTTTTCTGTACGCCGGTGTGCGACCATTATAAAATAACATATACTTGGTTTTTAATTCAAAATATCCTAACTTAAGGAGCACTAATTTGCATTTAAAGATTTTTTAATCAGCATATCCTAAGTAAAGGGCCATCAAACTTCACTTAAAGATTCTGATACTATAACGGTGACACCGCTCAATATATCCGTTTAAAATATTTGCCTTTTTACATGTATCAATAATTAGCAAGTGAAGTTGTTTCCCTAACTATTATACTTAGAGACCAATTGACACAAGAAGATTGTCCAAATGCCAACTTTAATTATAAAAGACCATATGACTACTAATTGAAAATGTTACAATACTTGAGATTCTACTTTCCCAAGCTATAAAATACATGAGCGCATTATTACGAACATTGCAGTAATTCCCCCCTGTACAACTTATATTATCCCTGAAAAAGGTATAAAAACAATTATGACTAAAAAATGCCCTAAACTAATCAAATGCAACTATCTGGCTAGAACCATCTCCATGAACAACTTGCTTGAACCATATCAAAACGTTAAATCGGTCCGTCATATAGGGCTAAACATGCAGATCGGACTTAAACCCATCAAAACCTATAGCAATCCCAAAAACATCTAAAAATGTAGGCTTGGCATTTCTTTATGGCCTACTATCAAGACCAAGGAAAAATAACAAAACTCCTTCAATCAACGGACCAGGCTAAGCCTCACTCTCCCCCATTGCGTTTTCATTTTATCACACTAATATTCACAATAGTAAATGAACCGTCAAAATTCATAGACCCCAAACGGATTCTATTTCTCCTTCTTTCTAAATGCAGACTCCCGAGCAAAGGCATTGTAAGAAAATCTTCAGTCATATTACCCCATAAATGGCCAAACCAGGAACAATAATTTCATCTAACACACCAGAATGAGCATATGTACTACACCTAAAATTTGTCAAGACTCTACATCTATTACTGTAAAACAAATTCAAAGTTCCTCTCGAATTAAAAAAAATTACCACCTCTCCTATAATTATATCTACTATATACTGGTTTAAGCCTATACATTTTTTAAATTAAACAACTTGTAACTTTCATTGAAATTGCCAGCATTTATGAACACCTATCAACTCCTACATTCAATTTAAAACCCCACAAAAGTTCAAATGTCATATCCTTTATACCTTTAATTTGAATACAACAATCTTATTTGCTATTTCCAAACTGTGTCCTTTCATTATCAATTGTTTAAATCTTCACCCCGAAGAAATAGTCATCAAATATACTGATGTGTATAGATTTAGGTATAAAAATCATATAAAAATAAGCACATTCCCAATCAAGTTTAAATTAAAATGTTAACCCTAAATTACAGATATGAGCAAGCATACTCATCGTTAACACAGCATAGGGTTTAAACAAGTGTCGATCCTTAAGGAATAAGTATACATTAATCCATTTTCTTTCATTTTTTTAACCAACTCAACAAAGTTAAAACGAAATAAAATAAAATAAAAATACATACATGTCAAGGATAGACAAGTATATAACCCAAGCCATTGTTTAGACAAATATGATCTTAAAGTACCCAATCATTATCATAATAAATTATTCTCTTGGCATCATGAAGGATTAAGATAGATTCACTTATTTTTCAATCCATGAAATCACTACCTTCAAGATAAATTAGAATCACTTGGTCTCATCTCAACTAACTCATCCAAAAGATGCATTAAACACAATCCTTAATTAAATTCCCTTGGTCTCGGTAAAGTTAAAACATAAAATTAACCAATGAATCCTTGGTCTCAGCAAACATCAATTAACCTTTAATTACTAAGTCCTCATCAATTTACCCCCTTGGTCTCAGCGAATTAAGAGATAACAAATATGAAATTAATAAATTAAAACCACCATCAACCCTTTTGGTCTCAGCGAATTAATGGAAAGAACCAACAAAGTAATCCCGTAATAAGCACGAGTAATTAAATACCAAGAAAAAAAATCAATTAATCAAAAGATCAAATAACACTAAAAACCATGAATATCTGAAACAATGTCGAATTACAATAAAACAATTAACATATAATTGTCAAGAAAAAGAAAACAAAGTAAAAGAAATCACTCATAAACACAAGTATGTGAACACTAATTTGGTAAAGGCAATTAAGGACTGTTTCTTTTCTTGTTCCAGTCAAACCAATTATTTGAAATCTTCAAGCAATTTTATTCAAACACCAAACTGTTTCTAAAACTAATCTCTTACATGAACTTTGAAAACCATTGATTGCCACTTTCAAGTAAAGCTATGTTTTATCAATTTTCTCCCAAGTGGGATAAACTATGTTGAGTATTCAATAAGGGTAGGCTAGTGGTACTAGTTTTGAAGAGCAAAAGTGAGTCTTCTGGTAGGAGGCCATCTCCAGAAGATGAACTCAACTTAGAGAAACACCAGTACTACTTAGCCATGCCGGTCCGAGCTAGCAGGTTTCAGACATGTAGACTATGTGTTGCTGGAGTGGACAACCGATTTTGTTTGGGTATAGAGAAGAAGGATTATCTTACCTGGTAGGCCGACCACCTACCTTTTGTCAGTCTGCACAAAGTGTGGCATTCTGACTGTTGTATGGTTATGGGGCCCAACGTGTGGTAACCCATGACCACTCTTTTGAGTGGTTGATTTTATTGTACATGTATGGATGGAAAAGCCAAAATGCCACTCTCGATTTTGAGCATTGTTTATTCTTGCTAGTGTTTTTCTTATGAAGTTCTTACACTTTGCATTCACGAACTGTTTTCATTGAACGCTCAAAGCACACACGGACTTACTGAATTTTTATCTCATCACCCTTTTTACCATGATTTCAGGTTGATCTTGCTGTGGAGATGAGGAGCTAGTTGTTACCTACTTGGAAGATATTCGGTTATCTATTTTATGTAATGCTTTGGGAGTTGAGAGTGAACAATTTTTATTTTGGATTTGTCTTGAATTATTGGATTATAATAAGTTTAAATTTTAAAGTATTGTTTTATATTTGTTTGTGTGACATAGTTATAAAGACCCCTTGTCCTTTGAATGGGGTGACATCCCCGACCCATGTTGGGCCTAGGTAGTGGGGTGTTACAGACTCTCGAGTGAAGGCATTGTAAGAAAATCATCAATCACAGCAGCCCCATTAATGGCTTAACCAGGTATAATAATTTCATCTAACACACCAAAATGTGCATACGTACCACGCCTAAAATTTTTCAAGACTCTACCCCTATAAATATAAAACAAATTCAGATTTCCCCTCGAATTAACAAAATTACCACCGCTCCTTTAATTATGTATACTATAACCTGGTCTAAGCTTATACACTTTTAAATTGAACCACTTGTAACTTTTATCGAAATTGCCAGCATTTATTCACACCTATCGACTTCAACATTCAATTTAAAACCCCATAAAAGTTTAGATTCATATTAGATATACCTTTAATTTGAATACAATGATCTCCTTAGCTCTTCCTAAACTATGTCGTTTCGTTATCAATAGTTTAAATCTTCACTTCGAAGAAATAGTCTCCAAATATACTTTCCAAATATGATTAAGTGGACCCTAATTTAACAATTCCTCAATTTAGTTTGCCCCACATTGGCATCATGTGAGACCTACAACATACACTTTACGTCACAACTTTTAAATTTGAATCTAAATAGTATCAAACAGTAAAGTTACTCCAGTAGAGATAGGGCCCATTATTTAGTCATTCCAAATCAAGCGGCCATCTTGTAATATTAGACAGATGGCCGAATACATTAAGGGCTGTGATGGGACCTAAGGGACTTCTAAAAATGCCACTAAAGTTGCTCCGTTTCAGAGCATAGATTGAATTGGAGTGAGTTCTGTAGCTTCTGGTGTGAGTTCATTATTACATAAATGCTACTATATCTCTGTGATTTAAAGAAATGAATCTATACACTAAAGGAGTCTTCTGACATTAACTCTCTCGACCAATAGCGTTGCTCCAGAACATGCGAATCATCTATAACATCTGACCTAACAATAATCAAGCATCCATTGCTTGCCAGGCATGAGACATCCCTACAATATCTGCGAGGACATTCCCTATGTACCAACTATTGTGAAAATCAATATAAACCAGAGGTGCCCTACAATGTGCTAGAAATTGTAACTGTTTCTATTTTTTATACCAGATTAATCGGCTATAACCAATTGCAGGCCGAATATGAATACCTCATTGACTACCCAATTGATTTAAACAATTTTAGGTTGTCATACTTCTCAATAAACGATGAAGTACATACAATATTCGGCAACGATACATACTCTGGTGTTCACCCTTAAAGATATAGATTTCTGGCATGTCGATCAAAAATCAATCATGCCATATTCTACAAGCCCTATCTTTCTATTAGGCCAGATCATCAATTTCAACAGGCCCAACATTAAATCAATTGTGCCCATCAGTTTATCCAATACTATTCAGTTGGACCAAACCCAATTGTCAGAAATAGTTACATCATTTGTAATTGCTACACTCTATCACAGGAATAAGCTAGAGCCACGTGGCGAGCCAATTTAAATATTTCACATTGTATTCTTTCTATATGCCGCTGCGCAGTCAATATAACATAACATATGTGTGGTTTTTTAATCAGTATATCTTGAGTAAAGGAGCACTAAATTGTACTTAAATGTTTTTTAATCAGTGTATCATAAGTAAAAGGCCACCAAACTTCAGTTAAAGCTTCAAATACTATAACAGTGACACCCTCGATATATCAATTTACAATATTTACCTTTTGACATGTATCAATAATTAGCAAATGAAGTTGTTTCCTTGACTGTTATTGTTACAGACCAACTGGCACAAGATGATTGTTGGGATGCCATATTGAATTATAAAAGAACATACGACTATTAATTGAAAATGTTACAATACTTGGGATTCTGTTTTCCCATGTTATAAAAAACACCATGGCATTATTACAGACATTACCGTAATTACCCCCTGTACTACCTATATTATCTCTGAAAGAGGTATAAAAATAATTACGATAAAAAAAATGCCCCGAATTGATCAAATGCAATTATACGGCTGGACATATCTCTATGAACAACTTTCTTCAACCAGATCAAAACCTTAAACCGGTCTGTTGCATCGGGGTTAACATGCAGATCGGCCTTAAACCTATCATAACCTACAATAGGCCCAAAAGCATCTAAAAATGCAGGCTTGCCATTTTTACAAGGACGGCTATCAAGAACATGGAAGAAAAAAAACAAAACTCCTTTAATCCACAAACCAGGCTTAACCTCACTCTCCCCCATTATGTCTTCATTTTTATCATATGAGAATTCACAATAGTAAATAAAATGCTAAAATTCACAGATCCCAAACGGATTCTATTTCTCCTTCTTTCCAAATGCGAAATCCCTAGTGAAGGCATTGTAAGAAAATCTTCAATCACACCAGCCCTATCAACTACTGAACTAGGAACAATAATTTCATCTAACAGACCAGTATAAGTATATGTACTACGTCTATTAATATAAAACAAAATTAGATTTCCTCTAGAATTAAAAAAATTACCATCTCTCTAATAATTATATCTTCTATAACATTAGTTAAGCCTATACACTTTTTAAATTGAACCACTGGTAACTTTCACCGAAATTACCAGCATTTATTCTCACCTATCAACTCCTAGATTCAAAGTTCAGACGTTATATCTGATATACCTTTAATTTGAATGCAACGATCTCATTGGCTATTCCCAAACTGTGTCATTTCGTTATCAACTATTTAAATCTTCACCCCAAAGAAATTGTCTCCAAATATACATTCCACCCAACTTTAACAATTCCTTAACTCAGTTGGACCACCTTGTCGGCACGTGAGACCCAAAACATAAAATCAACATCATAGCTTTCAAATTTTAAATATGAATCTAAATAGTATCTAATAGTAAAGTCACTGCATTTGAAATAGGGCCCACTATTTAGTCACTCCAAATCGGGTAGCCATCCAGTAAAATTAAATACATGCCGAACATATGGAGGGTAGAGATAGGACCCAATGGACTTCTATAGTACCACTCCAGTTACTCCAATTTAGATCACAGATTGAATTGGAGTAAGTTCTGTAGCATCTGCAGTGCATTCATTATTACTTAAAAGCCACTACGTCTCTACGATTTAAAGAAGTGAATCTATATACCCGACATAGTAATGGAGTCTTCTGAACATGTGAATATCTTTACACTCGACCAATACCTCAGCTTCAGAACATGCGAATCATCTGTAACATCTGGCCTCCCAAAAATTAAGCTCCCATTTTCCCTGCCTAGCATGAAACATCACTACAATGTCAGCAAGGACATTCCCTATGTATTGACCATTGTAAAATTTAATATAAACCAGAGACGCCCTTTAATGCTCAGGGAATTGTAACAGTGTTTGTTTTTTATATACCAGATTAATGGGCCCAGACCAATTGCAGGCTGAAAACAAATATCCGATTAACTGCTTAATTGATTTACACTATTACGGGTAGTCATACTTCTTAATAAACTATGCAGTATAGGACACCTTCGACAACTATACACTCACATGTGTTCACCCTTAAATATATAGATTTTAGGAATGTTGGTCAGAAATTAACATCGAAAAGACTGTGCCAATCAACGTCATCATTTTATGCTCGAGGAAATCAATCATTCCATATTCCACAGGTCCTGTCCTTCCATCAGGCTAGATAATCAATTTCAACAGCCCCAGTATTAAGTATAGGCCCAACATTAAATCTAGGCCTAGCATTGTGTAACGACGATGTTGGGCCTTCTGTTTCTCAAGTGGGGTCCAACAGTATATCCAATACTATTCAGTTGGACCCAACCTAATTGTAAGAAATACTTACATCATCTAGAATTGATGTGCTTGATCACAAGAATAATCCTGACCCACGTGGCAAGCTAATTTAAATATTTCACATTGTATTCTTTTTGTATATGTTGCTGCACTGCCAATATGAAATAACACATGTTTGGTTTTCTAATCAGCATATCTTGAGTTAAGGAGCACCAATTTGGACTCCAAGCTTTTTATTCAGCATATCATATGTAAAAGGGCCATCAAACTTCAGTTAAAGTTTCTGATACTACAATAGTGACACCGCTTAATATATCAATTTAAAATATTTACCTTTTGACATGTATCAATAATTAGCAAATGAAGTTATTTCCCTGACTGTTATAGTTAGAGTCCAAATGACACAAGAAGATTGTTGGGATGCCACATTTAATAATAAAAGACTATATGACTATTAATTGAAAATGTTACAATACTTGAGATTCTGCTTTCCGTAGCAATAAAATATGTTAGAGCACTATTACGAATATTGTCGTAATTACCATATGTAATACCTACATTATCCCTAAAAGAGGTATAAAAATAATTATGACCAAAAAATGCCTTGAACTGATCAAATGCAATAATATGGCTGGACCTTTCTCTATGAACAACTTCCTTGAATCGAATCAAAACCTTAAACCGGTCCATTACATCAGGCCTGACTTGCAGATTGGCCTTAAGCCTATTATAACCCACAATAGGCACAAAAACAGAAAAAAATGTAGGCTTGACATTTCTACTAGGCCTTCTATCTAGAACAAGAAAGAATGACAAAACTCCATCAATCAACGGACCACGCTTAGCCTCACTCTACACTATTACGTCTTCATTTTTTTATTATAGGAGAATTCACAATAGTAAATGATTTGTTAAAATTCACAAACCGTAAACAGATTCAATTTCTTCTTCTTTTCGAATGCACACTCTCGAGTGAAGGCATTGTAAGAAAATCTTCAATCACACCTGCCCCATAACGGTTGAACCAAGAACAATAATTTCATCTGACACACCAGAATGTGCAAATGTACTATGCCAAAAATTTGTCCAGACTCTACCCCAATTAATATAAAAAAAAAATTCAAATTTCCCCTCAAATTAACAAAATTATCACCTCTTATTTAATTATATATGCTATAACCTAGTCTAAGCCTATACATATTTTAAATTAAACCACTTGTAACTATCACCGAAATTGCTAGCATTTATTCATACCTATCAACTCCAACATTCAATTTAAAACCCCACAAAAGTTTAGATTTATATCAGATATACCTTTTAATTTGAAAATAATGATCTTATTGGCTATTCCTAAACTGTGTCATTTCAATATCAACAGTTTAAATCTTCACACCGAAGAAATAGTCTCCAAATATACTTTCCTGATATGATTGAGTGGACCCTACTTTAACAATTCCTCAATTCAGTTTACCCACTTTGGTGGCACATGAGACCCCCAACATAAACTTTATGTCACAACTTTTAAATTTTCAATTTGAATCTAAATAGTATCTAACAGTAAAGTCACTCCTGTTGAGATGGGGCCTACTATTTGGTAAAATTGAACAAATGGCCTGATACGTGGAGGGCTGAGATAGGACACAATGGACTTCTAAAAATACTACTATAGTTACTCTGATTTGGAGCATAGATTGAATTGGAGTGAGTTTTGTAGTGTCCGGTGTGAGTCCATTATTACATAAATACTACTACATTTCTGTGATTTAATGAAATGAATCTATATACTAATGGAGTCTTCAGACATTAACTTCTCGACGAATACCTCTCCTCCAGAACATGTGAATCATCTATAACATCAGACCTCATAGAAATCAAGCATGCATTGCTTGCCTGGCATGAAACATCTCTACAACTTTTGCGAGGACATTCCCTATGTATCGACTAATATGAAAATCAATATAAACCAGAGATGTGCTTCAATATTTAGCAAATTGTAACCGTGTATGTTTTTTATAATAGATTAACCAGCTCAGACCAATTGCAGGCCGAATACAAATACCTCTTCAACTACCCAATTGATTTACGCTATTACGGGCAGTCATACTTCTCAATAAATGATGAAGTACATACAACCTTTGGTAATTGTACACTCGCAATTGTTCACCCTTAAAGATATCGATTTTTGGCATGCCAGTCGAAAATCAACACCGGAAATACTATGCCGATCAACGTCATCTTCTTATACCTAAATAAATCAATCATTCTATATTCTACAGGGCCTATCTTTCTATCAGGCCAGATAATCAATTTCAACAGCCCCAGTATTAGATATAGTCCTAATATTAAATTTAGGCCAGCATTGTGTAACGATGATATTGGGCCTTCTGTTTCTCAAACAGTGATCAACAGTTTGTCCAATAATATTCAATTAGACCTAGCGCATTTGTTAGAAATATGTACATCATATGTTATTACTACACTGTATCACAAGAATGAGCCTAAGCCACGTGGCAAGCCAATTTAAATATTTTACATCCTATTCTTTCTGTATGCCGTTGCGTGGCCAATATAAAAAAACACATGTTTGGTTTTTTAATCTACATATCTTCAGTGAAGGGGCACCAATTTGCACTTAGAGATTTTTTAATCAACATATCCTAAGTAAAAGTCCATCAAACATCACTTAAAGCTTTTGATACTACAATAGTGACACCGCTCAATATATCAGTTTACAATATTTACCATTTAATATGTATCAATAATTAGCAAATGAAGTTGTTTCCATAACTGTTATAGTTAGAGACCAATTAACATAAGAAGATTGTCGGGATGGCACATTTAATTATAAAAGACCATACAACTATAAATTAAAAATATTACAATACTTGAGATTCTGCTTTCCCAAGTAATAAAATACACCTTGGCATTGTTACGTACATTTCCGCAATTACCCCCTGTACTACCTATTGTGTACCTGAAAGAGGTATAAAAATAAATACGACAAAAATGCCCTAAACTGATCAAATGCAAATATACAGCTGGAACCCTCTCTATGAACAACATCCCTGAACTGGATAAAAACCTTAAACTGGTCCGTTGTATCGGGCATGGCATGCAGATTGACCTTAAACCCATTATAACCTATAGCAAGCCCAAAAACATCAGAAAATGTAGGCTTGACATTTCCACAAGGCTTGCTATCAAGAACAAGGAAAAATGACAAAAATTTCTTTAATCAACGGACCAGGCTTATCCTCACTCTACCCCATTGCGTCTTCATTTTTTATTACATGAGACTTCACAATAGTATATGTCCGCTAAAATTCACAAACCCCAAATAGATTCAATTTCTTCTTTTTTCTGAAATTAGACTCTTGAGTGAAGGCATTGTAAGAAAATCTTCAATCACAGCAGCCCCATAAACGGTTGAACCAGGAATGAAAATTTCATCTAACACACCAGTATGAGCATATGTACTATGCCTGAAATTTGTCCAAACTCTACATCTATTAATATAAAACAAATTTAGATTTCCTCTAATATTAAAAAAATTACCACCTCTCATATAATTATATCTTCTATAACCTGGTTTTAGCATATACATTTTTTTTAAATTGAACCACTTGTAACTTTTAGCACAATTGCTAGCATTTACTCTCACCTATTAATTCCTACATTGAATTTAAAACCCACAAAAGTTCAGATGTCATATATTAGATATACCTTTAATTTCAATACAATGATCTCATTGGCTATTCCCAAATTGTTTCATTTTTGTTATCAACTATTTAAATCTTTACCCTGAAGAAATAGTCTCCAAATATACATTCCTTATATGATTTAGTGGACTATACTTTAACAATTCCTTAATTCAGTTGGACCACCTTGTCGGCATGTGAGACCCACAGCATGAACTTTACATCACTATTTTCAAATTTTAAATTTGAATCTAACTAGTATCTAACAGTAAAGTCACTACACTTGAGATGGAACCCACTATTTAGTCACTCCAAATTAGGTGGGTAGAGATAGGACCCATAGGACTTCCACAAGCACCACTCCAGTTACTCCAATTTAGATAACAAATTGAATTGGAGTGAGTTTTGTAACATCTGGAATGATTTTATTATTACTTAAAAGCCACTATGTCTCTATGATTTAAAAAAGTGAACTATATACCTACCACAGTAATGGAGTCTTTTGACATTAACTTTCTCGACTAATACCTCAACTCCAGAACAAACAAATCATCTGTGACATCTTGCCTCCCTGAAATCAAGCTCCCATTTTCCTTGCGTGGCACGAAACATCACTATAATGTCTAGGAGGACATTCCCTATATATTGACTATTGTGAAATTCAATATAAACTAGAGATGCCCTTCAATGCGTAGGGAATTGTAATGGTGTCTATTTTTTATATACCAAATTGATAGGCCCAGACCAATTGCAGGCCGAATTCAAATATCCCATTAACTGCCCAATTGATTTACACTATTATAAGCAGCCATACTTCTCAATAAACTATGCAGTACAATCCATCTTCGACAACTATACACTCCCACATACATTTCAGGAATGTCGGTCGGAAATTAACACCGAAAATACTGTGCCAATCAACGTCATTTTCATATGCTCAAGGAAATCAATCATTCCATATTCTACAGGGCCTATCTTTCCATTAGGCTAGATAATCAATTTCAACAGCCCCAGTATTAAATATAGGCCCAACATTTAATCTATGCCCAGCATTATGTAACAATGATGTTGGGCCTTCTGTTTCTTAAGTGGGGCTAATAGTATACCCAATACTATTCTGTTGGACCAAACCTAATTGTTAGAAATAGGTACATCATCTATAATTGCTATACTGGATCACAGGAATAATCCTAAGCCACGGGGAAAGCCAATTTAAATAATTCACATTATATTCTTTTCGTATGTCGCAGCGCTGCCAATATGAAATAACACATGCTTGGTTTTTTAATCAGCATATCTTGAGTTAAGGAGCACTAATTTGCGCTTAAAGCATTTTTAATCAGCATATCCTGAGTAAAGGGCCATCAAACTTTAGTTAAAGCTTCTGATACTACAACAGTGACACCGCTCAATATATCAATTTACAATATTTACCTTTTGACATGTATCAATAATTAGCAAATGAAGTTGTTTCCTTGACTAATATAGTTAGAGTCTAAATGACAAAAGAAGATTGAAGCAACTGTAACTTTCATTGAAATTGCCAACAGTTATTCACACCTATCAACTCCAACATTCAATTTAAAACCCAACAATAGTTTAGATTCATATCATATATTCGTTTAATTTGAATACAACAATCTCATTAGCTATTTCTAAATTGTGTCGTTTCGTTATCAACTGTTTAAATCTTCATCCCAAAGAAATAGTCTCCAAATATACTTTCCTGATATAATTGAGTGGACCCTATTTTACCAATTCATCAATTCAGTTGCCCACATGACATCCACAACATAAACGTTATGTCACAACTTTTAAATTTTCAATTTGAATCTAAATTATATCTAATAATAAAGTCACACCAATTGAGATTGGGCCCACTACTTTGCCACTATCGGGCTGCCATCAGGTAATATTAAAAAGATGGCCGAACTCATGGAGGGCTGGGATAGGACCATATGGATTTCTAGAAACACCACTTTAGTTACTCCAATTTAGAGCACGGATTAAATTGGAGTGAGTTCTATAGCATCTGTTGTGAGTTCATTATTGCTTAAATGCCATAGCATCTCTGCGATTTAAAGAAATAAATCTATGTACCCACCATAGTAATGGAGTATTCTAACATTAACTCTCTCGACTAATACCTTTGCTCCAGAACATGCGAATCATCTGTAACAACTGACTGCATAGAAATCAAGCACGCATTGCTTGACGGGCATGAAACATCTCAACAACATTTGCGAGGACATTCCCTATGTATCGACCATTGCGAAATTCAATATAAACCAGAGACGCCCTTCAATGTTTAGAGAATTGTTAATGTGTCTATTTTTTATACCAGATTAATCAACTCTGAGCAATTGTAGGTCGAAAACAAATACCTCATTAACTGGCCAATTGATTTGCACAATTACGGGTAGTTATACTTCTCATTAAATAATAAAGTATAGACAACCTTTGGTAACTATACACTAGCAGGTGCTAACCCTTAAAGCTATATATTTCTGGAATGTTAGTCAGAACCGAAAATACTGTGCCGATCAACGTCATCTTCATATGCCCGAAGAAATCAATTATGCTAAATTCTACAGGGCCAATATTTCTATCGGGCTAAATCATCAGTTTCAACAGGCCCCACAATAAATATACCCAACATTGTGTAATGATGATATTGGGCCTTATACTTCTCAAGTGGTGTCCAACAGTATTTCCAGTACTATTCAGTTAGACCTAGCCCAATTGTCAGAAATAGTTTTATCAACTGTAATTGCTGCACTGTATCATAAGAATAAGCCTAAGCTACGTGGCAAGCCAGTTTAAATATTTCACGTCATATTCTTTCTGTATGCCACAGCACGGCCATTAATAAAATAACACGTGTTTAGATTTTTAATCTACATATGTTGAGTAAAAGAGCACCAATGTGCACTAAAAGATATTAAAATCAACATATCCTACTTAAAGGGCCATCAAACATCACTTAAAGCTTCTGATACTACAACAGTGACACCACTCAATATATCAGTTTGCAATATTTACCTTTTGACATGTATCAATAATTAGTAAATAAAGTTGCTTCCCAAACAGTTATAGTTAGAGACTAATTGAAACAAGAAGATTGTGGGGATGCAACATATAATTATAAAAGACTATACGACTATTAAATGAAAATGTTACAATACTTGAGATTCTGCTTCTCCAAGTTATAAAATAATCAGGACATTATTACGGACATTGTCGAAACTACCACCTGTACTACCTATATTATCCCTGAAAGGGGTATAAAAACAATTATGACAAAAAAAATGCCCTGAACTGATAAAATATGACAATATGGCTATGTAACACCCCCTACCAAGGCCCGCCAGGGCCGGGGATGTCGCCACGTCCAAAGGCCAAGGGGTCTTTATAACTAGGTCACACAAATAAAATACTAGATTAAAAATGATACTTGAACTTAAAATTTATTACATCCCAAAAATAAATCCAAGAATAAATCCAAGAATAACAACAACAAATCCATAATAAAATTTATCCACTCTCATCTCCCCAAAACATTACACAAAATAAATTATCAGAAAATCTTCCAAAGCAGGTAATATCTAGCTACTCATCCCCACAGTAGGATCGACCTGAAATCATGGTAAAAATGGTGGTGAGATAGAAATCTCAATAAGTCCGTGTGTGAGTGTCGGGAGAAAACAGTTCGTGAATGCAAAGTATAAAATTCTTTACAAGAAATCACTGGCAAGCAATAAACATTAGTCAAAAGCAAGAGTGATGTTTTGGCTTTTCCAACCATACATAATCAATAAAATCAACCACTCAAAAGAAATGATCATGAGTTAGCACACGTTGGGCCCCATAACTGTATAGTCAGCATGCCACACTTTGTGCATACTGCCCGTCAGAATGCCACATTTTGTACAGACTGACAAAAGTAGGTGATTGGCCTACTGGGCAAGATACTCCTCCTTCTCTATACCCAAACAATAACCGGGTATCCATTCCGGCAAAACACAGTCACTTGACTGAAAAAGAACACTGCTAGCTCGGACCAGCACGACCTACTAGACTGACATCTTATCCGGGAAGGACTCACCACTCAGAGATGACCACCTACTGAGAGACTTATCCTAACCCCTCAAAGCCTAGCCCTAGTAGTCCACCCTTATTGAATACTCAACGACATTTCCCACTTGGGATAAAATGAACAAAACACTGTTCCACATGAAAATGGCAATTAAGGGTTCCCAAAGTCTTCGTCAAAATCAGTTTTAGAAAGAGTTTTGAGATTGAGTAAATCTGCTTATTAATTTTCAAATAAATTGTTTGTCTGGAATAGGAAATAAGTTAATCCTCAATTGCCCTTGCAACACTGAGTGTCCATGCACTCTACATTTAACTTGCCATAATAAACATGTTTCATCAATCAGGTTTTATGCAGGAGCTTACCTGATCCTTACTCACAATATAAGGTTTCCAACAGCTGACCTAACCCTGCATGGGCAAATACAAATCACAATCAAACTCAAGCCAAAATCTATTTTCTCAATTTAAAACAACTCAACTCACTACTACCATGATCCTAGTGTCCCAATCTTTAAGGCCAAACAATAAATAAATAGGTTTATAAGCTAAGCCTAATTTGATATTTAAAATAATTAATGTTTTGTGAAGCAAGTACTAATAAGTTGATGGTTTAAATCTTGCTAAGAAAAATTTAGAGTTTACTTGATAAAGAGTCCTTGGTGGTATTAGGTAAAATAATGATTTATTAATAATTTAGTTGTTAGAAAATAAATGATAACTAAAATTAGATGAAAATAAATTTAATTAGTCTTGCTTGAAAAATAATAAATAAATTTTTAATAGGTTTTGATTAAAGATAATAATCAAATTTTAGTAATAAATATTTTACTAATTATGATTATTTCCATAAAAGGTTTTAGTTGATTTCATTATTTTATATAATATCTATATATATATATATATGTATGTATATATTTTTTATTTTTCTAGTAAAAGCTATTATTTATTTGACTAAAATATCCTTAATATATATAATAATCCAAATCTACCCTTCCTAGGGTTTTTTACGAAATTACTAGCAAATTCATATTATTAAATATTTTATTCATGAAATAAAAATTAGCTTAGGGACAACTAGTCATGATCATACTTCTATGGCTAACCACAATCATGAACATATACAATCCTTCAAATCATCCAAATCATGCATATAAACATAGATCTAGACTTACTAAGGCATGATCTAACTTTTACTAGCATAAATATAATCATGGCTTCCATAATCCAACATGAATATAAATCTTATTCACCAAAGGTGACATAATCTCTAGCATACTTCATCACAAATACTTCTTCCTTTCACCAAGAACACACACACAACACCAAGAACACCTACTTCTTCCTTTCACCTAATACCCCTCCAAACCACTTCAAACCTTCTCTAAAATCTCCTGATTTGACCTACTCACTGCCGTGAGTCCATCAACACCATTTTTTATATCAAACTCCACAAATCAACTCGCTACTTCGGATCAAAACCAGAAAATTCTGTGAAGGTTCAAGAACACTTTCAAGGTAGGTTTGTTCTAACAACTTCATCTTCTCCAATCTTGATCTCTAGTGAGAATATATGTGAATAAACATGCCAATGGTCTCTCTCTCTCTCTCTCTCTCTCTCTCTCTCTCTCTCTCTCTTGGCTGAACCACTCACTTACTTGGCCAAATGGTTTCTTCTCCATGGCCATTCTTCCTTCATCTCCTTTGGACGGATTTAGGCATCTAGGGCTTGAGATTCGTTCGAAACTACTTCAAGGAATTCATCAATCAAGTAAGCCATTTTAACCCTTCTTTTAAATTCTAGATTCATGTCTCTAGGATGATGTTGATAGAAGATGGATTGCGGATAAGGTTTGAGTATATATTGTTGAGGTTGAAGCATGAATGTATGTATGAATATGAAATAGATGGGATTTATGCATGGATGGATTATCTTGGTTGATTGTATGATGATTTGAGGTTTAATGCATGTCTCCATGTCATAGGTAGTATTTGTGATGAAGTACGCTAGAGATTATGTCACCTTTGGTGAATAGGATTTATATTCATGTTGGATTGTTGAAGCCATGATCATATTTATGCTAGTAGGGATTAGATCATGTCTTGATAAATTTTAGATCTTTGCTTATATGCATGATTTGGATGATTTGATGAATTGAATGATTGTATATATCCTTGATTGTGGTTAGCCATAGAAGTATGATTATGATCTAGTTGTCCCTAAGCTAATTTTTATTTCATGAATAAAATATTTCATAATAGGATTTTGCTAGTAGTTTCCAAAAAAACCCTAGGAGGGGTAAATTTGGATTATTATATATAATAAGGATATTTTAGTCAAATAAATAATAGCTTTTTCTAGAAAAATAAAATATATAGATATTATATATAAAATGATAATATCAAATAAAGCTTTTTATGGAAATAATCATAATTAGTAAAATATTTATTACTAAAAATTTAATTATTGTCTTTTAATCAAAACCCATTAAAAATTTATTTATTATCTTTCAAGCAAGATTCATTAAATTTATTTTCAACTAATTTTAATTATCAATTATTTTCTAACAACTAAATTATTAATAAATCATTATTTTACCTAATTCCACCTAGGACTTTTCATCAAATAAACTCTAAATTATTTTAGCAAGATTTAAACCTTCAACTTATTAGTACCTATTTCCCAAACTCTAATTATTTTAATATCAAAATAGATTTATTTTATAAACCCTTTTATTTATTATCGAGCCTTAAAGCTTGGGACACTAGGGACATGATTGTAGTAAGTTGAGTTAGTTTTATTTGTGAAAGTGAATCTTTGGCTTGAGTTTGATTGTGGTTTGTATTTACCCCACGCGGGATTAGGTCAGCTGTTGGAGACCTTTGTTGTGAGCAAGGATCATGTAAGCTCCTACATAAAACCTATTTGATGAAAAATGTTTTTTTTTTTTATGGCATGGTCACTCATTTCTGTAAAGGCAATTGAGGATTATTTCTATTCTCATTTCAGACAAATAAATTATTTGTAAATCAAGGGGCGGTTTTAATCAAAACTTAAAATTCTTTCTAAAACCAGTTTTGCCCCAAATTTTGGAAGACCTTAATTGCCATTTTCAAGTGGAACTATATTTTGTTCATTTTTCCCAAGTGGGATACGTTACGTTGAGTACTCAATAAGGGTAGGCTAGTAGTACTAGTTTTGAAGAGCAAGAGTAAGTCTTCTGGCAGGAGGCCATCTCCAGAAGATAAGCTAAACTTAGAGAAACGTCAGTACTACTTAGTCATACCGATCCGAGCTAGCAATGTTCTTTTCAGTCAAGTGACTGTGTTTTGCCGGAATGGACACCCGGTTGTTGTTTGGGTATAGAGAAGGAGGAGTATCTTGCCTGGTAGGCCGATCACCTACCTTTTGTCAGTCTGCACAAAGTGTGGCATTTCGATCGCGGTATGCACAAAGTGTGGCATACCGACCATGTGGACATGGGGCCTAACGTGTGGTAACCCATGACCACCCTTTTTGAGTGGTTGATTTTATTGTACCTGTATAGTTTGAAAGCCAAAGCGCCACTCTTGTTTTTGAACATCATTCATTGCTTGCCAGTATTTCTTTTATCAGTCTGCACAAAGTGTGGCATTCTGACCGTTGAATGGTTATGGGGCCCAACGTGTGGTAACCCATGACCACCTTTATGAGTGGTTGATTTTTTTGTGTACTTGTATGGTTTCAAAAAGAGGAAAATACCACTCTTGCTTTTGACTAATGTTTATTGCTTGCCAATATTTCTCTTATAAAGATTTCACACTTTGCATCCACGAACTGTTTTCACTGAACACCCAAAGCACACACGGACTTACTGAGATTTCTGTCTCATCATCTTTTTACCTTGATTTCAGGTCGATCCTGCTATGGGGATGAGTAGCTAGTGTTATCTGCCTTGGAAGAGAATGTTGTCTTTTATTTTTATGTATTGCTTGTGGAGTTGAGAGTGGATGATTTTATTTACGAATTTGTTTTTCTTTTGGGAATTCTTTGATTCATTCTGAGTTTTAATAAATTTTATGTTAAAGTATTATTTTTATTCCGCTATTTTATTTGTGTGACTTAGTTATAAAGACCCCTTGTCCTTTAGATGAGGCGACATTCCTGGCCCTGACGGGCCTAGGTAGCGGGGTGTTACAATTTATCTACTAATAGACCAGAAAACCTAATAGGTCACATACTATAAAGTCTTCAAAGCTCGACATATATTATTTGATAATATTATATGGATTAATTATGAGAAGAGAATAACTTTATAGGCAAATTATAACTTTGTTATAATTCAACGGCTTAATTACAATTATATGAACTCTAAGGACCAAATCGAAGTTAATGAAACTTGGAGCACTTAATTATAATTATTGAAAGTCCTAATACCTATAAGGATAAGGAAATCGTTCTTTTTTACTGGTGTGGAAAACTTGGAAACATAAACGGTGTGTTTGCAGTGAAACTCTTCTTCTCTTCCGCTAAAACTACCCTAGCTGGCATTAACCCTTCTAGCAGAGGGGTTGGTCTTGCTTGAGGGATCGGACTTGTGTGGATTTCTGTAAGAGAAATCTCTATCCTTGAGATTTAGTGAATTGAACGGGGCAAAATAGATTATTCTATGCTTGTGTGAATTGTTGGATCGTGCCACAAATTGAAAAAGAAATTTTTGTTAACAAAGGCAGCACCGAAGGTTTTTTCTTACCTCTTTTGATTCCTTTTAATGCATACTAGTGATCCTCGTTGTCTGGAATTCCTATTTCTTCTGCTGCGTAATCTGGTTTTGCATGGGAAATAACTACATATACATATATGTATACACACACACACACACACACACACATATGTGAATATAATATACATATATGTATATATGTATATATAAATATACAGAAATGTATGTGATTAACAAAATTCATATATTTGTAACAGTAACATTTTTTAATATATATTCATATTTATATTTATATGAATATATGCATATGTATACATGAATATATGAATATATATATATATATATATATGCGATATTCATATTAAATTTGTAAAAAGATTATATAATTGATAGTATCTAAACAATTAAAATTATATAAATGTACAAAATAATTTATTATATTGATTAATATGGTTTCATATTAAATTTAATATTATTATTATATTTTGTTATAAGACTTATATTTAAAAAAATATATAAACAGAGTATTAAGAGTAGTTTAAATATAAAAAACAAAGATTGAACCAAACAAGTCACTTAGCTTAGTAGCTAGGTTACATCCTCCATTTTGCGGAGGTCTTCGGTTCGAATCTCACTTGTTGAGGATTCCTCGAATTATTTGGAGGGTTACAATTTGGTGTGCTCGGTTTAGGAGATGGTTGCGATATGATCCAAGAAGAGGGTTGCGCACCGTGAGAAGGCGATGATCCAGTGTGCTTGGTCCACTGTTCAAAAAAAATTTATTTTTTAAAAAAATTTTAATAATACTTTAGCAAGGAATTCATTTGTCGCAATTGGCCCATTTTAGCGACAAATTTTTTTTTATTACCGACAATTTCTTTTTTGTCACAAATAGTAATAATTTTATTTAATTTTTTAAATAAATTATATTTTTGTTGATAAAATTTAATCGATGAAATTTTTTGTTGCTAAAGATCATCATCAACAACAACACTAGAATATTTTGCAACCAAATACTTTTACCTTTAGCTGGGAAAGATTTTTCCTAGGTAAAGGGCAATATTTGGTGACAAAAATAGCTTTAGCGATGGGCTTCGCAAGAATTGGCGAGGAAGTAAATTTACTAGCTAAAAAAGGCTTTAGCTAGGAAATTTTAACCTTTGGCTAGGAATATTTTTTATCGCGGGAGGCGATTTTTTTTTTTTTGTAGTAATTCGACGCCCTTCGTCTACTATTAAGTTTCAAGTTGAGATTCCTACTCACTTTGCCACATTAACCAACAATATACTTTATCTTTAGACTGTAGTGGTAGAGTACGGATAGATGATAGTTCAACGACAGCAGTTGATGAGTCAAATGATGGGACTTCTCGAGTGCTAGGGTCAGACAACTATCGGATATGAGGAGTAGCTTGAGATGATCAAGATTGAGTGTAACACCCCCCGAAGCTTAGGCCCACCAGGGTCGGGGATGTCGCCCTGTCCAAAGATAAGGGGTCTTTATAATTAGGTCACACAAACAAATTGCAGAATAAAAATAATATTTAATTTAAAAAGTTATTAGAACCCAAAGAAAACTTCAAGAATAAATCCATGAATTCCAAAACAAAAACCATAAATAAAATTATCCACTCTCGCCTCCCCAAAGCAATACATAAAATCAAAAAGACACATTCTCTTCCCAAGCAGATATTACTATCCACTCAACTCCACAGCAGGATCATCCTGAAATCATGATAGAAAGGTGATGAGACAGAAATCTCAGTAAGCCCGTGTGTGCTTTGGGTGTTTAGTGAAATCAGTTCATGGAAGCAGAGTGTGAAACTTTTATAAGAGAAAACATTGGCAAGCATCAAGCATTAGTCAAAAGTAAGAGTGGCGTTTTGGCTTATCTAGCCATACACAAGTAATGAAATCAACCACTCGAAAGAAAGGGATATGGGTTACCACACGTTGGGCCCCATAACCGATCAGAATGCCGACACTTTGTGCAGACTGACAAAAGTAGGTGATCAGCCTACTGGGCAAGATACTCCTCCTTCTCTATACCCAAACAACAATCAGATGTCCATTCCGGCAAAACACAGTCACTTGACTGAAAACAAACTGCTAGCTCGGACCGGCACGACTCACTCGGATCGACATCTTATCCAGGAAGGACTCACCCCTCGCAGGTGGCCACCTGCCGAGAGACTTACCCTAACCCTTCAAAGACTAGTCCTAGTAGTCCACCCTTATTGAGTACTCAACGACGTTTCCCACTTGGGATGAAATGAACAAAGCATTGCTCTTCATGAAACTAGTAATTTGAGGGTTTCCAAAGTTTTGGGAACAATCAGTTTTAGAAAGAGTTTTAAGTTTGGAAAATCTGCTCAGTAACGTTTAACTAATTTAAGTGTTGGAAGTAAGAACAAATTCAACCCTCAATTACCTTCAAATAAACGAGTGTCCATGCACTCCATATTTAGCTTGCCATAAGGAAAACATTTCACATCGATAGGTTTTATGCAGGAGCTTACCCGATTCTTGTTCACAACAACAAGGTCTCGAACAGCTGACCTAACCCCACATGGGTAAATACAAATCTTAATCATATTCAAGCTACAATCCACTTCCTCAATTTTAAATCAACTCATTTCACCACTACCATGATTCTAGTGTCCCAAGCTTTAACCCAAAATAATAAATAAGCAGGTTTATAAGCTAAGTTTAATTTGTTATTTAAAATAATTAATGGTTTGGGAAATAAATTCTAATAAGTTGAAAGTTTAAATCTTGTTAAGGAAAATTTAGAGTTTATTTGATCAAGAGTCATAGGTGGTACTAGGTAAAATAGTGATTTAATGATAGTCTAGTTGTTAGAAAATAGTTGATAGCTAGAACTAGTGAAGATTAAATTTAATGAGTCTTGTTTGGAAAATAATAAGTAAATCCTTAAGGGGTTTTGATTTATTAATTATTTTACTAATTAAAAATATTTTTCATAAAGGCTTAAATTGATTTCTTTATTTTTAATAATATTTACTTATTTTGCTTTCTAGCAAAAATCATTATTTATTTGGCTAAAATATCATTTATATGTATAATAATTCCAAATCTACCCTTCCTAGGGTTTTTTGAAATTTACTAGCAAAATTAGTTTTGGATACTTTATTCATGAACTAAAATTAGCTTAGGAACAACTAGATCATGCTCAAGATTCTATGGCCAACCACAATCAATAGCATACACAATCCTTCGATTCATCAAATCATCCAAATCTTGCATCTAGGCATAGATCCAAATTTATTAAGACATGATTTAACCATTACTAGCATAAACATGAACATGGCTTCAATAATCTAATCATGCATAAACTCCTATTCACCAAAGGTGACATAATCTCTAGCATACTTCTTCACAAATACTACCTATGACATGCATCAACCCTCAAATCATCATACAATCATCCAAGATGAACCTTTCATGCATAAATCCCATCTCCTTCACAATCATACAATTGCTCATGCTTCAATCTCAACAATAAATATATATACTCAAATCCTATCACCATCCACCTACTCGCAACATCATCCTAGAGACATGATTCTAGAGTTTACAGGGAAGATTGAAGGTACTTACTTGATTGATGAATGTCTTAAAGGAGTTTAGAGTAGATCTCCACTCCTAGATGGCTAATCTTGTCCAAGAGAGGTGGCGAAAGCATGGTCATGGAAAAAGAGACCATTCGGCCAAGGGAGGAAATTTCGGCCATGAGAGAGAGAGAGAGAGAGAGAGAGAGAGAGAGAGAGAGAGAGAGAGAGAGAAGAAGAAGAAGAAGAAGAAGAAGAAGAAGAAGAAGAAGAAGAAGAAGAGCATTCATTAGCATGCTTATTCATATAGGTTTTCATTAGAGATCAAGTTTGGAGAAGATGAAGTTGTTAGAATAAGTTTACCTTGAAGATGTTCTTGACCTTCACAAAATTTCTTGGTTTTTGATCCAAAGTAGCAAGATGATTTGTGGAGTTTGATGTTAATAATGGTGTTGATGGATTCACAGCAATGTGTAGATCAAATCTGGAAGTTTTCGAGTGGATTTGAGATGGTTTGGAGAGGTATTAGGTGTAAGAAGGTAGTAGGTGTTCTTGGTGCAGTGTGTGTATTCTTGATGGTTGCTGAAAATCGTGAGAGAGAGAGAGAGAAGGGAAGGCTGCCGAATTTTCTGTGAGGAATAGGGCTGGCCAATTTTCAGTAGGGTTTGGGAAGTTTATTCTGTGATTTGGAAGGGAAAAGGAAAGGTTAGTTGTTACAATCTTGGTAGAATATTTTTAGGAAGTGAATTTGGAAAATAAATATCCTAAGAATATCTTGATTGTTTGGATAGCTTTGAAGTCTGCCATGGCTGACTGTTTGAGCAGAATTTTGTGGGATTAGTTCTGGCTTATGGAGGCCTATGGTGGCCAAAAGTAGGGTGCTTAATGGTGAAGAAGAAGCTTGGTCAATTGAGTAAGAGATTATGGAAGGTTGCCAAACAAGATGGCTGGAATTTTTGGAAAGTAATCAAGCTAAATTGCAGGGATTTGTGGGAGAGATTTTCGGACAGCCATTGATGGAATTTCGTGCAAAAGTTTAAGGGGGTCAATGGAGCTCTGTTGATGGAGGTTCAAGGAAGGTTTTTGCAGAAGTAGGTTGGTGTTTCGGTTGGAAGAAAAATAGGAAACAAGCTGGAAAATTTTCTGCACAGAAATTTTGCTGCACAGTGGTTTTTCTGGGCAGATTTTCATCTGCCACTTCCTGCCATTTTGCAGCGAGCAGGGAGGGGGTTTTAGGGGTATTCAAGACTGGTTTCCAGCCTTATTCAAGGAGGAAAAACATGGCTAAGGTGCTGCACAAAATCTAGAAGAAAACAGCTTGGTTTTGGACCCTTAAACCAGCGATTTGCCCAGAATTTGTTTCTGGTTTTGCGCTGCTTTTGTGCAGTCCGAAAATGGCAGAAATAATTCATGTTTTAGGCTGATCTTAAGGCCATTTTTCTGGCAGAATTTGGAAGGGAATTTTAGCTAAGGAGTTCGACAATTTGAAGGTACAACAAGCTGGAAAGTTTTAGCTCATGCCATGAAGGAAGAGGAACTAATTTGAAGTGAAATTTTAGCAAGCTCACTAGAGATATTTTCCTCATGGAATTCCTCACAACTCTTCCATATTTTTTTCAGACCATAGGTAGTCTTTTACCAAGATATTTTGATCCTAAAAGGCCTCAGCACTTTACTAAATTTTCTGCAAAGAAAAAGGCTAGAACACCTTGATCAAACTAATGAGTTGAGCATTGAGGAAAATTAAAGAACAAGGAAGAATGAATTTCCCTTCAAGAATTTCGAGTAGAGTAAAGAGTGAAATGAGAATTCTCCTAACATGTCTCTCCTAGGACATTATCACCACCTTGTTCTAGGCTCTTAAGGCCGAAACCAACTCCCCCCAAGCAACAATACAATTTAATCGAGCTAAAGCTTCTATGCTAGAATTTGATGCCAAGACCTCAGGAATTAATTCCAAAGCTCTAACCACTACACCACAACAACTCTTGTTGCTATTTCCACTAGAAAAATTATTTTCTATTCAATCCACAATCTATCTCCCTATTTTCACCTCGGGCAAAAATTACCATTTTGCCCCTCTCACACAATACTCACCATCAAGACTTCAAGACAATAAAAATCAAATCCAAAGCACATAGAAATCATATGAAAATATATTTAATTATGAAATAAAGTATGATATGCATCCCAACCCCCTTACTCTAAGGTTGGTTTTGTCCGGGGTTTCACATTGAGATCCAGAATGTGGCTGCTCTAGAATTTGACTTTTTTCATGCTTAGCAATCTACAACAAATGGATTCTTTTGTACAATGTGGGATAGACTAAAGATCTATAGTCGTCTGGGACCTGATTAGCCAGAACACTCTCCGAATAGTCCTCTAAGTAACAGAGGTGGTAGTGGTAGCAAAGGCAGCTATGGATATTTATGATGTTTCTTTTTAGATTTAGGGATAGAATAGGATCTGCATTTACTGTTTTTAATAGTTTGTTCTGTATTTCCTGTCTCTTCACTTTACTTTTGGTTTCTTGGTTTTAGTACTTCTTGGGTTTTAACAATTGTACTAACTCTTATAATTACTATGGAGAAGCCTTTCTTCTCTTCTTACTGAATTACATTGAGCTATAAATTCCTTGAAGAGTATTCACTTATTTTCTTTTCTAAAATTTCTTTTAGTCCCATTGTACACACATTGCATACTTCTTTTGCCAATAAGGACATAGTACATTTTAAGTATGAAGGAAAGAGAATTGAGTATTATCCTTGCAAGAATTCTTGAAAAATATTGAACATAACATTGAAAATTAGGGTAAATTGAGCTCAATTTTTTTCCAATTTTTGGCATATTTTAACTTGTTTAGAATTACTATTCTTTGTTTCTTGATGTGTGAATTTAGATTAAGATTGTTTCAAAGGGATTTTCTTTGGTAAATGTGTATATTTGGTGTGATATATACCAAGTCTTGAGAATTTGTCTGAACCTTGTCTATGCTTTAGTAAATTTTGTGACAGTGTATTTCTTAGGGATTGATGAGAAACTTGTGATGAAGCATAAACAAGGAACATTAGTCTATTTATATTTTTTGAACTTCTATCTAGTCCTAATTCTGGATTTAAGTAAATGTAGATTGGGGTAAGAAAAAGAGCTATTAGAGTAAAGCAAATGTAAATACTAAAAAACCACTCATTACACCTTTACTAGGCATTTGCATTACTTTACCCTAATAATGGTAATGTAAAAGTTGAAAATTTTTTATTCCATCTCTACTAGACAATTATATTTACCCTACAAAACAAAGGTATGGACTAATCTTTTGTTTACTACTTAAGTTGTAGTAGCATTTGGAAGTCAGGAAACTTAAGTAGCCCTTATTCCTAGCTTATCCAAATCACTAGAGTCATAATCTTAAACCAAGAGATAGGTGGGGATTGAATTGAATAAATATAGATTTGTTTAATCTAACTTCTATGGCTTTGGTTTTATCTATCTAAATACACAGGTTTACACAAGTTTAAGCATACTTAGATGACTTGGAACAGAATTTTCATCTCAAGAGAATTTGAATAATTTTTTTTAACAGTCATTGTTGAAAAAAATCCATTCTTGGTATGCATACTTTTTGCTTGAAATGTTTTGATTGTAAAAATTTTCTTGAGGACAAGCAAAAGATTAAGTGTGGGGGAATGATATTTGGTTATTTTATGTATATTTTACATAGCATTTGAACTTAAATTATTTAATTTTCATTATAGGTTGCTACTCATTTCTTCTAATTTTCTCCTTATTTGATGTATATTAAAATAATTTGTGTTTAAAAAGAATTCAAGGAGAAAACACTGGGGGAAAAAAAATAGTATAAGGAACGCATGGCACTGTCAGCAATGATCTATACGCCGCCGTGCATCAGCTGAAATTCAGAGATCGACCTTCACAGCATACATGGTGTCGTACCAGTCAGGATATAGATAGTTGTGCATCATCCGAATTCAGAAATTGCAAAACATTAGAATCTCCATGGCACACTGCCCAGAAAACTTCACGTTGTTGTGTAGCAATCCAACACATGACAACAATATGCACTGTGACGTTGTTTTGCATGGAAATTAGAGGATCAAGGCATGCATGACATTGTTCCTACCTACATTTAGGGCACTGTGCACCATCGCAGATTGTGTTCTATCCAGCACACTTAGGGATTTTCATTGGAAAAACTATAAATAGCTCATGAGAGGAAGAGCCCAAATGAGAGCCACTCACAAATTTCATCAATGTTCCCCTTGAAAGCACAAGAAAAAAAAATAGAAGAGAATATCAAGAAAGAATAGAGGAAGAAGGAACAGTCCTAATTAAAGTTTGCATAGTCGAAAAAAGATCCAGTCTATGAGTTTTGTTTTCCTTTTCGTTATGATTTAAGTTGGAGTTGTTAAACTTCATTGAATTGAATTATAAGTAAAGGATTGTGCCCTATTTTTATCATGCATTGGATGATTGTTTGGTTAATTGATTTCTATTTTGAGTAATCCGTTATTTGTGTTCTATTGATTAGATTTAATTAACTTGGGCAATTCTCTTTGTATTGAACTTGAGAAAGGATGTATGAGATGGGTTCTCTTTGATGTTAATCCAATATATTTGTTTACCCCTTGATGAACTTGAAAAAAGATTTGGGGGATTGAGAACTTTGTGGTAGATGAAGTTTTGGGATCACCTAGAGTTAGGGGTTCTAGGGCTTTTTGGCCTATTGAGATTTCCTTGATTATTTTGCATCCTTGGGTTTAATTTGTGAGATAGAGATATTCATAGGTTGGATTCTAGGGTAATGAATTCATTACTCGAAAGAGAGTGAGTTTTACCTTATTTTGGAAATCTTGCCAATGCTTGGAATTGCTATCGGTTGATTGAGTGATGTCCATTGTTTGAGCAATCTTAGGGGTATTCTTATTTAATTTCATGGCTAATCTCCTTTCCTCGCTTAAATCTTCCTTGTGATCTTTTGTTCTTTGATTTGTAATTTGGGTAAATGGATTTGTGTGGTACTCTTATGTAGTTAATAATTAATTATCTTAATCCATTTTTTTTATTTATTGAACAATAGAATTCAAGTAGAAGTAGGGGTAATTGACCCAATTCCTGAAGATCTTCGATACTTACCAACTAGACTCTGTACTACATAATGGGTGTACTTGCCCAATTGTGTGTGTGTGTGTGTGTGTGTGTGTGTTTGAGTAAATTAGTATTTTATTTTTTAAGACTTTATTGAGTTTAGGCTTATTTCTTTACAAATTTATATTGGATACACAGTGCACGAACTCACACCAACAATAACTCAATAAAAGAATATTACAGATTTGGCTTCATCCCTCAAATAGAACTAAATCATATAAATCTCAACATTGTTAAAATGTAATACAATTAAAAAGAAAGAATCTTGAACTTTTTCTTCCTTGGATTACCTTGAACAACCCCTTCTTTTTCTCCTTACATCTCTATGATCCTGTGTGAAACCCCAGTCGAAACCAAGCTTAGAGTAAGGGGGTTGGGATGCATATCATATTTTATTTCATGGTTAAATATATTCTCATATGAATTTTTATGTGTTTTGGATTCGAGTTTTATTGTCTTGAAGTCTTGTTGGTGAGTATTGTGTGAGAGGGACAAAATGGTAATTTTTGCCCGGGGTGAAAATAGGGAGATAACCTGTGGATTAAATAGAAAATAATTTTTCTAGAAGAAATAGCAACAAGAGTTGTTGTGGTTTAGTGGTTAGAGCTTTGAAATAGATTATTGAGGTCTAGGGTTCAAATTCCATCATAGAAGCTTTAGCTAGATTAAATTTTATTTTTGCTTAGGGAGGATTAGTTTCGGCCTTAAGAGCCTAGAACAAGGTGGTGATAATGTCCTAGGAGAGACATGTTAGGAGAATTCTCATTTCACTCTTTACTCTACTCGAAATTCTTGAAGGGAAATTCATTCTTCCTTGTTCTTTAATTTTTCTCAATGCTCAACTCATTAGTTTGATCAAGGTGTTCTAGCCTTTTTCTTTCCAGAAAATTCAGTAGAGTGCTGAACCCTTTTAGGATCAAAATGCCTTGGTTAAAGACTTCTTATGGTCTGAAAAATATGGAAGAGTTGTGAGGAATTCCAAGAGGAAAAATCCCTCTAGTAAGCTTGCTGAAATTTTCGTCTAGCTTAGTTCATCTTTCTTCATGGAATGAGCTGGAATTTTCCAGCTTGTTGTACCTTCAAAAGGGTGAAATTTCTAGCTAACATTCCCTCCCAAATGCTGCCAGAAAAATGGTCTTTAGGATCAGTTTGAAACCTGAAAATTCTGGGCCAATTTCGGACTGCACAAGTTGGAGCAAAACAGAAAAAAATCCTGTACGAAAATCAGTTTTGAAAGCCCAAAACTAAGCTATTTTCTTCCAGATTTTGTGCTGCAACTTAGCCATGTTTTTCCTCCATTAAGAAGGCTGGAAACCAGCCTTTAATACCCCTGAAACCCCCCTTCTAGCTCGCTGCAAAATGGTTGGAAGTGGCAGACAAAAATCTGCCAGAAAATTCACTGTGCAGCGAAATTTTTGTGCAGATTTTTGTCCAGCTTGTTTCCTATTTCTCTTCCAGCCGAAACACCAACCCTAATCCTTCAAAACCTTCCTTAAACATCCATCAACAGAGATCTATTGTTTCCCTAGAGCTTCTGCACGAAATTCCATCAATGGCTGTCCAAAAATCTCTCAAACAAATCCCTGCAATTTAGCTTGATTGGTTTCCAAAATTTCAGCCATCTTATTTAGCAACCTTCCATAATATTTTGCTCAATAGACCAGACTTCTTCTTCATCATTGTACACCCTACTTTCGGCCACCATAAGCCTCCATAAGTCAGCATTAATCCCACGAAATTCTGCTCAAACAATCAGCCATAGCAGACTTCAAAGTTGTCCAAGCAATCAAGATATTCTTAGGATATTTACTTTCCAAATTCACTTCCTAAAAATATTCTACCAAGATTGTAACAACTAACCTTTCCCTTTCCCTTCCAAATCACAGAAACAACTCCCTAAACCCTACTGAAAATTGGCCAGCCCCTCTCTCACAGAAAATTCGGCAGCTGCAAATCCTTTCTCTCTCTCTCGCGATTTTCTGCAATCATCAAGAACACACACACTACACCAAGAACACCTACTTCTTCTCTACACCTAATACCCCTCCAAACCATCTCAAATCCCCTTGAAAACTTCCTAATTTGATCTAAACATTGCTGTGAATCCATCAACACCGTTGTTAACATCAAACTCCTCCAAACATCTTGCTACTTCGGATCAAAACCAGAAATTTCTGTTAAGGTCAAGAACACCATCAAGGTAAACTTATTCTAGCAACTTTATCTTCTCTAACCTTGATCTCTAATGAGAACCTATGCGAATAAACATACTAATGATTTCTTCTTCTCTTTCTTTCTCTCTCTCTCTCTCTCTCTCTCTCTCTCTCTTGGCCGAATGACTTTTTCTCCCATGAACATGCTTTCGCCATCTCCCATGGACAAAGTTAGACATCTAGGAGTTGAGATCTACTCTAAACTCCTTCAAGGCATTCATCAACCAAGTAAGTACCTTCAATATTCCTTTTTAAACTCTAGATTCATGTCTCTAGGATGATGATGATAGTAGGTGGATGGCGATAGGATTTAAGTACATATATATATTGTTGAGATTGAAGTATGAATATATGTATGATTGTGAAGGAGATGGGATTTATGCATGGAAGGATTGTCTTAGATGATTATACGATGATTTGAGGTTGATGCATGTCATAAGTAGTATTTGTGATGAAGTATGCTAGAGATTATGTCACCTTTGGTGAATTGGATTTATATTCATGTTGGACTATTGAAGCCATGATCATATTTATGCTAGTAAGGGTTAGATCATATTTTGATAAATTGAGATCTATGCTTGTATGCATGATTTGGATGATTTGATGAATTGAAAGGTTGTATATGTTCATGTTTGTGGTTAGCCATAGAAATATATTCATGATCTAGTTGTCCCTAAGCTAATCTTTATTTCATTAATAAAATATTTAATAATATGATTTTTCTAGTAAAATTTTGAAAACCATGGGAAAATGTGGATTTGGTCTTTTATATAAAATAGTGATATTCTAGTCAAACAAATAATAGTTTTTGCTGGAAAAAAATATATATATATATTATTTAAGATGATAAAATCAATTAAAGCCTTTTATGGAAATAATTATAAGTAATAAAATATTTATTACTAAAAATTTAATTATTATCTTTTAATCAAAACCCATTAAGGATTTGCTTATTATTTTTCAAGCAAGACTCATTAAATTTATTTTCAACAAATTTTAGCTATCAATTATTTTCTAACAACTAAATTATTAATAAATCATTATTTTACATAATACTACCTTGGACCCTTTTTCAAATAAAACATAATTTATTTTTAGCAAGATTTAAACCTTCAACTTTTTGTACCTATTTCCCAAACTCTAGTTATTTTAATATCAAACTAGAATTATTTTATAAACCCTTTTATTTATTATTGAGTCTAAAAGCTTGGGACACTAGGGATATGACTGTAGTAAGTTGTGTTAGTTTTATTTGAGAAAGTGAGTCTTTGGCTTGAGTTTGATTGTGGTTTATATTTACCCTACGCAGGCCAGGTCAGCTATTGGAGACCTTTGTTGTGAGCAAGGATCAGGTAAGCTCCTGCATAAAACCTGTTTGATGAAAAATGATTTTTTTTTATGGCGAGCCAAATGTAGAGTGCATGGTCACTCATTTATGTAAAGGCAATTGAGGATTATTTCCATTCTTATTTCAGACAAATAAATTATTTGCAATTCATGGGGCGGTTTTACTCAAAACCTAAAACTCTTTCTAAAACCAGTTTTGCCCCAAACTTTGGAAAACCTTAATTGCCATTTTCAAGTGGAACTGTGTTTTGTTCATTTTCTCCCCAAGTGGGATATGTTACGTTGAGTACTCGATGGGGGTAGACTGGTAGTACTAGTTTTGAAGAGCAAGAGTGAGTCTTCTGGCAGGAGGCCACCACTAGAAGATAAGCTCAACTTAGAGAAACATCAGTACTGCTTAGTCAGGCCGGTCCGAGCTAGCAGTTTGTTTTATTTCAGTCAAGTGACTGTGTTTTGCCGGAATGGACACCCGGTTGTTGTTTGGGTATAGAGAAGGAGGAGTATCTTGCCCGGTAGGCCTATCACCTACCTTTTTTCAGTTTGCATAAAGTGTCGGCATTCTGACCGGTTATGGGGCCCAACGTGTGGTAACCCATAATCCTTTCTTTCGAGTGGTTGATCTTATAAATTATGTATGGCTGGAAAAGCCAAAAATGCCACTCTTATTTTTGAACATCATTCATTGTTTGCCAGTATTTCTTTTGTCAGTCTGCACAAAATGTAGCATTCTGACCATTGTATGGTTATGGGGCCCAACGTGCGGTAACCCATGACCACCTTTATGAGTGGTTGATTTTATTGTGCACTTGTATGGTTTCAAAAAGAGGAAAACGCCACTCTTGCTTTTGACTAATGTTTATTGCTTGCCAATATTTCTCTTATAAAGTTTTTACACTTTGCATCCACGAATTGTTTTCACTAAACACCCAAAGCACACACGGATTTACTGAGATTTCTGTCTCATCACCTTTTTATCATGATTTCAGGTGGATCCTGCTGTGGGGTCGAGTAGCTAGTAATATCTGCCTTGGAAGAGAATGTGTCTTTTGATTTTATGTATTGCTTTGGGGAGACGAGAGTGGATAATTTTATTTATGGATTTGTTTCCTTTCGGGAATTCGTGGATTTATTCTTGGGATGTAATAAATTTTAAGTTAAATTATTATTTTTATTTCGCTATTTTATTTGTGTGACCTAGTTATAAAGACCCCTTGTCCTTTGGACAGGGTGACATCCCCGGCCCCGGCGGGCCTAGATAGCGGTGTGTTACAAGTGGTAATAGAGACAAGGTTTAGGCAATTAGTTAGTTTTCTAGATTTCTATTCCTTAAGTATTTTGATCGGGTTCTAATTCTTGTGTTTTGTTTATAGGATGGTCAAGAGAGCTGCATCGGCTATCAGAGACTGGCCCGCTGGTTGCGGGGATCCACCTGCCCCATTACCTGTAGTGGATCTACCCTCATCTGATTCAGAGACAGAGCCTGAAGGAGGTTGGTTTTTGAGTGAAGACGAGATGGAGCGTGAGCCGCCTATGCTAGATAACCCGGTTATTGAATCTGAGATGGGAGTTGATAGGGGCCTAGATGAGTACTATGGGGATGATGAGGGTGAGGTATATGAGCTTGTTAGTGAGAGTGAGGGAGATGAGGAGATGGCTGGGCTGAGCGAAGGGGAGGCAAATGAGTTTGGGGATGAGAGTGATGATGAGAGTGAGGAAAAGATAGATGGAATAGAGGAGGAAGATGATGATGCGATGTAGGCTCCCAGGACCCCAAAGATAGGTGAGTTTGATAGGACTATTACTTGCTATGACCACAAGGAGTCCAGTGATGAGGGTTATAGGCTGAGGGATGGATTTACCCCGACATTAAGAGAACTTAGGAAGCCCGCTTTAGGAATGGAAGATAAGGGGAAAGGGAAGCTAGAAGAGGGACCTAAGAGGAGCGGACTTCGATATGGACTGGGTATAGATGCTAAGTTATGGAGAGAGGGATTGTTTGACCTGTACGACTCGGAGGACGAGAGGACTGCACCTAAGGGTGCGATTAGATTGGCTTTGGATGAGTTTTATGAGGCAGCTATGAGAGCTAAGAAGGGTAATGAGGGTGATTTAGATTAGCCAAGTGAGAGTGCGTGTTTTGCGAGGGATTATGTAGGGAAACCCAATAGCTTCGTGGGGTGGCTCGTGGAACCAGCCTCTGACGATCCGGATGCCTCTACTGACTCTAGCGGCGAGTAGAGTGTAGAAGATTAGTAGTATTTGCTCTTTCTCTCCCTTTTGGGATTTGCATTCTTTTGTTCATTTATCCTTTTCAAAGAAGCATGTTGCTTGTAGGGTTAGATTATTTTGCTAAATAAAGGGTATCGCGTGTCATAACCCTTCTTTATGAAAGTATTATTTAATGAGAAATATGAGTTTATTTATTGTTTGGTTTTCCCCTAAATAATAACATCAAAATTTCTTTCAAAAAAAAAAAAAAATTATATATATATTTGCATCTGATTTTCTTTTACATAAACCTGAATGTGAATGCATGCTCAAAATATTTTAAACTTGAATGCATACATTCATCTTCTGGGTATGGTTTAGAATGGCACCTAAGCGCCATGCAGCTTCAAGAAGCAGAATGGTTTCGGGAGCCGATCAAGTGGTACTGGAAGTCGAGACAGCCCAATGCAACCACCCAACCGGGGTGAAGGGAGTGGTCCGAATATGGGATCGGGGTCTAAAGTTCCAATAGATGTGTCATTGGGCCAGGCATGCAGTAAAAAGGCCGGAATTCTGCATACTCTGACCGAGCAAAGGTACCCTAAGCGAGAAGATGAGTTCCAGAGCTTAAAGCAGGGGAATATGACAGTAATTCAATATGCTGCTCGACTCAATCGCTTATCCAAGTACTGTCAATGGCTAATAGAATCAGAGCAAAACATTACCCGGCAGTTCATGAAGGGATTGAGACAGGAACTTCGAAGTGTATTGGCACCATTTCCATCAACGACTTATGCTGCAGCGGTGGAAGCCACAACTCGTACCGAGAATGAGGATAATGGTAGAGCAGATAGCAAAGCATCGAACTTATCTGAGCGTGTTACTCCTAAGAGGCCTGCAGGGCAGCAACACGAAAATAAAGGAAAACAAGCACGGACCGCGCTAGCTGGGGCCACTGCAAATGCAATAACCTGCCATCACTGTGGCAGGAGCGGGCACGAGATGAAGGATTGCTGGTCTAAGAAGGAGAATCGAAAATGCTATATTTGCAGGGACCCTTCGCATATGAGGAATAACTGTCCAAAAATTGGAAGTACCAACCAAGGAAACCCAGCAATGCTTGCTCGCTCGGCCAGTCGAGCCGACATTGGTGGAGGCGCAGGAAGTGAGGATAGGAATCTCAGGTGAATGCCGGAGACCAAATGCGGAGGTACTAGAAGCAGATGTAGCAATAAGAGAAAGTAAGCCTGCTATTATGAAGACATTATGATTTATTCTAATCATGCGCATCGCTATAACAAATTGGATTGGCCATGTTAATGGGAATGTGATGGATCGAAATTACCCGTACCCGATGGTCAAGGTTCAGTGGGAGCATCATGGAACTCAGGATGCCGCATGGGAATCAGAAGAATGGGTTAAGCGGATGTATTCCGATCCGAAATAGAAGTATGCATGAATTTCGGGATGAAATTCTTCTAAGAAGGGGAGGATGTGAAACCCCAGTCGAAACCAACCTTAGAGTAAGGGGGTTGGGATGCATATCATATTTTATTTCATGGTTAAATATATTCTCATATGAATTTTAATGTGTTTTGGATTCGAGTTTTATTATCTTGAAGTCTTGTCGGTGAGTATTGTGTGAGAGGGACAAAATGGTAATTTTTGCCCGGGGTGAAAATAGGGAGACAGCCTGTGGATTGAATGGAAAATAATTTTTCTAGTAGAAATAGCAACAAGAGTTATTGTGGTTCAGTGGTTAGAGCTTTGGAATATATTATTGAGGTCTAGGGTTCAAATTCCATCATAGAAGCTTTAGCTAGATTAAATTTTATTTTTGCTTAGGGAGGATTAGTTTCGGCCTTAAGAGCCTAGAACAAGGTGGTGATAATGTCCTAGGAGAGACATGTTAGGAGAATTCTCATTTCACTCTTTACTCTACTCGAAATTCTTGATGGGAAATTCATTCTTCCTTGTTCTTTAATTTTTCTCAATGCTCAACTCATTAATTTGATCAAGGTGTTCTAGCCTTTTTCTTTCCAAAAAATTCAGTAGAGTGGTGAGACCTTTTAGGATCAAAATGTCTTGGTGAAAGACTTCTTATGGTCTGAAAAATATGGAAGAGTTGTGAGGAATTCCAAGAGGAAAAATCCCTCTAGTAAGCTTGCTGAAATTTTCCTCTATCTTAGTTCATCTTTCTTCATGGAATGAGCTGGAATTTTCCAACTTGTTGTACCTTCAAAAGGGCAAAATTTATAGCTAAAATTCCCTCCCAAATGATGCCAGAAAAATGGTCTTTAGGATCAATTTGAAACCTGAAAATTCTGTGCCAATTTCGGACTGCACAAGCTGGAGCAAAACAGAAAAAAAATCCTGTACGAAAATCAGTTTTGAGAGCCCAAAACTAAGCTATTTTCTTCCAGATTTTGTGCTGCAACTTAGCCATATTTTTCCTCCATGAAGAAGTCTGGAAAATAGCCTTTAATACCCCTGAAACCCCCCTTCCAGCTCGTGCAAAATGGTTGGAAGTTGCAGACAAAAATCTGTCAGAAAATTCACTGTGCAGCGAAATTTCTGTGCAGATTTTTGTCCAGCTTGTTTCCTATTTCTCTTCCAGCCGAAACGCCAACCCTAATCTTTCAAAACCTTCCTTAAACCTCCATCAATAGAGCTCCATTGTTTCCCTGGAGCTTCTGCACGGAATTCCATCAATGGCTGTCCAAAAATCTCTCAAACAAATCCCTGCAATTTAGCTTGATTGGTTTCCAAAATTTCAGCCATCTTATTTAACAACCTTCCATAATATTTTGCTCAATGGACCAGACTTCTTCTTCATCATTGTACACCCTACTTTTGGCCACCGTAAGCCTCCATAAGTCAGCATTAATCCCACAAAATTCTGCTCAAACAATCAGCCATGGCAGACTTCAAAGCTGTCCAAGCAATCAATATATTCTTAGGATATTTACTTTCCAAATTCACTTCCTAAAAATATTCTACCAAGATTGTAAAAACTAGCCTTTCCCTTTACCTTCCAAATCACATAAACAACTCCCTAAACCCTATTGAAAATCGGCCAGCCCCTCTCTCACAGAAAATTCGGCAGCTGCAAATCCTTTCTCTCTCTCGCACGATTTTCTGCAATCATCAAGAACACACACACTACACCAAGAACACCTACTTCTTCTCTACACCTAATACCCCTCCAAACCCTCTCAAATCCCCTCAAAAACTTCCAGATTTGATCTACACATTGCTGTGAATCCATCAACACCGTTGTTAACATCAAACTCCTCCAAACATCTTGCCACTTCGGATCAAAACCAGAAATTTCTGTTAAGGTCAAGAACACCATCAAGGTAAACTTATTCTAGCAACTTCATCTTCTCTAACCTTGATCTCTAATGAGAACCTATGCGAATAAACATACTAATGATTTCTTTCTCTCTCTCTCTCTCTCTCTCTCTCTCTCTCTCTCTCTCTCTCTCTCTCTCTCCTCTCTTGGCCGAATGACTTTTTCTCCCATGAACATGCTTTCGCCATCTCCCATGGACAAAGTTAGACATCTAGGAGTTGAGATCTACTCTAAACTCCTTCAAGGCATTCATCAACCAAGTAAGTACCTTCAATCTTCCTTTTTAAACTCTAGATTCATGTCTCTAGGATGATGATGATAGTAGGTGGATGGCGATAGGATTTAAGTACATATATATATTGTTGAGATTGAAGTATGAATATATGTATGATTGTGAAGGAGATGGGATTTATGCATGGAAGGATTGTCTTGGATGATTATCTGATGATTTGAGGTTGATGCATGTCATAAGTAGTATTTGTGATGAAGTATGCTAGAGATTATGTCACCTTTGGTGAATTGGATTTATATTCATGTTGGACCCATGATCATATTTTTGCTAGTAAGGGTTAGATCATATTTTGATAAATTGAGATCTATGCTTGTATCCATGATTTGGATGATTTGATGAATTGAAGGGTTGTATATGTTCATGTTTGTGGTTAGCCATAGAAATATATTCATGATCTAGTTGTCCCTAAGCTAATCTTTATTTCATTAATAAAATATTTAATAATATGATTTTTCTAGTAAAATTTTGAAAACCATGGGAAAATGTGGATTTGGTCTTTTATATAAAATAGTGATATTCTAGTCAAACAAATAATAGTTTTTGCTGGAAAATATATATATATATATATATATATATTTAAGATGATAAAATCAATTAAAGCCTTTTATGGAAATAATTATAAGTAATAAAATATTTATTACTAAAAATTTAATTATTATCTTTTAATCAAAACCCATTAAGGATTTGCTTATTATTTTTCAAGCAAGACTCATTAAATTTATTTTCAACAAATTTTAGCTATCAATTATTTTCTAACAACTAAATTATTAATAAATCATTATTTTACATAATACTACCTTGGACCCTTTTTCAAATAAACCATAATTTATTTTTAGCAAGATTTAAACCTTCAACCTTTTGTACCTATTTCCCAAACTCTAGTTATTTTAATATCAAACTAGAATTATTTTATAAATCCCTTTATTTATTATTGAGTCTTAAAGCTTGGGACACTAGGGATATGACTGTAGTAAGTTGAGTTAGTTTTATTTGAGAAAGCGAGTCTTTGGCTTAAGTTTGATTGTGGTTTGTATTTACCCTACGCGGGTCAAGTCAGCTATTGGAGACCTTTGTTGTGAGCAAGGATCGGGTAAGCTCTTGCATAAAACCTGTTTGATGAAAAATGATTTTTTTTATGGCGAGCTAAATGTAGAGTGCATGGTCACTCATTTCTGTAAAGGCAATTAAGGATTATTTCCATTCTTATTTCAGACAAATAAATTATTTGCAATTTAAGGAGCGGTTTTACTCAAAACCTAAAACTCTTTCTAAAACCAATTTTGCCCCAAACTTTGGAAAACCTTAATTGCCATTTTCAAGTGGAACTGTGTTTTGTTCATTTTCTCCCCAAGTGGGATATGTTACGTTGAGTACTCAATGGGGGTAGACTGGTAGTACTAGTTTTGAAGAGCAAGAGTGAGTCTTTTGGCAGGAGGCCACCTCCAGAAGATAAGCTCAACTTAGAGAAACGTCAGTACTACTTAGTCAGGCCGGTCCGAGCTAGTAGTTTGTTTTATTTCAGTCAAGTGACTGTGTTTTGCCGGAATGGACACCCGGTTGTTGTTTGGGTATATAGAAGGAGGAGTATCTTGCCCGGTAGGCCGATCACCTACCTTTTGTCAGTCTGCACAAAGTGTCAGCATTCTGACCGATTATGGGGCCCAACGTGTGGTAACCCATAATCCTTTCTTTCGAGTGGTTGATCTTATAAATTATGTATGGCTGGAAAAGCCAAAAATGCCACTCTTATTTTTGAACATCATTCATTGTTTGCCAGTATTTCTTTTGTCAGTCTGCACAAAGTGTGGCATTCTGACCATTGTATGGTTATGGGGCCCAACGTGTGGTAACCCATGACCACCTTTATGAATGGTTGATTTTATTGTGCACTTGTATGGTTTCAAAAAGTGGAAAACATCACTCTTGCTTTTGACTAATGTTTATTGCTTGCCAATATTTCTCTTATAAAGTTTTTACACTTTGCATCCACGAACTGTTTTCACTAAACACCCAAAGCACACACGGACTTACTGAGATTTCTATCTCATCACCTTTTTGTCATGATTTCAGGTGGATCCTGCTGTGGGGTCGAGTAGCTAGTAATATCTGCCTTGGAAGAGAATGTGTCTTTTGATTTTATGTATTGCTTTGGGGAGACGAGAGTGGATAATTTTATTTATGTATTTGTTTCCTTTTGGGAATTCGTGGATTTATTCTTAGGATGTAATAAATTTTAAGTTAAATTATTATTTTTATTTCACTATTTTACTTATGTGACCTAGTTATAAAGACCCCTTATCCTTTGGAAGGGGCGACATCCCCGGCCCCAGCGGGTCTAGATAGCGGGGTGTTACATCCTGCCTTTCTTGGTGTTTTTTTAGCTCCCTAAAGGATCTCTTGGTTGCTAGCCAACAAAGGATTTTTTTTTTTTTTTTGTATTGTTCATAATGGGGTATTTTATAGTGAAAAGTGTGAAAAGAAAATCAGAAAATGCATTGTACAGTGCGACTCTACGCAAGTGGGCAATATAGGGAAGTTCCCTAGGCCACCAAGTTACTGGCCTGGCATGCTGTTGTTGTGTTCTAGGCAGCCTAGGGAAAATATACTTCCTTAGGCCACCATTTTTCTATACATGGAATGGTACTAGGCAGCCTAGGGAAGTACAACTTCCCAGGGCTACCATTTTCTCTTCTTGATGTGAGCATTCGTTCATAGGTGGCTAGGGAACCTCCCTAGGCTACCATTCTTCTGGGAAATGCTTCCTTCTATTGCACATAGGCGGCCTACGGAAGTTGATCTTCCCTTGGCTACCATTTTTCATCTTCTAGGCCTTGTCTTCTTGCTTTATGTGGGTAGGGAAATAGAATTTCACTAGACTATATGGTTTATTTTCACATATTCAATTTTTCTCTATTTTTGTTCCATTCTCCTTCCTTTTCATCTTTATCCTCTTCAATTGTTATTTTCTTTATTTCCTACAGAAAGAAGATGAATAGTGTGGTGAGTAGTGATTTAAACAATAATTCATCACAATTAAAGCATAAAAACTCTCAAAACTACACTTAAACCTTTACTTGTCCTTAAGCAAACCATACATATTCACAAACAAGGAATTAAATAATGTACAAATCAAGTATCCTTCATTTATTCACAACTTAACTAGTGTACATATCAAGTAAATATATTTATTCAAAAGGACAAAGAATAAGTAATTTACAAATAAAATAAATATTTTCTACATAGCACTCTTGGTGAATCAACAAGAATAACTTAGCATATATGTAATAAAGTCAAAATGATAAAAAGATTATTTCTTCCTCCACCTTAGAATTCATCTCAATACTAATCTACCCAACTTAATCCTATGTATAACTCATATTAAGCTAGACACAACCAATAACCTCAAAGTGAAATTAAACAAGTTTATGCCAATTCAATGTGATTCACTCTACATCTCCAATTAAGAATTCAAATGAAATGATTTATATGAGATAGGATCAAACAACTCACTCAAGTCTCGTTGTTTTCTCCAAGTATATCCATTACAAATAATACAACACACTATAACAATACCGTACACTTTGATATAACAATACAGCACTACATTTCAATTTGAATTACCAAAGTAGGAGCCTCTCATTTTTTTTTTTATCACTTTTCTTTCTGCAAGGGAATACATTTATAGTGATTTTAACTTAAATGCTCTTTTTGCATCCGTTGCATTTTTTATTTTTCTTTTTTTTCCTTTTCTTTTTCATTACACATTATTTTCAATCATAGGAAATGCATTTTGCATTCCTAGAGCCTTTTTTCTTCTTACTTCAGTAGTTACATTGAACAACCTACCTCTTGCTCCTATTTGCATTCTTATTGTAAAATACAAAAAAAAAAAAAAAAAACATTTGAGGATTTCTATAATACAACATAGAAAATAAATAAATAAATGAATCAATAGGAATTGCCATGAAGCTAAAGATAAGTTAATGCTTCATACTCTATATTTCAACATAAACTTTTCATCCATTCTTAAAGAATCAAGTTTCACAACATTTTCAAAGGCATAAACAAGATTTACTTACTTATCCAAACTTATCCTATGTCATGCACAATGATGCATAAATTTTGGGTGTATAAAAATCATTAAATTTAAATCTATCCTTTAGTCAAGTCCAAATTACACATATGAGCAAGTAAACTCATCTCAAGCATAGTATGGGGAATCAACAAATATTGATCCTCAAAGGAGCAAGTACACACTAATAACTTTTTATTCATTATTTAACCAACCCAATTAAGTAATAAGATGATATAAAGAAATATGTACAACTCAAGAATGTAGGAATATGCAATTTTAGACAACTATCCTAGAATTGATGACAATGAATCATTTTAGTAACTATTTCAATTAATGATTATCATGATATCATGAAGGAATTAGAATAGAGTTCAATTGCTTCCCAAGTCATAAACTCAATATCTCATGATTAAATTAGCAGATTTCCTAATCAAACAAACACAACAAAAAAGATGCATTAAACTCATCCTTCAATAATTATCCATATGCTCTAGGTGATAATGAACATGAAATTAGCCAATAACCCTATACTCTAGAAAAAATTAATTAATACTTGATTACTTCGGTTCTTTGTCTTAACTTCGTTTCCCAAGTCCATTGAGAAACAACAAAAAATGCAATTAGAAGCAAATACAACTTTAACTCCGAATATCATTTTCCAGGTCAATTAGAAGCAAATACAACTTTAGCAACTCTTCCATAATTACAAGTAATTAAACACCAAGAATGATAGAAAATTGATAAAATAGATAAATTAATCCAAAAACCATGAATCCCAAAATAATGAAAATATTAATTACATCATTATTCCAGGAAAAAAAATAAAAGTAAAAGAAAGAACTCATAGACAAGTCCTCATTCTTCTCTTTGAAAACTATCTTGAATAATGCTCCTTAAATGATGAATCTCTCTTTTTTTAACTGATTAGCATCTTTGATAATTGGATTCACACAATTCTCTTATATTTTTCTTGTCTTTATAAGCTTCCTTGATACTAAAATTTGTGGCTTGAGAAGTCTTGTTCGAGTAGAATTCAGAAAATATCAAAATCCTTAGGAAGATACTAAATTCATGCACAAATCTGCCCCTCTAAAGATCAGACCTGGCGTCAGGTCACTTCAGCCCACCTGGCGGAAGGTCTATTATGATTTTCTATTGGAAGTTTGCTCTGTTTTTGCTCTATTTTTCCAGAGCAGACCTAGCGCCTGGTGTATTAGCTTAACCTGGCACCAGGTCAAGTCTAGAAATTTTCACTTTTTGCTTGAAATCTCTTAAATCCTACACAAATTCATCCAAAACACTTTCCACAAGGAAAATGTCAAATAGGAAAGAATATGCCTAATTATTACATCAAAAATATTTCAAATTAACCTCAAATAACTAGGAAATTAGTGATGGATTTTGCCCTTATCATATTCTCCCACACTTAAACCTTTTCTTGTCCTCAAGCAAAACACTTAAGTAAAGAAGAAAATAATCATGAAAACAAAAGCTTTTATTGTTCCAAAATTTGAATCATAACAAGGCTTATAAGTTCCTTTCAAACTCTAGATAGAACCTTGTCATTTATTCAACCATTTGAAAATAATCACAATTTGAAAAACTTGATAAGACATAACAAAACTCTTGAAGTCAAATTAAGCAAGTTTATACCTTAGTCTAAGAAAATTATTTCACCCTTCAAATAAAAATATAGACAACGTGAATCATACAAGTCAAGCTACCTACCAACTCAAGTATTATAAATCTAAAAATTGCATAACTCAAGTAGTGATTTAAGGAAAAAACACCATTTCCCCCCTAATTATTTCCAATAACTTAGGGAATTGATATCCTCAAGTAAATGGATTTCTATTCACGCACCGTATTGGCCCCTTTTTAATCATCACTCATCAATTTTTTCAACATTTTTGCTCTCTTTTGCTTTAGAAAATTAATAGCCGCAAGAAAGTGGATTTCTCTTCACTATCCGTATTGGCCCCCATAATCAAGAAAAAAGTATTTTCTCACCTTCAAAGATGAAACAACAATGAGCTCATTTTTCTCAATTTTCAACTCACAATAAAAAATTTTTTTCACTCAATCTTTCCACTCAAAGATTTGTTCCTCCATATTACTTATCACAACTCAAAATTAAGCAAAGTTTAAACCTATAATACAAGAGCTAGCCAACAACTTTCCCCACATTTATCATATCTTCCACATTCAAACTAGATACTCAAACATTAATGCATAAACAAGATTAACCTAAATTCTCAAGTCTTAACATATCCCATCCAATAAACTAATTTATTAACGAAACTCCACCAAATGAATGACAAAACTCATATCTAAGTAAAAAAGATAATTACAACCTTGCTAAAGTAACGAAAACAAAAAATTACAGAAAAAATTTGCCACAATATACACAATGTATATGGAAAATATCTTCAATGCTAAACTCTCCTCCACACTTAAAATAGACATTGTCCTCAATGGCAAAAAATATAACAATGAAAGCAAGACCAAAAGACCAAAATAAATAAAGGGAAAGATTAGAGAAAAGAAAATACTTCCATTGCTAATTAGTTCCAACACGTGTGAATCCACCACAAGGAGTCATTAGGGAAATTGTACCTAGATAAAAAGAAAAGAAACAAAAATAGAAAACATAAATCTAGAAAAAGAAAAAAAAGAAAAATACAAGAAAAGACAACTAAAAACTAAGAAAAGTCATTAAAATTTAAAGGAAAAGAAATAAAAGAAAAATAACAGGAAATAAAATAACAATAAGTAAGGAGTAAATTTGGATTCCTCAAACTCATCATTATCATAATCATTAGGATCTCCAGCGGCCCTACTAGTGGAGGCACCAATAGACTATTGTATCAAAGTTGCCAACTTCTATTCTTGGACAGCTTAATGCCTACGGATGTCAACAATGGAGTCTCACAGCTGGAGGAGGATGGTAGTTTGGGTCTTAAGTCCAAGGCTCAATTGCCCAAGTCGAGCCTCCACTCATGCCTCAAAATCAGCATTAGAACTAGAACTATTGGTAGGGGTGCGAAGTCGAGTAGGCTGCTCTTCTGGCTCATCCTCATCAGGGTAAAGTTCCACCATCCCTGGATGTTGTACCTCATAATGTTTCTTCCACCTCCTTTCTCTCTCATCATATCTATAGCCGCACAAAACTAAGGTATGCTTGGTTACTAAGTCCCAGGCAGTGGTCGGCTCACTGATCTCTCCATACAAATTCACGCTAAAATCCTGTAAGATATGCATAATGACTAAAGGAAATGATAGTGGCTAAAATCATCACTATTTTTCTAGTTATTTGAGGTTGTTTTGAGATACTTCTATTGTAATAGCTAGGCATATTCCTTGCTTTTTGACATTTTGCTTGTAGAAAGTGTTTTTGACAAATTTGTGCAGATTTGAGTTAATTTCGAGCAAAACTAAAGATTTTCAAGAACACATATGGTGCCAAGTCTAGCAAGTGGGCTAGGCGCTAGGCCCATCCTGGTCGGCTTTTTGAAACAGAGCAAAAATTGAGGAAGAAAATAGAACACACCTGGTGCCGAGTGAGTCGACTGGACCCGGTGCCATGTCTACTCTGGTGTACAAAAATTCTATGTACGAATTTAGGAATTTTTCAATGATTTCAGTATTTTCCAATTCCAACTCAGCCAAGACTTTTCAAGCAAAGAATTTGGCATCAACGAAGCTTATAAAAGCAAGAGAAAACATAAGAGATTAATAGGTGAATTGAAGAGCATAAATTCTAATTACTCGAAGAATGAAGAATTCACCAATTCAATGAGGGTTGTTCAGGAGAGTTTTCAAAGGAGAAGAATGAAGCTTATCTATGAGTGCTTTCTTTTACCTTTTTTTTCTTTTTCTTAAACAATTATACACTTAATGTTTCAATTATAATTTGACATTAATTTTGGTTGATGATTTCATGAGTTAATTTAGTATTTTGATCAATTCATTATTTATCTTGTGATTTGATTTTCTTGTTTTTCTTACTGAGTTGGTTGATTAGTTTTTGTTATTGACTTGCTTGAAAAAGGGGTTGGTAATGACTTCAATTAATTAATTTCATATTTGTTATCTTTTAAATTGCTTGAAAAATGGGTTACTTACAAAGAACTTAGGTAATCAAAGATAGGTTGATGATTGCTAGAATATGAATTCATTGACTAATTTCATTTCTTAAATCATCTTGAATATAGCGGTTTATATGAGAATTGATTGTAATGCATGTTTTGAGTAAATTGGTTGAGACAGAATTTGTTTAATGTGTGTTTTTTAGTGTAGAAAATATTACAACAAATAACACAATTACTCAAGTTTTAATTAAAATGCCAACCACTAAAACCACACATATGATCAAGTATACCCATCGTATAGTATAGAGAATAGCAAGTATCAAATCCCCAAGAACTTAAGCTCCCACCTTACTTTACCTAAATTTTTATTGTTTAGCCAATAAAATAAGAAGAGACTAAAAAAGAAATTAAAAAAACATAAAAATAGATATAACTCAAGGAAACAATTTCATGTAACTAGACAATTATCTTGAAAACATAATATTGAATCACTTAGCAATCATCACAATCAATTGCTTTCTTGGCATCATGAAGGAATATAAAGTAAACTTCAATCTTTTCCCAAGTCATGAATATATTTTGAAACACCCCCTACATCGTACCCTAAAAAAGGCGGGGATGTCGCCCCGTCCCAAGGACAAAGGGTCTTTAAAATGAGGTATACAATATAAAGGCAAACCCAAGAAATCAAACTTAGATAAATAAAGGAAAGCTCTTATTACATCAGGCTCAAAACTAGAGCAAAACTAAATAAAAACGATCATCTGATCCCGAAGCATAAAACAACAACTGTCTCTCAAACATAATGGAAAATAAAAAAAGCTTCAACTATTTCACATCCTGCCTGCTCAGCATAACTAAGCTCTTGAAAACATGATATAAAATAGTGTGAGATTAAATCTCAGTATGTCCTGTATGTGCACATGGTACTTTGAACAATTCGCGTATGCATAGTGAAAACATTTGTAGAAATATTTGCCAAGTCATAAATAATTTCTCTTTGCAAGGAGTGGGTTTTTCTCATTGTCACACTCTGTACAAAATAAATCATCCATTCGAATAAATAGTCATGTCACCACACTTTGGGCTCCATGATAAGAAAATGGTCTAGGCACCACACTTTGTGCACAAAGACAAGAAATGGTCAAGGCACCACACTTTGTGTACCAAGACAGGATAGATTACCACACTTCGGGCATTCTGATCAAGGTGAGTGTACAGCCCACCGGGTGAGATACTCCTCCATCTCTACACCCAAGAAAACCATCCGGGTGTCCATGCCGGGAAAATAAATAATACCTTACCAGGTACATATGCTAGCTCAGACCGGCTTGACCAACCAATACTGTCGCCTTTTCAAGCGGAGCTTATTTTCTAGAGGTGGCCGCCTACCAGAAGACTCACTCACACCCTCCAAGACTAGTATTGTTAGCCTACCCATATTGAGTACTCAATGAACATATCCGTCAATTCCAGATTTACAATAATAATTCCATACCCTGGCTTTGTAAAATATGGTTTTCTTGAAAAATGAGTTTTCTAAAATGTTTAAGAGAGAGAACATTTTCTGATAAAAGCATTAGTTTGACAAAATCATTTAGAGAATAACCATCCATGTTTACAACCCAAATAATCATAGTTCAACAATAGCTTCACAAAGCTTTACAACATTCGACTTGCCATCACAATATTTAATAAAAGAGTTTATGCAAGGACTTACTTGATATGCCTCAAACAAATAAGATAAAACCACAGCTTACTTCCTTTAAATACCCTCCTAATCTAGAATCACATAATATCATGATCAGGGTCACGATCAACTCAAGCATGCATTAAACTAATTTGTTCCCAAAATAAATCATGATCCATCATCTAACTTCAAATAAATCATCTAATCCTCCTAGTACATACACTATAACCATATCCATCAAAGACATGAATAATATATCAAAAATGTCTTGACTTAACCATCACAATTCACATCCATTATTATCACAATAACACATGGCTTTGCTATCCATCGAATATTCTTAATTAATTACTCGACTCAAAATATTCATCTATCCCAACTAAGCACATACATCATGCTATCATACTTCCATATACCTCATCAATCTCATTAAATCTTAATTTTGATATCAAGGGTAAGAATTCCCTTACCATGTAACAATCGGATTAACAAGATCTCGATGCTCCTATGGTGATCATCCCGAGTTGCTTGAGAAGAAGAGAAAAGATGTCTTCTTTACCTCCATTTAATTGAAAGTAGATAAAGAGGATGAAATCAGCCTCTATGTGGGGTGATTCAAGGGAAGAAAAAGAGAAGGATCAATGGAAGAAAGAAATCAAGAAGTTAAGATGGTTTTTGCTTACCTTAGGGTGTGATGGTTTTGGCTAGGGATTGCTCTTATGATTTTTGAAAATTGCAGAAGAGTATTTGCTGAAATTTTCATGTAGTAAGGAAAGAGTGGTCGGCTATCTTGGTTTAGGGTTAGAAGAGGTGGATTTAGTGTTAGAAGTTGTTGCTATAGAGGACTCCTAATGGCTTTAGGTTTCTTTGGCAACAATGGCGAAAAATTGCAGCTTGCTGTACTCTTATTGCTGGCCGAATTTTAGAGGGGTTAAGATGAGAAAATTTGTCTGGAATTATTCTCCTAGGCTGGCCGAAATAGTGCTCAAGAATAGGGCTGACTGTGGTTAGGTTTTTGGCCAAATTAAGGAGTTTGTGCAGCTTTGGTAACTAGAAATTCTGTGCAAAATCTGTGAGAAAAAGAGGGAAAATTCTTGGCTATTTTGGCTGCTACTGATTTTTGAAGCTAAGATGATCTGAATTGGTGAGAGGTGTTTTAGGTGATTTGAGCTAGGTTTTGTAGAGTTTAAATGCACTTATGAGTGAAGAATTTTCGAGCAGCTTGTGCATGCACAAGGCTGCCGAAATTCTGCAGGGACAGTAAGAGTAAAACTTAGTTGGTTTAGGATTGAAATAAAATCTGATTTGCTAAAGGATTTAGGATAAGATTTCCTAATATTGGAAGAGTTTGAGTTGAGCTAGAACTTCTCCAAAGGTGGTGGCATTAAGCTGGAGAATTTTCTAGATTTTTCGGCTAAGGTTTTTTGATCAAATCACCAAGATATTTAACTAGAAAAATAATAATTTAATTCCAGCTATCCATTACAAAATCTGCTAAATTAAAATCAAGTTGGAATTTAATTACTCTAGCTAAAATTCGAAAGAGGTAAGATTCGAACTCAGGTCACCATAGGATAATCGCCAAACCTAACCGCTATTCCCAATTAACCCCGATGGTAACATTTCTCTAGGAAATTCTTTTCACCCTAATTCTCATCCCTCCATCTCCTCTACTAAACTTCACTTAAAACACACTCTCAAATAATGCAACAACACATTTAAATAATTTAATGCAAGCACAACCTTGAAAATCACATGCACCCATGCAAAAATAATTTTTAGATATCACATGAAATGCGAAATGCTATGCAATGCATAACTTTTTCCCCATCGGTCAAAGGTGATTTTGGGCAGGGTATTACATCCCCTTCCCCTTAAGAGAATTTCACCCCGAAATTCAGATGCCATACCCTTAGAGCTTATCCAGATACTTTCGTCTTAACCATTCTTCTCCTTCCCACGTTGCATCCTGAGCGCCATGATGGTCCCAAAGTATCTTCACCATAGGTATCTGCTTGTTCCGAAGGATCTTGACACTCCACTCCAAAATCTTGACTTGCTTCTCCATATAACTCAGATTCGGGTGCAATTCCAAAGGTTCTTCATTAAGAACATGGCTTGGATCAGGGTTGTACTTCTTTAGCTGACACACAAGGAAAACATCATGTATCCCAGTTAGTCTATTGGGTAGATCCAATCTATAGGCAACCAGCCCAACCTTCTCCGTTATTGGAAACGGTCCCAAATACCTAGGACTTAGCTTCCCTCCTTTCAAATGCCTCATAATTCCCCTGCTAGGGGACAACTTCAAGAATACACCATCACCCACTTGGAACTCCAGTTCCCTCCTCCTGGAATTTGCGTAGCTCTTCTATCGGCTTTGCGCTGCCCTCAGTCTCTCTTGGATAATCCTAACCTTGTCTGTCATCTCTTGTATGCATACCTCACCAGTACTCCTAATATGCCCCTCTTCTGTCCATCCCCTGTATACCGGTACTTGACATTTCTGCCCATATAATGCTTCGTACGGCGCCATCCCAATCGATGCCTGATAGCTGTTGTTATAGGCCAATACAACATGTGGTAAACACTCAATCCACTTGTCTCCAAAGTCCAAAATACACGCTCGGAGCATATCCTCCAAAATCTGAATGGCTTTTTTAGATTGATCGTCGGTTTGCGGATGAGCAGAGGTGTTGAATTTCAATGTAGTACCCAAAGACTCTTGAAACTTGTTCCAGAATCTCGAAGTGAATCTGGGGTCCCTATCTGATACAATGCTTGACGGTACACCATGCAACTTTACAATTTCCCAGGTATAAGTCTGACCTAACTTTTCCATCGAGTCCCTTACGTTTACTGGTATAAAATGCGCTATCTTCATCGGTCAGTCCACTACCACCCAAACTACATCCTTGTGCGACTTGGTCATCAGAAGGCCAGTCAAAAAATCTATAGTCACCTCTTCTCATTTCCACTCGGGAATCGGTAACGGTTGCAGTAGACCGGCAGACTTCTTGTCCTCCACTTTAACTTTCTGGCATGTCAAGCACGTTGATACATACTGAACCACATCCTGCTTCATTCCGACCCACCAATATTTCTTCTTCAAGTCACGATACATCTTTACTTCCCCAGGGTGTATGGTATACTTGCTTTTGTGAGCTTCGTCCATTATCCTTTTCCTTAAGTCTTGGGTGTCAGGTACTTATATCCGGTCCCGAAAATACAGTACCCCTTTCTCGTCGGTCCGAAAATCTTTTCCTCCCCTCGAAATTTCTTTCTCCTTGAAGACCTGAAATTCCACACTGTCTTGCTAGGCGGCAACAATTTCCTACCTCAGATCGGGCTTCATGGTCAAGTTACTTACACAAATCTTCCTTTCTTGAAATTTCGCTTCCTGCTCTAGGATTTCCTGCACTGTCGACACCTCCTGCTTTCTCAAATATGCTATCTTCACTTTATGACTCAAAGCGTCAGCTACCACATTCACTTTGCCAGGTTGATAATTAATGGGACACCTATACTCTTCCAGGAACTCCATCCATCTACGCCGTCGAAGATTCAAGTCCTTCTACGTGAAGATGTACTTCAAACTCTTGTGGTCGGTGAAGACTTCAAATAAGGCTCCATACAGATAATGTCGCGACTTCTTCAAGGTAAACAATATCGCTACCAGCTCCAAATCATGGGTCGGATAATTAGCTTCATGTGGCTTTAGCTTCCTAGATGCATAAGCTATGACCTTCCCATCCTGCATCAGCACAGCTCCTAGACCTTCCGTGTATGCATCCGTGTAGAGTGCATAAGGCTTGTCAGCCTCGGGTAGGCTCAATAGGGGTGTTGTAATCAACTTTCTCTTAAGTTCTTAGAAACTCTTCTCACACTTCTCATTCCAAGCAAAAGCGACATCCTTTTTTAATAGTCGCATCATCGGTGAAGCTAAAGTAGAAAAATTCTTAATGAAACGCCGGTAGTACCCAGCCAACTCGAGATAACTTTGTATCTCGGTAATATTCTTCGGTGGCTTCCAATTACCTACTGCATCCACCTTGGCAAGGTCCACCTTGATCCCATCCTTGGATATCACATAGCCGAGGAAGGATACTGAGCTTAACCAAAACTCACATTTACTGAACTTAGCGAAGAGCTTGAATTCCCCCAACTTTTCCAACACCAATCTTAAGTGCTTTACGTGATCCTCTGGATTCTTAGAGTAGATTAAGATATCATCGATGAACATGACTATGAACTTGTCCAAATATGGCTGGAAAACACGATGCATCAAGTCCATGAAAGCCACCGGTGCATTGGTTACATCGAACAACATCACCACAAATTCATAGTGCCCATACCGCGTGTTGAAAGCAGTCTTGGGAATGTCTTCCTTCTTGATCCTCACCTGATAGTATCCTTGCCGCAAGTCCAATTTCGAAAAGCAAGCGGCGCCTTGAAGTTGATCGAAAAACTCGTCGATCAAGGGTAGAGGGTACTTGTTCTTCATCGTTAAGTTATTCAGTCCCCGATAATCAATGCATAACCTCAAAGTACCATCTTTCTTCTTAACAAACAACACCAGGGCTCCCCATGGCGACATACTCGGTTGAATGTAGCCTTGCCTCACCAACTCTTCCAATTGCTCCTTTAATTCCTTCAGTTCCGTCGGTGCCATCCGGTTGGGGGTTCTTGACACAGGTTCTACTCCAGGAATCAGGTCCACGGTAAACTCAACTTCCCGTTCTAGGGGTAGAAGAGTGAGCTCAGCAGGGAAAATGTCTGGAAAGTCCTTTTACCACCTCCATACTCTCTAAGGTACACTGGTCTTTGGGTTTATTCAGAAGATACGCCAAATATCCCGTACATCCTTTTTTGAGCAACTTCCGGGCCTTAGCTGTAACACCCCACGACTACGTACCCTAAAAGGGCGGCGATGTCACCCCGTCCCATAGGACAAGGAGTTTTTAAAATGAGGTATAAAATACAACGGCAACCTCCAAGAGATTCAACTTAGATAAATAAAGAAATACTCTTATTACATTAGGCTCAACTTGGAACAAAACGAAATAAAAACAATTAATCGTTCAACAGCTTAAACAACAAATGTCTCCTAAGCAAAGATGACAATAATTAGAAAAGCATCAACTATCAATGCCTTGCTGACTCAACACAGTCTATCTCCTGAAAACATGATGTAAAACAGTGTGAGAATAAATCTCAGTATGTGCTGTGTATGGACATGGTGTTTAAAACTGTACATGTATGCAAAGTGGAAAACATTTGTAGAAATATTTGGCAAGTCGTAAATAATTTCTCTTTCGCAAAGAGTGGGTTTTCCCATAATCATACTTTAAACAAAACAATCATCCACTTGAATAAACAGTCATGTCACCACACGTTGGGCTCCATGAGAACAAAATGGCCAAGGCACCACACTTTGTGCATCTTGTCCGGACTAGATTACCACACATTGGGCGTTCTGATCAAGGTGAGTGTACAACTCACCGGGTGAGATACTCTTCCTTCTCTATACCCAACAATACCATCCAGGTGTCCATGCCGGGAAAATAAATAATACCTTACCAGGTACACATGCTAGCTCAGACCGGCCTGACCAACCAATATTGTTTCTTTTTCAAGCAGAGCTTATCTTCTAGAGATGGCCTCCTGCCAGAAGACTTACTCTAGCCCTCCAATACTAGTATTGTTAGCCTAACCTTATTGAGTACTCAATGAACATATCCGTCAATTCCTGATTCACAATATTTCCAAACCTTGGCTTTGTAAAACGTGGTATTCTTTAAAAGAGATTTCTAAAAGTTTAAGGAAAAAAATAGTTTTCTTGATAAAATCGTTCATTTGACAAAACTGTTTAAAGAATAAATATCCACGTTTACAACCCAAGCAAACATAGTTCAACAATAGCTTTACAAAGCTTCACAACATAGACTTGCCATCACAACATTTAACAAAAGAGTTTATGCAAGGACTTACTTGATATGCCTCAGATAAACGAGATAAATTCACAGCTTGCTTTCCTCAATTGTCCTCCTGATCTAAACCATATAATATCATGATCAGGGCTTCAATTAATTCGAACATGTGCCAAACTCATTTATTTTCATAACAATTCACAATCCCCTAAGATCATATACTATGACCATATATTCAACAAGGTAATAGACATCATCTACTACCTTAAACCTTAATTCTGGCATTAAGGGTAAGTATTTCCGTACCTTACAACAACCGGGTAGCAAGATCCCGATGCTCCTATGGTGATTGTCCCTAGTTCGTTGGATTAGAAGAGAAAAGTTGTCTCCTTTTTCCTTCCTTATGACCGAGAATGCATAAAGAAATGAAATCAACCTTGAGATGGTGTGATTCCAAAGAATAAAAGGAAGAGAATTGATGGAAGAAAGGAATCAAGAAGTTGAGATGGTTTTTGCTTACCTTGGAGGGTGATCGGTTTTTGCTAGGTGTTGTTCTTGAGGTATTAAAAAATTTGCTGTGGAGTTCTTGCTGGAATTTTTGTGTAGAATGGAGAGGATAGACGGTTGCTATGATTTAGAGTTAGAGAATATTGGTTCAGGGTTAGATGGTGATGTTTAGAAAGACTCCTAATGGCTTTAGGTTTCTTGGACAGCAAGGCTGAAAATTGCAGCTCACGAGTGCCTTCTTGCTGCAGACTTTGAGAGGGTTTAAGGGAGAAAATATTCTGCAATTTTGCTCCCTTGTTCTGGCTGAACTATTGCTCAAGAGAAGGGCAGATTGTGTTCAGAACTTTGGGCCAAACAAAGAAGAGTTTGCAAAGGTTTTTAGGGATGAAATTTTTGTGCGCATTTAGTAGTTTTGCTGTGCGAAATTGTTGAATAGGAGAGGAAGAATTTCTGGACTATTTTAGCTGTGGTTCTGCCGAAATTTTCAGAGAAAAAATGAGGGTTTTAGGTGCTGAAAAATAGCTTGATCAGCTAGGGTTTTTCGGTGTGTTTGTGTGCAGAATTTCGGTTGCAATAGGAGTACAAGGCTGGCCGAAATTTCTGGTTTCCTAGCTGGCCGAAATTCTGGAATTTATGTGAGTAAAATCTGGTTTTGCACAGCAAAGATAATCTGAATTGATGGAAGATGTTTTAGGGGATTTGAGCTAGGGTTTGAAGGGTTGGATTGTACTTAAAGGTGCTGGAATTTCAGACAGCTTGTGTTAACACAAAGCTGCCGAATTTCTGCTAGGTTTAGGAAGAAAATCCTAGTCGAATTAGGATTGCAATAAAAATCTGATTTGCTAAAGGATTTAGGATAAGATTTCCTAGCTTTGGCAGAGTTTAAGTTGAGCTAAAATTCCTCTAAGAAGTGGCGGCACTTGCTGGAAATTTTTTCCAGATTTTTAGCTTAGGTTCTAGGGTTAAAATCAACAAGGTTTCCTACTAGAAAAATGCTTCATTAATTCCAACTATCCATGGCAAGATCTATCTAGCTAAATTCAAGCTAAAATTTTAATTATTAGCTAGGGGTTTTTCGAAAATCCTAAGGAATAAAAGCTGAAAATTAAAAGTGAACTTTATTCACATCAAGGTCCTTAAATTTAAGAAATAAATATAGAGACTTATTTCCTTGGAATAATGACACTAAAATTTCTCTAGGTTTGCTAGATCTTTTTCGGCCAAGACACGGAAACTCTCAGGAAAGGAACTTTCAAGAAGAGAAACTAACTTCACAAAAGGTAGGATTCGAACTCGGGTTACCAAAGGAAATCACCAACCTCCCCGTTATTCCAAAACAACTCCAATACTAATTTTTTCTCCAATCAGTTCTCACTACCCCCCAATACTCATCCTTCCAAATCTTCGACCAAACCTCCATTATCCAAATTTTTAACAACACAACTATTTCACATCATTTAATTCAAATGCAAGAGCAAGGAAAAAATCCACATGCATCCATGCAAATAAAATAATTCTAAGCTACCACATAAGATGCAAAATGCCACGCAATGCATGACTTTTCCCCATAGTCAAAGGTAGTTTTGGGCGGGGTATTACATTAGCACCAGCAATCAAGAATTTCAGTTCCTTCGCTCGCTTACCGTTAAATTCAATCACATCCCGACCGGGTCTCACAAACTGCACCGTCTTGATCCTACAGTCCACTCGAGCTCCGTGCTTCGATAACCAGTCCATGCCCAAGATCAGGTCATAATCATCTATGGCCAGAATTATAAGGTCTGCTTCCAAAATCTCCTTCCCTACCTTCACTTCACAGCTTCATATTATTTTACCCACTTCTACCACCTTTCCTAAGGGTGAGCTTACTACTAAGGTATAAGGCAATTCCTTTCCTTCCCAACCCAGATGCGATGCACATACTTTACACACGTAAGACTGTGTGGATCCTAGATCTATCAAAACAATATCAAGATGTCCTTGAATAGAAAGGTTACCTTCAATCACGGCCGCGTCCGCCCCAACTTCGTCTCTGTTCAGGGCAAAGACCTTGGACTTCACTTGGGGCTTCTGACCTCCCGTTTTAGCTGTTCCAGCAGTAGCACCTCGGTTGACTCCCATCGGCTGGGTCAGGGCTATCTGTCCAATCCTTAGAGGTTTAGGGCAGGCGTTCCACAGATGACTTGGGTTTCCACAATTGAAGCACCTCCTCACTCCCCCATTACTCCAGCAATTCCTCTTGGTGTGGCTACATCTTCCACAGAGTGGGCAATTCAGATTACGTTGCATCGGACCTGGCATAGGAACTCGAAGAGGCTTACCCCGATTTCCTCATGGCATAGAGCTCGCAAGCCGCTTGTTACTCGGAGGCCTCATTGGTGGACGAGTTGATTGAAAAGGCCTGCTCACTGGTTGATACCGATCTTCATTCTCCATTCGGGATGCTACATCCATGGCGACAGTATACAAGGTTGGCAGCAATGGAGCCAATGACTTCTTCAAATCGGGCCTCAACCCTTTCACAAATTGTCAAGTGCGCTTCTGCTCCGTGTCGACCAAGCATTTGCAGTACCTGGATAATTATGTGAATCAGGATGCAAACTGAGCAACTGACATGCTTTCCTGCTTGAGGGTTTGGAACTCATCCTCCCTCTTCTCAGCTACCTACCAGGGAACGTACTCAGCACGAAAAGCTTCAGTAAAGTTGTCCCATATCCATTCCTACTCTTCTCTATCCCAATCACTCTGCACCTGCTGCCACCATGCTCGTGATGGTCCCCTCAGCCGGAAAGCAGCAAACTTCACCATCCTCTCCTCTGAGTACTGCAAAGTAGCAAAGATATCCTCCATCTGTTCGATCCACTATTCTGCCGTATCGTTCTGCTCCACCTTCCCCGGAAATGCAGGAGGTTGTAACTTCAGGAAATGCTCCAGGGCCTCATCCTCCCCCTGCGGTGGTTTCAAGGCCACCTTATCCACTCTTTCGATTAGATTCTGTAGGATTGAATCTGATTTATGAAGGTAGGTTTTGTAGAGTTTAAATGCACTTATGAGTGAAGAATTTTCGAGCAGCTTGTGAAGAATTTTCGAGCAACTTGTGCATGCACAAGGCTGCCGAAATTCTGTAGGGAAAGTAAGAGTAAAACTTAGTTGTTTTAGGATTGAAATAAAATCTCATTTGCTAAAGGATTTAGGATAAGATATCCTAATATTAGAAGAGTTTGAGTTGAGCTAGAACTTCTCCAAATGTGATGGCATTAAGCTGGAGAATTTTCCAGATTTTTCGGCTAAGGTTCCTTGATCAAATCACCAAGATATTTAACTAGAAAAATAACAATTTAATTCCAACTATCCATTATAAAATCTGCTAAATTAAAATCAAGTTGGAATTTAATTACTCTAGCTAGAATTTTCAAAATTCAAAAAGGATAAAAGCAGAAAATAAAATCAACCTTTATCCTAATCAAAAGTCCTTAAATTTTAGGAGATAATTATGGAGACTTATTCCTACGAAGATGGCCATGAAAATTTAAAAAGGAAAGCTGGGACTTTCGGCCAAGCATGAGGCAATCTAGGAAAGGAAAAGAATTCACAAAGAAAAGCTAAAATTCGAAAGAGGTAAGATTCGAACTCAGGTCACCATAGGATAATCACTAAACCTAACCGCTATTCCTAATTAACTCCGACGGTAACATTTCTCTAGGAAATTCTTTTCACCCTAATTCTCATCCCTTCATCTCCTCTACTAAACTTCACTTAAAACACACTCTCAAATAATGCAACAACACATTTAAATAATTTAATGGAAGCACAACCTTGAAAATCACATGCACCCATGCAAAAATCATTTTTAGATATCACATAAAATGCGAAATGCTATGCAATGCATAACTTTTTCCCCATCGGTCAAATGTGATTTTGGGCGGGGTATTACATCCCCTCCCCCTTAAGAGAATTTCGCCCCGAAATTCAGATTCCATACCCTTAGAGCTTATCCAGATACTTCCGTCTTAACCATTATTCTTCTTCCCACGTTGCATCCTGAGCTCCATGATGGTCCCAAAGTATCTTCACCATAGGTATTTGCTTGTTCCGAAGGATCTTGACACTCCACTCCAAAATCTTGACTGGCTTCTCCACATAACTCAGATTCGGGTGCAATTCCAAAGGTTCTTCATTAAGGACATGGCTGGGATCGGGGTTGTACTTCTTTAGTTGACACACATGGAAAACATCATGTATCCCAGTTAGTCCATCGGGTACATCCAGTCTATAGGCGACCGACCCAACCTTCTCCATTATCGGAAACGGTCCCAAATACCTGTAGGATTTCTATCATGCATAATCAGATTAAGCGCAGCAGAAAACAACAAGAAATCCAAGCCATGGATCACGGGTTTGCAATAGAAACGGGAAAAAGGAGAAGATTGTGTTTATTACCTCGTGAAGCCGGAATTCAAAAAATTTCAGAAACAAGAACGCAGGCGCGATCCAGATTATCCAAAACTGTTCACTGCAGCTCAACTGAAGTCCAAGAAAGAACTCCCTCTAATGATAATCCACACAAGGTTGAATGCTCACAATCTCACAATTCTATGCTAGTAGAATTCAGGAGGCTAGGGTTTTGATCAAGATGAGAGACGGCTATGGTTTGATCGAGATAGAGGCAGAGAAACGGTTTCTCTATTATTGCGTGAATAGTCTGTCTCTCACCCTAAGGAAATCGTTTCCTTATATTTATAGATTTATAATTATCATAAATTGCAACGTAGTCCTTCAACGTCCAATTATCAACAAATTGGTCCTTGAAGTTTACTTAATTACAATTAGATCCCATGAATTATAACAAATTTATAATTCACCTATAATATATTCCCTTCTCTTAATTAACCCCACAATATTATCAAATAATATATTTGAGCATTCAAACCTTTATTGTGTGTGACCCATTAGGTTTCCTGGTCTTATTGGTAGCATAATATGAATTAATTCTAACAATATTAGAATTAATAATCCTTAATAAAATAAAGGATTAAATTTATTAATTCTCTAATTAATAAATTCATATTTAGCATATCAAGAGCGACATCTAGCAATGACTCTTGACCACCCAAAAGTCCAGAAATTCAAGTGGCTTGACATGAACCTTTCAATAGCAAATTATCAGTGTAATAAACTCCTTTCAACATATAATATCTCATTCAGTCTAGAGCATGGAGTTAGTGCCAACTCCCTCCAGAATATTATTAATTCTGGCCCGAATATTTTAGTACTTGTTCAAGAAATCCATTACTCGATATGTGTATCAATTGGAACCATTTCCATCACATAGTCGCCTTGGCCAAAGACTTCATGAGTAATGATTTCAACAAGTGGCCTTGAGATATACTCTCCTACTATTAGGAGTGGTGAATCCTTTATTGACCCTCTCAACTACTTTCGTTTACTTTACGTTGTACCCAATATCTATCCCATAGGCGGTCCTAGATAAGACTGCAAAGATTAGAATCAAAGTACAACGCTCGATAAACAAAGTACCTTGGAGATCTCAAGTCTAAGGATACTTGCACACTTGCTATAATGAGATTCTATCACTGGCACTAAATAGTTATCCAAGTGATTATCTCGTAGCTAGGTCATCCAATGAACTTGTTTCAAAACAAGCATCCACACGTTAATCCTGAGTATCCCAATACCCACGGATATGAGAATCACCGCTTGATCCAATCAAGAGATATAACATGTGCCAGTCTTGGCGTATTAATAATGTCTCATCTTATTAATACTATGACTGGGGATTATTTAAGTACAAACACTACATAGTGTGGTAGGAATCTCACATCATGATCTCTATCATGATTTCCTTAACACTGTGTTGTACTAGGGACTTTATCTAAGGTATGTACACATATTAAGATATAACAATCAAACTGAAAGATAAAGAATGCCTCTTATTAATTTAATATGCAATATACATGGTACAAGTGATTGCCTCTAGGGCACAACAGTAACGATACCTAGGACTTAGCTTCCCTCCTTTCAGATGCCTCAGAATTCCCCTGCTATGGGACAACTTCAAGAATACACCATCACTCACTTGGAACTCCAGTTCCCTCCTCCTGGAATCTGCGTAGCTCTTCTATCGGCTTTGCGCTGCCCTCAGTCTTTCTTGGATAATCCTAACCTTGTCTGTCATCTCTTGTATGCATACCTCACCAGAACTCCTAATATGCCCCTCTTCTGTCCATCCCCAGTATACCGATACTTGACATTTCCGCCCATATAATGCACTGTCGACACCTCCTGCATTCTCAAATATGCTATCTTCACTTTATGACTCAAAGCGTCAGCTACCACATTCGCTTTGCCAGGGTGATAATTAATGGGACACCTATACTCCTCCAGGAACTCCATCCATATACACTGTCGAAGATTCAAGTCCTTCTCCGTGATGATGTACTTCAAACTCTTGTGGTCAGTGAAGACTTCAAACAAGGATCCATACAGATAATGTTGCCACTTCTGCTAGGTAAACACTATGGCTGCCAGCTCCAAATTATGGGTCGGATAATTAGTTTCGTGTGGCTTTAGCTTCCTAGACGCATAAGCTATGACCTTCCCATCCTGCATCAGCACAGCTCCTAGACCTTCCGTGTATGCATCCGTGTAGAGTGCATAGGGCTTGTCAGCCTCGGGTAGGCTCAATACGGGTGCTGTAATCAACTTTCTCTTAAGTTCTTAGAAACTCTTCTCACACTTCTCATTCCAAGAAAAAGAGACATCCTTCTTTCATGGTCGCATCATCGGTGAAGTTAAAGTAGAAAAATTCTTAATGAAACGCCGGGAGTACCCAGCCAACCCGAGATAACTTTGTATCTCAGTAATATTCTTCGGTTGCTTCCAATTACCTACTGCATCCACCTTGGCAGGGTCCATCTTGATCCCATCCTTGGATATCACATGGCCGAGGAAGGATACCGAGCTTAACCAAAACTCACATTTACTGAACTTAGCGAAGAGCTTGAATTCCACCAGCTTTTCCAACACCAATCTTAAGTGCTCTACGTGATCCTCCAGATTCATAGAGTATATTAAGATATCATCGAAGAACATGACTATGAACTTGTCCAAATATGGTTGGAAAACAAGATGCATCAAGTCCATGAAAACCATCGGTGCATTGGTTACACCGAACGGCATCACCACAAATTCATAGTGCCCATACCGCGTGTTGAAAGCAGACTTGGGAATGTCTTCCTCCTTGATCCTCACCAGATAGTATCCTTGCCGCAAGTCCAATTTCAAAAAGCAAGCGGTGCCTTGAAGTTGATCGAACAACTAGTCGATCAAGGGTAGATGGTACTTGTTCTTGATCGTTAAGTTGTTCAGTCCTCGATAGTCAATGCATAACCTCAAAGTACCCTCTTTCTTCTTAAAAAAACAACACCGAGGCTCCCCACGGCGACGTACTCGGTTGAATGTAGCCTTTCCTCACCAACTCTTCCAATTGCTCCTTTAATTCCTTTAGTTCCGTCGGTGCCATCCGGTAGGGGGTCCTTGACACAGGTTCTGTACAGGAATTTGGTCCACGGTAAACTCAACTTCCCGTTCAGAGGATAGAAGAGTGAGCTCAGCAGGGAAAATGTCTGGAAAGTCCTTTACAAACTCCATATTCTCTAAGGTATACTGGTCTGGAAAGTCCTTTACCATACAGGTTCTGCTCCAGTTCCTTCGCTTGCTTACCGTTAAATTTAATCACAACCCGACCGGGTCTCACAAACTGCACCGTCTTGATCCTACAGTCCACTCGAGCTCCGTGCTTCGATAACCAGTCCATGCCCAAGATCTGGTCATAATCATCTATGGCCATAATTATAAGGTCTGCTTCCAAAATCACCTTCCCTACCTTCACTTCATAGCTTCACATTATTTTACCCACTTCTACCACATTTCCTAAGGGTGAGCTTACTACTAAGGTCTAGGGCAATTCATTTCCTTCCCAACCTAGATGCGATGCACATACTTTGCTTACATAAGACTGTGTGGATCCTAGATCTATCAAAACATTATCAAGATGTCCTTGAATAAAAAGGTTACCTTCAATCACGGTCGCGTCCGCTCCAACTTCGTCTCTGTTCAGGGTAAAGACCTTGGCCTTCACTTGGGGCTTCTGACCTCCTGTTTTAGCTGTTCTAGCAGTAGCACCTCGATTAACTCCCATCGGCTGGGTCGGGGCTATCTGCCCAATCCTTAGAGGTTTAGGGCAGGCGTTCCTCAGAAAACTTAGGTATCCGCAGTTGAAGCACCTCCTCACTCCCCTGTTACTCCAGCAATTCCTCTTGGTGTGGCCATGTCTTCCACAGAGTCAGCAATTCAGATTACGTTGCATTGGACCTGGCATAGGCACTCGAGGCTGCTTACCCCGATTTCCCCATGGCATAGAGCCCACAGGTCGCTTGTTACTCGGAGGCCTCATTAGTAGACGAGTCGATTGAAAAGGCCTGCTCACTGGTCAATACCGATCTTCATTCTCCATCCGGGATGATGCATCCACGGCGACAGTATACAAGGTTGGCAGTAATGGAGCCAATGCCTTCCTCAAATATGGCCTCAACCCTTTCACAAACTGTCAAGTGCGCTTCTGCTCCGTGTCGACCAAGCATTTGCAGTACCTGGATAATTGCGTGAATCGGGATGCATACTGAGCAACTGACATGCTTTCCTGCTTGAGGGTTTGGAACTCATCCTCCCTCTTCTTAGCTACCCACCGGGGAATGTACTCAGCACGGAAAGCTTCAGTAAAGTTGTTCCATATCCATTCCTGCTCTTCTCTGTCCCAATCACTCTACACCTGTTGCCACCATGCTCGTGATGGTCCTCTCAGCCAGAAAGCAGCAAACTTCACCATCCTCTCCTCTGAGTACTGCAAAGTAGCAAAGATATCCTCCATCTGTTCGATCCACTGTTCTTCCTTCTCCTTCTGCTCCACCTCCCCCTGAAATGTAGGAGGTTGGAACTTCAGGAAATGCTTCAGGGCCTCATCCTCCCCCCACGGTGGTTTCTTGGCCACCTTATCCACTCTTTCGATTAGATTCTGTATGATTGAAGCCATCTTGCCAAAAGCATGTCCTATGGTCACATCCCGAGACCTCTCTGAAGCTAACTCTTACTCCCGCTGCAAGTGTTCTTCCACATCGGGAGTGGAACGATGCATCTACTCAAATTCCAGAGTTGAGAATTCACTTTCTTGCATGGTTCTACTATGCACGACTGTCCTGTGTCTTGGTGCTATCTTAGACCACAGTCACTCCAAGTCAGATAGTTACCAAGGGGAAAAAGTATGCTCAGATGTATGACCAGTTAATTATAATGTTATCTACTCATTTTAGAAGAATATTTGATGACATTATGTAGGGAAAAACTAAGTAATAAATAAAACTCATGCTTTTCATAAAAACCATGCTTTCATAAAGAATGGGTTATCACATGCGATACCCTTACATTCAATAAAATAATTGAGTCCTACAAGCAACTTGCTTCTTTGAAAGGAATAAATGAACTAAGGAATGCAAATCCTGAAAGAGAAAGAGTAAATGCTACTGGTCTTCTATACTTGACTCTTTCTAGCGTCAGCAGAGGTATCTAAATCGTCAGAGGCTGGTTCTACAAGCCACCCCATGGAGCTATCGGGTTTCCCTATGTAATCTTTCGCAAAACTAGCGATCTCCTTTAGCTGTCCTGAATCACCCTCATTACCCCTCTTAGCTCTCATGGCTGCCTCATAGAGTTCATCCAACACTAATTTAATCACATTCCTAGGTGCAGGCCTCTTATCCTCCGAATCAGATAGGTCTAACAATCCCTCTCTCCTCAACTTGTCATCTATCCCTAGTCCATATCGAAGTCTACTCCTCTTGGGATCCTTTTCTAGCTTCCTTTTTCTCTTATCTTCTATTCCTAAGGTGGCCATTCCCTCACTGTCAGGATAACTCCGTCCTTCGGCCTATGTCCCTTATCACTGGACTCTTTAAGGTCATAGCAAGTAGAAACCCTATCAATCTCACCTATATGTGGGGTCCAGGGAACCTCCATCACCTCCTCTTCTGCTACCTCTATCCCAACCATCTCTTCCCACTCTCATCATTCCCATCCTACTCTCTTAGGCTTCCGTTAACCTCCATCTCTGCCTCGACCATCGGGTCGTCTAACAGAGGCAGCTCATGCTCCGTCCCATCCTCACTCAGAACCTAAACTCCCTCCGGCTCTGTCTCTGAATCAGATGAGGATGGATCTGCCATAGGTAGTGGGGCAGGTGGATTTCCGCAGCCAGCAGGCCAGTCTCTGACAGCCGATACAACTCTTTTGACCATCCTATAAACAAAATGCAAAGATTAGCACTAGATCAAAATAATTATGGAAATAAAATCTAGTAAGTCAACAAATTGCCTAAACCTAGGTTCTGATACCACTTGTAACACCCCCTACTGCGTACCCTAAAAAGGGCGGGGATGTCGCCCCGTCTCGAGGACAATGGGTCTTTAAAACGAGGTACACAATATAAAGGCAAACCTAAGAAATCAAACATAGATCAATAAAGGAAAGCTCTTATTACATCAGGCTCAAAACTAGATCAAAACTAAATAAAAACGATTATCTAATCCCGAAGCATAAAACAACAACTGTCTCTCAAACATAATAGAAAATAATAAAAGCTTCAACTATTTCACGTCCCGCCTGCTCAGCATAATTAAGCTCCTGAAAATAACATGATATAAAACAGTGTGAGATTAAATCTCAATAAGTCCTATGTGTGAACAAGGTACATTGAACAGTTCGTGTATGCATAGTGAAAACATTTGTAGAAATATTTGGCAAGTCATAAATAATTTCTCTTTGCAAGGAGTGGATTTTTGTTATTGTCACACTTTGTACAAAATAAATCATCCACTCGAATAAACAGTCATGTCACCACACTTTGGGCTCCATGATAAGAAAATAGTCTAGGCGCCACACTTTGTGCACCAAGACAGGAAACGGTCAAGGCACCACACTTTATGTACCAAAGACAGGATCAAATTACCACACTTTGGGCGTTCTGATCAAGGTAAGTGTACAGCCCACCAGATGATATACTCCTCCATCTCTACACCTAAAAAAACCATCCGGGTGTCCATGCCGGGAAAATAAATAATACCTTTCCAAGTACAAATGCTAGCTCAGACCGGCCTGACCAACCAATACTGTCACATTTTCAAGTGGAGCTTATCTTCTAAAGGTGGCCGCCTGCCAGAAGACTCACTCATGCCCTCCAAGACTAGTATTGTTAGCCTACCCTTATTGAGTACCCAATGAACATATCCGTCAATTCCAGATTTACAATAATAATTACATACCTTGGCTTTGTAAAACGTGGTTTTCTTGAAAAAATGAGTTTTCTAAAATGTTTAAGAGAGAGAACAGTTTCTGATAAAGGCATTAGTTTGACAAAACCATTTAGAGAATAAATATCCACGTTTACAACCCAAATAATCAAAGTTCAACAATAGCTTCACAAAGTTTTACAACATTCGCCTTGCCATCACAACATTTAACAAAAGAGTTTATGCAAGGACTTACTTGATATGCCTCAGATAAACAAGATAAAACCACAGCTTGCTCCTTCAAATACCCTCCTAATCTTGAATCACATAATATCATGATCAGGGTCTCAATCAACTCAAGCATGCATTAAACTAATTTGTTCCCAAAATAAATCATGATCCATCATCTAATTTCAAATAAATCATCTAATCCTCCAAGTACATACACTACGACCATATCCATCAAAGATATAAATAATATATCAAAAAGGACTTGACTTGACCATCACAATTCACATCCATTATTATCACAATAAGACATGGCTTTGATATCCATCGAATATGCTTAATTAATTACTCGACTCAAAATATTCATCTATCCCAACTAAGCACATACATCATGCTATCATACTTCCATATACCTCATCAATCTTATTAAATCTTAATTTCGATATCAAGGGTAAGAATTCCCTTACCTTGTAACAACTGGATTAGCAAGATCTCGATGCTCCTATGGTGATCGTCCCGAGTTGCTTGAGAAGAAGAGAAAAGTTGTCTTCTTTACCTCCTTTTAATCAAAAGTAGACAAAAAGGATGAAATCGCCACTATGTGGCGTGATTCAAGGGAAGCAAAAGAGAAGGATCAGTGGAAGAAAAAAATCAAGAAGTTAAGATGGTTTTTGCTTTCCTTAGGGTGTGATGATTTTGGCTAGGAATTGCTCTTGTGATTTTCGAAAATTGCAGAAGAGTATTTGCTGGAATTTTCGTGTAGTAAGGAAGGAGTGGTCAGCTATCTTGGTTTAGGGTTAGAAGAGGTGGATTTAGGGTTAGAAGTTGTTGCTATATAGGACTCCTAATGGCTCTAGGTTTCTTTGGCAACAAGGGCAAAAAATTGCAGCTTGCTGTACTCTTATTGCTGGCCGAATTTCAGAGGGGTTTAGAGGAGTAAATTAGTCTGGAATTGTTCTCCTAGGCTGGCTAAAATAGTGCTCAAGAATAGGACTGAGCATGTTTAGGTTTTTGGCCAAATCAAGAAGGTGTTTCTGCAACTTTGGTAACCAAAAATTCTGTGCGAAATCTGTGAGCAAAAGAGGGAAAATTCTGGGCTGTTTTGGCTACTACTCTACCCACAATTCAGAGAGAAAAATGAGAGTTTCAAGTGCTGTAGTTTGGCTTAATCAACAAAGAGTTTTGGTATGTTGTGGAGTGCAGAATTTTGTGTGATATGTTGGATTGTATGCCCTCTTAGACTAGGTTTCTGATGTAAATAAGAATATTTTAATAAAAAAATTATTTTCAGAAATTGCTTGTGAATTTACTTTTTGCTTGTGCACGATTTTCGTTTGGAACAAACCCATTGTGTTTAAATAAGTGATCTATGTGAATGGTGGTCTTTCACAGTAAGGTATGGATCACGGGTTATTTAACACATAAACTTTTGTTCTTAACCTATTGATGAGACTGGGAATCTCATCATGTTTAGGTTATTATGTTATGAATTCCAAATGGGGAATGGCTTACCTTTAGCCAGTGGGTAGTCCACTCACTTCATGACATAAGTGTATTTTGAATACGTAGAACACGACCTGTAGTAGTGTTTTCTCAAAGTACTATATGGTAGAAACCTAGACTACTACCGCTATAGCGTGGACTAGTACTCTACGACTTGAGTATAAGTTGGTGGTCTGGCGAAGCTGGAAGCATATACTTTAATTTGCTATAGTTGAGGTTCTATCGTAGGGCCAATATACTTGCATGTTGGGTATGTGTGACTAGTTAGTTAAGACAGACTTATACAAGATAATTTCTGCACTATATCGCCCATTGTGGTTGTCCGAATGGTCTAAAATGTCCAGGGCCCTGGGAAACATGACTTGGATGTTTACTTTAGGGCAGCTCCCTTGGAAAGCGGAAACACTCCAGGAAGTCGTGGATCATTGCACTAGAAGCCTAAGAATGGTAGATGTCATTTAGAGGGGTGTTAGTACACTTCTTCCTCTCTAAATGTACGGCGATATGTAGAGGGGTATTTTAGTCATTTCACTTGTAGGTCAGAGACTTTGCGAATGCAGCATTGTCTTTGGGGTCAATATTTTCTTATGGTGATATTATGAAATATTTAAAATGCAAAAATACAACTATTTATATAGTAGGGGTATTTTGGTCATTTTAGCAGCCAATGTGATGTGTCTTTTTGGTCCTTGGAATAGCCCGTAAGTCCTAACTGCTTTTGGATTGAGGAATTGGTCTCAGTTGAAAGTATTTTATTTTATTTTATTCAGGAAGTCTAATTTATTATTGGGTTGGAATAAAATTAATTAATTAATTAAAATAGGAGTTCAGAGGAATTAATTATCTAGTTTATTTGGTTAATTAATTATTCAGGGCCTAGGTCCAGTATGAATAATTAAGAAATTAACCTGGGTTTAAACTAGGGAAAATAATTAATGTTTAATTATTTATTGGGTTATATATATAGGCCCAAGAAATAAATAATTAAAGATTAATTATTTTGGTTCATTTGGGCTCATTAATTATTTATTGGGTTGTTTATATAAGTCCAGGAAATAAATAATTAATGTTTATTATTTTGGGCCTTTTGGGTCCAAGAAAAATAATAAATATTTTTCTGACCCAATAGCTTGGACCTTAGGGATTTTTCCAGATACAGTTAAGAAGAGTTTAGGGTTAGGCAAAAGTTATTCTCAGGATAACATCCGGGTGTTTTGAAATCTCGGGGATACATTTATCAGATAATGAGAGGCTCAGTTTTTTAGCTAACTAATAAATAAGTATCTGGGAAAAGAAAACCCTAATCCTCCTAAGCAAAAGAAAGACTCACGTCTCCTCTCTCTCTGCTCTCTCACGTCTCCATCTTCTGGTTTTCTCCTTGAGACTTTGCTAACCTATAGCAAGAGAACCAAGGAGATTTGAGGCCATTATTCTTCTCTGTTGTGTTCACCGACTAGAGGTTAGGCTGAGGAATATTTCGAGAGCTGGAAAACTTGGCGTTAATGCAAACAAGGCGAAGTAGAAGGTTAGCGGGTGTTCAACCAGAAGCTTCTTCAAGTGGGCAAAGCGAGGCAATTCCAGTCGTTTAATCTGCTCTTACTCAACCTAGAAGGGTTAAGGAGCGCAAATGTATGATCTTCACGCTTCCGTATAGCCTTTAAGGCTTGGTTTTATTTTTCTCTGTGAAATTTTTAACGTACAGTGCATGCTCTCTATTTTTTGGCTCCCTCAATGTGGTATCAGAGGCACTGGTTTTTTATCAATATAGGGAGCATGGTAGTTAATAAAATGGAGAAGATGATTATACCTGTGATCCTTCGCTGTTTTGGTATGGGATAGGATCTTTGTGAGCTTCATCGTTGAAGCATTGGCACACTGTAATTTTTTTTTTTTTTGGCTTTGCTAGAACATCGTGTAAACCCAATTTGAAGGGTATAGGTGGTTGTGTGTTTTGTTTTGGATGTTTTTTGTAAGTAAAAATGTCCAAAGAAGCCAAAGAAATAAGAAAAAATTGAAGAAGAGAAGGTTCTGCAATTTCGCGCGCAGTCGAAGAAAAAACGAAGAAGAAAACTGTTCACAAGCCGCCGCGTTGGAGCCGAGTCGAGCCGCTGCTGTTTTGTGAGGGGAGCCGGTTGGCTGCTGCACCTTGGAGCCAAGCCAATTGCTGTAAATTGAGCCGATTTCGTTGCTCAATTGAAACTTCAATTGCGTGGGTCGTGCAGTGGTTCGGGCGTGCAGAAACGGGTCTTTACGCGGGTTGAAGCGCAGGTCAACGGCTGAGGAGAAGCAGGCCGGTTCGCGGGCGTAGTTTGGCTCTGCGGGTCATGGCAGGCGTGCGATCCGGTGCAGCGCGGTGCACGCGGCCTCGGTAGACCGCAGGCCACGCGGGCGCGGATCCGGTGCGGCGCGGTACAGTGGACCGCCAACGTTTTTTCTGCAATTTTTTTTCTTTTTCGTTTTGAGTCCCATACCAGGCGAAGTTAATATTTTTGCAATATTTATATTCTTGGAATATATTTGCATGAAAAATATTAGTAAGGGATTTTAGGATTAAACAAGATCATTAATTAATTAATTAATTAATTAATGTGTTTAATTCTATTATTTGGGCACTTAGGTTTAAAAAATAGAAAAGCATGAAAACGTTTATTGTTTTGAGCATGCTATTTTTTTTTTATGTACCTATGTGTGCTTTTTCCCAAAGACCAAAGTCTTTGGGAACATTTTTTACAAGAAAAATATTTTTCTTCAAAAATTAAATGGTTATTTTAATTGATACAAAAATTAATCCTTGAATATTTTCTCAAAGGATTTAATCCTTGACATAGAAAATATATTGGATTTAGATATTTTTGTAAATTAAAATGGAGAGCCATTTTGTTTTGTTTTGGACTAGAAAAATTATTTTGTCAAATAAACTTGAGACCAAAGTCTCTAGAAAGTTTTAATTGGAAAATTTTTGAAATAATTAAGTTTTAACTTAAATAAAATTAGTCTATGTAGAAAATCTCTCATAGGATATAAGCCTTGACATAGATATTTATTGGACTTAGATATTTTATTTTTGAGTTAAGGCAAAAATTAATGGAAATTTCAAAAGGATATTTTCCAAAAAACCTTTATTTTAAAAGACTAAGTGGGAGAGGGGTTCCAACGGCCCCACGGCTTCCATCACGGTCCTCATTAGAGATCGTGGGTCCCCTCGCGTCACCCTGGGAGTGAACCCGTATAGGATGGGGATATCACATGGTTCTAGATCTAATAGAATGATGTAATTAATAACCCAGGGCACGTACTCTGATCGGCCAGCCCATGTTGGAGGTTATAGTGCGAGATATGTCCATAGGAAATGAGAGGAAACGGCCATCCCACGATGGAGTTATTCTCTAGACTATTACCTAGAAGGGAAATTAATTTGTGATGGTTAATACACTTAGCTTAGGAAACTGTTAATCTTCCCAAGAAGCTATGTCAGTTTTCCTAAGAGCCAAATTATTTTCAGTGCACAAATTTTATTTTGTTTTCACAAACTAAATTCTTTCTTTTATTTTCGATTTTCAGAAATGGTGGGAGGTTCTTTTAGTCCATTGGTCGTTATTCTCAGGGAGAATAAGTTAACGGGTCCAAACTATGTCGACTGAAAAAGGAACCTGGACATAATACTAACAGTTGAGGAGTATAAGTATATCCTTTACGAAACCTACCTTATTATCGGGGAAGGTTCCACCGCTGAAGAGCGAGAGGCTGAGAAAGCGTGGAAGAAAGCTGACGAAATGGCACGTTGCTATATGTTTGCTTCCATGTCTAATGTGCTCCAATCAAAACACGAGCACATGGCTTCTGCATATGACATAAGTCAATCATTGGCAACTATGTTTGCAGACAAAAGCCGGCCCGCAAGGCAGGAGGCTCTTCGAACTATTGTGAACACTAAGATGGCTGAGGGAGCCTCAGTCCAAGAGCATATGCTCAAGATGATTGCTGCTTTCGAGGAGACAGAAATCTTAGGGGCTATCATTGACCCCGAGAACCAAGTGGACATGGTTCTCGAATCTCTACCAGGCTCTTTCACTCAGTTCAAGTTAAACTATAACATGAACAAGTTGAACATGAGTTTAACTGAACTGATGAAGGAGCTCCAGATGGCGGAGAAGGTCATGAAGCCGCAGTCAAAGGCCATGATTGCTAAGGCTTCTTCCTCAAGAACTGGGCCTAAACCCAGAAAGTTCAAGAGGAAGAAGGGAAATGCAGTAGCGCAGCCCAAGGACAAACCAAAGGGCAAGTGCTTCAAGTATGGGAAGAAGGGACACTGGAAAAAGGAGTGTCCAGATCTTCAGGCCAAGAAAAACCCTACAGGTAATGTTTACTATCTAGAGTTCATATCAATGGTAGGATCAACTTCCACTTGGATTGTTGATTCAGGAGCCACTGATCATATCTGTAACTCCTTGCAGGGGTTTAGGAAGATAAGAAGACTCAAGAAGGGCGAACATGGGCTTCGAGTGGGTAATAGAGCACAAGTCTGGGCCCTTGCAGTGGGAGAGCTGGATCTCATTTTTTATTGTAATAAGATAGTGGTTTTAAAGGATATTTTATATGTACCTGGTTTTCGTCAGAATTTGATTTCAGTTGCAAAGCTTATTAATCAAGGATATTCTGTATCTTTCCATTCTGGTATTTATATCAGTAGAGATGGAGAAATTTTATGTACTGGGCACATGTATGGTAATCTGTTCTTTTTAAACCCTATTAATAACCAATCAAATAACGCTCTGTCTGAACCTTTAACTAGGAAGAGAAAGACCAATATCAATGATTCACACATTTGCATCTAAGGTTGGGTTATATTAACTCAACCAGGATTCAGAGGCTAATCCATGATAGGCCTTTGGGCTCATTGAGATTGGAAAGTTGGCCTCAGTGTGAATCCTGCCTGATGGGAAAGATGACCAAGAGGTTATTTACACCAAAGGCAGATAGAGTCAAGGAGGTGTTGAGTCTTGTTCACACTGGTGTGTGTGGTCCATTGTCTACACCAGCTAGGGAAGGTTTTGAGTACTTCATCACATTCACGGATGATTGTACGAGGTATGATTATATTTACCTGATGATACGCAAGTCTGACTCTTTTGACAAGTTCAAGGAGTTTAAGGCTGAAGTGGAGCGTCGGACAGGTAAATTAATCAAAACCTTACGATCGGATCATGGTGGAGAGTACCTCCTAGGTGAATTCAAGGACTACATGGTACATCATGGGATAGTATCCCAGCTCTCTGTGCCAGGAACACCCCAGCAAAACGGAGTAGCTGAGAGAAGGAACAAGACGTTGATGGAAATGGTCCGAAGCATGATGTCTCATGCTACTCTTCCAGTGTCCTTTTAGGGATATGCCCTGGAGACAGCGGCATATATTCTGAACTTGGTGCCTTCCAAGTCAGTACCTAGGACTCCCTATGAGATGTGGACTGGGCGTAAGCTAAATCTGAATCATCTCAGGATTTGGGGATGTCCAACTTATGTACTGATCAAGGGAGACAAGTTGGAACCAAGATCAGAATTATGCTATTTTGTTAGGTATCCAAAAGGGACAAAATGAGGCTACTTTTATCATCCTAAGGAGCAGAAGATACTAGTCAGTACCAATGCTAGATACTTGGAAGATGATCAAAGTACTTCCACTAAAGGTTCAATGAGGTTGGAACTTCAAGAGAAGTTATCTACGGAATCAACTTCTTTTGACTCGATTCTGGAACAAGAAGAGGCACAGCCTCAAGAGCCTGTGCAAATGGAGCCTCGTCGTAGTGGGAGAGTGTCTAGGTTTCCGGATAGATGGACAGGAGAAGCCTTTGGGCTGGTCTCCGACCATCAGGAACAAGACCCCACTAGATACGAAGAGGCTATTGCTGATGCCGATGCAAATCTGTGGCATGAAGCAATAAAAGCCGAGATTGAGTCTATGTACCTCAATCAGGTTTGGGTTCTTGTAGCTTCACCTGAAGGGATAAAACCCATTGGGTGCAAGTGGGTATACAAGAGGAAGAGAGGAGCGGATGGGAAGGTGGAAACCTTCAAAGCTAGGCTTGTGGCGAAAGGGTATACTCAGAAAGAAGGTATCGACTATGAGGAAACCTTTTCCCCGGTAGCTATGCTTAAATCCATCCGCATCCTCCTTGCCATTGCATGTCACTATGACTACGAGATATGGCAAATGGATGTCAAGATGGCATTTTTAAATGGCCATCTTAGCGAAGACATCTATATGTCCCAACCGGAAGGCTTCATTGCTGAAGGCCAGGAACATATGGTTTGCAAGCTTAAGAAGTCCATTCATGGACTTAAGCAGGCGTCGAAAGCATGAAACATTTGTTTTAATGAGACTGTAAAGTCTTATGGTTTTATTTAAAACGAAGATGAACCATGCGTGTACAGGAAACTTGGAAGCATTAATGTGATTTTTCTTGTTCTGTATGTGGATGACATTCTACTCATTGGGAATGATGTAGGGACATTTTCATCTACAAAGGTTTGGCTGTCTAGTCAATTTAGTATGAGGGACTTGGGAGAAGCCAGGTACATTCTCGGGATTAGGCTTCTTAGAAATAGGAAGCAGAGAATGTTAGGGTTATCCCAAGGAACATACATTGACAAGATGTTAGCGAAGTACAGCATAGACTCATGCAAGGGAGCTCTAATCCCTTGCAGACATGGGTTGTCATTTTCTTCGAAGGACTGTCCTAAGTCTCAAGAAGAAAAGGATAGAATGAGTAGGATTTCTTCCGCTTCGGCTATGGGAAGTCTCATGTACGCCATGCTGTATACTAGGCCAGATATCTGCTTTGCCGTGGGCTTAGTTAGCAGATATCAGTCAAACCCAAGGGAGGTTCATTGGCAAGTTGTAAAGCATATTCTCAAGTACCTCAAGGGAACGAGAGATTATATGTTGGTTTACAGGGCTGATGATTTGGTTCATACAGGATACACAGACTTAGACTTCCAAGCGGATAAGGAAGAGAGAAAATCCACTAGTGGATATGTCTTTACCTTATCTGGGGGAGCAATTTCATGGAGGAGTATCAAGCAATCTTATATTGCTGACTCAACCATGGAAGCTGAGTATGTGGCTGCTTCGGAGGCATCCAAGGAAGTAGTTTGGCTCCGAAAGTTTCTTTCAGAACTTGGAGTCGTACCATATATGGACAGGCCGATTGTGATGTATTGCGACAACACTAGAGTAGTATCGCAATCTAAGGAACCTCGGAACCACAAGAAGGGAAAACACATCGAGAGGAAGTACCACCTGATCTGGGATTTCATCCAAAGACGGGAAGTCGTGGTGGAGCATATTGCCTCAGAAAATAATCTAGCAGATCTATTCACCAAGCCTTTGGCTGAGAGAGTCTTCAAGAGACACTTAGACGCCATAGGGGTGGGCGCCTATGGACTTACCCAGTCTTAGAGTGCAAGTGGGAGATTGTTGGATTGTATGCCCTCTTAGACTAGGTTTCTGATGTAAAATCGAATATTTTAATAAAATAATTTATTTTCAGAAATTTTTTGTGAATTTACTTTTTGTTTGTGCACGATTTTCGCTTGGAACAGACCCATTGTGTTTAAATAAGTGATCCATGTGAATGGTGATCTTTCACAATAAGGTATGGATCGCGGGTTATTTAACACATAAACTTTTGTTCTTAACCTATTGATGAAACAGGGAATCTCATCATGTTTAGGTTATTATGTTAGTAATTCCAAATGGGGAATGGCTTACCTTTAGCCAGTGGGTAGTCCACTCACTTCATAACATAAGCGTATTTCGAATACGTAGAACAGGACCTGTAGTAGTGGTTTTTCAAAGTACTATATGGTAGAAACCTAGACTACTACCGCTATAACGTGGACTAGTACTCTACGACTTGAGTATGAGTTGGTGGTCTGGCGAAGCTGGAAGCATATACTTTGATTTGCAATAGTTGAGGTTCTATCGTTGGGCCAATGTACTTGCATGTTGGGTATGTGTGACTAGTTAGTTAATACATACTTTTACAAGATAGTTTCTGCACTATATCGTCCCTTGTGGTTGTCCGAATGGTCTAAAATGTCCAGGGCCCTGGGAAACATGGCTTGGATGTTTGCTTAAGGGTAGCTCCCTTAGAAAGCAGAAACACTCCAGAAAGTCGTGGATCATTGGACTAGAAGCCAAAGTGATGGTAGATGTCATTTAGAGGGGTGTTAGTATACTTATTCCTCTCTAAATGTACGGCGATGTGTAGAGGGGTATTTTAGTCATTTCACCTGTAGGTCGGAGACTTTGCGAATGCAGCATTGTCCTTGGGGTCAATATTTCCTTATGGTGATATTAGGAATTATTTAAAATGCAAAATACAGGTATTTATATAGCAGGGGTATTTTGGTCATTTTAGCAGCCAATGCGATGTGTCTTTTTGGTCCTCGGAATAACCTGTAAGTCCTAACTGCTTTTGAGTTGAGGAATTGGTCTCAGTTGAAGAGGATTTTATTTTATTTTATTTTATTTTATTTTATTCAAGAAGTCTAATTTATTATTGGATTCGAATAAAATAAATAAATAAATTAATTAAAATAGGAGTTGAGAGGAATTAATTATCTAGTTTATTTGGTTAATTAATTATTCAGGGCCTAGGTCCAGTATGAATAATTAAGAAATTAACCTGGGCTTAAACTAGAGAAAATAATTAATGTTTAATTATTTATTGGGTTATTTATATAGGTTGAAGAAATAAATAATTAAAGATTAATTATTTTGGTTCATTTGGGCTCATTAATTATTTATTGGGTTGTTTATATAAGTCCAGGAAATAAATAATTAATGTTTATTATTTTGGGCCTTTTGAGTCCAAGAAAAATAATAAATATTTTTCTGGCCCAATAGCTTGGACCTTAGAGTTTTTTCCAGATACGGTTAAGAAGAGTTTAGGGTTAGGCAAAACTTATTCTCAGGATAACATTCGGGTGTTTTGAAATCCCGGGGATATGTTTATCAGATAATGAGAGGCTCAGTTTTTTGGCTAACTAATAAACAACTATGTGGGAAAAGAAAACCTTAATCCTCCTAAGCAAAAGAAAGACTCACGTCTCCTCTCTCTCTGCTCTCTCACGTCTCCATCTTCTGGTTTTCTCCTTGGGACTTTGCTAACCAATAGCAAGAGAACCAAGGAGATTTGAGACCATTCTTCTTCTCTGTTGTGTTCACCGACTAGAGGTTAGGCTGAGGAATATTTCGAGAGCTGGAAAACTTGGCGTTAATGCAAACAAGGCGAAGTAGAAGTCTAGCGGGTGTTCAACCGGAAGCTTCTTCAAGTGGGCAAAGCGAGGCGATTCCAGTCGTTCAATCCACTCTTACTCAACCTAGAAGGGTTAAGGAGCGCAAATGTATGATCTTCACGCTTCCATATAGCCTTTAAGGCTTGGTTTTATTTTTCTCTGTGAAATTTTTAATGTACAGTGCATGCTCTCTGTTTTTCAGTTCCCTCATGATATAGTGTGCAAAGCAGCCCGAAATTTTCTATGCAAAGCTGGTCGAAATTTTTGCGTAGAAGCTGACCGAAATTCTAGAATTTTTTGTGGATAAAAAAAATCTGATTTATGAAGCTAAGGTGATCTGAATTGGTGAGAGGCCGAAATTCTGCAGGGAAAGTAAGAGTAAAACTTAGTTAGTTTAGGATTGAAACAAAATTTGATTTGCTAAAGGATTTAGGATAAGATTTTCTAGTATTGGAAGAGTTTGAGTTGAACTAGAACTTCTCCAAAGGTGGCGGCATTAAGCTGGAGAAATTTCTAGATTTTTCGATTAAGGTTCCTTGATCAAATCACCAAGATATTTAACTAGAAAAATAACATTTTAATTCCAGCTATCCATTATAAAATCTGATAAATTAAAATCAAGCTGGAATTTAATTACTCTAGCTAGAATTTTCAAAATTCAAAAAGGATAAAAGCTAAAAATAAAATCAATCTTTATCATTATCAAAAGTCCTTGAATTTTAGGCGATAATTATGGAGACTTATTCCTAAGAAGATGGCGCTAAAAATTTAAAAAGGACAGCTAGGATTTTAGGCCAAGCATGAGGAAATCTAGGAAAAGAATTTGAAAAGAAAAGCTAAGATTCGCAAGAGGTAAGATTCGAACTCGGGTCACCATAGGATAATCGCCAAACCTAACTGCTATTCCCAATTAACTCTGATGGTAACATTTCTCTAGGATATTCTTTTCACCCTAATTCTCATCCCTCCATCTCCTCTACTAAACTTCACTTAAAACAACTCTCAAATAATGCAACAACACATTTAAATATTTTAATGCAAGCACAACCTTGAAAATCCCATGCACACATGCAAAAATAATTTTAAGATATCACATGAAATGTGAAATGCTATGCAATGCATGACTTTTTCCCCATAGGTCAAATGTGATTTTGGGCGGGGTATTACATATTTAGATAAATTCAACTTTGTTTTTCAATCCATGAAATTACTATATTTTGATTAAATTAATAGATTTGTCAATCAAACTAACATAACCAAAACATGCATTAAGCTTAATTCCATATAAGCATGAAATTAGCTAATGAGCCTTTGTTTGAGGTGAAATCAACTAATCTTCGATCACTTAGTCCTGTAATCTTAACTTCATCATCCAATTGCATTAAGATTTATCAAATACAAAATTAATACAATGAAACTTGTAGCATCGTTGTCCCAAGTAAATTAGAATTACTCGCATCATAACCAATTATATCAAGTAATTAAATACCAAAGATAAGAATAGATTGATATAACTTTCCAATTAACTCAAAATTATAATCTCCAAAATAATATCCAATTACAATCAAAACATTAAGCACATCATTGTTCTAGAAAAGTAAACAAATGATAAAAGATAAAACTCATAGACAAGCCCTTCTTTTTCGCTTGAAAACCTCCTTTGAACAGTGCTCCTTTGAGTAGTGATTGAGTAGCAGGCTTGGATCCTTCCAATCACACATTTCTCTTGTGTTTTTCTTGTATTTATCAGCCTCCTTAATACCAAAATTCATTGCTTGAGAAGTTTAGTTGGAGTATAATTCAGAAAATACCAAAATCCTTTGAAAAATACCAAATTCGTGCATAGCCACCTTTGGGAAGAGTAGACCTCGCGCCGGGTCCAGTCGGCCCACCTGGCACCAGGTCTGTTATGTTTTTCTCTATTTTTTGCTATTAACCAGAATGGACCCAGCACTTGGTCCCTTAGCTGTGCCTGGCGCCAGGTCTGTTCTTAAATTTTCATATTTTTGCTCGAATTCAACTCAAGTTTGCAGAAATTTGTCAAAAACACTTTTTAGAAGTAAAATGTCAAATAGAAAGGAATATACCTAGTTATTACAATAAAAGTATCTCACAACAACCTGACATAGCTAGAAAAATAATGGTGATTTTAGCCCCTATCACATACCACCACACTTGTACATTTGCTTGTCGTCAAGCAAACAAGAATTAGACGCTAAGCATTTCGAACAAGACAAAACAATTTTGTTAATTTTTTCTTAGCATATTCATCCAAAATGAAGACATAACCTTCTTCCAACCTAAACATAAATTCGTCATTCATTCAACCGTTTTAAAACCTTGTAAACTCATGTATTAAATCAAACAATCCCAAGGCCAACAAAGTTAAGTTAAACAAGCTTATATCTAGTACAAGAAAATTATCCTACTCCTCAAGCAAAAACACCGATAACATAAATCATATATGTCAATTCATTTAACTAATTCAAGTATTATAAACTCAAATTTACACAACTAAAGTTAGTGAAACACGAAAAACATTCCACTCTTCTTTTTTTCTATGACTTTGGGATTTGATAGCCTCAAGTGCATGGATTTCTCTTCGCACACTGTATTGGCCCCCTTATAGTCATCATCATTTTTTTAGCAATTTTATTTTTCTTCTCTTTCTTGCCTTACCTTCTTGCCTTTGGGATAGCCTCAAGAGAGTGTGATGCTTCTTTGTTTCTTCTCTTCCACTCACCGTATTGGCCACCTTTTTAGCAAAAGATCTTCACAAATTAAAAATAAGAGCATTTTTTTTCAACTTAATTATTTTTATCCCATAACAATGATTTTTTTTTTCACTCATTGTTTTTTTTTTCAACTCCAAGTTTTTTCAACTCATTTATATATTTTTTCTTTTCATTCAATTTTTTTATTTCCTCACATTCCTTATTCACAACTCAAAGTCAAGCAAACTTTAAATCTACAATACAGGAATTAATCAACAACTTTTCTCATATTTCATCATATCATCCACATTCAAACTCAAAGAATAAAACAAAACTCAAATACCAAATATAACCAAGGTTAACTTAAATCATCAAGACTTAGCAAAATCCAACTTAATACCCAAGTTTACCTTTTAAGTAAAAATCCAACCATAATGAATGACAAATCCATATCTCAAAGCTAAAAAGAAAATCACAACTCCATTATCGACAAATTAGCTCAATTTATCTCCAAAATTTCTAAATTCTCAAATATTCAAATTTTAAAAATAAAAAATGTTACCAAGAAAACACCAAGATAATTCATAAAAACTTGGACAAAGAATATTACCAAACCACTCCCCCACACTTAAACTGGACAATGTCCTTGTTGTCAAAAAATTCATTCAACAAAGCATCTCCAAAGGGACCAAAAATAATAAAAGAGGTAGAAAGTTAAGTAATACTTTCGAAGTGAAATAAACGCCAATAAATTTTAAAACTTAGAATAGAGAGAAGGGCTTGTCCAAGAAGTATTTATTCCTACCTATAAAATAAAATTACAAAGAAAATAATAATAATAAAATAAAGCACACCTAAATAAAAGAAAACAAACTACAGAAAAATACTACAAATCTTAAGAAAGCAAATAAAGACACGACTCACTCAGCCACCCTTAAGATGGAAAATATTTTCCTTATTACTAGGGGAAATAACACCTAATAACTCCAAACACAAAACAAAGATACAAACTCTTTCCACTCATCATGCTTCCTCATCAAACCTTTAAAAAAGAAATTAATGCTTAAAGTAGAAAATAGGCATGATGAATGTAGAAAGAATTGAGGTTTTTGAAAAATGTCATGTTCATGAAAACAATTTTTCTTAGTAAAACAAAACACATGAACCTCATTCTCTAACATTTCTTTAGGCACACAAATATTTTTGCCAACAAATAAATGCATATGGTCTCTAAAGAATGCATCAAATGTGAAATCACCATTTAACTCTTCAAAAGATTGGTCACAATGAAAATTTTCCTTTAAAATTAGCAATTGAGTTCTTCAAGGCGGGATCAAGAAATCCTTACTTTTCAAAGCATGGTCTACAAAAACTAAGTTACTTCCCTTTGAATAGGGTGAAGGGTAGAAATTACCACCATCATCTAAGGACTTCATATGATGTAGCGTTGAAAGATCTGACTTCTTGAGTTATGGTGAATTCAACACATCATCAATGGCATCATTAGGCTCTGTGAATTGAGAGGTACTTACAAACTCATGTGACAAAAAAATATTAGAAATATTAGAGCAAACATTAGAATCAAAACTTTTCCCCATCACATTGGGCAATTGTTCCTCATATCCTCTCTCCTCTTCTGGGGGGTCCTCTTGCATAAGTGCATGGGCTTTTATGGCATCTTCAACCAATTTGACTAGTTGTTCTTTGATGGCTTATTCATTGGGAAGATTCTTCGTACCCCCTAAGAGAAATCTTTATGTTTGCAACAAAGGATTTGATTGAAGCTTCAAGTGATGTCTCACAAAAAGTGTTAATCCGAGCTTGTAACCTTGCCAATCTATCATTATTGTACCTCCTTTGATATTTTGCCCATGAATAATTGTCCATGATGATGGTTTAAACATCACACTCAAAGAAAAACAAAAATCAAATCAAAAATAAAAATAAAAGTAATAAAGAAGAGAAAAATACACAAATTAGAAGTATTCACAAATTACCGAAACACAAAAGATAATGACATTTACAAATACAACAAAGGCTAAATCAACAAGACTTGAGTGTTTCCAATAGTGTCGGTCCCCGACAACGATGCCAAAAACTTGATGTGTGTTTTTTAATATAGAAAATTACCAACAAATAATACAATTACTCAAGTTTTAATTAAAATGCCAACCACTAAAACCACACATATAGGCAAGTATACCCATCATATAGCATGGGGAATAGCAAGTATCGAATCTACGAGAGCATAGACTCCTACCATACTTTACCCAAATGTTTATTATTTAGCCAATAAAATAAGAAGAGACTAAAAAGGAAAATAAATAAAGACAAAAATAGATATAACTCAAGAATGCAATTTCATGTTACTAGGCAATTATCTTGAAAACACAATATTGAATCACTTAGTATTCATCACAATCAATTGTCATATTGATATCATGAAGGATTCTAAAGTAAAATTCAATCGTTTTCCAAGTCATGAATCTACTTAGATAAATTTCACTTCATTTTTTAATCCATGGAATTACTATCTTTTGATTAAATTAATAGATTTGTCAATCAAGCTAACATAACCAAAACATGCATTAAGCTTAATTCCTTATAAGCATAAAATTAGCTAATGACCCTTTGTTCGAGGTGAAATCAACTAATATTCAATCACTTAGTCCTATAATCTTAACTTCGTCATCCAATTCTATTATGATTTAACAAATACGAAATCAATGCAATGAAACTCCTAATATCGTTGTCCCAAGTCAATTAGAAGAACTAGCATCAATAACCAATAATAACAAGTAATCAAATACCAAAGATAACAATAGATTGATAAAAAAAAATTCCAATTAATGCAAAATCATAACCTCCAAAAAAATATCCAATTACAATCAAAACATTAACCACATCATTGTTCTAGAACAGTAAACAAAGGATAAAAGATAAAACTTATAGACAAGTCCTTCTTCTTCTCTTGAAAACCTCATTTGAACAATGCTCCTTTGAGTAGTGGTTGAGTAGCTAGCTTGGATCTCTTGTGTTTTTCTTTTATTTATAAGCCTCATTGATACCAAAATTCATTGCTTGAGAAGTCTAGTCGGAGTAAAATAAATAAAATACCAAATTCGCACACAACCACCTCTAGGTAGAGTGGACCTGGCACTGGATCTAGTCGGCTCACATGGCACCTGGTTTGTAATGTTGTTCTCTATTTTTGTTGTTTAACAAGAATGGACCTGGCACCTGGTCTCTTGGTGGGGCTTGGCACAAGGTCTGTTCTAGAAATTTTACATTTTTGCTCGAAATCATCTCAAATTTTTACAAATTTCTCAAAAACACTTTTTACAAGCAAAATATCAAATAGGAAGGAATATGCCTAGTTATTACAACAAAAGTATATCAAAACAACCTCAAACAACTAGGAAAATAATTGTGATTTTAGCCACCATCAATGTTCACTATTTAACTAGAAGATAGAGATTCCATGGATTGCAAATGAAGTGGATCTATTTTAAATCCATCATGAAACCAAAATAATAATTGATTGTGATATTCACTAAGTAATTCGTTGTCATATTGCCAAAAGCTTTTGTCAAAATTACATATTTTCACATCCTTGAATTGTATATATTTCTTTATTTTTCTTTTTATTATGTTGTCACTTTATTTGGCTAGTTAAACAATGAATGAAAAGTGATTAGTGTATACTTCTTCCTTTGAGGATCAATACTCATTAATTTCCTATGTGTTAGAAAGTATGCCCTCAAAGACTATGTATTCTATGTAAACATATTGCAATAAAATGTTTATTCATTCAATTTAGTTTGTTTCTTATATTATTGCACATTTAAGGTCCAAGTATGACAAGTAATGGTCTATGTTTATTATCTTTCTTCACAGTAAGGTATAGACTATAGATACTTGTCATATAAGTAAAATTGAGTTCTTAGTCGTTTGATGGAACTGGGCATTTCATCAAGGTAAGACTATGATGCCATGATTTCCAATGAGGAATGGTTTACCTTGAATCAGTGAGTAGTTCACTCACATCATTGTCATAAGCGTATTTCGAATACGTAGAACGGGACCTGTAGTAGTGGTCTCTCTTAAAGTACTATAATTGTAGAGACCAGACTATTACTACTACAGTATGGACGGATACCTTCATACTTGAGTATGAGTTGGTGGTCTGGCGAAGCTAGTCTTTTGTACTTTGACGTATGTTGGGTAAGATTTCTTTTGTAAGATTAATATACTTGTACATTTGGTGCGTTACTCTAGTTAGTTAAGACGGATTCATGCAACAGAGTTTGTATGCTTCACTTAGAGAGGTTAAATCACCCCCTTGTGATTGTCCAGGACAATCTAATGATCTAGGGCCTTTGGAACGTGACTCTAGAATGTGTGCTTTTGGGTAGCTTCCAATGATAAGCAAGTACATTCAAGCGAGTCATGGATTATCGGACTAGAGATCTAAGGATGGTAGATGTCTTTGAGATGGGTGTTAGTACATTTATCCTGTCTCATTGATGGGTGTTACATAGAAGGGTATTACTGTCATTACAACTGTAGATCGGAGATATACCTTTCGCAATATTATTCTTGAGGTCAATAAATGGAAAATTTAAAATGATAAAATGCAGCTATTTAATAGTAAAGGCATTTTGGTCATTTTAGTAGCCATGAATAATATGTCTCTTGGTCCTCCGAGTAGCTTAACTTACCTTGGTATTGTTTAGACATAATTTGGGCTTAATAGATAATTATTTAGAAGAGAAACAAAATTTTTTCTAAAAGTCAAATTAAAATTAATTAATTAGTCTTGGGTTTTAATGAGGCACAAAAAGGATAATTAATTAATTAAGAAAATTGGGTTGGAATAAATTAATAATTGGGTTGATATATGTTGACATATATTAAGAGTCCAATTATTATTAATTAATTAGTCTTGGGTATTTAATGAGGCCCGAAAAAAATAATTAATTAATTAAGTGGATTGGGTCAGTCATGGATTGTGTTTTTTAGCATGGCACCTAGCCCATTAGGTTGGCCAAATATAGTGACCTAAGAAGCAAAAAAAATACCGACATTGTTATTGTGAGTTCTCTTCTCTGGATTGTGTGCTGTCTCCCTTCTCCCTCTCAGGTCTTTTGTCCTTTCTCTTCTCTCTCTATAGTAGAGTGAGTTTTTATTATCCAAAAGTAGCTCTCACCAAGCTAACGCCAAGAGCACGACGAAGAGAAGTAGCTTGTAGGCGCTTGATGTGTAAGATTAGAAGATTGAAATGAGTTCCAGTTGAACAGCAGGCGACTCATTTTCCCCCTCAAACGCAAGAAGAAGTTCCAGTGCAACCCGTCCCTACGTTGGTCAATCTGTGACCTATAAAGAAAATTAAGTATTCTCTCCTAGATGTGGCTAAAAAAACTAAAATATTTTCCGCTGTGTTTTCTTTAATGTTTTTCATTTTGATCCTTCAAGTAGTATTAGAGCCAGGTTTTCATCTAGGAGCATGTACTAGGGTTAAAATTGGAAAAAGGTTGTTTGCTTTACTATTAAAAATGAATCTTTTGTGATTTTATGTGATTCATCAGACATTGGTCTCTAGAATTCATGTACGCCTTGGGGGTAAAGGCATATGGTCATGTATTCTAATGGTCTTCCCTTTGTTTTTCTGGTTTTAAGTAGATTCATTGTACGCCTCATGGGTAGAAGCATAGGCACTTGTAAAGACAGGTTTTTTATGCCTGGTTTAGCATTTTGTTGTATGCTTTTAACTTGTAAATCTTGGAAACTAAAGAACATGATTGCTGGAACTTTTTGAGGGGAGACAAATGGTTGAAAAGTTGGATTTTTCTAGAAATCGACGAACTTCAGAGCTAACCTGGATCGGAATAAGCGCCAGGTCCACTCTGCTAGCTGGAGTTTTTGGAGAAACAGATTGGACCTGGTGCTAGGTGGGCCCAATGGACCAAGTTTGCCCAGAGGTAGTTTTGCACAAATTGTCCAAGAAATAGCAGAGCCCTACTGAAGTTCTATGCCTCAATTTTTTTCCTTAATGTAATCATGTATTGAAACCATTATATGAGGTTAATTTTCTACAATAGTTTTATTTATCTATGAATGAATAATTTGCATAAAAGAGAATAGTAAAGCAAGGAACCACCTTAGGATTAAACAACATCATTATTATTTAATTCATGTTGTTTAATCCATTATTTGGTCAGTTAGGAATGAATGAATGGTTTGAGCATGAAAATGTTTACTTTTTGGTATCATGCTTATTTTGTTTTTGTGATCAAATGCGCAAGTTCTTGTGAGACCAAAGTCTTACTAGATAGGACGTTTTTTATAAAACGTTTTAATCTAAAAAACTTTAAAAATAAAAGAGTTCATGGTTTATTCTTATAAAGGTTTTAATCCTTAACACAGGGAATAATGTTGAACTTGAGGTTATTTAATAAAGTTTTGCCTGGTTATTAACTTAGAATAATAAAATAAATTTATAGTTTATTCTCTTAAAGGATTTAATCCTTGCCACAGAGAATAATATTGAATTTTAGATTTTTACTAAAGTTAATGAAACCATAAGATTATAGAAAGCATTTTAGGGCTGAAAACTCTATTTTCAATAAAAGATTAAGTGAGAGAGGGATTCTAATGACCCCATGGCTTCTATCAGAACTCTTATTAGAGATGGTGAATTTTCTAATTCTAAGCATGACCCCCTATAGGATGGATTTCCACAAGTGTTTAGAACTAATGGAAAAGTAAAATGAAAAGCCTCGAGTATTTGCTAGGATTGACCAACCTACGTTGGAGGTTTTTAGCATTAGATTGCTTGTAGGTGGTGGGAATTAGTAGCCATCCTATCGGTGGAACTTTTCCTAGACCATTACCTATTTTTGAAAGTTTTGATTTGTGACGGTTAGACACTTAACTTAGGATGCTATTAATCGTCCTATGAAACTCTGTTAGCTTTTCTAAGAGCCAAAATATTTGTACTATTGATAATGGTTTTAAGAGTTATCTATTATCAAAGAAATAATATAAAAAATGTACATTTTTATTTCTTACAAACTAAATGAATGTTTTTTGCAATATTTCAGAAATGTCTGGTTTCCGTCCATTGTGAGTCATTCTCAAGGAGAATAAAATGACAGGCCTAAATTATGTGCATTGGAAGAGAAACCTAAATATAGTACTCACTGCCAAGGTGTACAAGTATGTTCTTACAGATCCTGTCCTAAGATTGGGGAAGCATCCACTGATCAGGAGTATGAGGTCAAGAAGGCATGAAAGAGAGTCGATGAGATTGCTAAATGCTACATGTTGACTTCTATGTCTAGTGTGCTCCAATCTAAGCATAAGCACATGGCCACTGCGTGCAATATGGATTTGTAATTGCATACCATGTTTGCTGACAAGAGCCAACCCATAAGGCAGGAAGCTCTTAGCGCAATAACGAACACTAGGATGGCTGAGAGGACATTGGTTCGAGAGCATCTGCTCAAGATGATTGCCTACTTCGAGGAGGGCGAGGTCCTAGGCACGACGATAGATCCTGAGAGCCAAATTGACGTGGTTCATGAAACTCTACCTGATTCATATTCTTAGTTCAAGTTGAACTACAATATGAACAAGTTAGATATGAATTTTATGGAGATTGTGAAAGAGCTCTAGGTAGTAGAAAAGGTTACGAAGTCCGTGTTAAAGGTTTTAGCCTCTTGTTCTACTTCTTACTCTGGAATTAAGGAAAAGCCTAAGAAATTTAAGAAAAAGAAAGTCCAAAACAATATAAGGGCCCAGCCCATAGCACCTAGTCAGGCCAAGCCCAATAGGAAGCCCAAAAGCAAATGTTTCATGTGTGGCAAGAAGGGGCATTGGAAAAAAATTTGTCTGGACTTCTTAGAGAAGTCTACTTTAGGTATTAATTTATACCTAGATTCTATTTTGATGGTTGGATCAACATCCTTCTAGATAATTGATTCTGGAGCCACTGACCATGTCTATAACTCTATGCAGGGGTTCAAAAAGATAAGAAGACTCTGTAAGGGTGAGCATAGACTTCAAGTAGGCAATGGAGCAAGAATATGGGCTGAAGCAGTGGGAGATTTTGAGCTTATTTTTTTATTGTAATAGCAAGTTAGTTCTAAAAGATATTTTATATGTTTCTTATTTTAAATAGAATTTGATTTCACTTTCCAAATTGATGAATCAAGGATATTCTGTTTTTTTTCCATTCTGTTGTTTCCATCAGTAGAGAAAATAATTTAATTTGTACAAGAAAAATATATGGGAATCTTTTTTATATATATTCTATTCAAAATCAAGGAAACAATATTCAAACTAAACCTGATAATAAAAAAGAGAAAGGCCATATCAAATGACTCGTATTTGTGGCATCTAAGATTAGGACATATAAATCCTAATCGGATTTAAAAGCTAATCCATGATGGGCTTTTAGGTTCATTAAGACTAGAAGAATGACTTCAGTGTGAATCTTACCCTAAAGGTAAAATGACCAAAAGGTCCTTTACTAAAAGAGCGGATAATACCATGGAAATACTAGCACTAGTTCATACAGATGTTTGTTGTCCAATGACTATACCAACTAGAGGAGGCTACGAATACTTCATCATTTTCACAGATGATCACACTTGTTTTGGTTACATTTATCTGATGAAGCCCATGTCTGACTCTTTTGATATACCTCAAGGAGTTTAAGACTGAAGTAGAGCATCAAATAGGTAAATTAATTAAAACTTTGAGATCTGATCGTGGTGGAGAGTGCCTCCTCTGTGAGTTTAAGGATTACTTGGTACATCACGGCAAAATATATTAGTTAACTGCACCTGGGACTCCCCAACAGAATGGAGTAGCTGAGAGAAAAAATAAAACTTTGATGGGAATGATCAGAAACATGATGAGTCATACGTCTCTTCCTATTTTCTTTTGGGGGTATATCATAGAAACAGTGGCATATATTTTGAACTTTGTAGATTCCAAATCAGTACCTAGGACACCTTATGAGATATGGACTGGACAAAATCCAGTCTGAACTATCTCAAGATATAGGGTTGTCCAACTTATATGCTAAAAAAAAAAAAAAGTAAGCTAGAACCAAGATCAGAGTTATACTACTTTATTGGGTATCCAAAATGAACAAGAGGTGGATATTTTTATCATCCTCAAGAGCATAAAGTACTTGTTAGCACTAATGTTACATATTCAGAGGATGAGTAAGTTACTTCTACTACTGGTTCAAGGAGTACAGAGTTAGAGGATAAGTTAGTCACTAATTCAACTTCAAGTACTTCTAACACCCCAATCGAAGAACCAAGAGAAACACTACTGGATGTTCCTATACAAACTGAGCCTCGTCGTAGTGTGAGGATCACAAAAGTTCCAAAAAGGTGGACCAAAGAGATCTATGATCTAGTCTCTGATTATCAGGAACAAGATCCCACTAGATACGAGGAGGCCATTACTGATGCTAATACAAACAAATGGTAGCTAGTTATGAATGTCAAGATTGGGTCTATGTACCTCAATTAGGTATGGGATCTTATCACTGCGCCAAATAGGATAAAATCCATTGGGTATAAAAGAGAAAAAAATGTGCGAATAGAAAGGTTAAAACATATAAAGCAAGGTTGGTTGCTAAACGTTATACTCAGAAAGAATGATCGATTATGAGGAGACCTTTCACCAGTAGCTATGCTTAAGTCTAACTGAATTCTATTAGCTATCGCATGTCACTATAACTACGAGATATGGCAGATGGATGTCAAGATAGCCTTCTTAAATGGCTATCTTAGCGAAGACATCTACATGTCCCAACTAGAAGGTTTTGTTGATAGAGGTCAAGAACAAATTATCTGTAAGCTTAAGAAGTCCATCAATACACTTAAGCAAGCTTCACTGGCATAGAACTTACATTTTGGTGAAACCAGTGAAAACTTATGGGTTCATTCAAAATGTAGATGAACCATGTATGTATAGGAAATCAGACAGTGGCAAAGTGAATTTCTTGGTACTTTATGTGAATGATATTCTACTTATTGAAAATGATATAGGGATATTGACATCCGTTAAGGTTTGTCTATCTAGTCAATTTAGCATGAAAGATATAGGAGAAGCTTGCAACATTCTAGGCATTAATCTTCTTAAAGATAGGAAGAAAAGAATGTTAAGCTAATCCCAGTCTGCTTACATTGATAAGATATTGGTCAAATACAGCATAGATTAATGTAAAGGGGCTGTTATATACTTTAGACATGGATTATCCTTATCTTTCAAGCAGTGTCCTTAGGCACAGGAAGACATGTAAAAAATAAGTAGGATCCCTTATGCTTCGGGTGTTGGAAGTCTCATATATGTTATGCTTTATGCTAGGCCAGGTATCTACTTTGCAGTAGGCATGGTTAGTAAACATCAATCAAACCCAAGGGAAGCTCACTAGCAAGCCGTAAAGCATTTACTCAAATATCTCAAGGAAACGAGAAATTATATACTTGTATGACGTGCTGATGTTTTTGTTCCTACTAGTTACACAGACTTGGACTTCCCAGAAGATAAAGATGAAAGAAAATGCAGTGGTGGATATGTCTTCACTTTGTCTGGAGTAGCTATTTCACGGAGAAGTATCAAGAAATCTTACATTACTATTCTACCATAGAAACTGAGTACATTGCTACTTCAAAGGCTTCTAAGGAAGTTGTATGGCTCTGAAAATTCCTCATAGAACTTAGAATAGTATAGTCCTGTCACCATTTATTGTGACAACTCTGAAGTGATGTCACAATGCAAGGAACCTCGAAACCATAGGAAGGGCAAGCACATAGAGAGGAAATATCACCTCATCAAGGAGTTCATCCAGAAATGAGAGATTGTTATCTATCAGATTTGCTCTATCCACAATTTGCCGGATCCCTTTACCAAGCCTTTACCAAAAAATGTGCTTCGCAAATACTTAGATATCACAGAGGTAGGCACTTATAGACTTTCTTAGTCTTTATAGTGCAAGTGGGAGATTGTTGGAAAGTATGCCTTCAAACACTATATATTCTGTGTAAACATTTTGTAATAAAATGTGTATTCATTCAAATTTAGTTTGTTTCTTATATTATTGCATATTTAAGGTCTAAGTATGATAAGTAATGGTCTATGTATTGTGTTGTTCTTCACATTAATATATAGACCATGTGTACTTGTCATATAAGTAAAATTAAGTTCTTAATCATTTGATGGAACTGGGCATTTCATTAAGGTAAGACTATTATGCCATGATTTTCAATGAGGAATGGTTTACCTTGAATCCGTGAATAGTTCACTCGCATCACTGGCATAAGCATATCTCGAATACGTAGAACTAGACCTGTAGTATTAGTCTCTCTTAAAGTATTATAATTGTAGAGACCAGACTATTACTGCTACAACATGGATAGATACCTTTATACTTGACTATGACTTAGTGGTCTTGCAAAGCTAGAATTTTGTAGTTTGATGTATGTTAGGTGAGATATCTTTTGTGAGTTAAATATCCTTGTGCATCAAGTGTATTACTCTCATTAGTTAAGACGGACTTATGCAACAGAGTTTTTATACTTCACTTAGTGAGGTTAAATCACCATCTTGTGATTGTCCAGTATAATCTAATGATCCAAGGCCCTGGGAATGTGACTCTAAAATATGTGCTTTTGGGTACCTTCCAATAATAAGCAAGTACATTCAAGGAAGTCATGGATTATTGGACTAGAGATCTATGGATGGTAGATATCTTTGAGTGGGTGTTAGTACATTTATGCTGACTCATTGATGGGTGTTACATACAGGGGTATTTTTGTCATTACACTTGTAGGTTTGAGACATTGCTTTAGCAATATTATTCTTGGGGTCAATATTTCCATATGGTGATAAATGGAAACACTTACAATGATAAAATGTAGTTATTTAATAGTAAGGGCATTTTGGTCATTTTAGTAGCCATGAATAATATGTCTCTTGGTTCCCGGAGTAGCTCAAGTTACCTTGGTGTTGTCTAGACACAATCTGGACTTAATGCAAAATTATTTGAAAAAGAAATTAAATTTATTCTAAAAGTCTGATTAAAATTAATTAATTAGTCTTGGGCTTTAATGAAGCCCAGAAAAGATAATTAATTAATTAAGAAAATTGGGTTGAAATAAATTAATTAATTGGGTTGATATATGTTGACATATATTAAGAGTTCAATTAGAATTAATTAATTAGTCTTAAATATTTAATGAGGTCCAGAAAAAATTATTAACTAATTATGTAGATTGGGCTAGTCTTGGATTTTTTTTTTTTTTTTTTAGCACGACACCTAGCCCATTAGGGCTTCGTGTTTTCCGCTATTAGAGCTTGAGAATGCCCTAGGCTGGCTGAATATAGTGATATGAGGAGGAAAAAAAATAACGACATTATTCTTGTGAGTTCTCTTCTCTGGAGTGTGTGCCGTCTCCTCTTTCTCTCTCTGGTCTTTCGTACTTTCTCTTCTCTCTCTAAAATAGAGTGTGTTTTGATTATTCAAAAGTAGCTTTCACCAAGATAACACCAAGAGCAAGGTAGACTCATACTCTGGAAGACAAAAAGAAGTCGCTTGTAGACTCTTGATGCGTAGGATTAGAAGATTGGCGGGAGTTCCAGTTGAACAACACACATCTCCTTTTCCCCCTCCAACACAAGAAGAAGTTCTGGTACAACCCATCCCTACGTTGGTTAATCCGTGGCCAATAAAGAAATGTAAGTACTCTCTCTTAGATGTGGTTTGAAAAACTAAAAAAATTTCAATTGTGTTTTCTTTGATATTTTTCGTTTTGATCCTTCACTATGATATGCTTGCGATGGGTATACTTTCTCATATATGTACTTTGGGATTAATGTTTTATTTAAAACTTGGCTAAAGGATGGATTTAAATTTGATGATTTTTATACACCAAACCTCTCTCGTGGATTGAATAATAATAGGAGTAAGGGGGATAGGCACACTCCTCATCATCTTATCAAGAATGTAATCATAAAAGACCCTAAACTCATTGAAGCAACTAGTCTTAGGGTAAATTTTGAAAAAGAAATGTAGACTAGGGCACGTAGCTGAGCCTCAAGATCATTATTGGAGTAATAGAGATACTAGCCTATTTATCCTTTCCTCCACATCTGTAAATTGTCCTAACAACACTCACATCCTAAGAAGGATTAGAAATAATATTTTGATTATTATGGTCCATAGCTATCCAAGGACTATCATCAGGTACACCCACGATCCTAGCTAATCGAGTCCTATCAAATTCAATTAGCACCCCCTTGACCATAGTAGAAATGACCTGGAGATTAGGTTTCTTCTTATCCTGCTTGCTTGCATAAAACTCTTTCACCCTCACAAGACAATAAGCTCCCCCAAGTCTGATGATAAGCTCCTAACCCAATCTCCTAAACATAGTGGAAACTACAATGAATTATCGAAGGAAGGATTATATATCTTTTCTACTATGACTTTGTTATGTTGGTGACTTTGGTACCGTATTTAACGTGTAGGATCAAAGAATTAGGTAGACTAGGCAAGTAGAGGCTCAAAAGATAGTGTAAAAGATTATGAAGCTCTAGCTCTCATTGCCCCAGATGTCATTCCCTTAGGTCTTCTAGATATGATGAAGATGTGATGATAGACAAATATAGGACAAAGGAAAGAAGATAAAACTCACTCAAGATCACACCTTAATACACAATTAACACAACTCTCCACTTCCTCACAATTACGACACTCTCTCAACTCATTCACTGCCTCAGAATATTAATAAACACCTCACTAATACAACACCAACCCACTCCCCCAACAATACCTACAAAAAAGATAGCCATTGTCCAATCCTAAACATAATATCAATTCCCGTGATCAAATTAGCAATGCCATGCATGTTACAATGTTAATCTCATAATCACAATATCAAGTTAAACATTTAAATACATTAGCACAACAATGATTTCTCAATATTAGAAGAACATGCCTTTATAGGCACAAAATTACACACATAAAAGACATGCTCAGTAGCTACCAAAAATATTTAAGACATGAATTACATTAACAAAATATCATTGTCAATCAAATACCTATGATATCTACTTTTCAAAGAATGTAAAATGTCCATCCAATCTAAGAAACCAAGAAAAACGAGAATTTTCAAACCATAATGCACATGAAAATATCCAATAATCAATATGAAAAATTGAATCATAGAAATTGCAGAAAAATTATACCACAATGATCTCCAGTTTATGAGAAATGATCCTATGCAAAAAAGATTGAAGAAATTGTGCACCGGATGGAAGGACTGAAAAATGGGATTTGCGAAGACAAATTGGATTTTTCTTGATTCCAATCCAAAACTTCAAGACCAAAGCAATGCTTTTGTGATTGGAAGGTGTTTTGGAGGGATAAAAAATGACCTAGCGGTGTTTTGAAGTAAGACCTGGCATTGGGTTGAGAGAAAAAACGAGAGAGATGAAGAGAGTGTTTGAAAAAATGGCCAAATTTAGCCATTGAAAGCCTTATGGACGACGGGAGCCGACACCAGGTCCGAGTATTAGGCCTGGCACCGAGCCAAGGCTGTTCATCATCCATTTCTTTAGTAGTGCTAGCTCGGAGCCTGGGTAAAAGTTCGGGCCTGGCTCTAGGTCAGCTCTGTCCAACTAAAAAAAATAATTAATTATATATTTATTTAATAAAAATAACAACAATTAAAACCACAAAATCAAGAAACAAATTCATTCGAAAAATTAAAAGAATAAAAAATAAATGAAATCACACAAAAATGAAAGAGATGTCCTAAAACTAAAATCAGTAAAAATAATCTTTTTCCACGGTTTTGATCACGTGGACTTATCCCAGTGTTTCCCAGAAGAGACCCCGTTTGATGGTTTCCAAGGAGTTTGGCCAATTGTCAAATTTGATTTTTGAGATTGCGCATGGACATCTTCAAATTCCCTGTGGTTGCCTCTACTCCTTAAAAGCATGTTTTCGTACTACTTACCATTTTATTAACCAAGCCCTCCAATGATGGCTTAAATGGTGGTACATTGTAGGGCAAAGGGGGTTGAGTCCTTTGATTTTCTCCAAAGTTAGAAGAAGTCTACCTCAGATTATTTTGATTGTTCCATGAGAAATTGAGATGGTACTTAAAGCTTGTCACCTTGTCCTATATTGTCCACAAACGTAGTGTGTTCTAACGACTCTTATGATGACCCCATGATTTGGCACTTATAATTTGGATGCCCTTCCCCACAAAAATCACAACTAATATTCATTACCTGTACTTGGGAAGGAGACATCACCATTTGGTCCATCTTTTATGCCAGTGCCTCTACCTTAGCCTCCAAAGCTGCCACTGTATCCATCTTGTATACTTTATGAACATGAGCTTTTAACCTTGATCTACCCCATGCATAGTTGTTTGTTGCAAGATTTTCAATCAAATCAAACACTTTCTTCAGGATCTTAGAATTAATGGAACCTTCTGTAGATACATCAACCAATTTCCTTATAGTAAAGCCTAAACCACTATAAAAAATTTGCATTTGCATACCTAACTCGAACCCACAATGAGGACACTTTCTAAGCATCTCCTTGAACCTCTGCCAACACTCATAGAGATTTTTAGATTCTAACTATTGGAAGGCAAAAATATTGGTCCTAAGCTTGGACGTTCTAGTTGGGAAAAAATATTTTGCCAAAACTTTCTTCGCTAAAATATTATGTGCGATAACAAATCCGGCTGGCAAAGACTTTATCTCTCAAGGAAAAAGGGAAAAATCTTAGTTTGATAGCATCTTTAAAAACCTCATTTATCTTAAATGTATCACAAATTTGTAAAAAACTTGCAAGGTGGGCATTAGGATCTTCCTCAAGTAGCCCATCAAATTACACGATGTTTTAAATCATTTCGATAATGTTAGGCTTTATCTCAAAGTTATAAGCTTCTATCCTAAGTCTCATAATGTTCGAGCCTGTACCCAAGATTGTAGGCTTCACAAAATCATCCGTAGTCCCCCTGTTAATTCCACCATTACCATCATTGTTTGGTTGGTTAACCTCCATATTGTCTTTCACCCTTCACCAGACCACCATTTGAATCTTTGTTAATGTTTTCTCGTTCTCAGGATCAAGATCTACTGTGTCATCTTTAGATCGTTGGGTCATACATTAAAGGTTAGATCTATAGAGAAAATAAGATAGTGTGATTATAAAATTTACAAGTTAAACAATTACTGCACAAATTAAGTTAGTGATGATCACAACATATACTAAAATTACAATTATACAAACAACAAGATGCAATGCCTATTCATACAAGGAACGTATATACCTATTTACATATTTACATATAGACATATTGATAAGGGAAAATTTTATCTATAATTTTCTAGTTATTTAAGGGTATTTTGTGATATATTTATTGTAATAACTAGATACATTCTTTTATATTTGATATTTTACCCTTGGAAAGGTGTTTTGAGATTTTGTTGCAGAAAAAGATAAAAAAAGGACAAAACCAGCGTCGGCCATAACTCACGGAGTCAACGCCAACCCCGATATGGATAACAAGGGATTTTTTGGAAAAAAGGATAGAGCACAACCAAACTGACTAGAGCACTGCCGGTGCCAACCATGACCTTCGAAGCCAGCACTGGCTGCATTCTGTGCAACGTTGGCAAGCTTTCCAATTTTTGCACATATTTGGTAATTTCCAAGAGTTTTGGTATTTTTCAATCTATACTCAGCCCAGAGCTCTTAGGTGATGAATTTTACAATCTTAGAAGCTTATTTAATGAAGAAAAACACAAGAGAAGAGTATGAATTCAAGGGTCAAATCATTAAATCACTCATAAAAGGTGGAATTCATCACATCAATGAGCATTGTTCAAGAAAGTTATCAAGGAAGAAGAATGAGGCTTGTCTATGAGTTCCTTCTTTAACTTTCATTTTCTTTTTCTAGAATAATGATGTATTTAATGTTTTCATTGTAATTTGACAATATTTTAGGATTCATGCTTTTTGTATTAATTTAGCTATTTAATCAATTTTCTATCATTCTTGGTGTATGATTACTTGTGATCATAGAAGAATTAATGAAGTTAGATTTACTTCTAATTAACTTGGAAAACAACGTTAGAAGTTGATTTAATTTTATTGATTTCATACTTGTTATTTTTTAACGGACTTAGGAAACGAAGTTAAGACCAAATAACCTAAGTAATCAAAGACTAGTTAATTTCGCCTAAAGAATATGGTTGTTGACTAATTTCATGCTTATAAGGAACTGTGTTAAATGTATCTTTTTGGTTATGTTGGTTTGATTGGGAAATCTGATAATTTAATCAAGATATAGTGATTCCATAGATTGGGAAAGAAATGGAGTCTATAAAAGTGAATTCATGAGTTGGGAAACGATTGAACTTTACTTTATATACCTTTATGATACCAACATGATGATTAATTGAGATTGTTGTTAAATGATTCATTTTCAAGTTTTCTAGGATTGTTGTCTAAATTACTTATTCCTACATCCTTAGATTGTACATGTTGATTTATTTTTCTTTTTATTATCTATCACTTTATTTGGTTGGTTAAACAATAAATGAAAAATTATTAGTGTGTACTTATTCCTTTGATGATCGATACTCGTTAGTTCCCTATACTATACTTGAAATGAGTATACTTGCTCATATGTGTTTTTTAGAATTAATATTTTAATTAAAACTTGACTAAGGGATGGATTTAAATTTGGTGATTTTTATACACCTAAAATTTATGCATTAAGTTTTTGGCGCCGTTATCGGGGAACAATATCATGAAAGCTTAGGTTTTGTTGATTTAACCATGTGTATGTGTTTATATGTCTATATGTGAATATGTGTGTGTGTGTGTGTGTATATATATATATATATATATTATGGAAATATAAATGGATTCATATTGATCAAAAGATAAATACAAGGGAGTTCTCTAGTTAATAGTTAAGAGGACTATTAACTAGTTGTGGTCAATACAGTTTTCAAAATGGGTCAAACTATTAGGGTAAAAAGTAAATATAACAGTGTACACATGTGTTTTGATCCTCTTAGCAATATCCATGAACTGGTAAGTAGCTCTATCAAATAGCACCCGGTTACGTGCCATCCAAATGTAATAGAACATGGCGGCCATAGCAGTAGCCTTAACCTTAGCAAGCTATGAAGATCCACAGTTGCCTCTCTTGAACCACCTAAGGCACGAGTTGGTCATATTCATAGCTCATGGAAATCCAAGCAACACTTTAACTCTATCCAAATAGATGCAGAAACCGAGCACTTGAAAAATAAATGGTTGGTCATTTCCGATTGTGCCTTACATAGTGGGCAAGACAGGTCATCCAGCTAGAACACTAGTGCATCCTTAGTCTTCAACCATCCTCTTGCACACAACCAGACCATGAATGAATGCTTGGGGGTAAGACCCTTCTTCCAAATAGTGCTGGCCCAATAAACCTTCAATGTGGTTATCCTAAGGTAGTCGTATGCTTGGGTGGTGAATTATGTGGTACCCATTGCCCAAGTGTGTAGTAGAGCTACTGTGTGGTGCTCATCCTTTTCCCGTTCCAGAATTATGTCTTTAATTGCTAGTATTCTACGCAACAGTGGAGAATAGTCCCTATGATATTCTATCTCCCAAATTAAGCTGCCCTTCATATAGTAGTTGTCCAGCCATTTAACCCACATGGATTATTTCTTTGCTTGTATGTCCCAAAGAATTCTGGCCTACAATGCCCCATTCCATATCTGTAGATGTCTCAAGCCCAATCTACCCCCATTCTTGGGTAGGGATATATCCTTCTAAGAAACCAATGACTGTTTTGAGTCCCACAAGAAATCCCAAGCCATCTTATCCAACTGACTAATTACTACAGCCAATGTCAGAAGTATGGATAGCCAAAAACACTCTACCCCTTATAGGACGGTCTGGATCGGTTGTAGTCGCCTAACATAAAATAGTGAACGTGCTGACCAACGCCCAATATAGGAGCCAATTTTGTCCAATAAAGGTCTATATTATGATGTCCTGATCTTACCAATCATGATCTGTAATCCCAGATAGAGAAATAGGAAATGCCCAAGGGGGATGCCCATTTCAGCCAGTAGAGCCTCCTGATCAGTCCTCCTTATTCCAGCTAGGTATATGTTGGACTTATCCCTACTAGTTTCAAGTCTAGAGCACCGTTTAAGTTCATCAAGGCAGCCTAACAATATGCGTACTGATGGACAGTCACCTATAATGAATAGCATAAGGTCATCCGCAAATGTTAGGTATGTAATTCGTAGGGCCTCACACTTGGGATGGTAGTTGAAGACTATCCCTAGTATGTGCACTTTGATGCCTCATGAGAAATATTCTAAGCAAATGATGAACAACATAGGAGAAATCAGATCCCCTTGTTGAAGTCCTTTGGCTCTTCTAAAGAACCCCTGCACTGTCCCATTGATAGCTACCGAGAATGAGGTTGTGGTCACACACTGCTCTATCCAGCCCACAAATTGGTGTGGAAAACCCAGTTCAATTAGTAAGTCTAGTAAGAAGGCCTAGTTAACTGAGTCATATGCCTTCCTTAAGTCCACCTTAATTGTGCACAGAGAAGAAACACTAGTCCTGCTATACGCACGCATTAGCTCCTGAACTAGTAGGATGTTATTAGGCATGAGCCTATCCTGTTTAAACGTCGTCTGCGAGATGTCCAAAAGATGAGAAAAAATGATCTTTAGTCTATCAGCCAGAATTTTGGAAATGATCATGCATACCACATTGCAGCAAGAAATTAGCCTATAGTCCCCGACCTTGTCTACATGGTCAGACATAGGTACCAGGGTTATAACTATATGGTTGATCTACTTGTGCAGTCTACCTGACAAGAAAAATTCCCTAACCATCTCACAGAGACTCTGCACAACCATACCCCTAGCTTTCTTGAGAAAAAAAAACAGAGTACCCGTCCAGCCCCGGTGCTTTGCAATCTCCAACGTCCCACAGGGTCATTTTAATATCTTGATATGTTGCCTCCCTAACTAAGTCTTTACCCACAAGTTCCATCACCACTTGGAATGCCCTAGCTGAAAATTTTCTTGGCAAATATTTTCCTCCAGCTAGAACCTCCAAACTTAAAAACAAAATTTTTGCCTTCCAACAATTAGATTCTGAACCTTTGTATGAAAGTTGGGAGAGGTTCAAGGAGATGTTGAGAAAGTGCCCATGTGAAACCCTAACTAAAACCAACCTTAGAGTAAGGGGTCGAGATGCATATCATATTTTCTTGCATGCATAAATATATTTTTATATGATTTGATGTGCTTTAGATACGTGATTTGTAGTCTAGATGGCTTAATTGTTCTTAGTGAGTAAGAAGGGCAAAATGGTAATTTTGCTTGAGGTAGAAATAGGGAGATAGCTTGAGAATTAAATAGAAAAAATATTTGGAAGAGAAAATAAGAACAAGAGTTGTTGTGGTTTAGTGGATGGAGCTTTGGAATTTATACTTGAGGTCTTGAGTTCAAATTCCATCATTTGAGTTTTAGCATGATTAAATTTTATTTTTGTTAGGAATGCTATATTTCGGCCCTTGCATGCCTTAGGGAAGAGTAGGAGTGTTGTCCTAAGGGAGACATGAAGGGAATGTCCTAATTCCAATCTTGTGCCCTACAAAATTTCTAAGGGATTCATACCCTTCTTGATCTCTAACTTTCCTTAATTCTTAATCAATTAGGTTGTTCAATTTATCCAAGCCAATTTTATTTCCAGAAAATTCTAGAAAGGTTCTGTGATATTGAGGTTTCGAAAAATGTCTATATAAGGATATCTTGTTGGCCGAAAATAGGGAGGAGTTATGGAAGGTTCCCAAGAGAATTAATCTCCATGGTTGAACCTTCAAACTCCAACCTATATGTGTTCATCTTCTTCAGTAGTAAACTGGAAATTTTTCCAGCTTCTTGATCAATCCAATTGTTGAAATTTTCAGCCATCTTTGCCTCTCAAATACTGCCATAAAAATGACCAATTCACTCAGCTTGAAGAATGAAAACTTCAGCCAAAACCGGACTGTACGAAAGCTGTGCAAACCAGGAAAATTCCTGGACAGTTTCGCAACTTGGTGAGTCGAAAACCAAGTTGTTTCTTCCAGCAATTCAACCTTGTTCTTCCTCCATAAAGAAGGATGGAAACCAGCCTTAAAGGATTCCCCAAAATCCCTTCAAAGCTTCTGCAAGTTGGCTGAGGCATGGCAAAAAAATCTGCCCAGAAATTTCAGCAAGCCTTGCGAAAGGTTAATTAGAATTTCCAGCGTTGTTCCTTCTTCACCCTTATCCGAAACTCATCCCATTTTTCTATAAAACCCACCTTGAACAGCCATGAACTGAACTTCATCATCCCCACCAGTGTTCTGCATGAAAGGAGCTCCATGGCTGCTCCTAAAATCTTTCCATCAATCACTCCAATCAAGCCATCAATTGGAGTCCAAAATTCTAGCAAAATATTCCAGCAAACTCCCATAGATTAACCCTCAACTAACCAGAAAATTCCTTCACCATTATGCTCCATATTTCGGCCACCCTAAAGCTCATTCAAACATCATTCAACTTAATAGAAATTCCAGCCAAGCAGCCAGCCATTGTAGCTTCCAAAAGACCTCCATCAACAAAGATCTACTTACCTAAATCATATTTGCTACCATAATTGATTCCCTAAAGTATTCCTTTTGAATTTTAAACAACCAACTTTCCTATTTCTCCCAAATCTGAAAATCCAATTACCAAAAATCTCCAAACCATTCGGCCACTCCTTCCAAGCAAAATTTCAGCCAAGCTTCATCCATTCTCTCTAATCTCTCCAAAACTCCAAGAACACCTACCACAATTCTCACGCCTAAGACCACTCAAAACCTCTCCAATCTTCTCCAAAAACTCCAGATCACACCTACTCATCCTCTTGAATCCATTTCTACAACTTTTAACATCAAACGCTGAAATCAAAGTTCCACTTTCGAATAAAAAACCAGAATTTTCTTAAAGGCTCAAGAACACTTCCAAGGTAAGCATGATCAAATAACTCCATCTTCTTCCATCTTTGACCTTAATGAATATGTACTAATGAACTCTCTTTTTCATTCTCTCTCTCTCTCTCTCTCTCTCTCTCTCTCTCTCTCTCTCTCTCTCTCGACCGAATGGTTACTTCCACCATGGCCATTTTTCTTCTTCTCCTTGGACAGATCAAGCTTTCCTAGTGAGAGGATTCTCTTGAAACGTCTTCAAGGTAGTCATCATTCAAGTAAGCCTCTTCAATCTTCTCTTTAAATTCTAGATTCATGTCTCTTGGATGTAGTTGGATGAGATTAGAATATATTTGGAGATTGATCATGTGTTTTTTTTATGGAGTTGAGATTGAAGCATAGAATGAATGTGTTTATATGATGAAGATGGGATTGATGCTTGTGATGATTTGTCTTGGTTGAATGTATGTCATTTTTAGGGTTTGTTGCATGCCTTCATGTCATGAGTAGTATGAATGATCAAGCATGTTAGAGATTATGTCACCTTTGATGAATAGGGTTTTATGTTCATGTATTCTTGTTAAGGCCATGAATATGATTATATTTAGTGGAGTTTGGATCATGTCTTGGTAGATTTGGATTTATGCCTTTATTCATGATTGGATATTTTATTGATTGGTGTAGAGTGTATGTTCATGATTATGATTAGCAATAAGAATTATGATCATGACCTTGTTGTCCCTAAGCTAATTGAGTTAGCCAATTTTATTTCATCAATAAAATGATTAATACTATAATTTCTCTAGTGATTTCAAAAACCCTAGGAAAATGTGGATTTGGACTATTATATAAAATAATGATATTTTAATCAAATAAATGATAACTTTTATTAAAGAAATAAAATATATAGATATTACATAAAATAATAATATCAAATAAAGCCTTTTATATAAATAATCATAATAGGTAAAATATTAATTTTGTAAGTCTTATATTCATAAATACTATTAAAGTTTATTTATTATCTTTTAGTCAAGGCATATTAAAATTTACTTATTATTAATTTTATTTACCAATTATTTTCTAACCATTAGTTATTATATCATTATTTTAAATAATATCATCTAGGCCTAGGATCCTTCATCAAATAAATTCTAATTTATTTATAGCAAGATTTAAACCTACAATTTATTAGTAACTATTTCACAAACCCTAGTTATTTTAATATCAAGCTAGATTTATTTTATAAACCCTTTTATTTATTATTTAGCCTTAAAGTTTGGAACACTAGGGTCATGATTGTAGTAAGTCGAGCTAGGTTTATTTATGAAAGTAAATTTTAGCTTAAGTTTAATTATGGCTTATGTTTACCCTAGGCGGGGTTAGGTCAGCTTTTGGAGATCTTTATTTTACCTCACGCAAAGGATCAGGTAAGCTCCTGCATAAAACCTGTTTGTTGCAAAAGTTGTTATGGCAAGCTAAACACGAAGTTTGTGAACACTGATTTGGTAAAGGCAATTAGGGACTGTTTCCTTTCTTGTTTCAGTCAAGCCAATTATTTGAAAAATAACAAGTAGTTTTATTCAAACACTAAACTATTTCTAAAACTAATTTTGACAAAGACTTTGGAAACCCTTGATTGCCACTTTCAAGAAAAGCTATGTTTTATTAGTTTTCTCCCAAGTGAGATCAACTATGTTGAGTACTCAATAAGGGTAGGCTAGTAATATTAGTTTTGAAGAGCAAGAATGAGTCTTCTGGCAGGAGGCTACCTCCAGTAGATGAACTCAACTTAGAGAAACGTCAATACTACTTAGTCATGCCGGTCTAAGCTACCAGGTTTCAGTCATGTGGACTGTGTGTTGCCGAAGTGGACAACTGGTTTTGTTTGGGTGTAGAGAAGGAGGAGTATCTTACCCAGTGGGCCAATCACCTACTTTTTGTCAGTTTGTACAAAGTATGGCATTCTGACCATTGTATGATTATGGGGCCCAACGTGTGGTAACCCATGACCACCCCTTTAAGTGGTTGATCTTATTGTATATGTATGGATAGAAGAGCCAAAACATCACTCTTGATTTTGAACATTGTTTATTACTTGCCAGTATTTTTCTTATGAAGTTCTTGCACTTTGCATTTACAAATTGTTTTTACTGAACACTCAAAGCACACACGAACTTACTGAGATTTTTATCTCATCAACCTTTTTACCATAATTTTAGGTCGATCCTACTGTGGGGATGAGTAGCTAGTTGTTGCCTGCTTGGAAGATATTCTGTTAGCTATTTTATGTAATACTTTGGGAGTTGAGAGTGAACAATTTTTATTTTGGATTTGTCTTGAATTTTTGGATTGTAATAAGTTTAAATTTTAAAGTATTATTTTATTTTTGTCTATGTGACCTAGTTATAAAGACCCCATGTCCTTTAAACGGGGCGACATCCCCAGCCCTATTGGGCCTAGGTAGTGGGGTGTTACAGCCTACACCACAAATTTGAGTTAGGAATGCAGATGCTCATCTTTCTTAATGGCCTTACGTTTGCAACACGACAAGTGGCAGACTCTTCTGCAAGGGGTTCCATCAATCATAAGACCTCAGAACAGGTCTTCGGTCTCATTGAAAATTTAACTTCTAATAACTATTCTTGGGGAAGTGCAAGGTCTAGAGCTCGTGTGCAAGAAGTGCACAAAGTGGATGCTATGGCAGCTTTGGAAGCTATGGTGGATATGCTCTTTGACACTACAGAATAAAACTTCTTGGGTTATCTTGACTTCTTTCTTTCGTACTATATGTTTTTCTTTTTCGTACTATTTTCTTTACTTTTTGCTTATTTTTCTTTTCTAGTTTTTATGCTTTGGTGTATTTCTTTTGTGTATTTTTCTTTCTAGGTACTTCAACAATGCTCATTTCTACTGGAATTCCACTCTTTTGTAGGAGAATGCACACTGCAATGGAAGTATTTTCGTTCTTCTCTTTTTCCCTTTATTTTTGGTCCCGTGGCAATATTTCCTTACTCTATTTGTTTGGCTATTGAGGATAATGTCCAGTTTAAGTATGGGGGAGTGGTTAGAATGGGAATTCTTCTATACTTCATTCTCCTTGAAATTCTTTGAACCTTGGAATTCTTCTATGCTTCATTCTTCTTAAAATTCTTTGAACCTTTTGAGCAAATTTTTCAATTTTTTTTCTGATTTTTTTTAGCTTTCAAGATGTATTTTTAATGCATGTCTTTGTGCTAGATCATAGAGTATATGTTCTATATCAGTTGTGGCTGATGTATGACTTTTTGCACGCACTTAGACAAGTAGTTCTTGATCAAATGCTTTATATTATTTTTAAACCTATTTTTCTGCTAAAATTCATTAAGTATTCTAGAACTTACTTGAATACCTCTCGAGGTGAAATAAGAAAGGCATTCATGATTTAACTTAGGAATGACGGTAATAGGCCTTCTTTGGATAGTTTGAGCTTTTCAAGCCTACCTATTTTATATTATCCCTAGTGCCTATTTTGAGCCTAAATTGTTGATTAAACCCATTATCATACTTTGTCCATTACTTCTTTCTAAGAGTTTGATTTACCTTCCAAATCTTTGGTTGCTGTTAATGGATAAAAGTACAAGTAGAAGAAGTATGAGGGAGAATGCTTATGTAAATGTCATGACTTGTTACTTTCGATCATGCATTATGTGTTGAGTTGGAATTGTGAAAGGAGAAATGAGGAAGAAAAAGAAAGATTGAGAGGGAAAAAAAGCTGCTAGAAAATGTTGAAAAAAACTGAGAAATAAACAACAGCAGCATTTGAAAAGAAGAGAAAAAGAAAAGAAAAGCTGAAAGAAAAAGAAAAGAAGAGCACAGGAAGAATGTTGATTGAATGTTGGATAAGAATTGCTAAAATTTTGATGTTCTTGTGCAATATGATTGATGAGTTGAGAACTATTGATGAAAGGAATTCAAGATTTGCTTGAACTGTAATATGATTGCTATACAAGGTTATGGGTTTTTGATTGGTTTTGTGATAGGAGAGCAAGAAAAGTTTGGAATCTATTGGTACATGTTGTTTATCCTTTTCTTGCAAACTCTCATCTTCTTTGATATTTGATTTTCCTATATCCTCCGTTTGACAGCTGCATTACAAATCCTTTAGCCTTACATTACAAGCTTAAAAGTCCTACTTGACCTAAGTAGACTCATGACATGTCTCAGATTAATGGAGAGTGTGTATGAAACGTAAGCTTATGGAATGTATATATTTTTTAACTAAATTCTTTCCAATTGTTTGAGAATGATGTTAAGTGTTGGGATGGTTCTACTAGTCATTCTTCACTTACACAAGTCTTGTATTTGTTATGAAAGGTATAGTAGCATATGTTTTGTTGTATTGAATAAAGATAGCATTGGAAATATTATTTTGAAATTGATTGAGTGATTTTGTAAAAACTTGTGTTTTTCTACTTGTCTTTGATACTTTGCTTGAGGACAAGCAAAGAGCTAAGTGTGGAGGAATGTGATAGAACCTAAATTAGTCATATATTTCTTAGTTATTTGAGGCTATCTTGTGACACATTTTGTGTAATAACTGGTCATATTCCTTCGTATTTGAGATTTTAACCTTGGAAAGGTATTTTAGGCATTATTTTAGATGTTAGAGGTAAAATAAGGCAAAATCGTCGCTAAACAGACTAGAGGCAGTGCCGGCCAGGACAGGAGAGGCAGCGCCAGCCATGTGCTGCTGGCATGCACTTTGAGACGATAAAATATCTACGAAATAGAAGCTGAACAGAACACAGCCGGCATCGGTTGGGAGCCCAGAGGCGACGCCGGCTGCAACCTGAAAGACTTTGCACAAAAATCAAGAAAAATCAGCAAACGGACAGAGAAATAGAACACAACCGGCATCGGTCCTAGACAGGACAGGCGGTGTTGGCTGTGCACTGATACAAGAGGCGGTGCCTCAATTTTCATGCGCGTTTTTGGTAATTTTTAGAGTTTTAGTATTTTCCTACTTCTATTCGGCCAGAAACCCTAAAAAGACGAATTTAGGACTTTTAAAGCCTATAAATAGAGGAAAAACACGAGTCAAAGAAGAGGAAATTCAAGGAGCAAAATAGAAAATCACTCAAATTCAAAGAGGAATTCACCAAATCAAGGAGGAGTGTACAAGAGAGTCTATGAAGGAAAAAGAAGGAAACTTGTCTATGAGTGCTTTCTTTTAACTTTGTTTTCTTTTCTTGGACAATGATGTATTAATTGTTTTATTGTAATTTGACATTATTTTAGGCATTCATGATTTTTAGAGCTACTTTGATATTTTGATTAATTGATTGTTATTCTTAGTATTTAATTACTTATGCTTACAAGATTAATTTGTTGTTTCTTTCTATTAACTTGCTTGGAAAATGGGTTAATGGCTAAGAACTGGGTAATTAAAGGTTAATTGATGTCTGCCAGGATATAGATTTATTGGTTAATTTCATATTTTAAATTTGCCAAGATATGGGGATTTAATCAAGGATTGTGTGTAATGCATCTTTTGGGTGAATTAGTTGAGACAGGATATATGTGTTGGAATGTATGTTCTCTTAGACTAGGTTTCTGATATAAATATCGAATGTTTTAATAAAAGAATTTACTTTTCAGAAATCGTTTGTGCATTTATTTTCTTTGTGCACAATTTCATTTGGAAAAGACCTATTGTGTTTAAATAAGTAATCCATGCGAATGGTGGTATTTCACAGTAAGGTATGGATTATGGGTTATTTGAACACATAAACATTTGTTCTTAACCAATTGATGAGAATGTGAATCTCATCATGTTTAGGTTATTATGTTATGAATTCTAAACGGGGAATGGCTTACTTTTAGCCAGTGAGTAGTCCACTCACTTCATGACATAAGTGTATTTCAAATACATAGAATAGGATCTGTAGTAGTGGTTTATAAAAGTACTATATGGTAGAAACCTAGACTACTACCGCTACAGTGTGGACTAGTTCTCTACGTCTTGAGTATGAGTTGGTGATCTGACGAAGCTGAAAGCATGTACTTTGATATGCTATAGTTAAGGTTCTATCGTAGGGCCAATATACTTACATGTTGAGTATGTGTAACTAGTTAGTTAAGACAGACTTGTACAAGATAATTTCTACACTATATCGCCCCTTGTGGTTGTCTAAATGATCTAAATATCCAGGGCCCTGGGAAACATGACTTGGATGTTTGCTTTAGGGTAGCTCCCTTGGAAAGCAGAAATACTCCAAGAAGTCGTGGATCATTGGACTAGAAGCCTAAAGATGGTAGAAGTCATTTAGAGGGGTGTTAGTACACTTCTTCCTCTCTAAATGTACGAAAATGTGTAGAGGGGTATTTTAGTCATTTCACCTATAGGTTGGAGACTTTGCTAATGCAGCATTGTCCTTGGGGTCAATATTTCCTTATGGTGATATTAGCAAATATTTAAAATGCAAAATACATCTATTTATATATTATGAGTATTTTGGTCATTTTAGTAGCCAAGGCGATGTGTCTTTTTTGTCCTCGGAATAGCCCGTAAGTCCTAAATATTTTTGGGTTGAAGAACTGGTCTTAGTTATAGAGGTTTTATTTTATTCAAGAAGTCTAATTTATTATTGGATTGGAATAAAATAAATTGAGAGAAATTTATTATCTGGTTTAATTGGTTAATGAATTATTCAGGGCCTAGGCCTAGTTTGAATAATTAGAAAATTAACCTGGACTTAAACTAGAGGAAAATAATTAATACTTAATTATTTATTGGGTTATTTATTTAATTAATCCCAATAAATAAATAATTAAAGTTTAATTATTTTTTGTTCATTTGGGCTCATTAATTATTTATTGGGTTATTTATTTAAGCCCAAGGAATAAATAATTAATGTTTATTATTTTGGGTTTTTCGGGTCCAAAAAAAATAATAAATATTATTTTGGCCTAATAGCCTAGACTATAGGATTTTTCCGGACACTGTTCAGAAGAGTTTAGGGAAAAGCCAAATTTTACTTTGTTAATAATATTCGGGTGTTTGAAATATTAAATTCTGGAAATATTATTATTATCAAAATAATTATTTTTGTCTTCATGACTCTTGGCTTTCTGTGTGGAAAAATAAAATAAAAAGAAAAAATAAAAAAATCTCTCCCCATGACTCTTGATTTTCTGGCTTCTGGTTTTGGTTCACATAAGGAGCCAACGAAGCCAACCAAGAGGTGTAAGTCTATGGCTTTCTTCTCAATCCATTTTCTGTGTTCACCAACAAGGATTAGGGAGGGTCATATTCTAAGAATTGAAGAGCCAAGCATTCACTGGAGGTGAAGAAGAAGGTAGACAATTTTTGGCAACCGGAGGTTTCATCCCACGGGAGGAGGAAGCTGTTTTTGGTGATCCAATCCATTCTCCTACAATCTTCAAGGTTTAAGGCACTGAGAGGTATGATTTTAAAGCTTCCATGCTGCTGTTATGCTCTGTTCCATTTTTTCTCTCCATTTTTGTTCTTCCATTGCATGCTCTCTGTTTTTTTTCCAAATCCTACAATATGATGCTAATTTGTCTAGAAAATAGTGATTTCATGAATTGAAAAAGAAGTAAGTCTATCTTAATCCTTCATGATGCCAAGAGAATGATTAGTTATGATAATGACTGGGTACTTTAAGGTCATGTTTGTCAAAATAATGGTTTGAGTTACATAATTTTCCATCCTTAACATATATATATATTCTTTTATTTTATTTTATTTTTCTTTTTATTCTTTTTCACTTTATGGAGTCGGTTCAATAATGAAAGAAAAATGATTAATGCATACTTGTTCCTTGAGAATCAATACTCGTTTTAAACCCTATGCTATGCTTAATGATGAGTACGCTTGCTCATATATGTAATTTGGGGTTAACGTTGTAATTTAAACTTGATTGAAAATGTGCTTATTTTTATATGATTTTTATACCCAAATTCAAACACATCATGGTTCGATCTACCAAGATCTACATCCACTACCTTAAGCTCACACTTAAGAATTTTCAACCAGATTTCATTTACTCAACTTAATAGAATCAATCTGTACCAAATATAAGAGAGGATCACCACACTTAGTTTTCAAAAACCTCTCAATCAACCAACAAATCAAGGCTTCCCAAATGGGTTTTACATCACAACCTTGGTATACAAAAGAGATTGAAAATTAATGGAATAGTAAAGGCTTACTTCTTTTGAGCAGATGTGCACCGAGAACAAGCAACACAAACACTTTTACCTTTAAGACATAATTTGATTTCACTTTGAAACACTATGATAAAGGAGATTTTTATTTTCTATAGAGTGAGAGTGTTTCTTAGAAGAATAGAGCAAAAATCTACAGTCAAATGGAGTTTAGAAGCCTTATATAGAGACATAAAGTGAAGTACCAATGCCTATAAAACGGCTATTTTTCACTGTTAGATTTACCCGCATTTTGGACTCATGTTTCGGATGATGATGCATCCAAAAGACAAGTCCAAAATGGCACTTTTTCAAGCAGAAATGATTTGACACTGTTCACAAGATTTTGGACGAATCTTTTGGATGTAGAATCATCCAAACTACTCAATCTAAAATTCTAAGATATAAAACTTTGAAATCTTTTTGTTTGTGTACTTCAAGGTAGAAATAAATGGAATCATAAGGTAAAAAGATATAGGAATTTACAAGAAATACCTTAATAATGATTCCTATTCTAAAGTTCTTCCATAAGAACTTCTTGGTATGTAATCTCTTAAGCTTGGTCTTCTACTTAATCACCCATTCTTGGATTCCATTGTTCAAGGGTTGCTTAGCAAACTTATTTACATGCCTTAGAAGAACTGAGGTCAAATATATCATATCACATATAGATCACACAAATTAGTCCTCATCAATGTTTGTCATAAGTCAAAACATAGGAGAATGCCCTTAGGGCTAACAATCTCCCTCTTTTTGAGTGATGACAAACTTGATAGGGTTATGATATAAAAATAATGATATGTGCAGAATGAACATGATAGACCGAGAGAAATAAGAATATTTTTCAATGAAAAGTAATCTCTATTTATAGGACTCAAAGAGAGCTTATGCGTTGAAGATAAGAATTTTAGGCATATACTCAAAAGTATGGCTCAATGAACCTATGGCCTAACCTATCTCCTTATCCTCATTCCTTCTGTCCCATGATTATTCCTTAAAGGAATAACTGTTACAATGATTTTATAAACATGTATTGAAGAGAGTTATAGCAAATAAGTCATGAGGTGAGATGCTCCCCCTTAATATGTGTATATATGAATATTTGTAAATTATGAGAGAAAACTGGAGTCAATTTTATACGTCCAAAAAGTACATCCAAAACTTGGTGAATGTGAGTATGAAACTTTTTGGAATTTAAGTTTTGGATGTCCAAAAGGTGTGTCCAAACTAGCATGTAGGTTTAGAAGAATACATTTTTGGACTGGACTTTTGGATCAAGAAAATATAAGTCCAAAACTCCCCCTGTCATAATGCAGGAGATAATGGATTTTTAAATTTTTGATATGTCCTGGTTTTCTCAAAGAGTTTTGATCATTAAAGTGGCTATCCAACTGTCTGAGATTTTTATCAATGAATATGTCACAAAATCATGTCAATAACTTAAAACAAATTTACCAATAACTCTAGTCTAAAAAATACCTTTATTCCTAGAGAGAGTACTTTTGGACGATATTCAGGATACCAAACTGGTGTCCTTTTTGGACATCAGCAAACTGAGATCACAGACCATAAATTTTCATATCAAGCAGTTTATCTAAATCTTGTCATGAATTTCATAGAAAGAATTACAAGACCTTAGCTATATTCAGAGGCAATATATTAGTAAAGAATATCAATTTTAGTGCAGAACATCAATTCAGAGCACAAAGTTTCCCTCATGTTAGTTTACTACTCAAGGACTGTCAAGCAGACTATCAAGCAATTATTCATTAGCGCATTATTAGCAATTAGCCACAGAAAGCATAGCACACTACCACATAGATAATCAAATGAATTTTTCATATGTTCCTAATCAGTAGAATAATCACAGCACAATCAGCGAAGCCAGCACACCCACAATCATAAGCAAAAACTTATCCTAACATTGCCCAATCACAACAGGCAGGTAAAAATACAATTAATCAAATCACATGACAATCACAATCCAACGATAGAGTAGTCAGTTTTCTCCCCCTTTGTCATCAATCAAAAAGAGAAATAACATAAATGAAGCAGGGAAACGGATATATATAGATATAAAGCATTCATAAGGTGAGCAGACAGACTTGTTAAAAGACAAGAAATAAATTGTTCAGATGCAAAAAAAAAAAAAATTAATATTTGTTCAAGATAGTAGTGAGAATTGAGGTCAGTCGGGGTAGAGGTTAGCTAGAGTGCATTCTGCTAATCTAGTCACTTAGGAGATGTGAACTGTTTCAATCTTCGACCCAGCACCTTTTTGGGAGTGTTGACCAGCAATCCTACTTGATTTTCTCTTAACCACAACATGTTTCTGTCTCTTTCCAGATGAGACACGAGGTTCAGGGGAGGTAGGGGCTACTACAACTTTCTGAGGCAGGGATTTTTCTTTGTCGTGTGTAGTAACTATCACTTCCTCAGTAAGTTGTTCTTGTCCAGTTTCTTCCTCAGGGACTGTTGCCTCTGCTGTTTCCTTTGCTAGAGCAGGTGCTTGGTTCATCCTTTTTTGCCTTCTTCTCCACCACAATTAGTCTATTTCCAAGAGTTTGAAGTTATGAACTGAGTCCATCCAATTTAATAGCCAGAGAATTGATGGCATCTAAAGTGCTTTCAGATAATCCTTTGTACTGAGCTTATTCTTTCCCTTTGGCAGAGGATGCTTCTTGAGGTTCTACCTCTTTTTTTTTTTTTTTTTTGGCTCCAACAGAAAGGGCATTCTTTCCTTCATTTTTTACTTTCATCAATCTTTCCTTTTCCCCACCATCTGTGTCACGGAGCAACTTCCATTCATTTCCCATCCTCACATATCCCATGCGCTCAAAGGACTTAAAGCTATATATATTCATTTTTTATTGCGCACAAGGGACTGAATTTAAATCAACATCAAAGTATCTAAAGACTTTTGTTAACAGATTTCCATATGGCAGGGCCTTGCTAAAGGTGTTTCTTATTTGCAACATCAACTTGGCAACCAAGAACCAAAAACTTATTTGCCTTCCTTCAGCCAAGGCTAACATAACCACCATCTGCATTATGTTAATGGAGGTTTTATAACTAAAACTTGGCACCACCATGGTAGAGACCATATGGTGTAAGATCTTGTAGGATTTCTAAATTAATTAAACAGATTAAACGCAGTAGAAAATAGCAAGAAATCCAAGCCATGGATCACGGGTTTGCAGTAGAAACGGGAAAAAGAGAAGATCACGCTTATTACCTCTTGAAGCCGGAATTTAAATTTTTCTTGTTCCAAGAACGCAGGCGTGATCCAGATCACAAAATTGATTCACAGCAACTTAACTGAAGTCCAAGAAAGAACTCCCTCTAATGATAATCCACACAAGGTCGAACGCTCACAATCTCACAATTCTATGCTAGTAGAATTTAGGAGGCTAGGGTTTGATTAATAAGAGAGAGGCGGCTAGGGTTTGATCAAGAGAGAGGCAGAGAAACGGTTTCCTTGTTATTGCGTGAATAGTCTGTGTCTCTTACCCTAAGGAAACCGTTTCCTTATATTTATAGATTTATAATTACCGTAAATTGTAACTTAGTCCTTCAACGTCCAATTGTCAACAAATTGGTCATTGAAGTTTACTTAATTACAATTAGGTCCCATGAATTATAACAAACTTATAATTCACCTATAAATATATTCCCTTCTCTTAATTAACCCCACAATATTATCAAATAATATATTTGAGCATTCAAACCTTTATTGTGTGTGACCCATTAGGTTTCCTGGTCTTATTAGTAGCATAATATGAATTAATTTTAACAATATTAGAATTAATAATCCTTAATAAAATAAAGGATTAAATTTATTAATTCTCTAATTAATAAATCCATATTTAGCATATCAAGAGCGACATCTAGCAATAACTCTTGACCATCCAAAAGTCCAGAAAGTCAAGTGGCTTGACATGAACCTTTCAATAGCAAATTATCAGTGCAATAAACTCCTTTCACCATACAATATCTCATTCGGTCTAGAGCATGGAATTAGTGCCAACTCCCTCCAGAATATTATTAATTCTGGCCTGAATATTTTAGTACTTGTTCAAGAAACCCATTACTCGATGTGTGTATAAATTGAAACCATTTCCATCACATAGTCGCCTTGGCCAAGGACTTCATGAGTTATGATTTCTACAAGTGGCCTTGAGATATACTCTCCTACTATTAGGAGTGGTGAATCCTTTATTGACTTTCTCAACTACTTTCGTTTACTTTACGTTGTACCCTATATCCATCCCTTAGGCAGTCCTAGATAAGACTCCAAAGATTAGAATCAAAGTACAACACTCGTTAAACAAAGTACCTTGGAGATCTTAAGTCTAAGGATACTTGCACACTTGCTATAATGAGATTCTATCACTGGCACTAAATAGTTATCCAAGTGATTATCTCGTAGCTAGGTCATCCAATGAACTTATTCTAAAACAAGCATCCACACGTTAATCCTGAGTATCCCAATATTCACGGATATGAGAACCACCGCTTGATCTAATCAAGAGATATAACATGTGCCAGTCTTGGCGTATTAATAATATCCCATCTTATTAATACTATGACTGGGGATTATTTAAGTACAAACACTACATAGTGTAGTAGGAATCTCACATCATGATCTCTATCATGATTTCCTTAACACTGTGTTGTACTAGGGACTTTATCTAACTGTTTGTATACATATTTAGATATAACAATTAAACTGAAAGATAAAGAATGCCTCTTATTAATTTAATATGCAATATACATGATACACGTGATTGCCTCTAGAGCACAACACTAACAGATCCTACCTTCTCCATTTAGCCATTTGGTGTTTCTGTTATTGGAATTCTCAAAACTCCTTCCACCAACAAATATTTCTTCAAATTTCTTTAAATCAAACATGTCAGTTCCTTCCAAAAATTTATTCGGTTCAAAATACTGAATCCTTCCATCTCTCACTTCACACAGTCTATTTAGCAAATGGTAGTCGAACTCAATATTCTTTCCCCCCACTCTAGAAGTATACCATTGAATTATAAACCCTCCTCCGGTTTTCTCAAGTTGACCTTTCCTCATATTAGTGTAGAATTCCCAAATAAGTGGGGTAAATAAGTTTTCATCGACAGAAAGTAAACTACCCCAACTAACAGATTCAAACAAATTCAACACATTGAATAAATTCAAGAAAAACGATGGATTTACTCGATACACAATAATCACAATTCTATTTCTTGAGACCCAATCATTATAATCAAACTCACTTTTTGAATTTATAAATCGAAGTACCTAAGTCCCGAAACTCTTTTGTTCCGGTGATGATTTTAAGGAATCATAATGGGAGGCCGAGAAATCTGGTGTAGTTTCTTTTCCTTTGTTCGTTGTTGAAGACTTCTTCTTCATCATTGGAGAAGTTTTTCACACCTTCTTTGGTCTCGGTGTGGCTGATTTCGTTTTTAGCATTTTGTTGAGAAGATGAGGGCTTTGACACTCGGATGTTCAAAGAGGAAGAACTCAGAGAATTCTGAGGACGATGGAGTGAGGAATTTTTTATACAAAGTTTGAAAGAGAGAAGGAAAGAAAGTCCTTTGCTAATACCTAGAAAGTTGTGATAAAAATGTAATTAAGTACATTGAAAATGCCACTTTACTCAAAGATTTCAAAAAGCTGTCTTGAGATAAGCGCAAGCATTTTGAAATTCAAACACGAAAATATGGAAGCAATTGTTTTAAAAGGAAAATATGAAACATCAAAGATGATTCCATTTTGGATTCAAGCCCAATCTAAAATATACATCCAAACAGAGCTTCTTTAGGGATAAGTTTTGGAGGTGGGTTTTAGACCTAAACACTGCGTCCAAAATCTTTGTCTTCAACGATTATGCAAGATAAATAAAACTTGTGCAAACAAGTCAGTCATGTGATTTTTACAATTCCCAAACCTCTTCTCAGATTGTTGAATCTTTCTTCGGTTAGAAGTTATGTAAAGATGTCGGCGAGTTGTTTATCAATTGAAACATATTCAACACACGCATTGCCATAAGCATATGATCTTGGATAAAATAATGTTTAACTTCTATATGCTTGGTCCTAGAATGTTGAACAGAATTCTTAGTTAGATTGATAGTGAGGGAAGAAGAAAACAGGGGAGCATGCACTGTACGTGAAAAAAATTGGAGAAAAAATAACCGCGAGCCATAAAGGCCATACGGAAGCGTGAAGATCATATCTTTGCGCTCCTTAACCCTTCTAGGTTGAGTAGGAGCGGATTGAACGACTAGAATCGCCTCGCTTTGTCCACTTGAAGAAGCTTCCAGTTGAACACCCGCTAGTCTTCTACTCCGTCTTGTTTGCATGAACGCCTAGCTTTCTAGCTCTCCGGATATTCCTCTGCCTAACCTCTAATCGGTGAACACAACAGAGAAGAAGAATGGTCTCAAATCTCCTTGGTTCACTCGTTATTGATTAGCAAAGTCCAAGGAGAAAACCAAGAAGAGGGAGTGGCGTGAGACAGAAAGAGAGAGACGTGAGTCTTGTGTAGTGTTAGGGAAATTAGGGTTTATTTTCTACCAGAGACTAGTTTTATTAGTTAGCCAAAACAGGTCTCTCATTATTTGATAAACATATCCCCGAGATTTCAAAACACCCGGATATTATCCTGAGAATCAGTTTGGCCTAACCCTAAACTCCTCTTAACCGTATCTAGAAAAACCCTAAGGTCCAAGCTATTGGGCTAGAAAAATATTTATTATTTTCCTTGGACCCAAAAGGCCCAAAATAATAAATATTAATTATTTATATCCTGGGCTTATATAAACAACCCAATAAATAATTAATGAGCCCAAATGAACCATAATAATTAATCTTTAATTATTTATTTCTTGGGCCTATATAAATAACCCAATAAATAATTAAACATTAATTATTTCCCCTAGTTTAAGCCCAGGTTAATTTCTTAATTATTCATAATGGACCTAGGCCCTAAATAATTAATTAACCAAATAAACTAGATAATTAATTTTATCCCAACTCCTATTTTATTTATTTATTTATTTTATTCCAATCCAATAATAAATTAGACTTTCTGAATAAAATAAAATAAAATAAAATAAAATAAAATAAAATAAAATCCTCTTCAACTGAGACCAATTCCTCAACCCAAAATTAGTTAGGACTTACGGGCTATTCCGAGGACCAAAAAGACACATCGCCTTGGCTGCTAAAATGACCAAAATACCCCTGCTATATAAATAGCTGTATTTTGCATTTTAAATATTTCCTAATATCACCATAAGGAAATATTGACCCCAAGGACAATGCTGCGATAGCAAAGTCTTCGACCTACAGGTGAAATGACTAAAATACCCCTCTACACATTGACGTACATTTAGAGAGGAAGAAGTGTACTAACACCCCTCTAAATGACATCTACCATCCTTAGACTTCTAGTCCAATGATCCACGACTTCCTGGAGTGTTTCCGCTTTCCAAGGGAGCTACCCTAAAGCAAATATCCAAGTCATGTTTCCCAGGGCCCTGGACATTTTAGACCATTCGGACAGCCACAAGGGGCGATATAGTGCAGAAACTATCTTGTACAAGTCTGTCTTAACTAACTAGTCACACATACCCAACATGCAAGTATATTGGCCCTACGATAGAACCTCAACTATAGCAAATCAAAGTATATGCTTCCAGCTTCGCCAGACCACCAACTCATACTCAAGTCGTAGAGTACTAGTCCACGCTGTAGCGGTAGTAGTCTAGGTTTCTATCATATAATACTTTTTAGAAACCACTACTACAGGTCCTGTCCTACGTATTCGAAATACGCTTATGTTATGAAGTGAGTGGACTACTCACCGGCTAAAGGTAAGCCATTCCCCATTTAGAATTCATAACATAATAACCTAAACATGATGAGATTCCCAGTCTCATCAATAGGTTAAGAACAAATGTTTATGTGTTAAATAACCCGTGATCCATACCTTACTGTGAAAGACCACCATTCACATGGATCACTTATTTAAACACAATAGGTCTGTTCCAAATGAAAATTGTGCACAAACAAAAAGTAAATTCACAAACAATTTCTGAAAATAAATTCTTTTATTAAAATATTCGATTTTACATCAGAAACCTAGTCTAAGAAGGCATACAATCCAACAATCTCCTACTTGCACTCTAAGACTAGGTAAGTCAATAGGTGCCCACCCCTATGGCGTCCAAGTGTCTCTTGAAGACTCTCTCAGCCAAAGGCTTGGTGAATGGATCTGCTAGATTGTTTTCTGAGGCAATATGCTCCACCACGACTTCCCATCTATGGATGAAATCCCAGATCAGGTGGTACTTCCACTCGATGTGTTTCCCCTTCTTGTGGTTCCGAGGTTCCTTAGATTGCGATACTACTCCTGTGTTGTCGCAATACGTCACAACTGGCCTGTCCATATGTGGTACGACTCCAAGTTCTGAAAGGAACTTCCGGAGCCAAATTACTTCCTTGGACGCCTCCGAAGCTGCCACATACTCAGCTTCCATGGTTGAGTCTGCAATACAAGACTGCTAGATATTTCTCCATGAAATTGCTCCTCCAGACAAGGTGAAGACATATCCACTAGTGGATTTTCTCTCATCCTTATCCGCCTGGAAGTCTGAGTCTGTGTATCCTGTAGGAACCAAATCATCTGCCCTGTAAACCAGTATATAATCTCTCATTCCCTTGAGGTACTTGAGAATATGCTTTACAGCTTGCCAATGAACCTCCCCTGGGTTTGACTGATATCTGCTAACTAAGCCCACGGTAAAGCAGATATCTGGCCTAGTACACAGCATGGCGTACATGAGACTTCCCACAGCCGAAGCGTAGGGAATCCTACTCATTCTGTCATTTTCTTCTTGAGACTTAGTACAGTCCTTCGAAGAAAATGACAACCCATGTCTGCAAGAGATTAGAGCTCCCTTGCATGAGTCCATGCTGTACTTGGCCAGCATCTTGTCAATGTATGTTGCTTGGGATAACCCTAACATTCTCTAATTCCTATTTCTATGAAGCCTAATCCCGAGAATGTAGCTGGCTTCTCCCAAGTCCTTCATACTAAATTGACTAGACAGCCAAACATTTGTAGATGACAATGTCCCTACATCATTTCCAATGAGTAGAATGTCATCCACATACAGGACAAGAAAAACCACATTAATGCCTATATAAATAACCCAATAAATAATTAAACATTAATTATTTCCCCTAGTTTAAGCCCAGGTTAATTTCTTAATTATTCATAATGGACCTAGGCCCTAAATAATTAATTAACCAAATAAACTAGATAATTAATTTTATCCCAACTCCTATTTTATTTATTTATTTATTTTATTCCAATCCAATAATAAATTAGACTTTCGAATAAAATAAAATAAAATAAAATATAATAAAATAAAATAAAATCCTCTTCAACTGAGACCAATTCCTCAACCCAAAATTAGTTAGGACTTACGGGCTATTCCGAGGACCAAAAAGACACATCGCCTTGGCTGCTAAAATGACCAAAATACCCCTGCTATATAAATAGTCTGTATTTTGCATTTTAAATATTTCCTAATATCACCATAAGGAAATATTGACCCCAAGGACAATGTCTGCGATAGCAAAGTCTTCGACCTACAGGTGAAATGACTAAAATACCCATCTACACATTGACGTACATTTAGAGAGGAAGAAGTGTACTAACACCCCTCTAAATGACATCTACCATCCTTAGACTTCTAGTCCAATGATCCACGACTTCCTGGAGTGTTTCCGCTTCCAAGGGAGCTACCCTAAAGCAAATATCCAAGTCATGTTTCCCAGGGCCCTGGACATTTTAGACCATTCGGACAGCCACAAGGGGCGATATAGTGCAGAAACTATCTTGTACAAGTCTGTCTTAACTAACTAGTCACACATACCCAACATACAAGTATATTGGCCCTACGATAGAACCTCAACTATAGCAAATCAAAGTATATGCTTCCAGCTTCGCCAGACCACCAACTCATACTCAAGTCGTAGAGTACTAGTCCACGCTGTAGCGGTAGTAGTCTAGGTTTCTATCATATAATACTTTTTAGAAACCACTACTACAGGTCCTGTCCTACGTATTCGAAATACGCTTATGTTATGAAGTGAGTGGACTACTCACCGGCTAAAGGTAAGCCATTCCCCATTTAGAATTCATAACATAATAACCTAAACATGATGAGATTCCCAGTCTCATCAATAGGTTAAGAACAAATGTTTATGTGTTAAATAACCCGTGATCCATACCTTACTGTGAAAGACCACCATTCACATGGATCACTTATTTAAACACAATAGGTCTGTTCCAAATGAAAATTGTGCACAAACAAAAAGTAAATTCACAAACAATTTCTGAAAATAAATTCTTTTATTAAAATATTTGATTTTACATCAGAAACCTAGTCTAAGAAGGCATACAATCCAACAATCTCCTACTTGCACTCTAAGACTAGGTAAGTCAATAGGTGCCCACCCCTATAGCGTCCAAGTGTCTCTTGAAGACTCTCTCAGCCAAAGGCTTGGTGAATGGATCTGCTAGATTGTTTTCTGAGGCAATATGCTCCACCACGACTTCCCATCTATGGATGAAATCTCAGATCAGGTGGTACTTCCACTCGATGTGTTTCCCCTTCTTGTGGTTCCGAGGTTCCTTAGATTGCGATACTACTCCTGTGTTGTCGCAATACGTCACAACTAGCCTGTCCATATGTGGTACGACTCCAAGTTCTGAAAGGAACTTCCGGAGCCAAATTACTTCCTTGGACGCCTCCGAAGCTGCCACATACTCGGCCTTCCATGGTTGACTCCGCAATACAAGACTCGCTAGATATTCCTCCATGAAATTGCTCCTCCGGACAAGGTGAAGACATATCCACTAGTGGATTTTCTCTCATCCTTATCCGCCCGGAAGTCCGAGTCCGTGTATCCCGTAGGAACCAAATCATCCGCCCGTAAACCAAGCATATAATCTCTCATTCCCTTGAGGTACTTGAGAATATGCTTTACGACTTGCCAATGAACCTCCCTCGGGTTTGACCGATATCCGCTAACTAAGCCCACGGTAAAGCGGATATCCGGCCTAGTACACAAGCATGGCGTACATGAGACTTCCCACAGCCGAAGCGTAGGGAATCCTACTCATTCTGTCATTTTCTTCTTGAGACTTAGTACAGATCCTTCGATGAAAATGACAACCCATGTCTGCAAGAGATTAGAGCTCCCTTGCATGAGTCCATGCTGTACTTGGCCAGCATCTTGTCAATGTATGTTGCTTGGGATAACCCTAACATTCTCTAATTCCTATTTCTATGAAGCCTAATCCCGAGAATGTAGCTGGCTTCTCCCAAGTCCTTCATACTAAATTGACTAGACAGCCAAACATTTGTAGATGACAATGTCCCTACATCATTTCCAATGAGTAGAATGTCATCCACATACAGGACAAGAAAAACCACATTAATGCCTATATAAATAACCCAATAAATAATTAAACATTAATTATTTCCCCTAGTTTAAGCCCAGGTTAATTTCTTAATTATTCATAATGGACCTAGGCCCTAAATAATTAATTAACCAAATAAACTAGATAATTAATTTTATCCCAACTCCTATTTTATTTATTTATTTATTTTATTCCAATCCAATAATAAATTAGACTTTCTGAATAAAATAAAATAAAATAAAATAAAATAAAATAAAATAAAATCCTCTTCAACTGAGACCAATTCCTCAACCCAAAATTAGTTAGGACTTACGGGCTATTCCGAGGACCAAAAAGACACATCGCCTTGGCTGCTAAAATGACCAAAATACCCCTGCTATATAAATAGCTGTATTTTGCATTTTAAATATTTCCTAATATCACCATAAGGAAATATTGACCCCAAGGACAATGCTGCGATAGCAAAGTCTTCGACCTACAGGTGAAATGACTAAAATACCCATCTACACATTGACGTACATTTAGAGAGGAAGAAGTGTACTAACACCCCTCTAAATGACATCTACCATCCTTAGACTTCTAGTCCAATGATCCACGACTTCCCGGAGTGTTTCCGCTTTCCAAGGGAGCTACCCTAAAGCAAATATCCAAGTCATGTTTCCCAGGGCCCCGGACATTTTAGACCATTCGGACAGCCACAAGGGGCGATATAGTGTAGAAACTATCTTGTACAAGTCCTGTCTTAACTAACTAGTCACACATACCCAACATGCAAGTATATTGGCCCTACGATAGAACCTCAACTATAGCAAATCAAAGTATATGCTTCCAGCCTTCGCCGGACCACCAACTCATACTCAAGTCGTAGAGTACTAGTCCACGTCGTAGCGGTAGTAGTCTAGGTTTCTATCATATAATACTTTTTAGAAACCACTACTACGAGTCCCGTCCTACGTATTCGAAATACGCTTATGTTATGAAGTGAGTGGACTACTCACCGGCTAAAGGTAAGCCATTCCCCATTTAGAATTCATAACATAATAACCTAAACATGATGAGATTCCCAGTCTCATCAATAGGTTAAGAACAAATGTTTATGTGTTAAATAACCCGTGATCCATACCTTACTGTGAAAGACCACCATTCACATGGATCACTTATTTAAACACAATAGGTCTGTTCCAAATGAAAATTGTGCACAAACAAAAAGTAAATTCACAAACAATTTCTGAAAATAAATTCTTTTATTAAAATATTCGATTTTACATCAGAAACCTAGTCTAAGAAGGCATACAATCCAACAATCTCCTACTTGCACTCTAAGACTAGGTAAGTCAATAGGTGCCCACCCCTATGGCGTCCAAGTGTCTCTTGAAGACTCTCTCGCCCAAAGGCTTGGTGAATGGATCTCGCTAGATTGTTTTCTCGAGGCAATATGCTCCACCACGACTTCCCATCTATGGATGAAATCTCGGATCGGTGGTACTTCCACTCGATGTGTTTCCCCTTCTTGTGGTTCCGAGGTTCCTTAGATTGCGATACTACTCCTGTGTTGTCGCAATACGTCACAACTGGCCTGTCCATATGTGGTACGACTCCAAGTTCTGAAAGGAACTTCCGGAGCCAAATTACTTCCTTGGACGCCTCCGAAGCTGCCACATACTCAGCTTCCATGGTTGACTCTGCAATACAAGACTGCTAGATATTCCTCCATGAAATTGCTCCTCCAGACAAGGTGAAGACATATCCACTAGTGGATTTTCTCTCATCCTTATCCGCCCGGAAGTCCGAGTCCGTGTATCCCGTAGGAACCAAATCATCTCGCCTCGTAAACCAGCATATAATCTCTCATTCCCTTGAGGTACTTGAGAATATGCTTTACGACTTGCCAATGAACCTCCCCGGGTTTGACCGATATCCGCTAACTAAGCCCACGGTGCAGCGGATATCCGGCCTAGTACACAAGCATGGCGTACATGAGACTTCCCACAGCCGAAGCGTAGGGAATCCTACTCATTCTGTCATTTTCTTCTTGAGACTTAGTACAGTCCTTCGATGAAAATGACAACCCATGTCTGCAAGAGATTAGAGCTCCCTTGCATGAGTCCATGCTGTACTTGGCCAGCATCTTGTCAATGTATGTTGCTTGGGATAACCCTAACATTCTCTAATTCCTATTTCTATGAAGCCTAATCCCGAGAATGTAGCTGGCTTCTCCCAAGTCCTTCATACTAAATTGACTAGACAGCCAAACATTTGTAGATGACAATGTCCCTACATCATTTCCAATGAGTAGAATGTCATCCACATACAGGACAAGAAAATCCACATTAATGCCTATATAAATAACCCAATAAATAATTAAACATTAATTATTTCCCCTAGTTTAAGCCCAGGTTAATTTCTTAATTATTCATAATGGACCTAGGCCCTAAATAATTAATTAACCAAATAAACTAGATAATTAATTTTATCCCAACTCCTATTTTATTTATTTATTTATTTTATTCCAATCCAATAATAAATTAGACTTTCTGAATAAAATAAAATAAAATAAAATATAATAAAATAAAATAAAATCCTCTTCAACTGAGACCAATTCCTCAACCCAAAATTAGTTAGGACTTACGGGCTATTCCGAGGACCAAAAAGACACATCGCCTTGGCTGCTAAAATGACCAAAATACCCCTGCTTTATAAATAGCTGTATTTTGCATTTTAAATATTTCCTAATATCACCATAAGGAAATATTGACCCCAAGGACAATGCTGCGATAGCAAAGTCTTCGACCTACAGGTGAAATGACTAAAATACCCCTCTACACATTGACGTACATTTAGAGAGGAAGAAGTGTACTAACACCCCTCTAAATGACATCTACCATCCTTAGACTTCTAGTCCAATGATCCACGACTTCCTGGAGTGTTTCCGCTTTCCAAGGGAGCTACCCTAAAGCAAATATCCAAGTCATGTTTCCCAGGGCCCTGGACATTTTAGACCATTCGGACAGCCACAAGAGGCGATATAGTGTAGAAACTATCTTGTACAAGTCTGTCTTAACTAACTAGTCACACATACCCAACATGCAAGTATATTGGCCCTACGATAGAACCTCAACTATAGCAAATCAAAGTATATGCTTCCAGCTTCGCCAGACCACCAACTCATACTCAAGTCGTAGAGTACTAGTCCACGCTGTAGCGGTAGTAGTCTAGGTTTCTATCATATAATACTTTTTAGAAACCACTACTACAGGTCCTGTCCTACGTATTCGAAATACGCTTATGTTATGAAGTGAGTGGACTACTCACCGGCTAAAGGTAAGCCATTCCCCATTTAGAATTCATAACATAATAACCTAAACATGATGAGATTCCCAGTCTCATCAATAGGTTAAGAACAAATGTTTATGTGTTAAATAACCCGTGATCCATACCTTACTGTGAAAGACCACCATTCACATGGATCACTTATTTAAACACAATAGGTCTGTTCCAAATGAAAATTGTGCACAAACAAAAAGTAAATTCACAAACAATTTCTGAAAATAAATTCTTTTATTAAAATATTCGATTTTACATCGAAACCTAGTCTAAGAAGGCATACAATCCAACAATCTCCTACTTGCACTCTAAGACTAGGTAAGTCAATAGGTGCCCACCCCTATGGCGTCCAAGTGTCTCTTGAAGACTCTCTCAGCCAAAGGCTTGGTGAATGGATCTCGCTAGATTATTTTCTCGAGGCAATATGCTCCACCACGACTTCCCATCTATGGATGAAATCCCAGATCGGTGGTACTTCCACTCGATGTGTTTCCCCTTCTTGTGGTTCCGAGGTTCCTTAGATTGCGATACTACTCCTGTGTTGTCGCAATACGTCACAACTGGCCTCGTCCATATGTGGTACGACTCCAAGTTCTGAAAGGAACTTCCGGAGCCAAATTTCTTCCTTGGACGCCTCCGAAGCTGCCACATACTCAGCCTTCCATGGTTGACTCTGCAATACAAGACTCGCTAGATATTCCTCCATGAAATTGCTCCTCCAGACAAGGTGAAGACATATCCACTAGTGGATTTTCTCTCATCCTTATCCGCCTGGAAGTCTGAGTCTGTGTATCCTGTAGGAACCAAATCATCTGCCCTGTAAACCAGCATATAATCTCTCATTCCCTTGAGGTACTTGAGAATATGCTTTACAGCTTGCCAATGAACCTCCCCTGGGTTTGACTGATATCTGCTAACTAAGCCCACGGTAAAGCAGATATCTGGCCTAGTACACAGCATGGCGTACATGAGACTTCCCACAGCCGAAGCGTAGGGAATCCTACTCATTCTGTCATTTTCTTCTTGAGACTTAGTACAGTCCTTCGAAGAAAATGACAACCCATGTCTGCAAGAGATTAGAGCTCCCTTGCATGAGTCCATGCTGTACTTGGCCAGCATCTTGTCAATGTATGTTGCTTGGGATAACCCTAACATTCTCTAATTCCTATTTCTATGAAGCCTAATCCCGAGAATGTAGCTGGCTTCTCCCAAGTCCTTCATACTAAATTGACTAGACAGCCAAACATTTGTAGATGACAATGTCCCTACATCATTTCCAATGAGTAGAATGTCATCCACATACAGGACAAGAAAAACCACATTAATGCCTCCAAGTTTCCTGTACACGCATGGTTCATCTTCATTTTGAATAAAATCATAAGACTTTACAGTCTCATCAAAACGAATGTTCCATGCTCTCAATGCCTGCTTAAGTCCATAAATGGACTTCTTAAGCTTGCAAACCATGTGTTCCTGGCCTTCAGCAATGAAGCCTTCCGGTTGGGACATATAGATGTCTTCGCTAAGATGGCCATTTAAAAATGCCGTCTTGACATCCATTTTCCATATCTCGTAGTCATAGTGACATGCGATGGCAAGGAGGAAGCGGATGGATTTAAGCATAGCTACCGGGGAAAAGGTTTCCTCATAGTCGATTCCCTCTTTCTGAGTATACCCTTTCGCCACAAGCCTAGCTTTGAAGGTTTCCACCTTCCCATCCACTCCTCTCTTCCTCTTGTATACCCACTTGCACCCAATGGGTTTTATCCCTTTAGGTGAAGCTACAAGATCCCAAACCTGATTGAAGTACATAGACACAATCTCGGCTTTCATTGCTTCATGCCACAGACTTGCATCGGCATCAGCAATAGCCTCCTCGTATCTAGTGGGGTCTTGTTCCTGATGGTCGGAGACCAGCTCAAAGGCTTCTCCAGTCCATCTATCCGGAACCCTAGACACTCTCCCACTACGACGAGGCTCCATTTGCACAGGCTCTTGAGGCTGTGCCTCTTCTTGTTCCACAATCGGGTCAGAAGAAGTCGATATTATAGATAACTTCACCTCAAGTTCTAACCTCGTTGAACCTTTAGTGGAAGTACTTTGATCATCTTCCAAGTATCTAGCATTGGTACAGACTAGTACCTTCTGCTCCTTAGGATGATAAAAGTAACCTCCTTTTGTCCCTTTTGGATACCCAACAAAATAGCATAATTCTGATCTTGGTTCCAACTTGTCTCCCTTGACCAGTACATAAGCTGGACAACCCTAAATCCTGAGATGATTCAGACTTGGCTTACGCCCAGTCCACATCTCATAGAGAGTCCTAGGTACTGACTTGGAAGGCACCAAGTTCAGAATATATGCCGCTGTCTCTAGGGCATATCCCCAAAAGGACACTAGAAGAGTAGCATGAGACATCATGCTTCGAACCATTTCCATCAACGTCCTGTTCCTTCTCTCAGCTACTCCGTTCTGCTGGGGTGTTCCCGGCGCAGAGAGCTGGGATACTATCCCATGATGTACCATGTAGTCCTTGAATTCACCTAGGAGGTACTCTCCACCACGATCCAATCGTAAGGTTTTGATTAATTTACCTGTCCGACACTCCACTTCAGCCTTAAACTCTTTGAACTTGTCAAAAGAGTCAGACTTGCGTCTCATCAGGTAAATGTAACCATACCTCATATAATCATCCGTGAACGTGATGAAGTACTCAAAACCTCCCCTAGCTGGTGTAGACAATGGACCACACACATCAGTGTGAACAAGACTCAACACCTCATTGGCTCTGTCTGCCTTTGGTGTAAAAGACCTTTTGGTCATTTTTCCCATCAGGCAGGATTCACACTGAGGCCAAATTTCCAATCTCAATGAGCCCAAAGGCCCATCATGGATTAGTCTCTGAATCCTAGTTGAGTTAATATGACCCAACCTTAGATGCCAAAGGTATGAATCATTGATATTGGTCTTTCTCTTCTTAGTTAAAGGTTCAGACTAAGCGTTATTTGATTGGTTGTTAATAGGGTTTAAAAAGAACAGATTACCATACATGTGCCCAATACATAAAATTTCTCCATCTCTACTGATAGAAATACCAGAATGGAAAGATACAGAATATCCTTGATTAATAAGTTTTGCAACTGCAATCAAATTCTGCCGAAAACCAGGTACATATAAAATGTCTTTTAAAATCACTATCTTATTACAATCAAAAATGAGATCCAGCTCTCCCACTACAAGGACCCAGACTTGTGCTCCATTACCCACTCGAAGCCTATGTTCGCCCTTCTTGAGTCTTCTTATCTTCCTAAACCCCTGTAAGGAGTTACAGATATGATCAGTAGCTCCTGAATCAACAATCTAAGTGGAAGTTGATCCTACCATTGATATGAACTCTAGATAGTAAACATTACCTGTGGGGTTTTTCTTGGCCTGAAGATCTGGACACTCCTTTTTCCAATGTCCCTTCTTCCCACACTTGAAGCACTTGCCTTTTGGTTTGTCCTTGGGCTGGTTCTTGGGCTGGGCTGCTGTATTCCTCTTCTTCCTCTTGAACTTTCTGGGTTTAGTCCCAGTTCTTGAAGAAGAAGCCTTAGCAATCATGGCCTTAGACTGCAACTTCATGACCTTCTCCGCCATCTGGAGCTTCTTCATCAGTTCAGTTAAACTCATGTTCAACTTGTTCAAGTTATAGTTTAACTTGAACTGAGTGAAAGAGCCCGGTAGAGATTTGAGAACCATGTCCACTTGGCTCTCGGGGTCAATGACAGCCCCTAAGATTTCCGCCTCCTCGAAAGCAGCAATCATCTTGAGCATATGCTCTCGGACTGATGCTCCCTCAGCCATCTTAGTATTCACAATAGTTCGAAGAGCCTCCTGCCTTGCGGGCCGACTCTTGTCTGCGAACATAGTTGCCAATGATTGACTTATGTCATATGCAGAAGCCATGTGCTCGTGTTTTGACTGGAGCACATTAGACATGGAAGCTAACATATAGCAACGTGCCATTTCGTCAGCTTTCTTTCACGCCTTTTCAACCTCTCGCTCTTCAGCGGTGGAACCTTCCCCGATAATAGGACAGGTTTCGTAAAGGACATACTTCTACTCCTCAGCTGTGAGTGTTATGTCTAGGTTCCTTTTCCAGTCCACATAGTTTGGACTCGTTAACTTGTTCTCCCTGAGAATAACGGCCAATGGACTAAAAGAACCTCCCACCATTTCTGAAAATCGAAAAATAAAAGAAAGAATTTAGTTTGTGAAAACAAAATAAAATTTGTGCACTGAAAATAATTCGGCTCATAGGAAAACTGACATAACTTCTTGGAAAGATTAACAGTTTCCTAAGCTAAGTGTATTAACCACCACAAATTAATTTCCCTTCTAGGTAATGGTCTAGAGAATAACTCCATCGTGGGATGGCCGTTTCCTCTCATTTCCTATGGACATACCTCGCACTATAACCTCCAACGTGGGCTGGCCGATCATAGTACGTTCCCCGGGTTATTAATTACATCATTCCATTAGATCTAGATCCTTGTAGTATCCCCATCCTATAGGGGTTCACTCCCAGGGTGACGCGAGAGGAACCACGATCTCTAATGAGGACCGTGATGGAAGCCGTGGGGCCGTTGGAACCCCTCTCCCACTTAGTCTTTTAAAATAAAAGTTTTCTGGAAAATATCCTTTTGAAATTTCCATTAAGTTCTTCCTTAACTCAAAAAATAAAATATCTAAATCTAATAAAATCTCTATGTCAAGGCTTACATCCTTTGAGAGATTTTCTCCATGGACTAATTTTATTTAAGTTAAAACTTAATGATTTCAAAAATTTTCCAATTAAAACTTTCTAGAGACTTTGGTCTCAAGTTTATTTGACAAAATCATTTTTCTAGTCCAAAACAAAACAAAATGGCTCTCCATTTTAATTTACAAAAATATCTAAATCTAATATATTTTCTATGTCAAGGATTAAATCCTTTGAGAAAATATTCAATGATTAATTTTTGTACCATTTAAAATAACCATTTAATTTTGAAGAAAAATATTTTTCTTGTCAAAACAAAAAGTTCCCAAAGACTTTGGTTTTTGAAAAAAAAGCACACATAGGTACATAAAAAAAATAGCATGCTCGAAAACAGTAAACGTTTTCATGCTTTTCTATTTTTTTTTTAAACCTAAGTGCCCAAATAATAGAATTAAACACATTAATTAATTAATTAATTAATGATCTTGTTTAATCCTAAAATCCTTTACTAATATTTTTCATGCAAATATATTCCAAGAATATAAAAATTGAAAAAATATTAACTTCGCTTGGTATGGGACCCAAAACGAAAAAGAAAAAAAATAAAAAAAATTTTGACTGGAGGTCCACTGCACCGGCCGCAACGGATCCGGGCCCATTTGGCCTGTGGTCCACCACGGCCGCAGTGAACCAGCCGCACCAGATCTCCTGCAGCTTCCAACCCGCCAAGCCGTGACCCACCTGCCCATGAACCGCGCCCGAACCGCTTCTCCTCTGCACGTGACCCGCGTGTTTTACCGGATTTCGCCGCCCGACCCGGAATCAATTGCAATTCAATTGAAACCTTCAAAATGAATTCGGCTTCGATTGCTACAGTCGTGGCTCGGCCCCAGCGGCTCGTGCGACACGGCACTTCACACAGAAACAGTGGCAGCTCGACTCGGCTTCAACGGCTTAGGAACAGTGCATCTTCTTCGTTTTTTCTTCTGTTTCGCGCGCGACTTGCAGAGCATATTTTTTTTCGATTTTTTTTGTCTTCTTTGGCTTCTTTGGACATTTTTACTTATAAAAACTCATCCAAAACATAACCACAACCACCTATACCCCATTAAAATTGGATTTACACGATTAAAACATCAAAGCCAAAAATTTACAATATGCTCCTATGCTTCAAACGGTGAAGCTTACATCAAGCCTATCCCATACCAAAACAGCGAAGGATCATAGGTATAATCATCTTCTTCAATTTTATTAACTATCATGCTTCCTATATTGATAAAAACCAGTGGCTCTAATACCACATTAAGGGAAGAAGAAAACAGGGGAGCATGCACTGTACGTGAAAAAAAATTGGAGAAAAAATAACCGCGAGCCATAAAGGCCATACGGAAGCGTGAAGATCATACATTTGCACTCCTTAACCCTTCTAGGTTGAGTAGGAGTGGATTGAACGACTGGAATCGCCTCGCTTTGTCCACTTGAAGAAGCTTCCGATTAAACACTCGCTAGCCTTCTACTCCATCTTGTTTGCATGAACGCCTAGCTTTCCAGCTCTCGGGATATTCCTTGCCTAACCTCTAGTCGGTGAACATAACAGAGAAGAAGAATGGTCTCAAATCTCCTTGGTTCACTCGCTATTGATTAGCAAAGTCCAAGGAGAAAACCAAGAAGAGGGAGTGGCGTGAGACAGAGAGAGAAAGACGTGAGTCTTGTGTAGTGTTAGGGAAATTAGGGTTTATTTTCTACCAGAGACTAGTTTTATTGGTTAGCCAAAACAGGTCTCTCATTATTTGATAAACATATCCCCGGGATTTCAAAACACCCGGATATTATCCTGAGAATCAGTTTGGCCTAACCCTAAACTCCTCTTAACCGTATCTGGAAAACCCTAAGGTCCAAGCTATTAGGCCAGAAAAATATTTATTATTTTCTTTGAACCCAAAAGGCCCAAAATAATAAATATTAATTATTTATTTCCTGGGCTTATATAAATAACCCAATAAATAATTAATGAACCTAAATGAACCATAATAATTAATCTTTAATTATTTATTTCTTGGGCCTATATAAATAACCCAATAAATAATTAAACATTAATTTTTCCCCTAGTTTAAGCCCAGGTTAATTTCTTAATTATTCATAATGGACCTAGGCCCTAAATAATTAATTAACCAAATAAACTAGATAATTAATTTTATCTCAACTCCTATTTTATTTATTTATTTATTTTATTCCAATCCAATAATAAATTAGACTTTCTGAATAAAATAAAATAAAATCCTCTTCAACTGAGACTAATTCCTCAACCAAAAATTAGTTAGGACTTACGGGCTATTCCGAAGACCAAAAAGACACATCACCTTGGCTACTAAAATGACCAAAATACCCCTGCTATATAAATAGCTGTATTTTGCATTTTAAATATTCATAATATCACCATAAGGAAATATTGACCCCCAATGACAATGCTGCGATAGCAAAGTCTCCGACCTACAGGTGAAATGACTAAAATACCCCTCTACACATTGTCGTACATTTAGAGAGGAAGAAGTATACTAACCCCTCTAAATGACATCTACCATCCTTAGGCTTCTAGTCCAATGATCCACGACTTCCTGGAATGTTTCCGCTTTCCAAGGGAGCTACCCTAAAGCAAACATCCAAGTCATGTTTCCCCGGGCCCTGGACATTTTAGACCATTCGGACAACCACAAGGGGCGATATAGTGCAGAAACTATCTTGTACAAGTCTGTCTTAACTAACTAGTCACACATACCCAACATGCAAGTATATTGGCCCTACGATAGAACCTCAACTATAGCAAATCAAAGTATATGCTTCCAGCTTTGCCAGACCACCAACTCATACTCAAGTCGTAGAGTACTAGTCCACGCTGTAGCAGTAGTAGTCTAGGTTTCTATCATATACTACTTTTTAGAAACCACTACTACAGGTCCTGTCCTACGTATTCGAAATACACTTATGTTATGAAGTGAGTGGATTACTCACCGGCTAAAGGTAAGCCATTCCCCATTTAGAATTCATAACATAATAACCTAAACATGATGAGATTCCCAGTCTCATTAATAGGTTAAGAACAAATATTTATGTGTTAAATAACCCGTGATCCATACCTTACTGTGAAAGACTACCATTCACATGGATCACTTATTTAAACACAATGGGTCTGTTCCAAATGAAAATCGTGCACAAACAAAAAGTTAATTCACAAACTATTTCTGAAAATAAATTCTTTTATTAAAATATTCGATTTTACATCAGAAACCTAGTCTAAGAGGGCATACAATCCAACAGATAGCACTTGTATTGTCACATAATATAGGTATGCAATTAAAGTTAAGCCCAAAATCAAGCAATGTATTTTTTGTTCACAAGATTTGTGCGCAGCAACTGTCGGTTGCAATATATTCGGCCTTGGTTGTAGATAAGGATACACATACTTACTTCTTGTTGTGCCATGACGCTAAAGAGTGTCCAAGAAATTAACAATGGCCACTTGTGCTCTTTCTTTCCACTTTGCAGCCCGCATAATCCATATCAGTATACCCAATATGATCAAATGTGTTAGTGTGATGATACCATAAGCCATAATTATGTGTGCTGATTAGATATCGAATGATGCATTTTACTACACACAGGTGCGATTCCTTTGGACATGATTGAAACCGGTCACAAAGATAAACTGAAAACATAATATCAGGCCAGCTAGCAATGAGATAGAGTAAGCTTCCAATCATATCTCTATACTTATGTTCATCTACCTTCTTACTCTTTTTATCTTTGTCAAGTTTTATAGAAGTACTCATAGCTGTGGAGATTTCTTTGGCTTCGTTCATACCAAACCTTTTGAGCAGCTCCTTGGCATACATAGCTTGATTTATGAAGATTCCATCCTTGGTTTGCTTAATTTGCAGTCTAAGGAAGAATTTAGTTCTCCCATCATGTTCATTTCAAATTTTTGTTGTATTGTCTTAGCAAATATCTTGCACAAAGAATCATTAGTAGCACAAAAAATAATGTCACCAACAAAATTTTGAGCAATAAGTAGATCACTAGATTTATTAGATTTGATAAATAAAGTGGTATCCATCAAGTCTCTTGAAAAGCCTTTTGAAATCAAGAATCCACTAAGCCTTTCATACCAAGCTCGTGGAGCTTATTTTAACCCATAAAGAACCTTAGAAAGTTTGAAAACATAATTTGAAAAGTGCTCATGAATAAAACCAAGAAGTTGTTCTATATACACCTCCTCCTCAATAAAAGCTTTTAGGAACGCACTTTTAACATCCATTTGATAGAGCATGAAATTTTTTAAGGAAGCAAAAGCAAGAAGCATTCTTGTAGACTCTAGTCTAACAAGAGCAACAAATGTCTCATCATAATCAATGCCCTCTTTTTGATTGAATCCTTGGGTGACCAATCTAGCTGTATTTCTAATGACAGCTCTGTTTTCATCAAGTTTGTTTCTAAATTCCCACTTAGTATCAATAATCGGACAATCGAGTGGTCTAGGAACAAGTTTCTAAACTTGATTTCTTTCAAATTGGTTTAGTTTTTCTTGCATAGCAATTATCCAAAATGCATCATGCAGTGCTACATCAATACAGTTAGGCTCTATACTTGAGAGAAGAGCAAAGTTATCTATAATTGTCTCGGTTATTAAGGACAAAACATTTGTAGCCGAACACTTTAAAATAGAAGATTGATGGAGTTTTGTCAAACATAAGTTCAAATGGTGTTTTTCTTAGACAGTCTCAACATTACTCGGTTTACAATATAGCAAACTGTATTAACAGCTTCAGCCTAAAAGTATTTTGGAAGGGCATTTACACAGATCATAGATCTTGCCATTTCTTGCAAAGTTCGATTTTTTTTCTCAACGACGCCATTTTGTTGAGGTGTTTTAGCTACTGAAAAATTGTGAAATATTCCATTTTCATCACAAAAGTGTGTAAATTCATTATTGCAAAATTCTCTACCATTATCGCTTCTAATAGAAATCAGTTTGCATCCAATAGAGTTTTGGATGCATTTAATCAGTTTTGAAAATTCAGAAAAGGCTTCATCCTTTTATCTAAGAAATAAAATCCAAGTAAATCTAGAGATATATTCATGCTATATCTAGGGTCTATAGGAGGAAACCTTAAAGACTTTGTGGATCAATGTTATAGCCTTCAAGCATTTGATTAGGTATACACTCCAATTGTTACTAATGGGCCTAATAAGTTGTCCAAGTCTAAAAGAACTCCACTGCTACCACCTAAGCATATCAAGCTTCCTAGAAGGCCCAAGCATAAGAAAAGACCTTGTTAGTGTTATGTCCTAGAGACAATCATATGTATTCTATATATTGTGCATTATTAAATAAAATAAGGCATTCTTTATCTTTCAATTTGTTTTATTTATACTTTCGTGTAAAATAACTGTTAGACAAAGTACCAATGCAAGACTGTGTTAAGAAAATTGTGATAGAGATCATGATGTAAGGTTCTTACTACACTGGATAGTGTTTGTACTTAAATTATCCCTAGTCGTAGTATAAGACATCATTAATGTGTTAAGACTAGCACGTGTTATACTTCCTAATTTGATCAGACAGTGGTTCTCACATTCATGAGTATTGTAATACACAAAATTAACACGTAGATACTTATTACTTGAACAAGTACATTAGATGACTTGACTATGAGAAATCACATGGATAACTATTTAGTGCCAGTGATAGAATATCATTATAGCAAATGTTCGAGTATCCTTAGACTTGAGATCTCCAAGGTACTTTATTTGCTAAGTGTTGGACTTTTATTCCAATCTCTGAAGTCCTGACAAGACCGCTTCTAGGATAAATATTGGGTACAATATGAAGCAAATAAAAGTAGTTGAGATGATCAATAAAAGATTCACCACTCCTAATAGTAGGAGCAAAATCTCATGGCCACTTGTAGGAATCACTACTTGAGAAGTCCTTGGCTAAGGCGATTGTATATTGAAAATGATTCCAATTGATACATATGTTGAATAGTGGATTCTGGGAACAAGTACTAAAATATTCGGGCCAGAATTAATTTATTATTCTGAAAAGAGTTGGCACTAATTCCATACTCCAAATCGAATGAGATATTGTATGGTGAAAAGAGTTTATTGTACTGTTGTTTGCTATTGAAAGATTCATGTCAAGCCACTTGACTTTCTAGACTCTTGGATGGTCATGATATGTTGTTAGATACCGCTCATGATCTTCTTGATATAAATTTATTAATTAGAGAACTAATAAGTCAATTCTAAAATTATTAAGGATTATTAATCTTAAAGATGTTTAGATTAATTTATATTTTGCTACCAATAGATCGAAAAAACTAATAGGTCATACAAAATAGAGAATTGAGTGCTCATGTTCTTATTTGATAACATTACTAGGTTGATTGTGAAAAGAAGAAGTTGTAGTCAAATTATAATTAGTTATAATTTGTGAACTATATTATAATTAACTAAAGTATAATGATAATTGGTAATAAAGAATTCACATGCAATATGGATTCGGTTTACCAAAAATTAACACGGACGAAAGTATAAATATGTGATATATATGGAGTCCGGGTGATAGATGATTTTTAGGAAAATTACACAAAAAGTTTTTTTTTTTTTTAGAAAAATGGAAAGCCATTTTCTATACAAATCTTCTTCTGAACAAAGGAAAAAATACCCTAGCCGCCAAGGTTTTTTGTGAAACCCCACCTAAAGCCAACCCTAGAGTAAGGGGGTCGGGAATGCATATCATATTATTTTGCATGAATATATATATATTTTTGAATGATTTTATGTGCTTTAGAATCGTAGATTATAGGTTTAAATGCTTAGTTATACTTATTGATTAGGAGGGGTAAAATGGTAATTTTGCTTGAGGTCAGAATAGGAAGATAGCTTGAGGAGTAGATAAGAAAAATATGTGGGTGAGAAATAAGAACAAGAGTTAGGGTGGTTTAGTGGTTAGAGCTTGGTGAATTAATTTCTAAGGTCATGAGTTCAAATCCCATCATTTAAGCTTTTACCATGATTATCTTAATTAAGTTGGATTTTTGTTTTCTTGCATTCCATGAAAATAGGAATGATTGTCTTAAGGGAGACATGAAAAGAATGTCCTGATCTTATCCTCATGTCCTAAAAGAATTCTAGAAGAATTCTTGTCCAACTTATTACCTCTAGCTTTGTCCTAGCATTTTCATAATTCAAATAAACTAAAATCCATTAAATCTTTTTCTTTGAATTCCAAAAAAATTCTGTGATAATTTCTTCCCCTTGAATTTCGAAAATCAGCTTTGGGGAAGGGAGGTTGATCGAAAAATAGGAGGGGAAATGGGAAGAGTTCCAAGAGAAAATCAATCACCATGGAAGGACCTTCAAATCTATCTTCAAGATGTTCATGCTTTAGTGGTAGGAAATCTGGAAATTTTCCAGATTTGTTGCAGCCCTTCTCTTCGAAAATTCAGGCCATAAACCCAACCATTTGCTGCCAAGAAAATGGTCATTTCAAGTGTCTTGGAAGCTGGAAAAATTGTGCAATTTTTGGACTACACAAAACAGCACCAAACCAGAAATTTTTCTGGGCAATTCGCAGCTCTTCATCAAGGAAATGAAGCTGTTTTTAGTTCATCTTCAAGCCAGCAAACTTCTCTGCATTTGTCCAGAAATGAGGCTAAAAAACCACCCTTGGAAGACCCTCAAACAACCCTAAAGAACCTCTGAAAAACCGAGCCAAGAAGGTGCGAAAATCCTGTACCAAAATTCTGCAATTTTCGGAAAAGCCTTGAACAATTGAGAACAGAATTTTTCCAGCCTTGTTCCTTTCTAGCCTAGGACCGAAAGTCACCTTCAATCTCTACAGAATTGAGCCTTGCTCAGCCATAATCTGAACACCATTAAACCCACACTTACCTTGAAGCATAAGGACTCCATAGCTGCACCACAAAACACTCCCAAGATCACTCCATTCAAACTCCATTTGAACTTCAAATAATTTCAGCACTTCACTCCCATAAATCACTCTTGCATTAAGCTGAAATAACCAGAATTTTCTCTGCCTTTAAGGACTGAATTTCGGCCAGCCTTGAGCAACATTAACCCTCAACCATTTCAGCAAAACATTCTTGTTCCAGCCGACACCATTAAAGTCCCTAGACACCTCTCTTGATCAAACACCATAGCTGATCTTTTACCTTAAACATCTCCACCATTTCCTCCATTTAAATTTCAAATAAAATCTGATTTCTCTCTCTCACAAAGCTGAAAACCGAAACCCTCAATCACACCCTACCATTCGGTCAGCCTTCTAGCAGAAATCGCGCAGCACTTCTTCTAATTTATCTCCATTTTCACCTAAAACACCAAGAACACCAAGAACACACACTAAACTTCTTCAAGCCTAAACCTACTCTAAACACCTCCAATCACTCTCAAATACTCCAGATCATCTCTACTTAATCCCTAGACTTCATTTCTGCCATTTATAACGCGAAATCTCTCAAACAAGAATTTTCAACCGGATCAAAAATCAGTTTTTCTTGAAGACCTCAAGAATATCAACAAGGTAAAACAAGAACAACCTTGTTGTTCATCTTCTTCCATTCAATTCTTAATACACCTATCTAATGCTCTCTTTCTCTCTCTCTCTCTCTCTCTCTCTCTCTCTCTCTCTCTCTCTCTCTCTCTTCTAACCGAAATGGTTGATCAAACCATCAACCATGGATGTTGTTTCATTGGACCATTCAAGTCATTCCATCGCGCGTGGACCTTCTTTTGTCTTTACCAAAGGACTCGACAATCAAGTATTCATTCTTAAATTTCTCTTATTAAATTCTGAAATCATGTCTCCTAGATGATGATAGAGAAATGGATTATGATTGGGAGATTGAATATATGCATGTGGATTAGGGGGATGAAGTTATGACATGATAATGGTTGTATTGGACTAGGATGTATGTGTTTTCCTTTCGAATCAATTTATGTTCTTCATGCTTGATGAATTTAATGGATGTTGAAGCATGATTAGATATTATGACACCAAAGGTGATTAGGCTTTTATGATCTTATTTTCCCATGGAAATCATGTTTGATGATTATGCTTAGTAGGATTTTGGCCATGTGATAGTATGAGATAGTTCTAGTGTTTGTTCATGAATAGATTAATTTCGTGTTTGATGATGGAGAATGGGATCATGAATCTTCTCTAGCAATAGGGAGACCATGATGTAAGATTATTTTCTTGTTAATTCTAAGTTATATTCATCAATAAATTTTATTACATAAATTAAAATTACTACTATATTTTTTCTTCAAAAATTCGAAACACTAGGGGATTTGGATTAGAATATTAAATCAAACTATTAATATTTTTATTAAAACGAAAATTTAAAATAATTTATTAATAAATTTTAATTATTATTAATTATTGATTATCTCTTCGAAATTAATTAAAAATTATTATTTATTTATAATAAAGCTATTTTTAAATTACCATTTTTTAATATTAAATAAGACTTAATAATATTTAAAATTCAAACCTTGGTTTATTTATTAATAATAACACTCAAGAATTATTTGAGTCTATAATTTATTAACAATTATTTTAGAACCCCTAGTTATTTCAACTTATCAAACTAGACTTATTTTATAAAATTCTTCAGCATCTAGCCTTAAAGCTTATGACATTAAGATCATGGTTAGTCATGGTTGTAACCAGTTGAGCTAAGAATTATTTATGTAAGGCAGGTATAGCTTGAATGTGACCTTATGTTTTGTGTTTACCCCAGGTAGGGGTTAGGTCAGCCTTGGAAGACTTTTGAGTAGAGCAAGCAAAGAAGCAAGTAAGCTCTTGCACGGAGTTTTGTGAAGACCAAAAGTTATTGTGGCAAGCAAATGCAATATATATGGACATTATTTGTAAAGGGAATTAAGGACTGTTTTTTCTTTTTTTTTTTTTATTTTAGTCAAGCAAATCATTTGGAAATTCAACAAGCAGTTTTACACAAATCTAAACTTTTTCTAAAATCCAACTTGACTAGACTTTTGGAAACCCTTAATTGCTATTTTCAAATAAAGCAAAGTTTGATCAATTTTCTCCCAAGTGGAACAATCAACGTTGAGTACTCAATAAGGGTAGACCACCAGGACTAATCTTTGAAGGGTTAGGGTAAGTCTCTCAGTAGGTGGCCACCTCTGAGGGGTGAGTCCTTCCTGGATAGGATGCCAGTCCAGAGGGTCATACCGGTCCAAGCTAGCAAGTTCAGTCATGTGGACTGTGTATTTCCGGAGTGGACAACCGGTAAGTTTGGGTATAGAGATGGAGGAGTATCTCACCCGGTAGGCCGTACACCTACCTTTTGTCAGCATTGCACAAAGTGTGGCATTCTGACTGTTATTGGTCATGGGGCCCAACGTGTGGTAACCCATGGCTACCTATTTGAGTGGTTGTATTTATTGTGCACATGTATGATTTGAAAAGTGAAACACCACTCTTTATTTTCAACACTTATTTATTGCTTGCCAGCACTTTTCCCTATGAAACTTTTACAACTTGCATACATGAATTATTTTACCTAAAACACTTAAAGCACACACGGGCTTACTGAGATTTTTATCTCACCACATTTTATGCCATATTTTCAGGAAGATCCTGCTGTGGAGATCTTTAGCTAGAATGTTGCTTTGCTTGAAGACTCATGTTATTTACTTTAAGTATTGTTTGAGAGATTGTTGAAAACAATTTATTTTGGATTTGTGCCAGTATTTATCTTTTGGGTTGTAATAAATTCAATTTTAAGGTCTTTTGTATTATTCTATTTTCATGTAACCTAGTTATAAAGACCCCTTATCCTTTGGACGGGGCGACATCCCCGGCCCTGATGGGCCTAGGTAGTGGGGTGTTACATTTTTGCTAGCACAAAATCCCAACATGTTCTTAAGCACGATTTCATGTGTGGATTTCTGTTAGAGAAATCTCTAACCTTGAGATTTAGTGACTTGGACGGAACGAAGGAGAAGACATGCCTGGAGATTTCTGGATCGCGCCACAAATAGAGAAGGAAAAATTTTTCATTCACAGAGACTTTCACGTGAGGTATTTTCTTCAACCATTTCAAATCCTTTTTATGCATAAATGAGATCCACAGTAGGAATTTTTTGTTTTATTCTGCTACACAACTTGTATTCTCATGACAAAAATTCCTAACAGACCTGATGTTGGTGCGAAGAGATTCAACATAAATTTAGATATTACATAGAAAATAAGAAGGATTAGATTTATCAATAATATGTGTAGAAAATATGGGCAGATTGGCCACAATGCCAGTAAGTGCCAACAGAGTATTTCAGCACAGCTTATTGCTTGTGAACCAACAAATGAAATTGTTGATTCTGGTAGCTAGAGTGCCCTATTTGAAATTGTACACGCTTATAGGAATAATCTAAACAAATGTAGCAAATGTGGCCAACTTGGCTATAACATAAGATCTTGCCAAGTTCGTCGTTCTGAAAATTCTAACAAAGCTGGTGAAATAGGCACAACAACAGAGGCATTGTCTCAATGTAAACTAGCCAAATTTGCTAAAATAAAGATTGGGTCATGTGACCAACTAGAGGCCCAAAATAGAACAAGTACTACTTATATTAGATCTAACACTAGTGCCTGCTCCACCACAAGTGGCTACCAACATGGACAAGCCAATGAGTACAACTGGCCCAAGTAAAAAAGCTAAATAGGATGCTAAAGAACAATACACCGATGCCAAGTTCAATCCATCTAATTTGCTAATTGAAAGTGATTTGCAATATAGCCATTCAAGGTTATTATTTGTTTCCAATCAAGAATTGAGATAGTATATTGAAATGAGTGTTAATTTGTTTGCTAGGCATGCATCATGGCTTATTACATTGATACTCATAGTATGTGTTTGTTCATTTGTCTTGCATAGACATCCAAGAAGTTGGTCAAAAAGACTATCAGATGCAACTGGTGCAAAAGCTGGGCACAACAAGGCAAAATGCCCATATCCGGGTTCATATTTGTATCCTAAGATAAGAATGATAGACATAAGCACTAGGAAGGAAGATTGAGACATGGTGTTGCTATGGATGAAATTGCAAAAATGTGTGCTATGGATTTTGTTGTATTTTGTGAAATTTGATTTTGATTTTATTTTTGGGATGGATTTTGGTTGAATTTTATGGGGGTGGATTTTGTTAAATTTTATGGGATTTTATTTTGGTCGTATTTCTTGGACAGTTATTTGATGGAATGATGAACTATTGTGTGTGGAATATTCAAATATAGATGTCCATAATTAACGGTTCACATTTAAACATCTATAGTTAAGTACTTGTTATTCTGGTGATAAAGTGGCATAAGTTATGCCAAGTGACAATTGTTTTGTAAGTTAATTTGTTGTTACAATAGTGTATTGGTCTGTACTTGGCTATTTTGTGTACTTGATGGGTGTTGACTGAATTTAATAGGATCAAATTATTGCACTTTATGTTGTTATTCCTCTTGTATTGATTGGATGATTGCTTCTAATGTTAATAACATAGATGCATGAATCAAATATAATTAATCATACAAACTTGGGGCTTATGCCACTCGACCAACAATTCTATAGGTATAGCCTTAGTTTGTAGCCAAAGATTGAAGTTCACGCCACACTAAATTCTCTACTTCTACTGATGTTCTACCTATATGTATATGGGGTTTCAAATCTATTTCCTTGGTATAGTCGTATATACTTGTGTTGAAGTCTCATTTCTGAAATTCTCCTTGATGCTATAGTTCCAAAAAATAAGTACAATATGAAAGTCTTCTACTAAACAATGAACACGCCATTTAGGATGATTATGTTTGACATGAGAAAGTATGCCAGTTGCTCAGCCCGGCTCTGGTTTTTAGCATACAAGCACAAGTACAAATGCATCTTTTAGAACAAAAAAAATCCATTCCACACAATTTATATTTCAAATTTTTGCAACATGGAGTATGGACATTCAAAACTACACTTCTAAGAACTATGATCTTGACAAAGGAGTTTAATATTAGCTAAATATGTTCGATCACGAAAACATGGTGTAGTAAATCCAGCAAGAATTAGGAATAGAAAGCCATTGGATATCAACGTGAGATAATAGATGATGCATTTGAGCTCAAAAAAATGAATACGTAATACCAAATGTAAGGAGTGAAGTCCAAAAAGTTCCAGATTTACATTATTAATCATCACATTATCATGTGTTGGGCTATCAAGGGCTATACTAATAGACTTGTACATGATGCATTTGAGCTCAAAAAAACATATGCAACCCACACTACACAATCTCCAATTATTCTTTAATTACATCAATGTGTTTGAATACAAATTAAACATAAATGACAGAATTTAAACATAAATGACAGAATTTAAAACATTAGTCAAGTTTGAATTTTAAAACAAAATAGCTTCTACTACAACCTTCATCTAATTCATGCATATCATGCCTACAACCATTATTTAATACATTACTAAGAAAACAAAAGCAACTTCCTCCACTAATACACTTAATAGTCACTACATATGCATTTTTTCTGCTATCACAAAACATCAACCAAACTTTCTACATGTTCAAAATGGGCACAATGTGTTGATCAAACCAGTAGCAGTTCTGAATTTGTGTAAGGACCTGGTTCCTCAGCCACAAGATGATTATTACGAACCAAGACAATGTCAACACAATCCTATAGGCTCTCACTCCCCTTTTTGCTTCCATCTTTCTTATCCTTCTCAATAAACCAAGAATGATAGCCTTCAATCATTCGCACACTTTAGTATCAATCCACTGAAATTATCAACAATGTGATCCACCCTACAAAAAAAAAAAAAAAAAAAAAAAGATCTCTAAAAAGATAAGCTCACTCTATTGAATAATCTAAGCTTTGATGCATTAAATAATATAACGTCACTCCGTTGTTTTCACATGTTACAAATCGCCTTCTTGTGTTCTGATCAGTCCACGAAGTCTGGATGATTGCTACAAACCGACATGAGCATTCCAATGGAGGGCTCTTGCCGAACTTGGACTGCACCTCCTTGAATCTTGAAATTAAACACTCAAATCCTCAATCATCTTCTCCTTCAACTGCAGAATGTATCATTTGATAGGGGCCTTGGCTCTTTGATTTTGCTATATCTATGTAGGATTCTAAGCAACAAGATTTGGGAGGGGAAGTCAACTACCTAGAGGGAAGTTCTGGCATTTGGAGTGGTATATAAAAGAATTAGATAAAATCATGAAAAATATCATCAAACTATTTATATTTTGTGATTTATATCCTTTATCTCTTTTTGTACTTTTTTATATTCTCAACCGATTTTATGTATTTTAAAATATCATTCTATCACTTTAAACACAAATTTCTGGTGAGAATTAGTACTTGTTGGTTACATGAGTAATTTATCAAGAGCAAAGTTGTCAAAATTTTTACCAAACACGTGTCAATTCTCACTGGAAATTCTTGTTCAAAATGGTGGAAGGATATTTTAAAGAACATAAAATTTGTTAAGAATATAAAAAAGATAGAAAATATAAATCATGAATCATAAATAATTTGATAGCATTTCTTACTATTTTTTCAAAGAATTATTATAGCATTTTTTTTTAAAAAAATTGAGATAAAGTTAAATTTTGGAAATACCCATATGAAATGTTGCAAAAGTCAAGCCACAGTTACGTTGACTTGTGTTGATTGACTGGGAATTGGATAGAAGAACCAAATATGTCGAATGAAAAATGAGAATTCAAAAAATTAAAAATAAAATTTAGGGAACAATCATGACAATAAAAAAAATTTAGGAATTAAATGTGAAATTAAGCCTAAAAATTCACAACAATTGAATTTCTCTAAAATAAAATTTTCACCAATATCAAGTTCTGCAGCGCCAAATAGACTAAAGTGTATTTGGACACTAATTATAATATAATATTATTAAATATGTAAAGTAAATGTAAGAATTAAATAGGATTAAGAAATAAGAATATGATGTGTTTTGAGTATTTTATAATTTTTAAAAAATAAAAATTATTTAAATTATTATTATTTTATATTAAGGTAAAATTTTGATTTGAGTTGTCGCGACAGTGATGTCTCGGACTTTTCCTTTCTACAAATGCCAAAAGTTAACTTGTTACTAGTGTGTTGTCCTTTGTGCAGAAAAGTTTCACACTTGGCTGCCACGAGAAGCGCTACATTCTCTGAACGACACATTTTTCTGCAACCCTAGATGGCGGTTCTCTGGTACGTATTGCTGCTCAGCTGTGTAGTCTCCGGGCTCGCGTTGCCGGAGAAAGGGAAAGAAACGAAAATTATTAATGCATACGAAGAACAACTGAGAGAAATGTACCAGAGACAAGCAGACAAAGTAACAAATTTCCCAGGGCAACCAAAAGTGGGGTTCAAGCACTACGCAGGATATGTCAAAGTTAGACCACGAGATGAGAAAGCTCTTTTCTACTGGTTTTTTGAAGCTCAAGATCGCGTTTCTGAAAGACCCCTTGTTCTTTGGCTCAATGGAGGTCAGAAAACATTCTCGTTTCCGCTCTATTATACACACTTGAAAGACCCCTTGTTCTTACTATTTCTCTCTTCGAAGATTGTGTTGTTTTCACTGTGGAGTTTGTGTTTGGGGTTGGATGGGGACGGGAGTAAGGCCAAGCTCTAAGAGGTTTCGTCTAAACCAAAGGCGGAGTTGGCACTCCGGGAACGGCGACTCTGCAGCCTGCCCGGAAGTATTTTTTAAATTATTACCATTTTACAAAAAGTCTGCAAGAAAATCTTTCTTTTCTATCACTTAAATAATTAAAATTTGGTGTTTGTTCCGTCTGTTTTGAAAATATTGCTTAGCTAAACTTGTGGGTAAAAAACTTTTGATTTGCAAGGAAAGTTTGTATATCATATCCAACTTTCTTCTTTTGTTTAACAATAACTTCTCTTTTCCTACCAAAAACAAGGGGATAAAAAATGGGAAAAACGCAAGGGAAAATATGTCTTCTTAGGGCAATTTTTATATAGTCCCAATCATTAATTATTTCCCTACACTTCTTTAGAATCACTCTTTTCTTTTTTTAACCTTTAACGGCTTTTGAGGGCACAGCAAACTTTGCCATATATTATTCCTCGACCAGCAGGGTCCAAGGCAGAGTTCTTTAATTATAGAAGAGGGGCGCGGGAGTGGCACCTAAAGCTGCTTGCCATGTTTGTATTCAATCATGTCTTTCATGTGTTTGTCTTTCTCTTTGCAAGAAAAAGTTTGATGTCATCATTAATTTAACTAAATGATAAGCTTTAATAAGAATAATAAATTTTAAAATCACGACATAACTAGTGATGCAGTTTTGTAAAATTTATTGTATTTTTGTTAAAAATAAATATTTTATTTAAATAATTATTATTTATTAAAATCATTATTTAAATAAATGCTTTTTTTACTAAATTATTTGAATAAATATCTTTTCAATATTGTAACATCTTATTGTTCGTTTTGTAAATTCTTTATGATATTGAAATACGTGAAACAGACTAAGTTAGGCTTATCTGAGGCGCTTCCCCAGTTGCTTCAAGCTGTTATAAATTGACGTGACTAATTTTTAGTGCTTCACATGGAAGGAGACAAGACACATGAACACAACACAACAATATCAATTAAAATGAATGACATTTTCTTGCTTTTCATAATGGTTCGGAAACAAAAATTTTTTTTAAAAAAATTTGACACAATGTCTCGAAAAGTGTATCATTATATCGTATGGATAGCAGCGTACTGCACATTTGATTTTGATTCTTGTCATTTCCACGGATTCAATCTCATTCTACCACATATATTTGTACTCTTGCCCGAGACTTGGGCGTAAAATGGGGCCTCACATTCGGAAATTTGCTAAAAGTCGGAGCTATTTTCTGTGGTTTCCTTGTCTTCTTCCTGTTGATTTTGTCTTAAAACATTGGACTCAAATAATACGAACGAAAAGCCTTGCCTACCTTTCAACCAATAATGATCGTCTAGCCTGAACAAACACAGAAAACTCATCTATCTCGGTCTCAAATGAGAATGGAAAAGAATTTTGATTATGTTTCTTTTGTATATTCATTTAAATCGAAGGATAAAATTGATATCAATGTTTGAAGTTGAGCACTCAGTTAAAAATTTTTCTTTAATTATCTTTAACTGTGAATCCTTTAATATAATTTGTATAACACTCTTTAATATATTACTAAAAATATAAGACATATTTACACATTTAATATATATATACTCTACTTATTTTTATCTAATAATATACACTATTAAAAATATATAATAATTAATAATAGTATACCATATACTATATATATAATTTATTTATAAATTATTGTTATAGAAATAAAAGAATTTTTGAATCATTATACATAATTCAATTACAAATTACTGTTATAAAAGAGTAAAAGAGTTTTTGAATGATATATATATATATTCAAGATTCATGTAGGAGATTATATTTTCCTTGTTTTTTCATTAGTTTGTTTATATTTCTTCCTTTAAGAAATACTAGTAACTTTTTTTCCTGCTTTGCTGATTTGAATATTATTTCACCTAGGACCTGGATGCTCATCAGTTGCCTACGGTGCTGCGCAAGAACTCGGTCCATTTCTGGTCCAGAACAACTCCAAAATTCTTTTGAACAAATTCTCCTGGAACAAGGGTAATAATTTTTTAATTGATTCCTCCCATTGCTTTCAAATTATTCAGTTATTTTTAAAAACTATTTAAATGTCCTCTAGGCATTTTAACTGACTACATCTACGTATGACTTCCGTTGAACAGCTGCAAATATTCTATTCTTGGAAGCACCTGTTGGCGTAGGCTTTTCATACACAAATAAATCACAGGACTTAAAGAAGCTTGGTGATCAAATCACTGCAAATGATTCCTATGATTTTCTACTCGGATGGTTCAAACGGTTTCCTCAGTTCAAATCCAATGATTTCTACATCACTGGAGAAAGCTATGCTGGTACGTTAAAACTTCTTGTGTTTTAAATTTGAATATTCTATTTTTTATTAAATATAAAATAAGATATTCAAATGTATTCAACTTTAGACACACTGAGTAATTTTTTATTTTATATTTAATTTTCTCCCAAATCTTAATCAAAACTTTTTTCTGGCAGGACACTATGTCCCCCAGCTTGCTAATATCATCCATGATCAAAATGGACGAGGCAGTAATGACACGTTCATTAATCTTAAGGGCATAATGGTAAGTAGCGTTTTATTTTCTTTGATATTTTTCTTTCTATTTGAATATAAAGCAGAAAAGAAGAAAGTATACTATTTTCTCCGCATTGAATGTTGGTTTAAATTTTCGTTTCTTTTATTTTCTCCGCATTGAATGAATTCCACCAATTTTAATTTGCCCATAAAATCTAGGATATTAATACTACTGAATTTATCTAAAATTTTTGCACTTTGAGATTATCTAAAAGATAATAAATTCTTAAAATTGACCACCCTCAAATATCTTCAACTTTTATTTAGCACGGTTTTTTACTTGTCTTAATATAGAAATCTTGTTATCTCCATTATCGTTGACAAAATTGCCCAACAATTTGACTGCCTAAGTAGTACTCCTTCAATCCTAAAAGATGTCAATCTAGCAAATGGCACATAAATTAAGTAATTATTAAAATTTATATAATTATAATAAAAAATAACTATTATATCCCTGAATAAAAGTAAACCTTTATTAATCAGATTGAAAATACACATATTTAATGAATAGTTAAAGAATGAGTAAATTAGAAATATATATAATTAATATATTCTTGATTTATAAAATTAATAAGTATTTTGATATAAAAAAATAGAAATTTTTTACATCCTTTTTAACCGAAGGGAGTAAGTTTCAAGGTTTTCAAAAATTAATATAATTCAGAAACTTTTACTGAATTACCACAATACTTTGAGAAAATGTATCTTTCTGAAATGCATGCTGATTTTGATGGAAAATCAGATTGGAAATGCTGTAATCAATGATCCAACGGACAACCTTGGCCTGATTGACTATGCTTGGAGCCACGCAATTATTTCGGACCAACTCTACAGTGATATAAACAAAGATTGTGATTTCAAAAGTGACAACTCAACAAGCATTTGTAGTCTGCATATTAAAGGATTCTTAGAAGCTTATTCAGATATCGACATTTACAATATTTATGCTCCAGTTTGCCTTAGCTCTTCTTCAAAGAAAGCAACCCAAAAGCTCAACGTTGCACCTCGGTTATTCACCCAACATGTAAGTATTTGGATTTCCCAGTGATTTATTTACCACGTTCGATATAATTTATTGGTCAGAGCCGGCTAAGGATTGCTAGTTCATTGTCAAATCATTTAGAATCCATTTGATTCATTTAGCTAAGAGGAAAGGCAAAGAAGAAGTAAATTAGAAGAGGTATCACTCCCTCTTCAAATAGACATTTCTTCTCTTCTCAAACTTGGTTTTAGAGAGAATATTTTTTAAAATGTAAAAGCATTTAATGACAATAATTCACAAAATTAATCAAAAGAAGAGAGCATGGATAAAAAATAAATTAAACAAATATTTCTCTCACTCTGTCCCTTCTTTCCGTGAATATTTGTCCGTATCTCTCTATTCCCCTTTCCTCCACATGAAATAATCAGTAGTAAACTCGTACCGGCGGGGAACCATTGTGTTTTTGGAAGAATTGGTTAGTCTTAATTTGTCTTTGGGGGGTTGTGAGAGTAAGAAAGTGATGTCTCTGGCTTATTGATTTCAGGACCTTTGGCACAAACTACCATCAGGCTACGATCCATGTACAGAAGATTACGTGGAGACATTTTTCAACAGAGATGATGTTCAGAAGGCTCTGCATGCCAATGTCACAAAATTGTCTTACACTTACACCCCATGCAGGTATCCCTATCACAAACTACAGCTTTCTATTAGTTTTCTTGTTCTCTTTCGTCCTTAATTTAAAATAATAAAAATATAAAATTAAAAATTACTGTTTTGCTAGTTAAAAAAATTAGTCAATTTACAAGACTTTTTACTTTAGTTCATAAACCTTATATGCAATCTCGTATTATTGTCTAAGTAAAACGTATTAAGTTGCATATTAGGCATGAGTAAAAAAAAATATATATCACGACAAATGTAGTCCTGTATACAAAGAAATACGTTCACGGTACTCAACATTCCTCCTATTTGTTAAATAACTAAACAGACACAAAGTATTAGTAAATCTATTAAATTATACAGCTAACTTTCACACACTTCATTTATTGGAGCAACATATATTATACTAATAGCTAGTGGGATGTCAAATTCGGGAATATTTACAGAAGTAAACAAAAAGTTTACCTGTTCGGTTGAGATATAGAAAATTCACTATTAGATATAAATAAATCATACAAAATAATGACTGATATAAGATATAGCAACAACTGAGGGAGGACAAAAAATATTTATATAGAATGGGACAAATTCAGGAACTCTGAAGTACTCAATGAATGAATTAGTGAGCATTTATTTAGTCAATCCTTGAACTGGAGCTTTCATTCTGTTTCTGTTGCCAGACAACAATAGTGTTCTTCAATTGATCTCTCTTTTTCATTCGGTTCAGAGATCTTGATTCTTCTGCTATACTGACTCAGGCCAATTGTAGAGCATTCACGTGTAGCCCTCTTTATTTTCCAACCAAATTTCTTCGTCGACTTGCAAAAATTGACAATTCGTGAAAAAAATAATACCAATAGTTGCAACTCCAACCTTGATTGGATTTTGAAATTCAATACAAATTGAGACATTCAAATTTGAACTGAATGACTAAAATTTTGAATTAAAAAATATTAAATTCTGCAGAAATCCATCACTATTACGCTTTGAATTTGTAATTTACCATTTCCTGAGTACTTTTGTCAAGTCCGTATCATTAAACCTACAAGAAAATTACCACTTTTGTCATTTTTTCTAACATTCCACTTTTACTAAACTACTTATTACGAAATGCATAAAAAAGTATATTTTGATAAATATCTGTTTGGCTCCTCAACATTTTCCATCTTTGAAGACAATAGTTTACTTTCTTTTACATTTAGTTACTGCTTTTCTTTCTTTCTTTTTTTTCTTAACAAGAGAATAAGCAATAACGACTGTTGCATTTTATCCTTTTGTTCTGCATAACAGCAATGTAATTAGAAAGTGGAATGATTCCCCGGGTACAATTCTGCCTATCCTTCGAAAGCTTCAAAATGCTGGCTTGCGCATTTGGATCTTCAGGTAATGCTATTCAAAAAAACGTAAGCAGGTGGTAACTCAGTTGGTTAGAATTATTCCATATCAACTGATAGAGCTTGGTTCATTTCACATCCCCATCTCAAAACGTATATAAAAATAAAAATTAAAAAAACTTTAAAAAATCAATTGAGGCAAGGAAAGAAATTGGGGGAGAAAAGAATGACACCTCCAAAATTGTTTGGTAACTCAAAACTTCAATTGATAACATGATGATAGTTCAATTAATTAGAAACAGTTTTTAGCGTGTAATAAGTAATGAGTTTGATTTACATTCCTACAGATAAATTTAGCAGATACAAAATAGCTTCCTAAATAAAGCTAAATTGCGAGAGATTTTACTAACAACTGATGGATGGATAATGATGCAGTGGAGACACAGATGGGAGAGTACCAGTAACATCAACAAGGTACAGCATCAACGAACTGGGGTTGAAGATAAAGGAAGGTTGGAGGTCGTGGTTCCATAAGCATCAAGTTGGAGGGTGGGTCGTGACTTACGAGGATGGCCTCACTTTCCTGACTGTGAGAGGTGCCGGTCACCAAGTTCCGATGTTCGTGCCAGATCAGTCTCTTTCTCTCTTCTCTCATTTTCTTTCGGGCCGCCCCTTGCCTTCTGCCCGTAACTAATGTTCCTTTAGAAGGCTTGAAAAATGTTTAAGCAGACCAATGTATTCCTGAACTTAATGCATTTTGATATCTATATATTGGGGCATTGAATTATAAATAACCATTGATTTAGTTTTGTTTTTCTATTAACTTGGAAAAAATGGACTCCAAATATGGATCTCTGTTTTCTTAAATGACTAAATTGACTATTTACCTGGTTGGTTTAGGGAATCTAATATAGTATTTTTTTTCACCTATAATCAATTTCACATCCAGAATGGGATGAAAAAATCTTTATATTCTACAGTTTGTAAAAAAAAATTCAGAAAGAATGATGGCTCATTTTCTAGCATTTGGCAGTCTAGTTTTCAATGTCGGAAAATAATGAAATACAATTTAATATAACTTAAATGCCTTCTTATATGGTTTTACCTTAGACATGATTAATTCCTTAATTTTAATTCTCCAATCTTTCTATAAGTTTCAAAATGTGCTAGCATCTCTATATAAGATATTATCTTATCCCGTAAATTTAAGTGTTTTTTTCAACCCTATCATCTATGTCTTTCTAGACTCGTTATTATGTTGGTAATGGAAATAATATTAATACATTTTAATTATTCTAACATTCAATCATATTTTCAATATGTACTCAAAAGTTCAATAAATCATGAATGACGTCTAAATTGCATCACAACCCCCAACTAGTAATAAAAAAAAAATGATTACCTTTATATAAACCTTTGAATACAATTACAACAACAATAACAAACTAAGCCTTAATTCCAAGTAATTTGGGATCGACTACATAAACCAACGTCAGGCAACGTATGGTCATCCATATGAATCCTCTCTTGCCACTTCTATCAAATGTTATACTCTCATCCAAATCTAACAAAGACACATCTCTCCTAATCACCTCTATCCATGTCGTTTTAGGGCTACCTCTACCTCTATCTAACCTATTCTGCCTCCGTCTATCAATCATCCTAACAGAAGCATCCATCGGTCTTCTTTGAACATATCCAAACCAACGCAAGCGACTTTTTCTTATCTTTTTCTCAATAGATGCCACGCCCACCTTTTCTCTAATGGTCTCATTTCTGACTTTATCCTTTTTAGTGTATCCACACATCTACCGTAACGTACACACTCAGCTACTTTCATTTTATGAAAATGATACCTTTTAACTGCCCAACATTCCGTACCATATAAAAAAGCAGGTCTTATGGCCGTCCTGTAGAACTTTTACTTTAGATTCAATGGTACATTATGATTACATAGAATACCAGTCGCACTCCTCTATTTCAACCAACCCACCTTAACTTGGTGTGCAACGTCGCCATCGAGCTCTCCATCTTTCTGAATAATAGATCCTAGATGTCAAAAGCAATTAGCTATTGGTATATCTCTACCTTCCAAAGTTACACTCAGGGTTATATTTCTGCTACCACTGAACTTGCATTTCATATACTCTGTTTTACTTCTTCTAGTTCTGAAGCTCTTGGATTCCAATATCTGTTGTCACAACTATAATTCAGCATTTACACCGACTTTAATCTCATGAACAACACAATATCATCTGTAAACAATATACACCATGACACAGCCTTTTGTATAGTGCAGGTCAACTCATCCATAACGGCCACAAAGAGGAAATGGCTAAGCGCTGATCCTTGATGCACTCCGATAGTAATAGGGAGCTCTGCAGACACTATAGCGCAAGTCCTTACACTTGTTCATGCTCTCTCATACATATATTTAATGAGAATAATATATTTTAGTGATACACCTTTCTTGGCCAGCACCCACCAAACTACTTCTCTAGGCACATTGTCAAAGGCTTTTTCCAAGTCAATAAATACTATATGTAAATCTTTCTTTCTTTCCCTATAATATTCAATCATCTACCATAATAAATGAATTGCCTCCATAGTGGAACGCTTAGGCATAAAACTAAACAGATTATCTGAAATTTGTATAATGCCTCGTAACCTCTGTTCAATCACTCTCTCCCAAAGTTTCAAAGTATGACTCATAAGTTTAATCCCACGGTAATTGGCACAATCTTGAACATTCCCTTTATTCTTGTATAGAAGAATCAGAGTACTCTTCCTCCACTCTATAGGCATCTTATTAATTCTATATATCTTATTGAACAGACTTGTCAACCATGTAATACCTCTCTCTCCTAAACGCTTCCAAACGTCGATCGATATACTGTCCAGTCCTACTACTTTTTTTGGTTTCATCCTTTTAAGGGCATCTTGAACTTCATGCTTCTGAATACGATGAATACACGCACAGTTAACCTCTTCATTCGAAATCGCCAGGCTACATATACTCGAAACTTGGACTTGACTCCCGTTAAATAACTTGTCAAAATACGACATCCATCTCTCCTTTATTTCTTCGTCCTTAACTAAAACTCTGTGGTTGTCGTCCTTTACACATTTCACCACATCAATATCTCTCATCTTCTTCTCCTTGTAATGTGCCAGTCTATATATATTCTTTTCCCCATCTTTGGTATCTAACTTTTCATATAAATCCTTGTAAACTATGGATCTTGCTTTTCTAACAGCTTCTTTAGCTTTTTTTTGTGCGACTTTGTATTTCTCAAAATTCTCATCACTCCTACATTTTCCTAAGTTTCTATAGCACTCTCTTTTACTCTTTACAACTTCTTTCACTTCGTTATTCCACCACAACATGTCCTTGTTTAGAAGTACTTTTCCTTTAGATTTCCCAAACACTTCCTTAGCTACTGTCCTAATATATTAAGCCATCTTTCTCCACATAGTATCTGGATCCGAATCCATATCAGAAGACCAGTCATCCACCTCAACTACCTTATCAACAAAGGCTATTCTTTCATCTCCCTGAAGCTTCCACCACTTGATCCTAAAGTCAACTCGAAGATTCCACTGCTTACTCTATTTTCTAAAATTAAAATCGAGGATCAACAACCTGTGTTGCGTAATTACACTTTTGCTTGGAATAACTTTACAATCTATACAACCACTACAAAACCTATGCCTCATAATAAAGAAATCTATCTGACTGGCAGTTAACCCGCTTCTAAAGGTCACTAAGCGAGAATCTCTCTTGTTAAACTAGGTGTTTGCTATGGTCAAATCATAGGCCAAGGCAAAGTCAAGAATGGTAGTTCCTACTTCGTTTCTAACTCCGAAACCCTGACCTCCATAAACACTCTCAAACCTACTTTGATTAGTACCCACATGTCCATTTAGATCACCACCAATGAAAAGCTTTTCTGCACACAGTACACTCTGAACAATCTCATCTATATCATCTCAAAACTGTTGCCTAACCGAATCATCGAGTCCCACTTATGGCGCATACACCATAATAACAGTAGTAGTCTCGCTGCCAATCGTGATCGTGATGCTCAAAATCCTATCACTCTTCCTCTGTACTTCAACCACATCATCAATAAACTTACGGTCAATAATAATTCCGACTCCATTTCTATTCCTAACTCTACCTGAATACCAAAAATAATAACCCCACGAAGCTACTACTCCTGCCTTCTCACCTACTCATTTGGTTTCCTGAAGATACAAAATGCTAATATTTCTCCTCTGCATTACCTCAATTAGTTTTGTTAATCTACCAGTCAAAGATCCTATATTCCATGTACCTAGATGGATCCTATCATTATAGACTGTCTTTTTTACTCTACACCCTTGCATATTTGACACCGTATTCGGGGACCGACATGGCACGTTGCTTTCGGGCAATGTCCTAGCAACCCTTGCATATTTATCACTACACCCATGTCTAGGAAGTGTAGTATGTCACTGAGTAGGAAGCGCCCCCACGAAGTCAATCGATTGGTTCATATCATGGATGTGACTATATTTTATGTTGGCCGTCATAAGCCTTACCACAACTCTCCTCCTTTATCCGGGCTTGAGACCGGTAATGAACACTGCAAACAAAGCCTGCAGAGCTCACAAATATTATGTGATATCATGATTATAAGATTATATAAGAAATCCCTTTCTCTTCTAATTATATTGTTGTGACCAAGAACTTTCTATGTCACAAATATTAGCTAATGTCTTCTTTGTTTAAAACAAAATAATTGATTCGTTCTTGTATGACCACTTAATTTACTACATAATCAACTAGAGCCACTATATCCAATACTTATCTAAGATTAGAATGAATGATATAATACAATAAACTCTAATAATTTATATATATACATACTAACCATACCAGTCTAGGTCAAAGGATTACAAACACTATTCATTCAATAACAAATAGTAAATCAACTATATATATATATATATATATATATATATATATATATTGAGTGTCATATCTTAGCTCTACTTATTACATTAGTACCCCTCATGTCTATTTCAATATTTTATACAAAATGGTATTAAATTCACCATTTTATATCCATTAGTATTGCCACACTAATCATGAAAATTGGACATAACACTAATTAACTTTTGAATTAATTATTAATGCCAAGTAATAATTTTATAATTAAAAGCGCATTTAATTATTTATTCAATAATTTTTAGACTCATCTTACTTCAAATATAATGTAAATATACTAAATAATTACAAAAATTATTCAATTAGATAAATCATGTAATTAACTAGAAATGTTATTGTTACTGTTATTATCAAGGTTAGTGTCTGACAAGCATCTTCAATAAGAAGCCTTTGATATATCGAAGTTGTTTTTTCTTTTAGCAACTACATTGTTGGCAATGTTCGACGTGTGAATAGTTCTAGTTGGATCAGAAAAGAAAATAGTAAATCTTGAACAAAATCCCAGAGAATCTAAGGAAGGATCTTATTTGCAATATGCTAAAGATCTCATTGACTTCAAGTGGGAGAAGGACTGTGGAGATTTAGGAAATCCGAAGAAGAACTTTAGCAGTCTCCTAATTTGTTTAGGAAACAACTACTGCTCTATTGCAAGCTACTTATACTCTATCGTGGTGCTCCAGAAAAATGAGAAGAGTTTTCATAGCTTATTTTCTAATGTGGTTGAGATGACATAAAGCAATTCATGCAAATATTTTGAGTGGTTTAGGAGCATACACATTCGTATAGTTGCTAATATTCATTGCTGAAATATGCTTCCTGATTCAAGTTATTAGATACAACAATCTACTATATTCTTGAAGGTCTTGGATCATTCTTCTTCAAAAGAAAATACTTTTCTAGTGGGAAAGTTTCAAAGAGTCAAATGAAGTACCATTGTGCTATAGCAATGAAAATTGAAGAGAGTTCAATCGAGATAGTTGGGTTAAGCAAAGGTCTTTTGAAAGTTTGACAAAAGAATACTGGCGTGGCATTCTATTAGAATCCATTAGGGATCACTTAGTAATTAAGATATGTATATTTCTGTAACTTTTGTTAAATTTTTTAGTGGATTAATTTACTAGGCTAGGGCCCTGAAAACATAGGCTTGTTGATAGCCGAACTAATGCTTTAACAATCTTCTATGTTCGTTGAACTTTTAATTTTTGTTTGTCAAACTAACATAACGTTAATAGAAAAGTTTAACAATAACACAGAAGATTGAGAAACTAAACTACATAACTAGTATCATAGCCGTCACTATATTAGATTTAATATTACTTTAGCAGGTGAGATCTTGGAAGTTGGTTTAGAAAATGATGTCTGGACTGGTGAAAAAAGAATTTTGTCACTTGACAACTATTGTCAGAAGGAGAGTTAAATTATGCTTATTAGAAAACCAAAAAGCAAATCTTTATCAAGACTCTTAACATTACTGCTTGGAAAGCTGTTATACGAGGATAGAAGCCCTCGACAATACCAAAAACTAGCATTGGTGTAGGAGAAGAAAAACCCAAAGATTTGTATACTAATGTTGAGCATCATATTGATAAAACTAATGCTAAAGTATTTAATATAATTTTTGTTGCTATTGTCCCTTAGGAATTCAAGTTGATTACCATATGCAAAGGCCCCAATAATGCGTGGGAAATATTACAAACAGTATATGAAAGAACAAGTACGGTAGGGATGTCAAAGTTACAAATGTTGACAACATAGTTTGAAAAACTAAGAATAGATTAATATGAAATTGCTCCTATATTCGGCAGCAAATTGAGAGAGGTTGCTAATAAAGCATTTCAATTAGGAGAACAATATCCTCAAGAAAATTTGAGCCGTAAGACACTAAAATCTTTACCACTAAGACTTTATGCAAAGGTTACTGCCATTGAAAAATGCAGGGATGTATCAAATATGCGTTTAGATGAACTAATGGTTTCTTTGCAAACATTTGAGAAGAGTCTTCAATCTCAATCAAAATCCAAAGGGAAAGTTATTATATTAAAAGATAAAGAGGATTTGACGATAACAAAAACTTTGATGATGGGGTTGGTTTATAGACAAGACGGTTCAACAGGGCATTGAGAAAGCAAAAGCAGATGAATAAACCCATTAGTAGACCAATTACAAAAAAGGTTGAAGTTCAACAGAAGATATTCGCTGAGTAAAAACTCATAGGTAATAAGAATACGTTGAAAGGACCCAAATGCAGAGAATGTGATAGAATTGGCCATACTCAAATTAATTATGGAAATTTGAAGAAAAAGATAAAAATCAAGTCCTATAATACTACCTTTAGTTATTGCAATAATATAGCATTCATGGAGATGATAATAATGGTTAATCAATTGTAGTGTTACATTTAATGCTTTTGTTGAAAAGGACTCAATTCTTGTAGTAGATATACCAGAAGAAGTATCTAAGGATACTATTGATAAGTTTGTTAACGATGATGAGAATGAAATATTACATGAGATACTCATACAAGAATGTGAATTGATCTATTTGAAATAGCTTGAAGGTGTGGAACAGACTAAAGCACTAACAAAGGATGTTCAGAGACTTTAACAAGTAAATAGTTCACATCAACAAGAGATCAAGAACTTTAACAAAAAGTCCAGCAAAGTGAAGAAAGCTTGAAAGTCAGTAATAAAAAATTACTGAATAATCTATTAAGAGGCTGAACTTTGGAAAAGGAAAGTTGGATGAAGTTCTTTCCACTAGAAGACCTCCTTAAAACAAAACTGGACTTGGTATGAGTTCAATAAAGCAAAGTTAGATGAAAATTAGAATTTAACAATTGCTAAGAAGAAAGGAAAAATAAGAGGGTTCAAACTTAAGCCTAAGAAACCAAATGTTTATTGTGATTATTATTCTCTTGTAGGCCCTAAGTGGAAATATTGTTTAAAAATATTCAAAGATCTTCAATATGGTCGGAAGCTTGTCATACATGAGGTTGACAAATGTAGAAAATCTCCAAAGATGAAACTATATGGATCATAAAGGATGAAATCAAAGCACACGTTGTTTATGTCTTTAAAAGCTATTATGAAGGATAATCGGTATTTTGATAATGGATGTTCAAAACATATGACTAGTAAGAAGGAATTTCCTATAAACTATGAATGCAAAAAGTGTGGTTCTTCTGTCACTTTTGGTGATGTCTCAAGAAATAAAATTATTGGAAATAACATTGACAGGAATCCAACCAAGCAACCTATCAAAGATAAAGAAGGGAGGTGGAGGCTGGAACCACATTCCATAGAGTCTTGGAGAAATTCAAACTATGAGGGCTTTCAAAGAAGGATTTAAGCCAACTAATCCACCATGCTAAGGAGCTTCAAGAGTGTGAAGAAATGGGTGTCAAAAGAAGGTGCAAAGATAGATAATTTCATCCAACAACTTGGGTGGAAAGCCAAAGAAGCATAAGAGAATGCTAAATATAAGAAGAAAGTTGGTTGCTGGAGAAACAAAACATAGTTGGTGCTAGCCCAGATAGGGCAACCGACGCTGGCTCACTTTAGTTGAATGGCCAACTTTAGACAGATTACAGGCGGTGCCAACTGCACCAGGCTAACCGGCACTGACTCACTTCGAGCAATGCCTTGTTTTACTAAATTTCCTATTTATACTTTATTTTGTTTCCAATTAAATACTACGATTTTTATTATATAATAGGGATACTTTAGGCCTTTTAAACACATCAATGGCTGAGATTACATCTCACCATATCTAGGGTTGAATGACTATAGATATGCTATTATAACATTTCACATGTAAGTTAGATTATTTTTCGAGAATTGAAAGACACACTTTGAGAGAATTCTTCAAGGGCTAAGACCAATTTTAGGTACTCATTCCTCACCTATGATTTGGGTCTCTAAAACTATTAGGATAGATCAAATTAACTTACCAAAGTAGTGTATTAGGATCTTATTCTCCTAAGGTTCTAGAGTAGGAATTGATCTTGGTTGCCCAAATTCTTTCTTCCATTTTATTTTGAATCCTTAGATGATTGCAAGGTTTTGGGGAGTGGTTTGGTACACTTGGTCCTTATTTCTAGCATTCTAGGATCTCTATTTGACCTAGAATGTTAGAGATTTAAATTGGGTGTTGTTTTCTTCACTAAAAATTCTATTTTGGATTCTAAATGGTCTTGAATTTTTCACCAAAAATAGCCACAAAATTCACCTTTAAAATCAGCCTCCAAACCAAAAATGGTATCAGAGTATGGAGAGAGCCTTGATTTTTATCAAAGCTTAAACATAACAAGAAAAGCTAAACAATAGTCAATCCTGTTAGTCAATTTTGTTCTTCAAAAAGGCCAAGTTTTCTTTGAGTTTTCTTATATTTCATATGCTAAACTTGAGCCTTGTTATCAGTATAAACATTCGAATTGAGATTTTTTTGTGTTTTATTGATTATTAGGGCTAGGTTTGCATAAAAATTCTTTTATATATTGAGTTATTCTTGCAAAGTATTTCATATTTTGCTTGAATGAACTTTTGACTTGAAATTGTGGTTAAAACTTTTATAAACACTCTCTATAGTTGTTTATCTAGTGATTTCAAGTATCTTTGGGACATTGTTTGTCCAATTGATATTATCCTAGTTGTGGAATTCTTACTATTGCTCTTGAATGTTAAGTGCCTTGAACTTCTAGTACTTCATTGAAAATCTTATTAAATCTTGTCCATTTACCCATCCCTTAGTCAATTGAAATTGTTGAGCTTCTTGAATTCTTTGAATCTTGATATAAACTCCTTAAGGCATGTGGTTGATCAATCACCAAACTAAGTCGAGTTGGTTATCCTTGGAGGAATACTAAACTTGTTAAAAGTTTGGACTAATTTCTAAGTAATTAGGGAGACTTTGTGAGAAGGCCTTATGGAGTACTTGAGTGAATTGAAAAAGGTAAGAGGATGAGCCTATTTTCATAAAAGTCAAAGAAAGTTAAACACAAAGGTTGAGTGTATACATGTGAGTGAGTGCTAGAAAGAAAATTACTGCTTCTATCTAACAAAATATCCCAAGATTCATTTGATATTCGAGACTCCTTTGAAACTCTCAATGCAAAAAATGGATGAAATGAGGAGAGATATAATGGAGTATAAACAAACCCAGGCCAAGCCTCAATCATTGCACAAATAAGGGGATATAGAGAGGAAAATAGCCCTAAGATGCGAGAAGGGAACAATGTCACATCCGCATTGTATGAACAAAGGGAGGGTTGGGATAAACATTCCTTGGGATGCTATCCACCTACACCAATAAAGGGAGGTAGGTATGGTTTAAGAAGAGGAAGAGATAGAATACAAGAAGGTATGAAGGGCAAAATATGAGAGAACTTGAGCAGGAGTTTGAAAGAATAGAAAATTGGAATGAAAGTGTTCATGAAAATGATTATGGAGGACAAAATCAGAGAAACAGGACTAGAGCGAGGAGAAGAGAAAATAAAGAGGATGATAAAGAGTTAGGGCATATAAAAATGAAGATATCCCCATTCCAAGGCAAAATTAACCCGTAGGCTTATTTTGAATAGGAAATGAAGATGGAGATTTTGTTTGAGTGCCATGAATATTGTGAAGGAACCAAGTTAAATTGGCTATTTTAAGTTTTCTTGAATACGTTTTAGTATGGTAGGATCAAGTAGTATTACAAAGAAGGAGAATATGAGATAAACCAGTTGCCATTTAGAAATTGTTGATGAATTTGATAAGAATGAGATTTGTACCCCTACACTACTACAATGAACTTTATCAAAAGTTGCACATGCTTAGACAAGGGAATAAAAGTATAGAGGATTTTTATAAGAAGTTAGAAGTAACTTTAATGAGGGCCAATATTGTTGAAAATGTTAGAGCTACCAACGCAAGATTTCTAAGTTGGTTGAATAGGAAAATAGCCAATGCGGTTGAGCTTTATTCTTATAAGACATTGGAGCAGATGGTACATATAACTATAAAAATTGAAGGACAACTCAAAAGGAAATCTTTTTCCAAAGAAACTATATATACCAATCCTATTTTCAACCATCAACTAAATGTGAGGGAGGAACCACCAAAATCACCATGACCACTAAAAGAGTCCTACAAGCCTAGAGAAGATTGGGAAAAAGAAAAATCTGGAAAAGAGTAGGATAAGAAAGAGAGCAAAGGTATAGAAAGATCTCCAAGAACAAGAGACATCAACTACTTTAAATGTTTAGGATATGGGCACACCTCATATGAATGTCCAACAACGACAACGACATTTACTAATGCCTAAGGTGAATTAACTTCCAAAGAAGAAAATTGTGTGGATGAGAAACAACAAAGGGTGCACAATGGTGATGTTGACTCTAGTGATGAAGGAGTTATTGTTCCACTATTTTATCCTTTAGTCGGTGTTATAATAAAGGAGATAGGCTTTTGTGATATAGGAGATGCTTGTGATGATGAAGTGACAAAGTGCCTATAAAGAGATAACATTTTCTATTCACATTACCTTATCAACCAAAAGTCATGTGTTACTATCATTGATAGAGGGAGTTTTACAAATGTTGTGAGTACTAGTCTTATGAAAGAATTTAGCTTATATGTGATGAAACACCTCAATGCCTATAGGCTATAATAGTTCCATGATAGTCGGAAGTGGAAGGAGAATAGGTAAGTATTGTTGACCATTAAGATAGTGAAATATCAAGGCGAGATTATTTGTAATCTAGTCCTTAGACAAGCTAGCCATTTGATTTTGGAGAGGCTATGGCAATTTGATTAAAGTTTATTACATGATGGGAGGAGAAATTTTTACTCTGTTATCAAAGGAAGCATGCTATATACTCTTGTACTCCTACCGCCAAATGAGGTGAGAGAAGTGCAACAAATAAATAAATAAATAAAGGACAATGAGAAAAAGAAGACTGTTACAGAAATCTCCTAAAAGATAGAAAGTGAGAGGAAAAATGAAGAGATGAAAGAAAGAATTCTAGTAGAGCTTCCAAAACATGAGTGTGCCAAATGAGAGGTTGAAAAAAAGAGAGAAGATGGAGGTAAAATGAGATATACTCTCTTGTGCTTCACACATAAAAATAATGAGGCAGTTCCAACAAAAAATAAGAGTGAAGATAAGAAGAAGGTCAAGCTTTATGTTGGGAAGCATAAACTAATGTTTTGTCTTCATAAGAAAACTTCTTATTTAAGGTCTTATGTAGGTTCTTATTCGAAGATGAATTCGCATAAAAAAGAGAGAAATGATAGGAATCCAACCAAGTGACATGCCAAAACTAAAGAAGGGGGATGGAGATTCAAACTACATTCTATAGAGTCTTTGAGAAATTCAAACTATGAGGGCTTTCAAAGAAGGATTCAAGTCAGCCAATCCACCAAGCCAAGGAGCATAAAGAATATGAAGAAATGGATGCCAAAAGGAGAGCTAAAGACAGCTTATTTCACCCAACAACTTGTATCAAGGGCCAAAGGAATATAAAAGAAAGCTGAGCATAGGAAGAAAGCTGGCTGCTGGAGAAATAGGATACAACTGGCACCGGCCTAGCCAAGGCACCCAGTACCAGCTGCGCTCTGGCTAAATGGCCAACTCTGCATAAATTACAGTCAGTGCTGGTAGCACAAGGCCAACTGGTGCTGACCACTTTGGGCAATACTATATTTTGCTGAATTTTTTTGTTTATGTTCTTTAGTTCCCATTGAAATTCCTAATAGGGGCTAAAATCTGAACGATCAAAATGGAAAACATCAAAGAAAGCGCTACGAAATTTTTTTTAGTTTTCCAAGCCATATCTAGGAAAGAGTATTTATTTTTCTTTATTGGTCGCGGATTAACCAACAAGGGGTCGGGTTGCACTAGAACTTGCATTGGAAAGGGAGAAGGAGGCACCTGCAGTTCGATTGGTATTCCCGTCAATCTTCTACTCCTACGCATTAAGTGTCTCCAAGCTTCCTCTCTTCGTCTTTCGAAATATGACTCTACCTTAATTTTAGATTAGTTTGGTGAAAACTCCTTCCTTGGATAATCAAGATACTCTCCTTCTAGAGAGGAGGAAGAGAAAAAATGGCAACCAAAGAAGAAAGGGAGAGACAGCACACTTTTGAGAGTGACTCAGAAAAACCACGTTATTTTTCTCCCTTTCTTGCACACATATTTTCGGCTAGCCTTAGAGCTTGCTTAAGCCCTAATGGCTGAAAAAAATTAAGCTGTAATGGGTTTAGTGTTGTGCTCCAAAATCACTCCAAGACTTATTCAATCCTCTTAATTAATTAATTATTTTTCTAGACTTTATTAAATACTCAAGGCTAATTAATTAATTGTAATTGGACTTTTAATATATGTCAACATATATCAGCCAATTTAATTAATTTATTCCAGCCAAATTCTCTTAATTAATTAATTATCTTTTCTAGGCCTTATCAAAACCCAAGACTAATTAATTAATTCTAATTGGACTTTTAGAATAAACTTTATTCTCTTCCATATAATTATCCATTAAGTCCAAATTGTATTTAAACAATACTAAAGTAACTTGAGCTACTCCGGGGACCAAGAGACATATTATTCATAGCTACTAAAATGACTAAAATGCCCTTACTATTAAATAGATGCATTTTATCATTTCAAATATTCCCATTTATCACCATATGAAAATATTGACCCTAAGAATTATATTGCTAAAGTAATGTCTGGTGAAATGATGAAAATTCCCTCTATGTAACACTTATCAATAAGACATGATAAATGTACTAACACCCATTTCAAAGACATCTACTATCCTTAGATCTCTAGTCTGATAATCATGACTCACTCGAATGTACTTGCTTATCATTGAAAGCTACCCAAAAGCACACATTCTAGAGTCACATTTTCAGGGCCCTGGATTATTAGATTATCCTAAACAATCACAAGGGGGTGATTTAATTTCACTAAGTGAAGTATAGAAACTCTGCTGCATGAGTCCATTTAACTAACTAGAGTAATACACCCAACATACATGGATATTGATCTCACATGAGAAATCTCACCCATATATCAAAGTATAAAACCCTAGCTTCGCCAGACTATCAACTCATACTCAAGTATGAAGATATCCGTCCACGCTGTAACAGTAATAGTCCAGTCTCTATAATTATAGTACTTTATAAGAGACCACTACTACAGGTCCAGTTCTACATATTCGAAATATGCTTATACAAGTCATGAGAGTAAACTACTCACTAATTCAATATAAACCATTCCTTATTGGAACTAATGGCATAATAGTCATGCCTTGATGAAATACCCAATTCTATCAAACGACTAAGAACTCAATTTTAATTATAAGACAACTACCCATGGTCTATATCTTATTGTGAAGAACAACCCAACACATAGACCATTACTTATCATACTTAGACCTTAAATGTGCAATAATATAAGAAACAAACTAAATTGAATTAATAAATAATTTATTGCAATATATTTACACAGAATACATAGTCATTGAGGGCATACTTTCCAATAATCTCCTATTTGCACTACAAAAACTAAGAAAGTCCACAAATACCTACCCCTATGACATCTAAGTGTTTGCAAAACACCTTTTCTATCAAAGGCTTAGTAAAGGGATCCGCTAGATTGTTGACAGAAGAAATCTGATCGACCATAATCTCCCGTTTTTGGATGAACTCCCGGATAAGGTGATACTTCCTCTTTATGTGCTTGTTCTTTCTATGGTTTTGAAGTTCCTCGCATTGTGACACCACTCCAGTATTGTCACAATAAATCGTGACAGGCCTATCCATGTGCGGTACTACTCTAAGTTCTATGAGGAACTTCCAGAGCCACATTGCTTCTTAAGGAGTTTCTGAAGGCTTTCATGGTAGAATCAACAATACAAGATTGCTTAATACTTCTCCATGAAATAGCTCCTCTAGACAAAGTGAAGACATATCCACTAGTAGATTCTCTTTTATCTTTATCCACCTGGAAGTTTGAGTCTAGGTAACCGATAGGAACCAAATCATCATCACGATATATAAGCATATAATCTCTCGTTTCTTTGAGATATTTAAGTATATGCTCTTACAGCTTGCCAATGAGCTTCCCCTGGATTTGACTGATATCTACTAACCATACCTACTGCAAACAGATATTTGGCCTAATACAAAGCATAGCATACATGAGACTTCCCACAGCCAAAATATAAGGGATCCTGCTCATTCTCTACTTATCTTTCTGTGTCTGAGGGCACTACTTGGAAGATAAGGATAATCTGTGTCTAAAGGGTATAATAGCCCATTTACATTGATCCATGTCTTACTTAACCAATATCTTGTCAATATAAGTAGATTGGGATAAGTCTAATATTCTCTGCTTCCTATATTTAAGAAGCTTAATACCTAGAATGTAGCTAGTTTCTCCCATATCTTTCATACTAAATTGACTAGATAGCCAAATCTTAACGGATGATAATGTTCATACATCATTTTCAATTAGTAGAATGTCATCTACATAAAGTACCAAGAAAATCATTTTGCCATTGTCGGATTTCCTATACATACATGGTTCATCCACATTTTGAATGAAATCATGAACTTTCATAGTTTCATCAAAACGTATGTTCCATGCTCATGACACTTGTTTAAATTTATAGATGGACTTCTTAAGCTTACAGACCATTTGTTCTTGACCTCTAGCAACAAAACCTTCTGGCCGGGACATATAGATGTCTTCGCTAAGACAACCATTTAAGAAGGCTGTCTTGACATCCATTTTCCATATCTCTTAATCATAATGACATGCAATGGCTAAGAGAATTCGGACAGACTTAAGCATGACTACTGGTGAAAAGGTTTCCTCATAATCGATCTCTTCTTTTTTAGTATAACCTTTAGCAACCAACCTTGCTTTATAGGTTTCAACATTTCCATCGGCACCACTCTTCCTCTTGTATACCCACTTACACCCAATGGGTTTTATCCCATCAAGTGCAGTGACAAGATTTCAGACCTAATTGAGGGACATAAATTCAATCTCGGCATTCATAGTTAGTTGCCATTTGTCTACATTAGCATTAACAATGACCTCCTCGTATTTAGTGGGATCTTGTTCCTGATGATCAGAGACTAGATCATAGATCTCTTCGATCTACCTTTCTGGAACTTTTGTGATCCTCCCACTACTATAAGACTCAAATTGTGTAGGAACATCCGGTAGTGTTTCTCTTAGTTCCTCGATTGGGGTGTCAGAAGTACCTGAAGTTGAATCATTGACCAACTTTTCTTCAATCTCTATTCTACTTGAACTCGTGGTGGAAGTAACTTGTCCATCCTCTAAGTATCTAGCATTAGTACTAACAAGTACTTTATACTCTTGATGATGATAGAAATATCGACCCCTTGTTCTTTTTAGGTACCTAACGAAATAGCATAACTCTAATCTTGGTTTTATCTTACCCCATATCTTGAGATGGTTCAGACTGGGCTTTTATCTAGTCCATATCTTATAGAGTGTCCTAGGTACTGATTTGGAAAGCACCAAGTTCAAAATATATACTGTTGTTTCTAAGACATACCCCCAAAAAGAAATATGAAGAGACATATGACTCATCATGCTTCTGACCATTTCTATCAAAGTTCTATTTCTTCTCTCAGCTACTCCATTCTGCTGGGGAGTCCCTGGCATAGTTAACTAAGATACTATGCCATGATGTACTAAGTAATCTTTGAAATCACTGAGGAGGTACTCTCCACCACGATCCGATTTCAAAGTTTTAATTGATTTACCTGTTTAACGCTCCACTTTAGCTTTAAACTTCTTAAATTTATCAAAAGAGTCAGACTTGCACCTCATCAGATAAATATAACCAAAACGAGTGTGATCATTGTGAAAGTGATGAAGTATTCGTAGCCTCCCCTAACTGGTGCACTCATCGAACCACAAACATCTATATGAACTAGTGCTAGTATTTCCATGGCTCTATGCGCCTTTTTAGTAAATGACCTTTTGGTCATTTTACCTTTAAGGCAAGATTTATACTGAGGTCATTCTTCCAATCTCAATGACCTTAAAGGCCCATCGTGGATTAGCTTCTGAATCCGATTGGAATTTATATGTCCCAATCTTAGATGCCACAAATATGAGTAATTTGATATGGCTTTTTTCTTTTTATTATTTAGTTCAATTTGATTATTGTTCACTTAATTTCTAATAGGATGTATATAAAAGATATTTCCATACATGTTTCCTATACAAATTAAATTACCATCTCTATTGATGGAGACACCAGAATAGAAAGAAATAGAATATCCTTGATTCATCAATTTGGAAACTGAAATCAAATTCTGTTCAAAATAAGAAATATATAAAATATCATTTAAAATTAACTTCCTATTACAATAAAAAATAAGCTCAAGATCTTCCACTGCTTCAGCCCATATTCTTGCTCTATTGCCTACTTGAAGTCTTTGCTCACCCTTGCTGAGTCTTCTTGTCTTTCTGAACCCCTGCAAAAAGTTACAGACATAGTCAGTGGTTCCAGAACTAACTATCCAAGAAGACGTTGATCCAACCATCAAAAGAGACTCTCGGTATAAAGCAATATCTGAAGTAGACTTGGCTATGAAGTCCGAACAATCTTTCTTCTAATGCCCCTTCTTGCCACACTTGAAGCATTTGCTTTTAGGCTTCCCAATGGGCTTAGCCTGTCTAAATGCTTTGGGCTGGGCCCCTGCGTTGTTATGGAACTTTTTCTTCTTGAATTTCTTAGGCTTTTTCTTAATTCCAGACGAAGAAGAAGAATGAGAGACTAAAACCTTTGACACGGGCTTCATGATCTTCTCTGCCGCCTGGAGCTCTTTCATAAGCTCCGTAAGATTCACATTCAATTTGTTCATATTGTAGTTCAACTTGAACTAAGAATATAAATCAGGAACAGTTTTAAGAACCATGTCAATTTGGCTCTCAGGATCTGTTGTTGCGCCTAGGACCTCGGCCTCCTCGAAGTAGGTAATCATCTTGAGCAGATGCTCTCGAACTGATGCCCCCTCAGCGATCCTAGTGTTCATAATTGCCCTAAAAGCTTCTTGTCTTCTGGTCCGGCTTTTGTCAGCAAAAATGGTACGCAATGACAAATCTATGTCATACACAGTGGCCATGTTCTCATGCTTAGATTAGAGTATACTAGACATGGAAGTCAATATATAGTACTTAGCCATCTCATCGGCTTTTTCCATGCCTTCTCAGCCTCTCGTTCCTGATCAGTGGATTCTTCCCCAATCTCAGGACAGGGATCCATAAGAACATACTTGTACTCCTCGACAGTGAGTACTATGTTCAAGTTCCTTTTCCAGTCTACATAATTTGGCCCTGTCAACTTATTCTTCTTGAGAATGATTGACAATGGACTGAAACCAGACATTTTTGAAATATTACGAAAAAATATTCATTTAGTTTGCAAGTACTAAAAATGCACATTCTTTATATTATTTCTTTGATAATAGATAACTCTTAAAACTATTATCAATAATATAAATAGTTTGGCTCTTAGAAAAACTAACAGAGCTTCGTAAGAAGATTAATAGCATTCTAAATTAAGTGTATAACCATTATGAATCAAAACATCCTACATAGATAATGGTCTAGAAAAAGTTCCACTGATAGGATGTCCACTGATTTACACTACCTACGGGCAATTTAGTGCTAAAAACCTCCAACGTAGGTTGGTCATCCTAGCAACTATCCTAGGCTTTTAATTTCACTCTTTTATTAGTTCTAGATACTTGTGAAAATCCATCCTATAGGAGGTCATGCTCAAAATGACACGAGAAAATCCACTATCTCTAATGAGAGTTGTGATGGAAGGTCATTAGAACCCCTCTCCCACTTAATCTTTTATTGAACATAGAGTTTAAGGCCCAAGAACATTTTCTATAATCTTATGGTTTCGTTAACATTAGTAAAAAACTAAAATTCAATATTATTCTCTATGTCAAGAATTAAATCCTTTGAGAGAATAAACTATGAATTTATTTTACTATTCTAAGTTAATAAGCAAGTAAAACTTTATTAAATATCCTTAAGTTCAACATTATTCTCTATGTCAAGGATTAAACCCTTTAAGTGAATAAACCATGAACTTTTTTATTTTAAAATTTCTTAGATTAAAACGTTTTATCAAAACCGTTCTATCTAGTGAGACTTTGGTCTCACAAGAACTTGCACATTTGATCACAAAAATGAAACAAGCATGATAATAAAAGTAAAGCTTTTCATACTCAAACTATTCATTTATTCATAAGTGACCAAACAATGGATTAAATATGATGAATTAAAAAAATTATGATCTTGTTTAATCCTAAGGTGGTTCCATCCTTTACTACTCATTTTTGTGCAAATTATTCATCCATAGATAAAAAAAAACTACTGCAAAAAATTAACATCATATAATAGTTTCAAAACATTATTACACCAAGGAAAAATTAAGGTACAGAACTTCAGCAGTGCTCTCCCTTTTCTTGGACAAAATTGCCCACATCTGCCTCTCGGCAGAATGGACCTGGCGCCTGGTCCATTTGGCCAACCTGGCACCAAGTCTGTTCTGTTTCTTCAAAAACTATGGCTAAGCAGGGTGGACCTGGCGCCTGGTTGAATCGGCCCTCTTGGTGCCGGGTCCGTTATGGAGTTTGTTGATTTTTGAAAAAATCTTGCTTTTTAGCCATTTTTTGCCCCTCAACAATTCCAGCAATCACCTTCTTTAGTCCCTAAAATTTACTAGTTAAAAGAAGCGCAAAACCAAGCATAAAAATATGCCTTTACAAGAAACTATGCCACTAACCACGAGACGTACGTCGCATCTAATCAAAACCAAAAAAATAATAGGAAATTATTAGAATACATGATCCTATGCCTCTAACCGCAAGGCGTACTAGAACACTAGAAACCAATGTATGGGGGATCACATGAATTCACAAAAGATTCATTTTTTAATAGTAAAAGAACCACCTTTTCTAGTTTTTAACCCTAGTACATGCTCTTAGATGAAAACCGCAGCTCTGATACCACTTGAAGGATCAAGACGGAAAACATCAAAGAAAGCACAGCAAAAATTGTTTTAGTTTTTTGAGCCACATCTAGGAGAGAGTACTTACTTTTCTTTATTGGTCGCAGATTAACCAATAAGGGGCCGGGTTGCATTGGAACATGCGTTGGAAGGGGAGAAGGAGCGCATGCGGTTCGATCGGTATTCCTGCCAATCTTCTACTCCTACGCATCAAGCGTCTCCAAGCTTCCTCTCGTCGTCTTCCGGAGTATGACTCTATCTTGCTCTAGGGTTAGTTTGCTGAAAGCTACTTCTTTAGATAATCAAGGTACTCTCCTTCTAGAGAGAAGGAAGAGAAAAAACGTCAACCAGAGAGAAAGGGAGAGACGACACACTTTTGAGAGAGAACTCAGAAAAACCACATTATTTTTCTCCCTCTCTTTCACACATATTTTTGGCTAGTCGTAGAGCTTGATTAAGCCCTAATGGCTGAAAAACAGTAAGCCCTAACGGCCTTAGTGCTGTGCTCCAAAACCAATCCAAAACTGACCCAATCCTCTTAATTAATTAATTATCTTTTTTGGGCTTCATTAAATACCAAAAACTAATTAATTAATTCTAATTAGACTCTTAATATATGTCAACATATATCAGCTAAATTAATTAATTTTTTCCATCCCAATTCTCTTAATTAATTAGTTATCTTTTCTAGACCTTATCAAAACCTAAGACTAATTAATTAATTCTAATTTAACTCTTAGAATAAATTTTATTCTCTTCTATATAATTATCCATTAAGCCCAAATTATGTCTAAACAATACCAACATAACATGAGCTACTCTGGGGACCAAGAGATATGTTATTCATGGCTACTAAAATGACCAAAATGCCCTTACTATTAAACAGCTGTATTTTACCATTTCAAATATTCTCATGTATCACTATATTAAAATAGTAACCCCGAGAATAATATTACTAAAGCAATGTCTCCGACTTACAGGTAAAATGATGAAAATACCCCTAACACCCATCAATGAAACAAGATAAATGTACTAACACTTATCTCAAAGATATCTATCATCATTAGCTCTCTAGCTCGATAATTCATGACTCACTCGAATATACATGCTTATTATTGGAAGCTACCCAAAAAGCACATATTCTAGAGTCACGTTCCTAGGGCCCTAGATTATTAGATTATCCTAGACAATCACAAAGGGGTAATTTAACTTCACTAAGTGAAGTATAGAAACTCTGTTGTATGAGTCCATCTTAACTAACTAGAGTAATACACCCAGCATACAAGGATATTGATCTCACAAGAGAAATCTCATCCAACATATATCAAAGTATAAAACCCTAGTTTCGCCAGACCACCAACTCATACTCAAGTATGAAAGTATCCGTCTACGCTGTAGCAGTAATAGTCCAGTCTCTATAATCATAGTACTTTATAAGAGACCACTACTACAGGTCCAATTCTACGTATTCGAAATACGCTTCTGCCAGCTATGTGAGTAAACTACTCACTAATTCAATGTAAACCATTCCTCATTAGAACTCATGGTATAATAGTCTTACCTTGATGAAATGCCCAATTCCATCAAATGACTAAGAACTCAATTTTACTTATATGACAAGTACCCATGGTCTATACCTTACTGTGAAGAATGACCCAATACATAGACCATTACTTGTCATACTTGGACCTTAAATGTGCAATAATATAAGAAACAATCTAAATTGAATAAATAAACATTTTATTGCAATATACTTATACAGAATACGTAGTCTTTGAGGGCATACTTTTCAATAAAATCATAATTATTTTACTAGTTATTTGAGGTTGTTTTGAGATAATTTTGTTGTAAGAACTAGGCATATTCCTTTCTATTTTGATAGTTTTCTTGTAAAAAGAATTTTTGCCAAATTTTCACAGATTTGAGTAAATTTCGAGCAAAAACTTGAAATTTCCAGAATAGCCCTGGTGCCAAGACTAGACAAGGGACCAAGCGGCGAGTCCATTCTGGTCAAGCAGAGGAAACAGGGTGAATTTCAAGAACAAAACAGAATAGACCTGGCGCAAGAGGGTCGACCGTACTGGTGCCAGGCCCACTCTGGAACAAGAAAATTATATGCGTGAATTTAAGAAATTTTCAAGGATTTTGGTTCGAATCCTACCCGGCCAAGACTTCCCAAACTATGAATTTAGCATCTAATAAGCCAATAAAAGTAAGAGAAAATATAAGGAATAAATGTGTGGAGGTAGATCCAAGAGCTAAAATTTCATTCACTCATTGAAGGAGGAATTCACTAAATCAAGGAGGGTTGTTCAAGAGAGTCTTCAAGGAAGAAAAAAGAGGCTTGTCTATGAGTGCTTTTTTTTATCTTTGTTTTCTTTTTCTTAAACAATGATGTATTCACTATTTTTATTGTAATTTAACATTATTTTAGATTCATGATTTTGTGTTATTTAGTTATTTGATCAATTCTTTCTCATATTTAGTATTTGATTACTTGTTATCACTGGTTATTGATGCAAGTTCTTCTAATTGACTTAGAAAAATGATGTTAGGAGTTTTATTGCACTGATTTCGGATTTGTTAAATCTTAATGGGCATGGACGATGGAGTTAAGACTATAGGACCAAGTAATCAAAGATTAGTTGATTTCACCTCAGACAAAGGGTCATTAGCTAATTTCGTGTTTATAAAGAATTGAGCTTAATGCATGTTTTGATTATGTTAGCTTGATTGGTAAATCTGTTAAAATTAATCAAAAGATAGTAATTCCATGGATTGGAAAACAAAGTAGAATTTATCTAAGTAGATTTATGACTTGTGAGACAATTGAATTTTATTTTATATTCTTTCATAATGTCAAGATGATAATTAATTGAGAGAATTGCCAGTTGGTGCATTATCATGTTTTCTAGAATAATTATCTAAATTGCATATTCCTACATCCTTGAGTTGTATATATTTCTTTAATTTTGTTTTTCTTATTTTCTCACTTTATTTGGGTCGGTTAAACAATGAATGAAAAGTGATTAGTGTGTACTTGTTCCTTTGAGGATCGATACTCATTAATTCCCTATGGTATGCTTGCGATGAGTATACTGTCATATCTATATTTTGAGATTAATATTTTAATTAAAACTTGACTAAGGGATGGATTTAAATTTGATGATTTTTATACACCCAAAATTTACGCTCAAGTTTTTGGCAAAAACTTGATACTTGTTTTTTAGTGTAGAAATTATTACCAATAAATTACACAATCTATCAAGTTTTGATAAAATGTTAACCACTAAAACCACACATACGGGCAAGTATACCCATCGTATAGTATAGGGAATATCAAGTATCGAATCCACGAGAACTTAAGCTTCCACCTTACTTTACCCAAATTTTTATTGTTCAGCCAATAAAATAAGAAGAGAGTAAAAAGAAAAATAAATAAAGATAAAAAATAGATATAACTTAAGGATTCATTTTCATGTAATTAGACAATTATCTTGAAAACATAGTATTGAATCACTTAGCATTCATCACAATCAATTGTCATCTTAGCATCATGAAGGAATATAAAGTAAAATTCAATCATTTTCCAAGTGATGAATCTACTTATATAAATTCCACTTCGTTTTTCAATCCATAGAATTACTATCTTTTGATTAAATTAACAGATTTATCAATCAAGCTAACATAACCAAAACATGCATCAAGTTTTTTGCACTGTTGCCAGGGAACAATATAATGAAAGCTTGAATTTTGTTGATTTAACCATATTTATATGTTTATATGTTCATATGTCTACATGTAAATATGTGTGTGTGTGTGTGTGTGTGTGTGTTCTATCTCATTGTTGTAACTTTGTGTGACTTAATTGACTAGCTTACTTTATGTTGTACTGTAAATACCACTAACTTTTGTATTTAGATAGTTTGTGAATGCGTGTGTTTTTCTTTTCTTTATTTTTCTATTATTTATTTTTCCCATTTTTTATTTTCTTTATTTTTAAATTATTTTTGTTTGTTTTTATTTTTTATTTAATTTTTGTTTTTCTTTCAGCGCAAGATTGATATCATCATGGACAACTACTTTTGGGATCAAATGAGCTATAATGACGAGAATTTGGCAAATTTGCAAGCTCGGATTGACGCTTTTTGTGAGATGTCACTTGAAGCCTCAATGCAATCTTTTGTCTCCCATACAAATTCTTCCATTAACTGGCATGAAGAAGCATTCCAATGTATGAGGCATCAAAGAACATAACTAGCAAGTTGGTTGAGGATGACATAAAGGCCTATATGCTTAAACAAGAGAATCCCCAAAGAAAAGAGAGAGTATATAAGGAACAATTATCCAATATGGAAAAGGAGGAGTTGGATCTTTCAATGTTACATCGTAAGAAGTCCTTGGAGGATGGTGGTAATTTCTACCCTTCACCACATTCAAAGGGAGGTAACTTAGTTTTTATAGATGTGTCGAAAAGTACTGATTTCTTGATCCCATCTTTAAGAACTCAATTGCTAAGTTTTAAGGGGAACTTTCATTGTGACAAATCTTTTGAAGGGAAAAAAAATGATTTTGAGTTTAATGCATTCTTTAGAGACCATGTGCATTTACATGTTGACAAAAATATTTGTGTGTCTAAAAGAACATTAGAGAATGAGGTTTATGTGTTTTTCTTTATTCAGAATTTTTTTTTTTCATGAGCCTTCCATTTTTTGAAATCCTTTCTTATTTCTACTTTCATCATGCCTACCTTTTTCATTGAGCATTAATTTTTTTTACAAAGGTTTGATGAAGAAGCATGATGAGTGGAAAGAGTGTTTGTTTTATGTGTTTTAGGTTTGTTTTGAATTTGGGTTTCTTTAGGTCTTTTGGTCATTCTTTTGTTTTATCTACGTTCCATTTTTATTTGTTAGGTGTTATTTTCCCTAAATAAAGAAAATATTTTCCATCTTAAGTGTGGGGGAGTAACCCGTGTCTATATTTTCTTTCTTGGGATTTTTAGTTTGTTTTATTTTATTTAAGTGTGTCTTTCTTTTCTTATTATTTTCTTTGTGCGTTTATTTGTGGTTTCTTTTGTAAGTCAGAATAAAGTCCTCTTGGACAAGCTCTTTTCTCTATTCCATGTTTTAATATTTATTGAAACTTTATTGCACTTGGGAAGTATTACTTATGTTAGCCCTAAGGGATTTCTTTTATGTTTTGATTTATGACAAACGTTGATATGGACTAACTTATTTATTTCCTGTGATAGGACATGGTTAATCTTTATTCTTCTAAAGTCTTCAGATAAAAATTGTTGACAACCTCTTCATCGCTGATTTCAAGATTAGAAGATCAAATGAGAAAATCAGAGTATGAGAAGTTATATATCATGGAAGCTCTTTGTGAAGAATGATAGACTAGAAAGTGTTATTAAGGTATATTTATTAATTCCTATGTCTTCTTATCTTTTGATTCATTTGACTTTACCTTGAAGCTCAAAGAAGATGATTTTCAAAGTTTTTAAAATTCACAGAATTTTGGATGGAACAGTTTGAATCCAAAAGGTTCATCCAAAATCCTATAAACCAGGTTGAAAATTTTCTATCAGGAATGTGCTATTTTTGACTTACCTTTTGGATGCATCTTCGTCCAAAACCCGAGTCCAAAACTCGGATGAGTTTAAATAAAAAAATTTGTAGCCGTTTTTTTGTGACTATTGGCACTCTACTTTTTGGCTCTATAAATAGCCCTTAAAGTAAGATTAGAAGTAGGATTTTGGAAACATTCATCTTAGAAACCTTATTGCTCAATACTTTAAAAAATCTCCTTTTATCTAGCTTCAATGTGAATTCATTATGTATCAAAGATAAAAGTAATTTGTGGCTTGTAAGTGAGCTTATCTCTATCCTATTGATTTTCAAATCTCTATTGTAGTGCAAGGTTGTGGTGTAAAACCCATAGGGGTGAGCCTTGTGTTTTGTGTATGTTTAAGGTTGTGTGATAAAACCCATTGGGGTGATCCTTGTTTTGTGTTTGTGTCAAGGTTGTGGAGTAAAACCTAGTGAGGTGATCCTTGATGTGTTTGAGAGGTTGTGGAAAACCTATTGTGATGATCCTCTCTTGTATGTGAATCGGTTTCATTAAATGAAGTTAATAAAATAGGGTTGAAAATCTTTAAATGTGAGGCTTAAGGTAGTGGACGTAGATCATTGTTGACCGAACCACTATACATCTCTTATCTCATTTTATTCAGTGGTTCATGTCCTGTTTTTTTTATGATTTTTCATTGTCTAAATCTGGATATACATCTATGAGTACTTGGATAGCTTTCTCTGCATCTATAAAGTCAGTCCAAGTATCTTGGTGATTATTCTTGTTCAGCATTTTAGACAATTCAAAAAAATTATTTTTGCTTGCCAAAAACCTTATTCACCCCCCTAAGGTTTTTCATTTGGTATCAGAGCAAGATCTACATACTCTTGGTTTAACAGCTTTGTAGAAAAGATCTTAATGGCAAGCTCATCCTCTCTTCCATATGTTGAAAGGTCTTCAACAAATCGTCCTCCTTTGTTTAATGGAAGCAACTATACTTTCTGGAAAAATATGATGAAAATTTATGTGTGTTCTATTAACTTCGAGTTATGGAGTTTAATAGAGAATGGTCCTTTTATTCCATCAAAAATGATTGATGGCATAAAAATACCTAAACAGAATTACGAGTATAGTGCAGAAGACATTGCGAAAATGACTCTAAATTTTCAAGCTATGAATATTTTGTGTTGTGCACTAGATGCGACTGAATACAACCGTGTTAGTGGTTGTGATTCAACCCATGATATGTGGAGATTGCTAGAAGTCACTCATGAGGGGACTAACCAAGTCAAAGAATCGAAACTAGGGCTTCTTATTCATGATTATGAATTATTTACTATGAGGCCAAATGAAAGCATCACAGACATGTTCACAAGATTTACTAATATCTCAAATGATCTAAAAGCTTACGGAAAGGTTTATTCCCTTGGGGAACAAAATCGAAAAATTCTTAATGCTTTTCCAAAAAGCTAGCAGCCTAAAACTCTTGCTATAGAAGAATCCAAGGATTTAAAATCCTTACCTACTAAAGAGTTGATCAGATCTCTTTTAACTCATGAGATGAAGCTTAAAAGATTTCATGAATCTGATGATCATGATAGAGGCAGAAAAGGGATTGCTCTGAAGACTGAAAATCAAGATAGAGAAACAAGTCTTTCAGAAAGCAGTAAAGGCATGGAAATGGACAGTGATGACTTAGCAATGATATCAAAGAAATTTAGAAGCATGTTCAACAAAGGAAACTACAAACAAGAAAGGAAGTTTATAAGAAAGAAAGGATAAAACTCCAGCTTCAAACCTCAATGCTTTGAATGTAAAAATATAGATCACTTCATTGCAGACTGTCCGGTTGCAAAAGGCAAGGAAGGGAAAACGTCTAAGAAAAAGAAAGACCTGAAGGTCAAGAAAGGTAAAGGATTGATAGGAGCTTGGGACTTAAATGAAGATGAGTCTGAAGATAAGGAATCTGAGGAAGAAACTGCCAACATTTGCTTTATGGCCTTGGAAAATGAAGTAAACCTTTCAACATCAGATTGCATGTCTAATTCGCATATATCTATGACTGAAAAGCATGTTGATCCTAATGAGTTGTTCTATGATATGTTTTATGAATTAAAAAAATTGTCCAAAAAAAAAAATAAAGAGTTAAAGTTGAAGGTTAATTGTCTGATGAAAGAAAATGAAGCCTTGTTAAATGACAACAAAATATCTTTTGAAACACATATATGTGATAAAATTGAAAAAGATGTGATAATGACAACTTTGCATCATGCATCTCTGAAAAATAAAAACCTGTGTGATAAAGTTCAAACTCTTGAATGCATGATTAGCATCTTTGATGATATGAAAATTATAGTAAATAATCTTACCAATTGCATTGAAAAATTTACAAATGGTAAAAGCAATCTGGAAAAGCTACTCGGAACTCAACATCATTTTGGTAATCGAAGTAGCTTAGGATATAAACATGAGGATAAAGACAAAATATGCATGCCCAAATTTGTTTATACTGGAAATCGAAGTGGCCTAGGATATAAACATGAGGATAAAGACAAAATATGCATGCCCAGATTTGTTTATGCTGGAAATCAAAGTGGCTTAAGATATAAACATGAGGATAAAGACAAAATTTGCACGTCCAGATTTATTTTAGTGGAAAATCAAAGTGGCTTAGGATATGAACATAAGAATAACTACAAAGAGAACAAGTTTCAATATGTTAAACCTACTTCTTCTCACAGCACATACAAGGCATGCACGTATTGTAAAAAACCTGGATAGATAGTTTCAAGATGTCTTGTTAAAAGAAAAGTGGAATCTGGTAGAGTTACTTTCTGGAAAATCAAAGAAAATGTTACTAACCTTCATAGACCCAAGAAAGTGTGGGTACCAAAAATCATCTCTTCTTCTCATGTATAGGCGCAGTCTTTAAGCTTCACCAAATGGTTCTTGGACAGTGGTTGTTCAAGACACACGACTGGAAATGCAGCTTTGTTAGAAGATATTCAGACCATAAATGAAGGATTTGTTACATTTGGAGACAAGAAGAAAGGGAAGATTCTCGGCATTGGTAATATTGGTAAAGGTTCCTTAACATTTATAAAGCAAGTTTTACTTATTGATGATTTGAAATATAACCTGCTCAGCATTAGCCAACTTTGTGACAATGGTTGCAAAGTCATTTTTGAAAAAGATTTTTGCTCTATACTTGATAGTGGAAATCTCGAAATCATCTTTACTGCCAAACGCATGGGAAATGTATATGTGTTTTATCTTAGTGACCTTATAGCTAATGGAATTAGATGCCTATCCGTTCATGACAATAATGATTATCTTTGGCATAGAAGGTTAGGTCATGTATCCTTTGATTTGTTAAACAAACTGTCCTCAAAAGAACTTGTTAGGGGGCTTCCAAAAATGAAATTTGATAAACACAAAATCTGTTATGCATGTCAATTTGGGAAGCAAATCAAAACCTCTTTTAAACAAAAAAAAAAAAAAGATTTCTACCTCAAAACCTCTTGAATTAGTTCATATGAATTTATTTGGACCCATGAGGACTGCTAGTCTTGGGGGTAAAAAATATGCATATTTAATTGTTGATGATTTCTCTAGATTTACCTGGACTTTATTTCTTGGTCAAAAGGATGAAGCCTTTATTGAATTTTCAAAACTGATTAAGCGCGTCCAAAACTCGATTGGATGCAAACTGATTTCTATTAGAAGTGACAATGGCAAAGAATTTTGTAACAGTGAATTTACTCACTTCTGTGATGAAAATGGAGTCTTTCATAATTTTTCAGCAACTAAAACTCCTCAACAAAACGGTGTTGTTGAAAGGAAAAATCGGACCTTGCAAGAAATGGCTAAATCAATGCTTTGTGAAAATGTTCTTCCAAAATACTTTTGGGCGGAAGCTGTTAACACAGCATGCTATACAATAAACCGAGGTATGTTAAGACCATTTTTAAGAAAAACTCCGTTTGAACTTATGTTTGACAAAACTCCTTCTATCTCTTATTTTAAAGTTTTTGGATGTAAATGTTTTATTCTAAATACAAGAGATAATCTTGAAAAATTTGATAGTAAGTCCGATGAGACCATATTTCTTGGATATTCTTCCAACAAGAAAGCTTATAGAGTATACAATAAAAGAACACTTTGTGTGGAAGAATCTATGTATGTTGTATTTGATGAATCTAACATTTATACTTCAAAAAGAGATAACGATGGTGTAGGAAATTCAAATGAAGTTAAGTTAGATCATGTTAAAGCTCCAACATTAGATACTCATGCAAAAGAAGAAGAGATTGAAGAATTGCATATTGAACAAGAGAAAGAACAAATTGAAGATTCTGCAAATAATCAATTGCCGAAGGACTGGAAATACAAATCGGGCCATCCAAAGGAACAAATTATTGGAGATCCAAACCAAGGAGTTAAAACTCAACGGTATTTTATTGACAACTTTGCTCTTCTTTCAAATATTGAACCTAGCAGCATTGATATTGCATTACATGATGAATTTTGGATTATTGCCATGCAAGAAGAGTTAAATCAATTCGAAAAAAATCAGGTTTGGAAACTTGTTCCTAGACCGCATGATCATCCTGTTATTGGGACAAAATGGGTTTTTAGAAATAAACTTGATAAAAATGGAGTTGTAATTAGAAATAAAGCTAGATTGGTGGCTCAAGGATTTAATCAAGAAGAAGGCACTAACTATGATGAAACATTCGCTCATGTTGCTAGACTAGAATCAATTCGAATGTTACTTGCCTTTACATCCTTTAAAAATTTCATGCTCTATCAAATGGATGTCAAAAGTGCCTTTCTAAATGGCTTTATTGAAGAGGAAGTGTACATTGAGCAGCCACCTGGTTTTACTCATGAGCTTTTTCCAAATCATGTTTTCAAACTCTCTAAAGCTCTCTATGGATTAAAGCAAACTCCAAGAGCTTGGTATGAAAGGCTTAGTGGTTTCCTAATCTCAAAAAGATTTTCTAAAGGCTTAATTGATAATACCTTGTTCATCAAATCTGATAGTTCTGGTGACTTACTAATTGTACAAATCTATGTTGATGATATTATTTTTTGCGCTACTAACGACTCTTTATGCAAGATGTTTGCTAAGACTATGCAATAAGAATTTGAAATGAGTATGATGGGAGAATTGAACTTTTTTCTTGGACTGCAAATTAAGCAAACCAAGGACGGAATCTTCAGAAACCAAGCTAAGTATGCCAAAGAGTTGCTCAAAAGGTTTGGAATGAATGAAGTAAAAGAAATCAGTACACCTATAAGTACATCCATAAAACTTGACCAAGATGAAAAGGGTAAGAAGGTAGATGAACATAAATATAGAGGTAAGTCTACTATATCTTACTGCTAGTAGACCATATATCATGTTTTCAGTATATCTTTGTGCTTGATTTCAATCTTATCCGAAGAAATCACATTGAAGTGCAGTTAAATGTATACTTCGATATCTAATTCGCACACATGATTATGGATTATGGAATCCACGTACTAATACTTTTGATCTTATAGGATATATTGATGCAGATTGTAACACCCCATATTTTTACCTTGTCGTAGTGGGCCGGGTTTAGGTGGGATGTTGCCCCGTCTAAAATCTCAGGCTAAGGGTCTTTATAACGAATTGAACTTAAAATAAGCAGGTAAAAAAAATCAAAACTTAAGTAATATATGAAACATGCTCTTTCATTATGTATATATATAAGTTAAGATAGATACATCATCATGATTCCCAAAATACACAAGCCAAAATCATTTCATCAACTATGTACACTAATCATACTAAAAGATTCACTATCTAGGGCTAGAGGCAAAGTTCGGGTAGTACCGTCATTAGTCTTCAGCTCCAATTCCTAAAAAAAAAAAGACAAACATACGTGTGAGTGGTATACTCAGTGAGTCCCATGTGTGCCAGTGTTTTGCTTAGAAGATAAAGTCGATTTTCACTTTCTTTGTTGAAATAAATTTTATAATAGGAAACAGTGGTAATTGATAAATTTAGGTTCAATCTATCATGTACTTTCAAAAAATAATGGCTTCCAAACACATGGTCCCTAATTTAATAAATGCGGGTTCTTCTCCATTTAGAAGTGCGACTCGCGTGCAAAGTTCAAGGAACTTCGCCTTCGGCTACACGATCTCTTGTGCCAAGGATTGCGCCTTATAGCACGTCACTCGTGTTATGCCGGAAGGGTTAGCAGCATACAAATGTACCTCACCGTGCACTTAGGGATCTTTTACTTGCCATCATAAGTCAAGGGTCCCAATCCTGACGTCAATCACTATCGAGGTAGCAAGGGATTGAACACACCGAGTGTCCCTGCTTGGTATCATGTGAACAACCCACTATCATAATCAATAGGCAATTTCCAGGCTCACAACGGCTAGCTAGGGACGGCTAATTCCATTATCCTGTCGCCCTGTTCGGAGTAAGATAAGCCCAATAACTGGACCGGATTATTTGGGTTCATCTATCTCTAACGAGAGCTAGTACAAAGGTCAAAGCCCTCGCTGAGTACTCAACGTCTTCACTGATTCACATATTCAATATACTCTTTTGAAAGGAGTCTGGTCTCCCCGAATGGAATTCAAAACAACTCATTCTTGGGGCTAAATATCATTTTCTAAAATTTTTACATCACCCGAGTGGATATTTTTAAGAGCTATCAAAATTATACGAATTTCATCTCGGAAGCCTTTAAGCATAAAGAAAGCTTATTGAAATATTTTGTAAATATCAATTAGACTGGATTCATAGACTTCAATCATATCAAGAAGACATAGTTTATATCAGAGAAACATTAAATTTTGTCAGAAAACACATAGCTAATAGTAGTTTTAAAATCAAGGGACTCACCTTGTATATTAAGTCGAAGTTGCACTCGTATAGTCTTAAAAGGAGTTCCCTCGACTTGGTTCACCTATACCATTAGTATATCTCTGTATTATTACTTAATGGGTTCAAATAAGGTTTCTATAATTTCCTTAAAGAAATAAATGGACTAATGCTTTGGATGATTTTCTGGTTTTACAGCTTTACCATCCTCCACTATTCTTCACATAACTTATTCAGTATAGGTCCAAATAAAGTGAGGTTACTTCCATACTATTCCTAAGATATCCCTCTATCAATTCCAGGTCATGAGACATGTAAACTCCATCTCATTTCATACAGTTTTTCGGTTAATTCCACTGTTCCGAGTTTGGAGTTCAGTTTTGTCATCTTCCAGTATTTTGTACATATCTCTTTCAATACAGACCCAAATGAGGTGAAACTACTTCCAAAATACTCCTAAGACATTTCTCTATCAACTTCAGGTTATTTAGTATTCAAACCTCTCTCCATTTCATTCAGTTTTTTCAGCTAAACTTACAGTTCCGAGTTGGAGGTTCAAAATTACAATTTAGAAGCCCAACTTGTTTTAACTTATTTCTATGGTTTCTTCAGCACATCCTACCACATTTAAACCCTTCAATTCTTCATTTAACACCCCAATATCAGTATTCTAATGGATTTTCATACCCAGCACTTCTCTCTTATCCAAACAAATAAATTATCCCCTATTTACCGAACCAGTAAATTTTTTGCAGTTTTCACCATTCTTATTGTTCATGATCTCTTAGCCATTCTAAATCCCCACAACCTCCACACAACTTGTTCCAAATCCTTTCTAACTAGTCTAAGACATGTTTAGGATTAGTTATACTTCACTTCCAGCCACTCCTACTCAGATTTCCTTTGTTATTTCCAAACAACACAAGCTAGTTATTGGTTACTATCCAATAGCTCTTCTAGTTTCCTTATCATTTCTATCTTTTTCCTTTCCAAATTTCCAGCATACCATCACTCCAAAATACATTAAATGAACTGAAAATCATACCTAATTCATCACGAACGCAACCGGTCAACCAACAACCATCACAAAATCAAGATATTTTCAACAACATTCATATGCAAATAGCTTCCAACTTCTAGTATCATTCTTTTAGCTTTTGAGAAGTGGTCTCTTACCTTTCCAAGATGAAGGCAAAGCTGTAACACTCCTTCCTTTCCTTCCTTTTCCTTTCCTTCTCCTTGCTACCGATTCTTCTTTCTTTCCTTTTCTTGCTACCGAAAAATCTGTCTCTCTCCCTTAGTCTCTTCCTTTCATCTCTTCACTTTTATGTTTTTCTCCTCTTCTCCCAGCTTTCTCTCTTGGCCGAAGTCCTCCCCCTTGCTCCTATTTATATAGCTTGTTTTTCTTGGTCTTACTTTGGTCTTACTAAAAGGAATTAAGGTGAGTTGGTCATTCTAGAAGCTTTTAGGCTTCCATAGAACTTAAAAGAACCTTGTAGAATATCCTAGAAAATTTTAGAACCATGTAGAAGCTTGTAGAAATCCTTATAACTTCTCAAGATTAATATATTTGCTAACCTTGCATGGCCATGCATAATTATAGTTAACTTGCCCTAATCTAGTTTAACTTAATTAATCTTAGTCAAATGAAGTCTAAGAGTGATCTAACTTAGTCAAGAATATCATGCATGTGGGCCATCTTCATTTATTTCTTGTGGGCCCCCTAAATTATCTTTGTAGATAATATGATATAGCTAAGATATTTTATGATATTAATTGTATTATACACACACACACACACACACACACACACACACACACACAGAATAATACAAGTGCTATCAATCTAACAAAAAATCCAATGCAGCATTCGAGAACAAAGAATATTGAAGTTAAACACCACTTCATCCGAGACCATGAACTCAAAGGAGATGTGTGTGTTGAATATGTCTCAACGGATGAACAACTTATAGATATCTTCACTAAACCTCTAGCTGATGATAGATTCAACAACTTAAGAAGAGGTTTGGGAATTACAAGAATTTGAAAACTAACCATGTGGTATAAGTCTTTCTTGTGCAGGATTTGTGAAGAAAAAGGTTTTGGAAACAAAACACTAAATCTGAAATACCTCGTCCTTGTTTTGGACACAGTGTTAGAATCTAATTCTTACATCCAAAATGCATTTCGAGAAAACTCTCTTTTGGATATTGATTTCGGACCTGGTCTTGTTCCAAAATCAATCCTTAATATTCTCTTATTCCAAATTTCAAGTTTCGAAAAAATTGGTTTGCGCGTTTTTCAAAACTCCTCAGAAAAACATATGTTTTCAAGGGACTTTACTCTCACACTATCCTAGACATTCAAAGCTATCTGGTTTTCTCTCATTCAAAACCCTTGAAATCATTCTTCTTCCAAAAATCCTTTGTACTCTTCTACTTCAAAAACCAAAAAGCCCTAAAAAAAAAACTTCAATCTTTCAATGGCCAAGACAAAATCCACCGTTCCAAAACCTAAGAAGGAGCAAAAATCTTCTTCGATGTAAAAGAAAAAAGTTTCAGGTTCAACTAAGGGCAAGGCTAAAGCAAAGGAAGCTTCCCCTCAACCTCACTTCTCGGCCTCTCATTATGATTCGTCTGAATCTTCTTCAGATCAAGTGAGTTCTGCAAATCAAGTACCCTAATTTCTTGACTCAAAATGTGAATCTGAATACAACGACTGGGTCTCCAGAAATCGAACTATTATTTCTAATTATCGAGTGAACCACTCTGCTTTTCTGAACTTATCAAATATTCTAGATATGTTTGATCATGTCGGGTGGGGGAGTTTGTTATTCATTGATGAGAAAATCTACACTCCTTTAGTCTGGGAATTTTATGCAAATTTGAGAATGGGCAAACTGGAAGAAACTAAGGGAGGGTTTATGATTCGATGGTATGTAACAAGAGTAAAAGGAAAAGATTTTGAATTTGACCATAGAATGCTGAATAGAATCTGTGATGTTCGAGATGCCCGTTTTCAATATTTTGAGTTGAACAAATTTCCTGATGGAAATGAAATTTTTGTTCTGGAAAATTTTGAAAAGTTATTTACTGGTGGAAAGAAAATTGAGAACTCTAGAAATCGTAGATCCAAAGGGCTAAATGGATTGGGCAGAATTCTACATCATATGGTGTCTACCATTATTGTTCCTAGTTTCGGCCATAAGACCTCCATCAGTATACTTCAAATGGTAATCATGTTAGCCTTAGCAGAGGGGAGATAGATTAACTTTGGGTTCCTGGCAACTAAGTTAATGTTGAAATCTAGAAATACTTCTAGCAAGGCTCTACCATTTGGAAATTTGTTGACCAAAGTTTTCAGATTTTTCAATGTTGGTTTAAATTTTGTTACTTGTGATCCCTCAAGAACAAATGTCTACAGCTTTGACTCCTTTGAAAAGATGGCATATGTAAGGAAGGGAAATTCATGGAAATTGTTAAGAGAATCTGCTAGAAAAGAGAGAGAAATTTTGATAAATATCAAGGAAGAATGGAAGTCAAGAACTAAAAGAAAAATTAATGAAGAAGGAACTGTTCCGGACTCGGGCCTATCTGAGACTATTCTGAGTGCAATCAGCTCCTTTGCAGAGAAATTAGAATCTCTTAGTTCAGAAATTAAGAGTCTTGGAAACAGACTGTCTGTCATTGAGCAATCTGCTTAGCCTTCCACCTCTATATCTGATCATGAAAAGGATGAACAATCTTCAGAGGACAAGGCTGAACTGCCTGCAGATGTCAAGGTTCCCTCTCCTGAACCATCTCCACAGCCTTCTTCCGTACAGAAGACAGATATTCCTACTCCTTCTCCCAAGCCCAAACCATCTGGCAAAAGACAGAAGCATATGGTTGTAAAAAGAAAGTCTAACAGAATTGCTGGTCAGTTTTCAAAGAAGGAGGCTAGATCTAAGTCTGAAATAATCAATATTTCCTAGACTGTTTTCTTGGGCAACACAATGGACTGATGACCAATTTACTTTCTGTAACAGTTGAACAATTTACTGTTTCAGTCATTTACGTTCTGTTTTTAGATAATTTCTGATACTTGTGTCATTCTCTGTCATGCTTATTATCTATCTAATGACTTTTGATTGCATATTACTTCTCCTTTTGCTATGCTTCTTTTTTATTGATGACAAAGGGGGAGAAAAAAAAATGGCATTGAATATGACTGTTATTATGGGGGAGAAAGAAAAAAAAATGAAACTGCTGTGAAAATATTGAATGTTGGTCTGTGAATATTATGGTCCGCATGACTGTCGGCATGATGTTGTTTGCAAGAAATATGTCGGTCTGAAAATGATATAGTCTGCATATATGCTGTTGTATAAAATTGTCGGTATGCAATAACTGATAAGGAGAAAATGTTAGGTCTGCATGTTAGATCTACATGTTGATATACAAAAATGTTATGAGTTCTGCATAATAATCTGATATGGATTCTACATGACTGATGTTATATGTATGAACTAAATTTTTGAACATAACTTTCATCTGAAATTGGACTGTTAATGTATGATTTTTTTATCTGCGAAATAACTGCCATGGAAGTTGAAACCATTTTGAAAAACTGAAACTATTTATGGAAGAGAAAAGACTGTTGTATGAACAGTTATTGAATTCCAAGTAACTACATGAACTGTTATGAACTGCATGAACTACTTCTGGCATGAACAGTTATGCATTGATATCAAATTTGAACTGTTAAGAAAATCATTGATAGGATTTACTGTTTACCAAAATTTTTTGAAAAACCCCTCTATTTGTGACGCTCACTTTTATGATAATGGTATTTTTGAGACTAGATTCTGTGATAAGTTTTCGTGCATTAAGTCAGGGGGAGTTTTGGACTCAGAAATTTCGTATCTAAAACAAATGTTCTTATAAGCAGATTTACTGAACTGAAAAATGTTTTGGACATCCAAAAGCCCTATCAAAATGAAATTCTGAAAACATACATTCTTCCAAAATCATTTTGGATACACTTTCTAGATGAATAAATCGTTACTTCTTCTCATCCCTCTTATGTTCGAAATAGTCACATAAGCATATATTTAGGGGAAGCATTTTAGTATTTTATCTCTATCAAATTACTCTGAATATTTATATAGAGATATGATATGCTTTAGGATCATTGAGATATGTTTACAAATTTTTTATCAGAAAGATCTCTATGAGACCTATATTGTAAGATTACATTTATTTGTTCAACATGTTCTCTCTATTCACATATCAAATGTGTCATGTTTGTCATCACTCAAACAGGGGGAGATTGTTAGCCCTAAGGGCTTTCTTTTATGTTTTGATTTATGACAAACGTTGATATGGACTAACTTGTTAATTTCACGTGATAGGACATGGTTAATCTTTATTCTTCTAAAGTCCTTAGATAAGAATTGTTGACAACATCTTCATCGCTGATTTTAAGATTAGAAGATCAAATGAGAAAATTAGAGTATTAGAAGTTATATATCATGGAAGCTCTTTATGAAGAATGATAGACTAGGAAGTGTTATTAAGGTATATTTATTAATTCTCATATCTTCTTATCTTTTGATTCATTTGACTTTACCTTGAAGCTTCACAGGAAATGATTTTCAAAGTTTTTAAAATTCATAGAATTTTGGATGGAAGAGTTTGAATCCAAAAGGTTCATCCAAAATCTTGTAAACCGGGTTGAAAATTTTTTGTCAGGAATGTGCCATTTTGGACTTACCTTTTGGATGCATCTTCATCCAAAACCCAAGTCCAAAACTTGGATGAGTTTAAACAGAAAAATTTGTAGCCGTTTTTTTATGACCGTTGGCAATCCACTTTTTGGCTCTATAAATAACCCTTAAAGTAAGATTAGAAGTAGGATTTTTGAAACATTCATCTTAGAAACCTTATTGCTCAATACTTTCAAAAATCTCCTTTTATCTAGCTTTAATGTGAGTTCATTGTGTATCAAAGATAAAAGTAATTTGTGGTTTGTATCCGAGAAAATATCTATGTGAAACCCTAGTCAAAACCAACCTTAGAGTAAGGGGGTTGGGATGCATTTCATACTTTATTGCATGATTAAATATATTTTTATATGATTTTATGTGCCTTGGATTTGAGTTTTAATGTCTTGGAGGCTTGTTGGTGAGTATTGAGAGAGAAGGGCAAAATGGTAATTTTTGCTTGAGGTGAAAATAGGAAGATATCATGAGGATTAGATAGGAAATAATTTTCTAATGAAAATAACAATAAGAGTTGTTGTGGTTTAGTAGTTAGAGCTTTGGGATTAATTCTTGAGGTCTTGTGTTCAAATTCCATCATGGGAGCTTTAACTTGGTTAAATTTTATTTTTGCTTGGGAAGTAATAATTTCGACCTTAGGTGCTTAGAATAGGGTAGTGATGTTGTCCTAAGAGAGTCATGTTAGGAGTATCTTCATTCTATTCCTTTGCCCTACTCGAATTTCCTAAGAGGAATTCATTTTTCCTTAATCTTTGATTTTCCTTATTTCTCAACTCTTTAGTTTGATCAAGTCGTTCTAGCCATTTTCTTTTCAGAAATTTCAGTAAAGAGCTGTAGCTTTGTAGGATCGAAATGTCTTAGTAAAAGACTTCTTATGGTCTGAAAATGTGGAAGAGTTGTGGGAAATTCCAAGAGGAAAAATCCCTCTAGTGAGCTTGCTAAAAATTCACTCTAGCTAGTTCATCTTCCTTCTTGGAATGAACTGAAGTTCTCCAGCTTATTGTGCCATCAAGGTGTCGAGATTCTTAGCTAACATTCCCTCCTAAATGCTGCCAGAAAAATGGTCTTTTGGATCAGCTTGCAACCTGAAATCTTTGGCCATTTTCGGACTGCTCAAAGTTGGAGCAAAACCAGGAAAAATTCCTGGGCAAATCGCAACTTTGAGAGTCCAAAACCAAGCTGTTTTCTTCCAGATTGTGTTCAGCACCTTAGCCATGTTTTTCCTCCATGAAGAAGGCTGGAAACCAGCCTTGAAAGCCCCTGAAGTTCACCTTCAAACCCTCTGCAAGTTGGCTGGAAAATGGCAGCCAAAAAACTGTCCAGAAATTTCAGCTCAGCGAAAATTCTGTGCAGCCCACTATCCAGCTTTGTTTCCTAATTCTCTTCCAGCTGAAACACCATCCTTGTTCTACATAAACCTCCCTTAAACCTTCAGTAACTGAGCTCCATTATTCCCCTAAAGCTTCTGCACGAAATTCAGACATAGCTGCCCGAAAATCTCTCCAACAAATCCCTGCAATCGTGCTTGATTGATTACCAAAATTCCAACCACCATAGTTTAGCAACCTTCCATAATGTATCCCTTAAATAACTAGACTTTTTCTTCACCATTATGCTCCCTCTTTTCGGCCACCATAAGCTTCCTTAACTCAACTTTAATCCCACCGAAATTCTACTCAAAACAGTCGGCCATGGCAGACTTCCAAAGCTCTCCAATAATCAAGATATTCTACGATATTTAGTTTCCAAAATTGCTTTCTAAAAATATTCTTCAAGGATTTTAACAACTAGCCTTTCCTTTTCCCTTCCAAATCAGAGAGTCATCTTCCTAAACCCTACAGAAATTCAGCCAACCCTAGTTCTCACAGAATTTCGGTAGCTGCAAACTACAATCTCTCAAATTCCTTCAACCTTTAAGAACACACACACTACACCAAGAACACCTACTTCTTCCTTTCACCTAATACCTCTCCAAACCACTTCAAACCTTCTCTAAAATCTCCAGATTTGACCTACTCACTACCGTGAGTCCATCAACACCATTCTTAACATCAAACTCCATAAATCAACTCGCTACCTCGTACCAAAACCAGAAAATTCTGTGAAGGTTCAAGAACACCTTCAAGGTAGGTTTGTTCTAACAACTTCATCTTCTCCAATCTTGATCTCTAGTGAGAATATATGTGAATAGACATGCTAATCGTCTCTCTCTCTCTCTCTCTCTCTCTCTCTCTCTCTCATGGCTGAAACGCCCTCCTTTTGGCCGGATGGCTTCTTCTCCCATGGTCATGCTATCTCCATCTCCCTTTGACAAATTTAGGCATCTAGGAGTTGAGATCCATTCCAAACTCCCTCAAGGTATTCATCAACCAAGTAAGTGCCTTCAATCTTTCTTTTAAATCCTAGATTCATGTCTCTAGGATGATGTTGTTAAAAGGTGGATGGTGAAAGGATTTGAGTATGTATTGTTGAGGTTGAAGCATGAATATATATATGATTGTGAAGAAGATGGGATTCATGCATGGAAGGATTATCTTGGTTGATTGTATGATGATTTGAGGTTTGATACATGTCATAAGTAGTATTTGTGATTAAGTATGCTAGAGATTATGCCACATTTGGTGAATAGGATTTATATGCATGTTGGATTATTGAAGCCATGATCATATTTATGCTAGTAGAGGTTAGATCATGTCTTGATAAATTTAGATCTATGCATATATGCATGATTTGGATGAATTGATGAATTGAGGGATTATATGTGTTCTTGATTGTGGATAGCCATAGAAATTTGATCATTGCCTAGTTGTCCCTAAGCTAATTTTATTTCATGAATAAAATATTTAATGATATAAGTTTTGCTAGTAATTTCGAAAAACCCTAGGAAGGGTAGATTTGGATTATTATATATATAAAGGATATTTTAGTCAAATAAATAATAATTTTTTCTAAAAAAATAAAATATATAAATATTATTTAAAATAATAAAATCAATTAAAGCCTTTTATGGGAATGATTATAATTAGTAAAATTTTTATTAAATCAAAACCCCTTAAAGATTTACTTATTATTTTCCAAACAAGACTCGTTAAATTTATTCTCAACTAATTTTAACTATCAATTATTTTCTAACAACTAAATTATTAATAAATCATTAGTTTACCTAATACTACCTAGGACTCTTGATCAAATAAACTCTAAATTTTTCTTAGAAAGATTTAAACTTTCAACTTATTAGAATTTATGTCCCAAACCATTAATTATTTTAAATATCAAATTAGGCTCAATCTATAAACGTCTTTATTTATTGTTTGGCCTTAAAGCTTGGGACACTAGGATCATGATAGTAGTGAGTTGAGTTAATTTAAAATTGAGGAAGTGGATTGTAGCTTGAGATTGATTGTGGTTTGTTTTTGCCATGCGGGGTTAGGTCAACTGTTGGAGACTTATTGTGTGAGCGAGGATCAAGTAAGCTCCTGCATAAAACCTGATTGATGAAAAGTGTTAAATTATGGCAAGCCAAATGTAGAGTGTATGAACACTCATTTTTGTAAAGGCAATTGAGGGTTGTCTCCTGTTTATTTCCGATAAATGATTCATTTGAAAATTAATAGGCAGATTTACTAAAACTCAAAACTCTTTCTAAAACTGGTTTTGACAAAGATTTTGAAAACCCTTAATTGCCTTGTTCAGGTGGAACTGTGTTTTGTTCATTTTTCCCAAGTGGGATACGTTATGCTGAGTACTCAATAAGGGTGGACTGCTAGGGCTAGTCTTTGAAGAGTTAGGGTAAGTCTCTCAGTAGGTGGCCACCTCTGAGAGGTGAGTCCTTCCCGGATGAGATGTCAGTCCAGTAGGTCGTGCCGGTCCAAGCTAGCAGTTTGTTTTATTTCAGTCAAGTAACTGTGTTTTGCCGGAATGGACACCCGGTTGTTGTTGGGTATAGAGAATGAGGAGTATTTTGCCCGGTAGGCCGATCACCTACCTGTTGTCAGTTTGCACAAAGTGTCGGCATTCTGACCGGTTATGGGGCCCAACGTGTGGTAACCCATAATCATTTATTTCGAGTGGTTGATTTTATTGATTATGTATGCTTGGAAAAGCCAAAACACCACTCTTGCTTTTGACTAATGTTTATTGCTTGCCAGCAATTCTTTTGTAAAGATTTCATACTTTGCATCCACGAACTGATTTCACTGAACACCCAAAGCACACACAGACTTACTAAGATTTTTATCTCATCACCGTTTTACCATGATTTCAGGTCGATCCTGCTGTGGGGATGAGTAGCTAGATTATGCCTGCTTTGGAAGATTTTCTGATGATTTATTTTTGTGTAATGTTTTGGGGAGCTGAGAGTGGATAAATTTTTATTACGGATTTGTTTTTGGTATTTTGGGATTTATTCTTGGATTGATATTTATTTTGGGATGTAATAAATTTTAAGTTCAAGTATCATTTATATTCCGCTATTTCATTTGTGTGACCTAGTTATAAAGACCCCTTGTCCTTTGGACGGGGCGACATCCCCGACCCTGGCGGGCCTAGGTAGCAAGGTGTTACAATCTGCTTAAGTAAGTGAGCTTATCTCTGTTCTATTGATTTTCAAATCTCTATTGTAGTGCAAGGTTGTGGTGTAAAACCCATAGGGGTGGGCCTTGTGTTTTGTGTATGTGTAAGGTTGTGGTGTAAAACCCATAGGGGTGAGCCTTGTGTTTTGTGTATGTTCAAGGTTGTGTGGTAAAACCCATTGGGGTGATCCTTGTTTTGTGTTTATATCAAGGTTGTAGAGTAAAACCTAATAAGGTGATCCTTGATGTGTTTGAGAGGTTGTGAAAAACCTAGTGTGGTGATCCTCTCTTGTATGTGAATCGGTTTCATTAAGTGAGGTTAAGGAAATAAGGTTGAAAATCCTTAAGTGTGAGGCTTAAGGTAGTGGACGTAGATCATTGTTGATCGAACCACTATACATCTCTTGTCTCATTTTATTCAGTGGTTCATGTACTATTTTTTTATGATCTTTCACTGTCTAAATCTGGATATACATCTATGAGTACTTGGATAGCTTTCTATGCATCTATAAAGTTAGTCCAAGTATCTTGGTGATCATTCTTATTCAGCATTTTAGACAATTCGGAAAAATTGTTTTTTGCTTGCCAAAAACCTTATTCACCCCCCCCCCTCCCCCCTAAAGTTTTTCAACTTAAACTTTCTCTCTCTATTAGATTTGGTCCCTTTGGAGATGCTTTCTTATGGTAATTTTTAGCCAATGAGGACATTGTCCAATTTAAGTGTAGGGAAGTGGTTTAGTAATATTCTTTGTCTAAGTTTTTATCAATGATCTTGGTATTTTCTTGATATGATCTTAGTGTTTTCTTGGTATCAAATAATTTTGTTGAAAATTTGAAAATTTTGAAAATTTGAAAGTGTGAAATTTTGGAGCTAAATTGCTCTTATTTGTCTATAATGGAATGATGATTTTCTTAGTAATTTTGGATATGGATTTGTCATTCATTATGGTTTGATTTTTATTAAAAAGTAAACTTGTGTATTAAGTTGAATTTTGCTAAGTCTTGAGAATTAAAGTTAACCTTTATTATATTTGGTATTTGAGTTTTATTTTATTCTCTGAGTTCGAATGTGGATGATATGATGAATTATGGGAAGAGTTGCTACCTAATTCTTGTAATATAGATTTAAAGTATGCTTGATTTTGAGTTGTGAATAAGGAATGTGAGAAAAAAAAATTTGAGTGAAAAGAAAAAATGTGGGTTGAAAAAACTGTGGAGTTGAAAATTTTTTCTTTCATCTTTTGAGGAAAAAAAAGAAAGACCTTTTTGCTGAAAAGGGAGCCAATACGGTGAGTGGAAGAGAAGAAAAAAAGAAGCATTATACTCTCTTGAGGCTATCCCGAAGGCAAGAAGGTAAGGTAAGAAAGAGAAGAAAAAGAAAATTGCTGAAAATATGATGATGACTATAAGCAGGTCAATACGGTGAGTGAAGAGAAATCCATTCACTTAAGGCTATCAATTCCCTAAGTCATTAAAAAAGAGAGAGAGTGAGAGAAAGAGAGTGAAGTGTTTTCCTTGTTTCACTAACTTGAGTTTTGTAAATTTGAGTTTATAATGCTTGAATTAGTTAAATGACTTGACTTGCATGATTTATGTTATCTATATTTTTGCTTGAGGAATAGGATGCTTTTCTTGTACTATATATAAGCTTGTTTAACTTAACTTTGATGGTTTTGGGATTGTTTGATTTAATACATGAGTTTGCAAGGTTTTAAAAAGGTTGAGTGAACGATGAATTTATTTTTATGGTTGGAAGAAGGTTAAGTCTTCATTATGGATAAATTTGCTAAGGAAAAATTTGCAAAATTATTTTGTCTTGTTCTAAATGCTTAGTGTCTAATTCTTGTTTACTTGAGGACAAGCAAATGTACAAGTCCAGAGGTATGTGATAGGGGCTAAAATCATCATTATTTTACTAGTTATTTGAGGTTGTTTTGATATACTTTTATTATAATAACTAGGTATATTCCTTTCTATTTGACATTTTTCTTTTAAAAAGTGTTTTTGACAAATTTGTGCAGATTTAAGTTAATTTTGAGCAAAAATGTGAATTTTCAGAACAGACCTGGCGCCAGGACTAGTTAATGGACTAGGCGTCAGATCTATTCTGGTCAAGCAGAGGACACAAAGTGAATTTCAGGAAGAAAACAGAACAGAGCTGGTGTCAGGTGGGTTGACTGGACCCGGCACCAGGTCCACTTTGGAACAAGGAAATTATGTGCACGAATTTAGGAATTTTTCAATGATTTTGGTATTTTTCGAATTCTACCCAGTCAAGACTTCCCAAACTACAAATTTAGCATCTAAGAAGCTTATAAAAGCAAGAGAAAATACAAGGAATAAGTGTGTGGAGGTGGATCCAAGAGCTAAAATTCCAATCACTCATTGAATGAGGAATTCCCCAAATCAATGAGGGTTATTCAAGATAGTCTTCAAGAAGAAGAAAGAGACTTATCTATGAGTGTTTTCTTTTATTTTTGTTTTTTCGTTCTTAAAAAATGATGAATTCACTATTTTTATTATAATTTAACATTATTTTATATTCATGATTTTGTATTGATTTAGTTATTAGATCAATTCTTTCTCATCTTTGGTATTTGATTACTTGTTATTACTGGTTATTTATGCGAGTTCTTCTAATTAACTTGGAAAAATTATGTTAGGAGTTTCATTGCATTGATTTCAGATTTGTTAAATCTTAATGGACTTAGACGACGAAGTTAAGATTATAAGACTAAGTAATTGAAGATTGGTTGATTTCACATCGGACAAATGGTCATTAGCTAATTTCATGTTTATAAAGAATTAAGCTTAATGCATGTTTTGGTTATGTTAGCTTGATTGGCAAATCTGTTAATATTAATCAAAAGATAGTAATTCCATGGATTGAAAAACAAAGTAGAGTATATCTAAGTAGATTCATGACTTGTAAAACGATTAAATTTTACTTTATATTCCTTCATGATGCCAAGATGATAATTAATTGAGAGAATTGTTAGTTAATTCATTATAACATTTTCTAGAATAATTGTCTAAATTGCATATTCCTACATTCTTGAGTTGTATATATTTATTTAATTTTCTTTTTCTTAGTTTCTCACTTTATTTGGATCAATTAAACAATGAATAAAAAGTTATTAGTGTGTACTTGTTCTTTTGAGAATCGGTACTCGTTAATTCACTATGCTATGCTTACAATGAGTATACTTACGTGTATGTGTATTTTGGAATTAATGTTTTAATTAAAACTTGATTAAGGAATGGATTTAAATTTGATAATTTTTATACATCTAAAATTTGCGCATCAATTTCCGCAACTTTTATTATTTAATAAGGATATTTTATGCCTTTTAGACACATCAACGGCACATCACACCATGGCTATTGTTCAATTTCTATATATATGTTATTATAACATTTCATATACAAGTTGGATTATATTTGAGAATTAAAAAACACTCTTGGAAAGAGTTCTTCAAGGTTTTTCTACCAGGGCCAAGACAAACCTTAGGTTTTCATTCTTTACCTGTGATTTGAGTCTCTAAAACTATAAGAATATATCAAATTAACTTACTAAAATAGTGTCTTAGGATCTTATTCTCCTAAAGTTCCAGGGTAAGAGTTGATCTTGATTGCCCAAATTCTTTCTTCCATTTTATCTTGAATCCTTAGATGATTCATAGGTTTTGGGGAGTGGTTTGGTCAACTTAGTTCCTATTTCTAGTATTCTAGGATCTCTATTTGACCTAGAATGTTGAAGATTTGAATTGGGTATCGTTTTCTTCCCTAAAAAATCTATTTTGGGTTTTAAATTAGATCTTGAATTTTCCACCAAACATAGCCACGAAAATCACCTTTAAAATTAGGCCCCAAGGTTACACCAGACATGTTAAATACTGAAGGTATACTTAAATTCAGAGCTTTGCATATGGATATCTTAAAAGGAAATTTGATAAATATAAGTCAGTTATGTGATGACAATATGGCTATTAACTTTTCCAAAAATAAGTTCTTGTAGTCGACAAAACTAGAAAATATGTGAATTCTGGAACTACGACTTCTAATAATTGCTATAAAATTTACATGTCAAATAGCCATAACTGTATGTTAACTAAAGCTAATGTAGTCGAGTTGTTGCATCATAAGTTGGGTCATGTCATTTACAAACAATTGCATGAACAAAGTTCAATAGGTACCATTCATGGATTACTAAGGTTTAGTAAACCTGACAAAGGAACTTGTGTAACACCCCACAACATATGTACCACAATGGGCCATAGATTCACTCCGCCTAAGTGATAAGGGGTCTTTATAATAAGTTAAAAATAAAATAAATTTTAAAACTTAAATATAAACTGAATAAACTCTAATACAAATCCCCTAATACATTCTCCAGAATATATAACAATGATCCATATCATTCGAATAACAAAATAATACAAGTCTTCAATAATAACAAATCAATACATAAGAAAAATAAATAATTTACCTCCAACAGCTCTATCAAAATTTAATTCACCCTAAAATCATGATAAACGAAAAGTGCGAGATGAAAATCTCAGTAAGTCCTATAGCATGTTCGCGATACTATTTTCAAAATTGCTCATGATGCATGATAAATATTTCTCTTACAATATGTATGTAAAACCAGCTATACCTTCAAGGAATTTCTCAATCAAACATTTGGGAGAATTTGTTAAATACTTTTTATATAGAATAAAAGCATAACATTTTGGCCTAATTTCACATTTCAAGATATGATCATCAATATAAATCATTGGGAACAAATATAAATTTACATATTGAGTTTTACCAATATCACAATTGTATCTTCAAGATACCATCAAAAGTATGGCCCGACCACTATACATCATACCTTATATAAGTACGGCTTGTGCACCATGCAAAATATGGGTGTGGTTCACAAATCACCAGGTTGGTGTACTGAGAGAATACTCTACTATATCTCTTATTCATTGCCAAAGGCCTAGATGTCCCATGTTTGTCACTTGAGTTCACTAAAAACCCCGCTTACTAGCTAAGGACGGCTCTTCTAGCAAGTACTATTGCCCCAATAAGAAAGCGCAACTCTCCAGAGTTGGCTACCTACTTGAAAACGTCTACAATCCCACGAAAGTTAGTACAAGAGTATTACCCCTTTGAGTACTCAAGAATTCATAATCATATTACAAAATGATTTCAATATAATGGTATTCCAATAAGGAACAACTCAACCATTTTTTTTTTAAACAAAAAATGCAGCTCCCAATTTCCAACCCATGCTTACATTTCACATCCCATAACAATTTACAAATTATAAAATCAAATAATTTCCAAAATTAATAGAAGGCATATATTTCATATTTCAATCCAACATAAAAGACCTTGACAATTAGAGCCAAAGATTTTATTATACATGCTATGATTTTCATAAACTTATACATCAACAAGAAAATTGTGGAATAATAGTAACTGATATTTCATGACGCTCAATAATTGACTCCTAAATCATACTTATTCACCTTAATAATATTTTTAGGATAAATCATACTAAAACCATTACTACAAATAAGGACTTTCATTTCAAATTTAGAAACATTCCATAATATCATGAATAATACATTTCAATGATAAAAATAATTTATATATACATTTTGCCAAAACTATTTACCTAGAGATTGTAGCAAGTATAAAATAATTTTGTGAATGTGGGTGTAAGTACTTACAACTTACATGAAAGAGTTTGTGTCAAATGCAAGGACATGCAAATCCTTCATTCAAAACTATCGCAATAAAGTTAAGTCTTGAACATAAAATAGAGTTCATGAATGCAAGATATGAGGACTTACGATATACAAAAAGGACTTTCATGAATACTAGGACTTAACATGATCCAAGCAAGTTCAAGGGTCCTAACACGGTTGCTAGGTTCAAGTCCTTCAAGATTCACCACTCCTTCTATCATACAAATAGTTCAAGTTTCAATTCTTAAATCAATTCCTATCTTAATTTATCTCAACTTATACAACTAGCTCATAATCCCCAATTTCCTAATCCTAAAACATATTACATTGCAAACATCATTAATTAGGATCATATAATCATGAAATTATAAGTTAATAAATCACTATGATTCAATAGTTCAAATGATCATAGAGTATAAAAGAGTTTCTATTCAAGAACGTTAGCATAGTTTATTCAATATTTAAACAATAAACATATCACATTTAACATCAATGAATCCTTATAAACATTCCTAGACATTCCCTAAACAACATAGAATGAAGCCAAATTAATTTCATATAGGTTTTATAGCAACATTCTCAAGAATACCTAACTTTAGTATACTCAATAAACTCTGTTTTGGAGAGTAAAATAGGGAAGAGAAATATGTGGCCAATTAACTTAGATGATTGCTTTTTGGTCGAAATTTTCATTTTAATACCTTATCATATGTAGTTTGAATATGTGTAAAACCCTTCACAAAATCAAACTTTTATACATGTCATATTTAATCTCAAATAATTGCGCCACTACAATAATTGTTTCTATCAACTATAAGCAATATTATTAAAAAAATCACAAAAAGAAATCCACAATGAATTTTTGGGTGATTCATTTTCTAAAATACTCTTGAGATGTTGAAGTTTCATAATATAAATATTAAAGTCAATTTCAATTTGGAAGGTATAATTTTGAGCCAACAAATTTATTGCTTCAACATAGTTTTCCAATAGAGTACAGAGCAGTATTCTAATTATCATATAAGCATGTTCTAATCATGAATTTCATGCAAGATCAGTACCATTAGACTCCCAAAATATCATTATCCTAGAAAAATAAGCCATTACAAAACCCTAGGCAAAATCAAGCTTGATCAAAACATAATCTCAATATAGAAGCAATTTCAAAAACATTCATCCATTTTCCAAGAAAAATTTAATGAATATATACACATCAAACATCATAATCTTCACAATTAATACATTATAAACCAATATTACATGTTACAAACATGATTACAATAAATCCCCAACATAATTGCAATCAAAGATAATATTTGTCGAAACTATAAAAAAATCTGTTAAGCAAAGGTAAGTTTTAGCCATGAAGAACAGGAAGAAGAAGATGAGTTCTTTATGTCATCTCCTTGAAGAAACCTTAAATAAAGTCTTGAAACCACAAGAAAACTTCAATTTTCAATAAGTATGAGGTAGCATTCTGTGTTTGTGAGAGAAAATTCAAGAGAAGGAAGAAAGAGGTAGCAATCAGCCAAGAAGAGAGAAGAGGGCAAGAAAATTAACTTTTGGCTAAAGAAAACGAGGGCTACTAATTGTAGTAGCTTATGGTTTTCTTTTAGGGTAAGAAAAATGGATGATCATGATTTATTTGCTTAGGTAGAAAGTTAGAATAAAGGGTTGTGATTTAACTGAATTGAATGGTTAAGACTGATTCTAATATAGGACTAGGATTGAATATAATCTAGGACTAGGATTAAATTTTCTTGGATAAGATTTTAAAATAATTGATTGGGATCATATCAAGTGGTTGGTGAGGATTAAATTAATTGAAAGGAAAGTAAAATTAGATGATCAAGATTTTCCAAGATGGATGGCCAAGGTTAAAAGAAATTATTGGCCAAGGTAGGATCTAAGTGGTGGCTTCTTAAGGGTATATTAGGGAGTTCACACAATTTTGGAATACTAGGGTTTGATTTAATAAAACTCAATTCAATTTAACTAGTCATGGGTGAAAATAAAAGTAGTCTTGGATTAATAAGTCATGGGTCAACATAAATTAGTCTAAGGTTAATAAATCAAGGGTAACACTAAAACTAGTTATAGGTCAAGATTCAAAATAATTCAAGATGGAGTCTATATTTTATAGTAATTAAAATTGAGTACTTTGTAAAATTAAACATAAAGATTTTCCTCAAAAAGACATGTTTCTCTCATAATTATTGAAAAAAGATTTTCTAGGACATTATACTTCATTCTAACATAAAATTAACTATTACTAACATCCATAAGAATTATATAATCAATGTCTACAAGTTAAAAAATTCACAATTTAAAATTATGACAATCATTAAATTAAACAAGTAAGTCTCTTTAGGATGTTCTCAACAATTAAAGTCATATGAAATGCTCGTGAATACAATTTCACTTTTGCGCTCCATTATGGATTTAGGTAGTTTATTATTCCTTACTTATATGAATTGGTTGATTATTCCTTAATTATATGAATCATGTTGTTTGCATTCTTAACTTAAGGAATGAGGTGAAGCACATGGAATAAACATGAACTTATTTAACTCAACTTCAATAGCTTTGGTTATATACCTATCTTAATACATGAGCTTATATGAAATTAGCTTGGTTTGATAGATGTTTGATATGATCTTTGGGTGGTTTTTCCTGGTGAACAAAGTGATTAAATGGGCCTAACTCTCAACACAATTCAAAGTAACCAAAACAGAGAAATTTAGTGTCTAAAAGAGATATAAGTTATCTTCCTACAATCTAGCAAACCTTTGAAGATCAAAGCTTCAAAGATCCAAAGAAAAGTAGAAAGATTTATTATAGATTCACCCAATACTGTAATATCCCTCCCGTTCTGTATGTAAATGGGTACTACTTTGTATTAAAGCAATATATGTATGAATGTACAGAACAATAAATGTTTAGTTTAATCCGACAAATATTGTAGGGGGATAAAAATTTTAAGAGGGGTGAAGGAATATTCGTTCACGAATTAAGAAAAATTGGAAAAGAATTTGGGAATTCTGAGAGACATCATTATGTTTAGTTTAATGAGTAGATTTCATTGGTAAAAAAAAAAAAAAAGTTTTCCCTACTAGAATAAATAATGGACTGAATTATGAATATTTTCTAAGGAAAAATGGTGGATTTGGGGAAAAAGAAAAACAAATGGTAATTTATGATTGGTTGTGAGATGGTGAATCATCTAGGATAAGATGGAAAGTAGAAGTATGTGTTATTGGATGATTGTAGGCATTAATTAAGCAAGCCTAGTCATCATGCTTAGTCACCAAAGCACAACCATTTATTAAGCACACCTAGTCACCGAACTTAGTCACCATTTTATGATTTTATTGCATGAAAAGTTTTTATACAAGAAAAGGATGGTGGTGGTAGAAAGGCAGTAATTGGTTAGAAAAGAAAGGAAAAGAAAGGACCAAGGAGAAAAAGGAAGAAAGAAAATAAGAAGAAAAGGAAAAGAAATGAGAAAGGAGAAAAAATTATAGCCAAATTAATTTTAGTCATAACAATATTTAATTAGTTACATGACAAACTATGTGGAATTTTATTATTGGTGGCAAGGGTGATATGTAGAAATATTTGAGAGGTTATATGAATGGTTTCATGGAAGAATATGATTGGCTAAGAGGTGCAAGGTGGAAAGTCTAGGAAATTCTAAGGATTTCCATAATGTTCTACAAGTCTCCACAAGTGTCCAAAAGCTATTCTTGCTTTTTAATTGAGCACATGAAAAAAATGGCTATAAATATAGCATGAGGGGATGGTAGAGGCCATTTTGTCCAATGAAATTCAGCAAGAAAGAAAGAGAAATAACCGGCCAAGACAAGAGAGAAAAAAAAAGGAAAAAAAGAAAAGAAAGCAAGGGAGAGAGAGAGAGAGAGAGAAAATCCAAGAGAGAAAAGAAGAACGAGAAGAAAGCTTAGACTATTTTCAAGCTAGAAATCATTCTTCATAAGGTAAAGTATTCACCTTCAAGAATTAAAGTCATTCCATGGATTATGAGGTGTATTTTGATAGGACTTTTGCAAGAAAACAAGTACAAGATAACTATGCTTAATTTGGTTTAGCTAAAGTTATGATGTTGTTTAGCTATAGTTGCATGCTGGTTACTTAGAAAATGTTTTGCTATGATTTTTATGATGATTAGTGAAGTATTGAAAGAGTTATAGTAATGAATTGATGGCTGAATTCATGAAAGGATAAGATTACAAAAGAAATAGAGTAAAATAGATGTGATGGTGAAATATTAAGCATTTATATGCTTTGTTCATGGCTGTGAGTTTTATTGTGCTTAAACCGTGATACGATTGTGTTTTTCATGACTAACATCTTGATGTTATAATGATGTTTGGATGAAGAAGGGAATGAATGGATTTGATAGGGTCTAAAATCACCATTATTTTTTCAATTATTTGAGGTTGTTTTGAGATATATTTATTGTAATAACTAGGCATATTCCTCCCTCGTTTGACATTTTTCTTGCAGAAAGTGTTTTAACAAATTTGTATAGATTTGAGTTAAATTAGAGTAAATTTGGAGAAATTCCAGAATGCACCTGGTGCCAGTCCCAACCAATGAACCAGGCGCTGGGTCCATTCTAGTCAAGCAAAGGAAACAGGGCAAACTTCAAGAAGAAAACAGAACAGACCTAGTGCCTGGTAGGTCAACTAGACCTGGCGCTAGGTTTACTCTGGAACAAGAAAATCCTGTGCACTGAATTTTGGAAATTTTCAATGATTTTGGTATTTTTCGAATTCTATTTGGCCAAGACCTCCCAAACTATGAATTTAGCATCCAAAAGGCCTATAGAAGCAAGAGACAAGGAATTAAAGGTGAATCCATGAGCTAAAATTCAAAACACTCATTGAATGAGGAATTCACCAAATCAAGAAAGATTATTCAAGTGAGTCTTCAAGGAAGAAGAAAATGGCTTGTCTATGAGTGCTTTCTTTTTATCTTTGTTTTTTCTTCTTAAACAATTATGTATTTAACGTTTCTATTGTGATTTGACATTATTTTTTTGGGATTCATGATTTATTGAGTTAATTAAGCCTTTTGATCAATTGATTATTGTTCTTGGTATTTGATTACTTGTTTTTCTTACGGAGTTGGTTGATTAATTTTTGTTAGTAACTTGCTTGAAAATGAGGTTGGTAATGACTTCAATTAATTAATTTCATATTTGTTATCTCTTAACTTGCTTGAAAAATGGAATAATTGTCTAGAATATAGGTAATCAAAGGTTAGTTGATGATTGCTAGAATATTGATTCATTGACTAATTTCATTTTTAAATCACCTAGAATATAGGAGTTTATATGAGGATTGATTTTAATGCATCTTTTGGATAAGTTAGTCGAGACAGAATATGTTCACTAACTTAGCTAGAAGATAGTGATTCCATGGATTGCAAACGAAGTGAGTCTATATTAAATCCTTTATGAAACCAAGATAATAGTTGATTGTGATATTGGCTAAGTGATTCATTTTCATATTTTCAAAAGCTTTTGTCTAAATTGCAGATTTTTACATCCTTGAGTTGTATATATTTCTTTATTTTTTTTTATTATTTTCTCATTTTATTTGGTCAGTTAAACAATGAATGAAAAGTTATTAGTGTGTACTTGTTTCTTTGAGGATTGATACTCGTTAATTCCTTATGCTATGCTTGTGATGAGTATACTTGCTCGTATGTGTATTTTAGGATTAATGTTTTAATTAAAACTTAACTAAGGAATGGATTTAAATTTGATGATTTTTATACACACAAAATTTACGCATCAAATTTTTAGCATCGCTACTGGGGAACAATATCACGAAAGGTTAGATTTTGTTTATTTAACCATGTTAATATGTTAGTATGTTATGTAAATATGTATATCTGTTTCTTGTATGAATTGGTGCCATATTTTGTTATCTTGTATACTTGTAAGTTTAATATCTCTATATGTTATAATTCCTTGTAACTTAATTTGTAAACATATCCTAACTTTCTAACTTGTAAATTTTATAATCTCACTATTTTCTATCTTATGTAGACTTTACTCTTAGTTTATGACTTAACGATCCAAAGCCAACATACTGATCTTGATCCAGAAATTGAGAAAACCCTCACCAAGGTCCGAAAGGTTGTAAGTGAAAGGGTATAGAAAGATATGAAGGTAAATCCACCCAATAATGGTGGTAATGGTGGAGTTAACAGGAGGACTATTGATGGTTTTGTAAAACCCACAATCGGGTACAGGCTCAAGTATCACGAGACCTAGGATAGAGTCTAACAATTTCAAAATAAAGCCCAATATAATTCAAATGATCCAAAACATGGTCCAATTCAATGGGTTACTTGAGGAGGTTCCTAATGCCCATCTTGTAAGTTTTTTGGAAATTTGTAACACGTTTAAAAGGAATGGGGTTTCCAAGGATGCCATCAAACTAAGACTTTTTCCCTTTTTCTTGAGATATACAGCAAAATCGTTGTTAAAATCTTTACCCACCGAATCCATTACTACTTGGAATATGTTAGTTGAAAAATTTTTGGCCAAATATTTCCTATTAGCTAGAACATCCAAACTTAGGACTAATATCTTTGTCTTCCAACAATTAGAGTTTGAAAACATTTATGAGTGTTGGGAGAGGTATAAGGAAATTCTTAGAAAATGTCCTCACCATAGATTTGAGTTGGGTATGCAAATGCAAATTTTTCACAATGGGTTGAGCTTTGCGACTAGGCAATCAGTTGATACATTTGCAAGAGGCTCCATTAATTCTAAAACCCTAGAAGAGGTATTCGACTTGATTGAAAACTTAGCTACAAATAACTATGCCTGGAGTAGTTCACGGTTTAGAGCTCGTGTACATGGAGTACACAAGGTGGATGCAATAGCTGTATTAGAGGCAAAGGTGGAAGCACTCACATAAAAGATTGATCAATTAGTAATGCCTCTTTCCCAAGGGTAGGTAATGAGTGTAAGTTGTGATTTTTGTGGAGAAGGGCATCCAAACCATGAGTTTCAAAATATGGGGTCATCACAAGAACCATAGAACAAGTAGCGTTTGTAGGTAATGGTCGACAAGGTAATAATCCTTATAGTAAAACTTACAACCCAGGTTAGAGGAATCACCCTAACTTCCAAGCAACACGAAGACTAATCCTGACAACACGGGATTGGAAAACTAGCCAAACTCATCACTTCCAGGCAACACGAAGACTAATCCACGTGATCAAGACCGTGGAAAACACTAATTTTGAACTGCTTTAGTTTTTGGACATCTTTTTAATTTTCATATGTTTTTATTTATTTGGTTGTTTCTTTTTAATAGTTATATTCTATTCATGAGTTTGTATTCTTTTTCTTTGATTCCATTAAATTCCATTTAAAAAAATGATTTTTTTGCCAGAGTTGACCTAGCACCGGGCCCAACCTTTGACCCGAGCAGTGGGCCAGCACGGCCTAACAGAGAACGCGGGCAGAACATGCCCGGTGCTAGGCCTAGTCCTTGGGCCCGATGCCAAGCCCGTTCGGCCACAACATCAAAACCTACCATTCTTGGCCATTTTGTTCAAAAAATTTTCATCCCTCCCAATTTTTCTCTCAACCCATCTCCGGGTTCAACTCCAAAACACCGCCGGGTCACTTTCTAAACCTCCAAAGCACAAAATCTTCAATTTGTTCTTGAAAGTTTGGATTATAACTAAGAAAAATCCAATCTTTTTTTCCAAAACCCATTTTTCAATCTTTCCGGTTGGTGCACTATTTCTTCGATCTTTTTGCATAGGATCATTGCCCATGCATTGGAGATAATTGTGGTATGATTTTTCTACACTTTCTACAGTTAAATTTTTCATATTGATTATTGGGTATTTTCCTATGAATTTTGGCCCGAAATTTCTTGTTTATTTTTGGATGGATGGAATGAGTGCAACTTTTATTATTTTTAACACTTAGTTAGCATGGGAATATGATTGATAATAAGCTTTGATTGTTGCACTTTCTATTTACATCATTTTGGAAGCTATTGAGCATGCATTCTTTGTGAGTAATTTTGGGATGTGGGATAATTGTTCATATTTAACTTAGCCTTGTGCTTATGAGTTTTACATTATGATATGAATGGCATGGCTAATTGAGCATTGTGATTATGAGCTCTACATTGATTCATTGATAAATGCTGAGCATTGTGGACTTGATCAAGAATGTTGATACTGTGTTTGGATTGGACAATGGCTATATTTCTTGCAAGTTTGTTGGAGGAGGTTGTGTTATGTTTTGTTGACTATCTTATGGTGTTTTGTGTTGAGGTGGTGGTGGTGTTGAATGGTGCTATAATAGCAAGACGATTAAGAGTTGAGCATTAATTGCATTATGAAGAGTGAGTTTGAGAGAGTCCTATTTTTCTGTTCTATTACTTTTCTTCATCAATCTATCATGTCTAGCAAACCTAGGGGGTTAGCACCAGGGGCTAAGAGAGCTCGAGATGCATCTTCTTCGACACCTTCTTTCAAGCCTCTCTCTACTCAACCTACCCAATTCTATAACCCCACTTGTCACATTTGGTATCAAAATCACCAACACAACAAAATCATAGTAGAAAAGCGATATAAGCCTTCCCTAGACAATTCTTTGGAGCTTTCTATTATACTTAGACGGTTAGGGTGAGAGCCTATCATTAGAATGGAGGGTGCTTATTGTCCTGTGTGCAGGAGAGAGTTTTATGCCAACATGAAGGACAAGAAGAAAAACAACCTCCAGGTCATCTCTACCATGGTAAAAAGGGTTCCCATTGAGTTTGAAATGACTAGACTAGCTAGGATTTTGGGAGCCTCTGATGAGGGGTAGTGGATTGCTGTAGACCATAATAACCAAAAGGTCATTTCTAAGCTTACATGGGATGTGAGTGTTGTAAGGGCTAGTTTTAACAGGTGGAGAAAAGGGTAAATAGGTCAAAACCATTACTACTCGAATAATGACCTTAAGGCACAATGGCATGCCATAGTCTATATCTTTGCTTTCAACGTATATTATAAAGCTAGTGGCTTTAATAAGTCTAAGGTCCTTAATCTTTACATTCTAGATAAGATGAGGAAAAGAGAGCCTATTCTCCTTACTCTAATTATTATTCAATCTATATGAGAGGTTGTTTACTCTGGTATATCTGCCAAAGCCCTCAAATTCCCTTTGATTATTATGCGTATTCTGAGAGCTTGGAGTAATGTTGGATGGAGAGTTAAGTCAGCCTATTACTGACCGAATTTAGTGACTGAGCATACTTTGGTTCAGTGTGGGTATCGCTATGATGAAAGGGCAAAGCGGTGGAAGAAGTCTTTTGACGTACAGCACCCTGGGATGGAGGAGCTTTCCCTTGTCAGGGAGGAGGAAGAGGTGCCACCTACTAGACCTGCCCCTCGTGCCACTAATTCTCATTCACATACTGATTTTGAGGCACGAGTAGAGGCTTAGTTGGACAACCAAAAGACCATCCTTCTCCAACTTCGCAACTCCATTGTAGACATTCGTCACTGCCAAGATATTCAAGTTCAAAAGTTGGCCACTTTGATCCAACAATCTACTGGTGCATCTTTAAGTCACGTAGCTGATGATGATGAGAATGATAAGTAGGACTCTTGACTTACTCTCTATCCTTGTATCTTATTTTATTTTCTATTATTTCTTTTTTCTTTTTTTTACTTTTAATGACCTTTACTAACTTTTAGGTATCTTTTCTTTTATTTTATTTTCGTTTTCTTTTTCTTGATTTATGTTTTTTCTTTGTTTTATTTCTTGTTAAGTAGGTACTCCTATGACTTTTTCTAATGATAATCCTTGTGGTGAATTCAAACATGCTGGACCTATGATGTGATGGAAGTATTTTTCTTCTCTTTCTCTTTCCTCTTTATTAATTTTGGTATTCTAGGCTGTGTTTTATTGTTATTTCTTTGGCCATTAAGGCTAATGTCCAGTTTAAGTATGGGCAGGAGAATAAGGTTGATATCTTTCCATTATCATTTTTTTGTGAAAATGTTTCAAAATTTCAGTAGGTTTCATTGTTTCGACAAGGATATAATTCTTTTTCTTACTTGGATAGAATTTTGTATCATTCATTTGGTGGATTTATTTTTGTGAAATTGGTTTATTGATAGGATATTGATAGCACTTGAGAATTTTGATTAATCTTGTTAATGTATTGGTATTTGATTGCTATTTGACTCATCTAGTTTTAATATGGAAATTATGAGGAATATGAGAAAAGTTTATTGGCTAACTCTTATATTTTGAGTTTAAATTTTACATAGCTTTGAGTTATGATGAAGAATGTAATTGATAAAAGATCTTTGAGATGAAAGATTGTGGAAAATTTTTGTATGTTGAAAAATTTTTGAGTTGAAAAAAAAAATTAAGTGAGTTGGAACAAATATGCTCTTATTTTTTTATCTTTGAAGACCTTTTACTAAAAAGGTGGTTAATATAGGGAGAAGTAGCAAGTGTTTTTGATGCACTCTCTTGAGGATATCCCAAAGGCAAAAAAGCAAGAAAGAGCAAAGAAAGAAAGAAAAAATTGTTTAGAGAAAAAAAAATAATGAGTGATGACTATAAAGGGGGCCAATATGGTGTGTGAAGAAAAGTACGTGCTCTTGAGGCTATCAATTCCCTAAGTCATTGAAAAAAAAATATTGAGAAAAAATTGGAGTGTTTTCCTTACATCATGACTTAAGTTGAACAATTTTTAGATTTATAATGCTTAAGTTGGTTAATGGCTTGACTTATGTGATTCATATTATCTATATTTTAACTTGAAGAGCGAAATAATTTTCTTAGACTAAGGTAGAACTTAATTAACTTGACTTCAAGAGTTTTGTGATGTCTTGTCAAATGTTTCAAAGTTTGAATTGTTTTCAAATGGTGTGAATGACAATAGATTTATCCAAAGGTTGAACAGAAGTTATAATCCTTGCTATGTTAAAAAAATTTTGGAATGAGAAATAACTTGGGTTCTCTTGATGATTTTCTTGATTAAAGTGTTTTCTTAAGGACAAGGAAAAGTTCAAGTGTGGGGGTATGTGATAGGGGCTAAAATTACCATTATTTTCCTAGTTATTTGATGTTGTTTTGAGATACATTTGTTGTAATAACTAAGCATTTTCCTTCCTATTTGACATTTTTCTTGTAGAAAGTGTTTTTGACAAATTTGTGCAGATTTGAGTTAAATTCGAGTAAAATTGGAGAAATTCCAGAATGCACCTAGCGCCAGTCCTAGCCAATGGACCAGGCGCCGGGTCCACTCTGGTCAAGTAGAGGAAACAAAGAAAATTTCAAGAAGAAAACAAAACAAACCTGGCACTAGGTGAGTCGACTGGACTCAGTGCCAGGTCCACTCTGGAACAACAAAATCCTGTGTACAAATTTAGGAATTTTTTAATGATTTTGGTATTTTTCAAATTCTACTCGGCCAAGACTTCACAAACTACGAATTTAGCATCCAAAAAGCCTATAAAAGCAAGAGAAAACACGTGGAATTAAAGGTGAATCCAAGAGCTAAAATTCCAAATACTCATTGAAGAAGGAATTCACCAAATCAAGGAGGGTTGTTCAAGAGAGTCTTCAAGGAAGAAGAAAGAGCCTTGTTTATGAGTGCTTTCTTTTATCTTTGTTTTCTTTTTCTTAAACGATTATGTATTTAATATTTCCATTGTAATTTAACATTGTTTTTTGGGATTCTTGATTTATTGAGTTAATTAAGCCTTTTGGTAAATTAATTATTGTTCTTGGTATTTGATTGCTTTATTTTTCTTACGGGGTTGGTTGATTGATTTTTGTTATTAACTTGCCTGAAAATGGGGTTGGTAATGACTTCAATTAATTAATTTCATATTTTTTTATCTCTTAACTTGCTTGAAAAAAGGATTAATTGTCTAGAATATACGTAATCAAAGGTTAGTTGATGATTGCTAGAATATTGATTCATTGACTAATTTCATATTTTAAATCACCTAGAATATATGGGTTTATATCAGGATTGATTTTAATGCATCTTTTGGATAAGTTAGTCGAGACAGAATATATTCACTAATTTAGCTAGAAGATAGTGATTCCATAAATTGCAAACGAAGTGGGTCTATATTAAATCCTTCATGAAACCAAGATAATAGTTGATTGTAATATTGGCTAAGTGATTCATTATCATATTTTCAAAAGCTTTTATCTAAACTGCAGATTTTCACATCCTTGAGTTTTTTATTTTATTATTATTTTCTCACTTTATTTGATCGGTTAAACAATGAATAAAAAGTGATTAGTGTTTACTTGTTCTTTTAAGGATCGATACTCATTAATTCCCTATGCTATGCTTGCGATGACTATACTTGCTCGTATGTGTATTTTGAGAGTAATATTTTAATTAAAACTTCACTAAAGGATGAATTTAAATTTTATTATTTTTGTACACCCAAAATTTATGCATCAGGATTGAAATTAAGTTGCTAGAAAAACAAGGAGAAGTGATGTTTCATGAGATTCACTGTACAGTTGCTGGAAAAATATTAAGCTTCTGCTTGCAGTATCTAAGTCACGGAAATGGATTTGACAAAAAAAAAAAAAAAAAACCCGTGGTTTGTAGCTAATGATCATAGGAGTGTTTTGGCACAAGTTTGAGGTTAATTGGATTTACGGATCAAAAGTTATGCTGAAAATAGTAAAAGGACCCAAATCTATGATGGGATTTAGCTACTGGAACTTTGTGTTCAAAACTGAACAAAATGAACAAGATAATTGGTATTCCATGAGTTGGAAATTGTAAAGGAATGTCTTGAAGTTATTTTAAAACAGTTTGACATCATTCGGACTTGTGGATTGAAAAAACAAGATAATGAGCCAAAGCTAGAAATTGGAAATTTTCATTAAAGAACAAGTAAACTCATGAAGTGATTTTATTTATGTTCATGGATGAATGAGAAGTTAATTGGGTATATGAAGACCTTATATTCTTGTGAGGAAGATGAAATAAGGAAATAGATTACAAGTGTGCAAGGATTATATTTCATTTCAAGTATGGAATGAAATAGGAAATAAAGTGATATCCTTAGATGACTATATATTTAGCCATATGTACATTGTCGTTGACAAGCATAGAATGCTAATTGAGTTATGAATGGTTATTATTGTATGTTGTTCATTGTAAAGCTTTGGTGCCGACTTAGCAAATATTTATCTGGCTAAGCGATAAGTGATTCGAGGTGATTCCCTTGATTTTTAAATCCAGTTTCGGCTAAGTATTTTCTGAAAAAATATGATTGTGAAATACTTGGATTATTAATTCCTTTCGGGTGATGAAATATATCCGGTATAATGAAATGTTTTTTGGATATAGAAATGTGTTATCCTAACATAATTAAAGCAAAGCTTTAGCAATTAACATTCCTCAGTTTTAAAATCCCTTGGAATCACAAAGTGTTTTCCTGACACGAATAAACGTTTTCCTAATATAGATTCGTGTTTTTCTGATATGTTCAAGAAAATGGTTTTACTTGAGATTTGCGGACATCGATTGCTTGGTGTAACATAAATCCTTTTCTTGAAGATTTATGTATTGCAAATTTTTTTTTTTTTTTTTTTTGTAAATTGAAAACCATATTGAACGCATTGCACGAGTTTCCAAAATTTAGAAACCATATTCAAGTATGATTCTACGGTTGAGCTCGTGTAGAATAATTTTCTACGAAATGAATCCAATGGTTTAGAAAATGTTATATTTGGACTGAGGAATGTGGAAACATTTCACGAGCCAACTGAACTTTGGTTTTCTAGACTCCATTTTAATTACGAAATTTTTATAAAATACAAGTATTTCACTCAATCAAATGAAAAACCGAGATTATTAAGAATTTTGATTTTTTATTATTACTCGTTAATAATCGATTTCGTGCATATGATTGAAAATACCAATTATATCGCATTTCATGACAAGTTTTTCATGTTACATGATAAAATCATGAAATGTTGACATGTTTTTCAAGTTACTTGTGAAAATCCCACCATGTACCATATTTCATGATTTTTTCCACGCATGCCTTGCATTTACAAGTTATGGAAAAGGAGTGAAAACCTTTTTCTATTTCTTGGACCTAAATACATGTTGTTAAAGCATTGAGTACTCAACAGGAGCTGTTCTCCTTATACTCGCTTACGTTAAAGATAGACGGCCCCAAGTAACTTGGCCAGTTCTGCGGATCGTCTTGCTCAAAATGGGGCGACATGACATTGGGAGTAGCTAACCCCTGAATAACTTGCTTAAGTGATCCACAATTCCTGAATAACTAGCCCAAGTGGTCTATAATTCTTGAATAACCTGCCCAAATGGACCATACATACTTGAAATCCTGCATACCTGAATTTACGTGTTTTAATTCCTTAATTCCTAAATTCCTTAAATGAAATTTTTTACACCCAAATTCCTAAATTCTTGCAAATGAGTTTTCTAGATAAGATTTCCATGATTTGCTGAGATTCCTGAACATAAATTTTTCTAGATTTAACACTTACATTGCTAGAATTCCTGATTTTCTACATATGAATTTTCCCAAAATAATGCCTGACTTACCTGAATTCCTAAAATCCTGAACCTGATTTTTCCAATAAGGGCACATGGATTTTAGTACCTGTATTTCTGGATGAACATGAACTCCCGATATTTGATTATGCCTGTTTACAATAAGTGTGAGTCTACTAAACTGTCTTGTCACCACTTGATTTACTATTTAATTATGGATATAGCACTCAGTATTACTAGATATTTCTTTAAGGAAAACACTAGCACACACAGGACTCAATAAGTGTTTAGCACTCACATGAGACTTATTCTTGACAACTTTTAGAGACCAGTCCCTGTCAGGAGATTCTTGGATATGCCAAGGAGTCAGGAAACAGTGTCAAGGATGACCATGGGAATTTGGATACTACCCGTACTTAGTCAGAAGACTTATTCTTTATATGGCTCTGTATATCAGTTTGTCCTTGTACTTGAAATAATACTTTTGAAAAAAAAAATCTGTTGTATTGTAAGTTGCTTTCGTTTTAAAGGCCCCTTGTCTAGGAAGACCAGACAGGGCGACATCCCATAATGTAAAGTCCACTACGATACGAATATATGGGGTGTGACAAATGATATTAGAGCCCATGTTGAGATTTAGTAGAGACTATAAGGGCATTTGATTGGGCCTATAGTCCATAAATGGAAAGATAGGTATCAAGGTGGAAACCTTTGAAGTACTCAATGTAGAGATTGAGATGATACCTAAACTTGAAGTATTCCCTTTTGATGAGTCTAAAGGGGTTGTAATTGATATAGACACGATACTCTTGGATTCTATCTCTTGAGATCAATTGAGATCTAGAGGCTTAATGTATTTAGGATGATATACATCGGGGATGTAGTCGCAACTATCAACTAGGGATGTGAGTATTTATATACCGCACTTGAATTGTGTGTTACACCTTGAGTACTTGGTTGTGATATATATTGATGTGTAAATTTTAGGTGTATAAAAATTATCAAATTTAAATTCATCCCTTACTCAAGTTTTAATTAAAACATTAATCCCAAAATACACATACGAGCAAGTATACTCATCGTAAACATAGCATAGGGAATTAATGAGTATCGATCCTCATAGGGAACTAATCACTTTTTATTCATTATTTAACTGACCCAAACAAAGTGATAAAATAATAAAAAGAAAAATAAAGAAATATATACAACCCAATGATGTGAAAATATGTAATTTAGACAAAAGCTTTCAAAAACGTGAGAATGAATCACTTAGCCAATATCACAATCAATTATCATCTTGGTCTTATGAAGGATTTAATATAGACCCACTTCGTTTTCAATCCATAGAATTACTATCTTCTAGTTAAATTAGTGAATATATTCTGTCTCAACCAATCTACCCAAAAGATGCATTAAAATCAATCCTCATATAAACCCCTATATTCTAGGTGATTTAAAACATGAAATTAATCAATGAATCCATATTCTAGCAATATCAACCAAGATTTGATTACCCAAGTTTTAGATAATTAACCATTTTTTCAAGTACGTTAAGAGATAACAAATATGAAATTAATTAGATTAAAATTATTATCAACCTCTTTTCCAAGCAAGTTAACAATAAGAATTAACCAATCAACTTTGAAAGAAATATAAGTAATCAAATCCTAAGACAAATAATGAATTGATCAAAAGCCTAAATTACTTAATAAATTATGAATCACAAAAATAATGTCAAATTACAATGAAAATATTAAGTACATAATTGTTTAAGAAAAATCAAAAAAAAAAGTAAAAGAAAACACTCATAGATAAGTCTCTTTCTTCTCTCTCGAAGACTCTCTTGAACAACCCTCCTTGATTTGGTGAATTCCTCGTTTAAAGAGTGATTTTTTTATTTGATCCTTGAATTCATCTCCTATTTCTTGTGTTTTCTCTTGGTTTTATAGGCTTCTTAGATGCTAAATTTGTTTCTTAAGAAGTCTTGGCTGAGTAGGAATTGAAAAATACTGAAATCTTTAGAAAATTACTAAATTCGTGCACAGGATTTTGCCTTTCCAGATCGAACCTGGCACTGGGTCCAGTCGACCTACCTGGCACCAAGTGTGTTCTGTTTTCCTCTTTAGTTTTGCCCAGTTTTCCTCTGGCCAACCAAAATGGACTTGGGGCTTGGTCTACTTGCCAGACCTGGCGTTAGGTGTGTTCTGGATAATCCCAAATTTTGCTTGAAATCAACTCAAATCTACACAAATTTGGCAAAAATACTTTTTACAAGTAAAATATCAAATAGGAAGGAATATGCTTAGTTATTACATCAAAAATATCTCAAAACAACCTCAAATAACTAGAAAAATAGTGATGATTTTAGCCCCTATCATATATAGATAGCCACAGTCATATTGACATAAAGGTACCTAGAACGTACTAAGATCCTAAGGTTAAGAACATTTAGATGGGAGCAATATTAGGATGGGTGACCTCTAGGAAGTAGTCTTGGTTAGGGGAAAGGAAGCCAAAGGACTACAGAAGGAGAAAGGTGGTTGTTAGAAAATGTATAAGTTATATTACCCCAACTATATAAGTGATTTCTTAGTATTATGCTCCTATGACAAATGGATATTAAATGGGTTATTTATTGACATTAAAGAAGAAATTGAAATGCCGCCAGAACATACTAGATGAGGACATGCAGGAGATCAAGTAGAAGAAAGCACGGTTGATACTCTTGACCTTACTACAGCAGGAATGGAGGCCCAACCTATGAGAACTGAATTGACACAAGTTTTTTATAACATGAATACATTACTTCAATATATGGTTGAAACCTCAATACGGAAAGAGCAACATTCTAAGGATGGATCAAATCAAGCCTTAAATGATTTTTGAAATTCCATCATCCTCAATTTCATGGAAAAGCAGACTAAGAACAAGAGGCCGAGTTATGGATGGAAAAAATGGAGGATATTTTTCAAGCTTCGGCTTATTTAGAGCAATAAAAAGTGCAATTTTCTATATTTATAGTTCAAGGGCCTGCAAGAGACTGGTGGTTGAGAAAGAAAAAGGCAAGAGATCAAGAACAGGAAGAACTCCAAAATTTTAAGTAGGAAGGAAGGACTGTTGAACAGTACGCAGCTGAGTTTACCCAACTTGCAAAATATAGTCAACTCTTAGTGCAATCGAAATCAGATAGAACTCGATAATTTATAAAAGGATTGTGACCTGAGTTGAGAAGGACATGATTTCAATGGCTCCAAATAGATATAGCACTGGTGTGAAAATCGCCTTCTGATTGGAAGGGGAAGATTTAGAACAATTTAAACAAGATCGCAACAGGAAAACTAATTCCAGTCAACAACCTAAAGAAAAATTTCCAAGGAAAGAAGTACAAATTCTAGAAAAAAAAAAAAAAAAGGAACCAAAGTAGTACAATACTGCCAAAGGATGGGGCATAGTTATGAGGATTGCAGAAGAAGACTCAATTCATGGTATCATTGTGGAAAGGTGGGTCACACTTTAGCTAACTGTCTATATGTTCAAAAACAGGGAGATAAGCCATCTGGACCAGAGAAACTCAAGACAGGATGGTGAAAGTAGAAAAAGGACCCAACAAAATGCAAACAACCATTAAGCTAGAGTCAGAAGAAGAAATGGAAGCTATATATAAATTTCGGGGATGAAATGTTTAAAAGGAAGGGAGAGTGTAATATCCCTCCCGCTCTATATGTAAATCGATACAACTTTGTATTAAAGCCGCATATGTATGGGCATGCAGAACAATAAATACTCAGTTTAATCAGACAAATATTACAGTGCGATAAAAATTTTAAGGGGCGACGAAGGAATTTTTATTCACGAATTAAGAAAAAATGGAAAAGAATTTGGAATTCTGAGAGACACCATTGTGTTCAGTTTAAAGAGTAGATTTCATTGGTAAAAGAAATATTTTCCTGACTGGAATAAATAATGGACTGGATTATGAATATTTCCTAAGGAAAAATGGTGGATTTTGGGAAAAAGAAAACAAATGGAAATTTGTGATTAGTTGTGAGATGGTGAATCATCTAGGATGAGGTGGAAAGTAGAAGTATGTGTTATTGGATGATTGCAGGCATTAATTAAGCAAGCCTAGTCATCATGCTTAGTCATCACAAGCATTTATTAAGCAAGCCTAGTCACCAAGCTTAGTCACCATTTTATGATTTTATTGCATAAAAAAATTTTATACAAGAAAAGGATGGTGGTGGTAGAAAGGTAGTAAGGCAGCCGACCAAGGAAAAAAAGGAAGAAGGAAAAGAAGAAGAAAAGGAAAATAAAGGGAAAATGAGAAAGAATTAGAGCCAAATTAATTGTAGTCATGACAATATTTGATTGGTTGCATAACAAACCATGTGGAATTTTATTATTGGTGGCAAGGGTGATATGTGGCAATATTTGAAAGGTTATATGAATGGTTTCATGGAAGAATATGGTTGGCTAAGATATGCTAGGTGGAAAGTCTAGGAAATTCTAAGGATTTCCATAATGTTCTACAAGTCTCCACAAGTGTCCAAAAGCTATTCTTGCTTTTTAATTGAACACATGAAAAAAATGGCTATAAATATAGCATGAGGGGACGACAGAGACCATTTTGGCCAACGAAATTCAGCAAGGAAGAAAGAGAAATAACCAGCCAAGACAAGAGAGAAAAGAAGGGAAAAAAAGAAAAGAAAGTGAGGGAGAGCGAGAGAAAATTTGAGAGAGAGAGAGAAGAGAAGAGAAGAATGAGAACAATGCTTAGAGTGTTTTCAAGCTAAAAATCATTCTTCATAAGTTAAAGTATTCACCTTCAGGAATTAAAGTCATTCCATGGATTATGAGGTGTATTTTGATATGACTTTTGCAAGAAAACAAGCATTAGATAACTATGCTTAATTTGGTTAAACTAAAGTTATGATGTTGTTTAGCTATAGTTGCATGCTGGTTACTTAGAGGAATGTTTTGCTATGATTTTTATGATGATTAGTGAAGTATTGAAGGAGTTATAGTAATGAATTGATGGCTGAATTCATGAAAGGACAAGATAACGGAAGAAACGGGGTAAAATAGGTGTGATGGTGAAACATTAAGCATTTATATGCTTTGTTCATTGCTGCGAGTATTGCTGTGCTTAAACCATGATATGATTGAGTTCTTCATGACTGAAATCTTGCTGTTATAATTATGTTTGGATGAAGAAGTGAATGAATGGATTGAAATTAAGTTGTAAGAAAAGAATAAAACAAGGAGAAGTGATGTTTCATGAGATTCACTGTGCAGTTGCTGGAAAAATAGCAAGTTTCTGCTTGCATTATCTAAGCAATGGAAAATCATTTGACAAAATAAAGCTTATGGTTTTGTATCTAATGATCATAGGGGCGTTTTGCTACAAGTTTGAGGTTAATCAGATTTACAAATCAAAAGCTATGGTGAAAATAGTAACAGGTGCCAAAACTGTGACGGGATTTAGCTACGTAAGTTTTTGTTCAAAACTGAACAAAATGAACAAGAGAATTGGTATCCTATGAGTTGGAAATTTTAAAGGAATGTCTTGAGGTTATTTTAAAACTAGTTTGACATCATTTGGACTTGTGGATTGAAAGTTATGAGCAAAGCAAGATTATGTGCCAAAGCTGGAAATTGCAAATTTTCATTAAAGAACAAGTAAATTCATTAAGTGATTTTATGTATGTTCATAGATGAATGAGAAGTTAATTGGGTATAGGAAGACCTTATATTTTTGTGAGGAAGATGAAATAAGGAAATAGATTACAAGCGTGCAAGAATTATATTTCATTTCAAGTATGGAATGAAATTGGAAATAAAATGATATCCTTAGATGACTATATATTTAGCTATATATACATTGTCGTCAACAAGCATAGAAAGCTAATTGAGTTATGAATGGTTATTATTGTAGGCCATTCATCATAAAGCTTTGGTGATGACTTAAGGAATATTTATCTTGCTAAGTGATAAGTGACTCGAGGTAATTCCCTTGATTTTTAAATACCATTTCGTCTAAGTGGTTTCTGAAACAATATGATTGTGAAATTCCTGAGTTTGTGAAATACATGGATTTTTAATTCCTTTTGGGTGATGAAATATTTCCGGTATAATAAAATGTTTTTCGGATATAGAAATGTGTTATCCTGACATAATTAAAGTAAAGCTTTAGTAATTAACATTCCACAGTTTTCAAATCCCTTGGAATCACAAAGTGTTTTCCTGGTCCGAATAGACGTTTCCTAATATAGATTCGTGTGTTTCTAATACGTTCAAGAAAATGCTTTTACTTGAGATTTGTGGGCATCAATTGCTAGGTTTAACATAAATCCTTTTCTTGAAGATTTATGTATTGCAAAGTTTTTTTTTGTAAATTGAAAACCATGTTTTACACGTTGCACGAGTTTTCTAAATTTAGAAACCATATTCAAGTATGATTCTACAGTTGAGCTCGGGTAGAATTATTTTCTACAAAATGAATCCGATGGTTTAGAAAATGTTATATTTGGACTGAGGAATGTGGAAACATTTCACGAGCCAACTGAATTTTGGTTTTCTAGACTCCATTTTAATTACAGAATTTTTATAAAATACAAGTATTTCACTCGATCAAATGAAAAACCGAGATTATTAAGAATTTTGAATTCTTTTATTACTCGTTAATCATCGGTTTCATGCATATGATTGAAAACACATGTTATATCCCATTTCATGACAAGTTTTTCATGTTACATGATAAAATCATGAACTCTTGACACGTTTTTCAAGTTACTTGTGAAAATCCCGCCATGTACCACGTTTCATGATATTTTCACGAATGCCTTACATTTACAAGTTATGGAAAAGGAGTGAAAACCCTTTTCTATTTCTTGGACATGAATAAGTGTTCTGAAAGTGTTGAGTACTCAACAGGAGTTGTTCTCGTTATACTAGCTTACATTAGAGATAAACGGCCCCAAGTAACTTGGTTAGTTCTGGAGATCGTCTTACTTAAAACGGGGCAACATGACATTAGGAGTGGCTAATACTTGTATAACCGGCCCAAGTGGGCCACAATTCCTGAATAACCAGGGCAAGTGGGCCACAATTCCTGAACAACCAGCCTAAGTAGGCCACAACTCCAGAATAATCGGTCCAAGTGTGCCATACATACATGAAATTCTGCATACCTGAATTTACATGTTTTAATTCCTTAATTCCTAAATTCCTAAAATGACATGTTTTACGCCTGAATTCTTGAATTCCAAAAAATAACATGTTTGACACCTAAATTCTTGAATTCCTGAAATGAAAGTTTTGCACCTGAATTCTTGAATTCCAGCACATAAGTTTTCCAGGTAAGACTTCCATGATTTTCTGAGATCCCTAAACTTGAATTTTTTCCAAATTTAATACCTACATTACTTCAATTCCTGATTTCCTACATATGAATTTTTCCAAAATAACGCCTAATTTACCTAAATTTCTGAACCTAATTTTTCCAGTAATGGCACAATGGATTTTACTACCTGTATTTCTAGATAAACATGAACTCCCAATGCTTGATTATGCCTGTTTACAATAAATGCAAGTCTACTAAACTGTCTTATCACTACTTGATTTTGCTATTTAATTCTGGAAAAAGTATTCAGTATTACCAGTTGTTTCTTTAAGGAAAACACTAGAACACACAGGACTCACTGAGTGTTTAGCATTCACACAGGATTTATTCTTAACAACTTTTAGAGACCAGTCCCTGTCAAAAGATTCCTGGATGTGCTAAAGAGTCAGGAAACAATGTCAAGGATGACTGTGCAAATTTGGATACTATCCGTACTTGATTAGAAAACTTATTCTTTATATGGATTTGTGTATCAGCTTATCCTTGTACTTGAAGTAATATTTTTGAAAAAATTTGTTGTATTGTAAGTTGTTTTCATTATAAAGACCCCTTACTTTGGGAAGACCAGACGAGTCCTATAATGTAAGGTCTACTATGATATGAATATATGGGGTGTTACAAATACCCTTGAAATAACTAAGGAATTTAAGAATAAGGAAGTAGAACACTATAGGTACCTAATTAGAATTCAAATTAGAACCAAAGAAGAACAAAGCTTCCAAGACCCAAATAAAAAAAACTAAATCAGATTATCCTAAGATTTTAGAAACTCAATAAAGGGTGGACTAATCCTTAGTTTGATCTTGATCAAAAAATGAACAAGAAGGCAAAATCTTTCAAGACTCTCTTCATGATTTTGAATATTATGTGTTGATTGAGTTGTCAAATCACATAAAGAGGTATTTATGCAACTTCAACCCTAGTATTTAGTTTTATGAGGTCCTAAGATAAGTTTGAGTAAAAAAAGGTCATTACAAAGCATTAAAAGAAGAAATAAGTCAGAGAAAAACATTAAAAAGCGCAAATAGGGGACTGGGTCCCAAAGTGAGCTAGTGCCAATTATGCCACTTGGGTCGGTGCTGGCTAGACACTGTCTGCTGAGGACTTTCATCCAGAACATGGCTGGCGCAGTCCATGCCAATGCAGCCGATGCCAGTTGCTTGCTGTTTAGACCATAGCATTCAATTCCAAGATCACTCTACCTTGTTCAATCTCCTTGGCTTCTTTCTCATCTTCCTTAGCCTTCTCTTGATATTCTCCATCAATTGTTTACATATTAAGCTCTTTTAAGCCATCAATTTGTTAGGATTCGTGAACTCCTAAACACGAAAAATATCCACAAATTCTTTTTGAGAACCCAAGTAAACGATTAAAAAGACTTAAGATTTATAGAATTACCTCTGTTTGGTGTAATCGAGATTCTTCGATTCTGATTGTGCTATCGTACGTGCAACCCGAACGATCACCAAACGCTACAGTGTGCGAACGTCCTCTATCGGATACACACGACGAACTGACTCAATACCCTAGAGTGCTAGCGCCTAGGGTTTGAGAGGGTTTTTTTTTTCTTGGTGAATAGAGACACGAATAATCTCAACAGAATGGGGCTCTGAAGAAGACGGCTAGGGTTTTCTTAAAAAAAACTTCCGAACCTCTTAGAGTCCAACTCTGATAATATCTTATCATATTTTAATTTAAATTCAAGTTAAATTAAAACTGATATGATAAGATTCTGCCATTATCTCAGTACTTTAACTAGTTAATTTACCGAGCCAAATTCTTATAATCTGGACATCATCCGGATCCATCGAATGTGGACATCTTTCTAGATTCATTATATCTGGTAAATTTTCTAAATTCGATTAACTTAAACATATTTCTAGATTCATCGAATTTGGTTACCAAAAATATAACCTAACAAGTTCGCTTATTGTGTGACCCTATAGGTTCATTTAACACTGGCAGTGTACCTAAATTATATTTAAATGGCGCACAAGTTATAAGTGGTTTCTAGAAAAACATTATAATTATCTAGGTTAAATGAAGATCAGTGATCTCTATGAACCAAATCACAATTTTATATTTAGTCCTTTTGTAACACGATATCTAAATTAAGCATAAGGCACGGAGCATGTCATCCTTATTAAGCTTAATCAATTATTTCTTGATTTCATAGTAGACTGTTCAAACAAATGATATCAATATCTTAGATTGATATATTTGAGCACGGCCATGCATTTTAATAGTCTAACTTATTAAGGGGCCCATGGACATCTCTCCCATAATTGAGAGGGACAAATTCCTTTACTATCAATCATATTCCTCTTCTTGATTTATTCTACATCCAACAGTAGTCTAATTTATTATCTGATTATAGACAACGTCAAAATATAGAGTTTATCAAGTAAGAAACTATAATGAATTTAGATCGAAGGACTTTTAATATCATAATGGCTAGAAAGTACTTATGACATCTTCCATAAAGTACTCTCACAGTAGGTCATGTCTAATACAATGTTCTCTAACATTTATTTATGTTTTAACTTGATATTACAAATATCCATGACTAGTAAAACATAGTCATCAAGTTACAAACATACTAATCTTAATTTATTATTGTTTCAATAATAATAATCGATCAGGGACAGTTTTAGAATAGTCATTGTATTCATTATTGGATTTTACTATCAAGTCACGTACTTGATGACCACAAAACAAAATGCACTATTCATGGAAAGGAAAACCTCATATTATTATATAAAACATAACGACAATAGTTAAGTACAAATTGACTCTAGGGCATACCCCTAACACAATTACCTCCAAAGAAGCTTCTAGCTTTAAGTGGGGTTTCATAAATATTTGGAATCCTTCTTGTAATCATTTTTTCCTCGCCCTCGTCATTAGTCTGTGTGTCGTGTCTATCCCTTCTTGTGCTTATCCTTCATGATAAAGCGGTGTCTCATCATCTCCCCCTTCTTGGAAAGGATTCATTTTCGATTCAACTCTATCATCTATATCAAAATGAGAAAGATCACTAATATTAAAAGTTGCGCAAACATAATACTCACCAAGTAAATCTATTTTCTAGGCGTTATCTCTAACTTTGGCAAGAACTTGAAAGGGACCATCTCCTCTTAGATCCAACTTGCTTTTTATTTAAGTTGGAAACCACTCTTTACAGAGGTGCACCCATACCCAATCTTTGGGCTCAAATGACACACTTTTCCTTCCTTGATTGCACTTGAAAGCGAGCTCTTCGTTGTGCCTCTTAATAGTACCCTTAACTTTTTCATGGTGGGTATTTACCAATTCTGCCTTCTTGACTCCATCAAAGTTCATCTGTGCACCTACAAGCAAATGAGACAAATCTAAAAGAGTTAGAAGATTAAAACCATATACAATTTCAAATGGAGAATAGGAAGTAGTAGACTGAATAGCCCTATTGTATGCAAACTCAATTTGTGGTAAAAACTCTTCCCAATTCTTCAAGTTCTTCTTGATAACGGTCCTCAAGAGTTGAGTAAAAGTTCGATTCAACACTTCTATTTGTCCATCTGTTTGAGGGTGGTAGGTGTGAAAAACAAAAGATTAGTGCCAAGTTTATTCTATAAAACTCTTCAAAAATGACTAAGAAACTTAGTGTCCCTATCCGAAACAGTAGTCTTTGAAATCCCATGTATCCTCACCACTTTTTTAAAGAATAAAACTACAAAATGAGAAGTATCATTAGTTTTGGAACAAGCCACAAAATGAGCTATCTTTGAGAAACGATCAACAATGACAAATATAGAATCCTACCCTCCCTTGGTTCTAGGTAAATCCAAAATAAAGTCTATAAAATATCAACTCATGTAGCATTTGGGGTAGGCAAAGGAGTGTAAAAACCATTAGGGAATGATTTAGATTTGGACCTTCTACAAATTATGCAATAAGAATGTTTCTCCACATCCCTCCTCATTTTTACCAAAAGAAATGTTCCTTAAAGATGCTAAATATTTTTGCAACATAAAAATGTCCCATTAATCCCCCGCTATGGGACTTCTTAACTACCAATTCCCTAATAGAACCTTTGGGTATACAAAACCTTGCCTCTCTAAACAAGTAACTATCTATCTTGCCTATAGTATTCGACAAAAGCACACTTCTCACAAGCACGAAAAATATCCCCAAACTCTTCATCATTGTGATACAATTCTTTCACCAATACAAACCTAAAAAGTTTAGCCTCTAAAGAATTTAAAAGTGCATACCTTCAAGATAGTGCATCCACAACCATATTCTCTTTACTTTTTTTGTATTAAATGACATAAGGAAATATCCTAATGAATTCTATCTATCTTGCATGCCTCTTGTTCAATTAATGTTGTTGACTTTTGAGATGTCAAGGGTCTCATGGTCGGTATAGATTACAAACTCTCTTAGTAAAAGATAGTGTTGCCAATACTTTAGGGTTATAACCAAAGCAAAGAGTTCTTTGTCATAAGTGAAGTAATTGAGGGCAGCCCTAGATGATTTCTTACTAATGTAAGCAATGGACTTCAATCTTAGGTCAAGACTACAGCTATCCCTACCCCACTTGTATCATACTCTATCTCAAATACTTTATCAAAGTTGGTTTTTGAGGGCTTGAAATGTTTTTTCTTGGGCTTCCTCCCACCTAAATCCCATCTTTTTCTTCACTACTTCATTTAGAGGGGGCATTATAGAGCTGAAATTTTTTATGAACCTCCTATAGAAGCTAGCTAGCCAATGGAAACTACAGACTTGGATAATGGTGATAGGAGTGGGCTAATATTGAATGATTTTAACTTTTTTCTCATCAACCTTAATTCCCTTAGCACTCATAACATACCTAAAAAATGTAATCTTCTCCAAACAAAAAGAGTATTTTTCCAAATTAACATACAATCTCTCCATTCGAAAAGCAACAAGCACACATTGGAGATGATTCAAATGATCTACATAAAACTTGCTATATATCAATATATCATCAAAGTACACAACAACAAATTTTCCAATGAATCCCCTTAAAACATGATGCATTAAACGCAAAAAAAGGACTTGGAGCATTTGATAACTCAGAAATATAACAAGTCACTATATAACCCTTACTTAGGTTTAAAGGTTGTTTTCTATTCATCCCCTTCTCTAATTCTAATTTGGTGATAATCGGAGCTCAAATCAATTTTAGAGAAGATGCATGCACCAAACAACTCATCAAGAAGATCATCTAGCCTAGAAATGGGATAGCGATACTTAACTGTAACATTGTTGATTGTGTGACAATCCAAACAAATGTGCCATGCCCCATCGTTCTTAGGCACCAAGAGAATCAGAACCGCACATTAGCTTAGGCTCTCTCTCGCATATCCCTTCCTAAGCAATTCTTCCACTTACTTTTTGAACTCTTTAGCCTCCTCCAGGTTGCTTCTATAAACCGGTCAGTTGGGATTGATGGCTTCGGGCACAAAGTCTATTTGATACTCAAGGCCTCTTATGAGTGGTAATCTTTTGGGCACCTCCTTTGGGAAAACATCTTCAAATTCTTAGCAGATAGTTACAATTTCATTAGGCAAAGACAAAGTAGAGTCGTTAGTAAAAATATAAGAACCTTTGCAGACAAGAACAATAACCAATTCCTTAGCTTCTATCGCCTCTATGACCTCACTTTCTTTTGCAAAGTAGTTCACTTTTCTTTTACATCCCCTCTCTTATTCTTGCTCACTCCCATCCTTGATAGTCAATGGCATTTGTTTTCTTGTTCTCTCTCTTAACTCTTTCTCTTTTCTTTCTTTTTCTTTCCTCTCCAACTCTTGTTTTTTTTTTTTTGGCATCTTGTACTCCCTTTTTCTTCTCACTTTCTCTCTTGCTTCTTTGATCTTTATTCACCTCACTTACGGGCATGGGGTACTTGTAAATTTAAATCTTTATTTAAAAAGGGAGTAGGTGTTGATTCTACCATCATGCTTCATATTCTGATCATATTGCCAAGGTCTCTCTGACAGTAAGTGACCCACTTTATTTGGTACCACATCGCATAGAACATTATACTTGTACTTTCCCATCTCAAAAGACACTAAGACTTGTTTGTTAACCCTTAATTCCCCACTATCATTCAGGCATTGCAACTTGTAAGGTTTTAGACATTTAGTACACTTCATACCCACTTCATCAACCAACCTTGCATTAATCACATTAATGCAACTCCCACTATTTAGAATGACACTCCAATGGGTATTGTTGATCAGACACCTTATGCAGAATATGTTTTCTCTTTGTTGATGATCTTTCTCCTCAATGGCTTGAGAATTCAAGGTTCTTCTTGTAACTCTAACTAAGGCATACTCTTGACCAACAATCTCCCCTTTATCACTTTCCTTATTCTCATTTTCTTCTTGTCCTCTATAGTACCTTTCTGCTTCATCCTCCTCTTCAGTAAAGACTTCTCCATAGAGGTTAGTGTACATATTCCTCTTATTAGGACACTCATGGCTAGTGTGTCTATAGCCAAGATACCTAAAGCACCTGATGTTTCTATTCTATTGTGGTCTCTCCATGGCCTTCCTTTTATTCTTGTTACAACTTTCCCTAGGCTTCCAATCTTTCTTTGATTTCCAATCTTCTCTTGGTTTCCATCCTTCCCTTGACTTATTGATATCCTTTTGGAAAGGCTTAGGGGTGTCATCCTTCTTGAATGGCATTTTGCTAGAAGTGTTTGGGTTTGGGGGTGTAGGCTAAGCAAAAGCCCTTCTCTTTAGTTGCCTTTCAAACTTCATAGCTGCATGAACCATGTATTTCAAACTCTCATAAGATTGCAGGCTCCACCAAATTGGCAATCTCCCTATTCAATCCTTCCAGAATTGCCCTTGTTGCCCTAAGGCCCTCATTGATATGAGCCCTCATCAACATCACGGCCATATCCTTATAATCGTCCTCCACACTCTTATTCCCTTGATTTAGGGATTGAAGTCTTTGGTAGAGATCATTGTAATAGTGGTAAGGAACAAAACAAGTTCTCATCATATTTTTTAACAAATTCTAAGTTGCCACAGGTTCCACTCCCATTTGCCTTCGTTGAGTACTAATTTGCTCCCACCACACTAAGGCATGCTACAAAAATCCCAAAGTAGCTAACTTCACGTTTGATCTTTCACTATATGTATGGCACTCAAAGAATATTTCCATCTTACTCTCCCACTCAAAATAGGATTCAAGATCTTTTGTTCCATGGAATGTGGATACTTTCATTTTGATATGATTTAACTCTCTCTCTTCTTTATTTCTCTCTCTCCTACCTCCTTTATTGCACCATCCTCTATTTTGTTCCTCATAGATATCTCCATGTTCCCCTTTATTCCATTCATTAACTCCCTCAAAATCTCTTTCTAATCGTCTTAGATTATTTCTACTATTCCTTCCTTGCACCCTACTCTTCCTCCTCTCATGCCATGTCTCCCTTTTCTCATAAAAGTTTATTGGAATCCTCCAAGGGAGTGCTCATCTCATTCTTTACCTTGTTGTGCATGCAATGGGGGTGTATAATTAGCTTTATCTCTTCTCCTAGGGCTTTCTTGTAGCCCTTGTCCCCTTCTTTGAGCAACTATGGAAGCTTACCCTTAATTGGTTTGTAATTCCGTAAAGTCTCTTCGCAAGTCTTAGATATTCCTCCTTTGTTCCTCAATCCTACCTAGGATGGTGGCTAACTTGTCTTGGGGTTCTCCTTGAGATATTGTGGGAGGCTTTCAAGAATATTAACCTGTAAGAAAGTTGTAGGAAAGAAATAGGCTTCCATTTTCACTCTCTTGCGTGTTTACTCTCAAGGATAATCACTCAACACTCATGTTTACTTTCTTTTGGTTCTTTTGATGATAATATTACCCTCTTACCTTTGTTTCAACACTCAAAGCCTTCTTGTTCAATCCCAAATCTCCCCAATAGCTAAGGATCTAGTCCAACTAAGTGATTCAACAAAAAACCAAAGGATTTTCCAATTAGGGGTCTTAGGGAATTTCAACAAATGCTTGTTGGATACCTCAAACAAACAAGTTGTTAGAAAGAATTTGAAGAAATGGATGACTTAATCAATCACAAGAAAAATATTAGGGAATCAATAAGGTAATTTAAATAGGAAACAAACAAGAATTGACAAAACACAAAGATACAAGTTCAACTAGTGTGTAGGGCTATGAAGAACCAAACGACCACAAGTAAGCAATAATAAAGATGAGTTCAATGGGTATGGAATTTAATAATAGCATGATAAACCTTGTAACACCCCACATATTCATGTCGTAGTGGGTCTTGTCTTCGTGGGATGTCATCCCATCTAAACTCCCGAATAAGGGGTCTTTATAATGATTTATAAACGTAAATACACAACGGAATTATTCTAAAACCTTAAATATGCTATTTATTGATCATTACTTTAAAGGTACAACTCAAGTATGTACAATAACTTCAAAGGATAAACTAATAATAGTTTCTTCAACATCACGGTTCTATTATGCACTTTGATTACCAGTCTGTACATTAGAGCCTAAAACACATGTAGAAAACGTATGAGTACAAAAACATTCAATGAGTCCCATGTGTGCTAATAATTTTCAGATAAAATATTTTTCATGGTATTTTCTCAACAAAACAATTTGTAAACATACATGAGATCTCATAATTGATAATAATGTACAACAAACATTTTCCTCATATAGACATTAATAGTTCCACATAAAATTACGAGTCCCCACTACAGGAGAAATGAACTTTAGTGACAATAAATATTAGTGACACCAAAATGCTTGTCACTAAATAACAGAATTATTGACAAACCATTAAATTGTCAGTAAAGGTCAAACTTTTAGTGACAATATAAACTCTTGTCACTAAATGATAACGTTTAGTGACAGTAGAAAATGTAGTCACTAAATTTTGTCACTAAAGGCTTTTCCGCTAATCTCATTTGAAAACAAAAAATCTATTTAGTGACAACTAAAAAATTGTTGTCACTAAAACGAAACTATTGTCACTAAATAATGCACTTATAGCAACAAAAAAATATCTTCTCACTAAATAGTATACTTATAGTGACAACATTTTTCTTGTCACTATTTATGTGCATTTAGTGAAGAAAAGCGTTGGACAAAAAAGATTAGTGACAACAAAATGCGTGTCACTAAATAACATGAATTGGAGACAACATTTTATGTTGCTAAGACAAACCTTTAGTGACAACAAAAATGATTGTCACTAAATGATAACTTTTAGTGTGAATGGAAAACTTTGTCACTAAAGGCTTTCCTGCCAATCTCATTTGAAAGCGAGAAATCTCATTAGTGACAACACCAATTTTTATAAAGATATTTATAAAGACAGGTACTTTAAATTAATAATCTAACCGTTAGATTTGTATAAATTGTAAGGAAAAGTGTTATGATCAAATTAAAGATAATCAGATATACTTTTGCAAGTAATCCTTCAAAATATCTACAAAAATAATGAAAACTAAAGGTATGTACAAATATAGGCACTGCAAATTAAAGATCCAACCGTTAGATTTGTTGAAATTGTTAAGAAAAATGTTATAAACAAATTTAAAGGTAATCATATATATTTTGACACGCAATCTTGTTAAATATCTACAGAAATCTAAAAAACTAAGGCATTTACAAAGACAAGCAGTTTGAATTAATGATTCAACCGTTAGATTTGTTTAAATTGCTAATAAAAGTGTTATGACCAAATTTGAAGATAATCAGATATATTTTGACATGCAATCTAACAAATATCAACAAAAATACCGAAAACCTAAGGCATTTACCAAGATAGGCACTTTGAATTAATGATCCGACCGTTAGATTTGTTTAAATTACTAATAAAAGTGTTATGACCAAATTTGAAGATAATCGGATATATTTTGGCATGCAATCCAACAAATATCAACAAAAATACCGAAAACCTAAGGCATTTACAAAGATAGGAACTTTGAATTAATGATCCGACCGTTAGATTTGTTTAAATTGCTAATAAAAGTGTTATGAACAAATTTGAAGATAATCAGATATATTTTGGCATGCAATCCAACAAATATCAACAAAAATACCGAAAACCTAAGGCATTTACAAAGATAGGCACTTTCAATTAATGATCGACCGTTAGATCTCTTTAAATTACTAAGAAAAGCATTATGACCAGGTTTGAATATAATCGGATATATTTTGGCATGAATCCACCAAATGTCTACAAAAAGACCGAAAACCTAAGGCATTTACAAAGATAGGCACTTTCAATTAATGATCCGACCGTTAGATTTATTTAAAATTCTAAGAAAAGTGTTATGATCAAGTCTGAATATAATCGGATATATTTTGGCATGCAATCCAACAAATATTACAAATATACCTAAAACCTAAGACATTTACAGAGACAGGCAGTTTGAATTAATGATCAACCATTAGATTTGTTTAAATTGCTAATAAAAGTGTTATGACCAAATTTGAAGATAATCAGATATATTTTGACATGCAATCCAACAAATATCAACAAAAATACCAAAAACCTAAGGCATTTACAAAGATAGGCACTTTCAATTAATGATCCGACCGTTAGATTTGTTTAAATTGCTAATAAAAGTGTTATAACCAAATTTGAAGATAATCAGATATATTTTGGCATGCAATCCAACAAATATCAACAAAAAAACCGAAAACCTAAGGCATTTACAAAGATAGGAACTTTGAATTAATGATCTAACCGTTAGATTTGTTTAAATTACTAATAAAAGTGTTATGAACAAATTTGAAGATAATCAGATATATTTTGGCATGCAATCTGACAAATATCAACAAAAATACTGAAAACCTAAGGCATTTACAAAGATAGACACTTTTAATTAATGATCCGACCATTAGATTTCTTTAAATTGCTAAGAAAAGTATTATGACCAGGTTTGAATATAATCGGATATATTTTGGCATGAAATCCACCAAATGTCTACAAAAAGACTGAAAACCTAAGGCATTTACAAATATAGGAACTTTGAATTAATGATCTGACCGTTAGATTTGTTTAAATTGCTAATAAAAGTATTATGACCAAATTTAAAGATAATCAGATATATTTTGGCAAGCAATCGAACAAATATCAACAAAAATACCGAAAACCTAAGGCATTTACAAAGATATGCACTTTCAATTAATGATCCGACCGTTAGATTTTGTTTAAATTTCTAATAAAAGTGTTATGAAAAATTTTGAAGATAATCGGATATATTTTGGCATGCAATCCAACAAATATCAACAAAAATACCGAAAACCTAAGGCATTTACAAAGATAGGCACTTTCAATTAATGATCCGACCGTTAGATTTGTTTAAATTGCTAATAAAAGTGTTATGATCATATTTGAAGATAATCGGATATATTTTGGCATGCAATCCACAAATATCAACAAAAATACCGAAAACCTAAGGCATTTACAAATATAGGCACTTTAAATTAATGATCCGATCGCTAGATTTGTTTAAATTGCTAAGAAAAGTGTTATGACCAAATTTAAAGATAATCAGATATATTTTAGTATGCAATCCAACAAATATCAACAAAAAAACCGAAAACCTAAGGCATTTACAAAGATAGACACTTTCAATTAATGATCCGACCGTTAGATTTGTTTAAATTGTTAATAAAAGTGTTATGACCAAATTTGAAGATAATCGATATATTTTGGCATGCAATCCAACAAATATCAACAAAAATACCGAAAACCTAAGGCATTTACAAATATAGGCACTTTAAATTAATGATCCAACCGTTAGATTTGTTTAAATTGCTAATAAAAGTGTTATGACCAAATTTGAAGATAATCGAAAATTTTTTTTTCTATTTTTTCTAATTTATTAGTTATATTGGTTTGTATTAATTTTTGTTTCATACATTTTAAATAACAACGACTAAATATTTTGTAAGTATCTTGATTTACTCCACTCAAAACACTCTTATGTTTACTCCATTCAAAACCTTTCAAAATTAAAATTAAATCTTCACTTCTAATCAAGAGGAAGCTAGCTCTCTCTCTCTCTCTCTCTCTCTTTCTCTCTTGGCCGAACCAATAGTGGCCATTCTTGGACAAATTATATATATATGTATCTGAGTGTGTATATATTATATATGTATATATACACACACATATATACATATATATTATATATATATACATATATGTATATGTGTGTGTGTGTGTGTGTGTGTGTGTGTGTGTGTGTGTGTGACACACACACATATATAGTGCATGTAATTGAGGATGCGAAAGTTCCCGAGTTCAATTCTCGTCAGGGGCTTGGTTTTTATTTTTAATAACATATTTTATCTTGTATTTTTCGTCATTCTTCTCCAATAATTTATATTTAAATTCCCATCGGCATCATTTTTAATATTTTTTAATTATTATTAATTATTCTTATATATTAACTTGTATTTTTTATCTACTTGTCCAATAATATTTTGATCCTCGCAAGGGTTTATGAGTTTTAATTCATTAATTAAAATTTTCAATATTTATATCAATGGTTTCATGTTCTTGAATAACAATTATTTTCGACATTTATAACAATTATGTACTATTAGATAATAATTGTACCGTGCTCTCCCTCTTCTTCTCCACTGACACCTTTCTTGCACTGTCCTTCTTCATCTTTCTTCTTCCTTCTTCAACCCACAGCAGGCCCCCCTCCCTACCGGCCTCCCAACCCCAGATTTGCCCCCTTGCCCGCCTCCCTTCTCCCCCAACCCCAGATCTGGCCCTCTCCCTCCCGCCGCTCCTCTCCATCGCACCCCCGCCCCTGGCTGCGCAACACCCTCCCGCCCCCACCTGCACAACTCCCCTCCCCCCCTGCAGCTCCCGCACGTCCCCTATTCCGGATCTCCCCGTGCGTGACCACCCTCTTTTCCCGCAGCTCCCCCTTCCCCCCTCACCCCTGTCACCCTCTCCCCTGGTCGCCCACCCACACACCCCCTCCCCTTCCCACCACTCCCGCCTCTGCCTCCGCCTCCGTCTCCATCCCCCGCAACCCTATCTCCCTTCCCCTAGCCCGCGCGCCTCTCCCCATAACTCCCCCCCCCCTCCTCGCTCCCGCCTCCGCCCACCGAAATCTATCTCCCTTTCCCCAGCCCGCGCGTCTCTCCCCCGAACTTCCCCCTCCGGGGCCCACCTCTGCTCCCCGCCCCACAACCCCCCCCTTCTCCCTTCCCCCAGCCGAATATCCATACAAGATGTTCTTTCATTTTCCAGGGTTTTTCATGTGATTGTTGGATGTCCTAAACGTGCCAATGATTCATGTAGTTCTTAATTATCATGTTCTTCAAGAAAGTAGTATTTTGTTGTTTTCACCTTCATGACCAACATTCCCTTTTGTTTCCTGGAGAATCTCTTGAAGATTCTAGAATGTCTTACTTGTGAATTTATTCTCAAAAGGATATATATATATAAGGAGAATATGAGATGGCAAATTAAGTTTTGCTAATTCCTTTTGTCACCTTGATGTTCTTTAATTAGTATTTCTTTTGGAGTTTATCTATAGTTCCAATAGAGGAGACGGACAAGAGGAGAAGAGGTGACACCAAAGATCATCCCCTAGCTCAGTGGTTCACAAATTTCTCCGAGGCTGATGAACTGTTAAAACTTGCAGCTGCTCATCAGCAGGTTAGTATGATTGCTTTTATGATTTGTCCTTACTCGTCAATTAACCTTAACACCCTCAAGAGTTATTTGCTTTTTGTAACTTAAATGATTGAGCTGCAGATTTCTGTTCAAACTTCTAGGCAAGTTGGCTGAGGTCTTAAATTCACATTGAACCAGCATCCTTTGCTTGAAGGTCTTTATTTTAGATATGCTTTTTTTTTTTTTTTTTGGATGTTCTGTTTTGCAAATTCTGAACATAGACTCATAGAGATTGTTAGTGAAGTGTTTACAATGTTATTGTTCTCTATTTTTTGTCTTTGTACATTTATTAAGCAATATTTCCAAATATCTGCATCATACCATGTCTTTGAATCATTTCATTGACTAGGAGTGTGCTTCTCTAACTAGCTTTTGCATGTTTGAGTTCTTCAGTGGCAATATATACTATTTATACTCGAATTTGTTGTGGCTAATTTCTATGGATCCCCGTGAGTGATGGGTTATCATTCCTCGTGAGTGATGGGTGATCATTCCCCATAGGTAATGGGTGATTACCCTTTTATTGTTGTGACAGTTAATGTTTTTTTTTTTTTTAAAATGTTGTTGATTTTGTGGTGGCTTTGTGCCTAGAAACGTCCAGTATACAGGGGAAACTCTGTCGATTTTTTTTTTTTTTTTTTTTTTGCCGTCTTGATACTCCAAATAAGTTGATTACCCTTAAGCTTAAAAGCTATGCCCGCTCCTACATTTCTTGCATTCCCTTTTTGATGTGAGAATTTTCTTGGAGACTTAGCATGGTTTATTTGGAGTTTGATAGTAGATTCCAAGGAAGAAGGAGGTTGTAGAAGTTAGCCGTACCACATACAATTGGGACAAGGTCTATTGCACGTTTGCACGATGAAAAGGTAAAAACTAACTTTATTCAGCATTTATATACCATAAATCACTGTCCAAAGAAGAGGAAAATAATTATTTGTCTTCTGATTTTTTAGCAAAGGAAGGAGGGAAAGGATCATGATGATATTGAGATCTATGAGCTCACTCAGTTCTCCAAGAAAAAGAAAGCCTTTGTGAATAAGAAAGCAAGAGATATGAAGAATGTCTAATAATATTACTGTTTAGGATCTATAACTTTATTTGACAATTCGGTAATCTTATTGTTTAGGAGAAAAGAAAAAGAGTACCTCACAACTTGAATAAGTTCGGCTGAAATTTGCGAGGAAACTATTGGCCACTTACCAGGATACATACATAGTAGAGGAGTAAGTATGAAGCTGCTAAGATCATTCTATGAGGACCAACATATTTTAGAGATAGAAGAGAATAAGCACAAGAGAGAAGAAGTAGAGCAACAAGTTGCTGAAATGAAGGAAGAGATCAAACTTTTGCAAGAAGAGTAACAAAAGACAAATGATCTTTTGAAAACTATATTAGCACAGATGGGAAGAACTGAAGAGTATTTTGGCATCATTTTAATGTAAGTTGAAGGTTTCCCATTACACTTTTTTAAAAATTGAAGTACATTTTGCAAATTTATTGAATTACTAGTTAATATTTCTTACTTTGTTTTTTCTTTTGCTATTTTTAGATAATTGGAACAAAGATGGAGCATATCACTATTTTGGCATGAAGTGTACAAGAGTATGTTTTTGTTCCTTAATATAATTTCGTGGAACTTTATGCATTGGGCATTTTATAATTAATTTACAGTTGCTGGTGTGTTTTACCATGTGAAATTCCATTTTCATAACTTTGTTTTGTGAGTTTCTTGAATGAATCATGTTTATCCTGTACAAAGAAGTTTTGTTCTCCTTAGAAATACATTTTAGAAGTGATTTACACTTGTTTTGAATGAGTTTTGATATGAAAAAATGAAGTTATAACCCATTATTCTTCAGTTGGTAGAAAATTGAGTAGTTCGTTCATTTATGCTTTGTAAATTTATATGATTTGTATTTGTTGATAAATAGTGGTTGGAAATACTAGTAAAAAATATGTTAAATAATGGGTTTTGATGAGCTCTTGTTGAGTGAACTGAAGAATTGAGTGAAATTCTAATGAATTGTGATTGCTCGACACGCTATCAAGCGACAAACTGATAATTGATATTCATAAATTTTCAACCATAATAAATGTTGTCTTGATCAAATTCAATACAAATACATAGACCGAATTGAGTAGATATGATTGGACCTAATGCTTGTTGAAATAAAGTTTGCATTCTAGGAGATAATTGTTTCGAAAATTGTTTGACACAGCTTTGATGCGTGCTTGATAGCTTTTAAAATAATGAACACAAAGGCTTAAAATCTCTGAGTTCTAAACAACAAATAATTATAGGATAGTTTTTTTTTTTATGTGTGAGAAGTGCTTGATCAGTTTCTTGTGGGAAATTGTGTGTGAAAACTGGATTGTAGCTTTGCAAAGCTTGTGGCACTGTTGTGAAATTGGAAGCTTCTTCTTTCAAAATTTGATCAAAGAATTGGTTAATTTATTGATGAAGTATTTGAGAGATTCTCCAAGAAAAAATGCTAAGAGCAGTTTATAGGTAAATAAGTCAATCATTTTCGTAGTATATATGGTACTAAGGAATTGAAAATAACAAGAAGCATTGAAACTAGCCTATTGGAATATTAAATGGAATAATTATCTAATGTACATGAGCAAATGGAACTAATTTAATCCAAACATTAAAAGTTGATATAAAAATCAGTACCTATCACTTGATTGAGGAATTGAACAAGGTAGCATGAGGCTATAATGCAATCGAAGACAAGAAGGAAACATGAAACATGGTAATGGCAAGTTAATGTACTTATAGTTAGTATTGTTTTTCCTCTGCTTCTATTTTGTTGCCATTGATGCTTGTTCTTTCACACTAATCATGTTCAAATGTTTCTTTTGAATTGTTAATAATGCAGAGTTTTTGATAAGCTCCTCAACAAGGTTGAAAATTCAAGCAAGCATTTTGCACAATTGGGGAGTTATATTTTAGAAGTAATCATTGTTAGTATACTAAATGAATAGCTCCATTTGTAAATAGTTTTTGGATTGATCACATTATGGATGTATTCATAAATAGTTGTATTAACCTATGTATTATAAAGGATTATGTTAGTTTGGATATTTAGTAAATTGTGAGTTCTAATTTATTTCAGGCTTTTTTACTAGCTTATTGTATGCCTACCAAGGTGATTATATATAACACAACATGGGTAAGGAAATGAAGTTGTCACTAAAAATGATTTGATTAATGATGATAGTTGTCATTATGTATATAGCAATGTGACAACAAACTAAAGTTGTCATTAAATTAGTTTTAGTCATAATAATAAAAGTTATCACTATTTATAATACAATTGTGACAACAAATTAAAGTTGTCACTATATTAAAATAAATTATGACAACAAAAGTTGTCACTATTTAGAGTTTAACAGTTATGACAAATAAAAGTTGTCACTAAATGAACTTGGACAACAAAAGTCGTCACTATTTTTGAATAGTAGTGACAACAAATAAAGTTGTCACTAGAATTTGGAGAAAATTGTCACTTATTATGCCATGTTAGTGACAAGCCAAGAGAAATAGTGACAATAGCCATAGCAAAATAGTGATAACTTTTGTTGTCACTATTGTCTAGAGGCATTAGTGACAACAAATTCTTGTCAATGAAAACTCGCCTTTAGTGACAATATTCAGTTGTTGTCACCCACCCTCTTTAGCGATAGTGATTTAGTGACAACATTGTGACAAATTATTGTTTTCACTAAATGGGATTAGTGTCAACAATTTGATATTTATTGACAACTTTTCGTTGTCACTAATGAAGTTTTTTCCTGTAGAGGCGTATATTGTCACTAATGAATGGCCAATTAGTGACAAGGCGTTTGTTGTCACTAATGAGTGAGCAATTAGTGACAATATATTGGTAAAAGTGATGATCTTTGAAACAAATTAGTGATGCAGAAATGTTGTCACTAATAGTTTATTACATTGTGACAACCGGAATATTGTCACTAAAAGTCAACATTTAGTGACAAGAATAAATTGTTATCACTCTATACCTTTAGCGACATAGATTTAGTGACATTAAAGTGACAACAATTTTTTTGTCACTAAATGTCTTTAGTGACAACATTTCTGCATTTTGTGACAATATTACGTTGTCACTAAAGGTCACTCTTCCTGTAGTGCCCTTCAATAAATTTCTACCCCAATGTCCACTAGGATTTTTAATCCTATCGTCTTTAATTGTCACAATGACCTGCATAGTATTTATAATCCTATCGTCTTTAATTTGTTACAATGAGATTGAACCCAATGAAACTCACAATATCTGTGCTTCATAAAATAATTGATGACAACTGTGTATATCCAATTTTTATAGAAAACCACTAACCAAACAATATTTGTAAAATAAATAGGACTTACCTCGTTCTTTGCTAATTCCTCAAGTTAATCTTACCAATGAGCAAAATCAATAGCACTATTTCTTTATCTCTATTCTCTCCTCTTTTCTTTCTTTTTTTTTCTTTCTTGCTCTCCTCTTTTCTTCCTTTCTCTCTTGCTCCGACTCACACTCTCTCCCTTCATCTTTGTTTTCCTCCTCTTCTTCTTCTTTCTTCCTTTCTCTTCAATTTTCGTCTCCCTCTCTCTCTCTCTCACGCTTCTTTCTTCTCTTGTTCTTCTCCCTTATCCCCTATTTATAGATATCCAAGAAGCTTACATGGCATGCTAAGGTAATGACTTATGTCACTAGCTTATATCATGGCTTATGTAAGATGATGACTTATCCTATGACTCACCATTTCTAGAACCTTTAGGGGACACTTGGCATGATGAATCATCAACTCTAGAAGCTCATAAAACCTTGTAGAGAAATATAGATTTTTGTGGAAATCCCTAGAAGCTTTTGGAAAATTATAAAATAATGTAATTAATAATAAATATTTAAACTTTATAAAAAGTTGTGGGCCCAACATAATACCTATCCTTACTTTTATAAAGGTGTGGGCCCCACCTAATTAATGAAAAGGGTTAAGTAGCCAAATTAGATTTTGCTTATTACTAGTAACAATAATAAAGATAATAGTTTATTACATTGTGACAACCGGAATATTGTCACTAAAAGTCAACATTTAGTGACAAGAATAAATTGTTATCACTCTATACCTTTAGCGACATAGATTTAGTGACATTAAAGTGACAACAATTTTTTTGTCACTAAATGTCTTTAGTGACGACATTTCTGAATTTTGTGACAATATTACGTTGTCACTAAAGGTCACTCTTCCTGTAGTGCCCTTCAATAAATTTCTACCCCAATGTCCACTAGGATTTTTAATCCTATCGTCTTTAATTGTCACAATGACCTGCATAGTATTTATAATCCTATCGTCTTTAATTTGTTACAATGAGATTGAACCCAATGAAACTCACAATATCTCGTAGCTTCATAAAATAATTGATGACAACTGTGTATATCCAATTTTTATAGAAAACCACTAACCAAACAATATTTGTAAAATAAATAGGACTTACCTCGTTCTTTGCTAATTCCTCAAGTTAATCTTACCAATGAGCAAAATCAATAGCACTATTTCTTTATCTCTATTCTCTCCTCTTTTCTTTCTTTTTTTTCTTTCTTGCTCTCCTCTTTTCTTCCTTTCTCTCTTGCTCCGACTCACACTCTCTCCCTTCATCTTTGTTTTCCTCCTCTTCTTCTTCTTTCTTCCTTTCTCTTCAATTTTCGTCTCCCTCTCTCTCTCTCTCACGCTTCTTTCTTCTCTTGTTCTTCTCCCTTATCCCCTATTTATAGATATCCAAGAAGCTTACATGGCATGCTAAGGTAATGACTTATGTCACTAGCTTATATCACGGCTTATGTAAGATGATGACTTATCCTATGACTCACCATTTCTAGAACCTTTAGGGGACACTTGGCATGATGAATCATCAACTCTAGAAGCTCATAAAACCTTGTAGAGAAATATAGATTTTTGTGGAAATCCCTAGAAGCTTTTGGAAAATTATAAAATAATGTAATTAATAATAAATATTTAAACTTTATAAAAAGTTGTGGGCCCAACATAATACCTATCCTTACTTTTATAAAGGTGTGGGCCCCACCTAATTAATGAAAAGGGTTAAGTAGCCAAATTAGATTTTGCTTATTACTAGTAACAATAATAAAGATAATAGTTTATTACATTGTGACAACCGGAATATTGTCACTAAAAGTCAACATTTAGTGACAAGAATAAATTGTTATCACTCTATACCTTTAGCGACATAGATTTAGTGACATTAAAGTGACAACAATTTTTTTGTCACTAAATGTCTTTAGTGACAACATTTCTGCATTTTGTGACAATATTACGTTGTCACTAAAGGTCACTCTTCCTGTAGTGCCCTTCAATAAATTTCTACCCCAATGTCCACTAGGATTTTTAATCCTATCGTCTTTAATTGTCACAATGACCTGCATAGTATTTATAATCCTATCGTCTTTAATTTGTTACAATGAGATTGAACCCAATGAAACTCACAATATCTGTGCTTCATAAAATAATTGATGACAACTGTGTATATCCAATTTTTATAGAAAACCACTAACCAAACAATATTTGTAAAATAAATAGGACTTACCTCGTTCTTTGCTAATTCCTCAAGTTAATCTTACCAATGAGCAAAATCAATAGCACTATTTCTTTATCTCTATTCTCTCCTCTTTTCTTTCTTTTTTTCTTTCTTGCTCTCCTCTTTTCTTCCTTTCTCTCTTGCTCCGACTCACACTCTCTCCCTTCATCTTTGTTTTCCTCCTCTTCTTCTTCTTTCTTCCTTTCTCTTCAATTTTCGTCTCCCTCTCTCTCTCTCTCACGCTTCTTTCTTCTCTTGTTCTTCTCCCTTATCCCCTATTTATAGATATCCAAGAAGCTTACATGGCATGCTAAGGTAATGACTTATGTCACTAGCTTATATCATGGCTTATGTAAGATGATGACTTATCCTATGACTCACCATTTCTAGAACCTTTAGGGGACACTTGGCATGATGAATCATCAACTCTAGAAGCTCATAAAACCTTGTAGAGAAATATAGATTTTTGTGGAAATCCCTAGAAGCTTTTGGAAAATTATAAAATAATGTAATTAATAATAAATATTTAAACTTTATAAAAAGTTGTGGGCCCAACATAATACCTATCCTTACTTTTATAAAGGTGTGGGCCCCACCTAATTAATGAAAAGGGTTAAGTAGCCAAATTAGATTTTGCTTATTACTAGTAACAATAATAAAGATAATAGCAATATAATATTAATTATATACAATAATATAATCTTGTTGATATTAGTAATAATTATAATAAAATAATATAAAGCTTTAATCATTGTAACGAAATGGGATTGATATTATAATAATAATAATAGTAATAATAATAATAATAATAATAATAATAATAATAATAATAATAATAATATTTACATTAGACTAATATATAATAATATAATATTAATAATGTTAACAATAGTGATACTAATAAAATAATATTTATAGCATAGGATTGTTAATAGTAGTTAACGAAATAGGATAATAATATACTATAATGATTATAATGGTATTCGATAAAAATAAAGATATTAAAATAATGATAGTAGTAAAAATAATAATATTTATAATAATAATAAAATATAATATTTTTTTATAAAATAATATATAAAAAACTATATTTTTTTCAGATATAGAATTTAATATTTATTTTTAAATATAACATAAAACATAGTATTTTGTAAAAAACATTCATTTCACAAATAATGATTTTCTTGAAAGTAACTTTATTTAAGAATTCATAAGAATAGTAAAAATCTCCTATTTTTAGAACGGTTTAGGGTAGGATGTTACAAACCAAATCCCCATATCCCAAGAAATGTGAATAAGAAGTCATAACTCTCAATTATAGTCACAAGCACCTTCGTAGAACATTTATCAAACACTTTGTCTTTAATCTCGTCACTCAAGATATAGCAAAATTTTCATACCTATACAAGCTCAAATTTATTACAAATATAAGAAAATTTTATTTCAAAGTGATGATATATCAATATCATAGAGCAAATTCTACCCAAGAAGCACAAGAGAAATGAAATATTTCTTGACTCTTTTTAGGCTTTTTTTTTTTTTTTAGCTACGGGATTTGCCCTATTTTTCTTCAAATTATTTTGCCTTGTTTTTTTTATTGCAAGCTTTGATTGGAATCAAAGCCATCATTGCTTTGATACCAAACTCTTTGATATGATCTTTGGGTGATTTTTCTTGGTGAACAAAGTGATTAAGTGGCCCAAATTAGAGCACAATTCAAAGTAACCAAAACAAGGAAATTTAGTGCTTAAAAGAGATATAAGCTATCGTCCTATAATCTAACAAACCCATAAAGATCAAAGATTTAAAGACCCACAAGAAAAGTAGTAAGATCTACAATAGATTTACCCAATACCCTTAAAACAATAAAGGAATTTAAGAATAAGGAAGTAGAATGCTATAAATACCCAAGTGGAATTCAAATTAGAACAAAAAAGAACAAAACTTCTAAGACTCAAATGAAGAAAAACCAAATCAGATTATCCTAGGATTTTAAAGACTCAACAAAATGTGGACTAACCCATTAGTTTGGTCTTGATCAAAACACTACTGGAAAACTGCGTTTTAGAGATAGAAAAATTTCATCTCTAAAAGCTAGATTTCGTCTCTAAATGGATGTTAGAGACGAAACGGAGACAAAAGAGGCGTGGTCTCTAAAAGGAGTGTCTCTAATTAGAGACGAATTGAAATTTTGATCTCTAAATTATAGAGACGAAAATAATTCATCTCTAAAATATTAGTATCCGTCTCTAAATTATCGTCAAATACCAAGTCAACGATCCATAAGAAATGAAATTTTTGTCTCTAATTCGTCACAAATTTTAGAAATGAATATGAATATTTTGTCTCTAACATAGAGACAGGTTTTTTTGTCACTATTTAAACTCGATTTTGAAACAATTTTTTTAGACCATCCAAAATATTTTTAATCTCTATTTAAAAATAAAAATTAGCAACCAATGTTATCCGTCTCTAATTAGAGACGAACATACAAAATTTTGTCTCTAACATAGAGACGAATTTTTATCACTATTTTTTAACTCGATTTGAAAATAAATTTTTTAAACCAATCAAAATAATCTTTTGTCTCCATTTAGAAACAAAATTAGCGACCAAATTTATCCGTCTCTAATTAAAGACAAACATAAAAAATTGCCTCTAACATAGAGATGAATTTTTGTCATTATTTTTTAACTCAATTTGTTGACAAATTTTTAAGACCAACCAAAATAATATTTTATCTCTATTTAGAAATAAAAATTGAAAACCAATTTATCTCGGAGACTATTTGTCTCTAAAACGTTTTAGTTTGGCTTCCTAAAAAATTGTGTGCTTAATTCTCATGAAGTCAGTTACTTTATTGTTTCATCATGCTCCCTCTAGTCTCAAGAATTTTACCTACAAATTTACTTGCCCAATCATAGAGCAGAAAACATATAATAGGGAGAGATGTTAAAGAAAAGAAATGAAAGGAGGAGATAATCTTTCTTCGCTGTTCACCCAGTAAAGAAGCAGCTAGACACACAAGAATTGGTTTGGCATTCCCCAAATGCAGCTTTTCCATTGACACTTGTCACATTGAATGCCTAGCTGGATTTCTTAATTGAAGCTCTAATTTCTTCAAACAACTCAGCTTTAAGGTTTTCTATGTTGTCACTTTCCAAGGTGGAGATTGAATCATTTGATCTTCGAATATCTTTTTGAAAGCCAGTAAAGTTTGCTTTTCACTCTTGTAAGCTCCTTTAATCATACTAGACAACTCCTCAGGATCCAGGACACCTGAACAAAAGTTGAATTTACATGCAAGTCAATCAACATAAAGCAAACTCCAAATAAGCAATGAAGTAGAATCCTAAACTCCAATTCTGAAAGACACATGCACTGGTAAAGAAGGCATTGCCCCATGCTAAACTCTTTCGCAAGTTACACTTGGCCATTCTCCTATCTCTTTCAGGTTCAGATGATTCAGTGGTACTGCAGAAAGAAAGAAAATTAACTAACATTCTGTAAGGCGATAAAGCAGAAGCCCTCCATCAAATTTCAGCATTTCAATTTGGTATAATATCTAACATATCAACAAAGAAGCATTTCAAGAATACAGAGAACATAATTAAGCATGAAAGATAAATAAGCAGTTCTACCACTCAGGCAAGGCCAAGCCAAAATTCAATGGCTTGAATACAGATCCCTCAAATGTTCCAAGTAAATTAGTCTAGACTCTACCTCTAATATACATAAGAAAGAAAATAATGTAGCATGATGCATTAAGTTACCAGCCACAAGCAAAAATTGTCTCATATGATCTAGCATGGCGTCTTAATATTTCACCAATACATTAGACAAAGCTTTTTGTAGGCCCCAAAACAAAATTGTGTTAAGAAACTCTAGCATGGTTTAATACCAATCTACAGGATCAGCCATGACTTCTCAGTTTATCAACAGCAAAAGTCTAATTAATTAAAAGATGTGAAGAATGTAGAAGTGTAAAGTCTTCCAAAAGGAAAGCCTGTAGAATGATAAAAATGATAATTTGCATAGTATCCAATGTTACAGAGGCCATAGAGAAAAACCTATATGTGTTCAGTGACATTTTAATTTTAAATTGAATTTTCTGAAACTCAGCATAAAAAAAGAGGGATGGGAGAAAATAATGAAACCTACAAGGCAAGATAGCAGAATTTTCATATTTGCGGTGTAAGAAAAATAGAACACATGGAATAATTCAAAAATACATATTCAAGATGTTTAACCAGATATCTAATATACCTGTAACAACTTTCCTCTAGCAGTGAAAGATCTCAGACCGATTGTATCCTGCAGATATGGAATTCATATAAACAATGAGCTTCTCAAAAGCCTGGATAGTTCAATTTCTTGGTTTGTTTTTTTGGCTGGAACCTAATACAAAGATTTTTTTTTTTTGCTTTATTTCTAGGAATCCAAGATGGTGATATCTTAGAATTTGCAACAAGAAGTATTCTTCACATTTCCATTTTTGGACTATTTTAAGCACAAGGATAATTGAAAATTAAATTCCCGCAAGAACCCCAATAACGGATGAAGGAAAAAAGAATCAGATTCAAATTCAACATGAGAAAGTAAAGCACGCAAGCGACTAGAAAATGATTTGAACTTCTAACATACAGACCTTGCTTCTGAAAACAACAAGAAACTGTGCTGCTGAATCTCTTTTTGTTACATTGGGTACTGTGTCCAGGAACCAACCACCATTTTGAACTCTTTACCTGGAGTTATGGAGTGCATGATGATCTCTCGCTTGTAAAGCAATGATACAACCATCTTTCAGAAGTTGAACAGATTTCCTATTGGGCTCTCCATGCTTGACTTCTCAAAAGATTCCTATGTTGATTCAATGGGTGTTTTTCTGCTTCTTAAGTCATTAGGTGCAGCATCAGAACATTCGGCATCTCCCGCACCTTAAATCATGCCAAAAAAGACACAAGGCTGGAGTCAACAAAACATGAAAACTGAACATTTACTGATACATCTCTAAAATGTTAAATTACATCAGATTGCTAACAAACATCATTTCAATAATTTTTACAGGAATTCTTAAAGAAAAATAAAATATAATGAAATTGCACTAAAACTGTGATCTCTAAGACCTCCCTCTCAAGCCCTCCTTTCTATCTCCAACCTTTGAGGAACACCTTTAAAATTCAAGTAACCCTTGGTCATGAATCCTGAAAACATTTTTCGCCGGATACAATTCCTGAGATTGAATATTCTTTCAACGAGAAGACTCTTTCGGGAACCCAAGTGTCATAAAATCCGAAAGCAATGCACCTCTTATGTCCTTCCTCCCCCCCATCTCCCACAAAGAGAAATAGTAATCACTTCCCGGCTGCAGTGCAATCAAACAATTGAAAAAGGAAAAAAAAAATGGAATTCATTTCAGCAATTCCCTTGATTTTATCGTCGATCGAAAAACATGATAAGAATTACTTAAACAAAAGGGGAAATTTTCTCTCTCTAGTCTCCAGTGCTAATTCAAGATTCTTTAATATCCAAAGGCCGAGTGCATGAGTGGATCTTGGGTTAAAATAAAAAACCACTTTCTAGAGTGAAAGAGAGTGCGAGTGGAAGAGTAGAGCCTGAAGATTGTTGATGACTAAGGCCACTGCTACATGCAGAAAGCGGTGAAGATAAATCGAATATTAGCGCATCATTTTCCGAAGAAAAATCAATGAGATTCTCCCCATGTCCTATACTTTGGAGATGGATCTTTTCAAGCTCTTCCTCCATCCAACTTTTACAAAAATTCACAGTGCCAACAACGAATTCACAAATCGGAAATTCAATATCCAATCGAGTATCAAAATTTTCTCAAGATTTTCAGCGACGGCGAACGTTTGAATGTGAGAAAACTTTGTGGAAGAGACGATAAGAAGAAAGTGGAGACCCTCTTTGAGTGAAAGGACCGAGAGCGTATTGGTGTCAGTCTGACGGAGCGCAAAGGGAAAATATTTTGAATGTCCCGAAGGTAATCCATCCAAAAAATTGATTACATTCTGGCTCTCCCCATAACCCCCCACCCCCCCCCGCCCCCGCACCCTTGTTTTTTTCCCCCCTTCCTACCCTTTCCTAAATAGACCTTCTAGACACATCCGCCGAGATTCCATCTAAAAAGATTATTCTCTATTTTATTTCATAATATTTGATTTTTTAATTATTTATATACAGATTAAAAATATTAAAATTAATAAATATTTTTAATTATATTTTCAAATTTATTTCTAATAGGTATAAGGATGATTAATCATTTATGAAATTTTTACCTTTCTATTAATTAGAAAGAAGCATTAGAAAGGAGAGATAGAGAGAAAAGAGGTTTGGTTTGGTGATTTTTTGAGAGATGTACAAAAAATTTAGGAAGTTGTTTAGTTTAACTAAATTTAAAGGTAATATTGAAAAATATTAATCATTGATGTATGTGAATATGTAAAGAGTTAAATATTATGAAATAAAATATAAATGCTAAAAGACCAAATAATATGAAAGCAAAAATACCACTGCAATACTCTGATTATCCAATTTTCTTTTTTCCCCTTAAAAAAATAATTTTTATGTAATTCAATTGAAAGTATAATGTATAATTTATGAATAAATTTAATCATCAAGCATTATATAATACTACTATTTCATAAATTACATAATAATTCTTATTATAATAGAATTCTAAATAGTGCAATTAAAATAAATATGTAAGTAATTATCTAAATATTTCCTTCAAAATGTTTTTTTTTTTTGGGAAATATTGAGACAAAAAGGAACGAAAATATTAGGATAAAAAGGAAATAGCTTTATAATTGCTTTAAATTTAATTAGTAACCAGTGTATTGACTTCTAAAAAAATAAAAAAGTACTCCCTCTGTATCAAAATATAAACATTTTTAAGGATATAAAAAATTATACACTTTCTAAGTTAAAATACAAAAAACTCCCCAATTAAACTATTTAGTATTTTGATTTAGAAAGTATATGATTATTTACATCCTTAATATTTGCAAAAAAAGTCAAAGAGATTTATCTTTTGAGACGCAGGAAATATTGTCTAATTTTTGTTTACAAAAAGTACATTAACAAATGTTACAAACTACAAAATTAAGAAAACAAAATAAGAAAGAATTCAACAAAAAATATTACAATTTTATTTTTAATACAATTTATCCAATCAACTTTATATTTAATTAACCATTCTTGAGGAATTAGATATTACTCTCCATCATCCAAAATTGAATATTAACATTTCTATTTTTGAGATATTTAAAGTGAATGCTCATTTTCTAAAAATAAACATATTTTTTATCATACCACAAATAACCTCCAAATTTGACGGATTAATTCAACTAACACATGTGAGTCCTACTATTATCTACCTTAATGCTAATGGTAATGAGGTAACTTACTTATTCTTATTAATTTTAGTAATCGAATATGTTTGAAGGTAATCGGATGTGTTTTGCTACATAATTTAGGTTAATCTCTATATAAAATTTCAAAACTTAAATGTATTTATAAAGATTAACATATTAAATTAATGATCCAACTATTAAATTTGTTAAAATTGCTAAAAATAAAAAGTATTATTAAATTTGAAGGTAATCGGATATGATTTGCCACATGATCTAGCATAATCTCCATATAAAAGCCTAAAACCTAAAGTATTTAGAAACATAAACATATCAAATTACCAATCCAACCGTTAGATTTGTTAAAACCACTAAAAAAAGTATTATGGCCAAATTTGATTGTAATCAGATGCATTTTGCCACATGATCTAGTACAATCTCTATATAAAAGCCCAAAACCTAACACATTTATATTGATTAGCGTATTAAATTAATGATCCAACTATTAGATTTGTTAAAATCGCTAAAAAAGTATTATAGGCAATTTTAAAGCTAATCAGATATGATTTGTCAAATGATCTCGTATAATCTCCAAATAAAAGCCCAAAACCTAAAGCATTTAGAAACATAAGCAAATCAAATTAACAATCCAACCATTAAATTTGTTAAAATCGCTAAAAAAAATATTGGTCAAATTTTATTATAATCGGATATATTTTGCCACATGATCTAGTATAATCTCTATATAAAAGCCCAAAACCTAACACATTTATATTACTTAGCATATCAAATTAACGATTCAACCGTTAAATTTTTTAAATTTTCTAAAAAAATTTATTATATCCAAATTTGAAGGTAATCGAATATGATTTGCCACATGATTTAGTATAATCTCTATGCAAAAGCCTAAAACCTAACACATTTATATTGATTAGCATACCAAATTAACTATCCAACCGTTACATTTGTTAAAATCACTAAAAAATGTATTATAGCCAAATTTGAAGGTAATCAGATATTATTTACCACATGATCTAGCATAATATCAATATAAAATCCCAAAACCAAAAGCATTTAGAAATATAAGCATAGCAAATTAACGACCTAACTGTTAAATTTTTTTTAAATCACTAAAAACACGTATTATGGAAAAATAAGGTAATTGCATATGATTTGCCACAAGATCTAGTATAATTTCCATATAAAAAGCCCAAAACCTAAAGCATTTAGTAACATAAGTATATCAAATTAACGATTCAATCGTTAAATTTGTTAAAACCACTAAAAAATGTATTATCACCAAACTTGATTATAATCGGATATATTTTGCCACATGATCTAGTAAAATCTCTACATAAAAGCCCAAAACCTAACACATTGATATTGATTAGCATATCAAATTAATGATCCAACCGTTAGATTTGTTGAAATCACTAAAAAAAAGTATTATTGCTAAATTTGAAGGTAATCCGATATGATTTGCCACATGATCTAAGCATAAATCTCTATATAAAAGCCCAAAACCTACACCATTTAGAAACATCAACATATCAAATTAATGATTTAACAATTCAATTTATTAAAATTACTAAAATCAGTATTATGGCCAAATTTGAAGGTAATCAAATATGAATTGGCACATGGTCTAGTATAATCTCTATGTAAAAGCCAAAAACCTAACCCGTTGACATTGATTTGCATATCAAATTAATGATTCAACTGTTATATTTATTACAATTGCTAAAACACGTATTATAGCCAAATTTGAAGGTAATCGGATAAGATTTGCTACATGATCTAGCATAATCTCCATACAAGCCCAAAACCTAAAGCATTTAAAAACATAAGCAAATCAAATTAATGATCCAATTATTAGATTTGTTAAAATCTTTAAAAAAAATATTATTTCCAAATTTTATTGTAATCAGATATGTTTTGCCATATGATATAGCACAATCTCTATATAAAAGTCCAAAACCTAACACATTTATATTGATTAGTATATTAAATTAACGATCCAACTGTTAAATTTATTAAAATTTCTAAAAGAAATATTATGGCCAAATTTTAAGGTAATCGAATATAATTTACTACATGATCTAGTGTAATCTCTGTATAAAAGCCCTAAACCTAACCTATTTACATTGATTAGCATATCAAATTAATGATCCAGGCATTAGATTTATTAAAAATGCTAAAAAACATATTATAGTCAAATTTGAAGGTAATTAGATATGTTTTGCCATATAATCTAGTATAATCTCTACATAAAAGCCCAAAATCTAACGTATTTACAAATATTAACATATCAAATTAACGATCCAACCGTTAGATTTGTTAGAATTAAAAAAAAAATGAATTACGGCTGAATTTGAAGATAATTAGATATATTTTGGCACATAATCTAGCGTAATTTCTACATAAAAGCCCAAAATCTAACACGTTTAAAAATATAAGGATATCAAATTAATGATCCACCCATTAGATTTGTTAAAATTTCTAAAAAACATATTATGGCAAAAATTGATGGTAATCAAATATCTTTTGCCACATAATCTAGCATAATCTCTACATAAAAACCCAAAATCTAATGCATTTACAAAGATTAGCATATCAAATTAATGATCCAACTGTCAAATTTATAAAATTGTTAAGAAAAGTATTATGACCAAATTTGAAGGTAATTGGATATATTTTGCCACATAATCTAGCATAATTTCTACATAAAATGCCAAAAACCTAATGCATTTAGAAAGAGAAGGATATTTGTTAAAATTGCTTTAACAAGTATTATGACCAAATTTGAAGATAAGCGAATATGTTTTGCCACATAATCTAGCATAATTTTTATATAAAAACCCAAAACCTAACGCATTTATGAATATTAGTATATCAAATTAACGATCCAACCGTTAAATTTATTAAAATTACTAAAATAAGTATTATGGGCAAATTTGAAAGTAATCAGATTAATTTTTCCACATGATCCATCATAATCTTTACATAAAAGCTTAAAACCTAATGCATTTAAAAAGATTAATATATCAAATTAATGATCCAACCATTAGATTTGTTACAATTACTTTAAAAAGTATTATGACCAAATTTGAAGGTAATCAGACAAGTTTTTCCAATAATCTAGCATAATCTATATACAAAAGCCCAAAACCTAATGCATTTATGAATATTAGCATATCAAATTAATGATCCAACCATTAGATTTGTTAAAATTTCTAAAATAAGTATTATGACCAAATTTGAAGGTAATCAGATTTGTTTTACCACATGATCTATCATAAAAGCTTAAAACCTAGCGTATTTACAAAGATTAGTATATCAAATTAATGATCTAACCTTTAGTTTTGTTAAAATTGGTTTAAAAAAAGTATTATGTCAAAATTTGATAGTAATTAGATATGATTTGTCACATATCTAACATAATTCTACATAAAAGATAAAACCTGACGCATTTACAAAAATTAGCATACCAAATTAACGACAAAATTGTTAGATTTGTTATAAGTTCATGTTTAATTTGTAATCTCCTATAATTATTATTTTAACTTAATAGTTTTTTTTAATTTGTTAAATATACTTAGAGATATAAAGACGACTCAAACTGGTGTCTATTTTATCTCTAATTAGAAAATTTAAAACTAAATGGAGACAATGACCATTGACTCAAAATTAGAGTTAATTTAGAGACAAAAATATAAATCATCTTTTCGTCTCTAAAATTTAGAGATAAAAAATATAAACTCTAATTAGTCTCTAATATTTTAGACGGATTTAATAATCTCTAAATCGTCTCTATTTAGAGACCAATTAGAGATGACTAAGACCGTCTCCAATTTTACAGATGGATTTGAAATTAGAGTCAATTTAGAGACAAAAACGTAAATCAAGCTTTTCGTCTCTAAAATTTAGAGACAAAAAATGTAAACTTTAATTAGATTCCAATATTTGAGATGGATTTGATAATCTCTAATTTAGAGACTAGTGAGAGATGACTAAGACCATCTCTAACTTTAAGACCAATTATCCGAATAAATAGAGTAATGAAACGGTAGAGACGAACATATTCGTTTCCAATTAGTTTCTAATTTTAAACACATTAGAGGCTAAAAACTTTTTCTAATCTATTTTGTCTCTAATATTAGAGACTAAAAACTTTTTCGTCTCTAATATTAGAGACGCGTTGACCATCGTTGTGGTTCCGACTCTATTTGGAGACAAAATTAAGATGGCTTTACTATTGTCTCTATTTTGCATCTACTTAGAGACTAAATAGAAATATTTTAGTTAGAGACGAAAAATATCCATTCTAATTTGTCTCTGATATTCGAGACGCATTGAGAGTCGTCACTGTTTTGACTCTATTTAGAGATAAAATTGAGACGACATTACTTTCATCTTTATTTGCGTCTTTTTAGAGACCAAATAGAAATGTTTTATTTAGAAATGAAAAATTTCCGTCTCTATTGTCTCAAATATCTCATTTTAATTTTTTAAAAATCAATTCATCTCCATTTTGTCTCAAATTGGTCTTTATTTAGAGACGATATAATTCCGTCTCTAAAGTTTTGTCTCTAAATCCTAGTTTTCCCATAGTGAAAGATGAACAATGAGACAAAACCTCTCAAGACTCTTTTCATGATTTTGAATATTATGTGTTAATTGAGTTGTCAAAACATACAAAAGGGGTATTTATACAACCCTAAAAAACCTTAGAGAGGGGGGGGAGGGGGTGAATAAGGTTTTTGGCAAGCAAAAATAATTTTTTCGATTTGTCTAAAAAACAAAATAATGATGATCACCAAGATACTTAGACAGACTTTATGAAAACATAGAAAGTTATCTAACCACTCGTAGATGTGTATCCAGATTTAGACAAAGAAAGAAACTCGAAACAGTAAATGAAAAATGAACAGGAGTGAGACAAGGAATGTATAGTGGTTCAATCTACCAAGATCTACGTCCACTACCTTAAGCTCACACTTAAGGATTTTCAACCTGATTTCATTAACTTCACTTAATGAATTAAACAATACCACATACAAGAGAAGATCACCACACTAGGTTTTCCAAAACCTTTCAGTCGTGCAAATACATCAAGGATCACCCCAACTAGGTTTTACAACACAACATTGATACAAACACTAAACAAGGTTCACCCCAACAACACAAGGCTCATCCCAATGGGTTTTACACCACAACCTTGGTATAATAGAGATTTGAATATCAATAGAACAATAAACAGCTCACTTACTTGAGCAGATATTCACTAGGATACAAAGCATAAGTACTTTTACCTTTGATACAAAATGAATTCACTTTGAAGCTTCGATAAAAGGAGATTTTTGAAAATATTGAGCAGAAGTGTTTCTAAGATGAATGGTTCAAAAATCATGTCACTAATCTTACTCTAAGGGCTATTTATAGAGCCAAAAAGTGGAGTGCCAATGGTCATAAAGAAACGGCTATAAAGTTTCTGTTTAAACTCATCCGTATTTTAGACTCGGGTTTTGGTCGACGATGCATCCAAAAGGTAAGTCCAAAATGACACTTAATCAATCAGAATATTTCAACACAGTTTTTAGGATTTTAGATGAACCTTTTGGATTCAAGCTGTTCAATCCAAAATTATGAGATTTTTCAAAAATTTTGAAATCTTCTCCTTTGGTGCTTCAAGGTAAAGTCAAATGAATTAAGAGATAAAGAGATACATGAATTAATAGATATACCTTAATAACACTTCCTAGTCTAAAGTTCTTCATAAAGGACTTCTTGATATGCAACTCTATATACTTCATTCTTTCTCTTTTGATATTCCATTCTTGAATTCAATCATGAAAGAGTTGCAAAATAATCTTATCTGAATGCTTTTGAAGAATAGTGGTCAAACATGTCCTATCACAATAGATTAACAAGTTAGTCCATATCAATGTTTGTCATAGTCAAAACATAGAAGAAAGCCCTTAGGGCTAACAATCTCCCTATTTTTGAGTGATGACAAACATGGAATAAATGCTATGTAATGAGTGAATATGTTGAATGAAGGAGGTGCAAATAAATGCAGTGTCACAGTGAAGATCTTAAAGAGAGCTTATGAACATTAGCTTGTAAACATATCTCAATGAGCTTAATGTCTTTTATATCTCTTATATAATTATTCAAAATGATTTGATAGAGATAGTAGACAAGCCATATGATAAGATACTCCCCCTAAATATATGCTTAGATGAACATTTTAAACAAAAGAAGGAAAAGCAGAAATCACGATTTGTATGTCCAAAATAGGCGTCCAAACCAGTTTTGGAAGTAAGTATAAAATAAGTCTATTTCAAATGTCCATTTTGGATACAGATGTCCAAAAGGTATTCTTTTCAGTTTATCCAAAAGGTATATTTTCAGTTCAATATAAATTCTAACAAGAATATTTGTTTGGATCAGAAAATATTTGAGTCCAAAACTCCCCCTGACTCAATGCACAAGATAATGGATTTTTTTATTTTTCAAGAAATGTTTTAAAGATTAAAATTTTGACTTTATCACATAATCTAGTCTCAAAGATACCATTAACATACAGAAAATGCTTTTTGAATTGAGTAATCATAAACAAAATGTCATAAATCCAACTATTCAGGCAGAAGATTTTCAGTGAACATATATAGTAAATTGAATCATATCAGTTCATGCAATTTATATAAAAAACAGTTCAATCATCAGTCATATGTCGTCAGATCATGCCGTTCATCAGTTCATGCAATTCAATAGTTCAAGCAATTCATGCAATCCTTTTCTGTAGCAGGTAGATCAGATTCTTCCTTTAAGATAGGTTCATCCCTTTCATGAGCAAATATCGGAGGGCAAGATACTAGAGCAGTAGGATTAGCAGATTTTTCAACAGTAGAAATTCTATTGCCAAGACTTTGAATTTCAGAGCTGAGAATGTAACACCCCACGACTACGTGACCCTAAAAGGGCAGGGATGTCACCCCGTCCCGTAGGACAAGGGGTCTTTAGAACGAGGTATAAAATATGAATGCAATCTCCAAAAGGATCAACTTAGATAAATAAAGAAATATTCTTATTACATCAGGCTCAACTTGGAGCAAAACGGAACAAAACAAAATATTATTTAGAAGCATAAGTAATAAATGTCTCCTAGAACGGATAGAGAAAATAGCAAAAGCTCCAACTATTACATGCCCCGCTGACTCAGCATAATCTATCTCCTGAAAACATGGTGTAAAACAGTGTGAGAATAAATCTCAGTAAGTCCTGTGTGTGCACATGGTGTTTTTAAATAGTTCGTGTATGCAAAGTGTAAAACATTTGTAAAAATAATTTGGCAAATCATAAACAATCTCTTTTCGCAAGGAGTGAGTTTTTCTCATTGTTACACTTTGTACAAAATAAATCCTCCACTCGGATAAAAGTCATGTCACCACACGTTGGGCTCCATGAGAACAAAATGGCCAAGGCACCACACTTTGTGCACCTTGTCCGGACCAGATTACCACATGTTGGGTGTTCTGATCAAGGTGAGTGTACAGCTCACCGGGTGAGATACTCCTCCATCTCTACACCTAACAAAACCATTCGAGTGTCCATGCCGGGAATATAAATAATACCATACCAGGTACAAATGCTAGCTCGGACTGGCCTGACCAACCAACACTGTCGCCTTTTCAAGCAGAGTTCATCTTCTGGAGGTGGCCTCCTGCCAGAAGACTTACACTAGCCCTCCAAGACTAGTATTGTTAGCCTACCCTTATTGAGTACTCAACGAACATATCCGTCAATTCCTGATTCAAAATATCTCCACACCTTGGCTTTGTACAACGTGATTTTTCTCTAAAAGAGTTTTCTAAAAATTTAGGAAAGAATAGTTTTCTTGATAAAATCATTAGTTTGACAAAACCGTTTAAAAAATAATCATCCTCGTTTACAACCCAAATAATCATAGTTCAACTATAGCTTTACTAAAACTTCACAACATAGACTTGCCATCACAACATTTAACAAAAGAGTTTATACAAGGACTTACCATCACAACATTTAACAAAAGAGTTTATGCAAGGACTTACTTGATATCCCTCAGATAACGAGATAAAAATCACAGCTGGCTTTCCTCAATTATCCTCCTGATCTAAACCATATAATATCATGATCAGGATCTCAATTAATTCAAACATGCTCTAATCCCATTTATTTTCATAACAATTCGCAATCTCCTATTTAATTCCAAGTAAACTATTCAATCCCCAAAGATCAAATACTACGACCACATGTTTATCTCGCTAATAAACACCATTACACTTTACTTTCGACATCAAGGGAGGGTATTCCCTTACCTTGCAACTACCGGGTAATGAGGTCTCAATACTCCTATGGTGATCGTCCCGAGTTTGCTTGAGAAGAAGAGAGAAGCTACCTCATTTGCTTCTCTTGATCGAAAATTTAGGAAGAAGAGGAAATCAGCCTCTATAGGGCATGATTTAAGGGTAGGAGAAAGAGAAAAGAATCATTAGAGAAAACGGCATCAAGAGGTTGAAAGGATTTGTGCTTACCTTAGGGTGTGTTCGATTTTTGCTTGGAATAACTCTTGTGTTTTCGAAAATTTGCAGAGAGATGTTGCTGAAATTTTCGTGTAGAATGGAGAGGTAAATGGTTGTTATGATTTAAAGTTGGAGAAGATTGGTTTAGGGTTAGATGGTGATGTTTAGATAGACTCCTAATGGCTTTAGGTTTCTTGGACAGCAAGAGCGAAATTTCAGCTTGCGCGCGCCTCCTTGCTGCCGATTTTAGGGGAGTTTTATGGAGGAAAGAATTCTGCAATTTGCTCCTCTATGCTGGTCGAAATACTGCTCAAAGGAAGGGCTAAATGTGTTCAGAATTTTGGGCCAAACGAGGAAGAGTTTGAGTGAGTTTTGATGACTGAAAAATCCTGTGCATGTGTTGTGAAAATTCTGTGCAAGTGTAGCAAGTTTTGGACTGGTTTGGCTGCTATAATTCTACCAAAATTTTCAGAGGAAAATTGAGGGTTTTGGGCGCTGAAAATAGCTTGTTCAGCTGGGGTTTTTCAGTGAAGGATGTGTGCAGAATTTCGGTTGAAGTAGGAACATAAAGCTGGCCGAAAATCCTGCACAAAGCTGTCCGAATTTTCTGTGTATATGCTGGACGAATTTCAGTGTTTTTGTGTGAATAAAATTCTGATTTTGTGCAGCTAAGGTAGTTGAATTGTTAAGGAATATTCTAGGTGGTTTGAGCTAGGATTTTCAGAGTTGGATTGTAGCTAAAGATGGCTGGAATTTCGGACAGCTTATGTAGATTCAAAGCTGCCGAAATTCAGCTAGGAAAAGGAAGAAATCCTAGTTGAATTTGGATTGAAATAAAATATGGTTTTATCAAGGATTTGGATAAGATTTCCTCTAGTCCTAGAAGAGTTTGGATTGAGCTAAAGGTGCTCCAAGGTGGCGAACAAAATCTGGAAAAATTTCCAGAATATTTCCAGCTTATGGTTTCCGAAAATTCAAGGGAACAAAAGCTGAAAATAAAACAAATTTCATCCTTAGCTAAAATCCTTGAACTTAGGAGTTAAATATAGAGTTTTACTCCTATGGAAGTGGCGTTTAAACCCAAAGAAAATATCTAAGACTTTAGTTAAAATATTTCTCTAAAACAATTAAATAAATAAAAGGATTATGGCTAGAATTCTTGAAGAAGTGAAATAAGATTTTTCCCTAATATATTCCCTAACTCTAATATTCATCAAGAAGAGTTTTATACCACTTGAAATTCTTCAAAGTGGCTCCTAGCTAGGTTTTTTCGAAAATTCTAAGGAACACAAGCTGAAAATTAAAGGTGAACTTTATTCACATCAAAGTCCTTGAATTTAGGAAATAAATATAGAAACTTATTTCCTTGGAGTAAAAATACTAAAATTTCTCTAGGATAGCTAGATTCTTTTTCGGCCAAGATAAGAAATGGTCTAAGGAAAAGAATTTCAAGAAGAGATACTTACTTCACAAAAGGTAAGATTCGAACTCGGGTCACCAAAGGAAATCACCAACCTCCCCGCTATTCCAAAACAACTCCAATGCTAATTTTTCTACAAGAAATTCTTACCACCCCAATACTCATCCTTCCAAATCTTCGACCAAACCTCCCTTAAACAAGTCTTTCACAACACAACTATTTCACATCAATTAATTCAAATGCAAGAGCAACGGAAAAATTCACATGCATCCATGCAAATAAAATTATTCTAGCTACCACACAAAATGCAAGATGCTATGCAATGCATGACTTTTTTTCCATAGTCAAAGGTGGTTTTGGGCGGGGTATTACAGAGAATGTCCAATTTCTTAGCTAATGAACTAATTGCATCCAGTATACTCTCAGACATGCCTGCGTCCTGATCTTTTCCTTTGGCAGAAGATTCTGCCTGAAGAACATCATCAATTTGCCTTTTTGTTCTTGTTCCAGGAATAGACTTCCCCTCATCCTTAATCTTCATCAAAATTTCCCGTTCTTTTCCTGTAGTCTCTCTCAGTAATTTCCATTCATTATTTTCCCTTACATAACCCATCCTCTCAAAAGAGTTAAAGTTGTAAACATTTGTCTTGGATGGATCACAGGGAGCAGAACTTAAATCTACTTCAAAAAATCTAAAAACTTTTGTCAGCAAATTTCCAAATGGCAGAGCTTTACTTAACGTGTTTCTTGACTGCAACATCAATTTAGTTGCCAGAAAACTAAAATTAATCTGCCTTTCCTCAGCTAGGGCCAACATAATCACTATTTGCAGAATACTTATAGAAGTCTTATGCCCATTGCTAGGTACTATCATGGTCGACACCATGTGATGCAGAATTCTACCAACACCATTCAGCCATTTTGAGCTCCTATTTCCAGAATTCCCAAAGTTCTTTCCACTAGTGAATAATTTTTCAAAATTTTTCAAATAAAAAATGTCATTTCCCTCAGGAAATTTGTTTAGCTCAAAGTACTGAAACCCGGCATCTCTAACATCATAAATCCTATTAAACAGTCTATGATCAAACTCTATGTTTTTGCTCTTCACTCTCAACACATACCAGCGAATCATAAAACCACCTTCGGTTTCTTCCAGTTTCCCTTTCCTTAAGTTAGCATAGAATTCCCAGACCAGAGGGGTATATGATTTCTCATCAACAGATAATAGACTGCCCCACCCAATATGATCAAACATGTCTAAGATATTTGAAAGATTCAGAAAGGCAGAATGGTTAACACGATAGCCACAGATAACAGTCTAATTTCTCGATACCCAGTCATTGTACTCAGTCTCACATTTAGAATAAAGAAAGCGAGGTACCTGATTTTTAGAATACACTTGTTCTGGAGACGACTCTGATGAATCATAGTGGGATGTAGAGAAGATCGGTTGAGGAGAGGTTTCTTTCTCTGCTGCTTTGCTTGAACCTGAAACCTTTTTCTTCATTTTCGGAGATGATTTTTGCCCTTTCTTTGGTTTTGGAACGGAATATTTAGTCTTAGCCATCTGAAAGATTAAAGCTTTTTCTGGGCTTTTGGTTTTTGAAGAGGAAGAACACAGATGAATTTGGAAGAAGGCGGTTACAAGGGTTTCGAAGGAGAAAACCAGATTGCTTTGAATGTCTTGAGTAATGTGAAAATAAAGTTCTTTGAAAACATAAGTTTTTTGGAGAAGTTTAGAAAAACGTGTAAATTAATTTTTTGAAATTCAAAGTTCGGAATAAGAAAATATTAAGGATGGATTTTGGAACAAGACTCAATCCGAAATTATCATCCAAAAGAGTATTCTCTTGAAATGCATTTTGGATGAGGGATTTGGATTCAACAGGTGCATCCAAATCAGATGACGATGCATTTTGGATTCATAACACTGTTCCCAAAACCTTTTTCTTCACAAATCCTGCAAAAAGAAAACTTATGCCACATGATTAGTTACCAAATTTTTGTAATTCCCAAACCTCTTCTCAGTTTGTTGAATCTATCCTCAACTAGAGGTTTAGTGAATGTAGCGGCAAGTTGTTCATCCGTTGAAAAATATTCAACACACACATCGCCTTTGAGCACATGATCTCAGATGAAGTGATGTTTAACTTCTATGTACTTTGTCCTAGAATGTTGTACTGGATTTTTGTCAGATTGATAGCACTTGTATTATCACACAATATAGGTACGCAATTAAAATTAAGATTAAAATCTAGCAACGTATTCTTCATCCACAAGATTTGAGCACAACAACTCCCGACTGTAATATATTCAGCCTCATTGGTGGATAAAGATACACACACCTACTTTTTACTATGCCTGACACAAGAGAGTGTCCAAGAAATTGACAATGGCTACTAGTACTTTTTCTTTCAACTTTACAACCTGTATAATCTGTATCAGTATATCCTATAAAATCAAATGCATTAGTATGTGGATACCATAATCCATAATCACATGTGCCAATTAAATACCAGAGAATATGTTTAATTGCACATAGATGAGATTCCTTTGGACATGATTGAAATCGAGCACAAAGACATACCGAAAACATGATGTTTGGTCAGCTAGCAGTAAGATAGAGTAGACTCCCAATCATACCTCTATACTTATTCTCATCTACTTTCTTACATTTTTCATCTTGATCAAGTTTTATGGATGTACTCATAGGTGTGCTGATTTCTTTTGCTTCACTCATTCCAAATCTCTTGAGCAACTTTTTGGCATACTTTGCTTGGTTTATGAAGATTCTGTCATTGGTTTGCTTAATTTGCAGTCCAAGAAAGAAATTTAGTTCTTCCATCATACTCATTTCAAATTGTTGCTGCATAGTCTTAGCAAACATCTTGCACAAAGAGTCGTTAGTAGCCCCAAAAATAATATCATCAACATAGATTTGAACAAACAGTAAATCACTAGAATTATCAGATTTGATGAACAAGGTATTATCAATTAAGCCTCTAGAAAATCCTTTTGAGATCAAGAATCCACTAAGTCTTTCATACCAAGCTCTTGGAGCTTGCTTTAATACATAAAGAGCCTTAGAAAGTTTGAAAACGTGATTTGGAAAGTGCTCATGAGTAAAGCCAGGAGGTTGTTCAACATATATTTCCTCCTCAATAAAGCCATTTAAAAATGCACTTTTGACATCCATTTGATAGAGCATGAAATTTTTGAAGGATGCAAAAGCAAGCAATATTCGTATAGATTCTAATCTAGCAACATGTGTAAATGTCTCATCATAATCAATACATTCTTCTTGATTAAATCCTTAGACAATTAATCTAGCTTTATTTCTAATCACAGCTCCATTTTCATCAAATTTATTTCTAAAAACCCATTTAGTACCAATAACAGGACGATCATGCGGTCTAGGAACAAGTTTCCAAACTCGATTTCTTTCAAGTTGATTTAACTCTTCTTGCATGGCAATAATCCAAAATTCATCATGTAAAGCAATATCAATGTAGCTAGGTTCAATATTTGAAAGAAGAGCAAAGTTGTCAATTAAATACCGTCTAGTTTTAACTCCTTGGTTTGGATTTCTAATAATTTGTTCTTTTGGATGACCTGTTTTGTACTTCCAATCTTTTGGCAATTGATGATTTGTAGAATTTTCAATTTGTTCTTTTTCTTGTTCAATATGCAATTCTTCAATCTCTTATTCTTTTGTATGAGTGTCTAATGGTGGAGCTTTGACTTGATCTAACTTGACTTCTTTTGAACACCCTACATCATCGTCATCTCTTCTTGAAGTGTAAATATTAGATTCATCAAACACAACATGCACCGATTCTTCCACACAAAGAGTTCTTTTGTTATATACTCTATATGCCTTTTTGTTGGAAGAATAACCAAGAAATATGGCCTCATCGGACTTGCTATCAATTTTTTCAAGATTATCTCTTGTATTTAGGATAAAACATCTATATCCAAATACTTTAAAATAAGAGATAGAAGGAGTTTTATCAAACATAAGTTCAAACGGAGTTTTCCTAAAAAATGGTCTTAGCATAACTCGGTTTATTATATAGCATGCTGTGTTAATAGCTTCCGTCCAAAAATATTTTGGAAGGACATTTTCACAAAGCATTGATCTAGCCATTTCTTGCAAAGTGCGATTTTTTCTTTCAACAACACCATTTTGTTGAGGAGTTTTTGCTGCTAAAAAATTGTGAAAGACCCCATTTTCAGAGTAAATTCACTGTTGCAAAATTCTTTGCCGTTGTTGCTTCTAACAGAAATCAATTTGCATCCAATTAAGTTTTGGATATGCTTTATTAGTTTTGAAAATTCAGAAAAAGCTTCATCCTTTTGCCCAAGAAATAAAGTCCATGTAAATCTAGAAAAATCATCAACAAGTACATATGCATATTTCTTACCTCAAAGACTAGCAGTCCTCATAGGTCCAAACAAATCCATATGAACTAATTCGAGTGATTTTGAGGTAGAAATCATTTTCTTTGGTTTAAAAGAGATTTTGATTTGTTTTCCAAATTGACATGCATCACAGATTTTATGTTTATCAAATTTTATTTTTGGCAGTCCCCTGACAAGTTTTTTTGAGGATAATTTATTTAACAAATCAAAAGATACATGACCTAATTTTTCTATGCCAAAGATAACCATCATTGTCATGAACGGATAGGCATCTAATTCCATTAGCTACAAGGTCATTAAGATAAAACACATATATATTTCCTATACGTTTGGCAGTAAAGATGATTTCGAGATTTCCACTATTAAGTATAGAGCAAGAATCATTTTCAAAAATGACTTTGCAACCATTGTCACAAAGTTGGCTAATGCTGAGCAAGTTATATTTCAAATCATCAATAAGTAAAACTTTCTTTATAATTATCAAGGAACCTTTACCGATATTACCCATGCTGAGAATCTTTCCATTCTTCTTGTCTCCAAATGTAACAAATCCTTTATTTGTGGTATGAATATCTTCTAACAAAGTTGCATTTCCAGTCATGTGTCTTGAACAACCGCTGTCCAAGAACCACTTGGTGAAGCTTAAAGACCGTGCCTATACATAAGAAGGAGGAATGATTTTTGGTACCCACACTTTCTTGGGTCCATGAAGGTTAGTAACATTTTCTTTGATTTTTCAGAATGTAACTCCACCGGTTTCCACTTTTCTCTTGATAAAGCATCTTGAAACTATATGTCTTGATTTTTCACAATATGTGTTGGGTATTTCAGGCTTGTATCCCATACGGCGCAGCGGAAAATAAATCGAGATACCCTCCCAGGACTCTTCTATGTGTGGAAAATAAGACATAATGACAATAAAGGCAACAACTTTTACCTTTGGGTGATCGTGCGAAGAACAAATTTTTCTTCTTCAAGTTGAGGCGCGATCCAGTAATCCTCGTGATCAACCTCCACGTGAGTTGAACGTCTACCCACTATAATCATAGTGTGTAATTATCTCTAATAGTAATCCACACAGAGGAATACTCAAGCACGTAGCTTTCTGTGCTTGCAGAAATTCTAAGTGGCGGCTAGGGTTTCTCTTCAAGATCAAATCGAGAGAGAAAAAGAAGAAGAGAAGGTTTAGGTGGCTGCTGTTTTTCTCACGTGAATCACCCTTAGGGTTTTTCGGTTATATTATCATAAAATCAAAAAATCACTGAAAATCTGGAATTCTAAAACAATTAGAGTTCCCTAATTGTAATTGGAAACATCAAGTTATCACAATTACAACTTGTACCACAAATTATAACTAATTATAATTTGTCCACAACAACTTATCTTTCTGTCAATTAACCCCACAATGTTATCAAATAACATCTTGAGTATATAATCCTCTATTGTGTGTGACCTATTAGGTTTCCCAGTCAATTGATAGAGAATATGAATTAATCCAAACGTCTTTGAGATTAATAATCCATAATTAATTAGAATTAATCCTATTAATTCTAATCAAGATTGGCTTAATAATTCATCAATTAATAAACCCATATTCTCAGATCATGAGCAGTATCCAGCAACACATCATGACCACCCAAGAGTCCAAGAAGTTAAGTGGCTTGACATGAACCCTTTAATAACAAACTTCAGTGCTATTTACTCCTTTCACCATACAATATCTTATTCGATTTGGAGTACAGAATTAGTGCCAACTCCCTCCGAAAATAATTCTGGCCCGAATACAATAGTACTTGTACCAGGAACCTACTACTCTAGATATGTATCAATTGAAACTGTTTTCAATGCACAATCGCCTTGGCTAAGGACTTTCCGAGTAGTAATTCCTACAAGTGGCTATGAGATATTCGCCCCTACTATTAGGAGTGGTGAATCCTTTATTGACCCTCTCAACTACTTTCGTTTACCTCGCAATGTACCCAATATCCATCCCATAGGCGGCCCTCGATCGAGCTCCGGAGATTAGAATCAAAGTACAAAGCTCAGCAAACAAAGTACCTTGGAGATCTCAAGTCTAAGGATACTTGCATGTTTGCTATATTGAGATTATATCACTGGCACTAAATAGTTATCCATGTGATTATCTCAAAGCTAGGTCATCCAATGAACTTGTTCCATTAACAAGCATCCATGTGTTAACTTTGAGTATCTCAATACTCACGGTTATGAGAACCACCGCCTGATCAAATCAGGAAGTCTAACACATGCTAGTCTTAATGCATTAATGATGTCCTGTCTCATTAATACTATGACTAGGAACTATTTAAGTACTAACACCATCCAATGTAGTAGGAATCTCATATCATGATCTCTATCATGATTTCCTTAACATAGTGTTGTACTAGGGACTTTATCGAACAGTTATATTACTTAAAGTAAACAAAAAGAAACTGTAAGATGAATGTGCCTTTTATTAAAATAAAATGTGTCATATACAATGTACAAGTGATTACCTTTAAGGCACAACACTAACAAACTCCTACTTGCACTAGAGCCAATCATTCATGTACCTAATACCGAATGACTCAACATGACAATCATGTTTCTTTTGGGATAGTGCTTTCGTAAGCGGGTCAGCTATGTTCTCATCTATGGGAACTCTCTCTATCTTTACATTATTCCTATCTATGATCTCTCGAATCAAATGATATCATTGCAGTTTATGTTTGGATCGTTGGTGAGACCGCGACTCCTTTGGTTATGTAATGGCTCCGTTGTTGTCACAATACAAAGTTATTAGACCAACAATACTAGGAACCACACCCAGTTCCGTCACGAACTTCTTTATCCAAACAGCCTCCTTAGCTGCTTCTGAAGCAGCTATGTACTCAGCTTCTATCGTAGAGTCGGCAATAGTCTCTTGTTTGGAACTTTTTCAACTTATTGCCCCTCTGCACAACGTAAACACGTAGCCAGATTATGATTTGAAATCATCTTTGTCAGATTAAAAACTGACATCAGTATACCCGTTTATTTTCAAATCACCTTCTCCATATACTAAGAACATATCCTTAGTCCTTCGTAAGTACTTAAGGATGTTCTTTACAGCCGCCCAATGACCCTCACCAGGGTCGGATTGGTATCTGCTCGTTAAATTGAGAGCACAAGATATATCGGACCTAGTACATATCATAGCATACATAATAGATCCAACTGCCGAGGCATATGGAATCTTACTTATGTGATCCCTTTCAGTGTGAGACATCAACTTTGAAAGGCTTACACCATGTGACATGGGCAAGAATCCCTTTTTGAATTGATCCATGCTAAATCTCTTTAGCACTTTATCTATGTATGTAGACTGTGAAAGATCAAGCAACCTTTTTGATCTATCTCTATAGATCCTTATTCCAAGAATATAGGTTGCTTCTCCAAGATCTTTCATGGAGAATTATTTGGACAACCAAATTTTAACCGTTTGCAAGACAGGTATATCGTTTCCTATTAGCAATATGTCATCTACATAAAGTAGTAAGAAAACGATTGCACTCCCACTAACCTTCTTGTATACACAAGGCTCATCCAAGTTTTGAATGAAACCAAACTCTTTAATTGTTTTATCAAAATGGATATTCCAACTCCTAGAAGCTTACTTAAGTCTATAAATAGACCTTTGCAGCTTGCACATCTTTGTGCCATCACTGGATGTGAAACTCTCAGATTGTGTCATATACACTTCCTCAGTCAGATTTCCATTTAGGAAAGCTATTTTCACATCCATTTGCCAAATCTCATAATCATAATGAGCAGCAATGGCTAGGAGTATCCTGATGGATTTTAACATGGCTACTGGTGAGAAGGTTTTATCATAGTTAATACCATGTTGTTGACGATAATTCTTCGCCACTAGTCGTGCTTTATAGGTAACTAAGTTACCATCTATGTCTGTTTTCTTCTTGAAAACCCACTTGCATCCAATAGGTTTAATTTCTTTGAGTGGATCAACTAAAATCCATACTTGGTTGTCATACATGGAATCCATCTCTGACTTCAAGGCCTCAAGCCATTTGCCAGATTCTGAACTATTCAGAACATCCTTGTAGGTAGTAGGCTCATCTTCATCTATGAGCAATACGTCATTGTGGTCACTAATGAGAAATCCATATCTCTCAGGTGCCACACGTATCCTACGAGATCTACGAGGTTCTTGTGCATTAGAAGGTTCATCTATTCTGTCAATAGATGTGGGGTTAGATGGTTGATCCTCGTTTGTTTGATCTTCATCAATTTCACTAAGTTCAATCTTACTCCTACTGTCCCCTTTGAGCATGTGCTCATTCTCTAAGAAGACGGCATGCTTTGAAACAAACAATTTGTTTTCAGAGGGTAGATAGAAGTAATATCCGAAAGATTTTTTCGGATATCCTACAAACAAACACTTATCAGACTTACTATCAAGTTTGTCCGACTGTAGCCTTTTAACAAAGGCAGGACAACCCCATACTCGCAAGTGAGATAACTTTGGTCTCTTACCAAAGAACATCTCAAATAGGATAGTATCAACCGATTTTGTCGGAACTCTGTTTAGTATATAAACAGAAGTCTCAAGTGCATACCCCCAAAATTATTTTGGTAGGTCTGTAGAAGCCATCATGGTCCGTACCATGTCTAGAAGGGTTCAATTCCTTCTCTCAGATACACAGTTATATTAAGGTGTATGTAGCAGAGTCCGTTAAGATAATATCCCATTATCTCTAAGATAACTCAGAAACTCTTGGCTCAAGTATTCTCCTCCTCGATCAGGTCTTAGAGTCTTAATACTTTTGCCAAGTTATTTCTCTATTTCATTCTTGAAGTCTTTGAACCTTTCAAAGGCCTCAGACTTGTATTTCATTAAATACAAATACCCGTATCGTGAGAAATCATCGATAAAAGTTATGAAATAGTTATAACCTCCTCTTGCTTATATTGACATTGGGGCACATACATCAGAATGTATGAGTTCTAATAACTCCTTGACCCATTCTCATTTTCCTAGAAAAAGAGTTCTAGTCATTTTACCTAGTAAACAAGATTCACATGTGCTATATGATTCATAATCAAATAACCCTAAGTCACCAAGCTTGTGTACCTTAGAAACACGATTTTCATTTACATGGCCCAAACGACAATGCTATAAGTAAGAGGTGTTAGAGTTATCTATTTTAGGTTTCTTATTATTTATATTGAGAATTGGATTGTCCAAGTTTAGAACATATAAACCATTAACTAAAGTTGTTGAACCATAATGAATATCATTCAATGAAAAAGAACAACATTTATTCTTAAATATTAAATAAAATCCACATAAGTCTAAACACGCAATTGAGATAATGTTTTTCATTAAAACTGGTACATAATAATAGTTTTCCAGTTCTAGATTCAATCCTAAAGGCAGGTTCAGCTCGTATGTCCCCACAGCAAGTGCAGCAACCTTTGCCCCATTTGCAATACATAGGTCCATGTCGCCTTTCTCTAGCCTTCTACTGCTCTTTAGCCCCTGCAAGTTATTGCACAAATGAGATCCACATCCGGTATCTAATACCCATATCTCATTTCTAAAGACAGTATTTATCTCAATCATAAACATACCTGGAGAAGAAGTAGAAGTTCTTGTAAGCTTCACCTTCTGCTTCTTGTCCTTTATGGTCTCTAAGTAGGCTTTGCAGTTGTGCCTCCAGTGGCCCATCTTCCTACAATGATGGCATGGGCCCTTGGTAGCTGCATTCTTCTTGTTCACACCACTTTTGGGCTTCATGGCAGCCTTCTTCTTCTTTTTCTTTTGAACTTTCTTCTTAGAAGAGGAAGATTCTACCATTAAAACCGCATTGGAATCCCTCTTCATGGAGGACTTCGCAGTTTTGAGAAGATTGATCAATTCAGGAATGGTGGACTAAATCTTGTTCATCTGATAGTTAATCACAAATTGTGAGAAACTATTAGGCAAAGACTGTAGAATTAAGTTAACACTTAAATTATGATCCATTGCAAACCCAAGAGATCCAAGCTTCTCGATCAAGCCTAGCATCTTCAGCCCATGAGTGGTCACAGAAGAACCCTCTATCATTTTACAACGAAATAGTTGCTTCGAGATTTCATATCTCTCAATTCTAGCTTGGGCATCAAACAGCTCTCGAAGATGTAAAATGATCGATTGAGCATCCATATGCTTGTGCTGTTTTTGTAACTCAAGAATCATGGATGCCAGCATAATACATGATGTTGTATCACTATCCTCCTTATGTCTCTTGTGGACAGCATGCTCATCAGCATGAGCATCTTGGGTGGGTGGTGGTGGAATAGGAGCATCTAGCACGTAGAGCAACTTTTCCGATTTGAGAACGATTTTCAAATTTCTATACTAGTCGAGATAGTTTAATTCGGTTAACTTATTGGTTTCCAAAATGCCACGTATGTTCAAGTTCGTTGACATGATGCAAGTGACCTAGATGTAAAGATAGAGAGCATTAGCTACTTGTATATGCATATGATATGCAAATAATAAGGACTTTAATTAAACGCATTTTTACTCCACTATTTTACTCAAACCAATAGCCCCCACTACTGATTCGAGAAAGCCCGTTAGAAGCTTTCCTAGTGGACCGGTATCCAAATTCCTCAAGAATAACCTTAGGTTTGCCCAACAAGCTACCCTTAAGTTCATTGGTAGGTACCCAATACCAATTACATCGTATGTAACTATCGGATCATTAGGTGATTAACAGCTTTTAATCTTAAAGCCTGTTGGGGCTACCCCAACTTTTCCTCTAAATTTCTTTATACTTGAGTTTGCCCAACCAGGATAAAGAATTTAGTTAAACTCGACCCATTAATCAGGAATTTAATTCCAAAGGAATTTAATTCCATAGCTTGAACATGCTCAATGTCAAGTAGACTTGGGTTTGCCCAACAACTTGGTCTCGAAAAAGGACTCTCGTTCTTACTATATTAACGGAAGGAATTAGGTTTAATATTAATTGAGGGATTTGTTCATTTTAGTGATTTTGTCGAATGGCATGCATAATAATCAATAAATCACATAATTGATAATCATGGTAATAAAGCGATTACGTAGTATGGCTATGGACTTTTCCTAAATTAATTTCTTTGAGCCATAAAAGAAATTAATATAGTTAACCCTTTGTGTTCATGCATGATTTAAGTAGAAGGTCTTACCTCTTCGCCTTGTTTTAGTTGCCATCTCCAGAATAAAATAATTCTACTCCTATCTAATCTATGTAAACTAATTGCATAATTTCCTAAAGAGAAAAAACCTCGAGTTACATTTGAGGGGAGTTAGATGAGAAGAGAATTACACAAGAATTCTAGAGAAGGTAGGACACGCATGCCCTATTTCATAAAAACCAAAACTGTAAAATGCATGAACAGATATAATTGGTTTTAGTCCATAACCATTCACCATGCCATTGACTATGCTTAAACAAAATAAACATATACTTTTATTATTCCAAAATCACTATTTTTGGAAAAATAAAACAAATTCTAAAATCATCATTTTAGAGAATACATCAATTTTAGATTTTCAAAATCATTATTTTGAAGAACAAAATTGATTGTCTCAAAACTAATTTTGAGAAAATGCTTTTGGGTCCCGTCTCTTATCAAATGAGGTTTTTCCCTTTCAAAATTCTGTTCCGGGAATTTTTTTTTTAAAATAGCTGGAAGTCACAAACAAAGCAGAACTAGCATCGGTTTGGAAGCCGGAGCAGGCGCCGGCTCTGTTCTGGTTTCCAAAAATTTTTCTCTTTGAAAAACGATTTTCGGACATCGTGAACAGAATGGAACCGGCGCCGGCTTGGAGGCCGGTGCCGCCTGTGTTCTGCAACAATGGCGGTGATTTTAAAAAAATTTCAGAAATAATTTCTGGTGCTTTCTTTGCAACACCCCGCTACTTAGGCCCGCTAAGGCCGGGGATGTCGCCCTGTCCAAAGGACAATGAGTCTTTATAACTAAGTCACCTAAATAAAATAGCGGATTAAATAATACTTTAACTCAAAAATTTATTACATCCCAAGAATAAATCCATGAATTCCCAAACACAAATCCATAAATAAAAATTATCCACTCTCAACTCTCAAAGCAATACATAAGAATAAATGACAACATTTTCTTCCAAGGCAGATAACACTAGCTACTTATCCCTACAGCAGGATCGACCTGAAATCATGGTAAAATGAGTGATGAGACAGAAATCTCAGTAAGCCCCGTGTGTGAGTTAGGCTAAAAAGACAAAACACATTTCATGATACATGCACTAGCAGTATATCAAAAGCTTGTCATGCATTCTTTACAAATTTAACTCTCACTTCTTGGAAGATAGTAGTGAGAAGTCATGGAGCAAAATGCTCTTAAAATATTATGTTTGGAAAGATATGAATAATTAAAATATTTTGCGCTTCGAATAAAATTCCAATGACACTTTAGAACAGTTCCACGAAAATAGCTCATCAATTAAAGCAACAAGTTAATCTGACAGGGCACAGCGGTGGCTCTCACACTAGGTGAAGCACTTGACCCCCGTTAGGTGGTGAAAGGGCACAGAGGTGCTCTCACTCCTGTGAAGCACTTGACCCCCAACACCTAGTGAAAGGACACAGAGGTGGCTCTCACTTCTGTGAAGCACTTGACCCCTAACACCTAGTAGGTGTACATCCCACTGAGTGAGATACTCCTCCCTCTCTCACTCAATCAAAACCGATTGTCCCACTTCCGGCTGTCGATTCTACCAGAACCCCGTCGCTAGATGAGGACGACTCAACCTTCTATACTGACACTCTGATAGAAAAGAGTCAACCTCTCGGAGGTGGCCACCTGCCAAGAGATATCCCCAGACCAACCAATGGCTAGTATAAAGGCCTAGCCCCTATTGAGTACTCAACGTTATTCAATCTTCACAATTCATAAGGCTCCAAAGTGGAACCTACAAAATTAGCTCAATACAGTTCCAAACAACATTTTTCAACTCGTACAAAAATTTTAGAAGGCATGGTTTTAAGTCAATAATTTATTCCACAAATTCATAGTGGAGGAGCCACATGCTCAAATAAGTCATGTTGTGATTTTCAAAAATTAGATGCACGCCCAAAAATTTATCTCTTTCATATTCAAAACAAATCAAAATGTTTGATGCTTGGCTTCTAAGTCATGCCTGACACATTTTAAAAATTTATAAATCTAGAAGTAGCTAAAATTAGAAGTTTTTCAAATGTAGAAAGTTTCCAAAATAAGAAGGTTCCAAATATAGAGGTTTTCAAAATTAGCTACCGTGCTAAAATTTCGTATTTGCAAGAGATACTCACCAACCTTACTTTCAAACCAAGATAATAAAATAAAATTAATTTCATGAATGCCAGGGAACTTACCTTATCCTTGCTCAAAAGAAAGGTCTCCAACAGTTGACCTAGCCCTGCCTGGGGTAAATATAAATCACAATCAAACTCAAGCCAAAGATTCACTTCCACAAATAAAACTAACTCAACTCACTACTACTATGATCCTAGTGTCCCAAGCTTTAAGGCCAAATAATAAATAAAAAAGGTTTGTAAGCTACGTCTAATATGATATTTAAAATAATTAGTGTTTTGGAAAATCGGTACTAATAAGTTGAAGATTTAAATCTCGCTAAAATAATTTAGAGTTTATTTGATAAAGGGTCCTAGGTTATATTAGGTAAAATAATGATGTATTAATAATTAAGTTGTTAGAAAATAATTGATTGCTAAATTAGTTGAAAATAAATTTAATGAGTCTTGCTCGAAAAATAATAAATAAATTTTTAATAGGTTTTGATTAAAAGATAATAATTAAATTTTTAGTAATAAATATTTTACTAATTATAATTATCTCCATAAAAGGCTTTATTTGATTTCATTATTTTAAATAATATCTATATATCTATACACACACACACACACACACACACACACACACACACACACACACACACACACACACACATATATATATATATATATATATATTATTTTTCTAGCAAAAGCTATTATTTATTTGACTAAAATATCTTTATTATATATAATAATCCAAATCTATCATTCCTAGGGTTTTTCGAAGTTACTAGCAAAAATCATAATATTAAATATTTTATTGAAGGAATAAAGTTAGTTTAGGGACAACTAGATCATGACCATATTTCTATTGCTAACCACAATCATGAACATATACATCCCTTTAATTCATTAAATCATCCAAATCATGAATATAAGCATAGATCTAAATTTACTAAGGCATGATCCAACCTCTACTAGTACAAACATAATCATGGCTTCAATAATCAACCAAGAATATAAATCCTATTCATCATAGATGACATAATCTCTAGCATGCTTGATCACATATATCACTCACAACATGGAGACATGCATTAAACCCTAAAACATCATAATATCATCCAAGATAGATCATCACATGCATCAATCCCATCTCCATCATATTCATACATATATTCATGCTTCAACCTCTACTTAACACAATAATACATGCTCAAATCCTATTCATAATCCATCTCTTACCAATAACGTCCTAGAGACATGAATCTAGAATTTTAAAAGAAGGGTTAAAAGGCTTACTTTATTGATGAATACCTTGAAGAAGTTTCGAATGGATCTCAACTCCTAGATGTCTTGAAGGTGTTGTTGAGCCTTCACAAAATTTCTAGTTTTTTATCCAAAAGAGCAAGTTGGATTTTGGAGTTTGATGTTAAAAATGGTGTGGATGAACTCACAGTAGTGTATAGATGAAATCTAGAATTTTTAGAAGAAGTTTGAAGTGATTTGGAGAGGTATTAGGTGAAAGGAAGGAGTAGATGTTCTTGGTGTGCTATGTGTTCTTGAAGGTTGAAGATGATGGATGGATTTTGGTTAATGCTGGCCGAAATTTTGTAGGGATTAGGGCTGGCCGAATTTCTGTAGGGTTTTGGGAGATGATTTTTTGGTTTGGAAGGGAAAAGGAAAGGCTAGTTGTTGAAATCCTTGAAGAATATTTTTGGGAAGCAATTTTGGAAACTAAATATTCAATGAGATCTTTGATTATTGGAGGGCTTTTGGAAGTCTGCCATGGACGAATTTCTGAGCAGTGTTTTGGCTGAACGAAAGCTGGTTGAAGGAGGCTAAGGGTGGCTGAAATTATGGAGTATAATGGTGAAGGGAAGGTCTGGTTGGTTGAGGTATATTTTATGGAAAGTTGTTAGTGGTTGGAATTTTGGTATCCAAATCAGATCATGATTGCAGAATTTTTTTTTGGAAATCTTTTAGGCAGCCATGACTGGATTTTTAGTGCAGAACTTAGGGAGGATAATGGAGCTGAGTTAATGAAGGTTTAAGGGTGGTTTGTGCAGAAAAGGATGGAGTTTCGGCTAGGATAGAACTAGGAACAAAGCTGGAAATAAATCCTGCACAGGATTTTCGCCCTTGCTGGAATTTTCCTTGGGCAGTTTTAGCTGCCACTTCCAGCTAGCTTGCAAGGAGTTTGAAGGAGATTTCTGGGGTCTTCCATGGCTGGTTTCCAGCCTACTTTATGGAGGAAAAACGTGGCAAGATGCTGAGCAAAAATTGGAAGAAAACAGCCTAGTTTCAGACCTCCAAAGCTATGAATCTGCCCAAAAATTTTTCTGGGTTTGCGCAGTATTTGTACAGTCCGAAAATGGCCAGGAAAATTCAGATTTCAAGTTGATAAAAAGGGCCATTTTTTTGCAACATTTGGGAGGGAATAATGGCTAAGAATTTCGACACCTTGAAGGCACAAGAAGCTGAAAAATTTCAGTTCAATACATGAAGGGAAATGAACCTAGCTAGAGTGAATTTTTAGAAAGTTCACTAAGGAATTTAATTCACTTGAAATCCGTCCATTGTTTCGGTCCATAAGATGTCTTTTACTAAGACATTTTGAACTTTCAAAGCCACAGCACATTGCTGGAATTTTTCTAGAATAAAATTGGCTTGAACAAAATGAACAAACTAATGAATTGAGAAATAGGAAAAATTAAGGATCAAGAGGAAATGAATTCCCCTTAGGAATTTTGTGTAGAGCAAAAGAGTAGGATTTGAAGACTCCTATCATGTCTCTCATAGGACAACATCTCTACCCTACTCCAAACACCACTAAGGCTGACAATGATACTTCCCATGCAAAAATAAAATTTAATCATGCTATAGCTCTAATGATGGAATTTGAACCCAAGACCTCAAGAATTAATTCCAAAGCTCTAACCACTAAACTACAACAACTCTTGTTCTTATTTTTCCTCTAAAAATATTTTTTCTATTTAATCCTCAAGCTATCTCCCTATTTTCACCTCAAGCAAAAATTACCATTTTGCCCTTCTCACTCAATACTCACAATCAAACCTTCGAGACAATAAAATGCAAATCTAAAGCACATAAAATCATATAAAAACATATTTAAACATGAAATAAAATATGATATGCATTCCAACCCCCTTACTCTAAGGTTGGTTTCGACTGGGGTTTCACATTCTTCTTCTGCAAATTTTCAGTGAGAACAATTCTCAACAGTATTTTCTGTTTTTAAGCTCTAAACAACAACCAATTTGTTAGTTTAAACAAAATCAAAACGGAAAATTAAGATAAAATGGAGGGCAACATACATGTTGCAAGAAAACGTTTTTCCTGCAGAAATTTTCAGCACCAAAGAAAGATCTTTTTGAAATACGCTGTGACTTTTACACAATCATATTGTGCTACGGACCCAACACATAAAGATTGAAATGATTTTGACTCGAGTGAAAATGATTTTCACAGCAAACAAAGACAAACACGAAAACAGTTTTTCATGCCAAAACAATGTCCATAGACCACACATAGCATGGCTTTGATACCACTATTGGGTATTTCAGGCTCATATCCCATACGGTGCAGCAAAAAATAAATCGAGATACCCTCCCAGGACTCTTCTATGTGTGGAAAACAAGACATAACGACAATAAAGGCAACAACATTTACCTTTGGGTTATCGTGCGAAGAACAAAATTTTCTTCTTCAAGTTGTGGCGCGATCCAGCAAACCTCGTGATCAACCTCCACGTGAGTTGAACGTCTCCCCACTATAATCACAGTGTGTGATTATCTCTAATAGTAATCCACACAGAGGAATACTCAAGCACGTGGCTTTCTGTGCTTGTAGAAATTCTAAGTGGCGGCTAGGGTTCCTCTTCAAGATCAAATCGAGAGAGAAAAAGAAGAAGAAGAGAAGGTTTAGGTGGCTGCTGTTTTTCTCACGTGAATCACCCTTAGGGGTTTTCGGTTATATCATCATAAAATTGAAAAATCACTAAAAATCTAGAATTCTAAAATAATTAGAGTTCCCTAATTGTAATTGGAAACAACAAGTTCTCACAATTACAACTTGTACTACAAATTATAACTAATTATAATTTGTCCACAACAACTTCTCTTTCTCTCAATTAACCCCACAATGTTATTAAATAACATCTTGAGTATATAATCCTTTATTGTGTGTGACCTATTAGGTTTCCCAGTCAATTGGTAGAGAATATGAATTAATCCAAATGTCTTTGAGATTAATAATCCATAATTAATTAGAATTAATCCTATTAATTCTAATCAGGATTGGTTTATTAATTCATCAATTAATAAACCCATATTCTCAGATCATGAGCGGTATCCAGCAACACATCATGACCACCCAAGAGTCCAAGAAGTTAAGTGGCTTGACATGAACCCTTTAATAACAAACTTCAGTGCAATTTACTCCTTTCACCATACAATATCTCATTCGGTTTGGAGCACGGAATTAGTGCCAACTCCCTCCAGAATTAATTCTGGCCCAAATACAATAGTACTTTACCAGGAATCCACTACTCTAGATGTGTATCAATTGGAACTGTTTCCAATACACAATCGCCTTGGCTAAGGACTTTCCGAGTAGTAATTCCTACAAGTGGCTGTGAGATATTCGCCCCTACTATTAGGAGTGGTGAATCCTTTATTGACTCTCTCAACTACTTTCGTTTACCTCACAATGTACCCAATATCCATCCCATAGGCAGCCCTCGATCGAGCTTCGGAGATTGGAATCAAAGTACAAAGCTCAACAAACAAAGTACCTTGGAGATCTCAAGTTTAAGGATACTTGCACGTTTGCTATATTGAGATTATATCACTGGTACTAAATAGTTATCCATATGATTATCTCAAAGCTAGGTCATCCAATGAACTTGTTCCATTAACAAGCATCTATGTGTTAACTTTGAGTATCTCAATACTCACGTTTATGGGAACCACCGCCTGATCAAATCAGGAAGTCTAACACATGCTAGTCTTAACGCATTAATGATGTCCTGTCTTATTAATACTATGACTTGGGACTATTTAAGTACTAACACCATCTAGTGTAGTAGGAATCTTATATGATGATCTCTATCATGATTTCCTTAATACAGTGTTGTACTAGGGATTTTATCGAACAATTATATTACTTAAAGTAAAAAAAAAAAAAACTGTACGATAAATAATGTATTTTATTAAAATAAAATGTGTCATATACAATGTATAAGTGATTGCCTCTAGGGCACAATACTAACAATATGTGCATGCTTTGTGTGTGCTGTAAGAAGAAGCAGGTTTAACATATTGAGACTTATTCCCTTTGTTTTTATTCTCATGTTCATATCCTAAGCCACTTCAATTGCAGGCATAAACAAATCTGAGCTTGCAAATTTTGTCTTTATCCTCATGTCTATATCCTAAGCCATTTCGGTTACCAATTTGATGATGAGTTCTGAGTAACTTTTCCAGATTGCTTTTACCATTTGTGAATTTTTCAATGTAATTGGTAAGATCATTTACTCTAATTTTCATATCATCAAATGTGCTAACCATACTTTCAAGAGTTTGAATTTTATCACACAAGTTTTTATTTTCTCGAGATGCATAATGCAAGGCAGTCATGATTACATCTTTCTCAATTATAGCACATGTATGTGTTTCAAGAGACATTTTATAGTCATTTAACAGAGCTTTGTTTTCTTCCATCAGACTTTTAACCTTCAACTTTAATTCTTTATTTTTTCTGGACAAATTTTTTAATTCATAAAACATATCATAGAACAACTCATTAGGATCAACATACTTTTCAGTCACAGATATAAGCGAATTAGGCATGCAGTCAGATGTGGAAGAGTTTACCTCATTTTCCAATGCCATGAAGCAAATGTTGGCAGTTTCTTCTTCAGAATCTCTATCTTCGAACTCAGTTTCATTCAAGTCTCAAGCTCCCATCAATCCTTTGCCTTTCTTTACCTTCAGATCTTTCTTCTTTTTAAACATTTTTCTTTCCTTACCTTTTGCAACAGGATAGTCCGCAATGAAGTAATCAGTGCTTTTATATTCAAAATATTGAGGTTTGAAACCAGAGGTTTATCCTTTCTTTCTTATAAACTTCTTTCCTTTTTTATAGTTTCATTTGTTGAACATCCTTCTAGATTTTTTTGCTATCATTGCCAAATCATCATTGTTCATTTCCATACTTTCACTACTTTCCGACAGGCTTGTTTCTCCATCTTCATTTTTAGCCTTTAGCGCAATCCCTTTTCTGCCTCTATCATGATAATCAGATTCATGAAATCTTTTAAGTTTCATCTCATGAGTAAGAAGAGATCCAATCAACACCTTAGTAGGTAAAGATTTTAAATCATTAGATTCTTCTACAGCAAGAGTTTTAGGCTACTAGTTTTTTGGTAAAGCATCTAAAATTTTTTGGCTTTGTTCCTCAAGGGAATAAACCTTCCCGTAAGCTTTAAGACCATTTAAGATATTAGTAAATCATGTGAACATATCAGTGATGCTTTCATTTGGCCTCATAGTAAACAATTCATAATCATAAATTAGAAGCCCCAATTTTGATTTTTTGACTTGGTTAGTCCCCTTATGGGTGACTTTAAGTAATCTCCACATATCATGGGCTGAATCACAACCACTAACACAGTTATATTCAGTCGCATCTAGTGCACAACATAAAATGTTCATAGCCTGAAAATTTAAAGTCATCTTAGCATTGTCTTCTATACTATACTTATCATACTATTTAGGAATTTTTATACCATCAATCATCTTTGATGGAATAAAAGGACCATTTTCTATTAAACTCCATAACTCAAAATTAATAGAACACACATAAATTTTCATTCTATTTTTTCAAAAAGTATAGTTACTTCTATTAAACAAAGGAGGACGATTTGTTGAAGTCCCTTCAACATATAGAAGAGAGGATGAGCTTGCCATTAAGATCATTTCTAGAAGGTTGTTAAACCAAGAGCATGTAGACCAAGATCTGATACCAAATGAAAAACCTTAGGGGGGGAGGGGGTGAATAAGGTTTTTGGCAAGTAAAAATAATTTTTTCGATTTGTCTAAAAAATAAAATATGATGATTACTAAGATACTTGGACGGACTTTATGGAAACATAGAAAGTTATCAAAGCACTCGTAGATGTGTATCCAGATTTAGACAAAGAAAGAAACCCGAAGCAGTAAATGAAAAATGAATAGGAGTGAGACAAGGAATGTATAGTGGTTCGATCTACCAAGATCTACGTTTACTACCTTAAGCTTACACTTAAGGATTTTCAACCTGGTTTCATTAACTTCACTTAATGAAACAGTACCACATACAAGAGAGGATCACCACATTAGGTTTTCCAAAACCTCCCAGTCACGCAAATACATCAAGGATCACCCCAACTAGGTTTTACAACATAACCTTGACACAAACACTAAACAAGGTTCTCCCCGATGGGTTTTACTCCACAACCTTGAACATTAACTAACACAAGGCTCATCCCAATGGGTTTTACACCACAACCTTAGTACAATAGAGATTTGAATATCAATAGAACAATAAACAGCTTATTTACTTGAGCAGATATTCACTCGGATATAAAGCATAAGCACTTTTACCTTTGATACAAAATGAATTCACTTTGAAGCTTTGATAAAAGGAGATTTTTGAAAATATTGAGCAATAGTGTTTCTAAGATGAATGTTTCAAAAATCATGTCACTAATCTTGCTCTAAGGGCTATTTATAGAGCTAAAAAGTGGAGTGCTAACGGTCATAAAGAAATGGTTATAAAGTTTCTGTTTAAACTCATCCGTATCTTAGACTCGGGTTTTGGTTGACGATGCATCTAAAAGGTAAGTCCAAAATGGCACTTAATCAATTAAAATATTTCAACATAGTTTCAAGATTTTGGATGAACCTTTTGGATTCAAATTGTTCAATCCAAAATTCTGAGATTTTTCAAAAAATTTGAAATCTTCTCCTTTGGTGCTTCAAGGTAAAGTCAAATGAATCAAGAGATAAAGAGACATAGGAATTAATAAGTATACTTTAATAATACTTCCTAGTCTAAAGTTCTTCATAAAGGACTTCTTGATATGCAACTCCATATACTTCATTCTTTCTCTTTTGATATTCCATTCTTGAATTTAATCATGAAAGAGTTGCAAAATAATCTTATATGAATGCTTTTGAAGAATAGTGGTCAAACATGTCCTATCACAATAGATTAACAAGTTAGTCCATATCAATGTTTGTCATAGTCAAAACATAGAAGAAAGCCCTTAGGGCTAACAAACCCCAACCCTGCCAATTCGTTTAATGAGGTCCTAAGATAAGTTTGAGTAAAAAAAGGTCATTACAAAGCATTAAAAGTAGAAATAAGTTGGCGAAAAACATTAAAAATTCACAAATAGGGGACTGGGTCCCAAAGTGAGTTGGCGCCAATTATGCCATTTGGGCCGGTGCTGGCTGGACACTGTCTGCTGAGAACTTTCATCCAGAACATGGCCGGCGCAGTCTATGCCAATGCAGCCGATGCCAGTTGCTTGCTGTTTAGCCAATGGTGCTCAATTCCAAGCTCGCTCTGCCTTGTTCAATCTCCTTTGCTTCTTTCTCATCTTCCTTAGCCTTCTCTTGATATTATCCATCAATTGTTTGCATATTAAGCTCCTTTAAGCTATCAATTGCCTCCCAAGAAGCTTCTACCTTTGAGTGGAGTTTCATAAATGCTTGGAGTCCTCGTAATCGCTTTGTCCTCGCCCTCATTATTGGTTGTTGTGTCATGTCTCTCCCTTCTTGTGTTTGGCCTTCATGATGAAACGGAGCTTATCAATGTTAGATTGAATTCTTGAATTGAAAGTAGAATAATATTTTTACTATATTTGGTATATTCACCAAAAGTCATATTTTGTGAAAAATCTATTGTGAGTTAGCTCTTTGCTTATGTGAATAATTGTAGTTTACTTGAGAATAAGCAAAAGTATACATATGGTGGAATAATGAATGCTCATGTTGTCTATATTTTCTAGGCCAATTGTGTTATATTTGTGCTGAAATCATCTTTACCTTCTTTATGACTACTCATCCCTACATTTTTACCTTTTTTTATGTAGATTTGATAATTGATCATATACAGAAGTGAGAAGGTGAAAGGAGCATGAAAATGAGCTGAATAGGACATAAACGACACCACCCAGTCCAATAGAAGTGATTTCGTTTAAATTTAGAGAAAATAGTGAGCCAAACTTCTGAGAGCTAATGGTACTCCTGAAGTTGGGTCAGATGGCGCTGCTTAGCAAAGAAAATTCTAGGCAGGGCCTACTATGAAGATAAAAATGTGAGAAAGGCAACACCATCTTAGAGACTTAAGCAGTGACACTTAACTTTGCAAAAAGGCTCTATTTGCAATTTTAAAGACCTTTTCAACAACAACAACAACAACAACAACAACAACAACAACAACAACAACAATAAAAGCCTTTTTAACCCTAAGAACAAGTCTTTGGGCATGAAAATTGTAATACCCCGTATTAGACCACCTTTAGTATGTGGGGAAAAGTCATGCATGTCAGATTGTTTTATACTACATTTGATGATTTGAACTATTTTCATGAAAATATCAATTTGTTATTGCATGAATTAATTGTTGTGTTATTTGAGTTAGTTGAGTTTTATGTTATTGAGGAGAATTTATTAGAAAGAGGATGGAGCAAGTAAGTAGGAATCAAAGAAATTTATTAGGAGAATATTTACCAAGAATTATTGTAGAATAGTGGTTAGATCTTAGCATGTATTCTTTGGTGACTTAAGTTCGAATCCCAACTCTTGCAAACCCTTTCCCTTTTCACTTTTGATAAACTCTTTCCCCCTTTTTTTCCCTTCTCTTGACCAAAAATCCTAGGGGTTGCTGCCTTCTTATTTTTCAATTTCCTAAAATAGGGGTTTTTGATTATTTTAGGTTTTATTAAAATGAATTTAATATAAATTAAATTCCTAATATTCTCTAATTAATATTTTATTTCAAACTTTTAGGAAGTTTAATTATTTTATCATCTAGAATTTTCCAAGGATCTTACTCAAGGGTTTCATTATGGAAAGAAGATTATAGGAACGTTTCTTTTCAAAACCATATTATAGCTACAACTTTCAAAAGAAGGAAAGTTTTCCAAAGTTGTTCCCTCTAAAAGAGTTTATTTGGAAATAAAGAGATCTTGTCCAAAGCTTTAAAGGAAATAAATATTCTCCCAAGATGTATGGCATTTTCAAAAGCTAGTGTTTAAGGAAAGGAAGTTTCAACTTTATTCCAAGAATCTAGATTTTATCACCTAATATAATTATTCCTCAATTAATTATTTTTGCCTAAAATAAATTAGGGCATTACCTAAATTAATCCTTGAATCAACATCCCATTTATATTAACTGAATTTTCTAGAATAAAACTAACCCTAGCTGCCACATTGATGAGTTTTTATTTCCTTTCAAGTTCGCTAAATAAAGGGAGGGGGGGGGACTTCCCTAAGTAATCCTAATCAATCAAGGTTCTTTTAAGATAACAAAAAACCAGAAACTTCCCCTTCTTCTCACCAATTTTCATCCATTGTTCACACGCACAAACTCACGAAAATTCTAGCAGCCTTGTCCTCCAATTTTCTCTTGTTTTAGCTAAAACAACACCACCAAAACCCATCATATCTCTTCTCCAATTTTTGGCCAACACAAGAACCAAAAGGCAGCTCATTTTCTCATCTTTTCCTCCCTTATTTTGGCCACAATAACAACCGAAAAATAGCCACCAAAAACCAGCCCTAAACCCCTCTTAAACCTTGCTGGAATTCGACTACAGCAATATGGACAAAAGCTGTTATCTTTTCCTTTTTGTGATCAAGAGATCGAAGCAAGATCAAGCTCTACTAAACCCTAAACACCCTCTTCTGCCCAGAAATTCCAGTCACCAACCCCCTCCAATAACTCGGCCAAAATAGCACCAATCTCCACCAAAATCGAAATCTAAGAGAAAGGTAAGCAATTCTTCAAACCCCTTCAACTTTTATTCAATTATTCTTCTTCTTTTCCCTTAAATTTTGAACCAAAGGGGATTGATTTACCCCTATCATCTCGTGATCTTTGAATCAAGGAAACCAAGAGCCACCACTTGACTCTTCTTTCCAAAGTAAACTCCATCAAGCACCAAACGCGACACATTTGCTCTTGTTGTGCCGTGAAAGAGGTATTTAAGGATTAACTTTACTGATTTAAATGAGGTTGACCTTATAGTGATGCTAATATGCATGGAGTCTTGCATGAAAAGCATGAATACATAGAATTGATGAGGTTTGATGGTGTAATATTGTGAACTAGGTGTATAGGGAGTAAAGTATGGTTAAACATTGCTATGATGACCTAGAACTATTGTATATTGAATAAAGATGTGATCTTTTGTTGCAGTTAGGGTTAATATATGGAATTGATGGTAGTTGATTAAAGGGGTCATTATATAAGTTTATGTGAGCCGAGTGTAAGCATGCATAGGTGAGATATATGACCATGGAAAGCATGTAGGTGATTTAATGAATTAATCCACCTAAGTGTTATGGATGAATTAGATTATTAGTATGATCATAGGGATTCATGATGTAAGAAAGATAAGTGGATGCATATTTGGGTTCTAATTATAGAATCATTGATTCTAGATAAGGAAGAAAGTGAAAAAGATATCAAGCATCACTTTGGTTGATTATTGAGAATATCTAGGTAAGTCCTTACATAAATATTTTGATAAATGTTACATGTTTGCAAGCAATTTTTAAAATATTATTTGGAATTGATGTTAATATGATGTTTTGACAAAAGGATTGAAACGCTTGCTAAACATGATGAGTTACACTGTGTTTTGATACTTAGGTTGGAAACGTGGATGTTTTGAAGATAAAATTGCAAGCGCAATATAGCCAAAAAGACAGCCAAGGAACAACAAAAACGCAGCACTTCTGCGTGAAGAAGAAAAAGGGGAAAAAAAAAATATTTTCTCATTACCTCTTCTTCTTGTTCTCAAAATCGGCTGAACTGGAATATGCGGAACTGGGGTAGGCACGCTCGTGGAAACTTCTGGTGCAATTCCTGCAAGCCTTCTACTTCGTCTTAGCATGTAGATGAACGCCTAGCTTTCGATCTTCCAGTATATGGCCTGCCTAATATTGTTTTGCTGAAACAATCTAGGGGCCAAAGAATATTTTCTGGAGAGGGAGAGGAAAAAACGTCTGGTATTTTTCACAGAGAGGAAGCACTGGAAAAACCACGTTGTTTTTTTCTCCTGTTTAATCTAAATAAAACCCTAGGTTAAACTGGATTGAGCCATTGGACTCTTGGTTTAACCTTTTTGGGCTTAATTAATTATTCTAACTAAAACCAAATAAATGGTCCAATTAATAAATAATTAATTTTTCAGCCCAAATAAATCAGTCCAATTAATTAAGCCTATATTAGTTTAGTCCCAGGTTAATCTTTAATTATTCAAACTGGGCCAAAGCCCTGAATAATTAATTAACCCACCAAACTAATTTAATTAATTCTCTCTCTCCATGGACCTTTATTTTATTCTAGCCCAATAATTAAATCAGGCTACTTAAATAAAATAAATTCTATTTAATTTAAAATTAATTCTTTAGCCCGTATTTAATTAGGACTCACGGTCTATATTGGGGACCAAAAGACACACCGCCTTGGCTACTAAAATGACCAAAATACCCTTGCCATAAAAATAGTTGTATTTTGCATTTTAAATATTTCATAATATCATCATATGGAAATATTGACCCCAAGGACAATGCTGCATTAGCAAAGTCTCCGACCTACAGGTGAAATGACTAAAATACCCCTCTACACATCGCCGTACATTTAGAGAGGAAGAAGTGTACTAACACCCTTCTAAATGACATCTACCATCCTTATGCTTCTAGTCCAATGGTCCACGACTTCCTGGAGTGTTTCCGCTTTCCAAGGGAGCTACCCTAAAGCAAACATCCGAGTCATGTTTCCCAGGGCCCTGGACATTTTAGACCATTCGGACAACCACAAGGGGCGATATAGTGCAGAAACTATCTTGTACAAGTCTTTCTTAACAAACTAGTCATACATACCCAACATGCAAGTATATTGGCCCTACGATAGAACCTCAACTGTAGCAAATCAAAGTATATGCTACCAGCTTCGCCAGACCACCAACTCATACTCAAGTCGTAGAGTATTAGTCCACGCTGTAGCGGTAGTAGTCTAGGTTTCTATCATATAGTACTTTTAGAAACCACTACTATAGGTCCTGTCCTACGTATTCGAAATACGCTTATGTCATGAAGTGAGTGGACTACTCACTGGCTAAAGGTAAGCCATTCTCCATTTGGAATTCATAACATAATAACCTAAACATGATGAGATTCCCAGCCTCATCAATAGGTTAAGAGCAAAAGTTTATGTGTTAAATAACCCGTGATCTATACCTTACTGTGAAAGACCACCATTCACATGGACCACTTATTTAAACACAATGGGTCTATTCCAAACGAAAATTGTGCACAAACAAAAAGTAAATTCACAAACAATTTCTGAAAACAAATTCTTTTATTAAAATATTCAATTTTACAATAGAAACCTAGTCTAAGAGGGCATACAATCCAATAATCTCCCACTTGCACTGTAAGACTAGGTAAGTGTTAGGATTCGTGGACTTCTAAACGCGGAAAACATCCACGAATCCCTCCCGAGGACCCAAGTAAACGATTAAGAAGATCTAAGGTTTAAAAATTACCTTTGGTTACTGTAATTGAAATCCTTCGATTCTGATTGCGCTGTTGTACGTTCAACCCGAACAATCACCAGATGCTGCAGTATGCGAACGGTCTCTATCGGATACACACCGCGAACTCACTTGATACCCGGGGAGTGCTAGCGCCTAAGGTTTGAGAGGTTTTTTTTCTCTCTTCTGGTAGAGAATGGCACGAATGTTCTCAACCGAAAAATTGGACTATTGAAAAGACGGTTAGGGTTTTCTTAAAAACCCCCGAACCTCTTAGAGTCCAACCCTAATAATATCTTATCATATTCTAATTTAAATTCAAATTAAATTAAAACTGATATGATAAGATTCTGCCATTATCTCGGTAATTTAACTAATTAATTTACCGAGTCAGATTCTTATAATCTGGACATCATCCAGATACATCGAATGGGGACATATTTCCAGATTCATTGTATCTGGTAAATTTTCTAAGTACGATTAACTTAGACATATTTCCAGATTCATTGAACCTGGTCACCAGAAAAATAACCTAATAAGTTCGCTTATTGTGTGACCCTATAGGTTCGTTTAACACTGGCAGTGTGCCTAAATCATATTTAAATGGCCCACAAGTTATAAGCGGTTTCTAGCAAAACATTATAACTATCCAGGTTAAATGAAGATCGGTGATCTCTTTGAACCAAACCATAATTTTATATTTAGTCCTTTTGTCACACGATATCCAGATTAAGCATAAGGCACGGAGCATGTCATCCTTATTAAGCTTAATAAATTATTTCTTGATTTCATAGTAGACTGTTCAAACAAATGATATCAATATCTTAGATTGATATATTTGAGCACGGCCATGCATTTTTAACAGTCTAACTTATCAAGGGGCCCATGGATATCTCTCCCATAATTGAGAGGGACAAATTCCTTCACAATCAATCATATTCCTCTCCTTGATTTATTTTATATCCAACAGTAGTCTAATTTATTATCTGGTTAAAGACAACTTTAGACAATGTCAAAATATAGAATTTATCAAGTAGGAAACTATGATGAATTTAGGTCAAAGGACTTTCAATATTATTATGGCTAGAGAGTACTTATGACATATTCCATGAAGTACTCTCACAGTGGGTCATGTCCAATAAGTGTTCTCTAACATTTATTTATGTCTTGACTCGATATCACAAATATCCATGGCCAGTAAAACATAGCCATCAAGTCACAAACATACTAATCTTAATTTATTATTATTTCAATAATAATAATCGATCAGGGACAGTTTTAGAATAGTCATTATATTCATTGTAGGGTTTTACTATCAAGTTACGTACTTAATGACCACAAAACAAAACTCACTATTCATGGAAAGGAAAGCCTCATATTATTATATAAAACATAATGACAATAGTATAAGTACAAATTGACTCTAGGGCATATCCCCAACAGTAAGTCCATAGGTGCCCACCCCTATGGCGTCTAAGTGTCTCTTGAAGACTCTCTCAGCTAAAGCCTTGGTGAATGGATCTGCTAGATTGTTTTCTGAGGCAATATGTTCTATCATGACTTCCCGTCTCTGGATGAAATTCCGGATCAGGTGGTACTTCCTCTCGATGTGTTTCCCCTTCTTGTGGTTCCGAGGTTTCTTAGATTGCGATACTGCTCCAGTGTTGTCGCAATACATCACAATCGGCCTATCCATATGTGGTACGACTCCAAGTTCTGAAAGGAACTTCCGGAGCCAAACTGCTTCCTTGGACGCCTCCGAAGCTGCCACATACTCAACTTCCATGGTTGAGTCAGTAATACAAGACTGCTTAATACTCCTCCATGAAATTGCTCCTCCAGACAAGGTGAAGATATATCCACTAGTGGATTTTCTCTCATCCTTATCCACCTGGAAGTCTGAGTTTATGTATCCTGTAGGAACCAAATCATTAGCCCTATAAACCAGCATATAATCTCTCGTTCCCTTGAGGTACTTGAGAATATGCTTTACAACTTGCCAATGAACCTCCCTTGGGTTTGACTGATATCTGCTAACTAAGCTCACGGTAAAGCATATATCTGGCATAGTACACAACATTGCATACATGAGACTTCCCACAGCCGAAGCGTAGGGAATCCTACTCATTCTGTCCTTTTCTTCTTGAGACTTAGGACAGTCCTTCGAAGAAAATGACAACCCATGTCTGTAAGGGATTAGAGCTCCCTTGCATGAGTCCATGCTGTACTTGGCCAACATCTTGTCAATGTATGTTGCTTGGGATAACCCTAACATTCTCTGCTTCCTATTTCTAAGAAGCCTAATCTCGAGAATGTAGCTGGCTTCTCCCAAGTCCTTCATACTGAATTAACTAGACAACCAAACCTTTGTAGATGACAATGTCCCTACATCATTTCCAATGAGTAGAATGTCATCTACATACAGGACAAGAAAAATCACATTAATGCCTTCAAGTTTCCTGTACACACATGGTTCATCTTCGTTTTGAATAAAACCATAAGACTTTACAGTTTTATCAAAACGAATGTTCCATGCTCTCGATGCCTGCTTAAGTCCATAAATGGACTTCTTAAGCTTGCAAACCATATGTTCCTGGCCTTCAGCAATGAAGCCTTCCGGTTGGGACATATAGATGTCTTCGCTAAGATGGCCATTTAAGAATGCCGTCTTGATATCCATTTGCCATATCTCGTAGTCATAGTGACATGCGATGGCAAGGAGGATGCAGATGGATTTAAGCATGGCTACTGGGGAAAAGGTTTCCTCATAGTCGATTCCCTCTTTCTGAGTATATCCTTTCGCCACAAGCCTAGCTTTGAGGTTTCCACCTTCCCATCCACTTCCCTCTTTCTCTTGTACACCTACTTGCACCCAATGGGTTTTATCCCTTCAGGTGAAGCTACAAGATCCCAAACCTGATTGAGGTACATAGACTTAATCTCGACTTTCATTGCTTCATGCCACAGATTCGTATCGGCATCAGCAATAGCCTTCTTGTATCTAGTGGGGTCTTGATCCTGATGGTCGGAGACCAGCTCAAAGGCTTCTCTTGTCCATCTATCCGGAACCCTAGACACTCTTCCACTACGACGAGGCTCCATTTTCACAGGCACTTGAGGCTGTGCCTCTTCTTGTTCTAGAATCGGGACAGAAGAAGTTGATTCCATAGATAACTTTTCCTCAAGTTCTAACCTCGTAGAACCTTTAGTGGAAGTACTTTGATCATCTTCCAAGTATCTAGCATTGGTACTGACTAGCACCTTCTGCTCCTTAGGATGATAAAAGTAGCCTCCTTTTGTCCCTTTTGGATAGCTAACAAAATAGCATAATTCTGATCTTGGTTCCAACTTGTCTCCATTGACTAGTACATAAGCTGGATATCTCCAAATCCTGAGATGATTCAGACTTGGCTTACGCCCAGTCCACATCTCATAGGGAGTCCTAGGTACTGACTTAGAAAGCACCAAGTTCAGAATATATGCCGTTGTCTCTAGGGTATATCCCCAAAATGACACTGGAAGAGTAGCATGAGACATCATGCTTCGGACCATTTCCATCAATGTCTTGTTCCTTCTCTCAGCTACTCCATTCTGCTGGGGTGTTCTCAGCGCAGAGAGCTGGGATACTATCCCATGATGTACCATGTAGTCCTTGAATTCACCTAGGAGGTACTCTCCACCACGATCTGATCGTAGGTTTTTGATTAATTTACCTGTCCGATGCTCCACTTCAGCCTTAAACTCCTTGAACTTGTTAAAAGAGTCAGACTTGTGTCTCATCAGGTAAATGTAACCATACCTCGTACAATCATCCGTGAAAGTGATGAAGTACTCAAAACCTCATCTCGCTGGTGTAGACAACGGGCCACACACATCAGTGTGAACAAGACTTAACACCTCCTTGGCTCTATCCGCCTTTGGTGTAAATGACCTTTTGGTCATCTTTCCTATCAGGCAGGATTCACACTGAGGCCAACTTTCCAATCTTAATGAGCCTAAAGGCCCATCATGGATTAGCCTCTGAATCCTAGTTGAGTTAATATGACCCAACCTTAGATGCCAAAGGTATGAATCATTGATATTGGTCTTTCTCTTCTCTGTTAAAGGTTCAGACTGAGCATTATTTGATTGGTTGTTAATAGGGTTTAAAAAGAACAGATTTCCATACATGTGCCCAGTACATAAAATTTCTTCATCTCTACTGATAGAAATACCAGAATGGAAAGATACAGAATATCCTTGATTAATAAGTTTTGCAATTGAAATCAAATTATGACGAAAACTAAGTACATATAAAATATCTTTTAAAACCACTATTTTATTACAATAAAAAATAAGATCCAGCTTTCCCACTGCAAGGGCCCAGACTTGTGCTCCATTACCCACTCGAAGCCCATGTTCACCCTTCTTGAGTCTTCTTATCTTTCTAAACCCCTATAAGGAGTTACAGATATGATCAGTGGCTCCTGAATCAATAATCCAAATGAAAGTTGATCCTACCATTGATATGGACTCTAGATAGAAAACATTACCTGTGAGGTTTTTCTTGGTTTGAAGATCTGGACACTCCTTTTTCCAGTGTCCCTTCTTCCCACATTTGAAGCACTTGCCCTTTGGTTTGTCCTTGGGCTGGTTCTTGGGCTGAGCTGCTGCATTCCCCTTCTTCCTCTTGAACTTTCTGGGTTTAGGCCCAGTTCTTGAGGAAGAAGCCTTAGCAATCATGGCCTTTGACTGCAGCTTCATGACCTTCTCCGCCATCTGGAGTTCCTTCATCAATTTAGTTAAACTCATGTTCAATTTGTTCATGCTATAGTTTAACTTGAACTGAGTGAAAGAGCCTGGTAGAGATTCGAGAACCACGTCCACTTGGCTCTCGGGGTCAATGACAGCCCCTAAGATTTCCGCCTCCTCGGAAGCAGCAATCATCTTGAGCATATGCTCTCAGACTGATGCTCCCTCAGCCATCTTAGTGTTTATAATAGTTCGAAGAGCCTCCTGCCTTGCGGGCCGACTCTTGTCTGCGAACATAGTAGCCAATGATTGACTGATGTCATATGCAGAAGCCATGTGCTCGTGTTTTGACTGGAGCACATTAGACATGGAGGCTAACATATAGCAACGTGCCATTTCGTTAGCCTTCTTCCACGCCTTCTCAGCCTCTTTCTCTTCGGCGGTGGAACCTTCCCCGATAACAGGGCAGGTCTCGTAAAGGACATACTTATACTCCTCAACTGTGAGTATTATGTCCAGGTTCCTTTTCCACTCCACATAGTTTGGACTCGTTAACTTATTCTTCTTGAGAATAACGGCCAATGGACTAAAAGAACCTCCCACCATTTTTGAAAATCGAAAAATAAAAGAAAGAAATTAGTTTGTGAAAACAAAATAAAATTTGTGCACTGAAAATAATTTGGCTCTTAGAAAAACTGACATAGCTTCTTGGGAAGATTAACAGTTTCCTAAGCTAAGTGTAATAACCACCTCAAATTAATTTCCCTTCTAGGTAATGATCTAGAGGATAACTCCATCGTGGGATGGCCGTTTCCTCTCATTTTCTATGGACATGCCTCGCACTATAACCTCCAACGTGGGCTGGCCGATCATAGTACGTGCCCCGGGTTATTAATTACTTCCTTCCATTAGATCTAGATCCTTATGGTATCCCCATCCTATACGGGTTCACTCACAGGGTGACGTGAGGGGATCCACGATCTCTAATGAGGACCGTGATGGAAGCCGTGGGGCCGTTGGAACCTCTCTCCCACTTAGTCTTTTAAAATAAAGGGTTCTCAGGAAAAATATCCTTTTGAAATTTCCATTAAGTTTTTCTTAACTCAAAAATAAAATATCCAAGTCCATTAAAATCTCTATGTCAAGGCTTATATCCTTTGAGAGATTTCTCCATGGACTAATTTTATTTAAGTTAAAACTTAATGATTTCAAAATTTTTCCAATTAAAACTTTCTAGAGACTTTGGTCTCAAGTTTATTTGACAAAATCATTTTTTTAGTCCAAAACAAAACAAAATGGCTCTCCATTTTAATTTACAAAAATATCTAAATCCAATATATTTTCTATGTCAATGATTAAATCCTTTGAGAAAATATTCAAGGATTAATTTTGTACAAATTAAAATAACCATTTAATTTTTGAAGAAAAATATTTTTCTTGTAAAAAATGTTCCCAAAGACTTTGGTCTTTGAGAAAAAGTGCACATAGGTACATAAAAAAATAGCATGCCAGAAAACAGTAAACATTTTCATGCTTTTCTATTTTTTAAACCTAAGTGCACAAATAATAGAATTAAACACATTAATTAATGATCTTGTTTAATCCTAAAATCCCTTACTAATATTTTTCATACAAATATATTCCAAGAATATAAATATTGCAAAAATATTAACTTCGCCTGGTATGGACCCCAAAGCAAAAAGAAAATGCAAGAAAATTACAAGGGGAAAAAAAAAAATCCTATTGGTTCACTGCACCCGCCGCATAGGAACAAAACCAATCTGGTCAGCGGTCCACAACACCCACCGCACCGGAACGTCCGCCTCATGGACCATCCAAGCCCGCGACCCGCCCCGGTGCTGACCCGCGAGAAGAATTCCGATTTCGCAATTGAATTGCAAATTTGCAATTCAATTTTCACCCGCAGCAGCCGAGCCGGAACCCTCCAAGCCGAGTCAAGCTGCCTTCGTTGCTCCTGGTACACGGACTGCTTTCGGCGGCTTGGCTCACTGAGCCGAGCCTATTAATAGTACCTTCTACATCAGAAATTCCAGTGCGATTCTTCTTCTGCGTTTTCTTCTGGTTTTTTTTTTTTTTATCCGATGGATTTGCTTGCTTTTGCCCTCCGATTTCAATCAAAATCAATAAAACCAAAAAACCAACAACAGCCTATACCCATTAAAATTGGGTTTACACGATTTATTCTTGGAAAAATAGTGAATTACATCTTACCTATACCTCCATCCGAGAGGTTTAACAAGCCATCTATCCATACCAAAAAACCAGCGAAGGATTACAGTTAATCACACATAACTGTCCGATTTTATTAACTAGCATACAGGCTTCCTATATGTGCAAATATCTTCATGCTCTGATACCAATTGAAGATAAAATTGCAAGCGCAACATAGCAAAAAAGACAGCCAAGGAACAACAAAAACGCAGCACTTCTGCGTGAAGAAGAAAAGGGGAAAAAAAAATTTCTCATTACCTCTTCTTCTTGTTCTCAAAATCGACTGAACGGGAATATGGGGAACTGGGGTAGGCACGCTCGTGGAAACTTCTGGTGTAATTCCTGCAAGCCTTCTACTTCGTCTTAGCATGTAGATGAACGCCTAGCTTTCGATCTTCCAGTATATGGCCTGCCTAATATCGTTTTGCTGAAACAATCTAGGGGCCAAAGAATATTTTCTGGAGAGGGAGAGGAAAAAACGTCTGATATTTTTCACAGAGAGGAAGAATTGGAAAAACCACGTTGTTTTTTTCTCCTGTTTAACCTAAATAAAATCCTAGGTTAAACTGGATTGGGCCATTGGACTCTTAGTTTAACCTTTTTGGGCTTAATTAATTATTCTAACTAAAACCAAATAAATGGCTCAATTAAAAAATAATTAATTTTTCAGCCCAAATAAACCAGTCCAATTAATTAAGCCTATATTAGTTTAGTCCTAGGTTAATCTTTAATTATTCAAACTGGGCCAAAGCCCTGAATAATTAATTAACCCACCAAACTAATTTAATTAATTCTCTCTCTCCATGGACCTTTATTTTATTCTAGCCCAATAATTAAATCAGGCTACTTAAATAAAATAAATTCCATTTAATTTAAAATCAATTCTTTAGCCCGTATTTAATTAGGACTCACAGTCTATACTGGGGACCAAAAGACACACCGCCTTGGCTACTAAAATGACCAAAATACCCTTGCCATAAAAATAGTTGTATTTTGCATTTTAAATATTTCCTAATATCACCATAAGGAAATATTGACCCCAAGAACAATGCTGCATTAGCAAAGTCTTCGACCTACAGGTGAAATGACTAAAATACCCCTCTACACATCGCCGTACATTTAGAGAGGAAGAAGTGTACTAACACCCCTCTAAATGACATCTACCATCCTTAGGCTTCTAGTCCAATGATCCATAACTTCCTGGAGTCTTTTCGCTTTCCAAGGGAGCTACCCTAAAGTAAACATCCGAGTCATGTTTCCCAGGGCCCTGGACATTTTAGACCATTCGGACAACCACAAGGGGCGATATAGTGCAGAAACTATCTTGTACAAGTCTGTCTTAACAAACTAGTCATACATACCCAACATGTAAGTATATTGGCCCTACGATAGAACCTCAACTATAGCAAATCAAAGTATATGCTACTAGCTTCGCCAGACCACCAACTCATACTCAAGTCGTAGAGTACTAGTCCACGCTGTAGCGGTAGTAGTCTAGGTTTCTATCATATAGTACTTTTAGAAACCACTACTACAGGTCCTGTCCTACGTATTCGAAATACACTTATGTCATGAAGTGAGTGGACTACTCACTGGCTAAAGGTAAGCCATTCCCCATTTGGAATTCATAACATAATAACCTAAACATGATGAGATTCCCAGTCTCATCAATAGGTTAAGAGCAAAAGTTTATGTGTTAAATAACTCGTGATCCATAGCTTACTGTGAAAGACCACCATTCACATGGACCACTTATTTAAACACAATGGGTCTGTTCCAAACGAAAATTGTGCACAAACAAAAAGTAAATTCACAAATAATTTCTGAAAATAAATTCTTTTATTAAAATATTCAATTTTATAACAGAAACCTAGTCTGAGAGGGCATACAATCCAACATATTTTACTTTCTAAATAAGTTTATCCAATTTCCACTATTCAAACCCCAAAACGATTTCTTGCACTATCACTAAATGATTTGGAAATGATATTACGGCAAATCACATTTTGCAATCAAACTAATTAAAGACTTTCGAAAAGGGAAAATGATTCTGCCGCTAACCGGGGAGCATTAAGTACTCAGTGGGGGTAGGCTAGTAGTACTAGTTTTGAAGAGCAAGAGTGAGTCTTCTGGCAGGAGGCTACCTTTAGAAGATGAACTCAACTTGGAGAGGCGACAGTACTACTTAGTCGGGCCATCCAAGCTAGCAAAATTGTTCCATGTGGACATTGTTTATCTAGATTGGATAACCGAAATATTGGGTGTAGAGATGGAGGAGTATCTCACCTAGTGGGTAGATCCCCCACTGCCTATTATTGAAACAATACATTGGGAAGCTATCATGGTGGTAACCATGATATGGATTGTGTTACTATATTGTTGAATCATTTGGTAATCCCTACCTAATAAATTATGAATGTGATGAAACGATGATTTATTGTGAACTGTTTTGGATATATTGAGCAAGGTTCCTTTGTATAACCGTTGTTGATGAAATTGACTTGCAAACACAATTTTTGTTATTTGGATAAACCTGCATACATGAAATGGTTTGAATTGACACTTGCATACACGAGACTTATTGAGATGTCAATTTCATACCTTTTATATCATGATTTCAGGGGATTGCTTATACTGAGCAAGGTGAGGCATTAGGAGATGAACTCCAGTTATTTATTTATTTATTTATGTTTTGAATTTATTTCAAGAGACGTTTGTTAGTTTTGATTTTCCAGACTTGTATAAGTTTTGCTTCCAAATGTAATGAAATTATTCCTTTAATTTTATTTAGCAGTTTTGTTTTATTTGTACTCGTTATAAAGTTCCCTGGTCCTTTGGATAGGGCGACATCCTACCCTATCTAGGTATTGTTAGGGATATGCCCTAGAGTCAATTTGTACTTATACTATTATCGTTATGTTTTATATAATAGTATGAGGTTTTCTTTTCCATGAATAGTACATTTTGTTTTGTGGTCATCAAGTACGTGACTTGATAGTGAAACCCAACAATAAATACAATGACTATTCTAAAACAGTCCCTAATCGATTATTATTATTGGAACAATAATAAATTAAGATTAGTATGTTTGTGACTAGATGGCTATGTTTTACTGGTCATGGATATTTGTGATATCAAGTTAAAACATAAATAAATGTTAGAGAATATTGTATGGGACATGACCTACTGTGAGAGTACTTCATGGAACGTGTCATAAGTACTTTCTAGCCATAATGATATTAAAAGTCCTTCGACCTAAATTCATTATAATTTTCTACTTGATAAAATCTATATTTTGGCGTTGTCTAAAATTGTCTTTAACTAGATAATAAATTAGACTATTGTTGGATATAGAATAAATTAAGGAGAAGAATATGATTGATAGTGAAGGAATTTATCACTCTCAATTATAGGAGAGATATCCATGGGCCCCTTGATAAGTTAGACTATTAAAATGCATGGCCGTGCTCAAATATATCAATTTAAGATATTGATATCATTTGTTTGAGCAGTTTACTATGAAATCAAGAAATAATTGATTAAGCTTAATAAGGATGACATGTTTCGTTCCTTATGCTTAATCTGGATATCGTGTGACAAAATGACTAAATATAAAATTGTGATTTGGTTCAAAGAGATCACTGATATTCATTTAACCTGAATAGTTATAATATTTTGCTAGAAATCGCTTATAACTTGTGGGCCATTTAAATATGATTTAGGCACACTGCCAGTGTTAAATGAACCTATAGGGTCATTTAATAAGCAAACTTGTTAGCTTATTTTTCTGGTACCCAGATTCGATGAATCTGGAAATATGTCTAAGTTAATCGAACCTAAAAAATTTAATGGATATAATGAATCTGAAAATATGTCCACATTCGATGTATCTGGATGATATCCAGATTATAAGAATCTGACTTGATAAATTAATTAGTTAAATTACCAAGATAATGGCAGAATCTGATCATATCATTTTTTAATTTAATTTGAATTTAAATTAAAATATGATAAGATATTATCAGATTTAGACTCTAAGAGATTCAAAAGGTTTTAAGAAAACCCTAACCGTCTTCTCAAGAGTTTTGTTTTGTTAAAAAATTTCGTGCCTTTATTCACCGGAAAAAACTCTCAAACCCTAGGTGCTAGCACTCTCGGGGCAATGAGTCAGTTCGCCGTGTGTACCTATAGAGGACGTTCGCACACTGTAGCGTCTGGTGATCGTTCGGGTTGCACTCACGACAGCACAATCAGAATCGAAGGATCTCGATTACGCTGAAGAGAGGTAATTCTATAAACCTAAGTCTTCTTAATCGTTTACTTGGATCATCAGAAGGGATTCGTGGATGTTTTCCGCGTTTAGGAGTCCACGAATCCTAACAGGTATCTAGGGTGTGGGGTGTTACAAAAATCCTCAGAGAACTAGATTGAATTAGTGAGATAGAGATATCTATTGATTTTCTAAGAATAAGAGTTTCATAACTCAAGAAAGGGTGAGATTCACAATTAGAATCCCACCGATACTTGAATTAGGAATTGATAAACTTAATTGTATTTTTCTTACTTGTCATAGATTGGGAGATGTTCTTCTTTTACATGGTCTTTCTCCTTGTTCTTATTCCTTGACGATCCTTATGACTTTTCTTGTTGAGACTTGATATATTCTCTAGTGTGGTAGTTTTATTTACTTCTTTAGTTGTTGGCTAAACAATGGGATTAGAGCAAAGTAGTGGTAATTGCGAAGTTTTTGTAGATTCAATACTTGCTATATCCTATACTACATGATAATATACTTATTTATTTGTGTGGTTTTAGCATTAGATATTTTATTTAAAACTCATTTGAATATGAATTTATTGATACTTTTTCCAACACTCAAACACATACAACAAGTTTTTCAAGCCATTGCCACAGATGGATTGGTAATATCATGAAAATCTCAAATTTTATTGATTTAGATATCTGTAATGGTAAATTTTCTCTTGTTTTTCTTTTGGTTTGAGTATTTGCTTTTCTTTGTTTGTGGTATGGTTTTTTTTAGCTTTTGTAGTTTATTTATTAATTTTTTTTTTGTTATTAACTTTTGATTTTGTTTAGAGATTATGAGTTGATTGAAAACATGATCACGGCTAGTAATTCATGGAGACGCATATGGCCATGGGTACAAACTCATAAGGCCTATAATGATGATAGGATGGTAGCATTACAAGCTGAAATGGATGTTTTAAGTGGGAGGTATGATGATTAGAATGTAACTTCCCCACATGAACAAGACATAAGCTATGATTTTTATGGGGGAGAATACTTCAATTATGATACTCAACAAGTAGGAGCTGCAAATTTGGAGTGGTGTGATTGCACAAGTTCGTATTAGAGGTATATGCCCTACCACCACTTTTTTTACAAGCCAGGCCGTCACTTGAAGACTTAGTGTATAAATTTGTTTCTAATACTGTTGGAATGTATGCCCAAAATGGCCTATGTATTTCTATATTTTAAAAATTAATAAAAGTTTCATTCATTAATGGTTATTTATTTACATATATTGCACAGTAAGGTCTAAATGTGTTAGTAAGTAATCTACGTGATTGAGTCGTGTTTTCACAGTAAGGTGTAGATTATGGACTATTAACACATAAATGAAAAATTATTCTTGATTGATTAATGGAGCTAGACACTTCATCAAGGTTTAGATCATTATACTATGGTTTCTAAATGTGGAATGGTTTACCTTTAACTAGTGAGTAATCCACTCACACCAATAGTGTAAGTGTATTTGGAATACGTAGAATTGGACCACGCGATAATAATCTTTATAAAAGTACTAAATTAAATAAAAATTAGTTTATCATAGCTACTGTGTGGACGAGTACCTTAAGACTTGAATATAAGTTGGTGGTCTGGTGAAGTTGAACTTGTACACTTTGATATATGTTGGATGATATCTCATTGCAAGGCCAATAACCTTGTACTTTGGGTGTATGACTCTAGTTAATTAAGACAGACTTATACAATAGAGTTTCTATACTTCATTATGTGAAGAAATCACTCTCCTGTGATTATCTGGGATAATCTAATAATCCAAGGCCCTGGAAAACGTGACTAAGTATGCACACTTTTAGGTAACTCCCTGTGATAAATGAATACATACTGGAAGTCATGGATTATCGGACTAACTATCAAAGGATAGCAGATGTCATTGAGAAATGTATTAGTGTATTTTTCCTATCTCAATAATGGGTGCTACGTAAAGGGGTATTTTTTGTCATTACACATGTAGGTCAAAGACACTACACTTGCAATATTATTCCTTGGGGTTAATATTTTTATATGGTGATAAATGAAAATTTTAAAATGATTAAAATACTGCTATGACTTAGTAAGGGTATTTTGGTAATTTTAGTAGCCAAGAATAATATGTCGTTTGGTCCCCAGAGCAGCTCATATAACCTTAGTAAATTTATTTACTATATGGCCTTATTGAGTGAATTTATTATTGGAAAAATTATTCTAAAAGTCCAATTAATTATGTATTTGGACTAGATTAATTAATTGAGCCTAAGCAAATTAATTAATTAATAATAGAGATATTTAATTAGTCTTGGACTAATTAGGATATCCTAGCACATCAGGGTATGATGGTGGCGGCTACAGGTTATGAGGAAACCTAGGATAGCCGCCTTGAAAAAAAAAGGAAATAAGACGAAAAAAGGTAGTGGCCGGTTTGATTACTGAAAAGGAAAGCTGGTTTTTTATTTTAAATAGGCTTCACGAGTTACATGAGGCGGTTGACAAAGTTCGTGCAAGAATTAGAAAATGGCTTTCGTCCTTTTTCCTTAGAAAACAAGGCCGTCGTTTTCTTATCGTTTTTCCTTTAGGTTAGAGAATACTCTAAAAGGTCAAGAGTTAGCAAACATGGTAAGTATTTGATATGAAGGAGCCAACGGTTAGCTAGTATTCCCGTGGAACAAATAGACATTCTAGTTTAGGAAGCATCATCAAACCCAAATTCGGCTCCGATTATTCAAATAAAATGCCCTAGAAATAAGTACTCCTAGACTTTGACTTGGAAAAATTTTTAATTTACTGTTTTTCGTTGCGTATTTAATTTTTTTGCGGTCCTTCAAGTGGTATCAAAGCCATGGTTAAATCTAGGAGCTTACTTAGGGTTAATAACCAAAAAAAGTGGTTCTTTTACTAATAAAAGTATGATCATTGTGATTGTATAGATCCCTCGTAATTTTTGATATAGATAGATTTTGTGTACTCTCGTGTGTGGAGGCATAGACGCTTGTAATTTAATTTTAATCACTTTCTGTAGAATTTGTGTGCACCTTGTTTTGAAAGGCATAAGCTTTGGAATTGTATTTCAATTTGTTTTATGAATTCATGTACAAAAAGCCCTAAAGGAAATTGTGAAAACTGAAGGAAAATGGAGATGTGAAGGGAGAACCAGTCGTGGCCAGCTGGCTAGGGAGATTTATCTCCCACAAGCCGTGTCCAGCTGATCTAGTAGCCGCACATGGCTCAAGGGATTTTCTCTCCCAGGAATTGCATCTGGCTTCTTAAAAGCTGCAGCCGGTTTCTAATTTTGTAGACCGAGAAGTCATGCCTAGACCAAGCAGTACTGCCATTGGTTTCTCTCTTGTTGATTCAACAAAGTCGCAGCTGGTTCAAATGAAGCCATGGTCGACTTGTGACACAGTGGACCAGTTTTCACGGGGTTCGGTTCTTTCAGTTTGGGTTTTTTCTAGAGTTTTTCCTATTCCATTTTCCTGGTAATTTCTTTTCTTTTGGGGCCCATACCACACGGGATTATTTTCTTGCAATGGTTTATTTATAGAATTAAATAATTTTGCATGAAAGTGGTTAGTAAAGGCGGAACCACCTTAGGATTAAACAAAATCATTTTAATTTTATTATTATTATTATTATTATTATGTTTAATTCATCATTTTGTCATATAAGAATTAAATGTTAGAAATAACATTTAAAATTTTATTTTTAGAGCATGTCAATTTTATTTAATTTTGTGATCAAATGCACAAAAGTTTTTGAGAAATTAATTTTTTTCTGTGGATAAAACAATTAAGGAAAACGTTTTAAAGTGGAACTAAGTAATTTAAAATAAATTCATGGTTTATTCTTCCAAAGGGTTTCATTCTTGACATGGGGAATAATTTTTGAATTTAAGTATTTTAAATTTAGTTCCTAGAAAAATAGCTTTAACTTAAGTAGTAAAATAAAAATTCATAGTTTATACTCTTAAAGGGTTTTATCCTTGACATAGAGAATAATGGTTGAATTTTTGAGTTTTCACTAAAGTTAATAAAAACCAATTGATTTTGAAGAAACTTTTTTCCTAAAAACCAAAATTTCTCAAAAGATTATGTGGGAAAGGGGTTTCAATGGCCTCTCGGCTTCCATCATAGATTCCTGTTAGAGATTGTGGATTTTCTCGTGTCATTCTGAGCAGGACCACTTATAGGATGGATTTCTATGAGAATCTAGAACTAATAGAGGAATTATAATTAAAGTCTAGGATAAGTGTTAGGTTCGGCTAGCTTACCATTGGAGGCATTAATGTTGGATTATCTATAGGTGTGAAAGTGGTGACCATTCTATCGATGAAACTATTTCTAGATCATTACCTATTAAAGGAAGCTTATCTTGTGATGGTTATACACTTAACCTAGAAAATTGTTAACCTTCCTACAAAGCTCTATCAATTTTTTTAAGAGCTAAAAATTTCATATTTTTTGATAATGATTTTAATAGGTTAACCATATCATGGAAATAATATGATATTTTAAATGTGCATTTTTATATATTTTTTCCAAAACAAACATTTTTTTGAATGAAGTTTTTTCTCCAATGAATATAAATATCTTGCTTTAGTCCTTTGTCCATTATCCTCAAGAAGAATAAGTTAACTAGACCAAACTATATGGACTGGAAAAGGAATCAGAACTAGTACTCACTGTGAAGGATTACAAGTATGTTTTGATTGATCCCTGTCCTGAAATTGGAGAAGATTTCATGGACCTAGATTGTGAAGCTGAGAAGGCATGGAGAAACGCTGATGAAATATCTCGATGCTATATGTTGGCTTCCATGTCCAATATTCTCCAGTCTAAGCATGAAAATATGCTTACTGCATATGACATCAATTTATCATTGCGTATCATGTTTGCTGATAAGAGCCAGCCTGCAAGACAAGAAGCTCTTAGAGCAATCATGAATACTAGGATGGTTGACGAGGCATCGGTTCATAAGCATATACTCAAGATGATTGCTCACTTCGAGGAGGCCAAAGTCCTAGGGGCAACAATTGATGCTAAGAGCTAAATTGACATGGTTCTTGAGACTTTACCAAATTCATACTCTCAGTTTAAGTTAAATTATAATATGAATAAGTTGAGTACGTCTTTGCTAGAGTTGATGAAAGAACTTCAGGCTACTGAGATATTATTGAAGCCTAGGCAAAAGATTTTGGTAACTCGTTCTAGTTCATCTTCTAGAACTAGGCTAAAGCCCAAGAAGTTCAAGAAGAAGAAGAAGGCCCAGAACAATGCAAGGGCCCAGCCAAAGGGATCCAAGCTCGGTCTGTCCAAGCCCAGTAACAAGCCCAAGGGCAAGTCCTTCATGTGTGGTAAGAAAAGACACTTCAAGAAGGATTGTCTGGACATCTTGGCCAAGTCCTCTTTAGGTATTACTCTATAGTTAGAGTCTATATTGTTGGTTGGGTCATCATCCATTTGGATTGTTGATTCCAAAACCACTGACCATATTTGTAACTTCTTACAGGGATTTTGCAGGATAAGACAACTTAATAATAGAGAGCATGGACTAATAGTGGGTAACGGAGCACAAGTGTGGGCTGAAGCAGTAGGAGACTTAGAGCTTTTATTTGAATGTAATAGGATTTTAGTTTTAAAAGATATTTTATACATTTCTAGTTTTAACCAGAATTTGATTTCAGTTTCAAGATTGATTAATCAAGGATATTCTATTTCTTTTCATTCTGGTATTTCAATGAGTAGAAATGGAAATATTATTTGTTCTCGAAACATGTGTGAGAATATTTTCTATATTAGTCCTATTAATTGTTAAATAAATAATACTCAACCAGAACATAATAATAAGAAGAGAAAGGCTTGTAACACCCCTACTAAAGATAACAGCGGAAGTATATCAACATCGGGTGTCGCCCCGTCCAGTTTCCTGGACAAAGGGTCTTTATAATGGAAATAACAAAGTAAATACATACATAAGGTCCATACTCAACAATATCCCACACTGATGGCCACACATATACATATATAAGAGGATTTCATATATGCCATCTCTATTTATAACAGAATACAGTACATTATCAAAAGGAAAGTTGTATAGACCTAAACTGCTAACTCGTGGTATCGTCCTTCTATTCGTAAGTCCGCTCAGCTCTGAATCCTACATAAGGTAGGTTAAAAGACATGTGTGAGTGACAAATCACCCAGTGAGTCCTGTGTGTGCTAGTGCTTTATCAAAGAGATAGAGTACATAAAATTTTTGTAGAATAGGATATCATTTGTCCACTGGAAACGATTCCAAAACTCTTTAACGAATAGTTTATTTAGAACTCAATCGTTTTTGGAAAATTGTATTTCAATTGCAAATCATTGCCCTAATTTTTTTCAAATTACAGGCACTTCTCCAATAAAAGATCGGCCTGTATCCACATGCAAGTCCAGTAGTCCTTGCCTTCGGCACCACAAATCATTGTATAGAGACCGCAGCAACTAGTACTCAACCGTGCACATCGGAATAAGTACATCGCAGTGTACTTTTGCTCAGGTATACTGCAGCATACCTAGTGTACCACAGCACATAATCTTTCACTTACCACCATAAGCCAGGGGTCTCAATCTTAACGTCAATCACCATCGAGACGGCAATGAGTCAAACACACTGAGTGTCCTCGCTCGGCATCCAGGGAATGACTCAAAAATAAGAAGCGCTCGCAGATATGACAATTGCCAGGTACTAAACAGCTAGCCAGGACGACTCATCTCAATGTCCTGTCACCCCATTTGGGGTAAGACAATCCTTAGAACTAGGCCAGGTTACTAGGGTCGTCTAACTTTAACGTAGGCTAGTACAAAGATCAATGTCTTTGCTGAGTACTCAACGTTAACAATACCAACCCCGTCTGACTGATCAGGCCAGAGGGTTATTTGATCCTGCAGGATTTTCAAATCAAAACATTTTTGGGGCAAAACAACACTTTTTAAAATTTGATCCCACTAACTCACAAGTTAGATCATCATTCACATAGACTCTGTAGAGCCAATCAATTCATTCCATGGCATATCAGGCCAATAAAATAATTCCAGGGATTAAAAGATTATTTTCCAAAAGTCGATCTCATCACGAGAGATCATTTTCTAAAATCATGTTGAAACAAGATGAAGAGTTCTGTTCACACATCAAAATATGTTTCCAAGAGTATTCGAGTTGTTTTCCCCATACTCGGTCACAAAATTCATTTCCAAGGGTATTCAGGTCATTTTACCCATATCCGATTCAAAAAGACTTTCTGAGGTTCAGGTCATTTTACACTTACCTGATTTGAAAAGTATGCACAAAAGATCTAATAAGGGTATTTCGGTCATTTATCATATACCCGATTCTAAAAGTTTTCATAAACATTCCAATAAGGACATTTGGATCATTTTCCAAATACTCGATTCCAAAAGGAACTCATTTCAAGAAATCCAGAATTCTAATATGAAAAGAGGATTAAATTCAAAGTTTCCAAATATATTTCCGTAAAATATTCCGATAAGGGCATTCCACTCAATTTATGAATACCCAATTCCAAAACTTACCATTTTCTGAGAATCCCAAATATTTAATCAAAAAAGGACTAAATTCACAAAATTCATGATTTAATCATCCAGTAAGGTTTCCAAGACAATTATGATGTTCAATTGAGCCTAAAATGGCATAAAATAATTCTTGCTCAAATAAACCTTAAACATATTCAGGAATTTTCAAAACAGTAAAAAACATACCATTTCATGAAAAATTGAAGCATACTAGCTTCAAAAGGTTTTAGAAATCAAAAGGACTCACCTTATATCCTAACTAAACTCTTTCCGTTAACGGCCGTTCAACCATCATTTCCACTGTTTTCAACTTTCCGTTGGCCGTTTACCAACAAACCTACATCAAACATCGTTTTCGAGTTAAATCGTGTTTGCAGAAAAATAGCCGACGTCCAGTTGACATGCCCAACGGTTAGTGTAACGCCCCACCTTTTTACTTTTGATTGGCTACTATTTATTTATAATAGGATGAGAATTTGTACCGATGTCCAAAACAAAAGTTGATCGGTGTAATGAGACGAATATTTTGGTGGAATAATATTTTGTCGGGACCAGATGTAATTATTGAATTTGTTCTACTCGTACTCTAAATTTTTGGAAAGCTATTATTATTAACAAAATAAAAATTTAAGGGTACTCAAAAAAGAGAAATTGATCAGTGCTATGAAACGCACATTTTGGTGCAAATTATGCTACTCGGGGTATCAGGGGCATTTTCGTCATTTTGACCACGCCCGCGACTTTAACCACAAATTTGACCAAGTAGAGAGGGAATTGAAAATTTTAAGTGTTACCAATGGATTCAATGGAATTTTTGGAGTTGAATAGTGAAATAAAATATTTTTCTGTTACCGACCCGATTTTGGTCGTTTCTGAAGAAAATAGAAAATCGCAGGTAAAAATGGACGTGTGGCATTGTGTGAATGGTGGATGAAAACAAGTGTTAAAATACCATTGGGGGAGTAAAAATATTTGTGGGATTATTAAATTGCAAAAGCTTATTGAATAAGCTTAAGAATTACCCATTTAAATTAAATCCACCAATAGGAATTTAGCTTTAAAATGGATAGCCCACAATGTAATTAATGTCGGTTGACTTTGGACACTAGAATGGCGGTGGAAGGGCTGTAAAACAGCTAGAAATTCGTCCAAGAGAAGAACAAAAGGAAGGAGAGGAAGAAAAGAAAAGAAAAGAAAAGAAAAGCTAGAAAAAAATAGAGAAAAATGGGAAAAGTGAGAGAATAAGAGTTCTTGGAGAGAAAAAAGGAAACTTGAAGCATTTTAAAGCCAAATCAAGCTACAAACAAGGTAAACATTCAAGATTCAAGAATTAAAGTTGTAGATTAAAGCAAGAGGATTACTTTCATATAAGTTTTGTTGGTAAATTTATGCTATTTATGAATTTTTCTCAAGAATTCAAGTTTGTTAACGAGGTTGTATGTGTGTTGGTTGATGAGGAGGATTTTATGCTATGTTTTATATGGTGATTAAAGATGTTTTCATGACAATTTTATTGGTGGATCATGGCTGCAAAAGAATCATGTGAAAAAGGAAAGAAAGCCAGACTAATTGTTAAATGAAAATGAATAGTTATTGTTGTTGTTTGAGAATGTTAAATTTGGTATTGGAAAATATGGTTTACTGAGCTGAATAGGTCTGAAAATCAGAGGTATGAAGGCTGTTTTAGTAACATTTGAGGAGGATAAAGTGATATATAAGTGTTTGGATTGAAGGAGAACAAAGGAAAACATGAATAGTGAAATTGAGGTAAAACTATTAGGGCTGTTTTTGCCTAATACCATGCCTCGAAAACCAGAATTCTGGAAAAGGGCTCATACATAATTAATTAAGAGTCTTAGAGTTGTTTTGGTATATCGTAGAGCCAAAAAGCAGTTGTTGATTGAAAGTTATGTCCAAAACAAAATCATGTGTCAAAGTTGTAAAATTTTAGAATTTTGCTTGGAACATGGACGAATTTAAGGATGATTAGTTGTGTGATTTTGGATGAAATAATTGGGGAAATATGAAGTGAATCCCTTGTTTATGAATGGAGAAAGGATGGGGAAACAGGAAAATGAAAGAATAAAAAAAACGACGAAAAAATGATGTGAATGAAAGTTGAATGTTTTCCTTAACCGTCGGCCTTGTCGGCTAAACGTCGGCTGAACATCGACTAACCATCGGGCACGTCGGCTAGACGCTGGCTACCCATCGGGCACGTCGACTATTTTTCAACCGAATACGATTTGACCTGAAAACGATGTTTGGTGTAGGTTTGTCAGTAAATGACCAATAGAACGTTGAAAACGGTGGAATTGATGGTTGAATGGGAGTAAACGAAAAGAGTTTAGTTAGGACATGAGGTAAGTCCAGTTGATTTCTAAAACCTTTTAAAAGCTAGTGTGCTTCACTTTTCCATGAAATGCTATATTTTATACCGTTTTGGAAATTCCTGAATATGTTTAAGGTTTATCTGAGCAAGAATTATTTTATGCTGTTTTGGGCTCGATTGAACATAATAATTGGCTTGAAAACCTTACTGGATGATTATAGTATGAATTTTGTGAATTTAGTCCTTTTTGGATTAAATATTTGGGATTTTCAGAAAATGGTAAACTTTGGAATAGGGTATTCATAAATTGACTGAAATGCCCTTATTAGAACATTTTATGGAAATTTGTTGGAAACTTTGAATTTAATCCCCTTTTGGGATTAGAATTCTGGATTTCTTGAAATGAGTTCCTTTTGGAATCGGGTATTTGGAAAATGATCCAAATGCCCTTATTGGAATGTTTATGAAAACCTTTGGAATCAGGTATTCGGTAAATGACTGAAATATCTTTATTGGAACTCTTGTGAACATTTTTCAAATCAGGTACGGGTAAAATGATCCGAATACCCTTAGAAAGTCTTTTGGAATTGGGTATCGGTAAAATGACCTGAATACCCTTGGAAATGACTTTTGTTATCAAGTACGGGGGAAATGACCTGGATACTCTTGGAAACATGTTTTGATGTGTGAACAGAACTCATTATCCTGTTTTAACATGATTTTGAAAAATGATCTCTCGTGATGAGATTGACTTTTGAAAAGTGATCTTTTGATTCCTGAAATTATTTTATTGGCATGATGTACCATGGAATGAACTGATTGACTTTATGGAGCTTGTGTGAATGATGATCTGACTTATGAGTTAGTGGGATCAAATTTTTGAAAATGTTGTTTTGCCCCAAAAATATTTTGATTTGAAAATCTTGCGGGATCAGATAACCCCCAAACCTGATAGTCTGACGGGGTTGGTATTGTTAATGTTGAGTACTCAACAAGGACTTTAATCTTTGTACTAGCTCATGTTAGAGACAGATGACCCCAAGTAACCTAGCTAGTTCTGGGGATTTTCTTACTCCGAACAGGGTGACTGGACATTGAGATAAGTCATCCTGGCTAGCCGTTTTGCACCTGGCAATTCCCGTGTCTGCGGGTGATTTTTATTTTGAGTCATTCGCTAGATGTCGGGCAGGGACACTCTTTGCGTTTAACTCATTGCCGCCTCGATGGTGATTGACGTTAGGATTGGGACCTTTGGCTTATGGTGGCAAGTAAAAGATTGTGTGCTGTAGTACACTAGGTATGCTGCGGTATACCTGAGCAGAAGTAAGCTGCGGTGTACTTCTTCCGACGATGCACGGTTGAGTACTGGAGGCTGCGGTCTCAGTACAATGATACATGGTGTCGAAGGTAAGGACTATGGGACTTACATGTGGATACAACCCGACCTTCTGTTGGAGAAATGCCTATGATTTGAAAATTGGGGCTATGATTTGAAATTGAAATACAATTTTTCAAAAATGATTGAGTTTTGAATAAACTCTTCGTTAAAGAGTTTTGGAATTATTTCTAATGAACAAATGATATGCTATTCCACAAAAAGTTGTGTGTACTCTGCCTTTTTGATAAAGCAGTAGCTCACACGGGACTCACTGGGTGATTTTTCACTCACACGTGTCTTTTATCTTACCTTTTTGTCGGATCCAAAGTTGAGCGGACCTACGGATAGAGGACAATACAACAGTGACAATAGAATAGGTCCGGACGTTTTCTTTTTAGATAATGTATCTTATTACTGATGTTGAAAGGAAATTTTCATCTATGAGATTCTTTATTATATATGTGCACGTGACCATTAGTATGGGTTGTTGTATGGATTTAGACCTTACATATTCTGTTGGTTTTTCTTTATAAAGACCCATTGTCTAGGTAATTAGACAGGGCGACACCCTGTGTTGATATGTTTCCACTATTACCTTTAGTAGGAGTGTTACAATTGGTATCAGAGCCTAATTTTATAGAACTGTGGTATCGTCATAGTGATTGATAGAACTCTTTCATTGTGAAGGTATAACGGATAGGAGTGATAAAAGCAAGTGCCCAATGGATGAGTATAGCTATGATGGGAAGAAAGAGATAGATGAGCACTTGGGTATGAAAAGATCTAGGAGGATTAGAATTATCTACTGAGCAAGTGTGCCAAGACGTTTCACTTGGACAAGATCTGGCCCTAGCCGCCTTCATACACTCTATCTAACCGGGAACACGTTTAATCTTGTAGTACCTGTCATTACCTTGTTTGTGTGAGACCTCAGTCTGGAAAGGACACCTATTCTCGAGAGGACATAGTCACCTTATAAGGAGATGGGTGACGATTTTGATGAAATTAATGGTGATATTGAATCACGCCATTAGAATAGTGATGAGGAGAATAGTGTCCCCGATGGTGTAGTATTATTTGAGGATAATAAGAAGGAATTTGGCGGGGATACTCCGAGAGTATTAGAAGATGAGATGTTATGTTTCGAGGATGTTGAGATAGGAAGAGATCAGAAGGTACTCGAGATGAAGGTACCTGTGGCTGAAGAGTTTGAGGAAGAATTAGAAATAAACTCAGAAATATTAGCTTGGTTACACCCTAATGTAGATGAAGGTGAAGGATTCAGTACAGCTGAACCCTATATAATTCCTACTAATTCAAAACCTCCCATTTCAAATAGTGACGACGATGAGCGGGAGGATGAGACGTGGATATGTGTAGTAAGATATGTTCAGTTCGGCCAGTATATATGACTGTGTGCTTAGCATACGAATTTTGTACTGGCTTTGTGTTTGATGAGAATGAATATATGTTATGATCCTGCTATGTGCACTATAGCTCTTTTGTGCCTACTCTTAAGTTATGTTATATTGTTTTACCAGCAAAATTGTATGAATTGTACAGATGTCTCCTAAATGAACATTTGGATGATCATCGCGAACTGCTTAACATAACCCTGAGCCAATGGTGGAGGAATCGCATGTGGAAGGTTCCCACCTTGTGAATATGGATTATTTTATGTTCTAAACCTTCTAGAAAATGGTTGATACCATTCAATGGATGGTTAAGACTACTACTAGAGCCAATAAGAATGCTGGAATAAATTAGAATATGAGTACGAGAAATCAAAGTGAATTTCGGGGTATAAGTCAGAAAAGATCTAGAGAACCTCGATGGCAGAAGAAAGGAAAGATGCAAAGGAAGGGAGGCCCAACTATAGGATAACCTTATTTTAGATGCTTTAACTGGAGGAAGGAAGGGCATAAAAGTTTCAATTGCCCTCACCTCCAAAGGATAGGAGGATGGAGTTGACCAGGAAGAAACAATCAGGGGCAAAGGTTAGATTAGAAAGAGAGAACCTAGACAAGCTTTTACCCTTAGAGCCGGATCTACTAAACTAAGTAAATGCTCAAGTGGTTGTATTGAAGAAGATGGATGATCATGTCACAGTAGTGAAAGGTACACTCCTTAGCTTTAAATCATGATGCTAAAGTATTGGTAGATCCCGGTTCTACGCATTCTTTTATTACTAATGTATTTCTTGACGCTGTAGGGATAAAAAAAGGGAAAAACTTCATAAGAAATGCTTGTTAGTACCCTATTAGGAAAGTAAATGAATAGTGAGAAAGTACATAAGGAATGTAAGATCTTGGTTGGAAATGAAATTTTAGAGGAGATTTGATATGCATGCCTATAAAGGACTAAGATGCTATATTCGGCATGGACTGGCTATCCCAGCATCGTAATCAAGTTGACTATAGACATAAAATAGTACAATTCCCTTAGCCTGAGAAACCTATATTGGAAATTGTAGACGAGTCTGGGAGGAAAAGTAATACTTGTATATCGGGTCTCAAGGCCCTGAAGATAATTAAAAAAAGGTGTACTGAGTACTTAGCCTATGTAATTAATAAGCCAGGAGGGGTTAAGAAATCTGAAGAAGTTCCTGTTATGAATGAGTATTTGGATTTTTTTTTCCAGTGAAATTGACGGAATTACCACTAAAGAGATAAGTAGAATTTTCTGTTGAGTTAGTGACATTAATAGAACTAATTTGAAGAACTCTTCATTTAATGGCAACTACAGAATTGTAGGAACTTAAGAAATTAGTACAGGAATTAATAGAGCAAGAATTCATTCGGCCTAGTACTTCACTTTGGGGAGTACCTATCTTGTTTGTTAGAAAGAAAGTTGAGTCACCATAGATGTATATAGATTTGTAAGGTTAAATGCAGTAACGAAAAAGAATAAATATCCATTGCCCGTGATTGATGAATTGTTTGATCGGTTACAAAGAGCAGGATGATTCTCAGAGTTACACTTGAGGCAAGGATATTATGAAGTTCGGATTTGGGAAGAAAATATACAGAAAAATGTATTTAACATGATATGGACTTTTTGAGCTTGTAGTGATGCCCATTTGGTGTCACTAATGCTTGCTGTTTCATAGATCTAATGCACTGGTCATTTCGACCCAGTTTTGCGGCTATATTCATAGATGATATTCTGGTGTACTCCAAAGATCCCTAAGGTTATGAACAATAATCTTCAAAAAGTATTAGGAAAGTTAAGATAGTCCAAACCGTTGGGTATCTCAGGCTCGTATCGTATACGGTGCAGCAAAAAATAAAATGAGATACCCTCCCAGAACCCGTCTATGTGTGGAAAATAAGACATAAAGATAATAAAGGTAATAGCTTTTACCTTTGGGTGATCGTCTGAAGAACAAAAAAAATTTCTTCTTCAAGTTGAGGCGCGATCCAGCAATCCTTGTGATCAACCTCCATGTGAGTTGAACGTCTAACCATTATAATCACAGTGTGTGATTATCTCTAACAGTAATCCACATAGAGGAAACACTCAAGCACCAAAATTTCCTGTGCTAGCAGAAAAAGATGGCGGCTAGGGTTCTTTGATCAAGATAAAATCGAGAGAGAGAAGAGAGGAAGCTATTGTTTCGTGGCTCTTGGTTTTTCATGTATGTTTTTAGCTAGGGTTTTCGTGTTTTATATCTACTATATATTACATGAAATTTCCCCCCAAAACTGAGAGTTCTAATCCTATTAGAATTCCTTAATTATAATTGGAAATATCAAGTTCTCACAATTACAACTTGGACCACAAATTATAACTAATTATAATTTATCCACAACAACTTCTCTTTCTCTCAATCAACCTCACTATGTTATCAAATATCATCTTGAGTATATAATCCTCTATTGTGTGTGACCTATTAGGTTTCCCAGTCAATTGGTAGCGAACATGAATTAATCCAAACGTCTTTGAGATTAATAATCCATAATTAATTAGAATTAATCCTATTAATTCTAATCATGATTGGTTTATTAATTCATCAATTAATAAATCCATATTCCCAGATCATGAGCGGTATCTAGCAACATATCATGACCACCCAAGAGTCCAGGAAGTCAAGTGGCTTGACATGAACCCTTCAATAACAAACTTCAGGGCAATTAACTCATTTCACCGTACAATATCTCATTCGGTTTGGAGTACGGAATTAGTGCCAACTCCTTCCAGAAATAATTCTAGCCCGAATACAATAGTACTTGTACCAGAAACCCACTACTCTAGATGTGTATCAATTGAAACTATTTCCGATACACAATCACCTTGGCAAAGGACTTCTCGAGTAGTAATTCCTATAAGTGGCCGTGAGATATTCGCCCCTACTATTAGGAGTGATGAATCCTTTATTGACCCTCTCAACTACTTTTGTTTGCCTCACAATGTACCCAATATCCATCCCATAGGCGGCTCTCAATCGAGCTCCGGAGATTGGAATCAAAGTATAATGCTCAACAAACAAAGTACCTTAGAGATCTCAAGTCTAAGGATAATTGCAAGTTTGCTATATTGAGATTATATCACTGGTACTAAATAGTTATCTATATGATTATCTCAAAGCTAGGTCATCCAATGAATTTGTTCCATTAACAAGCATCCATGTGTTAACTTTAAGTATCTCAATACTCACGGTTATGAGAACTATCGCCTGATTAAATCAGGAAGTCTAACACATGCTAGTCTTGACGCATTAATGATGTCCTGTCTCATTAATACTATGACTAGGGACTATTTAAGTACTAACACCATCCAGTGTAGTAGGAATCTCATATCATGATTTTATTAATACAGTGTTGTACTAGGGACTTTATCGAACAGTTATATTACTTAATGTAAATAAAAGAAACTGTAAGATAAATAATGTCATTTATTAAAATAAAATTTATCATATACAATGTACCTATGATTGCCTCTATGGCACAACACTAACAAACTTTCACTTGTACTAGAGCCAAACATTCATGTACCTAATACCGAATGACTCTACATGACAATTATGTTTCTTTTGGGATAGTGCTTTTGTAAATGGGTAAGCTATGTTCTCATCCGTGGGAACTCTCTCTATCTTTATTTCCTTAGCCGCTTCAGAAGCGGCTAAGTACTCAGCTTCTGTTGTAGAGTTGGCAATAGTCTCTTGTTTGGAACTTTTCCAACTTATTGCCCCTCCGCACAACGTAGCCGGATTGTGATTTGAAATCATCTTTGTCAGATTGAAAACTGGCATTAGTATACTCATTTATTCTCAAATAACCTTCTCTATATACTAAGAACATATCCTTAGTCCTTTGTAAGTACTTAAGAATATTCTTTACAGCCGCCCAATGACCCTCACTAGGGTCAAATTGGTATCTGCTCGTCAAATTGAGAGCACAAGATACATCAGGTCTAGTACATATCATAGCATACATGATAGATCCAACTGTCGAGGCATATGGAATGTTACTCATGTGATCCCTTTCAACTTGTATCGTGGAAGACATTGACTTTAAAAGGCTTACACCATGTGACATGGGTAAGAATCCTTTTTGAATTAATCCATGCTAAACCTCTTTAGCATTTTATCTATGTATGTGGACAGTGTAAGACCAAGCAACTTTTCGGATCTATTTTTATATATCCTTATTCCAAGAATATAGGTTGCTTTTCCAAGGTTTTTCATGGAGAATTGTTTGGACAACCAAATTTTAACCGTTTGCAAGACAGGTATATCATTTTCTTTTAGCAATATGTCATCTACATAAAGCAGTAAGAAAACGATTGCACTCCCACTAACCTTTTTGTATACACAAAGCTCATCCATATTTTGAATGAAACCAAACTCTTTGATTGTTTCATCAGAATGGATATTCCAACTTCTAGAAGCTTGCTTAAGTCCATAAATGGACCTTTGCAGCTTGCACACCTTTGTGCTATCACTGGACGTGAAACCCTTAGGTTGTGTCATATACACTTCCTCAGTCAGATTTCCATTTAGGAAAGTTGTTTTCATAACCATTTGGCAAATCTTATAATCATGATGAGCAGCAATGGCTAGGAGTGTCCTAATGGATTTTAACATAGCTACTGGCGAGAAGGTTTCATCATAGTCAATACCATGTTGTTGACGATAACCCTTTACCACTAGTCGTGCTTTATGGGTAACTAAGTTACTATCCATGTCTGTTTTCTTCTTAAAAACCCACTTGCACCCCATAGGTTTAATTCCTTTAGGTGGATCAACTAAAGTCCATACTTGGTTGTCATACATGGAATCCATCTCTGACTTCATGGCCTCAAGCCATTTGCCAGATTCTGAACTATTCAAAACATCTTTGTAGGTAGTAAGCTCATCTTCATCTATGAGTAATACGTCATTGTGGTCACTAATGAGAAATCCATATCTCTTAGGTGCCACACGTATCCTACTAGATCTACGAGGTTCTTGTGTATTAGAAGGTTCATCTATTCTCTCAATAGATGTGGGGTTAGACGGTTGATCCTCGTTTGTTTGATCTTCATGAACTTCACTAAGTTCAATCTTACTCCTACTGTCCTATTTGAGCATGTGCTCATTCTCTAAGAAGACGGTATGCTTAGAAACAAACAATTTGATTTCAGAGGATAAAAAGAAGTAATATCCGAATGATTCTTTCGGATATCCCACAAACAAATATTTGTTAGACTTACTATCAAGTTTATCTGACTGTGGCCTTTTAACAAAGGCAGGACAACCCCATATTCGCAAGTGAGATAACTTTGGTCTCTTACCAAAGAACATCTCAAATGGGGTAGTATCAACCGATTTTGTCGGAACTCTATTTAGTATATAAACAGAAGTTTCTAGTGCATACCCCCAAAACGATTTTGGTAGGTCTGAAGAAGCCATCATGGTTCGTACCATGTCCAGAATGGTGCAATTCCTTCTCTCAAATACATCGTTTTGCTGAGGTGTATGTGGTGGAGTCCATTAAGATAATATCTCTTTATCTTTAAGATAACTCAGAAACTCTCAACTCAAGAATTCTCCTCCTTGATCAGATCTTAGAGTCTTTATGCTTTTGCTAAGTTGTTTCTCTATTTCATTCTTGATGTCTTTGAACCTTCCAAGGGCCTCAGATTTGTATTTCATTAAATACAAATACCCATATCGTGAGAAGTTATCGAAAAAGGTTATGAAATAGTTGTAACCTCCTCTTGCTTTTATTGACATTGGGCCACATACATCAGAATGTATGAGTTCTAATAACTCCTTGGCCCATTCTCTTTTTCCTAGAAAATGAGTTTTAGTCATTTTACCTAGTAAACAAGACTTACATGTGCCATATGATTCATAATTAAATGACCCTAGGTCACCAAGCTTGTGTAACTTAGAAACACGATTTTCATTTACATGGCCCAAATGACAATACTATAAGTAAGAGGTGTTAGAGTTATCCATTTCAGGTTTCTTATTATTTATATTGAGAATTAGATTATCCAAGTCTAGAACATATAAACCATTAACCAGAGTTGCTGAACTATAGTGAATATTATTTAAAGAAAAAGAACAACATTTATTCTTAAATATCAAATGAAATCCACATAAGTCTAAACACGTAACTGAGATAATGTTTTTCATTAAAATAGGTACATAATAATAGTTTTGCAGTTCTAGAATTAATCCCGAAGGTAGGTTCAGCTCGTATATCCCCACAGCAAGTGCAGCAACCTTTGCCCCATTTGCTGTACGTAGGTTCGCGTTGCCTTTCTCTAGCCTTCTACTGCTCTTTAGTCCTTACAAGTTGTTGCACAAATGAGATCCACACCCGGTATCTAATACCCATATCTCATTTCTAAAGGCAGTATTTATCTCAATTATAAACATACCCGGAGTAGAAGTAGAAGTGCTTGTAAGCTTCTCCTTCTACTTCTTATCCTTAATAGTCTCCAAGTAAGCTTTGCAGTTGCACCTCCAGTGGTCCATCTTACTACAATGATGGCATGGGCCCTTAGTAGTTGCGTCCTTCTTGTTCACACCATCTTTGGGCTTTATGGGAGCTTTCTTCTTCTTCTTTTGAACTTTCTTCTTAGAAGAGGAAGATTCTACCATTAAAACTGCATTGGAATTCTTCTTCATGGAGGACTCTGCAGTTTTGAGGAGATTGATCAACTCCAGAATGGTGGACTCAATCTTATTCATCTGATAGTTAATCACAAATTGTGAGAAACTATTAGGCAAAGATTGTAGAATTAAGTCAACACTTAAGTCATGATCTATTGCAAACCCAAGAGATCCAAGCTTCTCTATTAAGTCCAGCATCTTTAGCCCATGAGTGGCCACAGAAGAACCCTCTGCTATTTTGCAATGGAATAGTTGCTTCGAGATCTCGTATCTCTCAGTTCTGGCTTGGGCATCAAACAGCTCTCGAAGATGTAAAATGATCGATTGAGCATCCATATGCTCGTGCTATTTTTGCAACTCAGGAGTCATAAATGCCAGCATAATACATGATGTTGTATCACTATCTTCCCTGTGCCTCTTGTGGACAGCATGCTCATCAGCATGAGCATCTTGGGCTGGTGGTAGTGGAATAGGAGCATCTAGCACGTAGAGCAACTTTTTCGATTTGAGAACGATTCTCAAATTTCTATACCAGTTAAGATAGTTTGATTCGGTTAACTTATTGGTTTCCAAGATGCTACGTAAGTTTAGGTTTGTTGACATGATGCAAGTGACCTAGATGTAAAGATAGAGAGCATTAGCTACTTGTATATGCACATGATATACAAATAATTAGGACTTTAATTAAGCACATTTTTACTCCACTATTTTACTCAAACCAATAGCCCCCACTACTGATTCGGGAAAGCCCGTTGGAAGCTTTTTTAGTGGACCGATATCCAAATTCCTCTAAAATAACCTTGGATTTGTCCGACAAGCCACCCTTGAGTTCATTGGTAGGTATCCAATACCAATTACATCGTATGTAACTACCAGATTATTGTGTGATTAACAGCTTTTAATCTTAAAGCCTTTTGGGCTACCATAACTTTTTCACTAAATTTCTTTATACTTAAGTTTGCCCAACCGGGATAAATAATTTAGTTAAACCCGACTTATTAATCAGGAATTTAATTCCATAGCTTGAACATGCCCAATGTCAAGTAAGCTTGGGTTTGCCTAACAACCTGGTTTCGAAAAAGGACTCTCGTTCTTACTATATTAGAAACATCAAGTTCTCACAATTACAACTTGGACCACAAATTATAACTAATTATAATTTGTCCACAACAACTTTTCTTTCTCTCAATCAACCCCACTATGTTATCAAATAACATCTTAAGTATTTAATCATCTATTGTGTGTGACCTATTAAGTTTCCCAGTCAATTGGTAGTGAACATGAATTAATCTAAACGTCTTTGAGATTAATAATCCATAATTAATTAGAATTAATCATCTTAATTCTAATCATGATTGGTTTGTTAATTCATCAATTAATAAACCCATATTCCCAGATCATGAGCGGTATCTAGCAACACATCATGACCATCCAAGAGTCCAGGAAGTCAAGTAGCTTGACATGAACCCTTCAATAACAAACTTCAGTGCAATTAACTCCTTTCACCATACAATATCTCATTCGATTTGGAGTAAGGAATTAGTGCCAACTCCCTCCAGAAATAATTTTGGCCTGAATACAATAGTACTTGTACTAGGAACCCACTACTCTAGATGTGTATCAATTGGAACTATTTTCAATACACAATCACCTTGGCCAAGGATTTCTCGAGTAGTAATTCCTATAAGTGGCCGTGAGATATTCGCCCATACTATTAGGAGTGGTGAATCCTTTATTGACCCTCTCAACTACTTTTGTTTACCTCACAATGTACCCAATATCCATCCCATAGGCGGCCCTTGATCGAGCTCCGGAGATTGAAATCAAAGTACAAAGCTCAGCAAACAAAGTACCTTGGAGATTTTAAGTCTAAGGATACGTGCACGTTTGCTATATTGAGATTATATCACTGGCACTAAATAGTTATCCATGTTATTATCTTAAAGCTAGGTCATCTAATGAACTTGTTCCATTAACAAGCATCCATGTGTTAACTTTGAGTATCTCAATACTCACGGTTATGAGAACCACCGCCTGATCAAATCAGGAAGTTTAACATATGCTAGTCTTAACGCATTAATAATGTCCTGTCTCATTAATACTATGACTATGGACTATTTAAGTACTAACACTATCCAGTGTAGTAGGAATCTTATATCATGATCTCTATCATGATTTCCTTAACATAATATTGTACTAGGGATTTTATTGAACTGTTATATTACTTAAAGTAAATAAAAGAAACTGTAAGATAAATAATGCCTTTTATTAAAATAAAATGTGTCATATACAATGTATTAGTGATTGCCTCTAGGGCACAACACTAACACAAACTATATACAAAATTTTGTAAGTGTGAGTCTTGGCTTCAAGAAGTAGCATTCTTAGGACATGTGATATCTAAAGTCACGAGTACAGTAGATCCTGCAAAAGTTAAAGCAGTGATGAACTGGAAACGACTTGAGATTCCGATTGAATACGATGTTTCTTGGGATTTTTAGGATATTATCGGAGATTTACTGAGAAATTTTCTAAGATTACTTTACTGTGAGTCAACTCACCTAAAAGAAAGTTTCTTATGTTGGATTGGAAAATGTGAGGGAAAATTCTAGGAGTTGAGAAAAGGATTAAGCTCTGCTCCTATTTTAACATTGGCAATGATGGACAAGCCTTATGTGGAGTACATAGATGTTTCAAAGGAAGGATTCGGAGGAGTATTGATATAGGAGAGAAAGTTGATAGCTTATATTTTTAGGAAATGGAAACCTTATGAGGAGAATTACATTATACATGATTTCGAGTTAGTTGCTATTGTATTTGTCCTTTTGGAGTGGAGACATTATTTATGTGGGGTTGAGTTCGAAATTTTCACCGACCACAAAAGTTTGAGGTATGCTTTTACTCAAAAGGATTTGAACACAAGGCAAAGTTGATAAGTGGAATTTTTGGAAGGATTTTAATGTCCAATTAAATATCATTCTGGAAAAACAAACATAGTAGTAAATGCCCTTAGTAGGAAGGCAAATTTATTAGCTCTTCAGACTTTACAAATTCTGGAATTAGAAGTGTTTGCAGCAGATAGAGAAATAAGGATAAGTAATACTTCTATTCAACCTGCCTTCCTACAACAGTTGAAGAGAGAGAAAGATAAATATGAAGAGTGCAAAAGTTAGTGCAGAAGGAGGAGAACACAGGAGGAGATGAGTTCTGAAAGGACAATGATGGGATTAATTGCTACTGGGGTCGGTATTGTATTCTGAAATAATATGCGATGAGATAAGATGTTTTAGCAGAGGCACTTTGGAGTAAGTATACCATGCATCCAGGAGCCGTAAAGATGTATCAGAACCTAAAATGGCATTATTGGTGGATTAGTACGAAAAAGGACAATTCAAACTTTGTAACACGATGTTTAATTTGTCAGTAAAGGAAAGCCAATCAACAACGGCCTAGAGGGTTATAATCATTATTTACTCCATCGTGGAAATGTGATGAAATTACTATAGACCTCATTACAGGATTACTTATGATAGTAGAGCGGCGAGATACTATTTCGGTGATAATGGATCGACTAACTAAGTCTGCTCATTTCATTCCTATTAATTAACGGAATTCCTTAGAGAAGTTAAGCGAAATCTATATGGTGGAAGTAATCAGATTGCATAAGTATCCTCTAGTATTGTGTCAGATCAAGATCCTAGATTTACCTCAAAGTTTTGGACTAAGCTGCATTAGAGGTATGAGACCATAATAAAGTTCAGCATAGCAGCGCACCTACATGCGTATGGACAGACAGAATGAGTGAATGGAATTTTGGAAGATATGTTCTGGGCTTGCGTTTTGAAGTTTGGAATTAAGTAGATTGATAATTTAGGATTTGCAAAATTCATATACAATAATAGTTATCAATTAACAATTGGAATGGTCCCATTTGAAGTTCTTTATGGAAGGAAATGAAGTCCATAAAGAAGAATGGGTGAACAGGATGCTTTGGGTCTTGAAAAAGTTCGACACGCTGTGAAGATGATTAACATCAAGTTGGAGGCAGTTCAGAGTAGACAAAAAAGGCATACGAATCGACGTAAGAGAGATTTGAAATTTGTAGAATGAGATCATGTATTCTTAAAGTTGGCTCCATAACGATAATTGGGTTTCAAAGAACAAGAAAAGACGCTGGACCGTTCCCTATTATTGAGAGGATTGGGAAAGTAGCCTATCGATTTGGAGTTACCAGTAGAACTTCAAGTTATTCATAGCATGTTTTATGTACCCCAACTTCAAAAGTATGTGGCTGATCCTGCCCACATTTTGAATGAAGAACCCATTGAGTTGACTCTACTTGAATAATGAGGAAAAGCTTATTAAGATCGTGAAGTATGCGGAAAAGGAATTGCGGAATGAGAAATTTTCACTTGTACAAGTATCGTGGAATCATCATGCTGTGTAAGATGCAACTTGGGAAAACGAAAGCAAGGATGTTGAAAAATTATCCAGATCTAATCCAAGTGTAGGAAAAATTTCGAGGAGTAGAGAATGTAACACCCCACCTTTTTACTTTTGATTGGCTACTATTTGGAATAGGATGAGAATTTGTACTGATGGCCAGAACAAAAGTTGATCGGCGTAATAAGACGAATATTTTGGTGGAATAATATGTTGTCGGGACCCAGATGTAATTATTGAATTTGTTCTACCCGTACCCTAAATTTTCGAAAAGCTATTATTATTAACAAAATAAGAATTTAAGGGTACAATGAAAAGAGAAATTGATCAGTGCAATGAAATGCATATTTTGGTGCGAATTATGCTACTCGGGGTATTGGGGGCATTTTCATCATTTTGATCGCTCCTGTGACTTTGACCACAAATTTGACCAAGTATAGAGAGAATTGAAGAATTTAAGTGTTACCAATGGATTCAGTGGAATTTTTTAGGTTGAATATTGAAATAAAATATTTTTCCGTATCGGACCCGATTTTGGTTGTTTCTGAAGAAAATAGAAAATAGCAATTAAAAATGGACGTGTGGCATTGTGTGAATGGTGGATGAAAACAAGTGTTAAAATACCATTGGGGAAGTAAAAATATTTGTGGGATTATTAAATTGCAAAAGCTTATTGAATAAGCTTAAGAATTATCCATTTAAATTAAATCCACCAATAGGAATTTAGCTTTAAAATGGATAGCCCACAATGTAATTAATGGTGGTTGACTTTGGACACTAGAATGGTGGTGGAAGGGCTATAAAACAGCCAAAAATTCGTCCAAGAGAAGAACAAAAGGAAGGAGAGGAAGAAAAGAAAGGAAAAGGAAAGAAAAGCTAGAAAAAAATAGAGAAAAATGGGAAAAGTGAGAGAATAAGAGTTCTTGGAGAGAACAAAGGAAACTTGAATCATTTTTCAGCCAAATCAAGCTACAAACAAGGTAAGCATTCAAACTTCAAGAATTAAAGTTTTAGATTAAAGCATGAGGATTACTTTCATATAAATTTTGTTGGTAAAGTTATGCTATTTATGATTTTTTCTCAAGAATTCAAGTTTGTTTATGAGGTTGTGTGTGTGTTGGTTGGTGAGGAGGATTTTATGCTATGTTTTATATGGTGATTAAAGATGTTTTCATGACAATTTTATTGGTGGATCATGGCTGCAAAAGAATCATGTGAAATAGGAAGGAAAGCTAGACTAATTGTTAAAGGAAAATGAATAGTTATTGTTGTTGTTTGAGAATGTTAAATTTGGTAATGGAAAATATGGTTTACAGAGCTAAATATGTCTGAAAATCAAAGGTATGAAGGTTTTTTTAGTAACATTTGAGGAGGATTAAGTGATATATAAGTGTTTGGATTGAATGAGAATAAAGGAAAACATGAATATTGAAATTGAGGTAAAACTATTGGGGCTGTTTTGGCCCAGTACTGTGCCTTAGAAACTAGAATTCTGGAAAAGGGCTTATATAGAATGAAACTTAAGAGTCTTACAGTCATTTTGGTATATCATAGAGGCAAAACAGAGTTGTGGATTGAAAGGTATGTCCAAAACAAAATCATGTGTCAAAGTTGAAAATTTTCAGAATTTTGCTTGGAACATGGACGAATTTAAGGATGATTAATTGTGTAATTTTGGATGAAATAATTGGAGAAATATGAATTGAATCCCTTGCTTATGAAGGGACAAAGGATGTGGAAAAATAAAAATGAAAGAATCGAACAAACGACAAAAAAACGACGTGAACGAAAGTTGAACATTTTCCTTAACCGTTGGCCTTGTCGGCTAAACATCGGTTGAACGTCAGATAACTGTCGGGCACATCGATTAGACGCCGACTACCCGTCGGGCACGTTGGCTAACCGACGGCTATTTTTCAGCCGAACACGATTTGACCCGAAAACGATGTTTGGTGTGGATTTGTCGGTAAACGATCAACGCAACGTTGAAAACGGTGGAAACGATAGTTGAACAGGTGTATACGGAAATAGTTTAGTTAGGACACGAGATGAGTCCCTTTGATTTCTAAAACCTTTTAAAATCTAGTGTGCTTTACTTTTCCATAAAATGCTATGTTTTATACCGTTTTGGAAATCCCTAAATATGTTTAAGGTTTATCTGAGCAAGAATTATTTTATGCCGTTTTGGGCTCGATTGAACATCATAATTAGCTTGGAAACCTTATTGGGTGATTAAAGTATGAATTTTGTGAATTTAGTCCTTTTTGGATTAAATATTTGGAATTTTCCGAAAATGGTAAACTTTAGAATCGGGTATTCATAAATTAACCGGAATGCCCTTATTGGAACATTTTTATGGAAATTTGTTGGAAGCTTTGAATTTAATCCTCTTTTGGGATTAGAATTCTAGATTTCTTAAAATGAGTTCCTTTTGGAATTGGGTATTTGGAAAATGATCCAAATGCCCTTATTGGAATGTTTTATGAGAACCTTTGGAATCGGGTATTCGATAAATGACCGAAATATCCTTATTGGAACTCTTGTGAACATTTTTTCAAATCAGGTAAGGGTAAAATAATCCGAATACCCTCGGAAAGTCTTTTGGAATCGGGTATGGGTAAAATGACTTGAATACTCTTAAAAATGACTTTTGTGATCAAGTATGGGGAAATGACTCGGATACTCTTGGAAACATGTTTTGATGTGTGAATAAAACTCTTTATCCTGTTTTAACATGATTTTGGAAAATGATCTCTTGTGATGAGATTGATTTTTGAAAAATGATCTTTTGATCCTTGAAATTATTTTATTGGCCTGATGTGCCATGGAATGAATTGATTGGCTCTGCGGAGCCTATGTGAATGATGATCTAACTTATGAGTCAGTGGGATCAAATTTTGAAAAATGTTTTTTTGCCCAAAAAATATTTTGATTTGAAAATTCTACGGGATCAGATAACCCCTTGGCCTGATCAGTCAGACGGGGTTGGTATTGTTAATTTTGTGTACTCAGCAAGGACTTTGATCTTTGTACTAGCTCATGTTAGAGATAGACGACCCCAAGTAACCTAGCTAGTTCTGGGGATTGTCTTACTCCAAACAGGGCGACAGGACATTGAGCTAAGTCGTCCTAGATAGCCATTTAGCACCTTGCGATTGCCGCATCTGCGAATGCTTCTTATTTTAAGTCATTTGCTGGATGCTGTGCGGGGTCACTCGGTGCATTTGACTCCTTGTCGTCTCGATGATGATTGACGTTAGGATTGGGACCCCTGGCTTATAGTGACAAGTAAAATATTTTGTGTTGCGGTACACTAGGTATGCTGCGGTATATCTGAGCAGAAGTACGCTGCAATGTACTTATTTCGGTGATGAAAGGTTAATACTGGTGACTGCAGTCTCAGTACAATGTTACATGGTGCCGAAGGCAAGAACTGCAGGACTTGTATGTGGATACATGCCGACTTTTTATTGGAGAAGTGCTTGTGATTTGAAAATTAGGGCCATGATTTGAAATTGAAATATAGTTTTTCAAAAATGATTCAATTCTAAATAAACTCTTCGTTAAACAAATGATATGCTATTCCACAAAATGTTTTGTGTACTCTACCTCTTTGATAAAGCACTAGCACACACGGGACTCACTAGGTAATTTTTCACTCACACGTGTCTTTTATCTTACCTTTTTCTAGATCTAGAGTTGAGCGGACCTACGAATAAAGGATGATACCAAAATGACAGCAGAATAGGTCCGGACATTTCCTTTTTAGATAATTTACCTTATTATTGATATTGAATGAAATTTTCATGTATGAGATTCTTTATTATTTATGTGCACGCGACCATCAGTATGGGTTGTTGTATGGATCTGGAAGTTACATATTCTGTTAGTTTTCGTTATAAAGACCCCTTATCTAGGTAACTGGACGGGGCAACATCCGATGTTGATATGCTTCCGCTATTACCTTTAGTAGGGGTGTGACAGTTAGCCGATGTTCAACCGACGGTTAGCCGACATTTAAGAAAAATGTTCCACTTTTGTTGACATTATTTTTTCGTCGTTTGATCAATTATTTCATTTTCCTTTTCCAATATCCTTCCTCCCTTCATAAACAAGGGATTCACTTCATATTTCCTATTTATTTCATCCCAAACACATAATTAATCATCCTTAAGTTCATCCATTTTCAGACTCATTTTTCTGGAATATCACTAATTAACATATGATTTGTTTTTTTTTTTTTTTGCACATAACTTTAATCCACAACTCCGATTTGGCTCTATGATATACCAAAATGACCGTAAGATCCTTAACTTTAATTCTGTATTTGCCTTTTTCAAAGTTCTGGTTCCCGTGTCATTTTACTCAGCAAAAATAACCCCAATAGTTTTGTCTCAATTTCACTATTCATGCTTTCTTTTGTTTTCCTTTAGCCTTTAGCACCTTGGAGCCATTAATGCATTTAATCCTCCTTCAAATCATCTTTAATTCTGAATTTCTAGACTTCCAGTAGCTCACAAAAGTCACACTTATTCAACACAAATTCGTGTCTTCTAATCAAAAGCTAGTTTGAACCATTTCTCCAACCAAATAAATTCCACTTTTATTCTACTTTGATCATCACCCCTTCAACCGAAATTAAGCCTTCAAGCTACTATAATTATCAGTTCTTCCTCACATAAAATATCATTCAAAGGCCCTTAGGCAGCTGGCACATATACAAGAATATATAAAGTTCATACACAAAAGTTCACAAAGCCTAGCTTTGATTCGGAATCAATACATGAAAGTCATGTTTTTATGTTAAAATTCATATCATCATAATCATCATTTACCCAAAAACAACTATAATTCAATCAAGGTAGGGTTTTACCTTGTATTTGAGGCTATTTGGTGTGATTTGCTCCAAGAACACCAAAGCTTCACCTACTACAACAAGAACACACACTAGCTAGCCTTTTTGTTTTCTCTTGGTTTTTCCTTCTCTTGGCTGCCAAAATTTAGGTTGTTTAATAGCCCTTTTCCACCGGCATTCACCCTCAAATCTTGGCCCTTCATTTATTATTTTGGTTTAATTGAATAGTGGATATATTTAAGTGTGTTCCAATTGGATTTTTACACACCAACCACTTTTCCTCCACAAAATTTTTCTTTTTTTCTTCTTGCATGGCTGCTGACTTCTTGGCCTAATTTCAGCCATTCAATCACCTTTTCTTGGTCTATGTATTAACCAATCAAAATGCACAAGACTTTAATCAAACGGCCCACAAAATGATGTGTTCCAATTATAAATTTACACGTCATTCTTCATTTATTTTGTATTTCTTTAATTCCATGTGTCTTGCATGAACTCTTCATGCAACCTTTCTTAAATTGACACATGTCCATGGGCTACCACTCACAAAATGCCACATGCACCATTTTTAACCGCGATTTCCCATTTTATTCAGAAATGACCAAAATCGGGTCCGTAATGGAAAAATATTTTATTTCATCATTCAACTTCAAAAATTCCACTGAATTCATTCGTAACACTTAAATTCTTCAATTCCTTCTCTAATTGGTCAAATTTACGGTCAAATTCGCGGGTGCGGTCAAAATGACAAAAATGCCCCCGATATCTTGGGTAGCATAATTCACACAAAAAATGTGCGTTTCATTGTACTGATCAATTTCTCTTTTTAGAGTACCCTACAATTCTTTTTTTTAAATAATAATAGCCTTCCAAAAATTTCGGGTACGGGTAGAACAAATCGAATAATTACATCTAGGTCCCGACAAGATATAATTATACCAAAAAAATTCGTCTCATTATATTGATCATCTTTTGTTCTAGACATTGATATAAATTCTCATTCTATAACAAATAGTAGGCAATTGAAAGTAAAAGGTGGGGTGTTACATTCTCCCCTCCTCACAAAAAATTTTGTCCTCGAAATTGGCTTACTCTTGATATAAACTTGGGTACTTTTTTAACATCTTCGCTTTCGTTTTCCTAAGTTGCATCTTACACAAGATAATGATTCCACAATTCTTGTACAAGTGGAATTTTCTCATTCCGCAATTCTTATTCAGCGTACTCTAAGATCTTAATAGGCTTTTTCTTATTCTTCAAGCTTAGAGTCATCTTAATGGATTTTTCATTCAAAATGTGGGAAAGATCAGCCACAAACTTTCGAAGTTGGGGTACATAAAACACGCTGTGAATAACTTGAAGTTCAACTAGTAACTCCAATTGATAGGCTACTTTCCCAATCCTCTCGACAATAGGGAATCATCCAGTGTACCTAAATGCCAATTTCTTTTCTTGTTCTTTGGTTCCCAATGGTTGTTGTGGAGCCAACTTTGAGAGTACATGATCCCTTTCAGTAAATTCCAAATCTTTCCTATGTCGATCCGCATAACTTTTTTGTCTACTCTGAACTACTTCTAACCTGGTTTTGTTCATCTCTACAGCCTATCGGACCTTTTTCAAGATCGAAAGTATCTTGTTTGCCCGTTCTCCGTCCTAAATTTTTCCAATATAATTGGGACTGACATTTTCTTCCATATAAAGCTTCAAATGGGGCCATTCCAATTCGTATGCAAATTCTGCACACACTAAATTATCAATCCACTTAGTTCCAAAATCCAAGGCACTGGTCCTCAACATGTCTTTCAAAGCTCTATTCACTTGTTTTGTCTGTTTGTCTATCCGTATGTAGGTGCACTACTATGCTGAACTTTAATATGGCCCATACCTCTATTGCAGTGTAGTCCAAAAGTTTGAGGTAAATCTAAGATCTCCATCTGACATAATACTAGAGGATACTCATGAAGTCTGATTACTTCCTTTATATAGATTTCACTTAACTTCTCTAGGGAATTCGTTAATTAATAGGAATGAAATGAGCAGACTTAGTTAATCGATCAATTATCACCCAAATAGTATCTCGCCGCTCTACTATCATAGGTAATCCTATAATGAGGTCTATAGTAATTTCAACCTATTTCCACGATGGAGTAGATAATGGTTGTAACTTTCCAGACTGTTGTTAATTGGCTTTTCTTTAGTGACAAATTAAACATCGAGTTACAAGGTCTGAATTGTCCTTCTTCATACTAATCTACTAATAATGCCATTTTAGGTTCTGATACATCTTTACGGCTCCTGGATGCATGGTATACTTACTCCAAGGTGCCTCCGTTAGAACATCTTATCTCATCGCATATTATTTTAGAATACAATGCCGACCCCGGTAGCAATTAATCCTATCATTGTCCTTTTGGAACTCATTTTCTCTTGTATTCGCCTCCTCCTACACTAACTTTTGCACACTTCATCTTTATCTTACTTTCTTTTCAACTATTGTAGGAAGGCAGGTTGAATGGAAGTATTACTTCTCCTTATTTCTCCGTCTACTACAAATACTTCTAATTTTGGAATTTGTAACGTCCGAAGAGCTGATAAATTCACCTTCCTACTAAGGGCATTTACAACTGTGTTTGCTTTCCCAGGATGATATTTAATTGGACATTGAAATCATTCCAAAAATTCCATCCATCAACTTTACCTTATGTTCAAATCCTTTTGAGTAAAAACATACTTCAAACTTTTGTGGTCGCTGAAGATTTCTAACTCAGCCCCACACAAATAATGTCTCCACTCCTTAAGGGCAAACACAATAGCAACTAACTCCAAATCATGTATAATGTAATTTTCCTCATGAGGTTTCTATTTCCTAAAGACATAAGCTATCACCTTTCTCTCCTGCATCAATACTCCTCCTAATCCTTCATTTGACATATGTGTGTACTCCTCATAGGGTTTGTCCATCATTGGCAATGTTAAAATAAGAGCAGAGCTTAATCCTTTTCTCAACTCCTGGAATTTTCCCTCACATTTCCCCGTCCAAACATAAGTTTCTTTTGGGAGAGTCGACTCAAAGTAAAGTTAGCTTAGAAAATTTCTCAGTAAATCTCTGATAATATCCAAATTCCAAAAAACATCGTATTCAATCGGAATTTCAGGACGTTTCCAATTTGTCATTGCTTCGACTTTTGATGGATCTATTGTACTCGCGACTTTGGATATCACATATCCCAATAATGCTACTTCTTGTAGCCAAGACTTACACTTGCAAAATTTTGTATATAGTTTTGTCTCCCTTCACTTTCCTAATGTTGTCTGAAGATTATTGTTCATGTTCTTGGGGATCTTTGGAGCACACCAGAATATCATCTATGAATATAGCCTCAAAACTAGGCTGAAATGTCTGGTGCATTAGATCTATGAAACAGTAGGGATTAGTGACACCAAAGGGGCCTTACTACAAGCACAAAAGGTCCATATAGTGTTAAATGCAATTTCCAGTATTTTTTCTTCCTGAATCCGAACTTACTAATATCCTTGCCTCAAGTCTAACTCTGAGAATCATCCTGCTTTTTGTAACCGATCAAACAATTCATCAATCATGGGTAATGGATATTTATTCTTTATCATTACTGCATTTAACCTCACAAATCTATATACATCCGTGGCGACTCATCTTTCTTTCTAACAAACAAGATAGGTACTCCCCAAGGTGAAGTACTAGGCCGAATGAATTCTTACTCCATTAATTCCTGTACTTATTTCTTAAGCACCTACAATTCTGTAGGTGCCATTCAATAAGGAGTTCTTGAATACTTATTCATAACAAGAACTTCTTCTGGTTTCTTAACCCTTCATGGCTTATTAATTACATAGGCCAAGTACCCAATACACTCTTTTTTTTTTTATTAATTATCTTCCAGGCCTTGAGTCCTTTTATGCAAGTATTACTTTTCCTCCCTGCCTCGTCTACAATTTCCAATATAGGTTTCCCAGGCTGACGGAATTGTACTATTTTATGTCTAGAGTTAACTTGATTATGATGTTGCGATAGCCAGTCCATGCCCAAGATAGCATATTAGTCTTCTATGGGCAGACATATCAAATCTCCTCCAAAATTTCATTTCCTACCAAGATCTTACATTCCTTATGTACTTTCTCACTATTCATTTACTTTCCTAATGGGGTACTGACAAGCATTTCTTATGAAGTTTCTTTTCCCTTTTTATCCCCATAACGGCAAGAAATACATCGGCAACAAAGCAATGTGTAGAACCGGGATCTACCAATACTTTAGCATCATGATTTAAAGCTAAAGAGTGTAACTTTCACTACTGTGACTTGATGATCCATCTTCTTCAATACAACCACTCAAGTATTTACTTGGTTTTGCAGATCCGGCTCTAGGGGTAGAAGCTTATCTAGATTCTCTCTTTCTAGTCCTGATCTCTACTCCTGATTGTTTTTTCCTGGTCGACTTCATCCTCTTATCCTTCAGAGGTGAGGGTATTTGAAACTCTTATGCCCTTCCTTCCTACAGTTAAAGCATCTAAAAGAGGATTATCCTCCAGTTGGGCCTCCCCTCCTCTTCATCTTTCCTTTCTTCTACCATCGAGGTCCTCCAAATCTTTTCTGACTTTGATAGGGGCTAAATTACTCATATTTTTTCTAGTTATTTGAGGTTCATTTGTAATACATTTTGTTCAATAACTAGTCATATTCTTTCATATTTGAGATTTTACCCTTGGAAAGGTATTTTGTTCTTTATTTCAGATTTTTAGGGTAAAACGAAATAAAAACGTTGCAAAATAGAGGAAAGGCGGTGCTGGCTAGGACCCTAGAACCGGTGCTAGCCGTGCATTGTTGAAATGAACTTCGAAGCGACGAAAAAATTATTGGAACAGAGCAGAATAGAACCAAGGCGGCGCCGGTTGTGAAGCTGGAACCGGCGCCGGCTGCATTTTGAAACACATTGTGCAAAATTTGGAGAAAGATCGGTGAACAAGTGGAGGAACAGAACACAACCGGCACCGGCTCTAAGAGCCAAGGCGGCGCCAGCTGTGGCCTGAAGTTAAGGCGGTGCTATGATTTTTCTACGCGATTTTTGGTAATCTGAGGAGTTTTAGTATTTTCCAACTTCTACTCGGCCAAGAACACTTTACCTACGAGCTTAGGCACTTCTTAAGCCTAAAAATAGAGGGGAAACACAAGGGAAAATGGGAGAATTCATTGATTATCATAGAAAATTACTCAATCCAAGGAGGAATTCTTCAAGTTCAAGAAGGGTTGTGCAAGAAGGTCTTTAAAGGAAGAAGAAGGAAGCTTGTTTATGAGTTCTTTCTTTTACTTTATTTTCTTTTTCTTGAACAATGATATGTTAATTTTTTTTATTGTAATTTGACATTGTTTTAGATATTCATGATATTTAGAGTTATTTGATCTTTTGACTAATTGATTGTTCTTCTTGGTATTTAATTACTTGTGCTGATTACGAGATTGGTTGGTTGTTACTTTCTAATGATTTGCTTGAAAAAGGGGTTGATGGTAGTTCAATTGATTGGTTTCATATTTGTTGTCTCTTAACTTGCTTGAAAAAATGGGTTAATTGCTAAGAACTAGTAATTAAAGGTTAATTGATGTCTGCTAGAATATGGATTCATTGGTTAGTTTCATGTTTTAAGTTTGCCAAAATATGAAAATTTAATCAAGGATTGTGTTCAATGAATCTTTTGGGCAAGATTGGTTGAGACAGAACATGTGATACTAAGTTACCTAGAAGATAGGGATTTATGGATTGAAAAAGAAGTGAGTCTATCTTAATCCTTCATGATGCCAAGGGAATAATTAGTTATGATAATGATTGAGTTCTTTAAGATCATGTTTGTCTAAACAATGGTTTAAATTTCATACTTCTCCATCCTTGACATGTATATATTTTGATTTTGATTTTGATTTATTTTTCACTTTATTGAGTCGGTTAAACAAAAAAAGAAAGGTGACTAATGTTTACTTGTTCCTGGAGGATCGACACTCATTTGAACCCTATGCTCAGTTAATGATAAGTACGCTTGCTCATATGTGTGATTTGGGTTGAATGTTTTAATTTAAACTTGATTAGGAATGTGGTTAGTTTTTGAATGATTTTTATGCTTAAGTCCGAACACATCAAGTTTTTGGCGCCATTGCCGGGGAACAATAGCATGAAAGCTTGTATTTTGTTGATTTAACCATCTAAATATGTAAATATGTAAATATGTAGATATGTAAGATATGTATAAGTGTTCGCAAAAATTTGCCATCTTTTGTATTTCATTTATTCCTGTACACGCTTGTAACCTAACCTAACCTACTAACTTTGACTATGTTCTGTTTACTAACTTTGTAATCTTGTAGTTTTATTTTTAATCATTAATTATGGATCTAACTTGCTTCTTGTTTTCTTAGGTGTTACCCTTGGTACATGACCCGAAAATCTGAAGGTGAGATAATCGATTTTGACCCTGAAATCGAGAGGACATTATTAAAAATTTACCGGGACAATTCAAAAGAACTTGATCATTGAGATGGATGGTGCTCAATAGAACAATGCTGGGAATAACAGGAGGGTTATGGATGACTTTGTGAAACCCACAATCTTAGGCACAGGCTTGAGTATCACTAGACCTAGGATAGATGCAAATAATTTTGAAATAAAGACCAACATTATCCAAATGGTGCAGAATATGGTTCAATTTGACGGGCTACCTAAAGAGGATCCTAATGCTCACTTAGCTAGTTTTCTTAAGATCGTGATACTTTCAAGATGAATGGTGTTTCTGAAGATTCCATTAGGTTAAGACTTTTTCCTTTTTCCTTGAGAGATAGATCTAAATCTTGGTTTAAGTCTTTACCTACAGGTTCCATCACAACTTGGAATGCCCTAGCTGAAAAATTTTTGGCCAAATATTTTCCCCCAGCTAGGATAGCCAAACTTAGGAATGAAATCTTTGCCTTCCAATAATTAGATTCTGAGCCCTTATATGAAAGTTGGGAGAGATTTAAGGAGATGTTATGAAAATGCCCACACCACGGATTTGAGCTAGGAATGCAAATGCTTATCTTCTTGAATGGCCTCATGTTCGCAACACGGCAAGTGGTGGACTCTTCTGCAGGGGGTTCCATCAATCATAAGACTCTGGAACAGGTATTTGAGCTTATTGAAAATTTAGCTTCTAATAACTATTCTTAGGGAAGTGCAAGGTCAAAAGCTCATATGTAAGGAGTGCACAAAGTGGATTCTGTGGTAGCGTTAGAGGCTAAGGTGGACGTTTTAACTCAAAAGATGGAACAGATGGTGATGACTCAATGCCAGGTTTTAAATGTCAATTGTAATTTCTGTGGATAAGGACACCCCAATCATGAATGCCAAAACCCCATGACCAACACTGCAGCACCTCCAAAACCACCATTGGAAGAGTTGATTGGCCAATTGGTAAGTACCACGGAAACTAAGTTCCAAGGAATCGATGCAATGACAAGGAACTTAGAGGCTTCCATGCGCAATTTGGAAAACCAAATTGGTCAATTAGCCAAACTCTTGGGAGATCGTCAAGTGGGGACATTACCAGGGAATATTGAGGAAAATCCACGGGATCACAGCCGTGGGAAACATTGAAGCAGTCTTACTTTTCTTTACTTTCAGTTTTTGTGATTGAGACAATTTTGTTATTTTTGTTGTTTTGATTAATTAATTAGAGTGCATTATTCAGCATTATTGTATGTTTCGCATTTTTACTTTAAAAAAAAAAAAAGGGGAGAACCGGACAGAACCGAGCCGGTGTCGGCTCTAGGAGCTCGGACCGGTGCCGGTTCCTGTAGGGTGGAGCATACTTTAAGGGCCATTTTGGCCACTTTTCATTCAAAATCTCCATTCTCCCTCTCAAATTCTCTCAAACCCGCACCGACTTCACATTCCTCTCTTCCCAAAAATTTGATTTTGCAAGTCCTAAACACTTCTATAACATCTATTGACTTCTCTTTTGATGATCCTATGGATAAAAACTCTCAAAATCTTTAATTTTTCATAACACCATCACATTCAATCTGCAAGCAAGGAGCTTAGATTTCTACAAAAAGCTTGCATCTTTTGCTTGCCCATGCATACAAGAGCATAAAGGTATGATTTTTATTTCATTCCTACGGTTAAAATGATGGAGATGATTTTTTCTAATTTTAGGGACACTTTTAGCCGAAAATTGGGATTGTGTATGCTAAGATTGAATTGTGCATTACTCCTTGAGCTTCATGAGTTGGACTAGATTAGGAGTAAATGGTTCTTTGATACTTAACTTATGTACATGATCATTCGAGACTTCATGCATATAGCTATGGCTAGAATTGTGGCTATTGGTGATACTTGAGTATATGGAATGTGTATTATTGATCACATGATACCATGATACTGCCTTTATTCACATGATCATGTTCACTAGTATGCTTTGAGGATATCAACACATTTATGCTTTATAGTGAACTTCACATGTATTATGCAGGTTGTGTTGTGTTGATTGAAGATGATTGATTGAATTGGTTGTTGGAGTGGATATATATTAAAGGAGTTTGGGTTTTGTGGATTGTGAGATTAGTTGAGGGTTGTGTGAGATTTGAAGAATATATGTGCAGAGGTAGTAATCATGTTTCAGTCTTTGAGCTTACTTGTTCTCTCTTCCTATTCCCCTATTCCTTACTTGATATCATGTCTAGAGTGAGGGTTTAGTCTTCTAAAAGGGCGAGAACTTCCTCTTCCTCAGCCCCTTCATCTGTTGATCCCTTGTCCCTAAGACCTACTGAGTTTATAGATGCATCTTGTGAGGAATGGTATAGTAAGAGAGCCTCTAATAAGAGTATTGTTGAGCGTACTTTCTCACCCACCTTAGACCGTGCACTCAAATTGGGAATGATGTTTAGATGGCTAGGATAGGGGTCGATAGTACAATTGAAAGAGAAGTATTGTCCCGTGCTTATTAAGGAATTCTATGCTAATATGACGGATAAGGGCAATAAACATCTTCCACATATTGAAACAAGAGTGAAATAAGTTCCTATTGTCATCACTCAAAACCAATTAGTTAACCAATTCTTTCTGACTCGAATTGGGATGTTAGAGGGACTAGATGTGAAACCCCAGTCAAGACCAACCGTAGAGTAAGGGGGTTGGGATGCACATCATGCTTTATTTCATGATTAAACATGTTTTCATATGATTTCTATGTGTTTTGAATTTGATTTTTATTGTCTTGAAGTCTTGTTGGTGAGTGATGTGTGAGAGGGGCAAAATGGTAATTTTTGCCCGAGGTGAAAATAAGGAGATAGCTTGTGGATTGAATAGGAAATAATTTTCCTAGTAGAAATAGCAACAAGAGTTGTTGTGGTTTAGTGGTTAGAGCCTTGGAATTAATTCTTGAGGTCTAAGGTTCAAAGTCCATCATAGAAGCTTTAGCTTGAGTAAATTTTATTTTGCTTGGAAAATGATGGTTTCGGCCATGAGGGCCTAGATCAATGTGGTGATGATGTCCTAGGAGAGACATGTTAGGAGAATTCTCACTTCACTCTTTTGTTCTTCACGAAATGCTTAAAGGGAATTCATTCTCTCTTGATCTTTAGTTTTTCTTAATTTCCAACTCCTTAGCTTGATCAAGGTGTTCTATCATTTTCCTCTCCAGAAAATTCAGTAGAGGACTAAGGTCTTTTAGGATCAAAATGTCCTAGTAAAAGGCTTCTCATGGTTTGGAAAATGTAAATGATTTGTGGGAAAATTCAAGAGGAAAATCCCTCTTGAAAGCTTGCTGAAAATTTTCCTCTAACTTAGTTCATCTACCTTCATGGAATAAGCTGAAATTTTCCAGCTTGTTGTACCTTCAAAAGGTTGAAAATTCTAGCTCACATTCCCTCCCAAATGATACCAGAAAAATGGCCCTTAGGATCAGTTTGAAACCTGAAAGTTTTTGTCCAAATTCGGACTGCACAAGCTGGAGCAAAGCAAGAAAAATTCCTGTACGAAAATCAGCTTTGAGAGCTCCAAACCAAGCTGTTTTCTCCCAGATTTTGTGCAGAACCTTAGCCATGTTTTTCTTCCATAAAGAAGGCTGGAAACCAGCCTTGAATATCCCTGAAATCTCCTTCAAAACTCGCTGCAAATCTGCTGGAAATGGCAGACGAAAATTCTGCCAGAAAATTCCTGTACAGCGAAATTTCTGTGCAGAATTTTTGTCCAGCTTGTTTCTATTTTGTTCCAACCGAAAACCCCAACCTACTTCTGTCAAAACCTCCCTTAAACCTCCATTAATAGAGCTCCATTGTTCCCTAAAGCTTCTGCACGAAATTCCCTCCGTGGCTGACCAAAAATCCCTCAACCAAATCCCTGCAATTTAGCTTGATTACTTTCCAAAATTTCAGCCATCTTGTTTAACAACTTTCCATAAAATTTTGCTCAATTGATCAGACATCTTCTCCACCATTGTGCACCTTAGTTTCGGCCATCACAAGCCTCCTTTAACCAGCTTTAATTCCCCAGAAAAGCTGCACAATCCAATCGGCCATAGGAGACTCCAAAGCTGTCCAGAAAAATCAAGATATTCCTAGAATATCTAGTTTCCAAATTCTCTTCCTAAAAATATTCTTCAAGGATTGTAACAACTAACCTTTCCTTTCCCTTCCAAATCAGAGAAATCACTCCCTAAACCCTACAGAATTTCGGCAGCCCTAACTCCTCAGAAAATCGGCAGCTTCTTCTTCTCCCTCTCTCGATTTTCTTCAAGCAACAAGAACACACACACACACACACACCACCAAGAACACCTACTTCTTCTCTACACCTAATACCCCTCCAAACCACCTCAAACCCTCACGAAAATCTCCAAATTTAGTCTACTCATTGCTGTGCATCCATCAACACCCTTATTAACATCAAACACTACAAATCATCTTGCTACTTTGGATCAAAAAGTAGAAATTTCTGTGAAGAACAAGAACATCTTCAAGGTAAACTTATTCTAACAACTTCATCCTCTTCAAACTTGATCTCTAATGAAAACCTATATGAATAATCACACTAATGACTTCTTTCTCTCTCTCTCTCTCTCTCATGGACCGAAAGTCTCTCTCTTGGCCGAATGGTCTCTTCCTCCATGGCCATGCTTTCGCCACCTTTCTTGAACAAGATTAGCCATCTAGGAGTTGAGATCTTCTCTAAACTCCTTCAAGTCATTCATCAATCAAGTAAGTACCTTCAATCCTTTTTTTAAAAAAATTTAGAATCATGTCTCTAGGATGATGAATGGCGATGGGTTTGGGTATGAGATGTTGTTGATTGAAGCATGAGTATATGTGTGATTGTGAAGGAGATGGGATTTATGCATAGAAGGATTATATTGGGGGATTTAATGATGAGTTGAGATTTGATGCATGTCATAGGTAGTATTTGTGATGAAGCATGCTAGAGATTATGTCACCATGGGTGAATAGGAGTTATATGCATGATTAGATTTTGAAGCCATGATCATGTTTATGCTAGTAGAGGTTAAATCATGTAATAATAAATTTAGATCTATGCCTATGTGCAAGACTTGGATGATTTGATGAATTGAAGGATTGAGTATGTTATTGATTATGGTTGACCATGGAATCTTGATCATGATCTAGTTGTTCCTAAGCAAATTTTATTTCATGAATAAAATATTTACTAATAATTTTTGCTAAAGAATTTCGAAAACCCTAGGAAGGGTAGATTTGGAATTATAATATATGTAAAGGATATTTTAGTCAAATAAATAATGATTTTTCTAGAAAATAAATAAATAAATATTATTTAAAATAAAGAAAATTAATTAAAGCCCTTATGAAAAAGATTTATACTTAATAAAATATTTACTAGATCAAAACCCTTAAGGATTTACTTATTATTTTCCAAGAAAAACTTATTAAATTTAATCTTAACTAGTTTTAACTATCAATTATTTTCTAACAACTAAGCTATCATTAAATCACTATTTTACCTAGTACCACCTATGGCTCTTGATCAAATAAACTCTAAATTTTCCTTAATAAGATTTAAACTTTCAACTTATTAGAATTTATTTCCTAATCCATTAATTATCTTAAATAACAAATTAAATTTAGCTTATAAACCTATTCAATTATTGTTTTGCCTTAGAGCGTGGGACACTAGGATCATGGTAGTAGTGAATTGAGTTGATTTAAAACTAAGAAAGTGGATTGTGGCTTGAATCTGATTAAGGTTTGTATTAGCCCATGTGGGGTTAGGTCATCTGTCCGAGACCTTGTTGTTGTGAGCAAGTCTCAGGTAAGCTCCTGCATAAAACCTATCGATGTGAAATGTTTTCTTATGGCAAGCTAAATATGGAGTGTATGGACAATCGTTTGTTTGAAGGCAATTAAGGGTTGAATTTGTTCTTATCTCCAACACTTAAATTATTTAAAATTTACTGAGCAGATTTTCCAAACTTAAAACTCTTTCTAAAACTGATTGTTCTCAAAACCTTGGGAAACCCTCAAATTACTATTTTTCATGCAGAGCAATGCTCTGTTCATTTTATCCCAAGTGGGAACGTCGTTGAGTACTCAATAAGGGTGGACTACTAGGACTAGTCTGTGAAGGGTTAGGGTAAGTCTCTCAGTAGGTAGCCACCTCTGAGGGGTGAGTCCTTCCCATAAAAGATGCCAGTTCCAGTGAGTCGTGCCGGTCCGAGCTAGCAGTTTATTTTGTTTCAGTCAAGTGACTGTGTTTTTGCCGGAATGGTCACCCGGCGGTTGTTTGGGTATAGAGAAGGAGGAGTATCTTGCCCGATGAGGCCGATCACCTACTTTTGTCGATCGCACAATGTGTTAGGCATTCTGACCGGTTATGGGGCCCAACGTGTGGTAACCCATATCCCTTTCTTCCGAGTGGTTGATTTCATTACTTGTGTATGGCTAGAAGAGCTAAAACGCCACTCTTGCTTTTGACTAATGTTTATTGCTTGCTAATGTTTCTCTTATAAAGATTTCACACTTTGCATCCACGAACTGTTTCCGCTAAACACCCAAAGCACACACGGACTTACTGAGATTTCTGTCTCACCACCTTTTATCATGATTTCAGGTTGATCCTATTGTGGGTGAGTAGCTACCTTGGAAGAGAATGTGTTTTTTTTTTTTTTATTTTACATATTACTTTGGGGAGACGAGAGTAGATGATTTTAATTATGGCTTTTGTTTTGGAATTTCATGGATGTACTTTTGAAGTATTTTGGGTTGTAATAAATTCTTTTTAGTTTGAGTATTACTTATTTCAGCAATTTTATTTGTGACCTAGTTATAAAGACCCCTTGTCCTTTGGACGGGGCGGCATCCCCGGCCCTGGCGGGCCTAGGTTTTCCGGGGTGTTACACTAGAGCTACCCTAGGCTTACATAAGCATAATGCCTTCCAAGCTAATAGCTGCTATTCCAACAATGATTTGACAGCCAACTTTTGAGCTCTAGTCTACATGTTTGGGTTCAATGTTGTACCCCGTACTAGTGGTTTCAATGAGACTAGACTGATTGACACTTATATTTTGCATCGGATGATGAACACATTACCTATCCCTTTTGCCCCCTTGATCATCCAATCTATTCGGGAGGTTGTTCATCACCGGATTTCCACAAAAGCCTTTATTTTTCCCTTGGTTATAATGAAAATTCTAAAAGACTTTGGAGTGAGTCTTGATGGAGAACTCATGGAGGCTACTACTGAGCATGATATGGTCACTGAGCAAACTCTTATGAGTTTCAGGTACAAATACAACCAAGAGTTGAAAAAGTGGCTAACTTCCTTCGAGGTCAGACATCCCGGGCAGGTAAGGCCACCCATAATAGAGGAGGAGCACCCACCTCCACCAGCACGTGCACGGGCTAGTAGTTCTCAGTCCCACTCTCGGACTGACTTTGAGACTAATGTACTGGGGCGACTCGATAAGCAAATGGCAGTACTCCTATGCTTGCAAGGTACTATAAAGGACATGGCAAGACGGCAAGTTACTATGGAGCAGCAGTTAGCCAAGTTGAGGCAGCATTCTTCTGGGCCACATGGTGGTGCGGGTACCTCTACACTAGCTAAGGATGATGAGGAGGACTGATGATTTTTCTCGAACACTCTTGTTTTTCTTTTCCCTTTTATTGTTTTCTTTAGTTAGTTTTTGTTTTTTTTTTCTTCATGTACTCTTTCTTTCTTTTGTTTTAGCTTTATTTTCCTTTCTAGTTTTTACGCTTTGGTGTGCTCTTTTGTATTTTTCTTTTTAGATATTTTGCACTGCCTCATTCTTCAAAGCATTCAGATCTTGTATGACACATTGCCAAAAGAAAGGAAGTTTGTTTTTCTTATCTCTTCTCCTTTATATTTTTGGTCCCATAGTATTGTTGTTCTTGTTATATTGATTTGGCCATTGAGGACAATGTCCAGTTTAAGTGTGGGGAAGTGATTTGATTGACAAGTCTTCTATACATATACTTTAACCTTCTTGGGAGAAAATGTTTGATCAAAAAATTTTCAAATTTTTCTAATTTTCTAGAGATTTTAAGCTATATTTTTAATGCATGTCTTTATGATGGATTATAGAGCATATGTTCTAGATCATTTATAGCTTATGCATGACTTTTGCACTCACTTAGACAAAGTAGTTCTGGATCAAATGCTTTGCATTGTTCTTAAACCTTGTTTTTCTACTAAAATTTATAGAGCATTCTAGAACTTACTTGAATACCTCTCGAGGTAAAATAAAAAAGACAATCATGATTTAACTTATGGATGACGGTAATAGGTCTTCTTTGGATAGTTTGAGCTTTTCAAGCCTACCTATTTTCATAACATCCTTAGTGCCTATTTTGAGCCTAAATTGTTGATTTATTTCTTTAAAACCTGTCACAATACTTTGTCCATTGCTTGTTTTTGAGATTTTGAATAATTTTCCAAATCTTTATGCTCTTGATGGATGAAAGTATATGTAAGAGAATCTGAGGAAGAATGTTGGGATAAAGATCATGACTTGTTACTTTCAGTCATAGATCAATAACAAGTTGAGCTAAAGAGAAAAAAGAAAGAGAAGAAAGAGAAAAGAGAGAGTGAAAACAAGAAAAGAAAAGAAGACTAGCAGTAAATGAGGGAAGAAAGCAAAAAACTGCTAGAAAGAATGAAAGTAGAGCAGTGAAAATAATAAAACAACAGCAGCAGTGAAAGAAAAGATCACAAAAAGAATGGTGATTGAGCTAAAAAAAAGAGTAAAGTTCATATAAAGTACTTGACACCATTGCTGGAAAATTTAAGTGATTTTGTGAAAGATATAGAAAATAGTTGATGAAAAGAAGAGTTGAAAGAAAAAAAGAAAAGAGATGCATGATTTGCTTAAGTGGAGTTGTAATTGCTATATGAGGTTATGGTTTGTGGGATTTTTGGAATAGGAGAGAAAGAAGAGTTGGAAATGATTGCTTCATTTATATATCCTTTTCTTGCTAACTCTCAGTTTCTTTGATTTTTGATTCTCCTATCTCCTTCGTTTGATAAGCTACATTACAAGCCTTTAACCTTACATTACAAGCGTAAAAGTCCTACTTGATCTAAGTAGAATCATGATATGTCTCGGATTAGTGGAGAGAGTGTATGAAAAGTAAGCATATGGAATGCATATTCTTTTTGAACTAAATTCTTTCTGATGGTTTGAGAATAGTGTGAAGTGTTGTGATAGTTCTATTTAGTCATTTATCACTAACACAAGTTTTACATTGGTTGTGAAAGACGTAGTAGTCATGTGTTTTATATTCTTGAATGAAGAAACCATTGAAGATATTATTTTGAAATTGGTAGAGAAATTTGTTAAACCTTGTGTTTTCCTACTTGTTCTTGATACTTTGCTTGAGGAGAAGCAAAGAGCTAAGTGTGGGGGAATATGATAGGGGCTAAATTAGTCATATTTTTTCTAGTTATTTGAGGTTCATTTGTAATACATTTTGTTCAATAACCATTCATATTCCTTCATATTTGAGATTTTACCCTTGGAAAAGTATTTTATTCTTTATTTCAAATTTTTAGGGTAAAACGAAATAGAAACATGGCAAAACAGAGGAAAGGCGGCGCCGGATAGGACCCTAGAACCAGCGCTGGCCGTGCATTGTTGAAACAAACTTCGAAGCGACGAAAAAATTGTTGGAACAAAACAGAATAGAACCAAGGCAGCACCGGCTGTGAAGCTAGAACTGGCACTGGCTACATTCTGGAACACATAGTGCAAAATTCAAAGAAAGATCGACGAATGAGTAGAGGAATAGAACACAATCGGTGCTGGCTCCAAGAGCCTAGGTGGCGCCGGCTATGCCCTGAAGCTAAGGCGGTGCTGTGATTTTTCTACGTGGTTTTTGGTAATCTAAGGAATTTTAGTATGTTCCAACTTCTACTCGGCCAAGAACACTTTACCTATGAGTTTAGGCACTTCTTAAGCTTATAAATAGAGGGGAAACACAAGAGAAAATGGGAGAATTCATTGATTATCATAGAATATTACTCAATCCAAGGAGGACTTCTTCAAGTTCAAGGAGGGTTGTGCAAGAAGGTCTTCAAAGGAAGAAGAAGGAGGCTTGTTTATGAGTACTTTCTTTTACTTCGTTTTCTTTTTCTTGAATAATGATATGTTAATTTTTTTGTTGTAATTTGACATTATTTTAGATATTCATGATATTTAGAGTTATTTGATTTTCTGATTAATTATTTTTCTTCTTGGTATTTAATTACTTGTGCTGATTACGAGATTGGTTGATTGTTACTTTCTATTAACTAGCTTGAAAAAGGGGTTGATGGTAGTTCAATTGATTGGTTTCATATTTGTTGTCTCTTAACTTGCTTGAAAAAGGGGTTAATTGCTAAGAACTGGTAATTAAAAGTTAATTGATGTCTACCAGAATATGGATTCATTGGTTAGTTTCATGTTTTAAGTTTGCCAGAATATGGAAATTTAATCAAGGATTGTATTCAATGGATCTTTTGGGTAAGACTGGTTGAGACAGAACATGTGATACTAAGTTACCTAGAAGATAGAGATTCATGGATTGAAAAAGAAGTGAGTCTATCTTAATCCTTTATGATGCCAAGGGAATGATTAGTTATGCTAATGATTGAGTTCTTTAAGATCATGTTTGTCTAAACAATGGTTTGAATTGCATACTTCTCCATCATTGACATGTATATATTTTTATTTTGATTTTATTTATTTGATTTTATTTTTGATTTTATTTATTTTTCACTTTATTGAGTTGGTTAAATAATGAAGAAAAGGTGACTAATGTTTACTTGTTCCTGGAGGATCGACACTCGTTTGAACCCTATCCTCGGTTAATGATGAGTACACTTGCTCATATGTGTGATTTGGGTTAAATTTTTTTAATTTAAACTTGATTGGGAATGTGCTTCGTTTTTGTATGATTTTTATGCACAAGTCCAAACACATCGGACTCATACCCCGAAATTCACTTCAATTTCTCCTATTCATATTCTCATTTATTCTAGCATTCTCAGTGGCTCTAGTAATAGTCTCAGCCATCCGTTGAATGGTATCAGCCATTTTCTAGAAGGTTTAGAACATAAAATAATCCAAATTCACAAGGTGGAAACCTTCCACCTGCGATTCCTCCACCATTGGCTCAGGGTTATGTTGAGTAGTTCATGATGATCATCCAAAAATTTATTTAGGAGACATCTATATAGTTCATACAATTTTACTGGTAAAACTATATAACATAACTCAAGAGTAAGCACAAAAGAGCTATAGTGCACATAGCATGATCATAACATATATTCATTCTCATCAAACATAAAGCCAGTACAAAATTCATGTGCTGAGACACAGTCATATACACTGGCCGAACTGTACATATCCTACTACACATATCCACATCTCATCCTCCTGCTCATCGTCATCACTATCTGAAACGGGAAGTTCTGTATTAGTAGAAATCGTATTGGATTCGGCTGTATTGAATCCTTCACCTTCATCCGCGTCAGGGTGCAACCAAGCCAGTATGTCTGAGTCTATCTCCAATTCTTCCTCAAACTGCTTGACAATATGACTACAGGTACCTTCACCTTGGGTACCCTCCTGATCTCTTCCTATCTCAACATCCTCCAAACATAGCATCTCATCTTCTAATACTCCCAGAGTATCTCCGCCAAATTCCTTCTTATTATCCTCAGACAATACTACACCATCCGGGACATTATCCTCCTCATCAATATCCTGATGGCGTGGTTCAATATCGCCATCAATTTCATCAAAATCTCCATCCATCTCCTCATGTGGTGACGATGTCCTCTCGGGAGTAGGTGTCCTTTCTAGACTGAGGTCTCGTGCAAATAAGGTAACGACAAGCACTACAGGGTTAAACACGCTCCTGGTGAGACAGGGTGTTTGAAGGTGGCCAAGGCCGGATCTTGTCCAAGTGAAATATCCTGGCACACCTGCTCGGTGGATAATCCTAATCCTCCCAAATCTTTTCACACCCGAGTGCTCATCTATCTCTTTTTTCCCATCATCGCTATACTCATCCATTGGGCTCTTGCCCATATAACTCCTATCCATCAAACCTCCACAATGAAAGAGTTCTATCAATCCCTATGACGATACCACAATTCTATAAAACTAGGCTCTGATACCAATTATAACACTCCTACTAAAAACAACAACGAAAGCATATAAACACCGGGTGTTGCCCCGTCCAGTTTTCTAGACAGGGGGTCTTTATAATGGAAACAACAGAGTAAATACATATATAAGATCCAGACTCAATAATATCCCACACTGATGAGGATTTCATATATGCCATCTCTATTTATAATAGAATACAGTAAATGATCAAAAGGAAAGTTGTCCAAACCTAAACTGCCGATTTTATGGTATCATCCATCTATTCGTAGGTCCGCTCAACTTTAGATCCTACAAAAGGTAAGTTAAAAGACACATGTGAGTGACGAATCACCCAGTGAGTCCTGTGTGTGCTAGTGCTTTATCAAAGAGACAGAGTACATAAAACTTTTATAGAATAGCATATCATTTGTCCACTAGAAACGATTCCAAAACTCTTAATGAAGAGTTTATTTAGAACTCAATCATTTTTTGAAAAATTGTATTTCAATTTCAAACCATTGCCCTAATTTTTTTCAAATCATAGGCACTTCTCCAATAGAAGGTCGGCCTGTATCCACATGCAAGTTCCGCAGTCCTTTCCTTCAGCGCCATGTATCATTGTCCTAAGACTGCAATCTCTAGTACTCAACTGTGCATCACCGGAATAAGTACACCGTAGCATACTTCAGCTAGGGTATACCACAACATATCTAGTGTACCACAGCACACAATATTTTACTTGCCACTATAAGCCAGGGGTCCTAATCTTGACTTCAATCACCATCAAGGTGGCAAAGAGTCAAACACACCGAGTGTCCTCACCTAGCATCCATTGAATGACTAAAAAATAAGAAGCGCTCGCAAATGAAGTAATTGCCAGGTGCTAAACAGCTAGCCAGGATAATTCATCTCAATGTCCTGTCATCCTGTTCGGAGTGAGACAATCCCTAGAACTAGGCCAGGTTACTAGGGTTGTCTAACTCTAACGTAGGCTAGTACAAAGATCAAAGTCCTTGCTGAGTACTCAACGTTAACAATACCAACCCTGTCTGACTGATCAGGGCAGAGGGTTATCTGATCCCGCAGGATTTTCAAATCAAAACATGATCCCACTAACTTGCAAGTCAGATCATCATTCACATAGACTCTACAAAGCCAATCAATTCATTCCATGGCATATCAGACCAATAAAATAATTTCAGGGATCAAAAGATTGTTTTCCAAAAATTGATCTCATCATGAGAGATCATTTTCTAAAATCATGTTAAAATAGGATGAAGAGTTCTGTTCACACATCAAAACAAGTTTTCAAGAGTATTCGGGTCGTTTTCTCCATACTCGGTCACAAAAGTCATTTCCAAATGTATTCAGGTCATTTTATCCATATCCGATTCCAAAAGACTTTTCAAGGTTCGAGTTATTTTACCCTTACCCAATTTGAAAAGTATTCACAAAAGTTCTAATAAGGGTATTTCGGTCATTTATCATATAACCGATTCCAAAAGTTTTCATAAACATTCCAATAAGGATATTAGGATCATTTTCTAAATACCCGATTCCAAAAGGAACTCATTTCAAGAAATCCAGAATTCTAATCTCAAAAGAGGATTAAATTCAAAGTTTCCAAATACATTTCCATAAAATGTTCCGATAGGGGCATTCCAGTCAATTTATGAATACCCGATTTCAAAATTTACCAATTTTTGAAAAATCTAACTATTTAATCCAAAAAGGTTTAAATTCATAAAATTCATGCTTTAATAATCCAGTATGGTTTCCAAGTCAATTATGATCAATCGAGCCCAAAATGGCATAAAGTAATTCTTACTTAGATAAACCTTAAACATATTCAAGGATTTCCAAAACGGTATAAAACATGGCATTTCATGAAAAATTGAAGCATACTAGCTTTCAAAAGGTTTTAGAAATCAAATGGACTCACCTCGTATCCTAACTAAACTCTTTCTGTTTATAGCTGTTCAACCATCGTTTCCACCGTTTTCAACGTTCATTGTCCATTTTCCAACAAACCTACACCAAACATTGTTTTTGAGTCAAATCGTGTTCGGCAGAAAAATAGCTGATGTCCAGCCGACGTGTCTGATGGGTAGCCGGTGTCCAGCCGATGTGCCCGACGGTTAGCTGACGGTGAAGAAAAACGTTCAACTTTCATTCACGTCATTTTTTCGTCGTTTGATCAATTCTTTTATTTTTCTTTCCCCACTCTTCCTCCCTTCATAAACAAGGGATTCACTTCATATTTTCCATTTATTTCATCCAAAATCACAAAATTAATTATCTTTAAGTTCATCTATTTTTGGACTCATTTTTCTGGAATTTCACTGATTAACATATGATTTTGTTTTGCACATATCTTTCAATCCACAACTCTGATCTGGCTCTATGATTTACCAAAATGACCGTAAGACTCTCAACTTTAATTTTTTATTGGCATTTTTTAGAGTCCTAGTTCCTATGACATTTTACTGGGCAAAAACAGTCCCAGCAGTTTTGTCTCAATTCTACTATTCATGCTTTCCTTTGTTTTCTTTTAGCCTTTAGCACCTTGGAACCATTAATTCATTTAATCCTCCTTCAAATAATCTTTAATTCTGAATTTCCAGATTTCCAGTAGCTCACAAAAGTCACACTTATTCAACACAAATTCATCTATTCTAATCAAAAGCTAGTTTGAACCATTTTTCAAACCAAGTAAATTCCATTTTTACTTTACTTTGATCATCACCTTTTCAACTGAAAATAAGCCTACAAGCTATCATAATTATTCAGTTCTTCCTCACACAAAACATAATTCAAAGGCTATAACACCCCACCTTTTACTTTCAATTAGCTACTATTTGTCATAGGATGAGAATTTATATCAATGGCCAAAACAAAAGATGAACGGTATAATGAGATGAATATTTTAGTATAATAATATTTTGTTGGGATCTGGATGTAATTATTGGATTTGTTCTACCCGTACCTTAAATTTTCAGAAGGCTATTATTATTAACAAAATAAGAATTGTAGGGTACTTTGAAAAGAGAAATTAATCAGTGCGATAAAACACACGTTTTGGTGTGAATTATGATACCCGAGGTATCGAGGGCATTTTTGTCATTTTGGCTGTGCCCACGTCTTTGACTGCAAATTTGACCAAGTAGAGAAGGAATTGAAGAATTTAAGTGTTACCAATGAATTCAGTGAAATTTTTGGAGTTGATTGGTGAAATAAAATATTTTTCCGTTACGAACCTGATTTTGGTCATTTCTGAAGAAAATAGAAAAATGCAGTTGAAAATGGGACATATGGCTTCTTGTTATTGGTGGCCAAGGACAAGTGTCAAATAATAAGAGGATGCATGAAAGATTTATGCATGCAAGACTTCTTAAATAACCTTTGCAAAATAAATGACGAATGATGTGTAGTTTTGCGATTGGAACACATCACTCGTGGACCCACTTGATTAAGGTTTTAAGAAATATAATTGACTAATATTTGGACCAAGAGAAGTTGAATGAATGGCTAAAAATTGGCCTTGAATTTCATTGGCCTTGCAAGAAGAAATAAGGGAATTTTTGTGGAGGATATAAAAGTGGTTGGTGTGTAAAATTTTCATTAGAACACACCTATACATTAGCTACCATACAATTAATTGATTTAAAATTTTCTTGGCCAAATTTCTAATGAGACTGGTGGTGGGAAGGCTATTATAATAGCCAGAATTTCAGCCAGGCTTGAAGAAGGAAAAACAAGAGAAAACAAGGAAAGAAAAGCTAGAGAAAAATAGGGAGAAAAAGAAAAAGGAGAGAGAAAGAAAGAAGTGTGTGTGTTCTTGGAGCAACATCACTTCAAATAGCCTCAAACACAAGGTAAAATCCTATGCTTTAAGAATTAAAGTTGTAGATTTCATTATGGTGATCATTATGATGTCAATTTTAACATGAAAACATGATTTTCATGTCTTGATTTTGGATTAAAGTTAGGGTTTGTAAACTTTGTGTATGAACCTTGTATATACCTGTGTATTCTATGTATGTTGGCTAACTAGAAGTCTTATGGATATTGTTTTTTGTAAGGAAGAACTAAATATTTATAGTAGTTTGAAGGATTGCTTTTGGTTGATGAGATGATGACCAAACTAGAATAAAAACGGAAGTTACTTGGTTGGAACAATGAATTATACTAGCTTTTATTTGAAGATGTAATTTGTGTTGAATATGTGTGACTCTTGAGAACCATTGGAATCTGGAAAACATAGAATTAAAGATTATTTGAAGGAAAATTGAGTGAGTTAATTGTTCCAAGGTGTTAAAGGCTAAAGGAAAACAAAGGAAAGCATGAATAGTAGGTTTGAGGCAAAACTGCTGGGGCTGTTTTTGTCCAGTAGCATGTTACAGGAACCAAAACTCTGAATAAGGCCTAAAAAAAATTAAATTTAAGAGTCTTACGGTTGATTTGGTATATCATCAAGCTAAATCCGAGTTGTGGATTGAAAGTTATGTGCAAAAGAAAATGATGTGTCAAACTAGTGAAATTTCAGAAAAGTAGTCCGAAAATGGATGAATTTAAGGATGATTAATTGTGTTATTTTGGATGAAATTAGGGGAAAATATGAAGTGAATCCTTTGAATATGAAGGGAGAAAGATTGAGGAAAAATGAGAATGAAAGAATTGATCAAACAATGAAAAAACAACGTGAACAAAAGTTAAGCGTTTTCCTTAACTGTTGGCTAACCGTCAACTCCGTTGGTGAAACATCGGTTGAACATCGGCTAAACGTCGGACACGTCCGCTAACCATTGGCTATTTTTTGACCAAACACAATTTGACCCAAAAATGATATTTGGTGTAGGTTTATCGGTAAACGGCTAACAAACGTTGAAAACGGTAGGAACGGTGATTAAACAGCCGTAAACGGAAAGAGTTGCTTAGGACACGAGGTGAGTCCCTTAGATTTCTAAAGCTCTTTTTAAAGCTAATGTGCATTGTTTTTTCTATGAAATGCTATGTTATATACCGTTTTGGAAATCCCTGAATATGTTTAAGGTTTATCTAAGCAAGAATTATTTTATGCCATCTTGGGCATGATTGAACATCATAATTAGAGTGAAAACCTTACTGGATGATTAAAGTATGAATTTTGTGAATTTAGTCCTTTTTGGAACACATGTTTGGGATTTTCAAAAAATGGTAAATTTGGAATCGAGTATTCATAAATTGACTGGAATGCCTTTATTAGAACATTTTATGGAAATATATTTGAAAACTTTGAATTTTATCCTCTTTTGGGATTAGAATTCTGGATTTCTTGAAATGAGTTCCTTTTTGGAATTGGGTATTTGGAAATTGATCCAAATGTCCTTATTGGAATGTTTATGAAAACTTTTGAAATTGGGTATACGGTAAATGACCAAAATACCCTTATTGAAACTTTTGTTAATACTTTTCAAATCGGGTAAGGATAAAAGACCCGAATACTCTCAGAAAGTCTTTTGGAATCGGATTTGGGTAAAATGACTCGAATGCCCTTGGTAAATGACTTTTGTGATCGAGTATAAGGAAAACGACCTGAATACTCTTGGAAACATGTTCTGATGTGTGGACAAAACTCTTTACCTTATTTCAACATGATTTTGGGAAAATGATCTCTCGTGATGAGATTGACTTTTGAAAATGATGTTTTGATCCCTGAAGTTGTTTTAATGGCCTGATGTGCCATGGAACAAATTGATTAGCTCTGTGGAGCCTATGTGCATGACGATCTGACTTATAAGTCAGTGGGATCAAATTCTGGAAAATGTTGATTTGCCCCAAAACTGTTTTGATTTGAAAATCCTACGGGATCAGATAACCTTTTGGCCAGATCAGTCAGATGGGGTTGGTATTGTTAAAGTTGAATACTCAGCAAGGACTTTGATCTTTGTACTAGCTCATGTTAGAGATAGACGACCCCAAGTAACCCGATCAGTTCTGGGGATTGTCTTACTTTAAATGAGGTGACAGGACATTGAGATGAGTTGTCCTGGCTAGCCGTTTAGCACCGGGCAATTGCCACGTCTGCAAGTACTTCTTATTTTGAGTTATTTGCTGGATGCCGGGTGGGGACACTCGGTGCGTTTAACTCTTTGCCATCTCGATGGTGATTGGTGTCAGGATTAGGATCCCTGGCTTATGGTAGTAAGTAAAAGATTGTGTACTTCTTTTACTCAAGTCAAATGATTAAGATCGATCTAGGGATTACAGAATTACCTTTGTTTGTCGTAATCAAGACCTTTGTCAAACTTTTTGATCCAAACTGCTTCTTTAACTGCAACTGAGACAACTACATACTCAGCTTCTATAGTAGAATTGGTTACGGTGTCTTGCTTTGAACTTTTTCAGCTTACAGCACCTCCATTTAAACAAAATAAAAAATTTGATTACGATCTGTAATCATCTATGTCGGACTGAAAACTAGCAATAGTGTAATCATTTACAACTAGCTTGCCTTCTTGTCCTCCATAAACTAAGAACATATCTTTAGTTCTTCTTAAATACTTTAGTATGTTCTTTACAGCAGTCCAGTGTGGCTCTCCAGAATTTGACTGGAACTTGCTCGTTATGCTCAATGCATGAGACATCAAGTCAAGTACATAACATGGCTTACATGATAGATCCTATAGCAAAAACGTATGATATCTTGTTCACGTGCTCTTCTTCATCTTTTGTGGAAGGACTTTGAGATTTGTTGAGCTTAATGCCATGTGATATTGGCAAGAATCCTCTCTTAGAGTCTTACATACTGAATCTTTTCAGTACCTTGTTAACGTATGCACTTTGACTTAGTCCAATTAGCTTTCTAGATCTATCTCTATAGATCCTTATACTTAAAATATAGGTAGCTTCACCTAAGTCTTTCATTGAAAAACAATTTCCCAACTATGTCTTTACACTTTGTAGAGTTGGGATGTCGTTTCCAATGAGTAAGATGTCATCAAAATAAAGTACTAAAAAGACTATTGCATTCTCATTGGTTTCCTTATAGACACAAGGCTCATCTTCATTTTTGATAAAGTTAAATTCTTTAATTGTTTTACCAAAATGAAGATTCCAGCTTCGAGATGTTTGCTTTAATCCATAAATGGATCTTTGAAGCTTGCACACTTTATTAGAATTTAAAGGATCATCAAAACCCTCAGGCTGTGTCATGTACATATCCTCGAGTAAGTTTCCATTAAGGAACGCGGTTTTGACATCCATTTGCCAAATCTTATAATCATAATATGTTGCTATGTCAAGAAGAATTCTAATAGATTTAAGCATTACAACTGGTGAAAAGGTTTCATCATAGTCTATACCATGAGTTTGTCTATAACCTTTTGCTACCAGTCGTGCTTTGTAAGTATGCACATATCTCTCCTTGTCTGTTTTCTTTTTGGAAATCCATTTACACCCAATGGTTTTTGAACCTTTAGGTGGATTAACCAAAGTCTAAACTTAGTTATCATACATGGATTTCATCTCAGACTTCATGGCCTCTAGCCATTTTCCAGAGTCAGAACTCTTAATGGCTTTTTGATAGGAAGTGGGCTCATCATTAACCATAAGCTCCACATTATGATCGTTAGTAATGAGGAATCCATATCTCTCAAGTTGTTGATGAACCCTATCAGATCTTCGAGGTCCTTGTTCTATAGAAGTAGGCTCATCTTGGACTTATGAGCCATCTAATCGAGATTCCTTGTGAAACTCCAGTCGAAACCAACCTTAGAGTAAGGGGATTGGGATACATATCATATTTTATTGCATTCTTAAATATATTTTTTATATGAAATTATGTGCTTTGGATTTATGTTTTGTGGCCTATAAGGCTTAATTGTGAGTATTGAGTAAAAAGGGCAAAATGGTAATTTTTGCTTGAGGTGAAAATAGGGAGATAGCTTGAGGATTAAATAGAAAAAATATTTTAGAGAGAAAATAAGAACAAGAGTTGTTGTGGTTTAGTGGTTAGAGCTTTGGAATTAATTCTTGAGATCTTAGGTTCAAATTCCGTCATTGGAGTTTTAGCATGATTAAATTTTATTTTTACTTTGGAAGGTTGTATTTTCGGTCTTAAGTGCTTTAGAGTAGAGTACAGGTATTGTCCTAGGGGAGACATGATAAGAGTACCCTAATCTTATTCTTATGCCCTACACAAAATTCCTAAGGGAATTCATTCTTCCTTGATCCTTAATTTTCCTTAATTCTCAATTCATTAGATTGGTCACATTTGTTCTAGCCAATTTCATTCCAGAAATTTCAGTAAAGTGTTGTGACTTTGAAGGTTCAAAATGTCTTAGTGAAAGACATCTTATGGACCGAAAATGTGGAAGAGATAGGGAAGGATTCCAAGAGAATTAATTCCTCTAGTGAACCTTCTAAACTTCACTCTAGCTAGGTTCATTTTTCTTCATATAATAAACTAAAATTTTCTAGCTTCTTGTGCCTTTAAGGTATCGAAATTCTTAGCCATTATTCCCTCCTAAATTCTGCTAGAAAATGGCCCTTTTGATCAACTTGAAATCTGAATTTTTCTAGCCATTTTCGGACTGCACAAATGCTGTGCAAAACCAGAAAAATTTCTGGGCAAAATCACAGCTTTGGTGGTCTTAAACCAAGTTATTTTCTTCCAGATTCACGTAGCTCCTTAGCCATGTTTTTCCTCCATAAAAAAGGTTGGAAACCAGACTTGAAAGACCTCTAAAATCTCCTTAAACTTTCTGCAAAATTGACTGAACAATGGCAGAAAATCTGCCCAGAAATTCTTTCCAACTTGCGAAAATCACTGGACAAAATTTTCCAGCTTTGTTTTCCATTCCAGCCCTGGTCGAAACTTCATCTTTCTTCTACACAAACCTTTCTTAAACAGCCATGAACTAAACTCCATTGTCTTCCCCAAGCTTCTGCACGAAAATCAAACATAGCTGCCCGAAAATATCTCCAACAAATAACTGCAATCATGCCTTGATTGAATACCAAAATTCCAGCAACATTAATTTAACAACCTTCCATAAAATGTCCCTCAAATAGCCAGACCTTTCCTTCACCATTGCACTCCTTCCTTTCGGCCACCATTAACCTTCTTCACTTAGCTTTCATCCAGCCAAAAACACTGATCAAACAGCCGGCCATCACAGCTTTCAAAAGCTCTCCATTGATTAAGATATTCTCAACATATTTTGTTTCCAAATTTGATTCGCTAAATTATTCTTTTAGGATTTCAACAACCAGCCTTTCCTTTTCCTATCAAACCAGAAAATTCAATTGCCAAAACTCCTCAAAGAGTTCAGCCAACCCTAATCCCTAAGAATTTCGGCAGCTTCAATCGAAACTCTCTCCATTCTCTTCAACCATCAAGCACACATAGAACACCAAGAACACCTACTCCTTTCGCCTAATACCTCTCCAAACCACTTCAAACTTCTTTCAAAAATTCCAGATTTCATCTACTCACTTCTGTGAGTCCATCCATACTATTTTTAACATCAAACTCCAAAATTCAACTTGTTCTTTTGGATCAAAAAAATCAGAATTTTTGTGAAGGCTCAAGAACACCTTCAAGGTAAGTTTGTTCAATCAACTTCATCTTCACTAATCTTTGATCTCTAATGAATATGTATATGAATAAACATGCTAATGGACTTTCTTCTTCTCTTCTCTTCTCTCTCTCTCTTTCTCTCTTGGCCGAACACCCTCTCCCTCTTGGCCGAATGACTTCTTCACCAATGGCCATACTTTCTTCATCTCCCTTGGACGGATTTAGACATCTAGGAGTTGAAATCCATTCGAAACTCCTTCAAGGTACTCATCAATCAAGTAAGTCCCTTCAACCCTCTTTTTAGGCTCTAGATTCATGTCTCTAGGATGATATTGGAAGGAGACGGGATATGAGTGTGGTTTAAGCATGTGTTTTTGTGATGAGTTGAGTTTATAGCACAAATGAATGTGTGTATATGATGGAGTTGGGGTTTATGCATGTGATGATTTATCTTGGATGATATTATGATGTTTTAGGGTTTAATGCATGCCTCCATGTTGAGAGTGATATATGTGATCAAGCATGTTAGAGATTATTTCACCATTGGTGAATAGGATTTATATTCAAGTATGATTGTTGAAACTATGGTTATGTTTATGGTAGTAAAGGTTGGATCATGCCTTGATAAATTTAGATCTATACTTATATTCATGATTTAGATGCTTTGATGAATTGGAGGGAGTATATGTTCATGATTATGGTTAGCAATAGGAATATGATAATGATCTAGTTGTCCCTAAGCTAATTTTATTCCTTCAATAAAATATTTAATATTATGATTTTTGCTAGTAATTTCGAAAAAACCCCAGGAAGGGTAGATTTGGATTATTATATATATAATAAGGATATTTTAGTCAAATAAATAATAGCTTTTGCTAGAAAAATAAAATATATAGATATTATATAAAATGATAAAGCCTTTTATGAAAATAATCATATCAAGTAAAACATTTATTATTAAAATTTAATTATTATCTTTTAACCGAAACCTATTAAAACTTATTTATTATCTTTCAATCAAGAGTCATTAAACTTTATTTTCAAATAATTTTAATTATCAATTATTTTCCAGTAATTAATTATTAATAAATTATTATTTTACCTAATACCACCTAGAACCCTTCATCAAATAAACTCTAAATTATTTTAGCAAGATTTAACCTTTCAACTTATTAGTACATATTTCCCAAAACACTAATTATTTTAAATATCAAATTAGCCTTGGCTTATAAACCTTTTAATTCATTATTTGGCCTTAAAGCTTGGGACACTAGAATCATGGTAGTAGTGAGTTGAGTTAGTTTTATTTGTGAAAGTAAATTTTGGCAAGAGCTTGATTGTGGTTTATATTTACCCCATGCGGGAATAGGTCAGCTGTTGGAGACCTTTATTGTGAGCAAGGATCAGGTAAGTTCCTGCATAAAACCTGATTGATATAAAACTGTTTATTATGGAAAGCAAAATGTAGAGTGCATGGACACTCATTTTGTAAAGGCAATTGAGGAGTGACTTCTTTTTATTTCAGTCAAATGAATTATTTGAAAATCAATAAGCAGATCTATTCAAACTCAAAACTCTTTCTAAAACTGATTTTGACAAGGACTTTGGAAACCCTTAATTGCCATTTTCATATGAAACTGTGTTTTGTTCATTTTCTCCCAAGTGGGATACACGTTACGTTGAGTACTCAATAAGGGTAGGCTAGTAGTACTAGTTTTGAAGAGCAAGAGTGGGTCTTCTGGCAGGAGGCCACCTCCAGAAGATGAACTTAACTTAGAGAAACGTTAGTACTACTTAGTCATACCGGTCCGAGCTAGTAGTTTTTATTTCAGTCAAGTGACTGTGTTTTGCCGGAATGGACACCCGGTTGTTGTTTGGGTATAGAGAAGGAGGAGTATCTTGCCCGATAGGCCGATCACCTACCTTTTGTCAGCCTGCACAAAGTGTCGGCATTCTGACCGGTTATGGGGTCCAACATGTGGTAACCCATAATCATTTCTTTTGAGTGGTTGATTTTATTGTACCTGTATGGTTGAAAAAGCTAAAACGCCACTGTAACACCCCACGACTACGTACCCTAAAAGGGCGGGGATGTTGCCCCGTCCCGTAGGACAAGGGGTCTTTAGAACGAGGTATAAAATATAAAGGCAATATCCAAAATGATCAACTTAGATAAATAGAGCAATCCTCTTATTACATCAGGCTCAACTTGGAGCAAAACGGAATAAAACAAAATATTGTTTAGAAGCATAAGCAACAAATGTCTCCTAGAACGGATAGAGAAAATAGCAAAAGCTTCAACTATTACATGCTCGGATGACTCAGCACAGTCTATCTCCTGAAAACATAATGTAAAACGATGTGAGAATAAATCTCAGTAAGTCCTGTGTGTGCACATGGTATTTTAAATAGTTCGTGTATGCAAAGTGTAAAACATTTGTAGAAATAATTTGGCAAGTCATAAACAATCTCTTTTTGCAAGGAGTGGGTTTTTCTCATTGTCACACTTTGTACAAAATAAATCCTCCACTCGGATAAAAGTCATGTCACCACACGTTGGGCTCCATGAGAACAAATTGGCCAAGGCACCACACTTTGTGCACTTTGGGTGTTCTGATCAAGGTGAGTGTACAGCCTACCGGGTGAGATACTCCTCCATCTCTACACCCAACAAAACCATCCGGGTGTCCATGTCGGGAAAATAAATAATACCTTTCAGGCATAATGCTAGCTCGGACCGGCCTGACCAACCAACACTGTCACCTTTTCAAGCAGAGTTCATCTTCTGGAGGTGGCCTCCTGCCAGAAGACTTACGCTAGCCCTCCAAGACTAGTATTGTTAGCCTACTCTTGTTGAGTACTCAACGAACATATCCGTCAATTCCTAATTCAAAATATTTCCAAACCTTGGCTTTGTAAAACGTGGTTTTCTTTAAAAGAGATTTCTAAAAATTTAAGGAAAAGAATAGTTTTCTTGCTAAAATCGTTAGTTTGACAAAACCGTTTAAAGAATAAATATCCACGTTTACAACCCAAGCAAACATAGTTTAACAATAGCTTTACAAAGCTTCACAATCATAGACTTGCCATCACAGCATTTAACAAAACAGTTTATAAAAGGACTTACCATCACAACATTTAATAAAAGAGTTTATGAAAGGACTTACTGGATATGCCTCAGATAAACGTGATAAATTCACAGCTGGCTTTCCTTAATTATCCACCCGATCTAAACCATATAATATCATGATCAGGGTCTCAATTAATTCAAACATGCTCTAATCCCATTTATTTTCACAACAATTCGCAATCCCCTATTTAATTCCAAGTAAACTATTCAATCCCCAAAGATCATATACTACGACCACATGTTTATCTCGCTAATAAACACCAATAAACTTTACTTTCGGCATCAAGGGAGGGTATTCCCTTACCTTGCAACTACCGGGTAATTAGGTCTTGATGCTCCTATGGTGATCGTCCCAAGTTCGCTTCAGAAGAAGAGAGAAGCTACCTCATTTGCTCCTCTTGACCGAAAATTAAGGAAGAAGATGAAATCAACCTCTATAGGGCGTGATTTGAGGGTAGAAGAAAGAGAAAAGAATCATTAGAGAAAACGGCATCAAGAGGTTGAGAGGATTTTTGCTTACCTTAAGGTGTGTTCGATTTTTGCTTGGAATAGCTCTTGAGTTTTCGAAAATTTGCAGAGAGAATTTGCTGGAATTTTCGTGTAGAATGGAGAGGGTAGACGATTGCTAGGATTTAAAGTTGGAGAAGATTGGCTTAGGGTTAGATTGTGATGTTTAGAAAGACTCTTAATGGCTTTAGGTTTCTTGGACAGCAAAGGCGAAATTTCAGCTTGTTGTGCCCTTTGATGCTGGCCGAATTTGGGAGGGTGTAGTGGAGGAAATTATTTTGCAATTTGCTCCTCTATGCTGGCCAAAATACTGCTGAAAAGAAGGGCTGAATGTGTTCAGAATTTTGGGCCAAACAAGGAAGAGTTTGAGTGAGTTTTGATGACTGAAAAATCCTGTGCAAGTGCTGTGAAAATTCTATGCAAGAGTAACAAGTTTTAGACTGTTTTGGCTGCTATAATTCTACCAAAATTTCTAGAGAATAATTAATGGTTTTGGGCGCTGAAAATAGCTTGATCAGCTGGGGTTTTTTTGTGTGTTTTGTGTGCAGATTTCGGTTGGATTAGGAACACAACAACTGGCCAAAATTCCTGCACCAAACTGCCGAAATTCCTGTGCATAAGCTGGACGAATTTCAGTGTTTTTGTGTGAATAAAATTCTGGTTTTGTGCAGCTAAGGTACCCTAAATTGATGAGGAGTATTTAGGTGTTTTGAGCTAGGATTTACAGAGTTGGATTGTAGCTAAGAAGGGCTGGAATTTCGGACAGCTTATGTTGATACAAAGCTGCCAAATTCAGCTAGGAAAAGGAAGAAAATCGTAGTTGAATTTGGATTGAAATAAAATCTAATTTTATCAGGGATTTGGATAGGATTTTCTCTAGTCCTAGAGGAGTTTGGATTGAGCTAAAAGTCCTCCAAGAAGTGGCGGCACTTGCTGGAATTTTTTTCCAGATTTTTAGCTAACATTCTAGGATTAAAATCAACAAGATTTCCTACTAGGAAAAGGACTCATTAATTCCACCTATCCATGGCAACATCTATCTAGCTAAAATCAAGCTAATATTTTAATTACTAGCTAGGGTTTTTTCAAAAATCCTAAGGAACACAAGCTGAAAATTAAAGGTGAACTTTATTCACATAGTCCTTGAATTTAGGAAATAAATATAGAGACTTATTTCCTTGGAGTAAAAATACTAAAATTTCTCTAGGATAGCTAGATTCTTTTTTGGCCAAGATAAGAAATGGTTTAAGGAAAAGAATTTCAAGAGGAGAAACTAACTTCACAAAAGGTAGGATTCGAACTCGGGTCACCAAAGGTAATCACCAACCTCCCCGCTATTCCAAAACAACTCCAATACTAATTTTTCTACAAGAAGTTCTTACCACCCCAATACCCATCCTTCCAAGTCTTCGACTAAACCTCTCTTATCCACATCTTTAACAACACAACTATTTCACATCAATTAATTCAAATGCAAGAGCAACGGAAAAATTCACATGCATCCATGCAAATAAAAATTATTCTAGCTACCACATAAAATGCAAGATGCTATGCAATGCATGACTTTTTCCCATAGTCAAATGTGGTTTTGGGCGGGGTATTACAGCCACTCTTGATTTTTACTGCAGTTTATCGCTTGCCAGTATTTCTCTTATAAAGATTTTATACTCTGCATTCATGAACTGTTTTCACTGGACACTCAAAGCACACACGGACTTACTGAGATTTTTGTCTCATCACCCTTTTTACCATGATTTCAGGTGGGGATGAGTAGCTAGATATTGCCTGCGTTGGAAGATTTTCTAATAATTTATTTTGTGTACTGCTTTGGGGAGATGAGAGTGGATAAATTTTATTATGGATTTGTTTTTGGTATTCTTGGGTTGTAATAAATTTTAAGTTAAAATATCATTTTTATTCCGCTATTTTGATTGTGTGACCTAGTTATAAAGACCCCTTGTCCTTTGGACGGGGCGACATCCCCGGCCCTCGCGGGCCTAGGTAGTGGGGTGTTACATTCCTTATTCGATTTAGATACTAATTGTGGCTTTTGAATCTCAGCAAGATGTATTTTACTCCCATTGATTCTTTTGGAAATAAATTTTTTTTCAAGAAAGAATCCATTTCATGCAACAATTACTCTATTTTCTTTAGGAGATAAAATTGGAGTCCTTTAGTTTCTTTAGGATACCCCATAAATATGCATTTATCTTATTTGGGTGCAAGTTTATCAGATAATAAATGCTTTACACAAACTTCGCAACCCCAAATCTTGAGTAATGACAAACTAGGTCGTCTCTAGTCCATATCTCATTTAGCATTTTCTGAACTGATTTAGATGGAACCTAATTTAGTATGAATGCAGTAGTCTTTAGGGCATAACCCCAAAAGGAGATTAGAAGATCAGTTTGACTCATCATAGATCGAATTATATATAATAAAGTCTAATTTCTCCGTTCAGATGCACCATACCATTAAGGTGTTCTAGGTAGAGTTAATTGGGAGATAATTCCACAATTCTTAAGACGTTCGTCAAACTCATGACTTAAGTATTCACCACCTCAATCTGATCGAAGTGTTTTGATACTTTTGCCAAGCTAATTTTGTATTTCATTTTGAAATTCTTTAAATTTCTAGAACAATTCAGATTTATGTTTCATCAGATATAGGTAGCCATATCTGCTGAAATCATCCGTAAATATAATGAAGTACTGAATTCGTCCTCTAGCATGTGCATTCATTGGTCCATATACATCAGTATGTATTAGGCCTAATAAATTAGTTGCCCTTTTATTTTGTCTCTTAAAAGGTGCGTTAGTTATTTTGCCTAATAAATAAGAATCACATGTTTGGTAAGATTCTAAATCAAACGAATTTAGAAACCCATCATTATGAAGCCTTGTAATGCTTTTCTCATTTATATGGCCCAAAGGACAATGCCAGAAGTAAATCTGATTTAAATAATTGGATTTCAATCTCTTAGTATTAATGTTATAGATAGACTTATTCGAAGATCCATGAAGATTAAGAATATAGAGCTTATTTGATAATGAGGTATCTCCATAAAAAAATGCCATTTTTATTTATGGAGCAAATGTTATTCCTAATAACAAATTCAAAACCTTCTAAATCTAAACAAGAAGTTGAAATAATATCCCTACTCATAGTAGGAACATAAAACCAATCGTTTAGTTCTAAAACAAGCCAACTAGACAAAATTAATTCAAAAGCCCCTACAACTACTGCAACAACTTTTGCTCCATTCGCAACTCGTAGGTCCACCTTGCCTTTTGTCAAGGCTCTACTCCTTTTTAGACCCTGCACATTTATACAAATGTGAGGTCCACAACCGGTATCCAATACCCATGAATCAGAAGTAGATGAATTAATTTTTATAACATAAATACCTGAAGTGGCAATCTCATTGTCTTTGTTCTTTTTTACTTCTAAATAGAGCTTGCAATTTCTTAACCAATGTCCTTGTTCACTACAATGGTGGCAAGCTCCCTCCTTTGGTGTCTTGGCCTTAGGTTTGGGCTTGAACTTGGACTTAGCCTTGTCCTTGCCCTTACTAGCCATGACTTTGCCCTTTTGGTTATTTTTTTCCCTTTACTTTTTCCCTTTTTGAACCATTAGAACACTCAAGGTATTCTTCTTAATGTTCAGTTCAACTTGTTTTAGTATCCCATGTAATTAAGTAATGGATTTCTCCATATTGTGCATGTTAAAATTCATGACAAACTGGTCATACTCAAGAGGTAATGAGATCAAATTTGTGGCCATGTCATGATTAACAAAAGTACCAAGCTTTTCAAGATGATTAAGATAGCCCTTCATTTTAAGGACATGAGCACTTACTGAGGTGTCAGAAACCATCTTACATGCATTTAATGCCTTTTGGGTTTTAAATCTCTCTTATCGTGCTTGCTCTTGGAACATTTCATTGAGATGTATAATAATGTCATATGCCTCTACTTTTTCAAACTGTTTTTGAAGTTCAAAGTTCATGGTTGTTAGCATGAGGCAAGTAACATCATTAGAGTTATCTTTGTACTTACTATAAGCATCTTTTTCAGCTCTTAGGGTGTTATTTGCTGGAGCAGGGGGAATATGATTTTCAAGAACATAGAGCTTTTTTTCTTGCTTAAGAACGATTCTTAAGTTACGTGCCTAATCAAGAAAGTTAGTCCCACTAAGCTTGTCTTTCTCAAGCACAGATCGTAATGAGTTATTTTAACTGTTTGTTGCCATTATTTACATACAAAATATGCAAAGTAATTAATTTTAAGGCCTTAATGAAAAACTCCCACTAAAGCATTTAAACTTTTGAAACTTCAACATTTTGATGTTTCTTAGTGGGTAATTTTTTTTAAAAAAAATATTTTATTTTAATCTTTGGCTTTAATCTTATGATTAAATAAAGCTTAAATTTAAATGAGATAGACATCAAATGTAACACCCTATATTTTCATAACGTAGTGGGCTGTAACTTTGTGGGATGTCGCCCCATTTGATTCTCAGACAAGGGGTCTTTATAACAAACTTGACTCAAAAGGCAGTGAAATTATTTTTTAATATAGGAAGGTACAAAAATTTGGCTTCTGATACATATGCTAGCGAATACAATAGGTCCAAGATATAGCATGAGCCTTTGGGAGTCCACTGCACTTCTGATGCGCCTTTGATCCTGAATTTTTTAAAGAAAATAACACGCGTGTGAGTGAAAATCACTCAGTGAGTCCCGTGTGTGCTAGTGCTTTAGAAAGGGGAGAAAGTACATAAAACCCTTGTAGGGAAAACATTTCATTTGTTCACTGGAAACAATTCCAAACTCTCAAAAAAGGGGTTTATTCAAAACTCAATCATTTTGGGAAAACTTCATTTCAGATTTCAAATCATTACCCCAGTTTTCAAATCACAGGTATTCCTTCAACTGAAGATCGACCTATATGCAAAGCTCTCAAGGCTTCGCTCTCGGTGCCACGTATCATTGTGCGTAGACCGTAACCTATGACACTCAACCGTGTGTCGCCGGATAAGTAAGTATACCGCAGTGTACTATTGAAAATTAAGTTATTGCTTATGCCAGGAATTCAAGTTAGTGCTTACGCTAGGAATTCAAGTTAGTGTATATGCCCAGAATTCAAGTTAGTGCGTACGCTAGAAATTCAAGTTAGTGTTTACGCCAGGAATTCAAGTTAGTGCTTATGCCAGGTATTCAAGGATTGTCAAGTTTAAGAAATCAAGAATTCAAGATTCATATTGTTCACATGTTTCCAAGTCCAAAAAGGCTCATAATTGAGCACATCAGGAAACTATTTTCCATTTCAAGAAAACTATTTTTGGGGCAAAATATAATCTTTCAAAGTTTGACTCTACTAACTCGCTAGTCAGATCATCATTCAAATAGGCTCTGCAGAGCCAATCAATTCGTTCCATGGCACATCAGGCCAATAAAATAATTTCAGGGATCAAAATGTCATTTTTCAAAAGTTAATCTCATCACGAGAGATCATTTTCCACAACCATGTCAAAACAAGATAAAGAGTTCTTTTCTCACATCAAAATAAGTTTCCAAGAGTATTCGGGTCTTTTCCCCATACTCGATCACAAAAGTCATTTCCAAAGGTATTCGGGTCATTTTACTCTTACCTAATTTGAAAAATATTCACAAGAGTTCCAATAAGGATATTTTGGTCATTTACTGAATATCCGAGTTCCAAAGGTTTTCAGAAAACATTTCAATAAGGATATTTGGATCATTTTTCAGATACCTTATTTCAAAAGAAACTCATTTCAAGAAATCTAGAATTCTAATCTCAAAAGAGGATTAAATTCAAAGTTTCCAAATATTTTTCCATAAAATGTTCCAATAAGGGCATTCCAGTCAATTTATGGATACCCGATTCCAAAATATACCATTTTTTGAAAATCCCAAATATTTAATCCAAAAGGACTAAATTCACAAAATTCTTGCTTTAATCATCTAGTAAGGTCTCCAAGTCAATTATGATGTTCCATCGAGCCTAAACTGGCATAAAATAATTCTTGCTCAGATAAACCTTAATCATATTCAGGGATTTTCAAAATGGTATAAAACATAACATTTCATGAAAAAGTGAAGCACACTAGCTTTCAAAGGGTTTTAGAAATCAAAGGGACTCACCTCGTGTCCTAAGCAACTCTTTCCGTTTACAGCCGTTTAATCACTGTTCCTACCGTTTTCAATGTTCCGTTAGCTGTTTATCAATAAACCTACACCAAATATCGTTTTTGGGTCAAATCATATTTGGCCAAAAAATAGCCGACTATTAGCCGACGTTTAGCTGACATTCAACCGATGTTAGCTGTCGAGGCCGACGATTAGCTGATAGGGCCGATGGGTAGCCAATAGTTAAGGAAAACGCTTAACTTTCATTCATGTCGTTTGATCAATTCTTTCGTTTTCCTTTTTCCACAACCTTTCTCCCTTCATATACAAAGGATTCACTTCATATTTTCCCTTAATTTAATCTAAAATCACACAATTAATTATCCTTAAATTCATCCATTTTCAGACTACTTTTCTGAAATTTCACTGGTTTGACACATCATTTTATTTTGCACATAACTTTCAATCCACAACTCCGATTTGGCTCTATGATATACCAAATCAACCATAAGAATCTTAAATTTAATCCTGTATAGGCCTTATTTAGAGTTCTAGTTCCCATAACACACGTCTGGGCAAAAACAGCCCCAATAGTTTTGCCTCAAACCTACTATTCATGCTTTCCTTTGTTTTCCTTTAGCCTTTAACACCTTGGAACCATTAATTCACTCAATTTTCCTTCAAATCATCTTTAATTCTATGTTTTACAGATTCCAATGGTTCTCAAGAGTCACACTTATTCAACACAAATTCACTTCTTCAAAACAAAAGCTAGTATAATTCATTGTTCCAACCAAGTAATTTCCATTTTTATTCTACTTTGGTCATCATCTCATCAACCAAAAGCAATCCTTCAAACTACCATAAATATTCAGTTCTTCCTTACACCAAACAATATCCATAAGGCTTCTAGGCAGCCAACATACATAGAACACATAGGTATATACAAGGTTCAAACACAAAGTTTACAAACCCTAGCTTTAATCTAAAATCAAGACATGAAAATCATGTTTTCATGTTAAAATTGACATCATAAGGATCACCATAAAGAAATATACAACTTTAATTCTTGAAGCATAGGATTTTACCTTGTGTTTGAGGCTATTTGAAGTGATTTTGCTCCAAGAACACACACTTCTTTCTTTCTCTCTCCTTTTCTTTTTCTCCCTATTTTTCTCTAGCTTTTCTTTCCTTGTTTTCTCTTGTTTTTCCTTCTTCAATGCTGGCCAAAATTCTTCTTGTTATAACAGCCTTCCCACTGCCATTCTCATAAGAAATTTGGCCAAGAAAATTTTAAATCAATTAATTGTATGGTGGCTAATGTATAGGTGTGTTCCAATGAAAATTTTACATACCAACCACTTTTATTTCCTCCACAAAAATTCCCTTATTTCTTCTTGCAAGGCCAATGAAATTCTTGGCCAATTTCCAGCTATTCATTCATCTTTTCTTGGTCTAAACATTAGCCAATCACAATACCCAAGTGTAACACCCCGCTACCTAGGCCCGCCGGGGCCGGGGATGTCGCCCCGTCCAAAGGACAAGTGGTCTTTATAACTAGGTCACACAAATAAAATAGCGAAATAAAAACAATAATTTAACTTAAAATTTATTACATCCCAAGAATAAATCCACGAATTCCCAAAAGGAAACAAATCCATAAATAAAATTATCCACTCTCGTCTCCCCAAAGCAATACATAAAAATAAAAGACAACATTCTCTTCCAAGGTAGCTACTCACCCACAACAGGATCAACCTGAAATCATGATAAAAGGTGGTGAGACAGAAATCTCAGTAAGTCCGTGTGTGCTTTGGGTGTTTAGTGAAAACAGTTCGTGGATGCAAAGTGTGAAATCTTTATAAGAGAAATATTGGCAAGCAATAAACATTAGTCAAAAGCAAGAGTGGTGTTTTCCTCTTTTTGAAACCATACAAGTGCACAATAAAATCAACCACTCATAAAGGTGGTCATGGGTTACCACACGTTGGGCCCCATAACCGGTCAGAATGCCTAACACTTTGTGCAGACTGACAAAAGAAATACTTGCAAACAATGAATGATGTTCAAAAACAAGAGTGGCGTTTTGGCTTATCTAGCCGTACATAATTTATAAGATCAACCACTCGAAAGAAAGGATTACGGGTTACCACACGTTGGGCCCCATAATCGGATGGTCAGAATGCCTAACACTTTGTGCATACTGCCAGTCAGAATGCCTAACACTTTGTACAGACTGACAAAAGGTAGGTGATCGGCCTACCGGGCAAGATACTCCTCCTTCTCTATACCCAAACAACAACTGGGTTTCCATTCCGGCAAAACACAGTCACTTGACTGAGATAAAACAAACCGCTAGCTCAGACTGGCTTGACTAAGTAGTACTGACGTTTCTCTAAGTTGAGCTTATCTTCTGGAGGTGGCCTCCTGCCAGAAGACTCACTCTTGCTCTTCAAAACTAGTACTACTAGCCTACCCTTATTGAGTACTCAACGTAACATATCCCACTAGGGGAGAAAATGAACAAAACACAGTTCCACTTGAAAATGGCAATTAAGGTTTTCCAAAGTTTGGGGCAAAACTGGTTTTAGAAAGAATTTTAGGTTTTGAGTAAAATCGCCCCTTGATTTATTTGTCTAAAATGAGAGTGAAAATAATCCTCAATTGCCTTTACAGAAATGAGTGACCATGCACTCTTCATTTGGCTTGCCATAAAAAAAATCATTTTTCATCAAACAGGTTTTATGCAGGAGCTTACCTGATCCTTACTCACAACAAAGGTCTCCAATAGCTGACCTGATCCACATAGGGTAAATACAAACCACAATCAAACTCAAGCCAAAGACTCACTTTCTCAAATAAAACTAACTCAACTTACTACAGTCATATCCCTAGTGTCCCAAGCTTTAAGGCTCAATAATAAATAAAAGGGTTTATAAAATAATTCTAGTTTGATATTAAAATAACTAGAGTTTGGGAAATAGATACAAAAAGTTGAAGGTTTAAATCTTGCTAAAAATAAATTATGGTTTATTTGAAAAAGGGTCCAAGGTAGTATTAGGTACAATAATGATTCATTAATAATTTAGTTATTAGAAAATAATTGATAGCTAAAATTTGTTGAAAATAAATTTAATGAGTCTTGCTTGAAAAATAATAAGCAAATCCTTAATGGGTTTTGATTAAAATATAATAATTAAATTTTTAGTAATAAATATTTTATTAATTATAATTATTTCCATAAAAGGCTTTAATTGATTTTATCATTTTAAATAATATATTTTTTTTCCAGCAAAAACTATTATTTATTTGACTAGAATATCACTATTTTATATAAAAGACCAAATCCACATTTTCCCATGGTTTTCAAAATTTTACTAGAAAAATCATATTATTAAATATTTTATTAATGAAATAAAATTTAGCTTAGGGACAACTAGACCATGATCATGAATATATTTCTATAGCTAACCACAAACATGAACATATACAACCCTTCAATTCATCAATTCATCAAATAATCCAAATCATGCATACAAGCATAGATCTCAGTTTATCAAAACATGATCTAACCCCTACTAGTATAAATAAGATCATGGCTTCAATAATCCAACATGAATATAAATCATATTCACCAAAGGTGACACAATCTCTAGCATACTTCATCACAAATACTACCTATGACATGGAGACATGCATTAAATCTCAAATCATCATATAATCGACCAAGATAATCCATCCATGCATAAATCCCATATCCTTCATATTCATACATACATTCATGCTTCAATCTCAACAATATATATATATATATATATATATATATACTTAAATCCTATCGCCATCCACCTACTATCATCATCATCCTAGAGACATGAATCTAGAGTTTAAAAGAAAGGTTGAAGGGACTTACTTGGTTGATGAATGCTTTGAAGGAGTTTAGAGTAGATCTCAACTCCTAGATGTCTAACTTTGTCCATGGGAGATGGCGAAAGCATTTTCATGGGAGAAAAAGTCATTCGGCCAAGAGAGGGGAATTTTCGGCCATGAGAGAGAGAGAGAGAGAGAGAGAGAGAGAGAGAGAGGGAGGGAGGGAGAGAGAGAGAGAGAGAGAGAGAGAGAGAGAGAGAGAAAGAGAAAAAAGAAATCATTAGTATGTTTATTCGCATAGGTTCTCATTAGGGATCAAGATTGGAGAAGATGAAGTTGTTAGAATAAATTTACCTTGAAGTGTTCTTGACCTTAAACAGAAATTTCTAGTTTTTGATCCAAAAGTGCTAGTTGGATTTTGGAGTTTGATGTTAAAAATGGTACGGATGGACTCACAGCAATGAATAGATGAAATCTGGAATTTTTAGAGGTAGTTTGAAGTGATTTGGAGAGGTATTAGGTGAAAGGAAGGAGTAGGTGTTCTTGGTGTAGTGTGTGTTCTTGAAGGTTGAAGAAAATCGAGAGATGGTAATGCGTAGCTACTGAATTTTTGTGAGAGATATGGGTGGATGAATTTCTGTAGGGTTTAGGAGGTTGATTCTGTGATTTGGAAGGGAAAAGGAAAGGTTAGTTGTTACAATCTTTGAAGAATATTTTTAGGAAGTGAATTTGGAAACTAAATATTCCAAGAATATCTTGATTGTTGGACAGCTTTTGGAAATCTGCCATGGCTGATTGTTTGAGCAGAATTTCGTGGGATTAATGCTGAGTTATGGAGGCTTATGGTGGCTGAAAGTAGGGTGTTCAATGATGAAGAAGAAGTCTGGTCCATTGAGCAAAATATTATGGAAGGTTGCTAAATAAGATGACCGAAATTTTGGAAACCAACCAAGCTTAATTGCAGGAATTTTGTAGAGAGATTTTCAGACAGCCATTGATGTAATTTCGTGCAGGAGTTCAAGGGGCCCAATGGAGCTCTGTTGGGGGAGGTTTAAGGAAGGTTTTTGCAGAAGTAGCTTGGTGTTTCAGTTGGAAGAAGAAGAGAAAACGAGCTGGACAAAAATCTGCACAGGAATTTTCGCTGTACAGTGAATTTTCTGGCAGATTTTCGTCTGCTACTTCCAGCTGTTTTGCAGCGAGTTTTGAAGGGGATTTCAGGGGTATTCAAGGCTGGTTTCCAGCCTTCTTTATGGAGGAAAAACATGGCTAAGGTGTTGTACAAATTCTGGAAGAAAACAGCTTGGTTTTGAGCTCTCAAAACCGATTTTCGTACAGGAATTTTTCCTGCTTTGCTCCAGTTTGAGCAGTCCGAATTTGGTCAAGAACTTTCAGGTTTCCAACTGATCCTAAAGACCATTTTTCTGGCAGAATTTGGGAGGGAATGTTAGCTAAAAATTTCACCCTTTTGAAGGTACAACAATGCTGGAAAAACTCCAGCTCATTCATGAGGAAAGATGAACTAAGCTAGAGGAAGAATTTCAGCAAGCTTTCAAGAGGGTTTTTCCCCTTGAATTTTTCCCCCAAATCATTTACATTTTCCAAACCATGAGATGCCTTTTACTAGGACATTTTTATCCTAAAAGACCTTAGTCCTCTACTGAATTTTCTGGAAAGGAAAAGGATAGAACACCTTACTCAAGCTAAGGAGTTGGAATTTAAGAAAAGCTAAAGATCAAGGGAGAATGAATTCCCTTTTGGCATTTCGCGAAGAACAAAAGAGTGAAGTGAGAATTCTCCTAACATGTCTCTCCTAGGACATCATCACCACATTGATCTAGGCCCTCATGGCCGAAACCATCCTTTTCCAAGCAAAATAAAATTTACTCAAGCTAAAGCCTCTATGATGGATTTTGAACCTTAGACTTCAAGAATTAATTCCAAGGCTCTAACCACTAAACCACAACAACCCTTGTTGCTATTTCTACTAGAAAAATTATTCCCTATTCAATCCACAAGCTATCTCCTTATTTTCACCTCGGGCAAAAATTACCATTTTGTCCCTCTCACACAGCACTCACCAACAAGACTTCAAGATAGTAAAAATCAAATTCAAAGCACATAGAAATCATATGAAAACATATTTAATCATGAAATAAAGCATGATATGCATCCCAACCCCCTTACTCTAAGGTTGGTTTTGGCTGGGGTTTCACACCAAGGCCTAAATTAAATGGCCCACAACATGATATGTTCCAATCACAAAATTACACATCATTCTTCATTTATTTTTGAAATCCTTTAATTCCAAGTGTCTTGCATGAACTCTTCATTCAACATCTCTTAAATTGACACATGTCCATGGGCTACTACTCACAAAATACCACACGCACCATTTTTAACCGCGGTTTCCTATTTTCTTCAGAAATGACCAAAATTGGGTCTGTAACGGAAAAATATTTTATTTCACCATTCAACTCCAAAAATTCCATTGAATCCACTGGTAATACTTAAATTCTTCAATTCCCTTTCTATTTGGGCAAATGAACGGTCAAAGTTATGGGTGCGGTCAAAATAGCAAAAATACCCCCGGTGACCCGGATAACATAATTCACACTAAAACATGCGTTTTATCGCACTGCTCAATTTCTCTTCTTAATGTACCCTCAAATTTTTATTTTATTAATAATAGTAGCCTTTGAAGATTTAGGGTATGGATAGAACAAATCCAATAATTACATCCAAGTCCCGACCAAATATTGTCATACCAAAATATTTGTCTCATTACACTAATCAACTTTTATTCTGGTTATTGATATAAATTCTTATCCTATTACAAGTAGTAGCCAATCAAAGGTAAAATGCGGGGTATTACACCAAATGTCCCGGCTAAAAATCTCATATAATGCCCTAGGCCCAAAACTATTTTGATAGCCCAGTTAAGTCAAACCATATCAAACATATGAAAAACCATTTTGTATCTTGTCTTACTTAGATAATCAAAAGCATCCTACTTTGGCAGGAATGACCATATGATGATCCAAGTAATAACAAGTGTTTGATTTTGAAAAGCATTTAAAACTTAATTTTTTTGTTAAATAAAAATTTGATTGTAGTAAGCATGAAATAAACATATCAAATATGCATGTAAGACATAAATAAAAGTGACATAGCATGGCCCATAACCTATATTGATCATTACGAGCAAAGTGAAGATCAAGGTGGTCAATCTAGGTATATGAACTTCTTGAGCATTCTCTAATGCCTTGAGCATACTCCTTCTTGGTTGTAATTGTAGGCCGCTGTCTTCTTTTACATTGGATAGTAAAATAAAATAATTCATATTCTAGGAAGCTACTACAATTTTACAACAACGAAAAATGACACGTAGGCCATATTTAAAAATTACAACTCAAAACAACTAGAATGAAACCTGCCAATCACATTGGGGTAAACGGGCCATGCTATGCACTATTTAGAATAATCCCCAACTACAATCAAAATATGCTAACGAATAACACACAATAAACAGTTAGTCAGGGTTCCTTCTCTCATTAAATGAGATTTTTCCTTCCGATTTTCAAATATTAATCAGATTAGCATTCAGACTCCTTAGTAACAGTCACCGTGAATTTTCATATTACAGATAATCTGCTTAACAGATTAACCATATTCATACAGATAACAAATTATCATGGTAGATTAATACAAACAATTTGTAACTTAGAATGATGTATAGCATGCTTACAATACCATATAATATTAAAGCAGTCCAGTTTACAAATAATTTGCAAATAATCTAGTCCGATCAAACAATTAAGACGCACATATTAAACCTAATTCTAGCAGTCCGCATGCTATGTATTCTAAAATCATAATAATGTGAACATGTTGATATACACCATTCAAATTAAACAAAATTCAATCATTCACATATATATCATACATATATTCAACAATATGATTAACACAGATAAATCAACCTAATTGTTTAGCAAGTTGCTCTGATGCCACTATTAGGATTCGTGTACTTCCAAAACGCAGAAAACAACCACGAATCCCTTCCGAGGACCCAAGCCAAATAATTAAGATCAATCTAGGGTTATAGAATTACCTCTATTTACCGTAATCAAGACCTCTGTCTTCTGGTTTTCAAGTGTATGTGCAACTCAAACGATCACTAGATGTTGTAATGTACAAACGTCCTCTATCAGATACACATAGTGAACCAGCTTGTTACCCAGGAGTGCTAGCGCCTAGAGTTTTGAGAGGCTTAATTTTTCTGGTAATGGAGGCACGAATGTTTTGACATAGAGCTAACTTAAGAAGATGACCAGGGTTTTCTTTTTAAAACCACCTGAACCTCTTGGAGTCCAACTCTCATAATATCTTATCATATTCTATTTTAAATTCAAATTAAATTAAAACTGATATGATAAGATTATGCCATTATCTCAGTAATTTAACTAATTAATTTATCCAGTTAAATTCTTATAATCTTGACAGTCTCCAGATACATCGAATGTGGATATATTTCCAGATTCATTGTATCTGGTCATTTTTCTAGGTTCGATTAACTTAGACATATTTCCAAATACATCGAACCTAGTTACCAAAAAAATAACCTATCATGTTCGCTTAATGTGTGCCCCTATAGGTTCATTTAACACTGACAGTGTGCTTAAATCATATTTAAATAGCCCACAAGTTATAAGCAGTTTCTAGCAAAATATTATAACTGTCCAGGTCAAATGAAGATTAGTGATCTCTTTGAACCAAAACCAAACCATAACTTTACATTTAGTCTTTTTGTCACACGATATCCAGATTAAGCATAAGGTACGAAGCATGTCATCCTTATGAAGCTTAACCAATTATTTCTTGATCTCAAAGTAGACTGTTCAAACAAATGATATTAATATCTCAAATTGATATATTTGAGCATGACCATGAATTTTAACAGTCTAACTTATCAAGGGGCCTATGGACATCTCTCCCAAAATTGAGAGGGTCAAATTCCTTCACTATCAATCATATTCCCCTGATTTATTCTATATCCAACAATGGTCTAATTTATTATTTGGTTAAAGATAATTTTGGACAACGTCAAAATATAGAATTTACCAAGTAGGAAACTATGATGAAATCAGGTTGAAGGATTTTTAATATCATTTTGGCTAGAAAGTACTTATGACTTATTCCATGAAGTACTCTCATAGTGGGTTATGTCCAATACAATATTCTCTAACATTTATTTATGTTTTGACTTGATATCATATATATTCATGACCAGTAAAACATAGCCATCAAATCACAAACATACTAATCTTAATTTATTATTGATCCACTAATAATAATCGATCAGGGACAATTTAAGAATAGTCATTGTAGTTGTTATAGGGTTTTACTATCAAGTCACGTACTTGATGCCTCAAAACTAAATGCACTATTCATGAAAAGAAATGCCACATATCATTACATAACGATAATTGTATAAGTTCAAATTGTTCTAGGGCATATCCCTAACAAATCACATATTTGATAATGCTTTAGAAAATCCATGATTTAGCTATGAATTATTTCTTATATCAACTTGACTTGTTTTAATATTGATATCGGACCGATATATAGTGGTTAGTATTCTTTGATGCTTAATTGATAATGCTATTGTATAAAGGTCTTGTATGTTAAATATACTACTTTAATAACTAGTTTATATGCTAAATACTTTGAGATATTATACGATTAATTTGATACTATAAATATGTTGTGTGTGGTTATGTCCTAATTTCATATTATTTGAGTTTAATATTTGAAGATTATATGTTGCTTGTATTTGGCGAATGGTAAGAGATATATTGTGAGTTTAGGAATGCTTAAGACCATGATTCTCTTGGAGCAATTATATTAAACTTGAAGTTTATTATAAGAAATTAATATATCTTTGTTTATGTGCTAGATTTGGTGGCTGATCAAGGTGTTAATCTAAAAGATTAAGTTAGATTGTTGCTATATCTTATCTAGGACTCAAGGTAAGTCCATTAATTTCATATTTTCATAAATAATACACATGTAGGATTTTACAATAATAAAAGTTGTTCATAAATCAATTTGTATTTACATAAGAATCATTATTGATGGAATGAATTATTTTAGCAAGTTTTTGTAAATTATATATATGATTCAAGTCTGGAAATTATACAATAGCAGCATGCTACTCTATTGTGAAGCAAATAGTGATTTATATAGTTATGAAATGTTTAAGCACGCTTCATTTTTGGGAAGTCATCTATATATAATATGTCGAGTATAAAATCTTGTATTAATTTTATTAAGCATACAGAATTGAAAATTTTCATTTGTAAAGGAATTGCGAAATACATAGCATGATCTTGAACTATTAGCTTTATTTTATATGGAATCTATTTATGGTATTTATGAGCTATGCATATATAAAATTCTTAGAATGGATAAAAATCTTGTGACGTGATTTTGAATCTATGGTGTATATTATTTATACACTTGGGAGTATTTTGTATATCAAATTATTTTTGGGAATGAATATGAATTTTCAAATGTATTGAGATATTTTGAAAAATGACCTTGCATTGATTTATTCATAGTGATTGTGTTTCTTGAGTACATAAAGAGGTTATGCACTTATACTAACTTGCGCGGGGTTTGAAAATACTATTCGGTTGGTGGTCACATTCGAATTGATCTCTTTCTTCGTGAGATGTAAATATATGATGTAGAGCTGTCCTTAGCTAGCAACATACTTTCTATTGGGGAAAATGGAGGTCAGATGTAGGACATTCAAGCTATAGGGCATATGATGGCGATGGTAATTCTATGATTGATTGTGGTGGATACATTGAATTAATTATATGTTTATATGTTATCAGTTAGATTGAGATCCTTTGGGATGATATTAATATTGATAGGATGAGGTCTTGTCAGAAGATGATGTGAGATTACAACGTGGATTTTGAAATGTGATTTTATGCTGAAACATATTTTGAGAATACGATGGAAAAGGTATGAAAAGCTCAATACAATTGATGTGAATGACGTGAATGATCTATGACCTAGAAAAGTAATTTAATTTCCTAGAAATAAAAATGTTATATTGATATTGGTAAATCTCCTATGAATTATCTTGTATATTATATTTTGGAAGCATGATATAATATTTTTTCATATTCATTCAGATAAATTATCATGCATCATGAAAATGTTTATTGAAAATTTTCAGGTGTCACACACAAGACTTACTGAGATATTATCTCACGCAATTTTAATTCATATTTTATAGCAAAATTTACTTATAAGCAAGACTCAAGATTTTATGTTGATGTTTTAATTAAGATTATGTATTTTGTACCCAAACATATTTCGTGATTTTTATTTGAGACAGATGTTTTTTGAGATGGTTTCTGAGATATTATTTATTTTTGAAGTTGATGTATTAATCTAAAGGCTATGTAATATTTTCATTTTAGATTTTATTTAAGTTTTGGAAATTTTCTTTATTTAGTTCTTTCGTTAGAATAACCCCTTATCATTTATATGGGGCAACATCTGCAATGTATTGGGCCTTGTGGTTATAGGGTATTACAGATAATATCCAATTTAAGTGTGTCGGTGTAATTTTGTGGTATTCTTTATCCAAGTTTTTTTTTTTTTTAATCAATTCCTTGGGTGTTCTCTTTAATTTGAAATTTGAGATTTTTTTTGGGGGATTTTCGGTGTAACCTTGGCTTTTATGGTATTGTTATTATTTTTCTTTTGGTATGATACTTTAGTATAAGAGTTATTTGATTGATGATGGTTGTTTTTTTTGTTTTGGAAAAATTATCAACAAAATCCACAATCAATAAAATTTTAATTGAAATGCTAAAGATTAAAGCCACATGTATGGGCAAGTACACCCGTTATGTAGTACAAGGAATAGCATGTATCAAATCCATTAAAACTTAACAATTACCCTTACTTTACTCTAATCTTTATTATTTAACAAATAAAATAAAGAGATAAAATAAATAACATATTTACCTAATATACTAGATAATATATCAAGTTCACATAAGAAAAGTCACAAGGATTATCAATGAGTAAGAAGAAGGAGAAAAGACATATAAAGAAGAAACTACAAAATTCTATGTCAAATAAAGAAAATACCTTTAAATCAATTGATTCTCGATTCCAATACCAATATAAGTTTAAAAGGAAAATTTCACTCTCTCTAGCGTTATGAAATTCCTATTCTTAGTTAATCAAAGGTTATTTATACCTCCCCAATTAAATCTAAGACGCATTAAGATCAACCCAATTATATCTAGAATAAGTAATACCCCTATCTATAAGCGATATCACAAACCCATCAATTTCGAAAGTAACAATATCCTTATCTCTAAGTGATATTATTAACTTAATGATTACTAGGTCTAATCCCCCAATTTAAGGGATAACAAATATTAAATTAATTAGTCTAGAATAACTAATTCAATATAATGAAATCAGGAAATCAAATATTAGAAGTTGAAATCAATAGATCTAAGCGAATTCCAATCTAAGAACATAAATTTAGGGTTCATCTCTCAATTACAATTACAACATATGAAACATAATATTGTCAAAGTATTATACGAAGAAAAAGGAAAGAAATAACTTAAAGATAAGAAAACTTCCTCCTTTTTCCTTGAGCTCTTCTTGATCAACTCTTATTTTTTTTCTCTAAGATATTCCTTGATCCTTCTTCTCTTAATGTTTTCTTTAACTCTCCAGGAGTTCTCTAGGGATTCTTATGCCTAAAAATTGAAAACCACTTTAGGGTTTCTTTTCTCTTGCTTCTATAGGAGTTTTCCCTTCTAAAATTGCTCAAAAAAACTTTTATCATGCAAGAAACCCGAAACCAGCCGACCATGGTTTCTCCAAAGAAGCTGGTGCCATATAGCATTTGAAATCACCTCCAGATAGCAAAAGGCTAGTGTTGGCCAAGCCAACATTGGCTGGACTCTGCTCTAGCTCAAGAATGCTCTATTTTTCCTCTATTTCGTCCAGGGAATAGCCAACCTTAGATCCTCTAAATCATCCCTGGCCGGCTACTCTCTATTTTGCCTATTTTTCCAATTCTTTTGTGCATCTTTTCCACATCTTTCTTGTACTTTTTATCTCCACAAATCCTATGCAAAAGATGGTAAAAATAGTGGGAATCAATAATCATCCAAACATGAAATCTTAACAATTATAACATAACTAACTTAGAAAATATAGACCAAACCAGTCCCTATCAACTTCTCCACACTTAAACTTTGCTTGTCTTCAAGCAAAAAAGATATCAACACTCAGAGTTCCAACAAGCAAATAGCTAACTATCAACATGATCTTAGTGAATATGGCTAATATGGTAAAGATATTATCTTTTCTTCAACTTAAGAATTTAATGCAATGCTTATTCAAACCAAAGTTAATTTCATGCAAACTCATGTATTGGGATAGATATAGCCAAGACTATCAAAGTTAAGTTAAACAAGTTTATGTTCATTGAATATATTCCACCGTATTCCACAAGTAAAAAAATGCAGACATTGTGATTCATTTAAGTTAGGAATAAGAAATTAACTCAGGTTTTATAATTTCCAAACTACTATAATCTGAGTAGTAAATTAGGAATATTCTCACATTTTCTAACTTGGGAATTCATAGTCTCAAGTGAGTGGTGCACTTTACACTCACCTTATTGACCCGTTTTATTTTTTTGTTCTTTTCTCTCTTTTTTTTTCCCCCACTTATTCTCACATTCTCTCTTACCCCCACCCCCCCCCTCTTTTTTCCCTATTTATTGTTTTCTTTTTAATTTTTTCACACTCACATTTACCAAAATAGGTACATACGTCCTTTTTGCATTTTCCCTTTTTTTTCAATTAAAAGAATGCAACCAATTTCAAACTATTGTATTCCCTATTTTTTTTCACTCTTCTCAGCTCTTACCCTATTTACTTAAATCCAAAATAAGGACTAGTTTAGACAATCATAGAATAAAAATTAGCAAAAAATTCCCTACTTATACTTCATCGTAAAATCAACATCAATTCTCAAAAAATAAAATGCCACAATATACACTATAACATAAACAAGGTTAATTTAAATTCTCAAGACTTAGCCTATATCACACCAAATATACAAGTGTACACAAAACGAACCTCAATCAAATAAGACTTGAACCAAATTCCTATTCCAAAAGAAAATTAATAACAATACCATAACAGACAAAATTCACCAAAAAATTGAAAATTTCTTAGCCTAAAATAGTGAAAATACAAAGATAATTGATGAAAGCTTGAAAAGAATATTGCCAAATCACTCCTCTATAATTAAACTGGACAATGTTCTTATTGGCTAAAAATTAGCACGATAAAAGCTTATCCAAAAGGACTAAAAATAATAAAAGAGGTAGAAAGTTAAGCAATTCTCCCCAATTAAAGTTTTCCACACAAGAGATGTTGGAACTTCAAAGGAAGACTAGAAGATGATAAACCTTAGATGGGGGATGAATAAGCTTTATGGCAAACAAATGCAAATTGTCAAAGTCTTTTGAAAACACTTGAAAAAAAGAACCGAAAATATGTGTGCTGAAAAACAGATTTTCGGAACTTTAAGTGTGTAGCCAAAGATCTTTCAAAACACCACTAAATGATGAGAAGAGAGACTATATTAAAGATGGACAAATAAATCATCAACAACCATTTCACTCTATTACATAAATATCTTTAACCAAATCAGTGAATGCAAGGAAGAATGCAGTAAAATCGCAGTCATAAATTTTTGAATAAATGTAAGAGAATAGAACCAATGATTTATAGTGGTTCGATCCTTAAATGATCTACATCCATTACGTTATGCACACTTAAGGATTTCAACTCAACACTAAAATCTTTTTCCCAAATTAATGGTAGTAGGCAATACCAATATTACAATAAAGGGTTAACATACTTGGTTTTACTCCTAACCTCTATACACCCAAAAATTAAGGCTTACCCTAACTTGGTTTTATTTCCCAAACCTTGATATACTTCAGATTAAAGAGAAAATACAGATATAAATAAACTAAAGTATCTTTATATTTTTATTTTTAGAATAATAGATCTCACTTTGAAGAATAATGTAGATGAGGGATTTTTGTTTTTCAAAAGTCTTAGGATGTTTCTAAAAGTATTAGCATGAATCCTTACTGAAAATCGAGTTTCAATGGCTTTTATAGGGGCAAAAATAAAAACTACAATGGTTAGTAATGGCTAGTTGTTGCTGTTAGGTTTGGCAGGGATTTTAGACTGACAAGGTGAAAAATTGTGCATCCAAAAGTTTACTTTATATTGAAATACCCATTTTGAAATTCTATAAGCTTTGTTCTTGCAAGGTAGAAAGTTATGCATCCGAAATGTGCGTCCAAAATAACACTTTATGCCAAGAAGTATATTTTGAACAACTTTAGATTTAGGCACTTTACAAACAGACTTTGGATAGGTTGTGAAACCCCAATTAAAACCAAGCCTAGAGTAAGGGGGTTGGGATGCATATCATATTTTCTTGCATGCATAAATATATTTTGGTATGATTTTATGTGCTTTGGATATGTGATTTATAGTCTAGAAAGCTTAATTGTGCTTATTGAGTAAGAATGGCAAAACGGTAATTTTGCTTGAGGTGGAAATAGGAAGATAGCTTGAGGATTAAAAAGAAAAAATATTTGGGAGAGAAAATAAGAACAAGAGTTGTTGTAGTTTAGTGGTTAAAGCTTTGGAATAAATTCTTGAGGTCTTGAGTTCAAATTCCATAATTTGAGTTTTATCATGATTAAATTTTATTTTAGATAGGTAGGCTATTTTCGGCCCTTGCATGCCTTAAGGAGGAGTAGAAATGTTGTCCTAGGGGAGACATGAAAGGAATGTCCTAATCCTACTCTTGTGCCCTACAAAAATTCCTAAGGGATTCATACCCTTTTTGTTTTCTAGCTTACCTTAATTCTTGATCAAATAAGTTACTTAATTTATCTAAGCCTTTTTATTTACAGAAAAATTCCAGCAAGGTTCTGTGATTTTGAAGCTTCAAAAATGCCTCTTAGAGGATGGAATTTTAATTGAAAATGGGGAAGAATTATGGAAGGTTCCTAAGAGAATTAATTTCTATGGTAGAACCTTCAAACTCCAACCTATATGTATTCATCTTCTTCATGTAGTAATCTGGAAAATTTTTCCAGCTTATTGATTAGTCCAATTGCCGAAATCTTCAGCCATCTTTCCCTCTCAAATAATGCCAGAAAAATAACCAATTTACTCAGCTTGAAGACTGACAACTCACACCATTTTTCTGAAAAACAAACCTTAGTCAGCCATGGACTGAACTTCATCATCTCCACCGTTGTTCTGCACGAAAAGAGCTCCATGGCTACGCCTTGAATCACTCCATCAATCACTGTAATCAAGCCATCAATTGGAGTCCAAAATTCCATCACATTATTTCATCAAACTTCCATGGATTAAGCCTCAACCATCCAAAAAATTCCCTCACCATTGCACTCCATAATTTAGCCACCCTAAAGCTCACTCAAACATCATTCATCTCAGCAAAAATTCCAGCCAAACCAATCGGCCATTGAAGCCCAAAAGACCTCCTTCAACTAAGGTATTCTTACCATATTTGCTACCATAATTCACCCCCTAAATTATTGCTTTTGAATTTCAAACAACCAGCTTTCCTCTTTCTCCCAAATCTGAAAATTCAATCACCAAAATTCTCCAATCCATTTGGCCACCCTTTCCAAGCAAAATTTCGGCCAGCTTTCCTCCATTCTCTCCAAACCTCCAAGAACACCAAGAACACACACCACCATTCTCCAAGCCTAACACCACTCTAAACCCCTTCAATCTTCTCCAAAAACACCAGATCACATCTACTCACTCTCTTGAATCCATTTCAGCAATTTATAACATCGAACGATGAAATCAAGGTTCCACTTTCAGATAAAAAACCAGAATTTTCTTGAAGGCTCAAGAACACTCTCAAGGTAAACATGATCGATTATCTCCGTCTCCTTTCCTCTTCGACCTTTAATGAAATAAACTAACAAACTCTCTCTTTTCTCTTTCTCTCTCTCTGGGCCAAAATGGTTACTCCAACCATGGCCATTTTTCTTCTTCCTCCTTGGACGGATCAAGCCTTCCAAGCGTGAGGATTCTCTTGAAACGTCTTCAAGGTAATCATCATTCAAGTAAGCCTCTTCAATCTTCTCTTTAAATTCTAGATTCATGTCTTTTGGATGTTGTTGGAAAAGGATGGATTATGTTTGGAGATTGAGCATGTGTTTATATGATGGAGTTGAGATTGAAGTATGAGGATGAATGTATTTATATGATGGAGTTGGGATTGATGCATGAGGATGATTTGTCTTGGTTGAATTTTATGATGTTTTAGGGTTTGTTGCATGCCTTCATGTCGTGAGTAGTATGAATGATTAAGCGTGATAGATATTATGTCACCTTTGGTAAATAGGGTTTTATGTTCTTGTATCCTTGTTGAAGCCATGAAAATGATTATGTTTAGTGGAGTTTGGATCATGGGTTGGTAGTTAAGGATCTATGCTTTTATTCATGATTTGGATGGTTTGTTGATTGGTGTAGAGTGCATGTTCATGGTTAGCAATAGGAACTATGATCATGACCTTGATGTTCCTAATCTATTTAAGTTAGCCAATTTTATTTCATTAATAAAAATTAATACTATATTTTCTTCTGGAGATTTCAAAAACCCTAGGAAAATGTGGATTTGGATTGTTATATGAAATAATGATATTTTAACCAAATAAATGATATCTTTTGTTAAAAAGTATAAAAATATTATATATAATAATATTATTAAATAAAGCCTTTTATATAAATAATAATAATAGGTAAGATATTAATTTTGTAAGTCATATGTTCATAAATACTAATAAAATTTATTTATTATCTTTTAATCAAAACATATTAAAATTTACTTATTATTAATTTTATTTACTAATTATTTTCTAACCATTAATTATTAATAGATTATTATTTTAAATAATATCATCTAGGACCTAGGACCCTTCATCAAACAAACCCTAGTTATTTTATTATCAAGTTAGATTTATTTTATAAAATCCTTTTTGATTATGTAGCCTTAAAGTTTGGAATACTTGGGTCATGATTGTAGTAAGTTGAGCTAGGATTATTTGTGAAAGCAAATTTTGGTTTGAGTTTAATTATGGCTTGTATTTACCCCAGGCGAGGTTTGGTGAGCTTTTGGAGATCTTTGATTTATCTTAAGCAAATGATCAAATAAGCTCCTGCATAAAACTTGTTTGTTGTAAAAGGTTACTATAGCAAGCTAAACACGAAGTATGTAAACACTGATTTGGTAAAGGCAATTAAGGACTGTTTCCTTACTTGTTTCAGTCAAACCAATTATTTGAAAATCAGCAAGCAATTTTACTCAAACACCAAACTGTTTCTAAATCCAATTTTGACACGGATTTTAGAAACCCTTAATTGCCATTTTCAAGTAAGGCTATGTTTTATCAGTTTTCTCCCAAGTGGGATAAACTACATTGAGTACTCAATAAGGGTAGGCTAGTAGTACTAGTTTTGAAGGGCAAGAGTGAGTCTTCTAGCAAGAGGCCACCTCCAGAAGATGAACTCAACTTGGAAAAGCAATAGTACTACTTAGTCATGCCGGTCCGAGCTTGTAAGTTTTAGTCATGTGGACTGTGTGTTGCTGAAGTGGACAACCGATTTTGTTTGGGTGTAGAGTAGGAGGAGTATCTTACCCGGTAGGCCAATCATCTACCTTTTGTCAGTCTGCACAAAGTGTGGCATTCTGACCATGTATGGTTATGGGGCCCAACGTGTAGTAACCCATGGCTGCCCTTTTGAGTGGTTGATTTTATTGTACATGTATGGTTGGAAAAGCCAAAATGCCACTCTTGATTTTTAATATTGTTTATTGCTTGCCAATACTTTTTTCTTATGAAGTTCTTACACCTTGCGTACATGAACTGCTTTTACTAAACACGCAAAGCACACACGGACTTACTGAGATTTTTTTATCTCATCACCCCTTTTGCCATATTTTCAGGTCGGTCCTGCTGTGGAGATAGGTAGATAGTTTGTTGTTCGCTTTGAAGGCCTTGTGTTATTTTCTTTATGTATTGCTTTAAGAGGCGAGAGTATTCAATGTATTTGTGGATTTGTCTTGAATTCTTGGATTGTAATAAGTTTTAATTTTAAAGTATTATTTTATTTTTGTTTGTGTGACCTAGTTATAAAGACCCCTTGTGCTTTGGATGGGGCAACATCCCCGGCCCTGTTGGGCCTAGGTAGTGGGGTGTTACAAATAGTATCAGAGACTAGGTTTAGGTAATTATAGATAGTATATGCTCTATTTTTTTTAAGTTCAAATCTTTGTCTAACCTGTCTTGTGTATGCTGTAGGATGGTTAGAATGCTTAGAACTGCGAGGAAAGGGCAACAATGGCATCCTCCTATCCCTATCTACCCAGAAGACCTTCCAATACCTCAACCTGCTCCTCAGCCAGTTATTCCTTTGGAAGATAGCAGTGATGATGAGGTGCCGATCAATGAGCCACCCCCAATACCTGTGATAGATTTGAGTTCTGCCAGTGAAGATGAGGAGATAGACGTGGAGTATGTTTCCCACCCTCCTAGCCCCATAGTTGATTTATCAGCAGATAGTGATGACTCGGTGGAGATAGATTATGAATCTCCACCTAGGCCTTCTTTCATTCCTCCACCCAGCCAGGTTGAGACCGGGGAGAGTTCTAGGTGACCTGGGAAGGAGCTAATGGAGGGGTTTAACAGTGGGGCTGGGATAGACTTCTCTAAGAACTCTCGGGGATGGTTGTATGAGCCTGATCTTGAAGATTCTGATGAGGACTAGGGGGGCTGAGAGTTATTATGATTAGGATGTTTATTTATTATTTTTCGTAAACCTCTATGTTAAGGAGTTTTATTTCTGTTTTCTATTTAAATTCAAATTTATGCAAATAAGAGTACCTAAGTACTCTAAGATTTGAGAGAAAATTTATGAGCAATTCTTTAGACAAAAACTTGCATCTGATTTCCTTTCACTTAAATCTGACTGTGAATGCATGCACAACTAAAATGATTTAATCATTGAATGTATAAACTTATCATTTAGGTATGGTTTAGAATGGCACCCAAGCGCCGTGTAACTTCATCAAGCAGGAGAATTCCGGAAGCAGATCATGTGGTACGAGAAGTTGAGACAACCCAGATGCATTCACCCAATTGGGGTAATGAGAGTGAACCAGATATAGGAATAGGGTCTGAAGCACCAGTTGAAAGGACGATAGGGCAAGCATTCAGTAAGATGGCAAAGATACTATAGACTTTGACTGAGCGGAGAAATCCCAGTTGAGAGGATGAGGCAATGGAGCGATTTTTGAAGTTTCAACTGCCCTTCTTCTTGGGCGAAGCTGAGCAAGATCAGAAAGCTGAGCAATGGATCGAGCAGATGGAAGACATATTTGCAACACTCCAGTACACTGAGGAGTGAATGGTTAAGTTTGCTGCATTCCGTTTGAGGGGCCCAGCTCGGGCATGGTGGCAGCTAGTTCAGGACGACTGGGAGATGGTTGATCAGGAATGAATGTAGACCAACTTTGTTGAAGCATTCAGAACTGAGTATATCCCTTAGTGGATAGTGGAAAAATGGGAGGACGAGTTCCAGAATTTAAAATAGGGAGGTATGACAGTGGCCCAGTACGCAGCCTGGTTCACCCAGCTATCGAAGTACTGCAAGAGGCTAGTGGACACCGAGTAGAATAGGATGAGGCAGTTTGTCAAGGGATTGAGGCAGGAATTGAGGAGGGCGTTGGCACCTTCTCCACCAATGACCTATTCGGGGGTTATAGACGCAGCTACTAGGACAGAAAATGAGGACTACAGCAGGATGGCATCGAGACCCTTCCAGCCGCCAAGGCAACCTCAGGGACACTTCTAGAGACAGCAATCCAACAAGCGCCCCGCCAACCAGTAGTGGCAAAATTGAGGAAAGCAAGCCCGGACAACACCATTTGGACCTGCGCAGAACCTTCTGTTATGCCAGCAGTGTGGGAAAAGAGGCCACACAGAGAAGAACTATTGGTCCAAAGGAGGTGAATGGAAATGTTATTACTGCGGCGACCCGAACCACCTATGGAACGCCTGCCCTAAACTGCACCAAGTCGAGCAAGGAAATCTAGCGCAGAATCCGGGACACAATAAAGCCAATGCCATGGGAGCATCCGGGAGTGGAGCACCAAAGCCTCAAGTGCAGGCCAAGGTATTCGCTCTCAACAGAGAGGAGGTTGGAACCGATGCAACAGTAGTGAAAGGTACGTTTACTAACTAAGGACATTCCATTAATGCATTGATAGACCCTGGCTCTACTCATTCCTATTTAAACAAGATCTATGCATGTTATTTGGGTTAGGATGGAGTGGAGCTGCCTTTTACCTTATTGGTAAGTACACTTTTGGGAAAGATGGTGCAAGCATATTTGTATGTGCGAAATTGTAAAATTGATGTAGGGAGAGAAAGCTTGGAGGGAGATTTGATAGTGTTGGATATTGAGGATTATGATTTGATATTGGGAATGGATTGGTGAGCAAAGCATGGGGCTAGGGTAGACTACAAGAATAAATCAGTATAGTTCATTAGACTGGGTTGTGATGTGTTGGAATTCGATGGCAAGAGAGTAAAAAAATTGAAGTATTTGATAGCGGAGGCTAAGGCCTGAAAATTGCTGAAGCAAGGATGTTAAGGATACTTAGCGTATGTGATAAACAAACCAAAGAACCAGTGCACTTTGGAGGACACCGAGGTAGTGAAGGACTTTCCTGATGTATTTCTAGCAAAACTTACCTCTTTACCTCCCAACCGAGAAGTTGAATTCACCATTGACCTAGTTCTGGGAGCCGAACCAGTATCTCGAACCCCGTATCGGATGGCACCGGCAGAGCTGAAGGAGCAGTTAGAAGAGTTAGTGAAGCAAGGCTATATCAAACCTAGCACGTCGCCCTGGGGAGCACTTGTACTGTTTGTGAAGAAGAAGGACGGGACTCTGAGGCTGTGTATCAACTATCGGGGCTTGAACAATCTGACGATCAAGAACAAGTATCCCCTACCGCTGATTGATGAGCTGTTCGATCAGTTACAAGGATCCAGTTGCTACTCCAAATTGGACCTGAGGTAAGGGTATTATCAAGTGCGGATAAAAGAAGAGGATATTCCCAAGACGGCCTTCAATACCAGATATGGACATTTTGAGTTCGTGGTAATGCCGTTCGGGGTGACCAATGCTCTAGCAGTATTCATAGATTTGATGCATCGAGTGTTCCAACCCTATTTGGACAAGTTCGTGGTAGTCTTTATCGACGACATTCTAATTTATTCCAAGAGTCTGGAGGAGCATACAGAACATCTGAAGCTCGTTTTGGAGAAGTTACGGGAGCACAAGCTTTTTGCCAAGTTTAGCAAATGTGAGTTCTGGCTGGATAGTGTAGCATTTTTTGGCTACGTGGTGACCAAGGAAGGAATCAAGGTAGACCCAGCAAAGGTTGAAGTAGTGCCAGACTGGAACCAATCGAAGAACATCACCGAGATCGAAAGCTTTTTAGGATTGGCTGGTTACTATAGGAGGTTCACCAAAGGATTTTCAATACTCGCATTACCTATGACCCGACTGTTGAGAAAAGATGTTCCATTTGTTTGGAGTGAAAAATGTGAGAAGAGTTTCCAAGAGCTGAAGCGAAGATTGATAACAACATCAGTGTTGAGTCTGCCAGAGGGAGATAAGCCTTACGCTCTGTATACCGATGCTTCGAAGGAAGGATTGGGAGCAATTTTGATGCAAGACCGGAAAGAGATCGCTTCTCAAAAGTTGAGGCCTCATGAAGTCAACTACCCTACGCATGATCTAGAGTTGGCAGCCATTGTGTTCGTTCTCAAGAAATGGCGACACTATCTGTACGGGGCGGAATATGAAGTGTTCACTGACCACAAGAGCCTGAAGTACATCTTCACCCAAAAGGATTTGAATTTGAGGCAGCGACGGTGGATGGAATTTTTAGAAGAGTACCGTTATCCAATCAACTATCATCCCATGAAGGCCAATATTGTTGCTGATGCCCTGAGTAGAAAAGTTAGTATGGCCAGATTAAGAGTGCAGGAGATTCAAGTAGTTCAAGATGTGTTGGACAGGAGAGTAGAAGTGCAGCAGAAGAGAATTGTTGTTAGCAACCTGAAGTTAACACCAGATCTAAGGCAGGAAATTGTGGAAGCACAACAAAGTAACGCAGAATTTCAGCTTTTCAAGGACAAGGAGTTTAAATGGAAAGGCAGTAAATTTCGGCAAGACGAAGCGGGAGTTTTGTATTTCAGAGATTGGTTGTGTATGCCCGGAGAGCATCAATTGAAGGACAGAATTTTGGAAGAGGCGCATAGAAGCAAGTACGCCATTCATCCGAGAGAAGTCAAAATGTACCAGGATCTGAAAAGGGCCTATTGGTAGCCCAGAATGAAGCAGGATGTGGTTAAATATGTCTCGACATATCTTACCTGTCAGAAGGTCAAAGCGGAGTATAAGAAGTCAGCAGGATTGTTACAACCGTTGCCAGTACCTGAATGGAAGTGGGAGGAAGTAACCATGGACTTTGTTACCAGACTTCCTATGTCAAGGACCTAGAAGGACGCCATATGGGTAGTGGTGGATCGACTGACCAAATCGGCTCATTTTATACCAGTGAATATAAGAGACTCTATGGAGAAGCTGGCTCAGACCTATGTGCGAGAAATAGTCCGACTGCATGGAGTACCTTCGAGTATTGTGTCTAACCGAGACCCGAGGTTTACATCTCGATTTTGGGGCAAATTTCAAGAATCAATGGGGTCGAGTCTGAAGTTCAGTACGACGGCACATCTGTAAACCAATGGCAGTCAGAAAGGGTTATTCAGATATTAGAGGATACGCTGAGAGCGTGCGTTTTGGATTTTAAGGATAAGTGGATCGAATGTGGGCCGTATGCGAAGTTGTCATATAATAATAGTTTTCAAGCTTCAATTGGGATGGCTCCATATGAGGCCCTGTATGGACGCAAGTGTCAGATATCGCTATACTGGAGTTGGTCAGAAGATGGACACATAAGCAAAATCGGAGAAGTCTGTGTTTAGGAAATGTTAGACAAAGTTAAGTTAATTAGGGAGAGGTTGAAAGCAGCTCAGAGCTGACAAAAGAGCTATGCTGACAATAGGCAGAGAGAGTTAGAGCATCAAGTAGGAGACAATGTATTTCTGAGATTGATGGCAAATAGAGGAATCTTGAAGCATTCAAAAGGTGGAAAGCTGAATCCAAGGTATTTAGGACCGTTCCCGATAAAGGAAAGGATTGGGCGGTAGCATATCGATTGGACTTGCCAAATTGATTGACGGGAATTCATGACGTGTTTCATGTGTCACAGCTGAAGAAGTACATTGCCAATCTCGGTCATATTCTGAATAATGAGCCGTTAGTGTTGCAACCCAATCTGAGCTATATGGAGAAACCCATGTGAATATTGGACCGCAGTATCAAGAATCTCCGGAACAAGTAGATACCAATGGTAAAAGTTCAGTGGCAGCATCATGGCATGCAAGATGCCACATGGGAATCAGAAGAGTGGGTAAGGCGGAAGTATCCCGATCTGAAATAGATGTATGCCTGAATTTCGGGACGAAATTCTTCTAAGGAGGAGAGGATGTGAAACCCTATTTAAAACCAACCGTAAAATAAGGGGGTCAGGATGCATATCATATTTTCTTGCATGCATAAATATATTTTGGTATGATTTTATATATTTTGAATATGAGATTTATAGTCTAGAAGGCTTAATTATGCTTATTGAGTAAGAAGGGCAAAATGATAATTTTGCTTGAGGTGGAAATAGGGAGATAGCTTGAGGATTAAGTAGGAAAAATATTTGAGAGAGAAAATAAGAACAAGAGTTGTTGTGATTTAGTGGTTAGAGCTTTGAAATAAATTCTTGATGTCTTGAGTTCAAATTCCATCATTTGAGTATTAGCATGATTAAATTTTATTTTAGATAGGTAGGCTATTTTTGGCCCTTGTATGCCTTAGGGAGGAGTAGGAATGTTGTCCTAGGGGAGACATGAAAGGAATATCCTAATCCTACTCTTGTGCCCAACAAAAATTCTTAAGGGATTCATACCTTTTTTGTTCTCTAGCTTACCTAAGTTCTTGATTAAATAAGTTGTTTAATTTATCTAAGCCATTTTATTTATAGAAAAATTCCAGCCAGGTTCTGTGATTTTGAAGCTTCAAAAATGCCTCTTGGAGGATGGAATATTAACTAAAAATGAGGAAGAGTTATAGAAGGTTCCTAAGAGAATTAATCTCCATGGTTGAACCTTCAAACTCCAACCTATGTGTATTCATCTTCTGCATGTAGTAATCTAGAAAATTTTTCCAGATTATTGATCAGTCCAATTGTCGAAATCTTCAGCCATCTTTCCCTCTCAAATACTGCCAAAAAAATAACCAATTTACTCAGCCTGAAGACTGAAAACTTAGGCCAAAATTCAGACTGCACAAAGCTGTGCAAACTAGAGAAAAATTTTGGGCAGAATTCGCAGCTTAATAGTCCAAAAACCAAGTTGTTTCTTCTACACTTCAACCCAGTATTTCATCTCTGATGTTCCTCCATAAAGAAGGCTGGAAACCAGCCTAACAGTACCCTCCAATACCCCTTCAAACCTACTACAAATCGGATGGAGCATGGCAGAAAAAAAACTGTACAAAATTTCCAGCAAAACCTTCGAGCAAGCAACTAGAAATTCCAGCTTTGTCTCCTCCTCACCCTTGTCCGAAACTCACACCATTTTTCTGTAAAACCAACCTTAGTCAGCCATGGACTGAACTTCATCATCTCCACCATTGTTCTGCACGAAAAGAGCTCCATAGCTACGCCTTGAATCACTCCATCAATCACTGCAATCAAGCCTTCAATTGGAGTCCAAAATTCCATCACATTATTTCATCAAACTTCCATGGATTAAGCCTCAACCATCCAGAAAATTCCCTCACCATTGCACTCCATAATTCGGCCACCCTAAAGCTCACTCAAACATCATTCATCTCAGCAAAAATTCCAGCCAAACCAATCGGCCATTAAAGCCCAAAAGACCTCCTTCAACTAAGATATTCTTACCATATTTGCTACCATAATTCACCCCCTAAATTATTGCTTTTGAATTTCAAACAACCAGCTTTCCTCTTTCTCCCAAATCTGAAAATTCAATCACCAAAATTCTCCAATCCATTTGGCCACCCTTTCCAAGCAAAATTTTGGCCAGCTTTCCTCCATTCTCTCCATTCTCTCCAAACCTCCAAGAACACACACCACCATTCTCCAAGCCTAACACCACTCTCAACCCCTTCAATCTTCTCCAAAAACTTCAGATCACATCTACTCACTCTCTCGAATCCATTTATGCAATTATTAACATCAAACGCTGAAATCAAAGTTCCACTTTCGGATAAAAAACCTGAATTTTCTTGAAGGCTCAAGAACACTCTCAAGGTAAACATGATCGATTATCTCCATCTCCTTTCCTCTTCGACCTTTAATGAAATAAACTAACAAACTCTCTCTTTTCTCTTTCTCTCTCTCTGGGCCAAAATGGTTACTCCAACCATGGCCATTTTTCTTCTTCCTCCTTGGACGGATCAAGCCTTCCAAGCGTGAGGATTCTCTTGAAACGTCTTCAAGGTAATCATCATTCAAGTAAGCCTCTTCAATCTTCTCTTTAAATTCTAGATTCATGTCTTTTGGATGTTGTTGGAAAAGGATAGATTATGTTTAGAGATTGAACATGTGTTTATATGATGGAGTTGAGATTAAAGTATGAGGATGAATGTGTTTATATGATGGAGTTAGGATTGATGCATGAGGATGATTTGTCTTGGTTGAATTTTATGATGTTTTAGGGTTTGTTGCATGCCTTCATGTCGTGAGTAGTATGAATGATTAAGCGTGATAGATATTATGTCACCTTTGGTGAATAGGATTTTATGTTCTTGTATTCTTGTTCAAGCCATGGAAATGATTATGTTTAGTGGAGTTTGAATCATGGGTTGGTAGTTAAGGATCTATGCTTTTATTCATGATTTGGATGGTTTGTTGATTGGTGTAGAGTGTATATTCATGGTTAGCAATAGGAACTATGATCATGACCTTGATGTTCCTAATCTATTTAAGTTAACCAATTTTATTTCATTAATAAAAATTAATACTATATTTTCTTCTGGAGATTTCGAAAACCCTAGGAAAATGTGGATTTGGATTGTTATATGAAATAATGATATTTTAACCAAATAAATGATATCTTTTGTTAAAATTAAAGTATAAAAATATTATATATAATAATAATATTAAATAATGCCTTTTATATAAATAAACACAATAGGTAAAATATTAATCTTGTAAGTCATATGTTCATAAATACTAATAAAATTTATTTATTATATTTTAATCAACACATATTAAGACTTATTATTAATTTTATTTACCAATTATTTTCTAAATATTAATTATTAATAGATTATTATTTTAAATAATATCATCTAGGACCTAGGACCCTTCATCAAACAAACCCTAGTTATTTTATTATCAAGCTAGATTTATTTTTTAAAATCCTTTTTGATTATGTAGCCTTAAAGTTTGGAACACTAGGGTCATGATTGTAGTAAGTTGAGCTAGGATTATTTGTGAAAGCAAATTTTGGCTTGAGTTTAATTATGGCTTGTATTTATCCCAGGCGGGGTTAGGTCAGCTTTTGGAGATCTTTGATTTATCTCGAGCAAAGGATCAGGTAAGCTCCTGCATAAAACTTGTTTGTTGTAAAAGGTTACTATGGCAAGCTAAACACGAAGTATGTAAACACTGATTTGGTAAAGGCAATTAAGGACTGTTTCCTTACTTGTTCCAGTCAAACCAATTATTTGAAAATCAACAAGTAGTTTTACTTAAACACCAAACTGTTTCTAAATCCAATTTTGACACGGACTTTAGAAACCCTTAATTGCCATTTTCAAGTAAAGCTATGTTTTATCAGTTTTCTCCCAAGTGGGATAAACTACGTTGAGTACTCAATAAGGGTAGGCTAGTAGTACTAGTTTTGAAGAGCAAGAGTGGGTCTTCTGGCAGGAGGCCACCTCCAAAAGATGAACTCAACTTAGAAAAGCGATAGTACTACTTAGTCATGTCGGTCCAAGCTAGCAAGTTTCAGTCATGTGGACTGTGTGTTGCCGAAGTGGACAACCGATTTTGTTTGGGTGTAGAGAAGGAGGAGTATCTTACCTGGTAGGCCAATCACCTACATTTTGTCAGTCTGCACAAAGTGTGGCATTCTGGCCGTTGTATGGTTATAGGGCCCAATGTGTGGTAACCCATGGCTACCCCTTTAAGTGGTTGATTTTATTGTACATGCATGGTTGGAAAAGCCAAAATGTCACTCTTGATTTTTAACAGTGTTTATTGCTTGCCAAAACTTTTTCTTATGAAGTTCTTACACCTTGCATACATGAACTGCTTTCACTAAACACGCAAAGCACACACGGACTTAATAAGATTTTTTTTATCTCATCACCCCTTTTGCCATGTTTTCAGGTCAGTCCTGCTGTAGAGATGAGTAGATAGTTTGTTGCTTGCTTTGAAGGCCTTGTGTTTTTTTCTTTATGTATTGATTTGAGAGGTGAGAGTATTCAATGTATTTGTGGATTTGTCTTGAATTCTTGGATTGTAATAAGTTTTAATTTTAATGTATTATTTTATTTTTATTTGTATGTCCTAGTTATAAAGACCCCTTGTCCTTTGGATGGGGCGACATCTCCGGCCCTGTTGGGCCTAGGTAGTAGGGTGTTACATAGGTGTTTCAGATTCAGTGGTCCCTCAAAAACTACTCAAATAAATTTTTATAAAATCAAAAGCTTTTCTTCTAAAATTCATTTTATGATCAAAACCTGGATTAAAAAATACCCTCTCTTTTTTTTCTTTTTTTTAAATGACTTTGAGTGCTTCAGTATGAAATAAATTAAACTTATAGTAAAGAGACATAGGAAATACAAGTAATACCTTAACCATAATTTCCTAGTCTATAATTCTTTAAAAGTCTTCGTGGTATGCAGTTCCTTTAGGTAGGATCTTCACTTGATCAATCCTTCATGGACTTCATTATCTATGAGTTGTTTTGCAATCCTATATGTTAGTCCACATCAATGTTTGTCATTAATCATAATATAGAAGAAAGCCCTTTGAGCTAACAATCTCCCCATTTTTTAATGATGACAAACTTGATGCATTGTGACAAGAAAAATATTGTAAGCTTGTATGCACATATTAAATCGAGAGATATAAGAGTTTATTTTCATTTGATGCATGATCTCTCAACATAAAGCTCAAAGAGTGATTATAAGATTAGATTTGAAAATTTTAGACATAGTCTCATAAATCGAGCTCAATGAGCCTATAGCCCTACCAACCTTCATATTATCCTTTCTTCCTTGAAAGGACTATTTCACAAGGAAATAGCCAAACAATGGTCAATAGATATAAAATATGTTAGCACAAAGATATAACACACACATATATGTACATATATAGGTGTAGAAGATAGAACATATTTATTAATACTCCCCCTTTCTATATGCATATGAACAGTAGATAAAAAGATACTTATAACATTATGCATTAGCAAATAAAATTGGATTTGTGATTTTGGACTTCCAAAAAGTGCGTCCAAAAAAAATCTTGATACAAGCTTTGTATAAACGTTTTTAGACTGGGATTTTGGATTCAGAATTACTCCCCATGTGTTTGTGCAGGGTTCAAACAAAATCTCACCAATTGTACATGATCTAATCACCTGTATTACAGATCAATCCAATCATCTTCCCAATCTCATTTCTCTATATTTTTCTCTCTATTTTCTCATCAGTAAAAAAAGAAGAAGTTAGAAACCAAAAATAGAGAAAAGAGATAAAAAGAAAATAGATAAGTACTTGCAGTAATAGTATCAAAAAATAAGTAGCCACAATAAGTAGCATAAAAAAAATTGTAGCAACAATAAGTACTCGCAGCATAGTATCATAAAAAAATATTCTGAACGTAAAAAAAAAAAATTGATAGAAGGGGCATCTGGGGAAGGGGTGAACCGACTTTCTTCATGGTCTTAACACCATGTTTGTTGGTGGAGATTGTCATATCTTCCTGAATAACTACAGTTGTAGGCTGATCTTCTGCACCATTCTTTTTGTACTTTCCAGCTAGTCTACTGGATTTCCTTTTGATTACTCCATGTTTCTGCCAACAGCCTGATAAACTACCTGGTGCAACTGGTTTGTCCTGCTTAGGAGTAGCTAAGTCAGTAATGGTTACAGTGGTTGTGGCAATAGTGGTTGCAACAGTAGTGGTTTCTTCAGTTTGCCGAAATGGGAGAGCATCAACCCCAATATCCTTCTCTGTTAAAGGGATGATAGTTTCATGTTCTTGCCCCAGTAATGGGGCTTCCTTTTTTGAGACAGCAATAGTTACAAATTTCTTTCCTTCTACATTGGTTAATCTAGTTCCTAGATTTTGCAATTCAGCCTTAACTTCTGCACTTAGACCATCCAATTTGGCAGACCAAAAATTCAAAGCTTTCAGAATACTCTGTGTCATTCCACTTTCTTTAGTCTTCTGCTTGCATTTACTGCATAATTCTTCTTGAATCTCAGTTTTTCTTTTTGTCCCAACTGAGGTAGCAGATGCAGATTTCTTTTCTTTGGTTTTAACCTTAATCAATTTCTCATTTTCTTCTTCCATGGCATCCCTAAGCAAGGTCCATTGGTTGTCCATTTGGATAAACCCCATTTTTTTCAAAAGAATATTTGTTGTAATAGAGTGCTCAGGGGCAACCAAACTCAGATCAACATTAAAATGCTTAAATAGCTTGGTCAAAAGATTCCTGAAAGACAAAGCTTTATTTGAGGTATTCAGAAACTGAATTATCAGTTTTCCAGCCAAAAACCCAAAATTAATTAACCTGCCCTCTGATAAAGCCAATATTAACATATCTGCATATTACTCACAGAATTTTTATGCCCAAAACTCAGTATTACATGGTTGAAACCATATAGTGAAGGAATCTGCCCATTCCATTTAGCCATTTGGTATTGCAGTCATTTAAAATTTTGAAACTCTTACTACTAGTGAATTTACATTTAAATCTCCTCAATTTAGAAGATCAAAACTCTCAAGCAATTTATTCATCTCAAAGAATTATATCCCACCATTTCTAACATAAAAAATTCTATTTGGCATTTAGTGTTCAAACTCAGAATTCACACATCCAATCCGAGATGTGTACTATTGCACCATAAATCCATCCCCTATTTCCTCATATCTTCATTTTCTCAGATTGGAATAAAATTTCGGACCAAGGTCATGTGTTGCTTTTCGTTAACAGACAATAATGTTCCTAAACCAAACGATTCAAACAAGTTCAGAATATTTGCATAATTCAAAAATACTTCAGCATCAACCCGGTAACCCACAACAATGGTTCTGTTCCTAGACAACCAGTTATTATATTCAGATTCATATTTTGAATTAAAAATTCAGGGTACCTGAGTATCTGTACTTTTCTCCTCTGGTGATTGTTCCGATGAGGCGGTTTGAGAAGTAGGTTTATCGATAGCAACTTCCTTATCCTTGTTCTCTGCAAGGATTTGAGTGGCAACAATTGATTTCTTTGCCACTATTTTGCTTTTCTTGGTCTCCTTTGTTTTTGGTTTAGTTCCTTTACTGGGTTTTGGAAGTTTAGCCATGGCAAATAAAGTTAGAGGGATTGGTTTGTCGGGTTTTGTTGAGAGAACGACGTCTAGAAGAAGGAGAAATGTGCCAACTTTAGATTTTGAAAAAAAAAGAAGGATAATCCAAATAGATTTGAAATCTTTAGGCTTTACGAGGTATAGGAGTAGAAAAGTACAATCAAATACATCAAAAATCAAACTTTTTAGGCATATAAAAAATTTAAAAATTTAGACACAGATATTGTCCTTCTGATTTGCCTGTTCAAAACGTGTGTCGCATGTGGCCATAAGATGCTGCAATTTTAGATTTGGAACTCAGTCCAAAATACCTGTCCGATTTTGACATAGAATATTTTGGCTTGAGAGATGGTTCTAATGAGGGGATTTTAGATTCACTTCGTCTAAACACTACATCTAGAATCTCCATCTGAAATAAAAAATCTTCAGGAACCTGCAAGAATAAACAACTAACTCCAACAAAATCATTAGTTACATAATCGGGTAATTCCCAATCCTCTCCTCAGATGATTAAATCTATCTTCAGCCAGTGGTTTGGTGAATATATCTGCAAGTTAGTAGTAGAAATGTATTCAACACAAACATCACCCTTAAGCACATGATCTCTAATCGAGTGATGTTTAATCTCAATGTGTTTAGTTCTTGAGTGTTGAACAGGGTTTTAGTTAAATTTATAGCACTAGTATTGTCACACAGAATGGGAACACACTAAAATTAAGACCAAAATCAAGTAAAATATGTTTCATCTATAAAATTTGAGCACAACAACTTCCTCAAGCTATATATTCTGCTTTGGTTGTTGAAAAAACACACAAGCTTACTTCTTGTTGTACTAAGAGACTAAGGAGTGTCCAAGAAATTGACAATACCCACTTGTACTCTTTCTTTCAACTTTACAACCTGCAGAATCTGCATTCGTATATTCTTTAAAATCAAAAAATTAGTTCAAGAATACCATAGACCACAATCGTATGTCCCAACCAAGTATCTAAATATACATTTTACAACACATAAGTGTGATTCTTTAGGATAAGATTGGAATCTTGCACAAAGACAAACTGAGACTATGATGTTAGGACGGCTAGCAATGAGATATAAAAGACTTCCAATAATACCCCAATACTTTGATTCATCTACATTCTTACCTTTTTATCTTTGTTAAGTTTTAATGAAGTGCTCATAAGTGTACTGATTCCCTTTACATGGTTCATTTCAAACCTTTTGAGTAGTTATTTAGTATACTTAGCTTAATTTAGGAAGATCCCATCTTTAGTTTGCTTAATTTGTAAATTGAGAAAAAAAAATTGAGTTATCTCATCATACTTATTTCAAACTCTTGTCGCATAGTCTTTGCAAACTTCTTACATAAAGATTTATTAGTAGCTCCAAAGATAATGTTATCGACATATATTTAAACAATCAAGAGGTCATCAGAATTTTAAGCTTTGATGAAATGTAGTGTCAATCAAACCTCTTCAAAAACCTCTTGAAAGAAGAGGTTATCAGATATGTAAAATTTCAAGATCTTTTATAGCTTGATCCTGAAGCTCTGTTTGTCTTCTATAAGGATCATATCCTAAAATTATTTGTCTAATCTGACTTGTTATATTTTGGGGATTTTTAGCCAGATCTAACAATTGCTTATAAGATTCTGGATATTTTGTTCTCCAATCAACAAAATAATTTTTCATAGATCCTAAAAGATTTTCTATGAAATTCACTACTTGTTCTGCTGTCATATTTAAATCTACTCTTTCTAATGCATTCAACGCATCAGCTTCTCATCTATCAATGACTTCTGGCCATTTTTGTCTACATGCTCGAAATCATTTATATTTATTATTGGTTCCACCACATTTTCCTGTGCACTTTTTGATAATACGCAACCAGTTCTGGGTCCTCAATAAAAAGACTAGGAAAAGGAACATATATCTAGGAATATTTGAGGGGTAACCAACTACCTTGAATTCTAAGGTAAAAATTTGCTTCATCTAATTCAAGTTTTTCCTCAAAATGCTATGTCCAGTCATAATTTGGAGAGGGACAACACATGTAGATGAGAGTCCAAGCTTAGTTCTAGATCCCAACTTCTACCGGTTTGAGATGCTAATTCTAAGTATTTTTGGCTAAATTTGTCTAGATCTCCACATATACTTCTTCTTCAATAAAACCATTTAGAAAGTCACTTTTAATACCCATTTGAGAGAGCATGAAACTTTTGAAAGACGTAAAAGTAAAAAACATTCTAATAGATTCTAATATGGCAACAGGTGCAAATATCTCATCATAATCAATGCCTTCCTTTTGATTGAATTTTTGGGCAACAAGTCTAGCTTTGTTTCTAATAACAACACCATGCTCATCACATTTATTCCTAAATACCCACTTGTACCAATCACAGGATGGTCAAGTAGTCTAGGAACAAGTTTCCAAACTTGATTTCTTTTGAATTGATTCAATTCTTCTTATATGGCCATAATCCAAAAATAATCACACAAAGCTACATCAATGTAATTAAGTTCAATGCTTGAAAGTAAGGAGAAATTATCAATAAAGTACCGTCTAGTTTTGATACCACAATTTGGATCCCCGAAAATTTGCTCTTTTGGATGTCCAATTTTGTACTTCCATTTTTTTGGTAAGTTTTGATCAGCATGATCTTCAGTTATTTGCTCATTGTCTTCAGCTTGCTATTCTTCCAATTCTTCTTCTTCGGCATGGTTGTCAAATGATGGAGCTTTGTGATGTTTAATGCAATTTTCCTTTGAAGTACCTACATTATCGTTATCTTTTCTAGAGGAATATTTGTTTGATTCATCAAATAAAACATGTACAGATTATTCCACACATAAAGTTCTCTTATTGTACACTCTATATGCCTTTTTGTTGGAGAAGTATACAAGAAATATACCTTTATCCGATTTTCTATCGAATTTGAGAAGATTGTCTCGAGTGTTAAGAACAAAACATTTGCATAAAAAAAAAATTGAAATATGAAATGGATAGGACTTTGTCAAACATAAATTTAAAGGGTGTTTCTCTAAGAAATGGCCTTAGCATAACACGGTTCACAATATAGCATGTTTTATTCACAGCTTCAGCCTAAAAATATTTTGGAAGGGAGTTTTCACAAAGCATTGATCTTGCCATTTCTTGCAAAGTCCCATTAACTACACCATTTTGTTGTTGGGTTTTTTCTGCTGAAAAGTTATGAGAAACATCATTCCTATCACAAAATTTTGTAAGCTCATGGTTGCAAAATTCATTACCATTGTCACTTCTAATTGAAATCAATTTACACCCAAGGGAATTTTGAACACGATTAAGTAACTTTGAAAATTCAAAAAATGCTTCACTTTTTTTTTTTTTTTTTTTTGGTGCAAGAAACAATGTCCAGGTAAACTCAAAAAATCATCCACTAATACATAAGCATAACTCTTACCACTAAGGCTTGTAGTCCTCATTGGTCCAAACAATTCCATATGTATAAGTTCAAAAGGTTTTGAGATTGAAATCATTTTATTTAGTTTAAAGTATGTTTTAGTTTGTTTTCCAAATTGGCAAGCATCACACAATCGATTTTTTATCAAATTTCAATTTGGGCAGTCCTCTAACAAGCCTTTTGAACATAATTTATTAAGCAAATCAATAGATATATAGCCTAGCCTTTTATGCTAAAAGTAGCCATTATCATCATTTACGGAAAGATATTTTATCTCATGAGCAATAAGATTATTAAGATGTAATACATAGACATTACCAAAACGGTTTGCAATAGAAAAGATTTCATTACTAGAATTATCAATAATAGTGCATGAATCTTTCTCAAATTTAACCTTACAACCATTGTTACACAATTGCCTAGTACTAAGAAAGTTGTATTTCAATCCATCAATTAACAATACTTACTTAATAATAGTGAAGGATCCCTTACCAATATTACTTAGATAGAGTATTTTTTCCCTTTTTCTTGTCTCCAAAAGTGATAAATCCATCATTTATAGCTTGAATGTCTTCCATTAGTGCTGTATTTCCTGTCATGTGTCTAGAGCATCCACTATCTAAGAACCACTTTGTAGAGCTCATCTTTTATGGCAAATGAGCCTATACACAAGATAGAAGAGTGACTTTTGGTACCCAGACTTTCTTGGGTCCACAAGGATTAGTAATGGTTCCTTTTATTCTCTACACGTTTTGCACACTGGATTCTATTTTCTTCCTACTAGGACACCTAGTTGCTTTGTGTCCATGTTTGCCATAATATGTGCAACAAATATGAGTCATATATGAATAACTAGTTTTCACAAAATAAGATTTGTAATTTCCAGCATTTTTCACATAAGAACTAGTTTTCACAAAATAAGATTTGTAATTTCCAGCATTGTTCATATGCCTATGGCCAAGACCATTTCTGTCCCCAACTACACGTTACACTCCAAGCAATCTATTTAGATTATCTTTTCCATTTGTGAACTTCTCAATGCATGTAGTAAGATCATCAACTCTCTTTTTCATGTCATTAAAATCACTAAGCATAATTTCAAGAGAAAGTACTTTATCACATGAGCATTTATTCTCAAGTGACATACAATACAAAGAAGTTGAGATAACATCCTTTTCAACCTTTGAACAACTAATAGAATCAAATAGAGCTTTGTTTTCACTAAATAGCTTAGCATTGTCATCTAACAAGGCAATCTTCATTTTCATTTCCTTATATTTTTTTTAGACAGTTTTTTGAGTTCATGGAACATGTCAACAAGAGCCTCATTCAAATCATCAGAATTTTCACAAGAAGAATCATGTAATTTAGATATAAAAATAGGAGGAGTAGGATTCATCTTATCTTCCTTGGTCATGAAGCATATGTTAGCTATTTTAGTTTTAGATTCACAATTTTCTTCAGTTTTGGATCTATCTTAGTCCTAGGTCCCGACCAGTCCCTTTCCTTTCTTTATCTTCATGTCTTTTCTTTTTTTTTTTCTTTTTTTTTTTTTTTTTTTTGTTCTTCTTTGCCTCCCTTTCTTTAGCTATTGGACAATCAGCAACAAAATGTTCCGTACTCTTACACTCATAATATTAAGATTTGAAGGATGAAGTTTATCCTTTCTTGTTAACAAATTTCTTTCCTTTTCTGAAATTGCTTTTTCTAAACATCTTCCTGCATTTTTTAGCAACCATGGCCAATTCTTAGCGTCTAAATCAGTGCCATAGTCACTTTCATATTATTCACTTTAGCCACATCATCGACAGCTTTTAAGGCAGTTCCTCTTTTGCCTCTATCATCATCATCATGGTCTTGAAACCTTTTAAGTTTCATTTTATGAGTCAAGAGAGATCTAATCAGTTCTTCAGTTGGTAGGTTTTTCAAGTTCTTAGATTTTTCCACAGCCAAGGTCCTAGGCTACTAGCTTTTTGGTAAGACATCGAGTACTTTTCTATTTTGTTCTTCAAATGAATAAAGTTTCCCATATGCCTTTACTTCATTCATAATATTTGTAAATCTAGTGAAATAGGAGTTATGTTGATAGAGCCTAAATTAGTCATATTTTTTCTAGTTATTTGATATTATTTTGTGATATATTTTGTGAAATAACTAGCCATATTCCTTTATATTTAAGATTTTACCTTTGAAAAGGTATTTTGTGCATTATTTCAGATTTTAGGGATAAATTAAAGTAAAATTGTCACAAAGCAGAATATAAACGGTGCCAGTTCCGAGAAGGACAACCGGTGCTAGTTTTCCACTGGAAAAACAGGGAAGAAACAGAGCAATTCAGCTACAATTGCAATTGATGTTAGAAAGGAAAAGGGAGCAAAGTCAGCAAATGTCAAACAAATTTCGGGCAGCAAGGAAAAGCTGAACAAAAACAACAAAAACAATTAGCAAACAAAGAAAGATGAAACTTGGTCAGTGAATTCATGGCTCAATTGAGCCGACAAGACAAGGCAACAACAAACAAACAATTCGGTCAGCCAAAGAAAACAATAACAACAAGAGAAAGTCAGTTTCGGTGGGGCCAAGCAAAGGAGAAATAGGAGTCAACAATAGCGGCTAGAAGAAAGAAAAGAAAAGGAAAACAGCTTCGGTGGGCTTGCTGTGCGAAGTGAGCCGATGCAAAAGAAAGAAATCAATTCGGTCAGCCCAAGGAATTTCGATCAACAAAACAAAAATAGAAGAAGTGCAGCTTCTGTGGTCAACAAAGGTGGCTGAGAAAAGGATGAAAGGGAAATTGAATTGCAGCAATTTTGGTGGTGATTTGTGGCTCAATTGAGCCAAGGCAAGGGAAACGGCTCAATTGAGCCGAGGCAACACAGCAAAAAGGAAAGGAAAAGCAGGCGCTGGCTCAATTTAGCTGGGGCACTGACAGGAAAAAAAGAGCACAATTTCGGTAGCTGTGTGGATTGGATGGCGAGCTGATTGCAACAGAAAGAAAAAGGAAGCAGCCGAAACAAGAACAAAGAAAAGCAGTAGTGGCTGTGCGGCTCAATTGAGCCAACAGCAAGGGAAAAGAAAGAAATTAGTTTCGGTGGCTGGACAGCTTTCGACGGCTCAAATTAGATTGCAGATTTAACAATTTGAATTCCACAAGAATTGCAAGACTCTAGAGCAAAACGACAATGGCAAATCAAGAATCCAATTGGAGTCAAAAATCAATTTCCAATTCTACAAAGTCAACAAGCAGTGGACTATACACTATTTAATTTTTTAGTTTTATTTAGGATTTTATTTAGACCTTTTATTATTCTTTTTGGTTTTGGATTATTTTTAGGTAATTATTTCTTCTTTACTTAGGATTCTTTTAGAAACTTTGTAAGCCTATAAATAAAGGCCAATGTACATAGAAAAAGGAGGTGCACAATGTAGGGACTTAGATTTATTTTTAAGTTCATCACCAATATTTTCTCGAGATAAATAGTTCAAGGAGGATTGTACAAGAGGGTCTATGAAGGAGGAAAAAGAAGGCTTGTTTATGAGTATCTATTTCTTTCCTTTGTTTTCTTTCTTGACAATGATGTTTTAATTGTTTTATTGTAATTTGACATTGGTTTAGACGCTCATGGTTTTTAGAGTTATTTGATCTTTTGATTAACTGATTGTTATTCTTTGTACTTAATTACTTGGGTTGATTGCGAGATTAATTGATTGTGCCATTAACTTGCTTGAGAATAGGGTTGATGGTTTAAATTAATTGGTTTCATATTTGTTGCCTTTTAACTTGCCTGAAAATAGAGTTAATTGCAAGAATGGAGTAATTAAAGGTTAAATGATGTCTGCCAGAATATGGATTCAATTGGTTAATTTCATGGGTTAAGTTTGTCTGAAAATGGGACTTAATCAGAGAATTGTGTTTAATGCATATTTTGGGTAAGACTGGTTGAGACAGAGTATGTGATACTAAGTTACCTAGAAGATAGGGATTCATGGATTGAGAAAGACGTGAGTCTACTTTAATTCTTCATAATGCCAAGTGAATAGTTAGTTATGATAAAGATTGGGTACTTTAAGATCATGATTGCCTAATCAATGATTTGAATTACATAAATCTACATCCTTGACATGTATATATTTTTGTTTTTATTTTATTTTATTTTATTTTATTTTATTTTATTTCGGTTTTATTTTATCGAGTTGGTTAAACAATAAAAGAAAGGTAATTAATGTCTATTTGTTCCTTGAGGATCGACACTCGTTTGAACCCTATGCTCAGTAATGATGAGTACACTTGCTCATATGTGTGATTTAGGTTGAACGTTTTAATTTAAACTTGATTGGGAATGTGCTTAGTTTTTGTATGATTTTTATACCCAAGTCCGAACACATCATATGTTCTCATTTGGTTTCAAGGTAAACAGCTCATAGTCATGGATTAAGAGTCCTAACATTGATTTCTTTACTTGATTTATCCCCTTATGAGTGACTTCAAGTAATTTTCACATTTCATAGGCTAAATCACAACCACTAACCCGGTTGTATTCAATAGGATCAAGAGCATAACATAGTATATTCAAAGCCTGAAAATTCAAGGTCATTTTTAAAGTGTCTTTACTGTCATATTCATCACTCTGTTTAGGCACTTTTCTGCCTTCGACAGTCTTGGATGGGACAAACGGTCCCTTTTCAATCAAGTTGCATAGCTCAAAATTGATTGAGCATACATAGATCTTCATTTTGTTTTTTTAAAATGTATAATTACTTCCATTGAACAATGGTGATTTGTTTATTGGAGACCCTTCAATATACGGTGAAGATGAAGTGTTTACCATCCAGATCTTTCCTACAAGGCTGTTAGATTGAAAACAATGTAGACCATGCTTTGATGCCAATTGACAAACCTTAGGGGGTGAATAAGGTTTATGGCAAACAAACAAAAACTTTCAAAGTCTTTTAAAAACTTGAAAAAAAGAACCGAAAGTGTGTGTGTGCTAAAATACAAATTTTTTGTGCAGCTTTAAGTGTGCAGCCAAAGATCTTTCAAAATTCTATCAAATGATGAGAAGAGAGACTATATTAAAGATGGGCAGATAATGCAACAACCATTTCACTCTACTACATAAATCTCTTTAACCAAATCAGTGAATGTAAGGAAGAATGCAGTAAAATCGCAGTCATAAATTTCAGAATAAATGGAAGAGATTAGACCCAATGGTTTATAATAGTTCGATCCTCAACTGATCTATATCCACTACTTTAAGCACAAACTTAAGGATTTGAATTTAACCACTAAAATGTTTTTCCTAAATTAATGGTGATAGGCAATACCAATATTACAATAGCGGGTCACCACACTTGGTTTTACTCCTAACCTCTATACACCCAACGATCAAGGCTTACCCCAACTGGATTTTACTTTCCAAACCTTGATATACTTTAGATTAAAGAGAAAATGCAGAAATAGCTCACAGATTGAGCAGATATAAACCAACTAAAATGCCTTCACCTTTTTACCTTTAGAACAATAGATCTGACTTTGAAGCACAATGTAAATGAGGGGTATTTGTTTTTAAAAGTCTTAGGATATTTCTGAAAGTGTTAACATAAATCCTTTCTAAAAATCGCATTTAAATGGCTTTTATAGGGGTAAAAATCAAAGCTACAATGGCTAGTAATGACTAGTTATTGCTATCAGGTTTTGTAGGGATTTTGGACTCACAAAGTGAAAAATTATGAGTTCGAAAGGTGCGTCCAAAAGTTTACTTTATACTAAAATGCCAATTTTGAAATTCTATAGGCTTTAGTCATGCAAGGTAGAAAGTTGCATCCAAAATGTGCGTTCAAAACAACACTTTAAGCCAAGAAATATATTTTCAATGGCTTTAGATTTATGCACTTTGGAAACAGATTTTGGATGGGCATTTTGGATTCAGAGGTCTCTCCAAAACTATTCATACAAGTTATTATAAAATCACTTCTGAAATTCTTTTTATGATCAAAACCTAGATTAAAAATACCCATTTTTTTAAAAATGACTTTGAGTGCTTCAATATGAAATAAATTGAACTTAAAGTAAAAAGACATAGGAAATGCAAGTAATACCTTAACCATAATTTTCTAATCTATAATTATTCAAAAGTCTTCATGGTATGTAACTCCTTTAGGTAGGATCTTGAGTTGATCAATTTTTCTTGGACTTCATCATCTATGAGTTATTTTGCAATCCTATTTGTAAGACTTTGAAGAACCGTGGTCAAACATACCATTCTCAAAAATCCTGTCACTTATAGATCACACATGTTAGTCCATATCAATGTTTGTCATTAATAAAAAATATAGGAAAAAGCCCTTTGGGCTAACAAAAGAGTTGTTTCGCCTAGAAGAAAATCTACTATCCTGCAAAAAGAAAAACACAAATAAAAGCACAATGAAAATAATAGAAAAGAAAACACACCAAAATAAAAGAAAGCAAAATAAACCAAGAGAATAATAAAAATCATAAGAAAGTAAATGATGAAAACTCCCCTGCAAACCTAGTATTGTATATCTTAAAGATAAGATCAAGAGATTCTTAATGTACAAGGCACTAGCTACCAATACAAAGTTACCTCTCTTAATTTGGGGTGAAGTGTAAAACTAGTGAACACATACCACGAATTTCTTATGTTCTTGAAAACCCTTGCTCCTTGTAGCATGTCAGATCCCTCACATCATCAATGGCATCATTGTTCAGTATGAATTGAGAGGTGCCTACAAAATCACTTGACAAAAAGAAACTAAAATTAGTAAAAAAAAAAAAAAAAGAATGGAACCATGATAAAATAGTACATTAATGGCATCCTTGATTCTAGGCACTTCTACAGACCCAATCTCTTTCATCAAAGTGTTCAATTTTTCCTTACAGCCTCTCTCTTCACTTTCAACTTTCTCTTTTTGTAAACTCCAATAAGGTTTCTTAATTAGCTCATTCTATTCATCCTTTTATGGTAGATGTTCTTCTTCCTCAATTGCATGGGCCTTTACGGACGCTTCATTTAAGAGGCACAATTTTTCTCCAAATATCCCCAACAACAACTATAAAACTTCTTCCTTTTGTACTTCATCCTATGTTTATTTTGTGCCTCCTTCAAAAATTATCTAATTAGGAGGTGTTGTTTCCCTTATTATAGTCTTTCTCCTATTTTTCTACAATTTCTAATATGCTTGATGAAGTTCCCTCTTGAATCTCCTCAGCTAACTTTTCTAGTTGTGCTCTTTGTTAGCTCATTATTGGGAGGATTTTCTTAGGATTGAATGAATGAATTTGTAGAAGTAACAAAATTAGTCACTAAAGTCTCAAGTGAAAGTTTAACTTGTGCAAGAGGAGATGATGGATCATATAACATATATGCTTGATTACTCCAATGTAATCTTGTGTGATCACACCACCTTAAATTTGTAGCTCCTTAGCTTGAGTATCATAATTGAGATGTTCTCCCCAATAACAATCATAGCTCATATGGTAATTTTGGGAAGCTACATTCTAATTATTATACCTTTTGCTGTAAACATCAACTTGAGCTTGCAATGCCAATATCCTATCGTCAATGTTACACTGTTGAGATAGCGCCCATGTGATAGGAATCTAGTCAAGCAATATAACAAAGCTAAAGAAGGGTGATGTAGATTCAAACTACATTGCTTGGAGCCTTAGAGAATTTCAAAATATGAGGACTTTTAGAGAAGGATTCAAGTAAGCCAATCTATCAAGCCAAGAAGCATAAAGAGTATGAAGAAATAGGTGCAAAAAAGAGGGCCAAAGATAGCTAATTTCATCTAACAACTTATGTGGAATGCTAAAAGAGCATAAAAGAAGGCTGATGGCAAGATCAAAACTAGTTGCTAGAGACACAGAACACAACCAGTGCTGACCCAGTAAGGGCAACTAGCATCAACATAGCTTTGGCCAAATAGTTATGTTCGAACCGAACAAAGCTGATGCCAGCTTCTCTAGCCAAGCCAAGCCAAGCCATGCCTGACCACTTCGAGCAATTCTCTGTTTTGCAAAAAGTTTTTGTTTTGTACTTTTTTTTGTTCCCAATTAAATTCCCACAATTTTTAATATGTAATAGGGATATTGTATGCCTTTTAAACACATCAATGGCTGAGATTACATCTCTCCATTGCTAGGGTTAAATGGCTATATATATGCCATTATAATATTTCATATGTAAGTTGGATATTGTATTTAAGAATCAAAAGACACTTTTGAAAGAGTAGTTTGAGGGTTCTTCCATGAAGGCCAAGACCAATCTTAGGATTCTATTTCTTATCTTTGATTTGAGTCTATAATCCCATAAGGATAGATCAAATTAGCTTACCGAAATAAGGTCTTAGATACTTGTTTTTCTTAGGTTCTTGAGTAGGAGTTAATCTTAGTTGCCTAGATCTTTTCTTCAATTTGTTCTTAATTTCCTAGCTGAATTAAGGGTTATTGGGGGTGGTTTGGTAGACTTGATTCCTATTTCTAGTGTTCTAAGTTCTCTATTTGGCCTAAAGTCCTAGTATTTGAATTGGGTGATTGTTTTCTTGATAAAAACTCTTTTTTAAACTCTTTGTTTGGGTTTTGAATTTTTCCCTAAAAATAGTCAAAAAAATCACACAAAAGTTAACCACTAAGGAGCTCATACTAAAAAGGTATCAGAGCAAGGAGATTTTTTATTCTTATCAATGCTTAAAGATAATAAGAAAAGTTTCAAAAATAGCCAATCCTATCATTCAATTTTGTGCTACAAAAGAGTCAAGTTTTCTTTGAATTTTCTTATGTTTTATGTGCTAAACTTGAGCCTTGTTGATAGAATAATCTTTGGATTGAAGATTTCATGTGTTTTTGTTGATTATTGGAGTTAAAAATACGTTAAATTTCTACAAGATTTTGAGTTACAAAAATTACTTACAAAGTGTTTAATATTTTGCTTGAGTGAACTTTTGACTTGAAGTTCTGGCTAAAACTTTTGTGAATACTTCTTATTGTTGTTTATATTTTGGGTTCAAGTATCTTTGGGACATTACTTATCCAATTAAGGCCATCCTAGTTGTGGAATCCTTGCTATTGTTCTTGAATGCTACGTGCCTTAAACATCTAGTGCTTCATTGAAATCCTATTAAATCTTATGTATTTACCCATCCCTTAGTCAATTGTTAAGCTTCTTAAATTCACTAATTCTTGATATAAACTCTTTGAGGTTGTTGTTGATCAATTACCCATTTAAGTTAAGTTGGTTGTCCTTAGAAGGTTAGTAGACTTGTCAAAAATTCCTAAGTAATTAGGGTGAGTTTGTGGAAAGAACTTATTGAACACTTAAGTGAATTGAAAAATGTAAAAGGGTGAGCCTATCTTATAAAAACCAAAGAAAGTTAAATACAAGTGCAGAGCATATACACGCGAGGGAATACTTATAAGGAAATTATTTTTTCTATCTAAAAAAATGTCCCAAGATTTAATTGATATTTGAGCCGCCTTTAAAATTTACAATATAAAGATAGATGAAAGGATGAGAGATATAACGAAGTTACAAATTAACTAGGGCCAAGCCTCAACCATAGCACAAGGGAGGCGATATAGAAGGGAAGATAGCCCCAAAATTAGAGAAGGGAATAATGTTACACCCCTATTGCATGAACAATAAGGGGATAATTAAGATGAACATTCCTTAAGAGGCTATCTACCTACACCAATAAGGAGAGATAGGCATAGTTTGAGAGGATCAAGAGGTAGAATGCATGTGACACATGAGGGACCAAATATAAGAGCTTGAGAGAAAGTTTGAAATGATGGAAAATTATGACAAGGGAGTTCATGTGGAGGACTATGGAGGACAAAATTGGGAAAATTAGATTAAAGTGAGAAGAAGAGAAGATGAAGGGGATGATAGAGAGTTAAGGCATATAAAAATAAAGATATACCCTTTCCAAGGTAAAAGTGATTCGGAGACTTATTTTGAATAGGAAAGGAGAATGGAGATTTTATTTAAATGCCATAAATATAGTGAATGAACTAAGATAAAATTGGCCATTTTCAAATTTCATGAATATATTTTAGTGTGGTGGGACCAAGTAGCATTACAAATAAGGAGAATGGGGGATCAACCAGTCGTCACTTGTTAATTTTTGAGGAACTTAATGAGAAGGAGATTTGTACCCTTATACTATTACAATGAACTAGTTGCATGTGTGAAACCCCAGTCAAAACCAACCTTAGAGTAAGGGAGTTGGGATGCATATCATATTTATTTTCATGTTTAAATATATTTTTATTTAATTTTATGTGCTTTGAATTTGTGTTTTATAGTCTCGAGGGCTTAATTATGTCCATTGAGTAAGAAGGGCAAAATGGTAATTTTTGCTTGAGGTGAAAATAGGGAGATAGCTTGAGGATTAAATAAGAAAGATATTTTAGAGAGAAAATAAGAACAAGAGTTTTTATGGTTTAGTGGTTAGAGCTTTAAAATTAATTTTGGAGGTCTTGGGTTCAAATTCCATCATTGGAGCTTTAGCATGATTAAATTTTATTTTTTATTTGGGGAGGTTGTATTTTTGGCCTTGTGTGCTTTAGAGAAGAGTAGAGGTGTTTTCCTAGAGGAGACATGATAGAAGTATCCTAATCTTACTCTTCTGCCTTACAAAAATTTCCAAGGGAATTCATATCCTTCTTGATCTTTAGTTTTTCCTACTTCTCAATTCATTAGTTTGGTCAATTTGTTCTAACCAATTTCATTCCAGAAAATTTCAGTAAAGTGTTGTGGCTTTGAAGGTTCAAAAATATCTAAGTGTAAGACATCTTATGGATCGAAAATGGGTAAGAGTTGGGGAAGGTTCCCAAGAGATTAAACTCTATAGTTCAACCTTCAAAACCCCACTCTAGCTATGTTCATTTTCTTTATAAAGTAATCTGGAAATTTTCCAGCTTCTTGTGCATTCAAGGTGTCAAAATTTTCAGCCATCATTCCCTCCCAAATGCTGCCAAAAAAATAGCCCTCTTGACCCTCTTGAAATCGGAAATTTTATGGCTAAATTCGGACTGCACAAATGCTATGCAAACCAGAAAATTTTCTGGGCAAATTCGCAACATAGGTGAGCTTGAACCAAGCTATTTTCTTCCAGTGTTTCACCAGCACCTTAGCCACGTTTTTCCTCCATAAAGAAGGCTGAAAACCAGCCTTGAAAGACCTCTGAGTGCCCCTTCAAATCCTCTACGAACTGACTGGAAAATGGCAGCAAAGGCTGCCAGAAAATTCCAGCAACTTGTGAAATCCTGTACAGAATTTTTCCAGCTTTGTTTCCTTTTCCAGCCCTAATCGAAACTCCCTCATTTTTCTGTATAAACTTCTCTTGAACAGCCATGAACTGAGCTCCATCATCTTCCCCAACTTTCTGCTCAAAAAACCAGTCATGGCTGCCTCTAAAATATCTCCAACAATTACTCCAATCAAGCCATTGATTTAAGACCAAAATTTCAGCAAATATGTTTAGTAAACTTCCATAAAACATCCCTTAAACAACCAGACCTTTCTTCACCATTGTACTCCCTCTTTTCGGCCACCATTAAGCTTCTTCAAATAGCTTTCATTCCAGCAGAATCCCTAGCCAACAGTCAGCCATTACAGCTTCCAAAAAGCTCTCCATTGATCAAAGATCTTCTTGCCATATTTTGTTTCCAAATTTGATCTCCTAAAATATTCTTTTAGGATTTTAAACAACCAGCCTTTCCTTTTCCTATCAAACCAGAAAATTCAATTGCCAAAACCCCTCAAACAATTTGGCCACTCCAATCCCACAGAATTTCGACCAGCTTCAATCAAATCATCTCCTTTCTCTTCAACCTTCAAGAACACCTACTCACTTTCTCTCACCTAAGGCCACCAAAACCACTTCAATCTTCTTCCAAAAAAAAAATCAGATTTCACCTACTCACTTCCGTGAATCCATTCATACCACTTTTAACATCAAACTCCAAAATCCAACTCTCTCTCTTGGATCGAAAACCAGTATTTTTGTGAAGGCTCGAGAACACCTTCAAGGTAAGCTTGTTTAATCAACTTCATCTTCACTAATCTTCAACCTCTAATGAATATATATGTTTAAAATCATACTAATGGTGTAACACCCCGCTACCTAGGCCCGCCAGGGCCGAGGATGTCGCCCTGTCCAAAGGATAAGGGGTCTTTATAACTAGGTCACACAAATAAAATAGCGGAATAAAAATGATACTTGAACTTAAAATTTGTTACATCCCAAAAATAAATCGAAGAATAAATCCAAGAATACCAACAACAAATCCATAATAAAATTTATCCACTCTCATCTCTCCAAAACATTACACAAAATAAATTATCAGAAAATCTTCCAAAGCAGACAATATCTAGCTACTCATCCCGACAACAGGATCGACCTAAAATCATGGTAGAAATGGTGGTGAGACAGAAATCTCAGTAAGTCTGTGTGTGCTTAAGTGTTGGGAGAAAACAGTTCGTGAATGCAAAGTACAAAATTCTTTATAAGAGATCACTGGCAAGCAATAAACATTAGTCAAAAGCAAGAGTGGTGTTTTGGCTTTTCCAACCATAAATAATCAATTAAATCAACCACTCAAAAGAAATTATCCTGGGTTACCACACGTTGGGCCCCATAACCGCATGGTCAGCATGCCACACTTTGTGCATACCGCCAGTCAAAATGCCACACTTTGTGCAGACTAACAAAAGTAGGTGATCGGCCTACTAGGCAAGATACTCCTCCTTCTCTATACCTAAACAACAACCGGGTGTCCATTCCGGCAAAACAAATTCACTTGATTGAAAAAGAACACTGCTAGCTCGGACCGGCACGATCTACTGGACTGACGTCTTATCCGGGAAGGACTCACCCCTCAGAGGTGGCCACCTACTGAGAGACTTACCCTAACCCCTCAAAGACTAGCTCTAGTAGTCCACCCTTATTGAGTACTCAACGACATTTCCCAATTGGGATAAAATGAACAAAACACTGTTCCACATGAAAATGGCAATTAAGGGTTCCCAAAGTCTTTATCAAAATCGGTTTTGGGAAGAGTTTTGAGATTAAGTAAATCTACTTATTAATTTTCAAATTAATTGTTTGTCTGAAATAGGTAAGAAGTTAATCCTCAATTGCCCTTGCAAAATTAAGTGTCCATGCACTCTACATTTAGCTTGCCATAATAAACATGTTTCATCAATCAGGTTTTATGTAGGAGCTTACCTGATTCTTGCTCACAATATAAGGTCTGCAACAGCTGACCTAACCTCACATGGGAAAATACAAACCACAATCAAACTGAAGCCAAAACCACTTTCTCAATTTAAAACAACTCAACCCATTACCACCATGATCCTAGTGTCCCAAGCTTTAAGGCCAAACTATAAATAAATAGGTTTATAAGCTAAGCCTAATTTGTTATTTAAAATAATTAATGTTTTGAGAAGCAAGTACTAATAAGTTGATGGTTTCAATCTTGCTAAGAAAAATTTATAGTTTATTTGATGAAGAGTCCTAGATGGTCTTAGGTAAAATAATGATTTATTAATAATTTAGTTGCTAGAAAATAATTGATAACTAAAATTAGTTGAAAATAAATTTAATGAGTCTTGCTTGAAAAATAATAAATAAATTTTTAATAGGTTTGATTAAAAGATAATAATTAAATTTTTAGTAATAAATATTTTACAAATTATGATTATTTCCATAAAAGGCTTTAATTGATTTCATTATTTTATAATATATATATATATATATATATATATTCTATTTTCTAGCAAAAGCTATTATTTATTTGACTAAAATATCCTTATTATATATAATAATCCAAATTTACCCCTCCTAGGATTTTTTTGAAATTACTAGCAAAATCATATTATGAAATATTTTATTCATAAAATAAAAATTAGCTTAGGGACAACTAGATCATGATCATACTTCTATGGCTAACCACAATCATGAACATATACAATCCTTCAATTCATCAAATCATCCAAATCATGCATATAAGCGTAGATCTAAATTTACCAAGACATAATCTAACCCCTACTAGCATAAATATGATCATGGCTTCAATAATCCAACATGAATATAAATCATATTCACTAAAGGTGACATAATCTCTAGTATACTTCATCAAAAATACTACCTATGACATGGAGACATGCATTAAACCTCAAATCATCCTACAATCAACCAAGATAATCCATCCATGCATAAATCCCATCTCCTTCATATTCATACATATATTCATGCTTCAATCTCAATAATATATACTTAAATCCTATCCACAATCCATCTTCTGTCAACATCATCCTAGAGACATGAAACTAGAATTTAAAAGAATGGTTAAAAAGGCTTACTTGCTTGGTAAATATCTTGAAGGAGTTTTGAATGGTTGACAACCCCTAGATGCCTAAATCCGTCCAAGGAAGGTGGAAAAAGCATGGCCATTGGAGAAGAAGCCATCCGGCCAAGAGGAGAGAGATTCAGCCATGAGAGAGAGAGAGAGAGAGAGAGAGAGAGAGAGAGAGAGAGAGAGAGACCATTAGTATGTTGATTCGCATTTATATTCATTAGAGATCAAGATTGGAGAAGATGAAGTTGTTAGAACAAACCTACCTTGAAGATGTTCTTGAGCCTTCACAAAATTTCTGGTTTTTTATCCAAAATAGCAAGTTGGATTTTGGAGTTTTATGTTAAGAATGGTATTGATGGACTCACAGTAGTGAGTAGGTTCAATCTGGAAATTTTAGAAGGAGTTTGAAGTGATTTGGGAGAGTATTGGGTGAAAGGAAGGAGTAGGTGTTCTTGGTGTGTTGTGTGTTCTTGATGTTGAAGAGAGTAAAGAGCTTTTGGAATTGGAGCTACCAAAATTCTGTAAAGATTAGGGTTGGCCGACTACTTGAAGGGTTTTGGTAGCTGGTTTGGGAGGAAAAAGGAAAGGCTAGTTGATGAAATCCTTAAAGAATATTCTTGGGAAGCAAATTTGGAAACTAAATATTTAGGAATACCTTTGATCATGGGAGAGCTTTTGAAAGTCTGCCATGGCCGAATTGCTAGCAGTGTTTTGGCTAGATGAATGCTGGTTGAGGGGGGCTAATGGTGCCTGAAAATACTGAGTATAATGGTGAAGGGAAGGTCTGGTTGTTTGAGATATATTTTATGGAAAGTTATTAAATCATGGTGGCTGGAATTTTGGTATCCAAATCAGATCACGTTTGTAGAATTTTTTTGGAAATCTTTTAGGTAGACATGACTGGAATTTCGACACCTTGAAGGCACACAAAGCTAGGAAAAATTTCAGTTCCATGCATGAAGGAAGATGAACTTAGCCAGAGTAAAGTTTTTAGAAAGTTCACTAAGGAATTTAATTTACTTGAAATCCTTTCCCCCTCTTCCATGGTTTCAGTCCATAAGATGTCTCTTACTAAGACATTTTGAACCTACAAAGCCACAGCACATTGCTGGAATTTTTCTAGAATAAAATTGGCTTAAACAATTTGAACAAGCTAATGAATTGAGAAATAGAAAAAAATTAAGGATTAAGAGAAAATGGATTCCCCTTAGGAATTTTGTGTAGGCAAAAGAGTAAGATGAGGATACTCCTATCATGTCTCTCTTAGGATAACATTTCTACCCTACTCCAAGATCATAAGGCCGAAATATTACTTCCCAAGCAAAAATAAAATTTAACCAAGTTAAAGCTCCTTTGATGGAATTTGAACCTAAGACCTCAAAAATTAATTCTAAGGGTCTAACCACTAAACCACAACAACTCTTGTTCTCATTTTCCCTCTAAAAAAATATTTTCCTATTCAATCCTCAAGCTATCTCCCTTTTTCCACCTCAAGCAAAAATTACCATTTTGCCTTTCTCACTCAATAGTCATAATCAAGCCCTCTAGACTATAAAAGTCAAATTCAATGCACATAAAATTATATAAAAATATATTTACACATGCAATGAAATATGATATGCACCCAAACCCCCTTACTCTAAGGTTGGTTTTGACTGGGGTTTCACAAATGGACTCTTTCCTCTCTCTCTCTCTCTCTCTCTCTCTCTCTCTCTCTCTCTCTCTCTCTCTCTCTCTCTATTGGCCGAAGGCTCTCTCTCTCTTGACCGAATGATTCCTTCAACAATGGCCCTGTTTTCTTCATCTCTCTTGGACGAATCTAGTCTCCTAAGAGTTGAGATCCATTCGAAACTTTTCGAAGGTATTCATCAAACAAGTAAGCCTCTTCAACCCTCTCTTTAAATTCTAGATTCTTGTCTCTAGGATGATATTGGAAGGAGATGGATTATGATTAGGATTTGAACATGTATTGTTGTGACTCGTTGAGATTAAAACATGAATAAATGTGTGTATATGATGGAGATGGGATTGATGCAGGAGTTAATTGTCTTGGTTGATTGTATAGTGTTGTTAGGGTTTAATGCATGTCTCCATGTCGTGAGTGGTATATGTGATCAAGAATGTTAGAGATTATGTCACCTTTGGTGAATAGGACTTATATTCATGTATGATTGGTAAAGCTATGAATATGTTTATGCTAGTAGAGGTTGGATCATATCTTGGTAAATTTAGATCTATGCCTTTAATCATGATTTGGATGACTTGATGAATTGAAGTGGAGTGTATGTTCATGATTGTGGTTAGCAATGGAAATATATCATGATCTAGTTGCCCCTAAGCTAATTTTATTTCATCAATAAAATGATTAATACTATAATTTTTATTAGTAGATCTCGAAAACCCTAGAAAATGTGGATTTGGTCTTTTACATAAAATAGTAATATTTTAGTCAAATAAATGATAGCTTTTATTACAGAAATAAAATATATAGTTATTATATATAATAATAAAATCAAATAAAGCCTTTTATATAAATAATCATAATAAGTAAAATATTAATTTTGTGAGTCTTATATTCATAAATACCATTAAAATTTATAATCCTTCACTTATTATCTTTTAATCAAAACCTGTTAAAATTTACTTGCAGTTAATTTTAGTAATCAATTATTTTCTAACAGTTAATTATTAATAAATCATTATTTTACCTAATACCACCTAGGACTCTTCATCAAATAAACTCTAATTTATTTTTAGCAAGATTTAAACCTTCAACTTAATAGTACCTATTTCCTAAAACCCTAATCACTTTAATATTAAACTAGACTTAGCTTATAAACCCTTTTTATTTATTATCGGGCCTTAAAGCTTGGGACACTAGGATCATGGTTGTAGTAAGTTGAGCTAGTTTTATTTGTGAAAGTGGCTTTTGTCTTGAGTTTGATTGTGGTTTATATTTACCCCAGGCGGGGTTAGGTCAGCTGTTGAAGACCTTTATTTTATCTCAAGCTAAGAATCAGATAAGCTCCTGCATAAAATCTGATTGATGAAAAATGGTTATATGGCAAGCCAATTGTGGAGTGCATGGTCACTCATTTTTGTAAAGACAATTGAGGATTATTTCCTTTCTCATTTCAAGCAAACAAATTATTTGAAAATCAATAAGTAGTTTTACCCAAACTCAAAACTCTTTCTAAAACCAACTTTGTCTCAAACTTTGAAAATCCTTAATAGCCATTTTAAAGTGGAGCTATGTTTATTTCATCTTTCCCAAGTGGGATAAGTTACGTTGAGTACTCAATAAGGGTGGACTACTAGGACTAGTCTTTGAAGGGTTAGGGTACGTCTCTTAGTAGGTGGCCACCTCTGAGGGGGTAAGTTCTCCCCGGATAGGATGTCGTCCATTAGGTCGTGCCGGTCCGAGCTAGCAGTTTTTTTTCAGTCAAGTGACTGTGTATTGCCGGAATGGACAACCAGTTGTTGTTTAGGTATAGAGAAGGAGGAGTATCTTGCCTGGTAGGCCGATCACCTACCTTTTGTCAGTCTGCACAAAGTGTCGGCATTCTGACCGGTTATGGGGCCCAACGTATGGTAACCCATGATCATTTCTTTTGAGTGGTTGATTTTATTGATTATGTATAGTTGAAAAAGCCAAAACACCACTCTTGATTTTGACTAATGTTTATTGCTTACCAGTATTTCTCTTATAAAGATTTATACTTTGCATTCACGAACTGTATTCACTAGACACTCAAAGCACACACGGACTTACTGAGATTTTTGTCTCATCACCCTTTTTACCATGATTTCAGGTCGATCCTGCTGTGGGGCTGAGTAGCTAGTTGTAGCCTGTCTTGGGAAATTTTTCTGATGTTTGATTTGTGTAATGCTTTGGGGAATTGAGAGTGGATAATTTTATTATGGATTTGATTTTGGAATTCTTGGATTCATTCTTGGGTTGAAATAAATTTTAAGTTAAAGTATTATTTTTATTCCGCTATTTTGATTGTGTGACCTAGTTATAAAGACCCCTTGTCCTTTGGACGGGGCAACATCCCTGGCCCTGACGTGCCTAGGTAGTGGGGTGTTACAAGTGGTATCAGAGCCTAGGTTATAGGCAAATATTGATGATGTATGTTCTATTTATTTAAGATTAAATCTTTATCTTACTTATATGGTTTATGCTGTAGGATGGTTAGTGTGAAACCCCACCTAAAGCCAACCCTAGAGTAAGGGGGTCGGGAATGCATATCATATTATTTTGCATGAATATATATGTTTTTGAATGATTTTATGTACTTTAGAATTGTGGATTGTAGGTTAAAATGCTTAGTTATGCCTACTAAGTAGGATGGGTAAAATGATAATTTTGCTTGAGGTCAGAATAGGAAGTTAGCTTGAGGATTAAATAAGAAGAATATGTGGGTGATAAAATAAGAACAAGACTTAGTGTGGTTAAGTGGTTAGAGCTTTGTAAATTAATCTCTAAGGTCACGAGTTCAAATCCCATCATTTAAGTTTTATCATGATTATCTTAATTAAGTTTGAATTTTTATTTTCTTGCATTCCATAAAAATAGGGATGTTGTCTTGGGGAGATATGAAGAGAATGTCCTAATCTTATCCTCATGTCCTAAAAAGAATTCTAGAGGAATTCTTGTCCTTTTATTACCTCTAGCTTGTCCTAACATCTTTATAATTTAAAACCATTAAATCCTTTCTTTTAAATTCAAAAAAAATCTGTGATAATCCCTCCACCTTGAATTTCGAAAATCAGCTTTGGAGAGTGAGAAGTTGGCCGAAAATAGGAGGAGAAATAGAAGGGTTTCCAAGAGAAAATCAATCACCATGATAGCACCTTCAAACTCACCTTCATGTTGTTCATATTCTAGCGAAGGAAAATCTGGAAATTTTCTAGAATGTTTGCAGACCATTTCTTTGAAAATTCAGCTAGTAAACCCACTCATTTTCTACCAGAAAAATGGTCATTTCATGTGGCTTGAAGGCTGGAAAATCTGTGTAATTTTTGGACTGCACAAACTGCACAAAACCAAGGAAAAATTCTGGTCATTTTCGCAGCTTTCAACCAAGTAAATGAAGCTGTTTTGATTCATCTTCAAGCCAGCAAAACTCCTCTATATTTCTCCAGGAAGAAGGCTGGAAAACCACCTTAGAAAGACCTTCGAACTCCCTCAAGAATCAGCTGCAAATCGGGTTGAAGGTGTGCAGAAATTCTGCACAGAAATTCTGCACAGCCCTTCGAAACTCTTGAACCATGAAACCAGAATTTTTTCCAGTTTTGCTTCCTTCAAGCCTAGGCCGAAAATCACCCTTCAACTTCTGTAGAATTGGTCCTTGTTCAGCCATAAACTGAACACCATTAATCCCACACTTACCTTGAGCATATGAACTCTATGGCCACACCTCAAAACACTCCTAAGAACACTCCATTCAAACTCTTTTTGAAACTTCAAATAATTCTAGCATTTTACTCCATTAAAACACTCTTAAATTAAGCAAATAAACCAGAATTTCCTCTGCCCTTTAAGACTGAATTTTGGCCAGCCTTGGAGCAACATTAACCTTCAATCAATTCAGCAAGACCACCTTGTTCAGCCGGCACCATTGGAGAGCATAGAAACCTTCATTGATCAAACACCATTAGCTAATCTCTTACCTTAAACATCTCCACCATTTCCTCCATTTAAATTTCAAATAAAATCTGAGCATTCTCTCTCCTTCTTGCTAAAAATCGAAACTCTCATTCACTCTAGACCATTCAGCCAGCCCTCTACCAGAATTTGTGCAGCATTTTCTCAAACTCTCTCCATTTTCACCTAGAACACCAAGAACACACACTAACATTCTTCAAGCCTAACCGTACTCTAAATACCTCCAATCACTCTCAAATACTCAAAATCACTTCCATTTAATCTCTAAACTTCGTTTCTGGTATTTATAACACAAAACCTCGCAAACAAGAATTTTCAAGTGGATCAAAATTAACTTTTCTTTGAAGGTCTCAAGAACATCAACAAGGTAAGTCAAGAACAACCTTCTTGTTCATCTTCTTCCATTCGATTATACCATTCTAATGCTCTCTCTCTCTCTCTCTCTCTCTCTCTCTCTCTCTCTCTCTCTCTCTCTCTCTCTTCCAACCGAAATGGTTGATCAACCATCAACCATAGCTGTTTTTCCGTTGGATCATTCAAGGTTCTCAATCGCGTGGACCTTCTTAATTCTTCATCGAAGTGTTCATCAAATCAAGTATTTTTCCTTTAATCCTTCTTTTGATTCAGCATTCATGTCTCTTAGATATTGATAGGAAGAATGAAATATGGATAAGGGATTGAGTATATGCATGTGGATTAAGGGGATGGAGTTAAGGCATGATGATTGTTGTATAGGACTAAGTTGTATGAATTTTCTTTTGAATTAATGCATGTTCTTCGTGCTTAATGAATTTTATGGATGTTTGAAGCATGTTAGAGACGATGACACCAAAGGTGATTAGGTTTTATGTTCTTATTTTTCGTTGAAGCCATGATTGATGATTATGCCTAGGAGGAAGTTAGCCTTGTGATAGTATGTGATAAGTCAAGCATGTGTCCTTGAATGGATTGGTTTATTATTTGATGTTGGAGAATGTGTTCATGAATCCTTTCTAGCAATAGGAAAATCGTGGTGAAAGAGTATATTCTTGTTAAGTCTAGGTTATTTTTATTAACAAATTTTATTACCTTAAATGGAATTACTACTATATTTTTCTCTATAAAATTTGAAACTCTAGGAAGATTTGGAGTGGTTTATTAATTAAAATATTAATATTTTCTTTATCAAATAAATGAGATTTTTTTTATTATTAAAAACAATATATATAGTAATCAATCCTTTATAATAAATAAAATATTATTTATATTAAAACCTATTTGTTATTTATTAATTAAAATTTAAAATAATTCATTCGTTATTAATTTTATCTACTACTAATTATTTATTATCTATTTAAAAATTAATTAAAGGTTATTTGTAATTTATTATTTATTTATAATAAAGCTATTTTTAAATCACCATTTATTAATATTATTTAGGACTTAATATTCAAACCTTAGTTTATTTATTAAAAATAACACTCAAGAATTATTAATTGAGTCTATAATTTATTAGCAACTAATTTAGAACCCTAGCTATTTTAACTTATCAAACTAAAACTTATTTTATAAAATTCTTTATCATCTAGCATTAAAACTTAGGACATGGTGGTCATAGTTAGTCGTGGTTGTAACTAGTTGAGCTACGAGATTATTTATGTAAGGCAGGTATAGCTCGAATGTAACCTTATGTTTTGTGTTTACCCCAGGCGGGGTTAGGACAGCCTTGGAAGACGTTTGAGTTGAGTAAGCAAAAGATCAGGTAAGCTCCAGCATGGAGTTTTGTGTTGTGGCAAGCCAAATACGATGTATATGGACATTTATTTTGTAAAGGCAATTAAGGACTGTTTTTCCTCTTTATTTCAGTCAAGCAAATCATTTGAAAGTTAAACAAGCAGTTTTACACAAAATGCTAAACTTTTCTAAAACCCAACTTTGACAAGACTTTTAGAAACCCTTAATTGCTATTTCCAAATAAAGCAAAGTATGACCAATTTTCTCCCAAGTGGAACAATCAACGTTGAGTACTCAATAAGGGTAGACCACCAGGACTAGTCTTTGAAGGGTTAGGGTAAGTCTCTCAGTAGGTGGCCACCTCTGAGGGGTGAGTCCTTCCTGGATAGGATGCCAATCCCGTAGGTCATACCGGTCTGAGTTAGCAAGTTTCAGTCGTATGGACTGTGTGTCCGGAGTGGACAACCGGTAAGTTTGGGTGTAGAGATGGAGGAGTATCTCACCCGGTAGGCTGTACACCTGCCTTTTGTTAACTTGCACGAAGTGTGGCATTCTGACCGTTATTTCGTCATGGGGCCCAACGTGTGGTAACCCATGGCTACCCATTTAAGTGGTTGTATTTATTGTGCACCTATATGGTTTGAAAAGCGAAACGCCACTCTTTATTTTTAACACTTATTTATTGCTTGCCAGCAATTTTCCTTTAAAACTTTTACAACTTGCATACATGAATTATTTTACCCGAAACATTCAAAGCACCCACGGGCTTACTGAGATTTTTATCTCACCACCTTTTATGCTATGTTTTTAGGAAGATCCTGCTGTGGAGGTCATTAGCTAGATTGTTGCCTATGCTTTGAAGACTTATGTTATTTACTTTATATGATGTTTTGAGAGATTGTTGCAAACAATTTATTTGGATTTGTTCCAGTACTTATCTTTTGGGTTGTAATAAGTTTAATTTTAAAGTCTTTATTTTATTTTATTTTTATGTAACCTAGTTATAAAGACCCCTTGTCCTCTGGACAGGGCGACATCCCCGGCCCTGATGGGCCTAGGTAGTGGGGTGTTACAGTTAGAATACTTAGAACCGCGAGGAAAAGGCAGTAATGGCACCCGCCTATCCCTATATATCTCGAAGACCTTCTAGTCCCCCAGCCTGCCCCTCAGTCAGTTATCCCTATGGAGGATAGCAGTGATGATGAGGTCCAGATCCATGAGCCACCCCCAATTCCAGTGATAGACATAAGTTCTGACAATGAAGATGAGGTGATAGCCGTGGAGTATATACCCCACCCTCCTAGTCCCATAATGGACTTAGCAGCAGATAGTGATGACCCGGCGGAGATAGATTATGAGTCTCTACCTAGGCCTTCTTTCGTTCCTTCTTTCAGCCGCGTTGAGCCTGGGGAAAGTTCTAGGAGCCCTGGGAAAGAGCCGATGGAGGGATTTGCTAGTGGGGTTGGGGTAGATTTTTCTAAGAATTCTGGGGGTTGGTTGTATGAGGCTTATGATAAGGGTTCTGATGAGGAATACAGGGCTATGAGTTATTTTGAATTGGATGTTTATTTATTTATTATTTTTTAAAAACTTTTATGTTAAGGATTTTTAATTCTGTTTTCTATCAAAATTTCGAATTTATGCAAGTCAATTTTTGAAAGAGAATTTATTCCTTAGACTAAATTTACATCTAATTTCTCTTTACATATACCTGACTGTGAATGCATGTGCACCTAAAATGATTTCATCCTTGAATGCAAACACTTAATATTTGGGGTGTGGCTTAGAATGGCACCCAAGTGCCGTACAACTTCAATAGGCAGAAGAGTTCTGGAAGCCGATCATGTGGCACCGGAAGTTGAGACTGCCTAGATGCACTCACCCGACCGAGATGATGGGAGTGGTCTGGATATGGGCGTGAGGTCTGAAATTTTGATTGATGTGATGGTGGGCCAGGCATTCTACAAGATGGCCGAAATTCTGCAGACTCTGATTGAGCGAAGGAACCCTAAGGGGGAAAATGAAGCGTTAGAGCAGTTTCTGAAATTTCAAACGCCCGTCTTCCTGGGCAAAGCAGAACAAGATCAGAAGGCAGAACAGTGGATCGAGCAAATGGAGGACATATTTACAACGCTCTAGTACACCGAGGAGCGGATGGTTAAGTTTGTGGCTTTCCGGTTGAGAGGACCAGCTCGGGCATGGTGGCAGTAAGTTCAAGACGATTGGGAAATGAGCGAGCAGGAATGGAGATGGTCCAACTTTGTTGAAGTCTTCTGAGCTGAGTACATCCCTCAGTGGATCATGGAAAAGTGGGAGGATGAATTTCAGAATTTGAAGCAGGGGAGTATGTCAGTGGCTCAGTACACAGCATGGTTCACCCAGATGTCGAAATATTGCCAGAGATTAGTGGATACCGAGCAAAATAGGATGAGGCAGTTCGTCAAGGGGCTGAGGCCGGAATTGAGAAGGGCGTCGGCATCTTCTCCGCCAATGACCTATTCAGGGGCAGTGGACGCGGCTACCCGAACTGAAAATGAGGACCGCAGTAGAATGGCGACGAGGCCTTTCCAACCACCAAGGCAGCCGCAAGGACACTTCTAAGGGCAGCAATCTAACAAGCGCCCTGCCAATCAGCAGTGGCAGAACCGGGGGAAGCAGGCCCGGACAGCACCAGTGGGTCCTGCCCAAAACCTTCCATCATGCCAGTAGTGTGGGAAAAAGGGCCACACAGAGAAGAATTGCTAGTCCATGGGTGGCGAAAGGAAATGTTATCACTGCGGCGACCTGAACCACCTGCGAAACGCCTGCCCTAAGTTGCACCGAGTCAGGTAAGGAAACCTGGCATAGAACCCAGGGCCCAACAAATCCAACACCATGGGAGCATCCAGGAGTAGAGCACTGAAGCCGCAAGTGAAGGCCAAGGTTTTTGCTCTCAACAGAGAGGAAGTTGGGACTGATGCAGCGGTTGTGGAAGGTACGTTTACTATCCAAGGATGACCCATTAATGCATTAATTGATCCTGACTCTACTCACTCCTATTTAAACAAGATTTGTGCATGTTATTTGGGTTGGGATGGAGTAGAGCTACCTTTCACTTTAGTGGTAAGCACGCCTTTGGGGAAAATGGTGCAAGCAAATCGGTATGTGAAAAATTGTAAAGTTGATGTAGGGAGAGAAAGCATGGTGGGAGACCTGATAGTATTAGACATTAAAGATTATGATTTGATATTGGGGATGGATTGGTTAGCCAAGCATGGGGCTAGGGTAGATTGTAAGAATAAGTCGGTCCAGTTCGTTAGACCGGGTTGTGATGTATTGGAATTTGATGGCAAGAGAGTGAAAGAATTAAAGTATATGATCACGGGGGCTAAGGCCCGGAAATTGCTGAAGCAAGGATGTCAAGGGTACCTGGCTTACATGATAAACAAGCCGAAGGACCAGTGCACTCTGGAGGACGCCGAAATAGTGAAGGATTTTCCCGACATGTTCCCAGCAGAACTTGATTCTTTACGTCCCAGCCAAGAGGTGGAATTCACCATTAAATTAGTTCCGGGAGCGGAACCAGTATCACGGACCCCGTACCGGATGGCAGCGGCAAAACTGAAAGAGCTGAAGGAACAGTTAGAGGAGTTAGTGAGTCAAGGCTACATCAGACCTAGCACGTCGCCCTAGGGAGCACCTGTGCTATTTGTGAAGAAGAAGGATGGGACTCTAAGGCTATGCATTGACTATCGGGGTTTGAACAACTTGACGATTAAGAATAAGTATCCCCTATCGCTGATTGACGAGCTGTTCGATCAGTTGCAAGAATCCAGTTGCTACTCCAAACTAGATCTGAGGTAAGGGTACTACCAAGTGCGGATAAAAGAGGAGGATATCCCCAAGACAGCTTTCAATACCAGATATGGGCATTATAAGTTTGTAGCAATGCCGTTCGGGGTGACCAATGCTCCAGCAGTATTCATGGACATGATGCACCGAGTGTTCCGACCCTATCTGGACAAGTTCATGGTGGTCTTCATCGACGACATTTTGATTTACTCCAAGAGTCCGAAGGAACATGCGGAGTATATGAAGCTCGTATTGGAGAAGCTTCGGGAGCACAAGCTGTACGCCAAGTTTAGCAACTGTGAATTCTGGTTGGACAATGTGGCATTCCTTGGCCATGTGGTGACCAATGAGGGAATCAAGGTAGACCCGGCAAAAGTCGAAGCGGTGTCAGACTAGAGGCAGCCGGAGAATATCACTGAGATCCGAAGTTTCTTAGGACTGGCTGGATACTACCGGAGGTTCATCAAAGGGTTCTCGACACTCGCATCGCCAATGACCCGACTGCTGAGGAAGGATGTTCCATTTGTGTGGAATGAGAAAAGTTTTCAAGAGCTGAAGGGGAGGTTGATGACGGCGCCAGTATTGAGTCTGCCAGAGAAGGGTAAGCCTTACGCGCTATATACCGATGCCTCGAAAGAAGGATTGGGAGCAGTGTTGATGCAAGATCGGAAGGTGATCGCTTAAGCTTCTCGGAAGCTGAGACCTCATGAAGTTAACTATCCTACTCATAATCTGGAGCTGGCAACTATCGTGTTCGCCCTGAAGAAATGGCGACACTATCTATATGGAGCCGAATATGAGGCGTTCACCGACCACAAGATTCTGAAGTATATCTTCATTCAAAAGGATCTAAACTTGAGGCAGCGAAGATGGATCGAATTTCTAGAAGAATACCATTGTCTGATCAACTACCATCCCGGGAAGGCCAACGTTGTGGCGGACGCCCTGAGCAGGAAAGTTGGAATGGCTAAACTAAGGGTGCAGGAAATTCAAGCAGTTCAGGATGTGTTGGACAGAAGGGTGGAAGTGCAAGATAAAAGAATTATCGTCAACAATTTGAAGTTGGTACCGGATTTGAAGCGAGATATCGTGGAAGCCCAGCAAAGTAACGCCAAGTTTCAACTTTTCAAGGATAAGGAGCTCAAGTGGCCAGACAGTGAATTCTATCAGGATGAGGCAGGAGTTTTGCATTTCAGGGATCGGATGTGTGTACTCGGAGAGCAGCAATTAAAGGACAGAATTTTGGAAGAGGCGCACAAGAGCAAGTACGCCATTTATCCGGGGGAAGTCAAGATGTATTAGGACCTAAAGAGAGACTATTGGTGGCCCAGACTGAAGTGAGATGTGGTCAAGTATGTCTCGACCTGTCTCACCTGCCAAAAAGTCAAAGCGGACTATTGCAGCCATTGCCAGTACCGAAATGGAAATGGGAGGAGGTGACTATGGATTTTGTCACCGGACTTCCCATGTCAAAGACCCAGAAGGATGCCATATGGGTAGTGGTGGATCGACTGACCAAGTCGGCCCATTTCATACCGGTAAATGTAAGAGACTCTTTGGAGAAGCTGGCTCAGACTTATGTTTGAGAGATAGTTCGACTGCACGGGGTGCTTTCAAGCATAGTGTCTGACCGAGACCCGAGGTTTACATCTCAATTTTGGGGTAAGTTTCAGGAAGCAATGGGGTTGAGTCTAAAATTCAGTACGACGGTGCATCCGCAGACCGATGGACAGTAAGAAAGGGTTATACAGATATTGGAAGATATGCTGAGAGCCTGTGTTCTGGATTTCGGGGACAAGTAGATAGAGTGTGCACCGTACGCGGAGCTATCATATAACAATAGCTATCAAGCTTCAATTGGGATGGCACCGTATAAGGCTTTGTATGGACACAAGTGTCAGGTACCGCTGTATTGGAGTTGGTCAGAAAATGGTCATGTAAGCCGAACCGGAGAAGTCTGTGTCCAAGAAATGTTGGATAAAGTGAAATTGATCAGGGGAAGGTTGAAGGCGGCTCAGAGCCAACAGAAGAGCTACGCGGACAACCGGCGGAGAGAATTGGAGTTTCAAGTCGGGGACAATGTATTTCTGAGATTGACGCTGAATAGGGGGATCTTGAAACATCCGAAGGGTAGAAAGTTGAATCTGAGGTATTTGGGGCCGTTCCCGATTAAGGAAAGGATTGGACCGGTAGCTTACCGATTGTACTTGCCAGATAGGTTGACGGGAATTCATAATATGTTCCATGTGTCACAATTGAAGAAGTACAATGCTGATCCCGGACATGTTCTGAATAACGAGCCATTAGTGTTGCAACCCGATCTAAGCTATGTGGAGAAGCCCGTGCGAATATTGGACCGCAGTATCAAGAGTCTTCGGAACAAGCATATACCAATGGTCAATGTTCAGTAGGAGCATCATGGCACGTAGGATGCCACATGGGAATCAGAAGAGTGGGTTAAATGAAAGTATCTCAATCTGAAATAGAGGTATGCTTGAATTTCAGGACGAAATTCTTCTAAGGAGGGGAGGATGTGAAACCCCAGTCGAAACCAACCCTAGAGTAAGGGGGTTGGGATGCATCTCATATTTTATTGCATGTTTAAATATATTTTTATATGATTTTATATGCTTTGGATTTATGTGTTATAGTCTCGATGGCTTAATTATGTTCATTAATAGTAAGGGCAAAATGGTAATTTTTGCTTGAGGTGAAAATATGGAGATAGCTTGAGGATTAAATAGGAAAAATATTTTAGAGAGAAAATAAGAACAAAAGTTGTTGTGGTTTAGTGATTAGAGCTTTGGAATTAATTCTTGAGGTCTTGGGTTCAAATTCCATCATTGGAGCTCTAGCATGATTAAATTTTATTTTTGCTTGGGAGGGTTAGATTTTTGTCCTTGAGTGCTCTAGAGAAGGGAAAAGGTGATGTCCTAGGGGAGACATGATAGCAGTACCCTAATCCTACTCTTGTACCCTATAAAAATTTCCAAGGGAATTCATACCCTTCTTGAACCTTATTTTTTCTTACTTCTCAATTTCTTAAGTTATTCAATTTATTCAAGCCAATTTCATTCTAGAAATTTTAATAAAGTGATATGGCTTTGAAGTTTCAAAATGTCTAAGTGAAGGACATTTTATGGACCGAAAATGTGGAAGAGATGGGGAAGGTTCCAAGAGAATTAATTTCCCTAGTGAACCTTCAAAACTTCACTCTAACTATGTTCATTTTCTTTCATGTAGTGATCTGAAATTTTTCTAGCTTCTTGTGCCTTCAAGGTGTCAAAATTTTCAGCTAACTTTCCCTCCCAAATGCTGCTAGAAAATAGCCCTCTTGACCAACTTGAAATCTAAAATTTCTGGCAAAATTCGGACTGCAAGGGCTGTTCAAAACCAGAAAATTTTCTGGGCAAAATCGCAGCTTATATGATCTTAAACCAAGCTATTTTCTTCTAGTTTTCTCCCAACTCCTTAGCCACATTTTTCCTCCATGAAGAAGGCTGGAAACCAGCCTTGAAAGACCTCTGAATGCCCCTTCAAACCCTCTGCAAACTGACTGGAAAAATGGCAGCAAAAGCTGCCCAGAAAATTCCAGCACTTGCAAAATCCTGTGCAGAATTTTTCCAGCCTTACTTCATCTTCAGCCATGTTCGAAAACTTCCTCATCTTTCTGTCCAAACTTCTCTTGAACAGCCTTGAACTGAACTCCAATGTCTTCCCCAGCCTACTACTCAAAAACCAGTCATGGCTGTCCTAAAATATCTCTAACAAATTACTCTAATCATGCCTTGATTGGAGACCAAAATTCCAGCAAACCTAATTTAGTAAACTTCCATAAAATGTCCCTTAAACAACTAGACCTTTCCTTCACCATTATACTCCCGCTTTTTGGCCATCATTAACCTTCTTCAACCAGCTTTCATCTAGCAAAATCACTGAACATCAGTCGGCCATAGCAGCTTCCAAAAAGCTCTCCATTGATCAAAGATATTCTTGCTATATTTTGTTTCCAAATTTGATTCCCAAAAATATTCTTTTAGGATTTCAACAACCAGCCTTTCCTTTTCCTTTCAAACCAGAAAAATCATCTACCTAAACTACACAAGCAATTCGGCCACTGCAAACATACAGAATTTCGGCAGCTTCAAATCTAAAATCCCTCCATTCTCTTCAACCTCCAAGCACACATAGAACACCAAGAACACCTACTCACTTCTCTCACCTAATACCTCTCCAAACCACTTCAATCTCTTTTAAAAAAATTCCAGATTTCATCTACTCACTGTCGTGAGTCCATCTATACCATTTTTAACATCAAACTCCAAAATCCAACTCTCTCCTTTGGATAAAAAAAATCAATATTTTTGTGAAGGCTCAAGAACACCTTCAAGGTAAGTTTGTGCAATCAACTTCATCTTCTCTAATCTCCAATCTCTATTGAATATATATGTGTATAAGCATGCTAATAGACGCTCTTCTTCTCTTTTCTCTCTCTCTCTCTCTCTTGGCCAAATACCCTCTCCCACTTGGCCGAATGAATTCTTCACCAATGGCCATGCTTTCTTCATCTCTCTTGGATGGATCTAGTCATCTAGGAGTTGAGATCCATTCAAAACTCTTTCAAGGTACTCATCAATCAAGTAAGCCTTTTCAACCCTCCTTTTAAATTCTAGATTCATGTCTCTAGGATGATATTGGTAGGAGATGGATTATGAATAGGATTTGAGCATGTATTGTTGTGACGAGTTGAAATTGAAGCATGAATAAATGTGTGTATATGATGGAGATGGGATTTATGCATGGGTTGGTTATCTTGGTTGATTGTATGGTGTTTTTAGGGTTTAATGCATGTCTCCATGTCATAAGTAGTATTTGTGATCAAGTACGTTAGAGATTATATCACCTATGGTGAATAGGATTTATATTCATGTATGATTGTTAAAGCCATGATTATGTTTATGCTAGTAGAGGTTGGATCATACCCTGGTAAATTTAGATCTATGCTTTTATTCATGATTTGGATAAGTTGATGAATTGAAGTGGTGTATATGTTCATGATTGTGGTTAGTAATAGAAATATGATTATGATCTAGTTGTCCCTAAGCTAATTTTATTTCATCAATAAAATATTTAATATTATAATTTTTGCTAGTAAGGTAGACTTGGATTATTATATATAATAAGGATATTTTAGTTAAATAAATGATAGCTTTAATTTCAAGAAATAAAACATATAGATATTATATATAATAATAATTTCAAATAAAGCCTTTTATATAAATAATCATAATAAGTAAAATATTAATTTTGTAAGTCTTATATTCATAAATATCGTTAAAATTTATTATCTTTCAATTATTATCTTTTAATCAAAACCTATTAAAATTTATTTAGTATCTTTCAATCAAGACCCAGTAAAATTTATTTTCAACTAATTTTAGTTATCAATTATTTTCAAACAATTAATTATTAATAAATCATTATTTTACCTAATACCACCTAGGACTCTTCATCAAATAAACTCTAAATTATTCTTAGCAAGATTTAAACCTTGAACTTATTAGTACCTATTTCCCGAAACAATAATTATTTTAAATATCAAATTAGACTTAGCTTATAAACCCTTTTTATTTATTATTTGGCCTTAAAAGCTTGGGACACTAGGATCATGGTAGTAGTGAGTTGAGCTAACTTTATTTGTGAAAGTGGATTTTAGCTTGAGATTAATTATGGCTTGTATTTACCCCAGGTGGGGTTAGGTCAGCTGTTTAAGACCTTTATTTTATCTCAAGCTAAGGATCAGGTAAGCTCCTGCATAAAACCTGATTGATGTAAAATGTTTATTATGGCAAGCCAAATGTAGAGTGTATGGACACTCATTTCTGTAAAGGCAATTGAGGATTGACTCCTTTTTATTTCAGTCAAACAGATTATTTGAAAATCAATAAGCAGATTTACTCAAACTCAAAACTCTTTTCAAAACTGATTTTGACTAAGACTTTGAAAATCCTTAATTGCCATTTTCAGGTGGAACTGTGTTTTGTTCATTTTCCCAAGTGAGATACGTTACATTGAGTACTCAATAAGGGTGGACTGCTAGGACTAGTCTTTGAAGGGTTAGGGTGAGTCTCTCGGTAGGTGGCCACCTCTGAGGGGTAAGTCCTCCTCGGATAGGATATCAGTCCAGTAGGTTGTGCCGGTTCGAGCTAACAATTTTTTTCAGTCAAGTGATTGTGTGTTGCCGGAATGGACAACCGGTTGTTGTTTGGGTATAGAGAAAGTGGAGTATCTTACCCGATAGGCCGATCACCTACCTTTTGTCAGTCTGCACAAAGTGTCGGCATTCTGACCGGTTATGGGGCCCAACGTGTGGTAACCCATGATCATTTCTTTTGAGTGGTTGATTTTATTGATTATGTATGGTTGGAAAAGCCAAAACACCACTCTTGATTTTGACTAATGTTAATTGCTTGCCAGTATTTCTCTTATAAAGATTTATACTTTGCATTCACGAACTGTTTTCACTAAACACTCAAAGCACACATGGACTTACTGAGATTTTTGTCTCATCACCCTTTTTACCATGATTTCAGGTCGATCCTACTGTGGGGAAGAGTAGCTAGTTGTAGCCTGCCTTGGGAGATTTTTCTGATGTTTAATTTGTGTAATGCTTTGGGGAGTTGAGAGTGGATAATTTTATTATAGATTTGATTTTGGAATTCTTGGATTCATTCTTGGGTTGTAATAAATTTTAAATTAAAGTATTATTTTTATTTTGCTATTTTGATTGTGTGACCTAGTTATAAAGACCCCTTGTCCTTTGGACGGGGCAACATCCCCGGCCCTGGCGGGCCTAAGTAGTGGGGTGTTACATGCACTCTGGAGGACACCGAAGTAGTGAAGGATTTTCCCGATGTGTTCCCAGTGGAACTTGCTTCTTTACCTCCTAGCCGAGAAGTGAAATTCACCATTAATTTAGTTCTGGGAGCGGAACCAGTATCGCGGATCCCGTACCAGATGTCACCGACAGAGCTGAAAAAGCTGAAGGAACAGTTAGAGGAGTTAGTGAGTCAAGGCTACATCAGACCTAGCACGTCACCATGGGGAGCGCCTGTGCTATTTGTGAAGAAGAAGGACAAAACCCTGAGGCTATGCATCGACTATCGGGGTTTGAACAACTTAACGATCAAGAACAAGTATCCCCTACCACTGATTGATGAGCTGTTCGATTAGTTGCAAGGATCTAGTTGCTACTCCAAATTGGACTTGAGGCAAGGATACTACTAGGTGCGGATAAAAGAGGACGATATCCACAAGATGGCCTTACACACCAGATATGGGAATTACGAGTTTGTGGTAATGCCGTTCGGGGTGACCAATGCTCCAACAGTATTCATGGACCTAATGCACCGAGTGTTTCGACCCTATCTAGACAAGTTTGTGGTGGTCTTCATCGACGAAATTTTAATTTACTCCAAGAGTCCGGAGGAGCATGCGGAGCATCTGAAGCTCATATTGGAGAAGCTATGGGAACACAAGCTATACGCCAAGTTTAGCAAGTGTGAATTCTGGTTGGACAGTGTAGCATTCCTTGACCATGTGGTGACCAATGAGGGAATCAAGGTAGATCCGGCAAAGGTTGAAACAGTGTCAGACTGGAAGCAACCAGAGAACATCACTGAGATCCAAAGTTTCTTGGGACTGGCTGGCTACTACATGAGTTTTATCAAAGGGTTTTCGACGCTCGCCTTACCTATAACCCGACTGCTGAGGAAAAATGTCCCATTCGTTTGGAATAAGAAATACGAGAAAAGTTTTCAAGAGCTGAAGCGAAGACTGATGACAGCGCCGGTATTGAGTCTGCTAGAGGAAGGTAAACCTTACGCACTGTATACTGACACCTCGAAAGAAGGATTGGGAGCTGTATTGATGTAAGACCGTAAGGTGATCGCTTACGCTTCTCGGAAGCTGAGACCTCATGAAGTTAACTAGCCTACTCATGATCTGGAGCTAGCAGCTATAGTGTTCGTCCTAAAGAAATGGTGACACTATCTGTATAGAGCCAAATATGAGGTGTTCACCGACCACAAAAGTCTGAAGTATATCTTCACCCAGAAGGATCTGAATTTAAGGCAACGGAGATGGATGGAATTCCTAGAAGAATACCGTTGTCCGATCAACTACCATCCCGGGAAGGCCAATGTTGTGGCTGACGCCCTGAGCAGAAAAGTTGGTGTGGCCAGAATAAGAGTGCAGGAAATTCAAGTGGTTTAGGAAGTGTTGGACAGAAGGGTAGAAATGCAAGAGAAAAGAATCGTTGTTAGCAATCTAAGGTTGGTACCAGATTTAAAATGGTAAATCGTGGAAGCATAGCAAAGCAATGCTGAGTTTCAGCTTTTCAAGGACAAGGAGCTCAAGCGGCCAAGCAGTGAATTCTGTCAAGATGAGGCGGGAGTTTTGCATTTCAGAGATCGATTGTGTGTACCCGGAGAGCAGCAATTAAAGGACAAAATTTTGGAAGAGGCGCACAAAAGCAAGTACGCCATTCATCCGGGGGAAGTCAAGATGTACCAAGATCTGAAGAGAGCCTATTGGTGGCCCAGACTGAAGCGGGATGTGGTTAAGTATGTCTCGACCTGTCTCATCTGCCAGAAAGTCAAAGCGGAGCACAAGAAGTCAGCGGGACTATTGCAACCATTGTCAATACCTGAGTGGAAGTGGGAGAAGGTGACCATGGATTTCGTCACCAGACTTCCCATGGCAAAAACCCAGAAGAATGCCATATGGGTTGTGGTGGATCGACTGACCAAGTCGGCTCATTTCATACAAGTAAATGTAAGAGACTCTACGGAGAAGCTGGCTCGGACTTATGTTCGAGAAATAGTCTGACTGCATGGAGTGCCTTCAAGCATCGTGTCTGACCGAGACCCGAGGTTTACATCTTGATTTTGGGGAAAGTTTCAGGAAGTAATGGGGTCGAGTCTGAAATCCAGTACGACGGCACATCCGCAAACCAATGGGCAGTCAGAAAGGGTTATACAGATATTGGAAAATATGCTGAGAGCCTGTGTTCTGGACTTCAGGGATAAATGGATAGAATGTGTACCGTACGTGTAACTGTCGTATAACAATAGCTACCAAGCTTCAATTAGGATGGCACCGTATGAGGCTTTGTATGGGCATAAGTTTCAGGTGTCGCTATACTGGAGTTGGTCAGAAGAGGGTCACGTAAGTAGAACCGGAGAAGTCTATGTCTAAGAAATATTAGATAAAGTAAAATTGATCAGGGAAAGGTTGAAGGCGGCTCAGAGCTGACAGAAGAGCTATGCGGACAACCGGCGGAGAGAATTAGAGTTTCAAGTCGAGGACAGCGTATTTCTGATATTGACGCTGAATATGGGAATCTTGAAGCATCTGAAGGGTGAAAAGCTGAATCCAAGATATTTGGGGTCGTTCCCGATTAAGGAAAGGATTAGACCGGTAGCATACCGATTGGACCTGCCAGATGGGTTGATGGGAATTCATGATGTGTTTCATGTGTCACAACTGAACAAGTACAATGTCGATCCCAGTCATGTTCTTAATAACGAACTGTTAGTGTTGCAACCCGATCTGAGCTACGTGGAGAAGCCTGTATGAATATTAGACTGCAGAATCAAGAATTTTCGGAACAAGCAGATACCGATGGTCAAGGTTCAGTGGGAGCATCATGGCACACAGGATGCCACATGGGAATCAAAAGAGTGGGTTAAATGGAAGTATCCCGATCTGAAATAGAGATATGTTTGAATTTCGGGACGAAATTCTTCTAAGGAAGGGAGGATGTGAAACCCCAGTCAAAACCAATCTTAGAGTAAGGGGGTTGAGATGCATATCATATTTATTTGCATGTTTAAATATATTTTTATTTGATTTTATGTGCTTTAGATTTGTGTTTTATAGTCTCGAGGGCTTAATTATGTTTATTGAGTAAGAATGGCAAAATGGTAATTTTTCCTTGAGGTGAAAATAGGAAGATAGCTTGACAATTAAATAGGAAAAATATTTTGGAGAGAAAATAAGAACAAGAGTTATTGTGGTTTAGTGGTTAGAGCTTTAGAATTAATTCTAGAGGTCTTGGGTTCAAATTCCATCATTGGAGCTTTAGCATGATTAAATTTTATTTTTTATTTGGGAAGGTTGTATTTTCAGCCTTATGTGCATTAGAGAAGAGTAGAGGTGTTGTCCTAAGGGAGACATGATAGGAGTATCCTAATCCTACTCTTGTGCCCTACAAAAATTTCCAAGAGAATTCATACCCTTCTTGATCCTTAGTTTTCCTACTTCTCAATTCATTAGGTTGGTCAATTTGTTCTAGCCAATTTCATTCCAGAAAATTTCAATAAAGTTCTGTGAATTTGAAGGTTCAAAAATGTCTAAGTGAAAGACATCTTATGGACCAAAAATGGGTAGGAGTTGGGGAAGGTTCCCAAGAGTTTAAACTCCATGGTTTAACCTTCAAAACCCCACTCTAGCTATGTTCATTTTCTTCATGAAGTAATCTGGAATTTTTCCAACTTCTTGTGCATTCAATGTGTCAAAATTTTCAGCCATCATTTCCTCCCAAATGCTGCTAGAAAAATAGCCCTCTTGACCAGCTTGAAATTAGAAATTTTATGGCCAAATTCGGACTGTACAAATGCTGTGCAAACTAGAAAATTTTTTGGGCAAATTCGCAGCTTAAGTGAGCTTGAACCAAGCTGTTTTCTTCCAGTTTTTCACCAGCACCTTAGCCACATTTTTCCTACATAAAGAAGGCTGAAAACCAGCCTTGAAAGACCTCTGAATGCCCCTTCAAATCCTCTGCAAACTAACTAGAAAACGGCAGCAAAGGCTGCCCAGAAAATTCCAGCAACTTGCAAAATCTTGTATAGAATTTTTCCAGCTTTGTTTCCTTTTCCAGCCCTGACCGAAACTCCCTCATTTTTCTATAAAAACTTCTCTTGAACAGCCGTGAACTGAGCTCCATAATCTTCCCCAACTTTCTGCTCGAAAAACCAGTCATGGCTACCCCTAAAATATCTCCAGCAATTACTCCAATCAAGCCATTAATTGAAGACAAAAATTTCAGCAAATATGTTTAATAAACTTCCATAAAACATTCCTTAAACAACCAGACCTTCCTTCACCATTGTACTCCCTCTTTTTAGCCACCATTAAGCTTCTTCAAACAGCTTTTATTCCAGCAAAATCCCTAGCTAACAGTCGGCCATTACGGCTTCCAAAAAGCTCTTCATTGATCAAAGATCTTCTTGCCATATTTTGTTTCTAAATTTGATCTCCTAAAATATTCTTTTAGGATTTCAAACAACTAGCCTTTCCTTTTCCTATCAAACCAGAAAATTCAATTGCCAAAACCCCTCAAACAATTCTACCACTCCAATCCCACATAATTTTGGCCAGCTTCAATCAAATCCTCTCCATTCTCTTCAACCTTCAAGAATACCTAGAACATCAAGAACACCTACTCACTTTCTCTCGCCTAAGGCCACCAAAACCACTTCAATCTTCTTCAAAAAAAATTCCAGATTTCACCTACTCACTTCCGTGAATCCATTCATACCACTTTTAACATCAAACTCCAAAATCCAACTATCTCTCTTGGATCGAAAACTAGTATTTTTGTGAAGGCTCAAGAACACCTTCAAGGTAAGCTTGTTTAATCAACTTCATCTTCACTAATCTTCAACCTCTGGTGAATATATATGTGTAAAATCATACTAATGGACTCTCTTCTTCTCTTTTCTCTCTCTCTCTCTCTCTCTTGGCTGAATGCTCTCTCTCTCTCTCTTGACCGAATGATTCCTTCAACAATGGCCATGTTTTCTTCATTTCTCTTGGACGGATCTAGTCTCCTAGGAGTTGAGATCCATTCGAAACTTCTCCAAGGTACTCATCAAATAAGTAAGCCTCTTCAACCCTCTCTTTACATTCTAGATTCATGTCTCTAGAATGATATTGGAAGGAGATGGATTATTATTAGGATTTGAACATGTATTGTTGTGATGAGTTGAGATTGAAGTATGAATAAATGTGTGTATATGATGGAGATGGGATTGATGCGGGAGTTAATTGTCTTGGTTGATTGTATAGTGTTTTTATGGTTTAATGCATGTCTCCATGTCATGAGTGGTATATGTGATCAAGCATGTTAGAGATTATGTCACCTTTGGTGAATATGATTTATATTCATGTATGATTGTTAAAGCCATGAATATGTTTATGCTAGTAGAAGTTGAATCATGTCTTGGTAAATTTAGATCTATGACTTTAATCATGATTTGGATGACTTGATGAATTGAAGTGGAGTGTATATTCATGATTGTGGTTAGCAATGGAAATATGATCATGATCTAGTTGTCCCTAAGCTAATTTTATTTCATCAATAAAATGATTAATATTATAGTTTTTGCTAGTAGATCTCGAAAACCCTAGAAAATGTGGATTTGGTCTTTTACATAAAATAGTGATATTTTTGTCAAATAAATGATAGCTTTTATTACAGAAATAAAATATATAGATATTATATATAATAATAAAATCAAATAAAGCCTTTTATATAAATAATCATAATAAGTAAAATATTAATTTTATGAGTCTTATATTCATAAATACCATTAAAATTTATAATCCTTCAATTATTATCTTTTAATCAAAACCTATTAAAATTTACTTGTAATTAATTTTAGTTATCAATTATTTTCTAACAGTTAATTATTAATAAATCATTATTTTACCTAAAACCACCTAGGACTCTTCATCAAATAAACTCTAATTTATTTTTAGCAAGATTTAAACCTTCAACTTAATAGTACCTATTTCCCAAAACCCTAATCACTTTAATATCAAACTAGACTTAGCTTATAAATACTTTTTATTTATTATCGGGCCTTAAAGCTTTGGACACTAGGATCATGGTTGTAGTAAGTTGAGCTACTTTTATTTGTGAAAGTGGCTTTTGTCTTGAGTTTGATTATGGTTTATATTTACCCCAGGCGGGGTTAGGTCAGCTGTTGAAGACCTTTATTTTATCTCAAGTTAAGGATCAAGTAAGCTCCTGCATAAAACCTGATTGATGCAAAATGGTTTTATGGCAAGCCAATTGTGGAGTGCATGGTCACTCATTTCTATAAAGGTAATTGAGAATTATTTCCTTTCTCATTTCAAGCAAACAGATTATTTGAAAATCAATAAGCGGTTTTACCCAAACTCAAAACTCTTTCTAAAACCAACTTTGTCTCAAACTTTGGAAATCCTTAATTGCCATTTTAAAGTGGAACTATGTTTATATCATCTTTCCCAAGTGGGATAAGTTATGTTGAGTACTCAATAAGGGTGGACTGCTAGGACTAGTCTTTGAAGGGTTAGGGTAAGTCTTTCATAGGTGGCCACCTCTGAGGGGTAAGTCCTTCCTGGATAGGATGTCAATCCAGTAGGTCGTGCCGGTCCGAGCTAGCAGTTTTCAGTCAAGTGGACTGTGTGTTGCCGAAATAGACAACCGGTTTTGTTTGGGTATAGAGAAGGAGAAGTATCTTGCCCAGTAGGCCGATCACCTACTTTTTATCAGTCTGCTCAAAGTGTGGCATTCTGACTGGTTATGGGGCCCAACATGTGGTAACCCATGACCACCCTTTTGAGTGGTTGATTTTATTGAACATGTATGGTTGGAAAAGCCAAAACACCACTCTTGATTTTGACTATTATTTATTGCTTGCCAATATTTCTCTTACGAAGATTTTACATTTTGCATTCACGAACTATTTTCACTGGGCACTCAAAGCACACACAGACTTACTGATATTTTTATCTCATCATCCTTTTTACCATGATTTCAGGTCGATCCTGCTGTAAGGATGAGTAGCTAGTTGTTGCCTGCCTTGGAAGATTTTTTTTTCTGATATTTATTTTGTATAATGTTTTGGGAGTTGAGAGTGGATAATTTTTATTATGGATTTGTATTTGAATTCATGGATTGTAATAAATTTTAAGTTTTAAGTATTACTTTTATTCTATTATTTTGATTGTATAACCTAGTTATAATCACCCCTTGTCCGTTAGACGGGGTGACATCCCCGGCCCTGTCAGGCCTAGGTAGTGGGGTGTTACAGCATGTGCTTAAACAAGTGTAGAGAATTTCATAAGAAGTTGGAGATGACCTTGATGAGGGCCAATATTGCTGAAGATGTGTGGACTACTAAAGCAAGTTTTTTAAGTACTTTGAATAGGGAAATAGCGAATGTGGTTAATTTTTATTCTTATGAGATATTGGAGGAGATGATGCATATAGCCATAAAAATTGAAGGACATGTCAAAAAGAAGTTCCATTCTAAGGAAACTGTAGATACCAATCCCATTTTTAACCACCAACCAAATATAAGAGAACCAAAACCATCTTAATCACCAAGAAAGTCCTACAAGCCTATAGAGGAGTAGGCAAAAGAAAAATCTAGAGAAGAGTGGTTTAAGGAAAAGGGCAAAAATGTTTAGAGACCTCTAAGAACTAGGAACATCAAATGCTTTAAATGCTTAGGATATGGGTAAACCTCATATGAGTGTCCAACAAAGAAAATGATGTTTACCAATGCCTAAGGTGAATTAACTTCCAGAGAAAAAGATTGTGTGGATAAGGAATAATAAGGGATGCATAATGCTGATAATGACTCTAGTGATGAAGGACATGTTGTGCCACCACTTTATCCTTTAGCTGATATTGCAATTAGGAGAGGGGCACTTATGATGTAGGAGATAATTGTGATGATGAAGTAAGGAGGAGCTTACAAAGAAAAACATTTTCTACTCACATTGCCTTATCAATCAAAAACCAAGTGTTGCTATCTTTGATGGAGGAAACTTTACAAATATTGTGAGTGCCAGTCATGTGGAAGAATTGGTCTTGTATGTGATGAAACAGCCTATCCACCATTAACTACAATGTCTCTATGATAGTGGAAAGTTAAGAGTAAACAAACAAGTGTTATTAACAATTGAAATAGGAAAAATACTAAGATAAGATCATTTGTGATATTGTTCCTATACAGGCTAGCCATCTTATATTGGGAAGGCCATGACAATTTGATAGAAGTATGTTACAAATGGGAGGAGAAACTTTTATTCGGTTATCAAATGAAACATGCTATATACTCTTCTACCCCTATTCCCAAGTGAGTTGAAAGAAGTGCAAAAGAAAATGTGGGACAACGAGAAAAAGAATAACATTGTAGAAATCTCCTAAAATAAAGAGGGTGAGAGAAAAAAATAAAAAGAGGAAAGAAAGAGAGTTAGGAGAGCTTCTACAATAAGATAGTGCTAAAGGTGAGATTAAAAAAAAATGGAGAAGATGGAGGTAAAATGAGAGTGGCTCTCTTTTGCTTGAAACATGAAAATAATAAGAGAGTGCCAACAAAAAAATGAGAGTGAAAATAAAGGGAAGGTTGAGCTTTATGTGGGAAAACATAAGATAATATTTTATTTTCACAACAAAATTACTTGCTCGAGATCTTATGTAGGTACATATTCAAAAATGAATGCAGACAAAGAAGGGCAAATGATAAGAATCCAACCAAGTAATATGCCAAAGTTAAAGAAGAGGGATAGAGATTCAAACTACAATCTATGGAGTGAAGAATTGGTACAAAAAAAAAGGCCAAAGACAGCTAATTTCATCCAACAACTTGTGTGGAAGGCTGAAGGAGTACAAGAGAAAGCTGAGGACAAGATCAATGTTGGCTGCTAGAGACAGTGAATGCAACTAGTGCCAGCCCAGTAAGGGCAATCGGCACTGACATAGCTCTGGCCAAATGGCCATGTTCGAATAGAATGCCAACTGTCCTTGCCAAGCCGAAGCCGACCCACTTAGGGCAATGCCCTATTTTGCTAAATTTTCCTATTTTTGTTTTATTTTGTTCCCAATTAAATTCTCACAAGTTTTATTATGTAATAGGGATATTTTACGCATTTTAAACACATCAATGGTTGAGATTACATCTCACCATAGCCAAGGCTGAATGGTTATACATATGCCATTATAATATTTTATATGTAAGTTAGATATTATGTTTTGAAATCAAAGAACACTCTTGAGAGAGTTCTTTTAGAGTTCTTCCATGAAGGCTAAGACCAATCTTAGAATTCTATTCCTTCGCTTTGATTTGAGTTTATAAATCCATACAGATAGATCAAATTAGCTGACCAAAATAGAGTCTTAAGAACTTATTTTACTTAGGTTCTTAAGTATGAGTTAATTTTGGTTGCCTAAATCTCTTCTTCAATTTGTTCTTGATTTCCTATCTAAATCAAGAGTTATTGGAGGTGATTTGATAGACTTGATTTTTATTTCTAATGTTCTAGGTTCTCTATTTGGTTTAGGGCCCTAATATTTGAATTGAGTGATTGTTTTCTTGATAAAAACTCTGGGAAATTCACACAAAATTCAACCCCCAAAGGAGCTCACACCACTATGCTCATATACGTCCCCATAAATGGTTATCCATGATGATGATGTTATAATCTCACACTCAGAAAAAAAAATGAAATCTAAAATAAAAATAAAGAAAGTAGATACAAACAAAATAAAAACATTAAAGAAAATATAGATATATTCACAAACAACCTAAATACAAAAGTTAGTAGTATTTATAAATACAAAAAATGACTAACTTAACAAAACTCAAGATTTTCATGATATTGCCAACCCCTGGAAACATCGCTAAAAACTTGATATGCAGAGTTCTGTGTAAATAAATTCATTCTTTTCAAGTCCATTCTTCAACCAAGTTTTAATTAAAATGTCAATCTTACAACAACACATGTAGAGTAAGTATACTCATTGCTAGCATAGCATAGGGAATTAATGAGTATCGATCTATAATGAGCAATTACAACTAATTACTTCATCATTTCGCTTAGCCTAACAAACTAGAAAGAAGAAATATAATTACAACTACGTACAAGATCAATCAATCTTAGATAAATAAGGATTAGAAATATGTATTTAGACTAAATTCCCTAAAAACATAGCAAATATTAAGTCAACAATTATCACAATTAATTGACCAAATCTTACATTAAGGAGGATCAAATATCAATTCGACTCTCTGTTGAGTTATAGATTCCCTATCTTTTAGCAAAATCAATGTATATATCTATCTTATTGACCAAGAAAATAGATACATTAAACTCATTCTATAACAATAATAGCCATCTCTCTATTAATCCATTTTGTGGCTAGTTACTCAAACTAGAGAATGACAATAATGTGTATTATAGTACTAAGACTTGGTGATATGCAGTTGAAATCCCATGATAAAGATCTAGGAGAGAATCCAACGACATCCAAAGATATTGAGTGCACGTTAGAAAAGTTAGACAATACAAATTTAGAAACTCAAGAGGTCAAGAACATAGCATGAAAAACTACCTTAGTGCTCCCAAAAATTAGTTTAAGTGTATCAAGATCTCCTAGCATCTTAATTTTTGCATTATATCATACAATCAGTTCTAAAGGAAAGTTTATAGTAGGGTCTGATACAAAGGCCAGAGCAACATTATTAAAGACTTAAACAATTCATTCCTATTCAACCCCTAAAGGATCTGTAGCATCTAATGGGGAAAAAAAAGAAAAAAAATAATGGATGTTATTGCAGCCAAAATTGTAGCTAACATACCATATTCAGCTGAGGAAACAATATATACAGCACTAGTAAAGCTTGCAGCCACTGTAAAGGAGCTAAAAATAATTTTGAAGATGCCATCAACTACTGCAAAAAAGGTAGGCCCATCAAGTCAGGTAGAAAATTCTGGACTGGTGCCTAGCTCGGAGTAATTTTATTTAGTCTATGCATATCCATTTGTAACTGAAGGCTAAGTTCTGCTGCTGTTATTTCCATTTGCCCAAACTAGTTCCTCAACTATACAAAAATGTTGGTTATATGCTATGTTCTTAGCAAAGTGGGGAACCGGAGTTATATTACTCCTTACAATGACAACAGCAGGGGAAATCATTGGGTAAAGAATACAATGATCTCACAATAGCTTGGGGAATTCACAAAAATAGGCAAAAAATAAAGTGATCTCGCAATAATACAACTCTACCCAACTCTGTTGCAGTAAGAAATATAGTTATATGCATGATAAATTCAATATGGAAGGATCATCAATGGAGATTGAAAATAGTTTAGTTCTCCCCTTCAAAATATAGAAAAAAAGAAGTACCTTTATGTGGTGATAAGTGGGTTGAACCAGATCAATGGATGAAATATGTGTATATTGGAGATTGTAAACTATTCAACTTAGGTTCTTGATAAATATCTTCTCTTCTTTAATTTTAAATTCTACCCCCATCTTTAGCAAGTGTAAGTCCACAAAATACACAATTCATTTCTTAACATCATTTTGTATCCGAATTTAGTAGAATAAAGCTAAACAGCATTAAGCAAATAGGGTATGCCAGCAGTTCCCTATTGGAATATATGCCCAAAATGGCCTATGCATTTCTATATTTTAAAAATTAATAAAATTTTCATTCATTAATGGTTGTTTGTTTACATATATTACATATTAAGGTCTAAATATGTTAGTAAGTAATCTAAGTGATTGGGTCATGCTTTCACAGCAAAGTATAGATTATTTGCTACTAACGCATAAGTAAAAAATTGTTCTTGATCAATTGATGCAGCTGAGCACTTCATCAAGGTTTAGATCATTACATTATGGTTTCTAAATAGAGAATGGTTTGCCTTTAACTAGTGAGTAGTCCACTCCCACAAATAGTGCAAGTGTATTTGAAATATGTAGAATTGGACCACGCGATGATAATCTTTATAAAAGTACTAAAATAAATAAATATTAGTTTATCGTAGCTACTGCGTGAATGAGTACCCTAAGAGTTGAGTAAAAGTTGCTGTTCTGGTGAAGCTGGACTTGTATACTTTGATGTATGTTGTGTGAGGTCTTATTACAAAGCTAATAACCTTGTACGTTGGGTGTATGACTCTAGTTAATTAAGACGAACTAATACAATAGAGTTTCTATGATTTATTACGAGAAAAAATTACCCCTTTGTAATTGTCTAGGATAATCTAATAATCCAGAGCCCTGGAAAATGTAACAAGTATGTACACTTTTGGATAGCTCCTTGTGAAAAGTGGATACATATTGGAAGCCATGGATTATTGGACTAGCTATTAAAGGATGGTAGATGTTATTAAGAAAGGTATTAGTATATTTTCCATATCTCAATGATGGGTACAATATCCTGTTTTTTAACCTTCGATTAGCTACTACTTGTAATAGGATGAGAATTTGTATCGATGGCTAGAATAAAAGATGATCAGTATAATAAAGCGAATATTTAGGTGTAATAACATTTTGTCAAGATCTGGATGTAATTATTGCATTTGTTCTACCTATACCCTAAATCTTCATAAGGCTACTACCGTTACTAAAACAAGATTTTGAGGGTACGCTGAGAATGGAAATTGATCAGTGCGATGAAGTGCATGTTTTGGTTTGAATTAAGCTATTCGGGTTATCGAGGGAATTTTCGTCATTTTGACCTATCGCGATTTTGACCGTGAATTTGACCAAATTGAGAAAGAATTAAAGAATTGAATTATTACCAATGGATTCAATGAAATTTTTGGGGTTGAATGGTAAAAGAAAATATTTTTTCATTTCGGACTCGAATTTTGATTATTTCCGAGAAAAAGTGAAATCACGGTTAAAAATGGTACATGTGGCGTTTTGTGATTGGTAGCCCGGAATATGTGTGAACTTATGAGAGGTTGTATGAAGAATTCATGCAAGACATATGGAATTAAGGAATTACAAAATAAATAAAAAGAATGATGTGTTTAATTGTGATTGGAAGACATCATTTGTGGAGCCATTTAATTAATACCTTGCTCCATTTATTTGGCCAATATTTTTCCATGAAGAGGTGGTGGATTGGCTAGAAAAATAGCCAGAAAAAGCAGCAGCCATAAGAAAGAAGAGAAGAGAGAATTTAAGGAAGAAAATCAAGGCAAATGGTGTGTAATTTTGTGATTGCAGCACACCTACATGAAAACCACCATACAATTAATTGAATTGAAAATTACTTGGCCAAAATTCTTATGAATTGTGGCAGTGAGAAGGCTAAAAAATAGCTAGAATTTCGATAGCCTTGGAGGAGAAAAATAAGAGAAAAAGAAATTAAAAGAAAAAAGTAAATAAGAGAGAAAAAGTGAATAATGTGTGTTCTTGAGAGATTCTTGGAGCAAATCACACTTGCGAGCTCTATATACAAGGTAAAACCCTACCTTGCTAGAATTAAAGTTATTGTTGGGTGAATGATGATTGTGTTGATGTTAATTTTAACATGAAAACATGATTTGGATCAAAAGCTAGGGTACATAAACTTTATTTGCGAAATTTGTGTATGATTATGTGTGCCGGCTGCTTAGGGAATTTATGTATAATATTTTATATGATGAAGGAATGAATATTCATGGTTGTTCTAAGGAATGATCTTGGTTGATGAGATGATGATAAAAAATGGAATGAAAATGGGAATTAATTAGTTAGAAGGATGAATTATGCTATTTTTCGATTGAAGGAAGTGAATTTGAGTTGAATAAACATGACTCTTATGAGTTGTTGGAATCTAAAAATTGAAGGATCAAAGATGACTTGAAGGGAGAATTTAATGAATTTAATGTTCTCAAGATGTTAAAGGTTAAAGGAAATCAAAGGATAACATGAATGGTTGAGTTAGGACAAAGTACTGGGGCTGTTTTTACCTCTGTATTGTGTCACAAAAATCTGAACTCAAGAAAGGTCTTACAAATAATTAAATTTAAGAGTCTTATGATCATTTTGATATATCATAGAGCCCAATCAGAGTTGTGGATTGAAAGTTATGTGCAAAACAAAATCGTGTGTCAAGAATGGATATTCCAGAATTTCCGTTAGGAAATGAATGAACTTAAGAAGGATTAATTGTGTGATTTTGGGAAGAACTGATTGAAAACATGAAGATAATTCCTTGTTTATGAATAGAGGTAGGATATAGAAAAAGGAAAATGGAAGAATTGAATAAACGACGAAGAAACAACATGAGCGACCGTTGTGCATTTTCTTAAACGTCGGCTATCCGTTGGGCATGTCAGTTGAACATCGGCTAGACATCAGCTACTTTTTTACCAAACCCAAATAAGTATAAAAATGATGTTTGATGTAGGTTTGCCAATAAATGGCCAACGACACTTTGGAAATAATGAAAATGGTAGTCGAACGGTGTGAACGATAAAAGCATATTTTGGACACGAGATGAGTCCTTTTGACTTCTAAAACCATTTAAAAGATAGTATGCTTTACTTTTTCATGAAATGCTATGTTTTATACCATTTTGAAAATCTCTAAATATATTTAAGATTTATTTTTATGCTATTTTCAACTCGAATGAACATCATAATTGGTTTGGAAAACTTAATAGATGATTAAAGCATGAATTTTGTGAATTTAATCCTTTTTGGATTAAATACTTTGGATTTTCAGAAAATGGTTATTTTTGGAATCGGGTATTCACAAATTAACTAGATACTCTTATTGGAACATTTTATGGAAACATGATTGGAAACTTTGAATTTAATTCTCTTTTAGGATTAGAATTTTGGATTTCTTGAAATAAGTTCCTTTGGAAATTAGGTACTTGGAAAATGATCCAAATGTCCTTATTAGAATGCTTTATGGAAACCTTTTGAATCGAATATTCGGTAAATGACCAAAATATCCTTATTGAAACTTTTGTGAACATTTTCAAATCGAATAAGTGTAAAATAACCCGAATACTTTTGAAAATGACTTTTGTGATCGAGTACGGGAAAAATGACCTGAATACTCATGGAAACGTGTTTTAATGTGCAAAAAGAACTCTTTACCCTGTTTCGACATGATTTTGAAAAATAATCTCTCGGTATGCGATTGACTTTTGAAAAATGACATTTTGATCCTAGAAACTGCTTTACTGGCCTGATGTTCCTATGGAATGAACTAATTAGCCCTACGGAGCCTATGGGAATAATTATCTGACTTGCTAGTCAGTGGGATCAATTTCTGAAAATGATATTTTGGCCCTAAAAATGATTGATTTGAAAATCTTGCGAGAACAAATAATCCTCTAGCCAGATTACTCAATAGAGATTAGTGTTGGTAATATTGAGTACTTAGAAAGGACATTGATCTTTGTACTAGCTCATGTCAGAGATAGACAACCCCAAGTAACCTAGCTAGTTCTGGGGTTTGTCTTACTCTAAACAGGGTGACAGGACATTGAGATAAGTCGTCTTGGATAGCCGTCTAGTGCCTAGAAATTATCATTCCTTGTGTGCCTTTTGATTTAGGTTGTTCACGGGCTAGGCTAGGCACCTGGCATTGTTTAACCCCTTGCTACCTCGATGGTGAATAACGTCAAGATTAGGACCTCTTGGCTTACAGTAGTAAGTAAAAGATTTAGTATGCTGTAGTACACTTAGTATGATGTGGTATACTTATTATTCATTATCGGTAGTACACTGTAGTATACTTATTATTCATTCTCGGTAGTACGTTGCAGTGTACTTACCCTCCAGTGACCCATAGTTGAGTGATGTAGGTTATGGTCTTAGGACAATAAGATGTGGCACCGAAGGCGAAGCCTTATGAGGTTTGCATGCAGGCCGACCTTCTATTAAAGAAGTGCTTGTGATTTTAGAATTGGGGTAATGATTTGAAATTGAAACATAGTTTTCCAAAAATGAATGAGTTCTAAATAAACTCTTCTTTAAAGAGTTTTGGAATCGATTTTAGTGGAAAAAGGAAAAGAAAGCCTTTCTATAGTGCCCTTTTGGGGACAAAAACATAATATTGCTTTACTTTATCTATTTTTTGTAAAGCACTGGTACACACGAGACTCACTGGGTGATTTTTCACTCACACATATTTTTTATCTTACTATTTTGTAGGATCTGAAGTTAAGCAAACCTACGAATAGAGAGACGGTACCACAGTGACCGCAGTCTAGGTCCGGACACTTTCTCTTTTAATTATGTACTTTATTACTGATGTAGTATGGAGATTGCTTGTATGAGACTCTCTGTTATATATGTATATGACCATCAATATGAGTTAGTTGTATCAATCTGAGCCTTGGTTACTACTTCTGGTTTTTTGTTATAAAGACCCCTTATCTGGTAACTAAACGGGGGAGACCCAATTTTATTATGCTTCCACTGTTACTTTTAGTTAGGGTGTTATGGTATTAGAGCGTAGTTATCATAGAACTATGGTATCATCACAAGAATTAATGGAACCCTTTATTTTGTAGGTATGACGGATAAGAACGATAAGGGCAAGTGCCCGATAGATGATCATAGCAATAATGGGAAGAAAGAGACAGGTGAGAGTTCGGGTGCGAAGAAACCTTAAAAGATCAGGACGGTCTATTGAAAGGGTGTTTTGGGATGTTTTACTTTGATAGGACTTGGCCCTGGCAGCCGTCATGCACTCTGTTTTGCCAGGAGCACGTTTGACTCGGCAGTACCTGTTGTTTTTCCATTTGCACGAGACCTTATTCTAGAAAGGACAACTGCTCCCGAGAGGACACCGTCACCACTTAGCCAAATAGAGGAGGTAGGTGACAATTCTGGCAATGTTGAGCCATACCTTTAGGATGATGACGATGAGGACAGTATCCCCGACGATGCAGTGTTGGCCGAGGATAACGAGGAGGTATTTAGTGGGGATGATCTCAGAGTATTACTGGAGGAGATGCCAGGGTTGGAGGTTGCAAAGGCAGGAGAGGATCAGGAGGTACCCGAAGTGGAATGCCTATGGTCGAGGAGCCCGAGAAGGAGCTGGAGATAGACCAGGAGATGGTGGCTTGGTTGCTAGAGCTTGAAGCAGAGGGTATCTTGGCTCCAAGTGTTTAGGTCAACCCTGATATGGATGGAGGTGAGGGACTTAACTCTACTGAGTCCTACACAGTTTCTGTTGACTCGAGACTTCCTGTTTCAGATAGCGATGATGACAAGTAGGAGGATAAGATATAGATATATATAGTAGGACATGTATAGTTCGGCCAATGTATGTTAGATATGACAGTGTGCTCGACACACAAATTTTTTAGTGATTTCGTGTTTTGACAGGAATGAATATATGTTATGTTTCTTGCTATAGGGTGAAAAAAAATTAAAGTGGATTTCGGGGTATGGATTAGAAATGATCTGGAAGGCCCCGATGGCAAGAGAAAGGAAAAATATAGAGGAAGATAGGCTCGACTGGAAGACAACCCCCTTTTAGATGCTTCAACTATGGGGAGGCAGGGCATAAGATTCTCAATTGCCCTCACCCTCGAATGACAGGAAAATGGAGTCAACCAAGAGAAAATAAGCAGGGATAGAGACCAGGACTAGGAAGAAGGAATCCAGGACAAGCTTCTACCTCTAGACCCGGACTTATCAAACCACAAGTGAATGCTCAAGTGGTTGCATTGGAAAAGATGGATAATCATGCCATAGTAGTGGAACGTACGCTTATTATTTTTTATCATGATGCTAAAGTATTGATAGATCCTGACTCTACGTATTCCTTTATTTCCAATTCATTTCTTGATACTATGGGGATTAAAAGGGAGGAAACTTCATATGAAATGATTGTTAGTACCCCAGTAGGAAAATAAATGAATAGTGAGAAAATATATAAGGGCTGTAAGATTTTGTTAGAGAATAAAATATTAGGAGGAGATTTGATATATTTGTCCATAGAGGACTACGATGCTATCTTGGGCATGGACTAGCTATCTCAGCATCATGCTCAAGTTAACTGTAGACATAAGGTAGTACAATTCCCTCGGCCTGGGAAACCTATATTGGATTTTGTAGGCAAGGCTGGAAAGAAAAATAATGCTTTTATATCGGGACTCAAGGCCCGAAAGATAATTAGGAAATGGTGCACTAGATACTTAGCTTATGTGATCAATAAGCCAGGAGAGGTTAAGAAACCCGAAGACGTCCCTATGGTAAATGAGTATTTGGATGTTTTTCTGGCAGAATTGAACAAACTACCACCAAAGAGAGAAGTAGAGTTTTCTATTGATTTAGTGCCAACGGCAGAACCAGTTTCAAGAACTCCTTATAGAATAGCACCAACAGAACTATAGGAGCTTAAGAAATAATTACAAGAATTAATGGAGCAGGGATTCATTCGGCCTAGTACTTCACCTTGGGGAGCACCTGTATTGTTTGTTAAGAAGAAATATGGGTCACTACGGATGTGTATCGATTATCGAGGGTTGAATGCAGTGATGGTGAAGAATAAATACCTACTGCCTATAGTTGATGAATTGTTTGATCAGTTACAAGGAGCAGGATATTTTTCGAATGTATACTTAAGGCAGGGATATTGTCAAGTTCGGATTCGGGAGGAGAATATATCGAAAACTGCATTTAACACACGATATAGACATTTTGAGTTTGTAGTGATGCCCTTTGGTGTTACCAATGCACCTGCTATTTTTATAGACCTGATGTACTGCATGTTTCAGCCTTAGATAGTTTTGTTGTTATATTCATAGATGATATCCTAGTATATTCTAAGGATCCTCAAGAATATGAACAACACATTCAGAAAGTATTAGGGAAGTTACGGTAGGCCAAATTATATGCAAAATTCAGTAAGTGTGAGTTTTGGGTACAATAAGTAGCATTCTTAGGACATGTGATATCCAAAGACGAGATTATGGAAGATCCTACAAAAGTCGAAGTGGTAAGCAATTGGAAACGTCCCAAGACTCCAATTGAAATACGAAGTTTTCTAGGATTAGCAGGATATTACCAGAAGTTTATTAAGGGATTTTCTAAGATAGCTTCACCTTTGACTCGACTTACTTAAAGGAAAGTTCCTTATGTTTAGACCGAAAAGTGTGAGAGAAGTTTCCAGGAATTGAAGGAAAGGTTAAGTTTTGCTCCTGTTTTGGCATTGCCAATAATAGACAAACCTCATGAGGTGTACACAGATACGTCAAAAGAAGGATTGGGAGGAGTATTAATGCATGAGAGAAAGGCGATAGCCTATATTTCTAGGAAATTGAAACCCTATGAGGAAAAATACCCCACACATAACTTGGAGTGAGTGGCTATTGTGTTTGCTCTTATGAAATGGAGACATTATTTGTATGGAGCTGAGTTTGAAGTCCTCACCGACCATAAGAGTTTGAAATATGTTTTTACTCAAAAGGATTTGAGCATGAGGCAACATAAATAGATGAAATTCTTGGAGGAATTCCAGTGTCCAATTAAATATCATTTTGGAAAAGTAAACACACTAGATGCCCTCAGTTAGAAGGCGCGTTTATTAGCTCTTCAGATGTTATGAATTCCAGAATTGGAAGCATTTGCAGTAAACAGAGGAATAAGAATAAGTAATATCTCCATTCAACTTGTTTTCCTACAACAGTTCAAATAAGAGCAAAATAAAGATGAAGAGTTGCAAAAGTTCGTGTAAAAGGAGGCGAGTAAGGGAGGAGGCAAATTCCAAAAGGACAATGATGGGATTATTTGTTATCGAGATCAATATTGTATTCCAAAACAATCCGCAATGCGACAAGATATTTTAACAGAGGCACATCGAAGTAAGTATACCATCCATCCAGGAACAGTAAAGATGTATCATGATTTGAAATGACGTTATTAGTGGATTGGTATGAAGAAGGACATTTCAGACTTTGTGGCTCGATATTTAATTTGTCAGCAAATGAAAGTCGATCTACAATGGCCTGGAGAGTCATTACAGCCGTTACCTGCTCCATCGTGGAAATGGGGATGAAATTACCATGGATTTCATTACGGGATTACCCATGGCAATAGGACAGCGAGATACCATATGGGTGATAATGGATTGACTGACTAAGTCCGCTCATTTCATTCCCATTAACCAGCAGGATTTTTTAGAGAAGTTAAGTAAGATTTATATGGAAGAAGTAATCAGATTACATGGAGTACCCTCTAGTATTGTGTCAAATTGAGATCCTATATTTACTTTGAAGTTTTGGACTATATTGCAGCAAAGATATGTGATAATATTAAAGTTCAACATAGCAACGCACCCACAGACGGATGGAAAGACTGAACAAGTGAATAGAGTTTTGGAAGACATGTTATGGGCTTGAGCTTTGGGTTTTAGAACTAAGTGTATTGATTTTTTTAGCGTATGCATGATTCGCATACAATAATAGTTATTAATCAATAATTGGAATGGCCCCATTTGAAGCTTTATATGGAAGGAAATGTCAGTCCCCGTTTTATTGGGAAAGTTTAGGACGGAGAATGGATGAACAAGATGCTTTTGATTGTGAAAAAGTTTGACAGGCTGTGGAAATGAACAAAGTCAAGTTAGAGACAACTCAGAGTAGACAGAAAAGCTACACAGATCAACGCAGGAGAGATTTGGAGTTTGTAGAAGAAGATCATGTATTCTTGAAGTTAACTCTACAATGGCAATTGGGAACCAGAGGATAAGGGAAGAAGTTGGCACTTAAGTATGTTAGACCATTTCCCATTATTGAGAGGATTTGGAAGGTGGCTTATCGACTAGAGTTACAAGCAGAGCTTCAAGGTATTCACAATGTATTTCATGTCTCCTGACTTCAGAAGTATGTAGTTGATCCTGCACACGTTTTGAATGAAGAGCCTATTGAGATGACTCCAAGCTTGAAGTATGAGGAAAAGCCTATTAAGGTCTTAGAGTATGCTGAAAAGGAATTGTGGAATAAGAAAATTTCACTTGTAAAAGTGTTATGGAAACATCATCTAGTGCAAGAAGTGACCTCGGAAATGGAAGTGAAGTTGTTGAAGATGTATCCATAATTATTCTAGGTGTAAGCTAATTTCGAGAACGAAATTTTTGTAAGGAAGGGAGACTACAATACCCTGTTATTTAACCTTCGATTGGCTACTACTTGTAATTGGATGAGAATTTGTATCAATGGCCAAAACAAAAGATGATCAGTATAATGAAGCAAATATTTAGGTGTAATAACATTTTGTCGGGACCTGGATGTAATTATTGGATTTGTTCTACCCATACTCTAAATCTTCAGAATGTTACTACTATTAGGAAAATAAGCAGTTAAGGGTATACTGAGAATAGAAATTGATTAGTGCGATGAAGCGCACGTTTTGATGTGAATTAAGCTATTCGAGTTATCGGGGGCATTTTCATCATTTTGACAATGCCCACGATTTTGACCGTGATTTTGACCAAAATTAGAAATACTTGAAGAGTTTAAGTATTACCAATGGTTTTAGTGGAATTTTTGGAGTTGAATGGTAAAATAAAATATTTTTCCATTTCAAACCCGAATTTTGATTATTTTAGAGAAAAAGTGAAATCTCGGTTAGAAATGGTGAGTGTGGAATTTTTTGATTAGTAGCCAAGGAACATCTGTCATGCAAGACATATAGAATTAAGGAATTACAAAATAAATAAAAGAATGATATGTTTAATTGTGATTGGAACATATCATTTGTGGAGCCAATTAATTAATACATTGCTCAATTTATTTGGCCAATATTTTTCCATGAAGAGGCGGTGGATTGGCTGGGAAAATAGCTAGAAAAATCAGTAGCCACAAGAAAAAAAAGAGGAGAAAATTTAAGGAAGAAAATCAAGGAAAATGGTGTATAATTTTGTGATTGCAACACACGTACATGAAAACCACCATACAATTAATTGAGTTAAAAATTACTTGGCCAAAATTCTGATGAATTATGGTGGTGAGAAGGCTGAAAAATAGCCAGCATTTCAGTAGCCTTGGAGGAGAAAATAAGAAAAAAAGAAATCAAAAGAAAAAAGTAAAAGAGAGAGAAAAGGTGAATAGTGTGTTGGTGTAATATATGTGTTCTTGAGAGATTGTTGGAGAAAATCACACCAGAGAGCTCTATATACAAGGTAAAACCCTACCTTGCTAGAATTAAAATCGTTGTTGGGTGAATGGTGATTTTGTTGATGTTAATTTTAACATGAAAACATGATTTTCATGTCATGATTTTGGATCAAAAGCTAGGGTACATAAACTTTGTTTATGAAATTTGTGTGTGATTATGTGTGCCGGTTGCTTAAGTGATTTTTGTGGATAATATTTTGTGCAATGAAGGAATGAATATTCATGGTTGTTCTAAGGGATGATCTTGGTTGATGAGATGATCAAAATGGAATGAAAATGGGAATTAATTGGTTAGAATGATGAATTATGCTATCTTTTAATTGAAGGAAGTGAATTTTTGTTGAATAAACATGACTTTTATGAGTTGTTGGAATCTAAAAATTGAAGGATCAAACATGATTTGAAGGGAGAATTGAATGAATTTAATGTTCTCAAGATGTTAAAGGTTAAAGGAAATCAAAGGATAACTTGAATGGTTGAGTTAGGACAAACTATTGGGGCTATTTTTGCCTCTGTATTTTATCACAGAAATATGAACTCAAGAAAGGGCTTATCCAAAATTGAAGTTAAGAATCTTACGATTGTTTTGATATATCATAGAGTCCAATCAGAGTAGTGGATTCAAAGTTATGTGCAAAACAAAATTGTGTCAAGAAAGGAAATTCCAGAATTTCCGTTAGGAAATAAATGAACTTAAGAAGGATTAATTGTGTGATTTTGGAATGAAAACATGAAAATAATTCTTTGTTCATGAAGAGAGGAAGGATATGGGAAAAGAAAATTGGAAGAATTGAATAAATAACAAAAAAACGACATGAACGACCGTTGTGCGTTTTCTTGAACGTCGGCTAATCATTAGCTACTTTTCGACCAAACCCAACTAAGCGTAAAAATGATGTTTAATGTAGGTTTGTCGGTAAATGGCCAACGACAAGTTGGAAATGGTGAAAATGGTAGTCGAACAGTGTGAACAATAAAAGATTATTTAGGACACGAGGTGAGTCCCTTTGACTATTAAAACTGTTTAAAAGCTAGTATGCTTTACTTGTCCATGAAATGCTACGTTTTATATCGTTTTGGAAATTCCTAAATATATTTAAGATTTATCTGAGCAAGATTTATTTTTATATCATTTTGGGCTCGAATGAATATCATAATTGGCTTGGAAACCTTCACGGATGATTAAAGCACGGATTTTGTGAATTTAGTCATTTTTGGATTAACTACATGGGATTTTCATAAAATGATAATTTTTAAAATCGGGTATTCACAAATTGACTAGAATTCCCTTATTGGAACATTTTATGAAAACGTGATTGGAAACTTTGAATTTAATCATCTTTTAGGATCAGAATTCTCAATTTCTTGAAATAATTTCATTTGGAAATTGGTTATTTGGAAAATGATTCAAATGCCCTTATTGGAATGTTTTATAAAAACCTTTGGAATTGGGTATTCGATAAATGACCGAAATATCCTTATTGGAACTTTTGTGAACACTTTTCAAATAAGGTAAGGGTAAAATGACCTAAATATCCTCGAAAAGTCATTTTGGAATCAGGTATGGGTAAAATGACCCAAATACCCTTGAAAATGACTTTTGTGATCGAGTACAAGCAAAATGACCTGAATACTCATGAAAACTTATTTTAATATGCAAAAAGAACTCTTTACCCTATTTTGACACGGTTTTGGAAAATAATCTCTTGGTATGAGATTGACTTTTGAAAAACGACATTTTGATTCCAGAAACTGCTTTATTGGCCTTATGTGACTATGAAATGAACTGATTAGCCCTGCGAAGCCTATAGGAATAATTATCTAACTTGCGAGTCAGTGGGATCAATTTTTGGAAATAACAGCATATATTCTGAACTTAGTGCCTTCTAAGTCAGTGCCTAAGATACCCTATGAGATGTGGACTAGATGGAAGCCCTGTATCAATCATCTCAAGGTATGGGGTTATCTAGCATATATACTAACTATAGCGAGTAAGCTAGACCCAAGATCAGAATTGTGCTACTTCGTAGGGTATCATAAAAGAACAAGGGGTGGACACTTTTATCATCCCTAAGAGCAAAGTGTATCTACTCATGCTAGATACTTGGAGGATAAACAAAGTGTATCTACTAAGGTTTCGAGTAAAATGGAATTAGAAGAGAAGTTGAGTGATACTTCAACTTCTAGTACCCCAATTGAGGAACTTAAAGTGGCACAACCAGATGTTCCTATACAAAATGAACCATGTCGTAGTATGAGTGTATCTAGAGTTCCGAAAAGATAGACTGAGAAGCCTTCAAGGTAGTCTCTGACCATTGATGTGTTTGGACTTGGGTATAAAAATCATACAAAAACTAAGCACATTCCCAATCAAGTTAAATTAAAACGTTCAACCCAAATCATACATATGAGCAAGCGTACTCATCATTAACCAAGTATAGGGTTCAAACAAGTGTCGATCCTCAAGGAACAAGTAGACATTAATTACCTTTCCTTCATTGTTTAACCGACTCGATAAAGTAAAAAACAAATAAAAAAATAAAATCAAAGAAAATCAAAATAAAAATATATACATGTCAAGGATGGAGAAGTATGTAATTCAAACCATTGTTTAGACAAACATGATCTCAAAGGACCTAACCATTATCATAACTAAGTCTTCTCTTGGCACCATGAAAGATAAAGGTAAATTAGCATCACTTGGTCTATCTCAACTAATTACTACCTTCTAGATAAATTAGCATCACTTGGTCTGTCTCAACTAATACATCCAAAAGATACATTAAACACAATCCTTGATTAAATTTCCTTGGTCTGGCAAATTTAAAACATGAAATTAATCAATGAATCCTTGGTCTAGCAAACATCAATTAACCTTTAATTACTCAATCCTCGACAATTAACCTCTTTAGTCTAGCAAGTTAATAGCCAATAAATATAAAATTAATCAATTGCAACTACCATCAACCTCTTTGGTCTAGCAAGTTAATAAAAAAGAAACAACTAATTAATCTCGTAATACGCCCAAGTAATTAAATACCAAGAAGAACAATCAATTAATTAAAAGATCAAATAACTCTAAGAATCACGAATATCTAAAACAATATTAAATTACAATAAAATAATTAACATATCATTGTCAAGAAAAAGAAAACAAAGTAAAAGAAAGCACTCATAGACAAGCATATTTCTTCTTCCTTTGAAGACCTTCTTGTACAACCCTCCTTAAACTTGAAGAATCCCTCCTTTGATTGAGTGATTTTCTCTAATGATCAATGAATTCTCCCCTTTTCCCTTGTGTTTTTCATCTATTTATAGGCTTAGGAAGTGCCTAAACTCGTAGGTAAAGTGTTCTTGGCCGAGTAAAAGTTGAAAGTTTTGGTGTCTTTTGAGATAGGGAAGTATATGGATGATGTGCTATGTGATGTGGTACCCATGCAAGCAGGTCACTTGCTCATAGGGAGACCTTGGCAATACGATAGATATGTAAAGCATGATGGGAGGAAGAATACTTATTCCCTACTCAAGGAGGGAACTAAGTTTACCCTCACCCCCATGACCCCTAGTGAGGTGAATAAAGATCAAAGAATCATGAAGGAGGGAGAAAAGAATAAGGGAGCATAAGATGTCAAACAAAAACAAGAAGTTGAGAGGAAAGAACAAGAGAGAAAAGAAAAAGAGTTTAGAGAGAGGATGGGCAAACAAACACCTTTGACAATCAAGGGTAGGAGTTAGCAAGGACAAGAGAGGGGAGGCAAAAGGAGAATGAATTTCTTTGCAAAAAAAAGTGAGGTCATAAAGGCTATAGAAGCTAAGGAACCGATTATTCTTCTTTTATGCAAAGGTTCTTATGTTTCTACTAATGATTTTTCATTGTCTTTACCTAATAAAATTGTAGCTATTCCTCAAGAATTTGAAGTTGTTTTTCCAAAGGAAGTGGTTAACTGAACACTAACCCAAGTCTTACGGGCCATAATCAAGAAGAACTTGAACAATTAAGGGGCATGCTTGCCACACCTTGAGTTTGTTTACAAAAGGACTTTTCACCCTAGCATATCCTATTCTCTTTTTGCAATTGAGTATGGTTTTAACTCTCTAACTCCTTTAGAATTGTTTCCATTGCCTATAGGTGAACGAGAGAACCTTGATGGAGCTAAAAAGACGGCAATGGTGAAAGCATTCTATGCAGATGATGGCAATGATTCGGAAACGAATCCTTTTCAAGGAGGGGGAAGATGATGAGACTCCACTTCATCATGGAGGTCAGGATCAAGGAGGGGGAGGCGTGACTATGCAAGAACTCAAGCCGACAACAAAGACGAACGAAACTCGACCAAAAAGTAGGCCTCCAGATGACAGCCGACGTCACCCCAAGCAGCAGAACGGCTCCATTCTACCCAACAACGAGTTTATTTTGCCATTCGACCACCCGAAGACAGATCATAACCGGCGCTAGCTGTGGTGTCCAAACCGGCGCCGGCTCCACCCTGGGCAGCCAACGACTGCCCCGCATTTTTTATGTTTTCTCTGGTTTTCTCCAATTTTAATTGTTTGTAAAAACTTATTAAGACCCTAAACTGTAATAGAACCTCAGGGATTACTTAGCTAGGGTTAGGATAGTATAAATAGCACCTTTAGTGATTTAACAACACAATTCACACACTTTTAATTCAAATTTGAGAGAGAATCTTAAGAGGCCCTAACCTCCTTGTTCATCTTGTTCAAGACCATGCTTAAGTCCTTCTTATGAATGAGTCTATAAGTCTTTTGGATAATCCAATGTTGCTTTCTTTGAATGGGTCTTAGTTACTTTGTTCTTTTAAGGTTTGTTTGAATTCCAATATTTGGGTGCCTATTTTCTCTATTTTATTTGTTCTTGTTTGCCTTTGTTGCTTCAAGGATATTGGGGTAAGATTATAGTAGAACTCTCTACTATTCTTGAGGGTCTTTAAAGCTTAATTCTTTAAGGGTTTGATAGAGGGTAGGTGGTTATTTCATTTTTTCCTTTTTGTCTCATAAGAGAATCTCTGTTTTGGTCCCTTTGAGTTGAGCTGAACATATAGCCAACCAAAACACTCACAACACCAAGAAAAGACCACACAAGGTCATATCAGTTCATGTCAAGCCACTTGACTTCCTGGATTCTTGGGTGGTCATGATGTGTTACGAGATATCGCTCATGATCTAAGAATATTGGTTTATTAATTGATGAATTAATAAACTAATCCTGATTAGAATTAATATGATTAATTCTAATTAACTATGGATTATTAATCTCAAAGATGTTTGGATTAATTCGTGTTCGATATCAATTGATTGAGAAACCTAATAGGTCACATAGAATAGAGGATTATATACTCAAGATGTTATTTGACAACATAGTGGGGTTAATTATGAGAAAGAGAAGTTGTTGTGGCTAAATTATAATTAGTTATAATTAATGGTCCAAATTGTAATTGGGAAAACTTGATGTTTCCAATTACAATTAGGGAATTCTAACTATTTTAGAATTTTGAGATTGAAGTCTATTTTGAACAGGATTTTTCGTGTGATATAGAGATAACACTCGAAACCCTAGCTGATTTTGTGTAAGACACGAAAATAACTCCAAACTCTAAGGCACACGATTTCTCTCTTCTCTCTCTCTCACGATTGTTCTTGAGAAACCCTAGCCGCCATCTTTTTCTGCTAGCACAGGAAATTTTGGTGCTTGAGTATTCCTCTGTGTGGATACTTGTTAGAGATAATCACAAACTGTGATTATAATGGTTAGACGTTCAACTCTGGTGGAGTTTGATCAAGAGGATTGCTAGATTGCGCCTCGACTTGAAGAAGAAAATTTTGTTCTTCGGATGATCAAAGAAAGGTAAAAGCTATTACCTTTGTTATCTTTATGTCTTGTTTTCCACATATATGCGAGTCCTGGGATGGTATCTCATTTTATTCTTCCGCTGCGCCATATTCGATATGGATGTGAGATACCCAACAGAAGACTTATTCCTACCAGTTACACAGACTCAGACTTCTAGGCAGATAAAGATGAAAGAAAATCCACTTGTGGATATTTTTTCACTTTATCTGGAGGGTCTATTTCATGAAAGAATGTTAAGTAATCATGAATTATTGATTCTACCATAGAAGTTGAGTATGTGGTTGATAGGGACTAAAATCATCATTATTTTCCAAGTTATTTGAGATCGTTTTGAGATACTTTTGTTATAATAACTAGGCATATTCATTCCTATTTGACATTTTACTTGTAAAAAGTATTTTTGATAAATTTGTGTTGATTTAAGTTGATTTCAAGCAAAATGCAAAGTTTCCAGAATACACCTGGTGCCAAGGCCAACCAGTGTGCTAGGTGCCAAGTCCATGCGGTGAAAACAGAGCAAAAATTTAGGGCAAGAACATAATACACCTGGCGCTAGGTGGGTCAAAGTGACCCAGTTCCAGGTCCGCTCTAGAGTACAAAAATTCTGTGTACGAATTTTAGAATTTTCTAATGATTTTGGTATTTTTCTAATTCCTACTCGGCCAAGACTCCTCAAGCAACAAATTTGGCATTAAAGAACCTTATAAAATCAAGAGAAAACACAAGAAAAAGGGAGGTGGATCGAAGAGCATAAATTCCAAACACTCAAAGAATGAGGAATTCACCAATTCAATGAGGGTTGTTCAAGAGAGTTTTTAAAGAAGAAGGAGGAGGCTTACCTTTGATTGCTTTCTTTTACCTTTGTTTTCTTTTTCTTAAACAATTATGTGCAAAATATTTCCATTGTAATTTGACAATGTTTTTTGGATTTATGATTTATTAGTTTTTTTAATATTTTGATCAATTAGTTATTGTTCTTGGTATTTGATTACTTGTTTGGCTTATGGAGTTGGTTGATTGGTTTTTGTTATTAACTTGCTTGAAAAGGGGGTTTGTAATAACTTCAATTAATTAATTTTATATTTGTTATCTTTTAACTTGCTTGAAAAATGGGTTAATTGTAAAGAACTTAGGTAATTAAAGGTTGGTTGATGTTTGCTAGAATATGAATTCATTGACTAATTTTATACTTTAAATCACCTAGAATATAGGAGTTTGCATGACTATTGATTTTAATGCATCTTTTGAGTAAATTGGTTGAAACAGAATATGCTCACTAATTTAACTAGAAGATAGTGATTCCATGGATTGCAAACAAAGTGCGTATATTTTAAATCCTTCATGAAACCAAGATAATAATTAATTGTGATATTGGCTAAGTAATTCGATGTCATGTTATCAAAAGCTTCTGTCTAAATTGCTTATTTTTACATCCTTGAGTTGTACATATTTATTTTTCTTTCTTTTTTATTATTTTATCACTTTATTTGGGTCGATTAAATAATGAATGAAAAGTGATTAGTGTATACTTGTTCCTTTGAGGATCGACACTCGTTAATTCCCTATACTATGCTTGCGATAAGTATACTTGCTCGTATGTGTATTTTGATATTAATGTTTTAATTAATACTTGACTAAGGGATAAATTTAAATTTGATGATTTTTATACACCTAAAATTTATGCATAAAGTTTTTGGTGCTGTTGCTTAGGAACAATGTCATGAAAGCTTGGATTTCATTGATTTAACAATATTTATATGTTTATATGTCCATATGTCTATATGTAAATATGTATATATGTTCTTTGTGTAAATAGGTGTTATATCTTGTTGTTTGTAGCATTGTGTGACTTAATTGACTAGCTTTGTTCATGTTGTACTTATCAATATCACTAACTTTTGTGTTTAGGTCATTTTTTTAGGCCATTTTTTCTTTATTTTTCTATTATTTGTTTTTTTCTTTTCTTTGTTTTTCTATTCTTTTTGTTTGTTTTTATTTTTATTTTCGATTTGATTTTTGTTTTTCTTTGAGTATGAGATTCAAAACATCATCATGGACAATTATTCATGGGCAAAATGTCAAAAGAGTTATAATGATGATACATTGGCAAGGTTACAAGCTTCTATTGATGTTTTTAGTGAGACATCACTTGAGGCTTCAATCAAATCCTTTGTTGCCTACACAAACATGTCCATTCAGGGGGTACAAAGAATCTTCTTGATGAATGAGCCAACAAAGAACAATTGCCCAATGTGATGGGAAAAAGATTTGATTCTATTTTATGCTCTCATATTGCTAATTTTTCTTTGTCACATGAATTTATAGGTACCTCTCGACTCACATAGCCTACTGATACCATTGATGATGTGGTGAGTTTACCATGCCTCAAGGAGTTGGATCGTTCAATTCTACATCATACGAACACCTTGGAGGATGTTGACGAAATCTACCCTTTACCCCAATTTTAGGGAGGTAACTTGGTATTTGTAGAAGTATTAAAAAGTAAGGATTTCTTAATCCCATCTTTAAGAATTCAACTGCTAAATTTTAGGGAGAATTTTCATTGTGACAAATCTTTTGATGGGCTAAGTGGTGATTCTAGTATTTATACACTTTTTAGACATAATTTACATCTTTATGTTAGGAACTTGCTTTGTATTTTTAAAAAGGTGTTACAGAAGGGGGGTCATGCATTTATATTCATTGCAACTAATATTTTCTATGAACCCTCATTTTTTCAAAATGCTCTCTTATTTCTGCTTTCATCATGCCTACCTTTTTCAATAAGCATTAATATTTTTTCCAAAGATTTGATGAGAAAGCATGATGAGCGAAAAGAGCTTGTATCTTTGTTTTGTTTTGCAATGTTAGGTGTCTTTCTCCCCAAATAAGGCAAATATTTTCCATCTTAAGTATGGGGGAGTGAGTCGTGTCTTTATTTGTTTTGTTAGGATTTTTATTAGTATTTTTCTTTAGTTTGTTTTCTTTTATTTAGGTGTGTCTTTATTTTGTTATTATTTTCCTTGTGCTTTTATTTGGGTTTTCTTTTGTAGGTTTGAATAAAGTCTTCTTGGACAAGCCCTTCACTCTATTTGACATTTGGATATTTATTGGAGCTTTATTGCACTTAGGAAGTATTACTTAAACTTTCTACCTCTCTATTAGATTTGGTCCTTTTGGATATTCTTTCTTATGTTAATTTTTGACTAATAAGGCCATTGTCCAGTTTAAGTATGGGGGAGTGGTTAATAATATTCTTTATCCAAGTTTTTATCAATTATCTTGATCTTTTCTTGGTATAAAACAATTTTGTTGAAAATTCCTAGATCAAATTTTCAGAACTTATTCAAAATTTATTGTGGTTTTCATTGATTAGCAAGGTTGAAATTCTTTTTCTTACTTGGTTATGATTTTTGTCATTCATTTGGTGGATTTTTATGAAATTGATTTATTGGATAGGATATTTTTCAAGACTTGAGAATTTTGATTAATTTTATTTATGCATTGGTGTTTGAGTATTATTTGACTCATCTACTCTGAATATGGAGAATATGAAGAATGTGGGAAAAGTTTGTTGGCTAACTCGTGTATTATGAGTTTAAACTTTGCTTAGCTTGGAGTTGTGATGAGGAATGTGAGTTGATAAAAGATCTTTAAAAGGAAGGATTGTGGAAAATTTTTGTGAGTTGAAGATTGAAAATTGAGTTGTTGTTTCCACTTTAAAGATGAGAAAATATTATTTTTGCTTGATTATAGGGGCCAATACAGATAGTGAAGAGAAATCCACTTTCTTGAGACTATGAATTCTTAAAGGCAAAAGAGAGGAAAAATATTGAAAAAAAAATGATGAGTAATGACTACAAGGGGGTAATACGGTGTGTAAAGAGAAATCCATACACTTGAGACTATCAATTCCCTAAGTCATGGAAAAATTTGAGAGAAAATTTTGGAGTGTTTTCCTTATATCATGACTTGAGTTGTGCAATTTTTGGATTTATAATGCTTAAGTTGGTAGATAGCTTAATTTATGTAATTCATGTTATCTATATTTTTACTTGAAGGATGAAATAATTTTCTTAGACTAAGGTATATACTTGATTAATTTGACTTCAAAATTTTTGTGATATCTTGTCAAATGTTTCAAAGTTTGAAAAGAATTGTTTTCAAATGTTGTGAATGGAAAAGTTTTATCGAAAGTTTGAAGGAAAGTTATAATCCTTGTTATGTTTCAAAATTTGTGAAAAAAATGAAGGTTTGTGTTTTCTTGATGATTTTCTTGGCCTAAAGTGTTTTGCTTGATGACAATCAAAAGTTCAAGTGTGGGGGAATTGATAAGGGCTATAATTATCATTATTTTCCTAGTTATTTGAGGTTGTTTTGAAATACTTTTGTTGTAATAACTAGGTATATTCCTTCCTATTTGACATTTTTCTTGTACAAAAAGTGTTTTTGATAAATTTGTGTAGATTTAAGTTGATTTTGATAAAAAATGTGAAGTTTCAAGAATACACTTGGTGCCAGGCCTAGCTAGTGCACCAGGGCCACGTCCATGCAGCAAAAACAGAGCAAAAATTTAGGGCAAGAACATAACACACCTAGCGCCAGGTGGGTCGAAGTGACCCGGCACCAGGTCTGCTTTGGAGTACAAAAATTTTGTGTATGAATTTAAGAATTTTCTAATGATTTTGGTATTTTCTAATTCTTACTTGGCCAAGACTCCTCAAACAACGAATTTGGCATCAATGAAGCTTATAAAAATAAGAGAAACACAAGAAAAAAGGAGGTGAATCGAAGAACATAAATTCCAATCACTCAAAAAAGGTAGAATTCACCAATTCAAGAAGGGTTATTCAAGAGAGTTTTCAAAGAAGAAGAATGAGGCTTTTCTATGAATGCTTTTTTTTACCTTTGTTTTCTTTTTCTTAAACAATTATGTACTTAATACTTCCATTGTAATTTGACATTGTTTTTGGGATCATGATTTATTAGTTCTTTTAGTCTTTTGATCAATTAGTTATTGTTCTTGGTATTTGATTACTTTTTTTTTGCTTACGGAGTTGATTGATTAGTTTTTGTTATTAACTTGCTTGAAAAAGGGGTTGATAAAAACTTCAAATAATTAATTTCATATTTGTTATCTTTTAACTTGCTTGAAAAAATGAGTTAATTGTTAAGAACTTAGGTAATCAAAGGTTCGTTAATGAATGCTAGAATATGGATTCATTGACTAATTTCATACTTTAAATCACCTAGAATATAGGAGTTTGTATGATTATTGATTTTAATGCATCTTTTGAGTAAATTGGTTGAGATAGAATATGCTCACTAATTTAACTAAAAGATAGTGATTTCATAGATTGCAAACGAAGTGAGCTTATTTTAAATCTTTCATGAAACTAAGATAATAATTGATTGTGATATTGGCTAAGTAATTCGTTGTCATGTTGTCAAAATCTTTTGTCTAAATTGCTTATTTCTACATCCTTGAGTTGTACATATTTCTTTGTTTTCTTTTTTATTATTTTATCACTTTATTTGGGTCGGTTAAACAATGAATGAAAAGTGATTATTGTGTACTTGTTCCTTTGAGGATCGATACTCATTAATTCCCTATACTATGCTTGCAATGAGTATACTTGCTCGTATGTGTATTTTGGAATTAATATTTTACGTACCAGTGGCAATTTCAGAAGTTTCTAAAGAAGTGGTTTAGCTCCGGATGTTTCTCACAAAACTTGGAGTTGTGCCACAAATGGACAGACCCATAATTATATATTGTGACAATTCTAGAGCTGTGTCACAATGTAAGGATCCAAGAAACCACCTAATGGGCAAGCACATTAAGAAGAGGTATCACTTGATCCAGAAGTTCATCCAGAAATGAGAGATAGTGGTTGACCAGATTTCCTCTACAAACAATCTAGCGGACCCATTTACCAAGCTTTTGACAATGAAAGTGTTTCAAAGATACTTAGATGTCATCAGGGTAGGCACATATTGTAGGAATTCCTCATGCAAAATAGATTTACATATCAGAAGGAAAAACAGGAATTCCAAACAACGAGGATCACTTGTATGCGTAAAATGGATCAAAACCAATAAGAAAATACCTTTCGGTGCTGCCTTTATGAAATAAAATTTTCTTCTTCTCTATTGAAGGCGTGATCTAACAAAACGTAATGTTTGATTGCAGCTAAACACCAACCAAAGAGAATGTCTTCTCTATTTGATCCGTCAAAGCACTGCAACCCAAGTATAGGATCGCCTCCAATATAGTCCACACAAGAATTGCACTCAAGAATCACCAGAGTTCTCTACTAGCAAAATTAGTTCTTGGCGGCTAGAGTTCGTATGAAAAGCAAAAGAAGAAGAGAAAATAATTCTAGAGAAAAACGATCTTCCTCAATGTGTATGCATCTAAAAAGCATACATATCATAAATAATCCTTCATGTTTGGTAATTAGAATCCATAAAGAATAAGGATTCTTTAATTATCAATTACAATTGTAACTATTATTAATTACAATATGGCCCACGAATTAGAACTATTTATAATTCGTCCAGAACAACTTCTTCTCTTCACAATCAACCTTGTAATGTTATCAAATAACATCTTGAGAACTTAATCTTTTATTGTGTGTGACTTATTAGGTTTTTCGGTCTATTGATAGAAAAATATAAATTAATCTAAACATCTTTAAGATTAATAATCCTTAATAATTTAGAATTAACTTATTAATTCTAATTAGGATTGATTTATTAATTCTCTAATCAATAAATCCTTATTCAATATATCATGAGTGGTATCTAGCAACACATCATAACCACTCAAGAGTCCAGAAAGTCAAGTAGCTTGAGATGAACCTTTCAATAGCAAACAACAGTGCAATAAACTCATTTCACCATGCAATATCTCATTTAGATTGGAGTACGACATTAGTGCCAACTCCTTCAGAATGATAAATTAATTCTAGCTCGAATGTTTTATTACTTATTCCTAAAATCCACTACTCATCATATGTATTAATTGGAACCATTTCCAATACAAAATTGCCTTGGTCAAGGACTTCTCGAGTAGTGATTCCTACAAATAGCCACGAGATATTCGCCCTTACTATTAGGAGTGGTGAATCCTTTATTGATCCTCTCAACTACTTTTGTTTGCTTCATGTTGTACCTAATATCTATCCCATAGGCAGTCTTGTCAAAACTCTAGAGATTAGAATCAAAGTCCAACACTTAACAAATAAAGTACCTTGGAGATATCAAGTCTAAGTATACTTGGACATTTGCTATGATGAGATTTTGTCATTGGCACTAAATACTTATCTATGTGATTATCTCATAGGTATGTTATCCAATGTACTTATTCTAGTGACAAACATCGACGTGTTAACTTTGGGTATCACAATACTCACAGCTATGAGAACTACCGCCTGATCAAATTAGGAACTATAATACGTGCTAATCTTAATGCATTAATGATGCTCTATTTCATTAATACTATGACTAGGGACAATTTAAGTACAAACACTATTTAGTGTAGTAAGAACCTCACATCATGGTCTCTATCATGATTTTCTTAATAAAGTGTTACACTTGGGACTTTATCAAAGAATTATTTTACACAAAAGCATAAATAAAATAAACTAAAAGATAAAGAATGCCTCGTTTTATTCAATAATGCACAATTTATAGAATACATGTGATTACCTCTAGGGCATAATACTAACACATATGGACTATCATAGTCCATTTAGTGCAAGTGGAAGATTATTGGAATGTATGCCTAAAATGATCTATGTATTTCTGTATTTTAGAAATTAATAAAAGTTTCATTCATTAATGGTTGTTTTGTTTGTTTATATATATATTGTACATTAAGGTCTAAATGTGTTAGTAAGTAATCTATGGGATTGAGTTGTGCTTTCACAGTATAGTGTAGATATAAGCTACTAACATATAAATGAAAAATTGTTCTTAATTGATTGATAGAGCTATGCACTTCACTATGGGAAAATAGTTGTTTAGAGACGGACAAAATTCATCTCTAAATTGGATTTAGAAATGAACAGAGACGAATTGGCTTTTGTCGCTAAACATGGTATCTCTAATTAGAGACGAACTGAAATATTGGTCACTAAAATTTAGAGACAAAAATAATTGGTTTCAAAAATATTGGTGTCTATCTCTAAATTATTAGGTCAAATAAAGAAGTTAATGCTTCATTAGAGTTGAAATTTTCATCTCTAAGCCGTCTCTAATGTAAAGACAGACAAAATATTGTCTCTAAAATAGACACGGACTTTTTGTCTCTATTTTAACTCTATTTAGAGATAAATTTTGAGACCAACTAAAATAAATTTTTTTCAACATTTAGAAATAAAAGAATGGAGACCAATTCTTCCGTCACTGATTAGAGACGGACTTTTTGCCACTATTTTTTTACTCGATTTGGAGACAAAATTTTGAGACCAATAAAAATATTCTTTTGTCTTCATTTAGAAATAAAAATTGGAAACCAATTTGTCTGTCACTATTTTGGAGACCATTTTTCGTCTCTACTCTGACTCTATTTTGATAGAACATAAAGATAAAAATTAGAGAAAAAAAATATGCGATTCTATTTTAGAGACAAAAATAATAGTATATTCAATAATCCTAATAAAATGTGTAGCATTACAAAATATTAGAAAAAAAATATAGTAGCAAAAAGGTTTTAAAAAAATTACAGATATATTATTACAATCACTATTTATTCATCATCTTCAGGTGTGTCATGGCCATCATCTCTTTGATGTTACTTCTTGGGACTCTTGGGAATCCTTTCTCTATTTCCATACATCATCAAGAAATCGTCCCTTACAATATAAAAACAAAAAACACATGTTAAAGACCCAAAGATTACTTAATATATTTCAAAATTGCATAAGCAACTTGCATGTGAAAAGCAGTTGGACAATCAAAGAGCATTAGCCAATAGTTCAAAATCAACAAGATGAAATTATATTTACTATTAATAGGAGTGACTATAAATTGCATCCAAGATAACCTGAATCATTTAGCAATTCAAGAGCATATTGTGTTGGTAAAGACTAATGTCATTAACATGATTGTTGTACATTTCCAAATCATTTTTGTAGGTGTAAAAGAAAGTATTCATTTTGTAGTAAATCTCTATGGATAACATATAATAGGGTTTAGTTTAATTATTACCAATTCTAGAAAATCGTTTAAGGGAATATTTTGTAAACATCATGCCTTCATGCCTTAAATCATAATGAAATCATTTTTCTCCAACTCCAAGTATAAATCGAACATTTCAAATAACCTCAACCCAAAACAACACGTCATATTGTACCCCTCTCTTCTTATACAAAACTATCTAACATAGAAAAAAGAAATCATTCAAAAGAACTACAGATAAGGAAATCAAAATTCCAGCTTTGATAAACTTCGAATATTTCAAATAACCTCAACCCAAAACAGCACATCATATTGAAGCCCCTCTCTTCTTATACAAAACTATCCAACATAGCAAAAAGAATTCATTCAAAGCAACTACACATAAGGAAACCAAAATTCCAACTTTAATAAGCTAAGAGTTCAAGTAGTTTTAGTGTGTAATTCACATATCAAAGGTTGTACAATATAATCCAACTCAAATAGACTTTTCAACGGCACCTTAGTAGATATCTAATCAAGAATTTACCAAAAACTTCCCTAAGCATCAACATTTGACCAATAACTTCTCTCAAATTCATATAGAATTTTTATAGCAACAGGTCAAGAAATGTTAGCTAGTTTTTAAGGTGTTTTCTTGCATTTTAAAACTTTACAATACACCCCAATTCATTATAACACTTTAAGGAGTTAAACAAAACCAAATTTCATCCAAATTTTCATTTGGAATTAACACTAAAATGAGTTTAAAGAATCGGTAGTACAAGCTTCATTGATGGCACTGTAGAGGAGTTTTCTTAAAAGTTTTCTCAAAATTAGTCAACAACAGGTTTTCATGGTTGTCCACATCCTCAAAGCTTCTCAAAGCAAATAAAATCCTTGTATGTGCTAAGTCTAATCTAAAACCACTCAAAAAAACATGTTCATTAAAGCATTTTCTAGAAAATATGGACAACTAGGCTAGTCAGTTTAGAGGGAAAGATTTCTTAGTTTTTAAGACAACACAAAGCCATTTAAGGTCAAACAACCCTTTTATAAGTTCATATAATTCTGTTTTTACCCAAGATTCCATTAACAACACAGAAAATATAGAAAATTGAAGCAATATGTATAGCAAAGTAGGAACTTCAAAAGGTCTCCATGGAAATCGAGAAAATAAAACTCTAGGGAACAAAAAACCATATATGCTAAGTGTTAGTGTTATGCTCGTTTAAACTTCAAGCTACATTTGAGCCTAAAGAAGTCATGTCCATTTAGATGTCATGAGGACCTAAAGGTTAGTGCAACCCAAATAGCTAAGTAATACTCCTTCAAATTCAAATTTAGTGTCCACATTTCTATTTTGGAATGTCTCAAAATGAATATCCACTTTTCTAAACTAAACGTACTCAGCCAAAAGGATGGATGTGGAGCCATTATCACACATGGCTACCATATTAATTCAGTAAAGTTGAGGTTGTAAGGGTCAAAAACTCCTCCAAGTCCTTGCAGGCTATCCAAGTAGTGTTAGCATCCATAAAACTAGAGTGCAAGGAAAACAATCAACTGAAGTGGTTAGCAAAATAGTCGCAATACTTTGACTGAATCCACAAGACCAAGCTTAGAACACTCTTCTCAAACATCTTCCTCCAATTCAGCTCGCAAGTTTTCATTGGCCTATTAACAACAGACGGATAATTACAAAATCAGAGCAATCAATTGTCTAAAAGATATCCAACTATATTTGCTTGCATGCAGGTCTATCTTACATAGTAGGAATTTCTAGAAAAAAAAAAAAAGGAAATAGAAACTAGAAAAACGCTGTTAAACTAGTTTCCCTTTATCAAACATCTTTTGTTATTTACAAACACATACAAAATAGAAAGGAATTTTAACTGATGCATCTATTGAAATGAAAGATGATACAATTCAGATTTACACTTGCACTAAACAAAGGCTAGATGAGGTGCACCTTATTAGATGGACAATCTGAGTTGTCCAATTAAGGAGATAAAATAGAAAAGGAACCAAAGAGGGGCAAGCATATGTTCACACAACTAACTATCCAAAACTTTTGAGTGTAAACAATTAAAGAGAAAAACATTAATATGATTGTACCATTCCTCTTCATGCTATTTCACAGCATAATTTCCATTGCAATCAGCACAAGTTCCTCTCTTTACCTATCTTTTACCCTATTTTCTTCCCATCTCAGATATTGGGAGATTGATGATAAATGAAATTTATAGCTAAACCCTCAATCAAATTCCCAGGCCATATGTGTAGAGTTTGGAATTAATTCCAGTTATACCGACAGTTTATAAGTGACCAATTGTAACATCCCATATTTTCTTAACGTAGTGGGCTATAACTTTTTAGGATGTCACCCCGTCTAATTGCTCAGACAAACAAACTTTACTCATAAGGTAGCGGAAAGTTTTTTTCCAACGTAGAAAAGTATAAGAATTTGGCTTCTGATACATACACTCACGGGTATAATAGGTCCAAGATGTAGCATGAGCCTCTGAGACTCTATTGCACCTTTTCATTGTGCCTCTGATCCTGAATTTTTTAAAAGAGATAACACACGTGTAAGCGTAACGCTCAGTGAGTCTCGTGTGTGCTAGTGTTTTATGAAAGAATCAGGACACATAAAACCTTTGTGGAAGAGTATATCATTTTCCTACTGGAAGCAATTCTTAAACTCTCTAAAGAAGAGTTTATTTAGAACTCAATCATTTTTGAAAAAGTGTATTTCAATTTCAAATCATTACCCCGATTTTCACATCATAGGCACTTTTTTCAATAGAAGGTCGGCCTGTATGCAAGTCTCACAAAGCTTCGCCTTCGGCACAATGTATCATTGTTCTTAGACCATAACCTACAGCACTCAACCCTGTGTCGCCAGAAGGGTAAGTACACCATAGCGTACTATCGAGAATCAAGTTAGTACATACGTCAAGTATTCAAGTTAGTGCATACACTAAGTAACTTAGTACTTACGCTAAGTATTCAAGTTAGTGCAACGCCAAGTATTCAAGTTAGTGCTTACACTAAACAGTCAAGTTAGTCATGTTTTGGAGTCAAGGGTTAACAAGTTCAAGAAATCAAGAATTTAAGATTCATATTATTCATCGTGTTTCCAAATCCATAAAAAGGCTCATACTTGAGCACACCAGGAAACTATTTTCCATATCAAGAAATCCATTTTTGGGGTAAAATATCATTTTCCAGAATTTGGTCCCTTTGACTCGCAAGTTAGATAATAATTCCCATAAGCTCCGCAGGGCCAATTAGTTCATTTCATAGGCACATCAGGCTAATAAATAATTTTTGGAATCAAAATGTTATCTTTCAAAAGTCAATCCCATATCGAGAAATCATTTTCCAAAATCATGCCGAAACAGGATAAAGAGTTCTTTTCGTACATCAAAACAATTTCCAAGAGTATTCAGGTCATTTTTCCCGTACTCGATTCCAAAAGACTTTCTGAGGGTATTCGAGTCATTTTACCCTTACCCAATTTAAAAAGTGTTCACAAGAGTTCCAATAAGAATATTTCGGTCATTCATCGAATACCTGATTCTAAAGGTTTTCATAAAATATTCCAATAAGGACATTTGGATCATTTTTCAAATACTTGATTCCAAAAGGAACTCATTTCAAAAAATCTAAAATTTAAATCCGAAAAGATGATTAAATTCAAAATTTCTAAACATGTTTCCATAAAATGTTCCGATAAAGGTATTTTAGTCAATTCATGAATACCCGATTCTAAAATTTATCGTTTCTTGAAAATCCTAAGTTTTTAATCCAAAAATGACCAAATTCATGAATTCATGTTGTAATCATCCATTAAGGTTTTCAAGCCAAATATGAAGTTCATTCGAGCCCAAAGTGGCATAAGAGTAAATCTTGCTCAGATAAATCTTAAATATATTCAGGAATTTCCAAAATGGTATGAAATGTAGCATTTCATGGAAAAATAAAGCACACTAGCTTTCAAAAGGTTTTAAAAATCAAAGTGACTCACCTCGCATCCTAATTGACTTTTCCCGTTCATGGCCGTTCGACCACCGTTTTCCAACGTACTGTTGGCCATTTAGTGATAAACCTACACCGAAATCATTTTTAGGTTAAATCGTGTTTGGTCAAAAAGTAGCCGACGTCCAACCGACATGCCCGACGTCTAACCGACGTTTAGCAGACGGGGCCAACGATTAAGGAAAATATTCAACTTTCGTTCACGTCATTTTTTCGTCATTTGTTCAATTATTTTCATTTTCTTTTTCCATATCCTTCCTCCTTTCATCCACAAGGGATTCACTCCATATTTCTCATTCATTTCTTCTAAAATCACGCAATTATTCTTCCTTAAGTTCATTCACTTTCGAAGCAAAATCCTGAAATTTTACTACTTTGATACACGATTTTGTTTTACACATAACTTTCAATCCAGAACTCCGATTTGGCTCTATGATATATCAAAATGACTGTAAGACTCTTAAATTTAAATATATGTAAGCCCTTTTTTGATTCCTGGTTTCCATGACATGCTACAGGGCAAAAACAGCCCCAGTAGTTTTCTGGTTTTTATTCCATTTTCACAAAACAACTTCACCAAATTGTGCTTCTTAATTTATAACACCTATATAACCCTTAATCCACCTCATTTTCCCTTCAAACAACCTTAATTCTTAAGGTTTTCAGGTTCAAGAAGCTACTAAGTTCTTATGAAAATAACATATAATCAACATCAACATTAAAAACAATCATAATCCATTTTCTTTAATGTTTAACCCCATTTTTATCCCAATTCTACCACCTTTCTTCGCAATCATGAACAACCCTTTAAATCACCATTCAAATACCCTTATTTACCATACAAAATATATCTTATAGACCCTTCATCCAACCGGTACACATACTTGCACACCCAAAGTCTCACATAGTACATAATAATCACTTTGATCATCACAATTCTCATGTTTTCATGTTTTAATTCATATCAAAACGATCACCGTAACAAATTCTACAACTTTAATTCCCGAAGCATAGGATTTTATCTTGTGTATGAGATATTCTAGCTTGAATTTGGCTCCAAGAATCACCAAACTCTCAAGAACACACAGTTTCTCTCCCCTTTTCTGATTTTCCTCAATTTTCTCTATCTTTTCTTTCATTTTTCTTTCTTTTCTCTTCCTTTTCTTTCTACCCTCTTTATGGACGAATTTCCTTGCTGAAATTCAGCTCCTCCACTGCCATACATGGTCCAAATTGGTAATCATTTGGTCACAAATTGTGGGCTATCCGCCACGTGTCACAATTTCATTCGTCCACCTATTTTTCATTTATTTTGTAAAACTTATTTGATAAGCTTTATCTTGTATGAAATCTCATACAACCTCTCATAATGTGACACATGTCCCTATCCACCAATCACATGGCGCCACACGTCCAAGTTTTACCCGCATTTCTAATTTTTCTCAGAAATGACTAAAATCGGGTCCAGAATGAAAAAATATTTTACTTCACCATTTAACTCCAAAAATTCCACTGAATTCATTAGTAATATTTAAATTCTCTAATTCTTTCTCAGTTTGGTCAAATTTGCAGTCAAAGTTACGGGCGCAATTAAAATGACGAAAATACCCCCGATAACCCGAATAACTTATTCCACACCAAAACATGTGTTTCATCACACTGATCAATTTCCATTCTTAGCGTACCCCCAAATTTTTATTGTATTAACAATAGTAGCCTTCCGAAAATTTAGGGTACGGGTAGAACAAATCCAATAATTATATCCAGGTCCCGACAAAATGTTATTATACTAAAATATTCGTTTCATTACACCGATAATCTTTTGTTTTGGCCGTTGATACAAATTCTCATCATATTACAAGTAGTACCCAATCGAAAGTAAAATGCAAGTATTACACCAATTACAATGCTTAAGTTTCCATGCATTTGCAGCAATAAAGCTGCGTAAGAAAAGCTCCTTAATAGAATAGAGAAGCCATACTACTACCACATTAACTTTGAAGTTTCTAGATTTGCAATTACAACCGTGTAGAAAATAATACACAAGAAAACCCAGTTTAAATTGGTTCCTAATAACATTACAAGTGTCTATGAGTTTAAAGGAGAGAACAAATTTGCATATAATGAACCAATATGCGAGTCACAAGAAATAAAATATTCTTCTGCAATTAATAACGAGTAAGAATTAAACCAAAAAAAAAAAAAAAAATCTAACTCCTTCAAATACAACAACAATAATGCACAAATACATAACCGAAAAGCATATTCCAATATTATGTAACCCTTGTTACATACGTACTCAGATGAGATTAGGAAAAATCATTTGGCAACCATCCTGGTGTTGATGTCCTCATACTGGATCTTGCCATCGGATCCAACATCAACCTCTCGGATCAACTAATCAAACTCGGCAGGCTCCAGCTTCTTACCAATGCTGGTCAAAATGTGACTGAGATCCGCAACAGCAACAAACCCAGTCCCATCCTAATCGAGGACCTTGAACGCATCGCGAAGCAGGCAACAGAAAGGCTCAGGCTTGAGGTGCTAGGCCATGACGTCCAAAAAGCGGTTGAAATCGAACGTCGAGTTGAGGTTTTCCTCGGCAATTATGGCCTTAAGTTGAGCTTGGCTGGTTTTCCACCCAAAGAACGCATAAGAATCCCTAGCTCTGACAGGGCGATCATGCCATCGCCGTTGGTGTCGAAAAGTGTGAATGCTTCCTTCATTGAAAAACTTGGTCATCGCTCAGATCTTTCCCCATTGTTTTCTGATTTTCGCTACTCTCTCTCTTGCGACCTTTTTCCTTACTCATCTCTTTCCTTTTCTTAGATTTTGCTTTTGAACATATGGGATGTAAATTTTAAATATATAAAGTTGGACGGCCTATATGTATTTTTTAGTTAAGTATGGTAACTGGTGGGCTTGATAGGTTAAGCCTAGGGCTGTTCACAAAATTGGAGAATAACCAAACTAATCGAATAATCGAACAAAAAAGAACTGAAATCGAAAATTACCGTTTAACTTATGACTTTTCTAGAACCGAACCGTCCTATTTTTTTTAATGTAAAATCCATACCGAGAACCTTCCTGAACCATTCCGAACTGTACTAAACCAAAAAACTAAAACTAGAACCGAATATATAAATATATATATATATATATATATTTATATTTATATTTAAAAGAAAGATAAGATATTCTCTCTCTTTTTTCCCTAATGAGCAAAAATATTAGAAATAATGGAATCAATTCAAAATTTTCCTTAATAATAAAAAATTTAAGATTTATGACTAATATTATTAGAATTGATTATCTTATATTTAATTTTTTTCAAAAGTATCCACTTTTTTTATCTAACTATGTTTAAAGTTTTAATATGTATATGTAGATTATATATTCCATATATATTTTTAATTTAACTTATAATAAATTATTATAATTCAAAATTATAAGTATAACTATATAAGAAAGAAAGAATGATGAAAAATAATGTTTACAAAATATTTTTATACTACGTGCGTATAGAAAATTAATCTTTAAATTACTATTTTATTGAACAAAATCAAATTATCATCTTAATATATTCTAATATATATAATCCAACCTACACACACATATATACACACACACACACATGTATGTACATATATACATATATATATATATATATATATATTTATATATATATATATATGTACATACACGTGTGTATGTGTGTATATATGTACATACATGTGTGTGTAGAAAATTAATCTTTAAATTACTATGTACATATATACACACACATGTATGTACATATATACATATATATATATATATATATATATATATATATTTATGTGTGTGTGTGCGTGTGTGCATATATATACATCAGTTAGTTAACTTCATTATAATTTTGCAATAATAGATTCGTATGTGGATGATAATAAACATTTGGGTTTGGAAATTGGGAAGAAGTGCTTGAAATTGGGAAGAAAGGAGAAAGGGGGGAAAAAGGTCTAAAATTTAAACCTAGTATAATCTTTGCATAATATAGCTTTAGTCTCTACATAAAAGCCTAAAACCTAACACATTTAAAAAGATTAACATATCAAATTAACGATCCAATTGTTGGATTTGTTAAAATTACTAAAAAAAAATATTATGAGCAACTTTGAAGGTAATCAGATATATTTTGCCACATGATCTGGCATAATTTCTACATAGAAGCTCAAAAACTTCTTAGACTAAAAATTATTTAGAATGACAAACATAATTTTTGTTTAATTGCATCTAAAACCTCAAACTAATTACATTATAAGTTCGTGTTCAATTTACAATCTCGTATAATTATTATCATTTTAAGATAATAATTTTTTTTTTGAATTTATCAAATATACTTCGAGATATAAAGACAATTCAAATTGGTCTCGATTTTGTCTCTAAAATAGAAATAAAAACTAAAAAGAGACCATGACCATTGACTTGCAATTAGAATCAATTTAGAGACCAAACGTAAATCATGCTTTCCGTCTTCACATTTTAGTGACAAATTTGTAGATTCTAATTAGTCTGAAATATTTGAGATGGATTTGAAAATATCTAAATCATCTCTATTTAGAGACCAATTAGAAACGACATTTACCGTCTCCAATTTTGAGACCAATTACCCAAATAAATAAAGTAATGAAACTTTAGAGACGAACATGTTGGTCTCTAATTAGTTTTTAATTTTAAACAAACTAGAGACTATAACTTTTTTCGTCTATATTTAGTCTTAGATATTAGAGACGCATTGACCGTCGTCTCGATTTTGACTCTATTGGGAGACCAAATTAAGACGACATTACTTTGTCTCTATTTTACATCTACTTAAAGATTAAATAGAAATGTTTTACTTAGAGACAAAAAATATACGTTGCTAATTAGTCACTGATATTAGAGACGCATTGAGAATCGTCTCTATTATAACTCTATTTGGAGACGAAATTGAGACAGTATTACTATCGTTTTTATTCTGCATCTATTTAGAGATCAAATAGAAACGTTTTGATTTTTTATCTCTAGTTTGTCTCAAATATCTCATTTTAGATTTTTTAAAATTGGTTCGTCTCTCTTTAGTCTCAAATAGGTCTTTATTTAGAGAAGAAATGAATCCATCTCAAAATTTTCATCTCTAATTTACAGTTTTCTTGTAGTGCTTCATCAAGGTATAGACCATTACACTATGGTTTCTAAATAGGGAATGGCTTAGCTTTAATCAGAAAGTAGTCCACTCACACTAATAGTGTAAGTGTATTTGGAATACGTAGAATTAGACCACGTGATGATAATCTTTATAAAAGTACTAAAATAAATAAAGATTGATTTATTGGAGCTACTGTATGGACGAATACCCTAAGACTTGAGTATAAGTTAGTGGTCTGGTGAAGCTGGACTTGTACACCTTGGTGTATGTTAGGTGAGGTCTTATTGCAAGTCCAATAACATTGTATGTTGGTTATATGACTTTAGTTAATTAAGACGGACTTATACAATAGAGTTTCTATACTTCGTTAAGTGAAGATATCCCCCCATTGTGATTATTTGGGATAATGTAAAAATCTATGGCCTCGAAAAACATAACTAAGTATGTATACTTTTGAGTAGCTCCCTGTGATAAGTGGATATGTACTGGAAGTCATAAATTATCGGACTAGTTATTAAAGAATGATAGATGTTATTGAGAAAGGAATTAGTGCATTTTTCCTATCTCAATGTCAGGTGTTACTTAGAAGGGTATTTTCATCATTACACCTATAAGTCAAAAACACTACCCTAGCAATATTATTCTCGGGATCAATATTTTTATATGGTGATAAATGAGATATTTAAAATGATAAAAATACCGCTATTTGTTAGTAGGAGTATTTTCATCATTTTAGTAGCAAAAAGTAATATGTCTTTTGGTTCCCAAAGTAGCTCAAATAACCTTAGTAAATTTATTTATTACATCCGCTTATTGGGTGAATTTATTACTAGAAGAATTATTCTAGGAGTCCAATTAATTATTTATTTGGACTAGAATAATTAATTGGGCAAATTTAATTAATTGGTTTATTAATTAATTATCTTGAGTAATTTTATATTGGGGCCAAATGATTTTATGAATTAATAAAAGAGCTAATTTAATTAATTGATTTATTAATTAATTATTTTGAGTAATTTTATATTGATCTCAAGTAGATTAATTAATTAATAAGAGCGTTATTTAATTAGTCTTGGACTAATTAAGAGAACATGGCCCATCAGTGTTAGATGGTAGTCGCCATGTGCAAAAAGAAAAGGAAATAAAAAGAAAATATGAAGTGGCGGCTTTTTTTTTTTTTTTTTTTGTAAAGGAAAAGGAAGTTGTTTATTAAATAGGCATCACGTGTGCCTATGGTGGGTTGACCAAAAAAATTCCACATGGAAAAATAGTTGCTTTCAATTTTCCTTTGAATGAGACAAGCCACCGTTCTCTTTGGTTATCATTTTTCCTTTACCTATTTAGCTCTTCTGTTTTTCTTCCAATCTTCTTCACCCTAGTTCTACTTTCACCGGTAGAAGTCCATATAGAGGTTCAAGAATACACTAGAAGGTCAAGAACATGCAAACGTGGTAAGTATTTAATGCAAAGGAGCCGACGTTAGCTTGAATACCAACAGAACAAGCAGACGTTCCGGTACAGGAAGCTTCATCGAACCCGAATTCAACTTCGGTTATTCAAGTAAAATGTCCAAGAGCTAAGCATTCATAGACTTTGGCTCAAGAAAAATTTTAATTTAGTGTCTTCCACTACGTATTTAATTTTCTCGCAGTCCTTCATTCCTACCTTTAATTAGAAGGACACCATTTTGAGAGTACGATAGCAAGTCAAGTTACATCACGTGTGACATAAAGATTTCATAGATTTCTTAATAAATTGTTTAATTTCTTGATAACTTGGTTTCCTAGTTTTGCAGATGTCATCTAAGGGTAAAGCCTACAAGTCACTATGACGTTTTCATGGAGACAAAGAAAAGGAAAGAAACATGTGTAGATGAAGTTACATCCTATATAATTGTAAGTTTTTTTAGTGTTAATTTGAGAAGCTAAAAAAAATAAAAATTAGTTCTTCTTAAGTAAGCTATTTACACAACATAGTTTCTATTTTTGCTTGCATCAGCCTAGAATCATACTAATAATATTTTACTTTGTATTTCAAAGTCAAATAGAACAAGAGTTGACATCATTACCAGAGGAGCAATGAACTTTGGAGGAAAATAAGAAGATATTCACTAAGGTAATAGGGTCTAATAAAAAGGGGCATATGAAGTGTATGGGAAGAGGCCCAACAAAGATATCCATGAAAAAGTATGCAATAATGAATATTGCTACTCAATTACACCATGTTTGGGTTAAGATGGAAGAGTGGATGGAAGGGCTTATATAACGAGAGCGAAAGGAGTTATATGTCAAGTTTGAGTAGTTGAAAGAAGAAATGCAGGCTATTTTTTAGAGACAACTATTTTGTGTGATGGTGTGGATTCTAGGATAAATAAAAAAGAAATTTTATCATAAGGATCACACAATTGCTCAAGCTTTAATTAAAATGCCACACTTAGCTACACATACGCGCATTTTAGGCAAGTATACTAAATCATGTATTAGAGTATTCTAAGGGCAAGTATCTAATCCTCAAGAAAGATGGCAAGTACTCTTACTTTACTATTGTTTCATTGTTTGGCCAACAAATTGAAGAGAGAAAGTAAAAATGACAATAGGCCTAGAGAGTAAACCAATCCCCACACACAAGTGAGAACATCCAAGGTCACAAAATTAATTCAAGAAAAAGAGATAAGATATGTAATTGAATAAAATCCCACAAAATTAGCCCAACACCAAACAGTAATTTAGCCTATTGAGAACTCAAACTAGCATTGGAATGATTGCCCTCAATTGAGATTCACTCTCTCTCGAGTTATGAACCCCATATCTTTAAAACTCAAATTCAGGGTATCTCTACCTTGCAAATTAGTCTAAAGAGCATTAAACCCAACAATCCCAAATTTCAAGTCCAAAAAGTGCAATATCCCTATCTCTAGAGAACACCATAACTTCATGAATTGCCCATGTTTTTTTTCCCAAATCCTCTCTCGATCTTATTAAACGAAAATAAATCAAGTGTATAAATCAATTTGGCATCCACTTTCTAACCCTATCTTTCAAATTCAATAGAAAAAGAGAAATTCAAATCAATAAATACACACAATATAAACAAGAAATGGATTAATAGAAATAGGTCTCAAATAAACTTAAAAGAGTTTGACGCAAAGCACAATAAGGGTTCATCCCTTCAAATACAATGTAAATCAATATATCCTAACATTAACAAAATAAGATTACAGAGGAGAAAACTGATAGATAAGTGGCTTCTCTCTCTTTCTTGAAATCCTTCTTGATAATGCCCATCTTTTCAAGAATGACTATAATCCTTCCATTGATGCCTCATTAGTGCTTCTTGAAAGTTCTTGGCAGCTATCTATCTACAAAATCGTGTCCTAATACCTACAAAAAGGGATATTTATAGTTTTCTCTTGAAAATCTTCAAAAAAAAAAATAAATAAATAACAAGGGCATCTGTGATGTTGAGCAATGCTGTTTTGGTTGGTTAACCGGCACCACATACGCTTATTTTTTCTACATCCACACTATGTGTTAGTGTTGTGCCCCAGAGGTAATCACTTGTACTTTGTATATCAAACATTTATTTTATAATACAAGGCATTATTTATCTTTCAAATTGTTTTCTTTACTTTCATGTAAAATAACTGTTAGATAAAGTCCTTCGTACAATACTATGTTAAGAAAATTATGATAGGGATTATGATGTGAGATTCCTACTACACTACATAGTGTTAGTACTTAAATAATCCCTAGTCGTAGTATTAATGAGATAGGACATCATTATGCATTAAGACTAGTACATGTTAGACTTCTTGATTTGATCAGGCAGTAGTTCTTACATCTGTAAGTATTGTGATACTCAAATTTAACATGTGGATGCTTGTTAATAGAATAAGTATATTAGATGACCTGACTATAAGATAATCACATAAATAACTATGTAGTGCCAGTGATAGAATCTCGCTATAGCCAACGTGCAAGTATCCTTAGACTTGAGATCTCCAAGGTACTTTGTTTCTTGAGCATTGTACTTTGATTCCAATCTCTGGAGCCAAATCGAGGGCCGCCTATGGGATGGATATTGGATACAATGTGAGGTAAACGAAAGTAGTTGAGAGGTTAATAAATGATTCACCACTCCTAATAGTAGGGACGAATATCTCACGGCCACTTGTTGGAATTACTACTCATGAAATCCTTAGCCAAGGTGATTGTGTATTGGAAACAGTTCTAATTGATACACATGTAGAATAGTGGATTCCTGGTACAAGTACTAATATATTTGAGCCAGAATTAATATGTATTTTGGAGGGAGTTGACGCTAATTTCGTACACCAAACCAAATGAGATGTTGTATGGTGAAGGGAATTTATTGCATTGTAGTTTGTTATTGAAGGGTTCATGTCAAGCCACTTGATTTCTTGGACTCTTGGGTGTCCATGATGTGTTGTTAGATACCACTCATGATCTGTTGAATATGGGTTTATCAATTGATGAATTAATAAACTAATCCTATTTAGAATTAATAGGTTAATTCTAAATTATTAAGGATTATTAATCCTAAAAACGTTTGGATTAATTCATATTCACTACCAATAGACTAGAAAACCTAATAGGTTGCACACAATAGAGGATTAAGTACTCAAGGTGTTAATTGATAATATTGTGGGGTTAATTGTGAGAAGAAAAAGTTATTATGGTCAAATTATAATTAGTTATAATTTTAGGCCAAATTGCAATAGTTAAGACTTATAGTTTTCATTTGCAATTAACAAATTCTAATTGATTTAGAATTCAGGTAATTGTGTTCTCAGCAGTGATCACTCCAAAAAGAAGGACGTCTCCGTTTTTTTAAAAAGCTAATAGAGGGAATGGTTTTTCGGAGGGGATAAGAGCATAGAGACACACGATCGCTCTACTGCTTCCTCTCTCAGTGAACCCTAGTTGAAAAGACTCTTCTAGTAGAGAGTTTTCTTCATTTTTTCTTGAGTCCCTTGTGTGGATACTATCAAAGATAGCTCTGTACTTGAGTTGTGGTGGTTTGACTCAATCAATCCAAGAGAAGCCGCAGTCCGATGTTGCACGCTGGGTTACTGGATCGTGCCTTCAAAGCAGTCAAATTTTTTTGAACGACAAAGACATCTAGCAAAGGTCTATCTTCTTGTCTTTTGATCCATATATTACACAGACATGAAGGTCCTCTTGTCATAGAATCCTTTTATTTCCGCTGCGTAATGCATATTTGATGCATGTATGGATTCTAACACTATAAGTGGCACTAGTTTACTTGACATGAATGGTGCCATTACCTTCCTGAAGTTTGACCCTTTTTATTCTCTGAATTTGAGCAGTGGCACCTTAGTTTGTTTAACAAGTGCCGCTACATTCCTGGAATTTGAATTTTCGTGTCATGAATTTGAGCGGCGCCAGGCATCTTGACTCGGGTGGTGCCACATCTCTTCTTTTTCTATTTTTTTTTTTTAGCTTTTCCCTTTGTTTCTTCATCAAATCTCTATTTTAAGCATCTTATGCAAAATAAGGTGAAAATGAGGGATTAGTGGCCATCTATTATGAAATTCTTCACAATAATAATCATAAATAACATGAAAATATGTATCTTTTAAGCACCCATCACTCCTCTTCACTAATCTTTTACTTGTCATCAAGCAAATTAACAATATCCACAACAAACAAAAAGCTATAACGACTCAAAATGGTGGGTTTATCAACAAGAATAATCTAGCATATATGTAAATATAGTGAATGTGGAGAAGATATTATGGTTTCTTAAGCTTAAGAGTTCAATCTAATACTTATTCTATTAAATTAGGATTACGTAAACTTACATATTAAGTTAAACAAATCCAAGGCAATCGAAGTTAGGTTAAATAAGTTTATACTAATTCAACGTAATTTACCTTACTCCCTAGGTCAAGAATATGAACAATATGATTCAAATAAGTTAGCAATCATTCACCGATTTAAATTCTATACCATTCGTGCTACTACAGTCCTTAGTAGTAAATAGGGGATTGGTCCTTCTTTATCCTCAAGCGAGTGCGTTTAATACTCAATCCCACCGTATCGGCTTCGTATTTTTGCAATGTAATATAATTACCTAATAAAGATATGTAAAAAAAAAATGATATTAAGCTTTTATAATACCCTCACCAGTCACTCATCCTTTTACCTCAATTTCCATTTACTAAAGGCCAAATAAGCTTTAGCTAGAAGATTGTAGAATTTAAATTAATCAGAATTCTCCACTTATATTTTATCACAACGTCTCATCAATTCCTAAAGATTCAGCTCCATTGCATTTACAAAGGCCTAAATAAGGTTAATCTATTTCTCTAGACTTTGCTTATGTCACCCTTAATATACAGTTTTACATAATACCAACTCAATCAAAGAAGTCATACATTAAATTAAAAAGCAACAAGAATCATAGTAACTTCATCAAACTTAAAACTATAAACAAGAAAATTGAAAATTCTTGAGGATAAACCCACAATTTTGTTCAAATTTTTTTTAAAATTTTTTGTTTTTTCACAAGAAATACATCAAATAAATTATCGCAAAGAATAACCAAATGATAAATAACTACTCACAAAGAGTAAAGTATAAACCTCTCCCCCACCCTTAGATGGAACAATATCCTCATTGGCTACAAATATATCACAGAGTAAGCAAATCCAATAGAACTAGAATGATAAATAGGGAGAAAAGGATTTACATTATTCTCCAAGTATAGTGAAGCTTAATTCCATGATAAGATTGGTAGAGAGAGAAGAGAGATTCCACAAGATTGAAAATTGAACCTTACAAAATGATAAAAACACACTAAGTAAAAGAGATATTGAAATAAACTAAATCTATAAAGAGATAATCATAATAAAGTTTAACAAAAGTAAATCTAAAAGAAACTATTAAGTAAACTGTACTAAGAAAAATGAAAATATACCACAAGAAAGGAAAACAAGAATAATAAAAGCATCAATGTGGCTACTAGCTCTATATAGCCTAGTTTGATCTTCAAATCCTCCATTACTACTGTCATCCCCTACAGGGCCCTTAGGCTTGGTCCAATACTAGATGTTCTTTAAGTAATTCTCATGGTACTTTTGAGTGTTCCAAAGACTCTGCAAGATTGCCATAAGGTTCTGCTACTACTACTACAACATCTGAGTCATGCTTGCACTCTACTCCTCATATCACTTGTCATCTTACTTCTACTTTTCTATTAGAGATTTTTTGTTCTATTCAAACCAATTTGCTTGCTAAACCCGGAGATCTCAAATTTGAGCTAAATCAGCCCTCAACTGTGCCTACTATATCTCCAGTCTACCTAGTGCAGCCCTAACCTCAGCCTTAAACTCCACTGTAGTTGTTGGTTGGCCTCTATTGGGGCTTGGTCCCTGCTACACCACAGCTATAGGTATTACTACCATTGTTGCTACTATAGGTAGTTGCTACTACGATAGTAATGTTGTCTCAATTTTATCTCTAAATAGAGTCAAAACAGCAACGACTCTCAATGCATCTTAAATATCAAAGATAAATTAGAGACGGATATTTTTTATCTCTAACTAAAACGTTTCTATTTAGTTTTTAAGTAGATGCAAAATAGAGATAATAGTAAGACTGTCTCAATTTTGTCTCCAAATAGAGTCAGAATCGCGACGACAGTCAACGTGTCAAAATGGAGACCGAAAAGTTATCAGTCTCTAATATTAGAGACAAAATAGAGACAAAAAAGTTATTCGTCTCTAATGTGTTTAAAATTAGAAACTAATTAGAGACGAATATGTTTGTCTCTACGATTTCATTACGCTATTTATTCAGATAATTGGTCTCAAAATTAAAGATGGTGTTAATCTTCTCTAATTGGTCTCTAAATAGAAGCATCTTAGAGATTATCAAATCCATCTCAAATATTTAAAACTCATTAGAGTCTACATTTTTTATCTCTAAAGTTTAAAGACGAAAAGCATGATTTACTTTTTTGTCTCAAAATTGACTCTAATTTCAAATCCGTCTCTAAAATTGGAGACAATCTTAGTCGTCTCTAATTAGTTTCTAAATAGACACGATTTAGAGATTATCAAATCTGTCTCAAATATTTGAGACTAATTAGAGTCTATATTTTTCATCTCTTAATTTTAGAGATGAAAAGATGATTTACGTTTTTGTCTCTAAATTGACTCTAATTTCGAGTCAATGGTCATTGTTATCATTTGGTTTTTAATTTTCTATTTAGAGACAAAATAGGCACTAGTTTGATTCTTCTTTATATCTCTAAGTATATTTGACAAATTCAAAAAAAATGTATTTTGTTAAAATAATAATTATAGGAGATTACAAAATGAACATGGATTTATAACAAATTCAACGATTAGATCGTTAATTTGGTATGCTAATTTTTGTAAATGCGTTAGGTTTTAAACTTTTATGTAAAATTATGTTAGATTATGTGGCAAATCATATCCGATTATAGTCAAATTTGGACATAATACTTTTTTTTTAACAAATTTTAACAAATCTAATGGTTGAATTGTTAATTTGATATGCCAATCTTTGTAAATATGTTAAGTTTTGAGCTTTTATATAAAGATTATGACAGATCATGTGGCAAAACAAATCCTATTACCTTCAAATTTGGCCATAATACTTATTTTGATAATTTTAACAAATCTAACAGTTGAATTGTTAATTTGATATGCTAATATTCATAAATGCATTAGGTTTTAGGTTTTTATATATAGATTATACTAGATTATGTGTCAAAACTTATCCTATTACCTTCAAATTTGGCAATAATACTGTTTTAAGTAATTTTAAAAAATGTAATGATTGGATCGTGATGAGACTCCACTTCATCATAAAGGTCAAAATCAAGGAGGGGGAGGTGTCACCATGCAAGGACAAGGGCCGATGACAAAGACGGACAAAACTCGACCAAAAAGGAGGCCACCAGAGGATGGCCGGTGCCTTCTCCAATCTGCCCTAGCAACCGCCTCAAATCACAACAAGACCGATCCGAAGACAGAACAATTTTAATTGCTTGTAAAGATTTATTATGACCCCTAACCTGTAATAAAACCTCAGGGATTACTTAGCTAGGATTAGGATAGAATAAATAGAACTTTTAGTGATTTGAAAACACAATACACTTTACTTGAATTCAAATTTGAGAGAGAATCTTGAAAGACCCTAGCCTCCTTGTTCATCTTGTTCAAGACCAAGCTTAAGGGTTAGTTCTCCTTATGTAAGAGTCTATAAATCTTTTGGATAATCCAATATTATTTTCTTTGAATGGGTCTTAGTTGCTTTGTTCTTCTAAGGTTTGTTTGAAATCCAATATTTGGGTGCCTATTTTCTTTATTCTATTTGTTCTTGTTTGCCTTTTGTTGCTTTAAGGATATTGTAGTGAGATTATAGTAAAACTATCTACTTTTCTTGAGGGTCTTTGAAGCTTAGTTCTTCAATGGTTTGATAAAGTGTAGGTTATTATTTTGTCTTCTCCTTTTTTTGTCACAAGAATCCCTGTTTTTGGTCCCATTGTTGAACTAAACAGTTAGCCAACTAAAACATCCACAATACCAAGAAAAGCCACACAAGATTTGTATCAAATCGTTAATTTGATATACAAATCTTTTTAAATGTGTTAGGTTTTGAGCTTTTATGTAAAGAATATGATAGATCATGTGGCAAAACAAATCCGATTACCTTCAAATTTGGCCATAATACATATTTTAGCAATTTTAATAAATCTAATGGTTGGATCGTTAATTTGATATACTAATATTCATAAATGTGTTAGCTTTTGGACTTTTATATAGAGATTATGATAGATTATGTGGCAAAATATATCCGATTAACTTCATATTTGGCTATAATACATTTTTTAGCAATTTTAACAAATCTAATGGTTGGATCATTAACTTTATATGCTTATATTTCTAAATACTTTAGGTTTTGGGCTTTTATATGAAGGTTATGCTAGATCATGTGGCAAAACATATTCGATTACCTAAAAATTTTGCCATAATACATTTTTTAGTGATTTTAACAAATCTAATGGTCAAATCATTTTTTTGATATGCTAATGAATATAAATGTGTTAGGTTTGGGCTTTTATATAGAGATTATGCTAGATCATGTGGCAAATCATATCCGATTACCTTCAAATTTGGCCATAATACTTTTTTTAGAAATTTTAACAAATTTAATGACTAGATCATTAATTTGATATGCTAAGCAATGTAAATGTATTAGGTTTTGGGCTTTTATATAGAGATTATCCTAAACATATGGCAAAACACATCCGATTACAATCAAATTTGGTCATAATACTTTTTTTTTATAGTAAATTTAACAAATCTAATGGTTTGATCATAAATTTGATATGCTTATATTTCTAAATGCTTTAGATTTTTGGCTTTTATGTGGAGATTATGCTAGACCATGTGGCAAATCATATTCAATTACCTTCAAATTTGGCCATAATACTTTTTTTTTTTAGTGATTTTAACAAATATAACAGTTGGATCATTAATTTGATATGCTAATCAATATAAATATGTTGAGTTTTGGACTTTTATATAGAGATTGTACTAAATCATGTGACAAATCATATCTGACTACCTTCAAATTTGGCCATAATACTTTTTTTTAAAAAGAAATTTTAACAAATCTAACGGTTAGATCGTTCATTTAATATGTTAATGTTTGCAAATATGTTAAGTTTGGAATTTTATATAGAGGTTATGCTAGATCATCTGGAAAATATATTCGATCACCTTCAAACATATTCGATTACTAAAATTAATAAGAGTAAGTAAGTTACCTTGTTACCATTAGTATTAAGGTAGATAGTAGTAGGACTCACATGTGTTAGTTGAATTAATCCCTCAAATTTAGAGGTTATTTGTAGTATGATAAAATTTTGTTTATTTTTAGAAAACAAACATTTAATTTAAATATCCCAAAAATAGAAATGTGAATATTAAATTTTGGATGACGGAGAGTAGTATTTAATTCCTCAAGAATGGTTAAATAAATATAAAGTTGATTGGATAAATTGTATTAAAATAAATTTGTAATATTTTTTTGTTGAATTATTTCTTATTTTGTAGTTTATAACATTTGTTAATGTACTTTTTGCAAACAAAAATTAGACAATATTTCTTGCGTCTCAAAATATAAATCTCTTTGACTTTTTTGCAAATAATAAGGATGTAAATAATCATATACTTTCTAAATCAAAATATTAAAAAACTATTTAACTAAATTACTTAGGAAATAAATAGTTTAATTGGGGAGTTTTTTGTATTTTAACTTAGAAAGTGTATAGTTTTTTATATACTTAATTTTTGAAAAAATATCAAAAGGGTTTATATTTTGAGATGGAGGGATTACCTTTTTTTTTTTAGAAGACAATGCATTGGTTACTAATTAAATTTAAAGCAATTATAAATCTATTTCCTTTTTATCTTAATATTTTTGTTCATTTTTGTCTCAATATTTGCCAAAACAAAAAAAAAATATTTTGAAGGAAACCTTTAGATAATTACTTACATATTTATTTTAATTGCACTATTTAGAATTCTATTATAGTACTAGCCAATTAGAATTATTATGTAGTGTATGAAATAGTATTATTATATAATGCTTGACGATTAAATTTATTCAAAAATTATACATTATATTTTCAATTAAATTACATAATAAATATTTTTAAGGGAAAAAAGAATTTTTTTTTATAGAGATTATGTTAGATTTTATGCAAAAACATATTTGATATAAATGTGTTAATTTGATATGTCTGACTTTGTAAATGTGTTAGGTTTTCTGTATTTTTATAGAAATTATAGGGATTTTATGCCAAAACATATTTGATTACTTTAAAATTTGGTCATAAAATCTTTTATTAACGGTTAGATCATTAATTTGATATGCCTAGTTTTATAAATGGGTTAGGTTTCGAGCATTTTTATAGAATTTATACTAGATTAAGTGGAAAAATATACCCGATTACCTTTAAATTTTGTCCTAATATTTTATTTTAGTGATTTTATGAAATCTAACGATTGGATCGTTAATTTGATATGCCTATCTTTCTAAATGTGTTGGGGTTTTAGCATTTTTACAGAGATTATGTTAAATTCTATGGCAAAACATATCTGATTACCTTTAAATTTTGTCATAATACATTTTCTAGTGATTTTATCAAATCTAACGGTTGGATCGTTAATTTGGTATGCCTATCTTTCTAGTTCCAAGAATTTTTATTGAGATTATACTTAATTTTGTGGTATATACATACATATATATATATATATATATATATATATATAAATATATATACAAATTAATGATCCGACCATTAAATTTGATAAAATTACTAAAAAAAAGTATTGTGACCAAATTTAAAGATAATCAAATATGCTTTACCACAGAATTAAGCATAATCTCAATAAAAATTCTTGGAACTAGAAAGATAGGCATACCAAATTAATGATCCAACCGTTAGATTTGATAAAATCACTAGAAAATGTATTATAACAAAATTTAAAGATAATCAGATATGTTTTGCCATATATATATACATATGATCTTGGCTACACTTCCAAAACGATTTTTCCAAATGGAACCCCTTTACTACAGTACAAACTGTTGCTAGATAAGATAGAAAATTTGGTTACCTTTGTATTGGAAAAATTAAAACAGTGTTACACAGAAAATCCCTTAGCGTTTTGGGATAAAAATCAGATTATGGCGTCTTTAGAAATGAAGGATAAACAGAAAGTTATTAGAGTTCAACCAATGAGATATAAGCCAGAAGATCAGGAAGAAATTAGAAAACAATTAAATGAACTCTTGGAGTTAAAATTAATTCAGACAAGTAATTCTGCACATAGTTCCCCTGCTTTTATTATTTGCAATCATGCTGAAATTGTACGCAATAAAGCTAGGATGGTAATTAATTATAAAAAGTTAAATGATAATACAATATTTGATGGATATTTCTTACCTCATAAAGAAAGTTTGATTAACTGTACAAGTGCTAAGAAATTCTTTTCAAAACTTGATTGTAAGAGAGGGTTTTATCAGATAAAGATGCATCTTGATAGCATTCATTATACTGTTTTTTCGACCCCTCAAGGTCAATTTGAATGGTTAGTTATGCATTTTGGATTAAAGAATGCACCTCAAATTTTCCAAAGAAAAATGGATAATATGTTTAAAGATTATGATTTTATATTTATTTATGTTGATGATATTTTAATTGTTTCCAATACTCTTATTGAACATTTAAAACATTTAAATATCTTTGTAGATTTATGTCAACAACATGGATTAGGATTGTCTGAGAAAAAAGCAAAAATAATGCAAAAAGAAATTGACTTTTTAGGAATGATAATTGATGGAAATGGGATTCAATTACAAAGTCATATTCTTGAAAAGATATCTTCTTTTTCGGATAAATTGGTTGATAAAAAGCAAGTACAAAGTTTTCTTGGTGTTTTTAATTATGCTTCTGATTTTATACAGAATCTTGCTTTTCTTCAACAACCATTTCAAGAATTATTGAAAAAAGATAAGATATTTACTTTCTCTTTGCCCTTAGAAGAACAAGTAAGGCAAATCAAAACAAAATGTAAAAATTTACCAAAACTACAGTTACCTAAAAAAGATGATGATTTAATTTTAGAAACCGATGCCTCGGAATATGGTTGGAGTGGAATCCTTAAAAGAATAGATTATAATAGGGAACATGAAAAGATAGGAGAATCACTCTGTAGATATTGTTCTGGAACCTTTAGTGATACTCAATCACAATATCATATTAATGAAAAGGAATTGTTAGAAGTAATAAAAAGTTGTCAAAATTTTACTATTTTTTATTATCTACACACTTTCTTTTAAGAACAGATAATACCCAGGTAAAAGATTTTATACAAAATAATCTACCCACAAAACCTGAGTATAAAAGATTTATTCGATGACAGACATTATTGTCTGAATATTCTTTTGATATTAAAATCATTAAATCTGATAAAAATATTTTAGCAGATTTCTTAACCAGAGATGGCAGACTATGCATGTCGCCTGATTGACAGCAATTCAAAAGAAGTCACAACTCTCTTTTTGACAGAATGCTCGCTCATCAATGCCAAGTTAGGTAATTACACAAATGCTGAAAATAAAGTGAAAACTTTATTATAGTAGATTACTTTTGAAAAAGTAGAAATTTCAACTGATACTTCGTCTTCTGAAGATAGTATGGAGCAACGTCCTAAGCATGACGAGAAAAAAACTGCCAATACACCGTCACTTTCACTATGACCACAAACAACACAAACAAAGCTCCAGCTGTCTAGTGAAAAACGGTCTGTTGAATTAGTTCCTACCGAGGAACATCAATATAATTTAATGAGAGAATTATACTCTCTAAGGAATACAGATTCCAGATATATAGACTTCTTTGGGATATACCCACGACTCAATTATTTACAGGAATCTTCTTTGAAAGAAATTCATTATTGGTATGATTTTGGAGCCATCAATGAGATTTATCTGAGTACACCTTTGTTCATAGAAATAAGTCTGTTACCTTAATGGATTAAAGATGGTGTTAAGGATAGTTATATCCATAATCCTATTTTTACACCCAAAGATACTTTGGTGTTAAAATTCTTTTCTGCAGGACCAGATTTTTATCAAAATGAAAGATATCCAACATATCATCTTATGCAGTTGGGAAAAGTAGAAGCATTTTCAATTTTTTCCTCTTAGGAAAATATTAAAGAATTTAAAAAGTTCAGTGAAGCCGACATCCATTACCGCAGAGCCCTTGGTATGAAAGTTGTCTTACAAAGCATGAAGGCTTGTTTCAAGAAAGGATTTCGCAATGCAGGAGGAAGGACAGTGTTCTCATCGGTACTAATTACTCCAGCACGATACACACCACAATCAGCCGACAAATACTTGCATAGTAAGATTAAAATGCTTGATAGTGGAATTATTCGATTTCATCCACAGGCCTAGGATCGATTATGTCACTTTAGACAACATGACAAAGGCACATATCCTTCATGCTCACCCTGCAAAGAAAAAGATGAATCCACTAGCAAAAGCATGATTGAAGATAGTGACTAAAAGAGCATCTTCTGTAATCAATGAACGAAGACTACATAAAGTTGATAATGCAGTATGATTCATTTAGCAAAAATAGACGTGGACATAAAGAAGATTCCACAAGGTAAGATGGTCCTAGAACCTTCGAGTGTCTGCAATAATGCAGAACAAATAATGTAAATTACTTTGTCGTCTTTCCGTTCGGACAGCTGTAACATATTTGTTGAAGTTTGAATTTGAAATCCGTAGCACTTTTTATGTTTATAAATAGCATTCTCTTCTCCTAGAGAAGGCATCCGAAAATTAATCCCTCTCTCTTGTAACATCTTATGTTCTTTCACTATGAAATAAAAAAGTACTTTCAATAATCTATCTTCTCTTATGTTTGCGATAAAATGGATACAACCACTGTTATCTTTCTTCTTTACGCCTAAAGGTAGAAAATGAATTTAGGTTATGCTGTACTTTACTGAAGAAATAGAGAGAAGTTACCTTAGTTTCGTCTAAAGTTGGTGCTGCAACGCACGGTAAAAGTCTCCTAAATACCCGGTAGATCTACGGTCAAAACGGAAGACAAGGTACGGAAGCATGTTGGACCCTTTTTATTTCGCAACTAAATGAGATCATAGATTATTGGTTTATCTCTCTCTGTTTATGTTATAATCATGATTGATATTTGCTGTTATTATCTTACAACTGATATAACTTTAGTAAGTATTCGGCATAATAATATCTTAAGAGCACTGGTGATTTTGAACCGACAAGAATCGGCAATTGAAAATGGTATTAGAGCCACAATAGAAATAGAAAATATTGAACTTATAGTTAGTGAAACAATTCACACCATAGATTTTGATATTAGAATATTAAATAATATAGACGAAACTCCAATTTCAGACGAAGATTTTATGGAATTTGAAAATAGATATGCCCAAGAATGGGATGAACCTCAACCTTTACCAATAAGAGTGTACGCTGATAATAATTGATGATGATGATTGGGGTTATAGATCGGATTAAAATAAAAGAAAATAATGAATACTAGACTTGAATGTGGATATTGTAAAGTGATAATAGAACATATAGAAAAGCATCGTGAACAAATAAATTTACTCCAAATCTCGATAGACACGTTAACTAGAGCCTTTGCTGGATTAGAATCTATTGGATTTGATACTACTCGTTTAAGGAAAACAAAACTATTTTATTCTGAAAAACCACATCAGATTGAATTTTTAACTACTCAGAAGCTTCAGTTTGAAGTTGAATTACAAAACCATTGTTGGCGATATCATGAACAATATGGATTGTGAAGTAAGTTCGTCTCAGAATATTTGTATTGAGTGCACTAGAATTTTAGCACAAATTTCTGTTATAGACACGAAAGTCCAAGACTTACAACAAAATAGAAATTTTTACGAATGGCACTTAGATAATATTTGGATATTTGGAGCTCACGCAATTACTAGGAAACAAGCACAATCATCTTTTGAAGATGCTATTCTTAATCTTGGTATAGCTAAACAAGAACAAATAGCAATACATAAGTCTCTAACAAAACATTATCGTGAAGTCCATTTAAATGGATAACTTAAAACAAAAGGAAATCCCAGAATTCCAAAAATTAGATATAAAGGATAATCCTTTACCCATAGATAAAGACTTGATTGAAATACAAAAAACAATAATTATTATGGTAAAAAGATTTTGGCAGAATTAAATAAAATGCAACTCTCAATAGAAAAACTAAAGCCAGTAGAAAAATAGAAAACTATTTCTGAACAAACTATAGCAAAACAGCTAAGTCAATTAAAGATTCCTAAAGGATATGGTGGAAATCATGTAAAATGGTAAATTTGGATTTAAAATCTGATCAAGATATAGATACTTTAATCACTCAAATTGGTGATTTAAATTTGATAGATAATTTTGTGAATATCAAACCAGATCAGATAGGACCAGAATGGAATCCTAACATTACGGATATAGCAAGTACAAGTCAAACTTCACCACCTACAAATACTCTTTCTGGATTTAATAGACCAACAAAAGGATACGCAGGAATTAGTTCTGCTATAAAACCAGATGACACATTTACCTCTTTAGGTTCTATGAAAAATGAACCTATTAATCCATTTAGAATTTATCTAAATCTTGATTGTATTAATAATACAGAAGAAGCAATAGATAAATGGGAAATGTCTTTACGAATTGCAGTTACTATAAACAAAATGGATTATTCTGCTGCAAGACATTTTTTAGAAAGGAGTTTAATTAATAGTACACTTCGATTTTGGCAAAATCTTGATGATACAACAAAAGCCACTATTTTTGACACAATGATAATGTATCAAATTTGATAACTCGAGCAACTGAAGCTTTAAGATTAGAATTTGTAGGAGAAGGAAGTTTCCTCAAAGACACTGCTACAATAAACAAATATATGGTTGCTTTACTTCGATTGCAATTATGTGATATCTGTGAAATAGATAAATATATTTGTGTGTTTCAAGATTATTATTATCATATTTATAATTGTGTTGCTCACATGCAACATTATTTACCTTTATTCTTTACTAAGATTCCTAACCCTTGGGGAAAGAAATTAATTGATACTTATAATCCTGGTACTGCTGACACACTAGGAAAAAGAATTACCCATCTAAAAGATAAACTTAGTGAATGGTGTGCAGATGTGATTTTGGTGAAAATGAAACGTGTATACATACATGTATGTATGTATATATACGTATGTGTGTGTACACACACGCACACATGTACATGTATGTATATGTATATGTATATGTATACATACGTATGTATATATATATATATATATATATATATATATGTATATGTATATATATGAATGAGAGGGTCTCAATTTAGAAATTAGAGACAAATTTGATTTTTATATGAGAGGGTCTCAATTTGTACTCTAACAAAATACTTTTGGTGTTTGAAAAATTTAACATCTAAAATCTGATACATTTATAAATGTAAGAGCAAGAGGAGATAACATGACATCGATTTTCTCCAAATCCATAATTATGTTAAACGATTTGGAAGAAGCCTTAACATAATTATGTACTGATTTATCTTAATCATACGATATTATTATACTATGCTTGATGATTAAATTTATTCATAGATTATAAATTCATAATTCAATTAAATTACATAATAAATATTTTTTTAGGAAAAAAAGAATCTTTGCATGACAAACTGAATTATTCGTTGTTTAATAAAATGAAAAAATTTTAAAAATTCAAATTTTAATTTTAAAAAATAAAAACAAATTTGATATGAAAGGAGGATATTAATAAAAATTTTATTTCAAATTAGTCTCTGATCCATTTCAAAATTTTGTGGCGGATACAAAACTTTTAAAAAAAATTTAGCGCCTCATCAAAATTTTCCCCAAATGCTGAAAAAGGTGCTTCTTCTAACTTATTTGCTCACCTTTGAAGTCAATACTAATATTCTTTGCTCACCAAAAAGAGGACAAGGGCATGCTCTATATGTACTTTTCTTGGGGGTTTAGTATTTATAGCAAAAACATTTTTGACCAAAGGAGGAGAATAGATGGCGGAAGCTGGGTAAGATAATGCCGGAGAGTTCTACTTGAGGTAATTTGTCGGCCACAAGTTCTTGGAGTTCGAATTCAAGCCCGACAGCAAGCTCCAATATGCCAACAACTCCAACTACAAGAATGACACCATGATCCGCAAGGAGGTCTTTGCCACTCCTGTTGTCCTAAAAAAGTGTCGTTGGATTGTCACCGACAGCGAGGTCTCTATCCCGTGTTTTTCATTTGTTCTTTAAGTTTAAACGCTAATATTTGCCCTCTGTTTCCCCCCATTTTTTGTTTTGTTCCATTTTCCGGGGCCATCTAGGTTTAGAATTATCGTTACTTTTGGATTTGGGTGTTTATCGGGGAGTCCCATCTGTTGTCGGATGTTTTGCCTAAACCAGAATTGTGGTTGTTTTGATTTCAGTAATTGATTGGTAACCCTGCATATTTTAGGGTTTCATGTGTATTGGTTTCTCTCATTCTCATGCCCTAATAATAGTGTAAATATTGTGATTATAAGGGCAAAAAGACTATTAGAAGGAAAAAAGAAGAATAGGCATAAATGAATTTCTCCAGCAAGTTTACTGCGGCCTAAGAAATATTTTTATTGAGCTACTACGAATGAAATTCGGCGCCAGTGTACTGGGTTTGTTATGGATTGAGGAAGTGAAAGGGGTCCTTATTTTCATTTGCAAAAGTGAAAAGGAGCAAGTTTGAATCTTGATTTGTAATTTGTTTGTGTTTTTTGATAATGGAGGAAGAATATAACAGCTGGCCAGAACCAGATCGTGTTGGAAGGTAAGAGCTAGAGATTGTGATGGGTAACGAGCACTTTTCTTTTACAACTTCAAAGATTGGCTCACTCATGGGTACAACTATGAGTAAAGATCCTGAAGGTCTTCGTATCTTTTATTATCTTGTTCAAGTAAGAAGATGCTATTTCAGCTGTAATATTCGCTATGTTAATAATGCTTGCAAAAGTCATTATCCAGTTGTGTCTGCTCAATTAATGTTCTTTCGAGGTATCTGGGTTGTTCTGCTTGGTTTTTTCTATCACTTCCTTGTGTATCTTTAAAAAATTCATTGATATTGGTTATTAGGTTGTGGTGTACTGTGTTGAGTGTAACGTTCGAAATGGTATGAGGTTAGAACTCTTGTAGGACGACATATCGTTGTGAACCATAGTGGTATAGCTTTTGTGGTAGTGGACCATTGACTCTCTTCGTATGTCTAAATTTATTTATTTTAGACAAAGTTATTGGACCATTAACAAAGTTATTAGAGGCTTCATATGATGTAAAATGCTAGCTATTTTGCAGAACAATGTGCCTTTTATTTGATTTGTAATTGGCAGTGATGTTCAATGAACGCTATGCATGATTATTGTAATCTTCTCTGTGACATTTATCATTCTCCACTTTTTAATTTCTCAATGAAGTATCTTATGGGAATGATTAGCAAGATTGGTTCCTTGCGTGGTGTCAGTCATCCAGCAAAAAGCAGGGGGAAGAGCACATAAAATTGTCCATACAATTCTTTTCAAATTCCCACTAAGTGTTATCTTAATAAAATATTTATCTTATTTTTCTTTTCACATGGTCTTGTGTTCTAATTACAACAAGTGAAGAGAAATGTATGTATCTTTGTTGTTATGACCTCTTGGTTGCTAAAAGGAAATGTAATTTGTGCAAAGGGATAAGAAAAATCTGTGAAAAAATGTTTTATTTTTCTCTGATTCTCTGGGGCAATAGAGAACAAAATTTTGAACTTTTTGGCTTGATGTTTCTGAATATTACTATTTAAACCTTTTTCTCCTACTACTTAACCAATAGTTGACAGTTGAGGATATTGTTTCATAACTATTATAAACAAAAATATCTAGTTTATTTTTTGTCTTGCTGTACATTCATATCATCTTTGTGTTTGGGCATTTAGCAGACAAAATATGATGTCAGAGCATGTGTTTCTGAGTATGCATGTCGGAGCATGAGCTGTAAACTTGTTTTGATTTTGAAGTTTTTGTTTTCTTAGAGCTAATTCAAAGAATTATAAACCATTAGGATTTCGAAGGGTAAAAGTGTAGACTACTTTGTGTATTTAAGCAATCATTCTGGGAAAGGGGTAGCATTGTCCATATTTAGATAATGAATAAGGTAAGTTTTTTTTTTTTTTTGTTTAAATATTAATGCTTGGATATGATTTTTATCTGTTTTCTTTTAAAGAAACAGCTAATTACATATTCTTTCAATGTATGATGAGGATATAAAACAAACAGCATCTCTTTTTTTGAATTTAATGCTACTGTAATGGGAAATCCATATCTTTGCTGCTTAGGGAGACTTGTTGCTCTCAAGATATTTTTATTTACGGGATTTCTCCTCCCTAGGCTGCCTACCTTGTTTATTAGGAAAACTGAAAAAAAGCTTGAGAATCTTATAGTTATGGTGGGTTGATTTTCATTCCACAACTGAAAAACAGGGGTGCAGGAAAAATAGAACAACTATCAATCCCCTTGTAAGGTGACACTTACCTAAAAGTGTTATGGTTGTGGTGGATTGATATTCATTTCACACTTGGAAAAATAAGGATGCAGGGAAATATGTAAAACAAAATCCCCCTGTAAATCGAATTCATAATTTATTATTTAGTAAAAATATTTCTAATCGATCAAATTATTACTTTATCACATACTCAAATCTAAACTTTTTATTAATTTTTGTACTCGATATCTTCCAAATTTGTACTAGGTGCTTCATTCTACTCGTATAGTTTTGGCTGGGACTGTGCTGCCATAATCAGGATACACATCTGTCACACATTTAATTGCTTATACATAAGTAAACAAATAAGAAATTTACAAACATTATGTTCTCTAGTTTGTGCTTATCATGTATGCATTTTGTGCCTTTTGGTTAAAAATGCCTTCTCAATCAGTATTATCCTTTTTCTTCTTTTACTTTTGTAATCTATATACATTCGAGACATGAGATTCTTCTGTATATGAAAATTTACAGCAAGAATCACTTTAGATTCAAATAATTAGTTTGTATCTCACATGTAGACAAGCAAAGAATGCTACTTTTGCTTAAATATAGGTTAACTGAATATATGCAAATCCTCAATGAAAATACTAGGACTATCTGCCAAAATATATAAAACCTTTATTAATGAAATTTGTACTTGTTCTACAATGGTGCTTGATTAAATCCTTATTAACTTGAGAGTTATGTGTGCTAGGGAAAAGACTTGATTAAACCCTACTTGATCATATCTTGTTATGTTACAGTTTCCCAATTTATTATGAATGATATATATAGAATAAATCATAAAATTTGTGCATTGTTTTTCTATTAGTTTATTACTTTTGAAGCTTTCCCTGGCTTTTGGTTGTTGGAGGGCAGTTGAAAATTCTTTCTTTGTTGCAATACTGACTCTTAGCTCTCGGATTCTTTTACAATTCCTTTGATCTTTTGGACATAAAAGTTCATAAATGCATTTGGATAATGTGCAGGATGGACGTATAAGTTATGAGGAATTTGCTGCAATGATGAAGGCTGGTGCTGATTGGAGAAAAGCATCCAGGTAGTATTCATTTATATTCCTTTACTTGTTTTGATACCTTTTGGGAACCCTACTCCCCACGAAAATTGTCTAGATACATGTGCCCTTATCATAGAAGAGTTCCTCCTTAAAAAGGGATTATTACATTTCTGTGATATATTTTGTTTCTAATGTTTTGTAATGCTACACATTATATATTTTTTTTACTATATTTTATTTGAAATGTTTTGTAATGTTTAATACTATTAATTTTTTTTTGTTTAGCATTTACATAGTGAATATAATATTAGAATTATTGAATATACTATTATTTTTTCTCTAAAATAGAATTGCATATTTTCGTCTCTAACTTTGTCTCTATATTCTATCAAAGTAGAGTCAGAGTGGAGACGAAATAATAGTGTCCAATATAGTGACAGATAAATTGGTTTCTAATTTTTGTTTCTAAATGGAGATAAAAGATTATTTTGATTAGTCTAAAAAATTTGTCTCCAAATCGAGTAATAAAATAGTAACAAAAATTTGTTTCTATGTTAGAGAGAAAATTTTTTATGTCCGTCTCTAATTAGAGATGGATAAAATTGATGGATAAAATTGGTCGATAATTTTTGTTTCTAAATAGAGACTATTATTTTGGATGGTTTAAAAAGTTTGTCTCAAAATCGAGTCAAAATAGTGATAAAAAATTCGTCTCTATGTTAGAGATAAAATGTTCATATTCGTCTCTAAAATTTGTGATGGATTAGAGACAAAAATCGTATCTCTAATGAAGTGTTGACTTCGGTATTTGAGTTAATAATTTAGAGACAGATATTAATAATTTAGAGATGAATTATTTCCGTCTCTATAATTTAGAGACCAAAATTTCAGTTCGTCTCTAAATAGAGACGTCCCTTTTAGAGACCTCGCCCCTTTTGTTTTTGTTTCGTCTCTAACGTCATTTTAGAGACGAATTCCAATGTTTAGAGAAGAAAATTTTCCATCTCTAAAAGGCAGTTTTCCCATAGTGATATAAACTTCCACTATCTTGGCCTCATTCCTGGGAGCTAGATTAAACTTAAGTAGATAAATAATTATACAATAGAGTGGAGGTAAAGAAGTTATATAAATAGTAGTAAAGGTAGTAGTTTGTTGACAGTACATGTTGAGTTGGACTCTAGCAACACTAAAGTCCCATTTAGGCTCAAAAACCACTTGTTATATATGTCACTCTGAACCGGAACTCTCATCATTCTCTATCCTTAAAATCTCAGCCATAGCTACCTTAGATAGGAGGATGGAAACCCTTTTAAGCATTGTGACCACAGTCTTAAGGATATTATGCCTCTTATCAGATATATTATCATAAAACTCCTTAACTAGGCTAAGGTAATGCACACCCCAAAGATTGAGAATAGGGCCCCATTTTTGTCTCATAAACATGGGTGAAATATGGTGATTATTGTTAAATATGGAGTCTGTAGTCTTTTCAATCAAAATCTTGTTGTTCACTCTCTTATCATACCACTCCTCACGTCTAGGGTCAACAAATTATCTCGAAGAGATATTTCACTCAATGTTGGATAGAAAAACTTGGGCGAAAGACTCACCTCTCTTTCTCTTAGTAGGAAGTTTGGTGGCAACATGTTTGGCTTGCATGGTCTCAGTTCAATAGCTCACAAGCACAACAACTTAGCTTGATGATTAGAAAACTTCCTTTCAACTTCAACAACTTCTCAAAGTACAAATCCAACCAAAAGCACCCTTTCAATATCAACACAAAACCTTATAAATTAATTCTCACAAACTCTTTCCATTGTCCCAATCCTTCACACATATAGCTTTCAACTTCAACAATTCTACAACACCTCAACTGCTCATTTGCAACTCAATTTCTAATTCACAACCAAAATAATTCAATAAAATTTGAAAATGCAGAGAGAAATAAAATACTCATCAACTAAGGAGCAAAATGTAAAACATAATCCACTACAAGCTTAAAACAGTATCATTAAAAAATAATCAAATATCTAAAACAACTAAATAAAAATAACAAAAGTAAAATGATGAATATTCAAAAATTCTAACAAAGATTAAGTTGCAAATTAACTTCATAAAATAGGATTTAAAGGACTCGTTTCTCCATACCATGAGCATACACAACCAATCATTCCTATTCACCTTAACTCCACAAATCAACCACACCTCAATATCTTCAATAAAATAAAGCTAATTAACTCAACCATTGAAGCAATCTATGTTTGAGTTGTGCTCTAGAGCTAATTATATGTACAATGTATTTTGCATATTTATTAATAGAAGGCATTTTTTGTCTTTCAGTTTAATTAACCATTTGACGTATATATGTATAAAATTGTTAGACAAAGTCTCAAGCACATAGTATAGTGTTAAGAAAATTATGATAGAGAATATATTGTGATATTCTTATTATACTATATAGTACTTGTATTTAAATTATCCATAGTCATAGTATTAACGAAATAGGACATCATTAATGCACAAAGACTAGCATGTGTTATACTTCTTGATTTGATCAAGTAGTGGTTCTCACATCCGTGAGTATTATGATACTCAAAGTTAACACGTGGATACTTATTAATCAAACAAGTTTATTAGATGACCTAGCCATGAGATACTTGCATGGATAACTATTTAGTGTCAGTGATAGAATCTCATTATAGTAAAAGTGCAAGTATCCTTTAATTTGAGATCTCCTAGGTACTTTATTTACTAAACGTTGTACTTTGATTCTAATCTTTGGAGTCTTATCTGGGGCAACCTATAAGATGGACATTAGGTATAGTAAAGTAAACGAAAGTAGTTGAGATGGTCAATAAAGAATTCATCACTCTTAATAGTAGGGACAAATATCTCAAGGCTGTTAGAATGTATGCCCCAAATAGCCTATGTATTTTTGTATTTTAGAAATTAGCAAAAGTTTCATTCATTAATGGTTGTTTGTTTACATAACGTGGCTAGGTTGTGCTTTCATAGTAGGGTGTAGATTATGGGCTACTAATACATAAGCGAAAAATTGTTCTTAATCAATTGATGGAGTTGGGCACTTTGTCAAGGTTTAGATTATTACACTATGGTTTCTAAAGAAGGAATTGTTTACTTTTAACCAGTAAGTAGTCCACTCACACCAATAGTGTAAGCGTATTTAGAATATATAGAATTGGACCATACAATAATAATCTTCATAATAGTACTAAAATAAATAAAGATTGGTTTATCGCAGTTACTGCATGGGCGAGCACCCTAAGACTTGAATATAAATTGGTGGTCTGGTGAAACTGGACTTGTACACTTTGATGTATGTTGGGTGAGGTCTTATTGCAAGGCCAATAATTTTGTACGTTGGGTGTATGACTCTAGTTAATTAAGACGACGGACTTACACAATAGAGTTTCTATACTTCATTACATGAAGAAATAACTTCTTTGTGACTGTCCGAGATAATCTAATAATCCAGGGCCTTAAGAAATATGACTAAGTATGTACATTTTTGGGTAGCTCCCTATGATAAGTAGATACATACTGGAAGTCATGGATTATTAGACTAGCTATCAAAGAATGGTAGATGTTATTGATAAAGGTGTTTGTGCATTTTTCTATATTAATGACGGGTATTACATAGAGGGATATTTTCATCATTACACTTGTAGGTCGAATATACTGCACTTGTAATATTATTCTCGGGGTCAATATTTTCATATGATGATAAATGGAATATTTAAAATTATTAAAATACTATTATTTGTTAGAAGGCGTATTTTGATCATTTTAGTACCCTAAGAATAATGTCTTTTGGTCTCAGAGTAGCTCAGATAACCTTAGTAAATTTATTTATTATATGGGCTTATTGGGGAATTTATTATTGGTAGAATTATTCTAAGAGTCCAATTAATTATTTATTTGGGCTAGAATAATTAATTGAGTGAATTTAATTAATTAATTTATTAATTAATTATCTTGAGTAATTTTATATTGGACCCCTATAGTTTAATTAACTAATAAAAAAACTAATTTATTTAATTAGTTTATTAATTAATTATCTTGGGTAATTTTATATTGGGTCTAAGTGAATTAATTAATTAATAAAAGAGATATTTAATTAGTTGTTGGGCTAATTAAGACAACTTTGGTCCACCAGGGTTTTGTTGTGACGGCTACCGGTTAGGAAACCTGGTATAGCCGCCACAAGGCTAAAAAAAAGGAAAAGGAAATAAGAGGAAAAAGGTAGTAGTCAGTTTGATTTCTAAAAAGGAAGAGGAAAGCTAATCTTTTTCTTGTAAATAGGGCTTCTCATGTGCCTGTGAAAGGTTGGCGAATTTCTTGCAAGAACTAGAAAACAACTTTTGTCATTTTCCTTAGAAAATAAAGGTTGTCATTTTCTTATCATTTTTTCTTTAACGTTTAGCTATTCTATTTTTTTTTTTCCCAATCTTCTTCACCTTTATTCTACTTTCACCGATAGAGGTCCATAGAGGTTAGAGAATACTCTGGAAGGTCAAAAGCTAGCAAGTGTGGTAAGTGTTTGATGCGAAGGAACCGACGGTTAACTGGTGTGCATGCGGAATAAATAGACGTTTCTGTTCAGGAAGCACCTTCAAATCCAAATCCAACTCCTGTTATACAAGTAAAACGCTCTCGAAGTAAGTGTTCCTAGACTTTGGCTAGAAATTTTTTTTTAATTTTTTGTCTTTCACTACCTATTTATTTTTTCTGCAGTCCTTCAATGGCCACCAGTAGGGAATCATTACTCGAGAGGTCCATAACCAAGGTGACTATAGGCTGGAAATAGTTCCAAATTGATGTACATGTTGAGTAATGGATTTTGTATCAAGTACAAATAAATTTGGATTAAAATTAGTTATATTATGTTGGGAGTTGTCACTAAATCCATATATAAACCGAATGAGATATAGAATGATGAAATGAGTTTATTACGCTAATACTTTCCTATTAAAAAGTTCATGTCAAGTCACTTAATTTTTTAAACTTTTGGATGGTCATAATGCATTGCTAGATGCTGTTCTTGATCTACTAAATATAAATTTATTAATTAGAGAATCAATAAATTAATCATTGTTATAATCAATAAGTTAATTTTAATTATTAAGAATTATTAATTCTATAGCGGTTATAATTAATTCATATTTTACTACCAATAGTTTGAAAAACCTAATAGGTAACACATAATAGAGGTGTTGGTGCTTAAGATATTATATGATAATCTTATGAGGTCAATTTATGTAAAGAAATAATAATTATGGGTTAATTATAAAGTGTTATAATTAGTTAGGTAAAATTATAATTATTTAAAATATTTACCATTAAATTATAAACTATTTATAATTCATGAGGCCTTATTAGAATTATGGAGACCCAAGGGCCTATAATTAAATGGCCAAATAATTATTTCCTAATAGGATTACGAAACGTGCTCTATACGTAAGGCTTTGGGCTTATTTTCCTAAAAAGTTTAGGGAAACTTTTAAAAGGTTTTCTCTGGCTATCAGTTTCGTGTGGTTGACCAAAAAACGATACAATCGTCTTCAGTAAAGAGAAAAACCTCTATAGCCTTTTTTTTTTCCCCCTCAAAATTAAAGCCTCTAATGCCGCCAAACTAAAACCTACTATCATCGATTCTTGGCTCCAGTAGAGAACGTTTCCTTGTGTGGATACTATTAGAAAAATTTCTACGCTTGAATTTTTGGTGGTTCGTGTTTGAACAAATTTTCGAAGGAGTTCTATGAGGAAGAAAAATTTTAAAAGCAAATTTTTTCATGTAACAGTTTTTTTCTTTCCTTTCTTGACTCGTTTTATTACATGCAAGTGATCTTGTTACATGGATTTCATTTTAATTTTCACTACGCATAAATCATTTTTGCATGATTGAATTTCAACAGTAGTATCAGGGTCACTTGGTATGTGTTTTATAAGTTTTGTTTGTGTTATGAAATTGTTTCATAAATATTTTGAATTTTAAAATTGTTTCAAAATTATATTTGGGTCCGTGAAATTGTTTTACGAATTTTGAAAGATGAACAATGAAAGTTCTTGTGAAATCCTTTAGAGCTCGACTTCGTTATTTGTTCATAGAATTTGATTTTGTTATTGATCAAACATTTAAATTAATATACATTAATTTGATTCTGTGATTTTTGGACAAAGAAAAATTGTTTTCTATAGGAAAACGAAACTCTAGTAATTATTGAAGGATTTTGGGTTTTAAGTCTTTACTGTAAATGACGAAAAAGGAAATTTTTTAAAAAAAAATTATTTCTAAAAGCTTAAAGGTTCAGTGTCTAGAAAAGAAAATTGTTTCCTACAAAAAAAAAGGGGGAGAATAGCTGGTTTCGGTTTTGTATCAAGACATTGTTCCCAGAAAAAAAAAAAAAAAAAGCCCCTAGGCAGCCTAGGGAACTCCCTAGGCCGCCGAAGAAGCTCTCTAGGATAAGTTTCCTAATTGATTCATAACATATGCCTAAGAACTTAGTACTTTCTTAATTTGTCTTGAAGTTTTCTATTTCTTGTTTGTTTTCTATTTGTTTCTTTATTTATTAATTTGTTTAGAAGTAGGATTTAGTAGTTTCCTAATTTGATTTTCCTCCAATTTATTTGTACATACTTGTATATAAGACATCATTAGAATTAATTAGGCTAATAGTTAATAAGAAAATTTTATAAGAAAGAAGAGTTGAATTTTCTTATAGAGTATACTTCTCTTGTTCCTTGCTACTATACTATACTCTATATTAGGAGTAAGGTTTAAAATTTGTTAATGCATTATTATTGCATTTTAATGACTCATATTTTATATGCCATAAACTCTCACAATACTCTCTGATTCCATTTGTTGAAAATTAAAGATGTCAGTTCTAAGCTTTGCAGTCCTTTCTGGTGAAAAATATTTTGCTATGAATTTTTCATCAAGACCGTTTCAAGTTGTAATAGATCTCACTGGCAATGATTTCAACCAAGATTGACTCTATCACTTTGAGAGAATAGGAAGAGTCTCAATTCAATGTTATTTTTAGATATTCTGTTCATTTTGAATATATCACAAATTTCAAGGGAACATATAATATGAGCATTGGGATCTTCCTCTATAAGCCATCAAATTGCACTATCTATGGGATCATCTTAATTTTATTAGGATTAATTTCAAAATTATTTTTGTCCATCCTTATCGTAGTAATACATGAATCAATCCCAAATATAATTAGTCTAGCATAATTCGCTATAGCTCTTTGACCTTTATCGTTGCTACTAGGATTATTTTTTCTGGCTTGATTGATCTCCATGTTTTTCAAGATTGATTTAGCCTTGCAATTTGATCACCAATTTGTCTTAACTCATCAGTTCTTTGATTATTTGCTAGCCTAAATTTGCATAAAGTCCTTTTGATCTACGATCAAACTCCACAATTTCACTTTTGCTTTGATGACTTATAGACTAAAAAGATTGAACTAAAAATAATTACAACAATTACTAATCATTCAAAATAATCATAAAACATGAACGAATAGAACAAGTTTTAGATACAATAGTATGAATACAACAATAAAATTATTCACAATGCACCTAATTACAATAAGTTGTAATATTTACATGTGTGTATGTCTTAAAAAGTAGAACTTAAACTTTTGAAATATTACTCTTTAGCAATAGCGCAAAGAACTTGATGTGTGTTTTTTAGGGGTAATAAATATTATGCTCATACCACAATTAATCAAGTTAACAATTAAAATGTCAATTCTTACAACTATACACCAAAATACACTAGAGCATGTACATTCATCGTATGGTTTAGTATAAGGTATCAACAAATATCATTCTCAAGAAGTAAGTACTATTACTCACATTTATCCTACTGTTAAACCTAATCAATTAGAGAGATAGAATGGTCATAACTAATAAACTATAGAACCAATACAACCTCACAAGAGCTACTAATTGATGCTTCATATGGGGGTTCCACATCAACTAAGACACTGGAGGAATTATAGAGCTGATTGAAAACATTGCAATGAATTATTTCTCCTGGGGAAACCAAAGGTCAAAAGCTCATACTTAAAGAATGCATAGTATAGATGCCATGGTGTTCATGGAAGCTAAACTTGAAGCACCCACAAAGAAGATTAAAAAGAAAAATGTCACTCTTTCCACAGCTCAAGTGATACAATGTGACTTTTGTGGAGGACACCCCAACCATAAGTACCAAGGCATAGGTGTTATGAATGATCAAACACTCGATCATATAGACCATTTGAGATATGCAAGGTAAGAGAACAATCTATATGCCAATACTTCCAATTTGATTGGAGAAATCGCCCAAACCTTTCATAGAATAATCAAGGACAAAACCAATCATTGCCTCTCCAAGGATTTTAAGCAAGACAAATTGCAAGGCCTCCACCTCCATTGTCATACCAAGTACTACCTCCACAACAACAATCTTCTAAGCTATCTCTTGAAGAGTTAGTTGCCAAGCTATTGTCTTCCATAGACTCACAATTTCAAGGGGTGGAAACATCAATGCACAACCAAGAAACATCTATCCACAGCCTAGAGAACCAAATTGGACAACTAGTAAAGCTAATTTAGATAGACCATATGGTAAACTTCCTGGGAACACGGAGAGCAATCCATGCAAGGAGCTTAGAAAGAATTAAACTTCTCTTTTTTACCCTTGCATTATCTATGAAAAAATTTTATTTTTGTTTTGCTTCTATTTTTGTCTATTTGCTTTGTTTATTTGGCTTTGATGATTTTGGTGTATTTTTTAATTCTAGATAACTTATTTTATTATGCTTTATTTACTTTTATTAGGATGTTTTGAATTTTTGGTATTTACTTAAATAATATTTGCATAAAAAAAAGAGTTAGAAAAGTTTGAATAGGGATTAAACAACCCTGCTTATCTCATGATAAATGGTGCCCCTTAAATGCAAGGATTTTAAAACAGCAAAATACTGTGAATTAGTGACACTGTTTCATCTACATTGAATGACACCACTTATACTGCAGCCACATAAGAAACGAATGTAAGTTATCTGGGGCATGTAATTAGATTACATAGATGAAATAAAAACCGAGAAAACCTCCCAAAGGATCACTTATATGTGAATAACAGATCATAGAAAAGGAGGAAAAAATACCTTTGTTGTTGTCTTTTTGGTATAAAATTTTTTCTCTTGTTGAAGGCGCAATCTAACAACAAACGAACAAGTATTTTTTTTTTTTTTTTTTTTTTTGTCATTCGGTCACAACCACTGCAAACCAAATTTAGGCTTACCTCCAACAGAAATCCACACAAGGATTTAAAATCCTGGAGCACCTAATTCTGGTGCTAGCAAGAATTAATAGGCAACTAGGGTTTTTTGGGAAGAAGAAGAAAAGCCAGAGAGTTTTGTTTCTGTGTTTTTTCCTAGTTATATATTCACTAAAAACATAGCATGTGTGTGTGTGTGTGTGTGTATATATATATATATATATATATATATATATATATATATATTCAAAAACACATCTTTGTACGCTTTGAAAAATCCTAAATGAAATAGGAATTCATAATTATGATTAGAACCACAAGTTCTCATAATGTGGTTCTCATAATCATAATTTGGCCCATAAATTATAACCATTTATAATTTGGCTATATAAACTTCTTCTTCTTGTAATTAACCCTATTATGTTATCAAATAACATTTTGAGTCCTTAATCCTCTGCTGTGTGTAATCTATCAGGTTTCCTAGTCTATTGGTAGCGAAATATAAATTAATCCAAATATATTTAGGATTAGTAATCCATGATAATTAGAATTAACCTATTAATTCTAATTAGGATTACTTTATTAATTCTCTAATTAATAAATCTATATTAAGTAAATCATGAATGGCACTTAGTAGTATATCATGACCACCCAAAAGTCCAGAAAGTTAATTGGTTTGACATGAACCTTTCAATAGCAAACAACAGTATAATAAACTCCTTTCACCATGCAATATTTCATTCGGTTTAGAGTATAAAATTAGTGTCAATTCCTTCCAGAATATTTATTACTTCTAGCCAAAATATTTTAGTACTTGTTTCCAGAATCCACCACTCAACATGTATATAAATTGAAACTATTTTCAATACACAGTCGTCTTGACCAAGGACTTCTTGAGTAGTGATTCCTACAAGTGGCCATGAGATATTCACCCATACTATTAGAAGTGGTAAATCATTTATTTATCCTTTCAACTACTTTCGTTTACTTCACGTTGTACACAATATCTATCCCATAGGTGGTCTTGTTAGGACTCCAGAGATTAGAATCAAAGCACAACGCTTAGCAAACAAAGTATCTTGGAGATATCAAGTCTAAGGATACTTGCACATTTGCTATAATAAGATTCTATTACTGGCACTAGATAGTTATCCATGTGATTATCTTATAGCTAGGTCATCCAATATACTTGTTCTAGTAACAAGCATCCACTTGTTAACTTTGAGTATCACAATACTCATGGATGTGAGAACCATCGCCTGATCAAATCAAGAAATATAACACGTGCTAGTCTTAACGCATTTGTAATGTCCCATCTCATTAATACTATGACTAGGGATGATTTAAATATGAACATTATATAGTGTAGTAGGAACCTCACATCATGATCTTTATCATTATTTTCTTAACACAGTATTGCACTTGAGATTTTATCTAACAGTTATATATTCACATGAAAGAATAAAACAAATTGAAAGATAAAGAAAGTTTTGTATCATTAAATAAATGTACAATATACAAAATACATGTGATTACCTCTAGGACATAACACTAACAAACTCCCACTTGCATTAGAGCAAATCATTCATATATCTAATACCGAATGACTCAACATGTCTATTATGTTTCTTTTGGGATAGTGCTTTAGTAAGTGGATTAGTTATATTCTCATCAATAGGAACTCTCTCTATCTCTCTATCTTGTTTATTTATGATTTTCCTAATCAAATGAAAATGTCTGAGTACATAATTGGATTGCTAGTGAGACCGTAGCTCCTTTGCTTGTGTAATAGCTTATTGTTGTCACAATATAGAGATTTCAGCAATACTAGGAACCACTCCAAGCTCCGTCACGAACTTCTTGATCCAAACTGCTTCCTTAGTTGCTTCAGAAGTGGATATGTACTTAGCTTCAGTCATTGAGTTGTTAATAGTATCTTGTTTGGAACTTTTTTACCTTATTACCCCTCTACACAATATAAATATGTAATCAGACTGTGATTTGAAATCATCTTTATCAAATTGGAAACTGGTATCAGTATACTCGTTTATTTTCAAATCATCTCCCCCATAAACCAAGAATATATCCTTAGTCCTTCGCAAGTACTTAGGGATATTTTTCACAGCTGCCCAATAACCTTCATCAAGGTCAGATTGGTATCTACTCGTCAAATTAAGAGCACATGATATATCAGGTCTAGTATATATCATAGAATACATGATGGATCCAATTACCGAGGCATATGAAATCCTACTCATGCAATCCCTTTCAACTTGTGTATTTGGAGACATCAACTTTGAAAGGCTTACCTCATGGGACATGGATAATAATCCCTTTTTGGATTAATCCATACTAAACTTCTTTAGCACTTTGTGTATAAATGTAGATTGTGAAAGACCAAGTAACCTTTTTAATATATTTCTATAGATCCTAATTCCAAGAATATAAGCTGCCTTTCCAAGGTATTTTATGGAGAATTTCTTAGACAACCAAATTTTACTGATTGAAAGGCAGGTATATTATTTCCTATTAGCAATATGTCATCTACATAAAGCAATAAGAAAATGACTGCACTCCCACTAATTTTCTTGTATACATAAGGTTCATCCATGTTTTGAATAAAACCAAACTCTTTGATTGTTTTATCAAAATGGATGTTCCAACACCTAAAAACTTCCTTAAGTCCATAAATGGACCTTTGCAGCTTGCACACTTTTGTACTATCGTTGGATGTGAAACCCTTAGGTTGTGTCATATTGATAGGGTTTAAATTCACCTATATTTTTCTAGTTATTTGAGAATATTTTGTGATATATTTGATGCAATAACTAGTCATATTCTTTCATATTTGAGATTTCTCATTTGAAAATGTATTTTGGAGTTTTTGTATAGAATTGGCAAGAAAAGACGAAAAAACCGTTGCTGTTACAGTGCACGGCCGACGGAGCATGGCCGGCACCTGCCCTAGTTTGGAAAATAAGGGAAAAGGCTAAAAAATAGAGCATGTCGGGCATGACCAGATCACAATCGGTGCCGGCCCAATGCGGTTTTAAGGTGCCGAGTTTCCTTTTCAGATCAGAATTTGGCAATTCAATTGGATTCTTTTGGGAACTCTTTCAACCATGAAAAAGGACTCTTGTAAGAACTTTTTGGCAATTAGAACTCCTATAAATACAAAAGAATAACATTATACAAATTAGTTTTCATAATTTTCAATTCTTCAATGTAATATCTTTAGAAAACTCCTAGAGAAACACCAAGATTTTGGAGGATCAAGGAGAACTCTTGGAGAAGAAGAGGAGGTTGCTCAAGAAGGTTTCAAGAAAGAAGGAGGCTTACTTATCTATGGGTGGTTTCTTTTTCTCTTCATTGTGATTTATGGACAATTTGATATTAATGTTTTAATTGTCTTTAGAGGATATTCTTTTGGATTCATAATTTTATATTGATTTTAGTTCTTTGATCAATTGATTATTATTCTTAGTATTTGATTACTTATTTTAATTAAGGAATTAGTTGATTGTTTCTTCTAGTTAACTTTCTTGAAAAAGAGGTTGATAGTGGTTTCAAGTTAATTAATTTCATATTTGTTATCTCTTAACTTGCTTGAAAAGGGGGGTAAACTGTCAAGAACATAAGTAATCAAAGATTAGTTGATGATTGCTAGAATATAGATTCATTGAATAATTTCATGCTTTAAATTATATACAATATAAGGATTTATGTGAAGATTGATTTTAATGCATCTTTTGGGTAAATTGGTTGAGATAGAATATATTCACTAATTTATCTAGAAGATAGTAATTCCATAGATTGCAAACAAAGTGGGTCTATTTGAATTCCTTCCTAATGCCAAGATAATAATTAATTGTGATAAGTGCTAATCAATCATTGTTATCTCTTTGAGGATTTCTATCTATGTACATGTCTTTTCTTTTTGTTCTCACTCCTTGATTATTCTTGTGACTTTTCTTGTGTGACTTGACCTTTTCTCTAGTATATTAGGTTAGTGTTTTATTTATCTCTTCTTATTTTATTAACTAAACAATAGAGATTTGGGTAAACTAAATTGGGAGCCTAAGTTCTCGTGGATTCGAAACTTGCTATTCCCTATATTATATGATGGGTATACTTACCCATATGTGTGGTTTTAGTGATTAGTATTTTAATTAAAGCTTGATTGATTGTGGACTTTGTTTGTAATATTTTCTATACTAAAAAACAAGCATCAAGGTTTTGGTGCCGTTGTCGAGGATGGGCACTATCAGAAACGCTTGAATCTTGTTGATTTAGCCTTTGTTGTATTTGTAAATATCACTAACTTTTGATTTTTAGGTACTTTGTGACCATTTAAATTTTTTTATTAGTATATGATTTTGTTTTTTTATTTGTTTAACTTGGTGCTATTCTTTATTTTTCTTTTTTATTTGATTTTTATTTTTTCTTTGGGTGTGAGATTCAAAATATTATCATGGATAATTATTCATGGATACAATGTTAAAGGAGCTATAATGATGATAGATTAGCACAATTGCAAGCTCAGATTAACATTTTTTATGAGACGTCACTTGAAGCCTCAATGAATTCTTTTGTTGCAAACACCAATTTTTCCCCTAAGTATTAAGATGAATCTTCCCAATGAATGCGCCATCAAAGAACACAACTAGCCAAGTTGGTTGGAGATGCCATAAAGGCCCATACACTTGAACAGGAGGACCCCCAAGGAAAGGAGAGAGGATATGAGGAAAAATTGCACAATGTGATGGGGAAAATTTTGGATTCTATTCTATGCTCTTATTTTTTTAATTTTTCTTTGTCACATGAATTTATAGGTGCCTCTCCACTCACGAAGCCTAATGATACTATTGATCATGTGTTGAATTTATCATGCCTCAAGGAGTTGGCTCTTTCAATGCCACATCATAAGAAGTCCTTGAAGGATGGTGGTAATTTCCACCCTTCATTCCATTCAAAGGAAGGTAACTTAGTTTTTGTAGACCATAAATTGAAAAGAAAGAATTTTTTGATTCTATCTTTAAAATCTACGTTACTAAGTCTAAAGGAGAATTTTAATTGTGACAAATCTTTTTGAAGGGATAAGTGGTGATTCTAATGTTTATATACTTTTTAGACATAATTTATATCTTTATGTTGGGAACTTAATTTGTATGTCTAAAAAAGTGCTATGGAAGGGGGGTTATGCATTTACATACATTGCAACTAATATTTTCTATGAACCCCCCATTTTTCGAAACCCTCTCTTATTTCTACTTTCATCATGCTTACCTTTTTCAATAAGCATTAATTTCTTTTACAAAGGTTTGATGAGGAAGCATGATGAGTGGAAAGAGTTTGTATCTTTGTTTTGTGTTTAGATTTGTTAGGTTTCTTTTTCCTCTAGTAATAAGAAGACCATGTCCCAGTTTAAGTATGGGGGAGCGAGTCATTGTGTTTATTCTTAGGAGTTTTATTAGTCTTTCTTGTGTTTTATTTTGGCTATTCTTTTCTTTGTTCTTGTATGAGTGTTTAATTTTGCAAGTTTGAATAAAGATTTCTTGAACAAGCTCTTTTATTCTTCTTCATGTTTTAATATTTATTAGAGCATTATTGCACTTGGGGAGTATTGCTTACCCTTCTACCTCCTTTATCTTTTTTTGGTCCATTTGGAGACGCTTTCTTATGTCAATTTTTTTGCTAATGAGGACATTCTCCAATTTAAGTGTGGGAGAGTGGTTTGGTGATATTCTTTGTCCAAGTTTTGATCAATTATCTTAGTGTTTTCCTAGTATTAGCTACTTTGAAAATTTTTTGAATTTCCAAAAATAATTTTTTTTTTTTGCAAATTCCTTGAAAATTTTGAAAAAAATTGAAAATTTAAAAATTTGGAAATTGTGGATTTAAATTGAGCTTATTTGTCTATAAAGAAGTTTTGATTTTCTTTTTAACTTTGGATATAGATTTATCATTCATTATGGTTGAATTTTTATTTAAAAAGTAAACTTGTGTATTGAGTTGAATTTTGCTAAGTCTTGAGAATTTAACTTAACATTGGTTATATTTGGTATTTGAGGTTGTTTTATTCTTTGAGCTTGAATATGGATGATGTGATGAAGTATGGGATGAGTTGTTGGCTAGTTCTTGTATTATGGATTTAAAATTTACTTGACTTTGAGTTGTGAATAAGGAATGTGAGGAAATAGAAAAACAATGAATGAAAAAAAAAAAATCATTGTTGTGTGAGATAAAAAAAAAAAAAATTGAGTGAAGAGAAAAAATGTGAATTGAAAAAAACATGGAGTTCAAAAATATTTGTTTTCATCTTTTGAGAAAAATAGAAAAAAAAAGATTTTTTGTTGAAAATGGGGGTTAATATGGAGTGAAGTAGCAAATAGTGTTCAGTGCACTTTCCTGAGGCTATCTTGAAGGTAAGAAAGTAAGGAAAGAAAGAAGAAAGAAAAAGAAAAAAATGATGAAAAAATGATGATGACTATAAAGGGGCTAATAAGTGCATGAAGAGAAATCCATTCACTTGAGATTATCAGTTCCCTAAGTTATAGAAAAAAAAAAAAGAGTGGAGTGTTTTCCTTATTTCATTAACTTGAGTTGTGTAAATTTGAGTTTATAATATTAGAATTGCTTAAATGGAGTGATTTGTATAACTTATGTTGTCTATGTTTTGCTTAAGGGATGGAATAATTTTCTTGGACTGGACATGACTTTGTTAACTTAACTTTGATGACCTTAGGATTATTTAATTTAATAAATGAGTTTGAAAGGTTTTCAAATGTTTGAGTGAATGACGAGTTTATGTTTGAGGTTAGAAGAAGATTATTGCTTTATTATGAATGAATTTGCTAAGGAAACATCTGATGAATTGATTTGACTAGTTCATAAGCTATTACTTAAGTGTTTTAATTCTTGTTTGCTTGAGGACAAGTAAAGCTTAATTGTGGGGGATTGTGATAGGAGCTAAATGTACTTATATTTTAAGGGTCATTTGTATTGCTTGTATGTTCAAATAACTCTTGACTCCCACTAAATTGCTATCTTTTGTTGTGAAGTGATTAAATGGGAGAAATATTGAAAATATGGTGAAAAATGCCCAAAATCAGGCCAGGCAATGTTGAACCAGTGTCAGCCCACATAGCTAAGCTGGCCGAGAGTCACTTCTGGAAGAACATAGTAGAATAGAGGAATTTCAGAAGCCTTTTAGGAAGGATTGGCGTCGACTATTCTTGTCACGCTCCATGGCCGCGGACCCAGGAGCGTGACTATGGGCCTGGTAGGACTCATAATCAACTACTTGGCCATCATCCTCACTGGGCCAAAATGGATATCCCAAGTTGACAATGGATACTTAGGCCCATCCTTATATACCATTTACACTTCTTATTCCAATCCCATGTAGGATTGGGGTATCACATTTACCCCTCCTTTAGGCCCAAGTATTCTCGCTAGACCTATACTTTAGGGGCCAAATCCAAGACCAACCAGGCAGCATAGGATTCAAGAGGTGGCTCCCACCGCGCATGGTGTAGCACATAGTTCCCATATTGGAATTGGTTACCTGCTCTGATATCAAAAGTCATGCCCAGATGAGAATCTGCTTCATCATGAAGTTCAAGATAAAGGAGGGGGGGGGGGTGTGACCATGCAAAGACAAAGGCCGGCGATGAAGATGGATGAAACTAGACAAAAAAGGAGGCCTCCAGAGGACAGCCGGCACCGGCTCCAAGCAGCTAAACCGGCGCTGGCTCCATTTTGTCCACATTGGCTATGTTCGGGCAATTCAATCGCTGAAGACAAAACACAGCCGGCGCCGGCTGTGATGTCCAAACCAGCGCCAGCTACACTATAGGCACCCACCGACAGCCTCGCTTTTTAATGCTTTTCTCTGACTTTCTTCATTTTTAATTGCTTGTAAAGACTTATTATGACCCAAAAACTATAATAGAACATCAGGGTTTACTTAGCTAGGGTTATGATAGTATGAATAGAACCTTAGTCATTTGAAAACATAACACACAACATTTTGAAATCAGATTGAGAGAGAATATTGAGAGGGCAAGCCTCCTTGTTCATCTTGTTAAGACTAAGTTTAAGGGTTAGTCCTCCTTTTGTAAGAGTCTCTAAATCTTTTGGATAATCCAATATTGTCTTATTTGAATGGGTCTTAGTTACTTTGTTCTTCTAAGGTTTGTTTGAAATTCAATATTTGGGTGCCTATTTTCTCTATTCTATTTGTTCTTACTTGCCTTTGTTGCTTCAAGGATATTAGGGTGAGAATATAGTAGAACTTTCTATTCATCTTGAGGGTCTTTGAGGCTTTGTTCTTCAAGGGTTTGAAAGAGTGTAGGTAGTTAGGTTACTTTTATCCTTTATCATAAGAATAAATCTCTGTTTTGGGTTCCCATTTGCTTGACTGAACACACAGCCACCAAAAACACCCACAACACCAAGAAAAGCCACACAAAAGTCATATCATGCCCCGTGCCCGCAGACTCGGAACGTGACTATGGGCCTGACAACACCCATAGTTAACTATTTAGTCGTCATCCTTATTGGGTTAAAATGGATATCCCAAGTTGATAATGAGTACTCAGGCCCATCTATATATACCATTCGCACTTCTTATCCCAATCCTATATGGGATTAGGGTATCACAATTATGCCTAAACTAGTGCTACTTGTTACTGTTCATAAGGCAACGAGTTTCCTTTTCCAAGTAAATTTTGGCAATTTAATTGGATTCTTTTGGGAACTCTTTCTACCATGGAAAAAGACTCTTGTGGGCACTTTTTGGCAACCTAAACTCCAATAAATACAAGAGAATGGCATTGTACCAAGGGAGTTCTAGTTCTTGAGTTTTCATTGTAATATTTTATAGAACTCCCAGAGAAACACCAAGATTTAGGAAGATCAAGGAGATCTTGGAGAAGAAGAGAAGCTTTGTCAATAAGATTGAAAATGAGAAGAGAATTATACTTGTCTATGAGTTTTTCTTTTTTCTTTCTTTGTAATTCTATTTTGTTTAAATCGGATTCATATGTTTTAATTGTAGTTGAGGATATTTTTACTTTATAATTTTGTGTTGAATTAATTCTAGATTTGTTGAATTCCAATTCTAAGTATTAGATAAGGCCTAAATTAGTTATATATTTCCTAGTTATTTGAGGCCATTTTGTGATACATTTTGTGCAATAACTGGTCATATTCCTTCATTTTGAGCTTTTACCCTTGGAAAGGTATTTTGTGCATTATTTAAGATTTTAAGAGTAAAATAAGGCAAAATCATCGCTAAACAGACTAGAGGCGGCGCCAGCCACGTGCTGCTGGCATGCATTTCGAGATGATAAAAAATCAACGAAACAAGAGCTGAACAGAACACAATCGGTGCCGATTGGGAGCCCAAAGGTGGTGCTGGCTGCAATCTGGAAGACTTGGTACGAAAATCAAGAAAAATCGACGAACGGACAGAACAGACAGAACACAATTGGCGCCAGCCCTAGGCAGGACAGGCGGCGCCAGTTGTGCATTGGTACAGAGGCGGTGCCTCGATTTTCTTGCATATTTTTGGTAATTTCCAGAGTTTTAGTATTTTTTTTACTTCTATTCGGCCAAAAACCCTAGAGGGATGAATTTAGGTACTTTTAAAGCCTATAAATAGAGGATCAACACAAGTCAAATGCATGGATTCACGAAGCAAAACAGAAAATCACTCAAAATCAAGGAGGAATTCATCAAATCAAAGAGGATTGTACAAGAGAGTCTACGAAGGAAGAAAAATGAGGCTTGTCTATGAGTGCTTTCTTTTAACTTTGTTTTCTTTTCTTGAGTAATGATGTATTAATTGTTTTATTGTAATTTGACATTATTTTAGGTATTCATGATTTTTAGAGTTACTTTGATCTTTTAATTAATTGATTGTTATTCTTCGTATTTAATTACTTATGCTGATTACGAGATTAATTTATTATTTATTCTATTAACTTGCTTGGAAAAGGGGTTGATGGTGGTCTAAATTCATTAATTTCATATTTGTTGTCTATTAACTTACTTGGAAAATGGCTTAATTGCTAAGAATTGAGTAATTAAAGGTTAATTGATGTCTGCCAAGATATGGATTCATTGGTTAATTTTATGTTTTAAATTTGTCAGGATATGGGGATTTAATCAAGGATTGTGTTTAATGCATCTTTTGGGTGAATTAGTTGAGACAGGATATGTGATGCTAATTTGTCTAGAAGATAGTGATTTCATGGATTGGAAAAGAAGTGAATCTATCTTAATCATTCATGATGCCAAGAGAATGATTAATTATGATAATGATTGGGGACTTTAAGGTCAGGTTTGTCAAAATAATAGTTGAGTTACATAATTCTCCATCCTTGACATGTATATATTCTTTTATTTTATTTTATTTTCCTTTTTATTCTTTTTTACTTTATTAAGTCAGTTAAACAATGAAAGAAAAGGGATTAATGCATACTTATTTCTTGAGGATCGACACTCGTTTTAAACCCTATGCTATGCTTAATGATGAGTATGCTTGCTCATATGTGTAATTTGGGGTTAACGTTTTAATTTAAACTTGATTGGGAATGTGCTTATTTTTATATGATTTTTATACCCTAAACACATAAAGTTTTTAACGCCATTGCCGGGGAACAATATCACGTCAGCTTGGATTTTGTTGATTTAACCATGTTAATATGTAAATATGTAAATTTGTACAACTGTTCTTTTTACAAAAAGGTGCCATCTTTTGTATCTTGTATCGTTGTAATCTAATTTACTAAATTTAACTGATGTTTAATTGACTAATTTGTCCTTCTAACTTTGTTTGAATTGTGAATTCCGTTACCTAACTTTCTTATCTTTTCTAGGTGTTAGCTTTGGTACATGACCCGATGATCTGAAGGCGATATAGTAGATTTTGATCCTGAAATTGAAAGGACATTGTCAAAAATCCGTCGGACAATCAAAAGGAACATACTTGCAGACATGGACGGTGCTCAAAACAACAATGCTGGAAACAATAAGAGGGTCATGGATGACTTTGTGAAACTTGCAATCTCGGGCATGGGCTCAAGTATCACTAGACCTAGGGTGGATGCGAATAATTTTGAAATAATGCCCAATATCATCTAGATGGTCCAATTTGATGGGCTACCTGAAGAAGATCCCAATGCCCACCTAGCTAGTTTCCTTGAAATTTGTGATACCTTTAAGATGAATGGTGTTTTTGAAGATGCCATAAAACTAAGACTTTTTCCTTTTTCTTTGAGATATAAAACCAAATCCTAGTTAAAGTCTTTACCTATAGGTTCCATCACCACTTGGAATGCCCTAGCTGAAAAATTCCTTGCCCAATATTTTCCTCAAGCTAGGACATCCAAACTCATAAATGAAATTTTTACCTTCTAACAATTAGATTCCGAACCTTTGTATGAAAGTTTGGAGAGGTTTAATGAGATGTTGAGAAAGTGCCCACACTACAGATTTGAGCTAGGAATGCAGATACTCATCTTTCTTAATGGCCTTACGTTTGCAACACAACAAGTGGTGGACTCTTCTGCAAGGGGTTCCATCAATCATAAGACCCCGGAACAGGTATTCGATCTCATTGAAAATTTGGCTTCTAATAACTACTCTTGGGGAAGTGCAAGGTCTAGAGCTTGTGTGTAAGGAGTGCACAAAGTGGATGTTGTGGCAGCTTTGGAAGCTAAAGTGGAAGCTTTAACTCAAAAGATGGAACAAATGGTGATGCCTCAACGCCAAGTGCTAAATATAAGTTGTGATTTCTATGGAGAGGGGTACCCAAATCATGAGTGCCAAAATATAGGTTCACTCCAAGAAACCAAGAAACAAGCAGCCTTTGCAGGTAATGGTCGTCTAGGTAATAATCCCTATAGCTCTACTTACAATCCTGGTTAGAGAAATCACCTTAACTTCTCTTGAAGCAATGCAAACCAACCTAGGCAGGGCTCTTTCAACTTTGAGGGAAATCAAAGGAACCAACCTCCTTTGAACAACAATTTAGCACCTTCCAAGCCACCATTGGAGGAATTAATTGGCTAATTGGTAAGTACAATGTAGACTAAGTTCCAAGGGGTTGATGCTACAACAAGGAACTTAGAGGCCTCCATGCGCAACTTGGAGAGCCAAATAGGCCAACTAGATAAATTACTTGGGAATCGTCAAGCATGGACATTACCAGGAAATACTGAAGAAAATCTACGTGATCAAGGCCGTGGAGAGCATTGAAGTCTTTCTTGCTTTAAATTTTTGCGATTTGGAACAATTTTTTATTTTCTTTGGTTGTTTCATTTTTATTTATTTCTTCATGAATTGAATTGCATTATCCATCACTTCTATGTGTTCATCAATTTGATTCTGTTTAAAAAAAAAAAAAAAATCTCGAACCCCAGATAGACTAGAACTAACGCGAACTCCTGTCGCGGGAGGCATTCAAAATAAGCCACTTTTTCTTTCAAACTCTCCAACTCCCTCTCAAATTCTCTCTAACCTATGCTAGCTCCACATCATACACCTTTCAAGATCTAATTTTTCACCTTCCAAACACTTCTAGAGTATCAATCTATCATTCTTTTGTTGATTCTACGGATCAAAATCCTCTAAATCTTTCATTTTTCACAAAAATCCAATCTTCAATCTGCTTTCAAAGAGCTTTGATTTTGGAAAAAGGATGCATAATTTGGTTGCCCATGCATAGGAGAACATAAAGGTACATTTTTTCTTGAATTCCCACGGTTAAAGTGTTGTAGGTAAAATTTTCTAATTTTAGGTGTATTTTTTGCCAAAATTTGGGATAGTTAATGTTCTCTTGCATTGTGAATCAATTTGTGAGCTTCATGACATTGGATATATTATGATTTGATGATTCTTGAAAACTTTATTCATTCACATGATCATTAGGGAGTTTGTGTATTCACTTAAGGGTATGATTATAGCTATTCTGATTGTTGCGTAACTAAGTGCACATTAGCCTTGAATTATCTTACACGTGATCACTATAATGCCATAATGATTCCATAATTCATATGATCATATTATGAGCACCTAGATACATTGGGTTTATTGAGTACATTTACACTTTTTAGTGAGATATTATGCTTATTCTTGTAGGTTGTGTGCAAATTGTGGTGGATTGATTGGAGGAGGTTGAATTGGTTATTGTGTAGGTAAAAGGTATACTTTGAGAAATTTGAGAATTGTGGTGTGAGTTGGTTGAGAGTTGAGTGTGGTGTTGTGCATTGTGTTTGAAAAAGGGGAGAGTATATTCTTCTGAAATCTTTGAGCTTCCTAGTACTTACACTCCTATCTTCACTACTATCTATTGGCTAATATGTCTAGAGCATGGGGCCAATCATCTAAAAGGGCTAGAGCTTCTTCTTTATCAGCCCCTTCGTCTATAGACCCCCTGTTCCTCAGGCCAGTAGATTTCATTGATCCATCCTGTGAGGAGTGGTATAATAGGAGGGCCTCAAATAAGATTATTATGGAGTGTACCTTTGCACCTACCCTAGACCATGCCCTTAAACTAGGAATGATGTTTAGGAGACTAGAGTGGGGACCTATAGTACAGCTTAAGGGGGATTATTGTCCAGTGCTCATAAAAGAATTTTATGGCAACATGATTGCAAAGGACAATAACCGTCTTCCACACATTGAGACACGAGTGAAGAGAACCCCCATTTTCATCACAAGAAACTATTTAGCCACTCTTCTCCATGTGTATGATGATGATTCTTACCTAGGGATAGATACCAATCATCAAAAGATTCTTTCTGACCCTAATTGGGATGCCAATAGAACTAAAGCTACTCTAGGGTTGCGCAAGAGAAATGCTTTCCAAGCTAACAACTTCTATTCTAACAATGATCTTGATGCCAACTTTCGGGCTCTAGTATACATATTTGCTTTTAATGTCGTATCCCAAGCCAGTGGATTCATTGAGACATGCACTATTGATATGTACATCTTGCATAGGATGATGACCACTCAGCCTATCCCCCTTGCCCCATTGATCATACAATCCATTAGGGATGTGGTTCATCATCGTATCTCGACTAAAGCCTTTGTCGTTCCTCTAGTAATCATGAAAATTCTGAGAGATTTTGGTATTAGTACTGAGGGGGAATTGACTAAGACTACCACTAAGCATGACCTGGTCACGGAGCAAACGTTGATGAGCCATGGGTACAAATATAGCCAGGCGATGAAGAAATGGCTAACTCCCTATGAGGTACAATATTCTGGACAAGTTCGGACACCACCTGTAAAGGAGGAGCACCCACCACCACCATCATGAGCACGAGCTAGTAATTCACAGTCCTAACCAAGGACTGACTTTGAGACCGCGGTGATAGGACAGTTAGCCTAGCAGACAGAGATGTTGCTACACATGCGAGACGCCATTGATGATATTGCCCGGAGGTAGACTATTCAGGAACAACAATGGGCTCAGTGGATGCAGCATTTTCTGAGACCGCATGGCGATGATGGCACTTCAGCTTATGATGATGATGATGATGGGGAGGATTGAGATGATTTTTCTGCACTTGTTCTTACGTGTCAATTTCTTTTTCCTTTATATTTTCATGACTTTTCTAGTTATTTCGTGTACTTTTCTTTTTCATACTATTTTCTTTACTTTTTGTTTTTGTTTTTTTTTTTTTTTGCTAATTTTTATGATTTGGTGTGTTTCTTTTGTGTATTTTTCTTTTTAGGTACTTCAACAATGCTCCTTTTTGCTAGAATTCACCTCTTTTGTAGGAGAATGCACAATGTTATGGAAGTATTTTCTTTCTTTTCTTTTTCCCCATTATTTTTCCGTGGCAACATTCCTTGCTCTATTTATTTGGCCATTGACGATAATGTCCAGTTTAAGTGTGGGGGAGTGGTTAGAATGGAAATTCTTCTATGTTTCATTCTTCTGAAATTCTTTGAACCTTTTGAGCAAAGTTTTTTGATTTTTTTTCATGTTTCAAGATATATTTTTAATGCGTGTCTTTGTGCTAGATCATAGAGCATATATTCTATATCGTTTGTGGCTTATACATAACTTTTTGCACGCATTTGGACTAAGTAGTTCTTGATCAAATGCTTTACATTGTTCTTAAACTTGTTTTTCTGCTAAAATTCATTGGGCATTCTGGAATTTACTTGAATACCTCTCGAGGTGAAATAAGAAAGACATTCATGATTTAACTTAGGGATGATGGTAATAGGCATTTTTTTGGATAGTTTGAACTTTTCAAGCCTACCTATTTTATATTATCCCTAGTGCCTATTTTGAGCCTAAATTGTTAATTTCTTTCTTAAACCCGTTATCATACTTTGTCCATTACTTCTTTCTGAGAGTTTTATTTACCTTCCAAATCTTTGATTGCTCTTGATGGATAAAAGTACAAGTAGAAGAATTATGAGGGAGAATGCTTATGTAAATGTCATGACTTGTTACTTTCAGTCACGCATCATGTGTTGAGTTGGAGTTGTGAAAGGAGAAAGGAGGAAGAAAAGGAAAGATTGAGAAAAACAAAAAGCTGCTAGAAAATGTTGAAAGAAAAAAAAAACTGAGAAACAAACAAAAGCAGCATTGAAAAGAAGAGAAAAAGAAAAGAAAAGCTGAAAGAGAAAGAAAAGAAGAGCACAGAAAGAATGTTGGTTAAGTTGGAATAAGAATTGATGAAAATTTGATGATATTGTACAATATGATTGATGAGTTGAGAACTATTGATGAAAAGAATGCAAGATGTGCTTGAACTGTAATATGATTGCTATACAAGGTTATGGGTTTTGATTGGTTTTATGATAGGAGAGCAAGAAAAGTTTGGAATCTATTGGTACATTTTGTTTATTCTTTTCTTGCAAACTCTCATCTTCTTTAATATTTGCTTTTCCTATATCCGTGGATTGACAGCTACATTACAAACCCTTTAACCTTACAATACAAGCTTAAAAGTCCTACTTAACCTAAGTAGAATCATGATATGTCTTGGATTAGTGGAGAGAGAGTATGAAAAGTAAGCTTATGGAATGTATATTCTTTTTGAACTAAATTCTTTCCAATGGTTTGAGAATGATGTTAAGTGTTGGATGGTTTTACTAGTCATTCTTCACTTAAACAAGTATTGCATTTGTTATGAAAGGTAGAGTAGCATATGTTTTGTTGTCTTGAATAAAGAAAGCATTGGAAATATTATTTTGAAATTGATTAAGTGATTTTGTGAAAACTTGTGTTTTTTTACTTGTCTTTGATACTTTGCTTGAGGACAAGTAAAGAGCTAAGTGTGGGGGAATGTGATAGGGCCTAAATTAGTCATATATTTATTAATAATTTGAGGCCATTTTGTGATACATTTTGTGCAATAATTGGTCATATTCCTTCATATTTGAAATTTTACCCTTGGAAAGGTATTCTGTGCAATATTTCAGATTTTAGGGGTAAAATAAGTCAAAATCAAAGCTAAACAGACTAGAGGCGGTGCCGGCCAAGACAGGACAGGTGGCACCGGTCACGTGCTGCGGCATGCACTTCGAGGTGATAAAAAATTGGCAAAACAGGAGCTGAACAGAACACAGCCGGTGCCGGTTGGGAGCCCAGAGGCGGCGCCGACTGCAATCTGGAAGACTTGGCACGAAAATCAAGAAAAATCGATGAATAGACAGAACAGACAGAACACAAGCGGCACCGACCCTAGGCAGGACAAGTGGCGTCGATTGTGCATTAGTATAGAGGCGGTGCCTCAATTTTCATGCGTGTTGTTCGCAATTTTCAGAGTTTTAGTATTTTCCTACTTTTATTCGGCATGAAATCCTAGAGGGACAAATTTAGGCACTTCTAAAGCCTATAAATAGAGGAAAAACACAAGTCAAAGGCATGGATTCACGTAGCAAAATAGAAAATTACTCAAAATCAAGGAGGAATTCATCAAATCAAAGAGGATTGTACAAGAGAGTCTACAAAGGAAGAAGAATGAGGCTTGTCTTTGAGTGCTTTCTTTTAACTCTATTTTCTTTTCTTGAGCAATGATGTATTAATTATTTTATTATAATTTGACATTGTTTTAGGTATTCATAATTTTTAGAGTTACTTTGATCTTTTGATTAATTGATTGTTATTCTTGGTATTTAATTACTTATGCTGATTATGAGATTAATTTGTTATTTCTTCTATTAACTTGCTTGGAAAAGGGGTTGATGGTGGTCTCAATTCATTGATTTCATATTTGTTGTCTATTAACTTACTTGGAAAAGGGATTAATTGCTAAGAATTGGGTAATTAAAGGTTAATTGATGTCTGCCAGGATATGGATTCATTGTTAATTTCATGTTTTAAATTTGCCAGAATATGGGGATTTAATCAAGGATTGTATTTAATACATCTTTTGGGTGAATTAGTTGAGACATGATATGTGATGCTAGTTTGTCTAGAAGATAGTGATTTTATGGATTGGAAAAGAAGTGAATCTATCTTAATCATTCATTATGCCAAGAGAATGATTAGTTATGATAATGATTAGGTACTTTAAGGTCATGTTTGTCAAAATAATAGTTTGAGTTACATAATTCTCCATCCTTGACATGTATTTATTCTTTTATTTTATTTTATTTTTATTTTTATTCTTTTTCACTTTATTGAGTCGGTTAAACAATGAAAGAAATTGGATTAATGCATACTTGTTCCTTGAGGATCGACACTCGTTTTAAACCCTATGCTATGCTTAATGATGAGTATGCTTGCTCATATGTGTAATTTGGGATTAATGTTTTAATTTAAACTTGATTGGGAAAATGTTTATTTTTATATGATTTTTATACCCAAATTTAAACACATCAGTATTTGATTACTTGATTTTATGGGTTGAATTAATTATTCCAGACTAGATAATTCACCATCTTGTGATCTCTTAATGGACTTGGGAAATGAAATTAAGAGAAAGACTGGGTAATCAAAGAGAAAGAGATATTGCCTAGAGTATAGGGGTATTATTTCTTCCAAAAGACACTATTATTGCCTAGAGTATATGGACATTAATTGTTTAATTGAGTTGTTCTTAATGCTTCTTAGTTTTAATTAGAGAGGTAGAGTATACCCTTTAATTAGACTATGAATAGGAATTTCATGACTTGGAAAACGATTGGAATTTGATTTTGAAACTCATATTGGTATTTTGGGATTAGGAATCAATTGGTTTAAAGATATTTTCTTCACTTGTCATAGAATTGAGATATTTCTTTATTACATGTATTTTCTCCTTATTTTCATTCCTTGATTATCTTTATAACTTTTCTTGTGTGGACTTGATTTATTCTTTAGTATATTAGGTTAGTTGGTTATTTATTCTATCTTCTTATTTTGCTGGTTGAACAATAAAGATTTGGATAAAGTAAGGTGGGAGCCTAAGTTCTTATGGATTCGATACTTACTATTCCCTATACTATATGATGGGTATACTTGCCCATATGTGTGGTTTTAATGATTAACATTTTAATTAAAATGTGATTGATTGTGGACTTTGTTGATAATATTTTCTACAATAAAAAACACGTATCAAAATGCTATGATTTTTCTCCATTGAAGCTACTAATTCATCCACTCAAGCATTAAGTGTGCTAATTTAAAGACTGATATTCTAGATTGTAGATGTTAAAGTTTTTAGTTAAAAAGTGGCCATCTAAACAAAATAAACTATACATATAGTATTACCAAATCACCCAAACCAATAGAAAATTATGTAGACAACCATCTTCAGCCAGCTCATAACATAAATATTTGCTATTGGAATCGTAATATTAAATTGCTGTAAATTAAAGATATAGAAGTATACAATCTATCACCATTATAGTGTCATTGCACAACTAAAATTCAAGAATATTAATTAACTTGGGAACAAAAAATAACATACCTTGTTGAACAAAGTACAATTGTCCCCAAACTCCGTTCTTTTATGCCAACCCTTCAATTCTCCAATCGAGACTAATATTCATCACATCCCAAAAATTGAGTAGAAAAAAAAAACTAGAATTCTCTAGAATGCAATTAAAACATAAAGCAAGTACTAATATTGATAATTCAAAATAGTAAAACAAAAGAATTTTACCTAGCAAAGGCCACATTGAGAAGAAAATTCCGTGTAGTCGAAAACCTAAGAAATACCTGAAATTCGAAACCTATTCTAGTCCATTGTCCAAGCAAGCTTCTAGAAGCCCAATCCTTGGAAAGCCTCAAGCTTTTGAGCTATGGCTCCAGCCTAAGATGCGTTATCAATGTTGCCACGCGAAGCCTGGAGGTTGGCAATACGTGTGGTCAGTGAGTGGGAGAAGGAAAGTAGAGTATGGTAATGGGAAAGTGAATGGGAAAAGGAACAGGAAAAAGAAAGCAAAGGATACACATTGAGGAGTATGAAGAAAAGAACGAGCAATGATGTTGGGGTTTTATGGGCAGAGTTGCCCATCATGATTCTGTCGGTGATCGTTGTGTGGTGTGGTTGAGAGGTGGCGATAATCGGTGGAGAGGACAGAGGGTTAAGAAAGAAAAGGGAGGGCAAAAGCTTTTGGTTATAGTGGCACCACAAAAAGAGAGACGATGGAGGCAAACGATTTATGGTCATAGCATAGGAGAAAAAAGAAAGGGAAAGAGAAGTGAAAAATGGAAAAGAAAAATGTTTGTAAAATGTGGTACCCATACCATTTTTTGTTTTTTAACAAATGATAAATTTAAAAAATAAATAACTTAAATTATTAAAATACCATTAACATCCAAACTTTGTTATACTTTTAACTCGAATGCTTAGTAAAGCGAGAGAGAGAGAGAAACATTTTTCCTTCTACTTCCTTCTTATTGAACTAAAATGAGAAAAAATGTATATAAATATTCTTTATTGTAGAAATGAGATATAAATATATTAAATATTTTTGTTATATTAAATTTAAAATTATCATGTAGTAGGTAAAAAACTTGTAGAGTCTTTTACAGAAAATCCTCTTTCTTTTTCTTTTTCTTTTTCTTTATAGTACCTTTTTTTAATGGCATTAACGGTACACGGGTATTGATATTTGCATTTACAGATTCCTTAATTTGATTAAATTTTGCTTCAAAAAAGGTTTTTGTTTGATTAAAATTTTATTATTTTGTCCATTTCTCAAAAAATTATTATTCAGAAATTTTGAAAAGCTTGTGGAGAAAATAATATTTGGTTGCTACTAAGAGAGTACGTCGTTTTGTTTTTACTATTATGATGCATATAAACCTAGTGTTATTATAGGTGTTTTTTTATTATTACACTTCATAAAAAACGTCATTAAAAATATGTTAAGAAAATTACTTTTTCTCTATATTTTACCACATAAAGTTTATATAAAAACCCATAACCTAACACATTTATAAAGATAAGCATATCAAATTAAGAATCCAATCATTAGATTTATTTGAAATTGCTAAAAAAAATTATGAAGACCAAATTTGAAGGTAATCGAAAATATTTTTCTACATAATCTAGAATAATCTCTATATAAAAGCTCACAACCTAACGCATTTACAAAGATAAGCACATCAAATTAATGATCCAACCGTTAGATTAGTTAAAATACGCATTTACAAAGATAAGCGCATTCAATTAATGATCCAACCATTAGATTAGTTAAAATTGCTAAAAAAAAGTATAATGAATAAATTTGAAGGTAATCAGATACATTTTGCCACATAATGTTGAATAATCTCTATATAACAGCGAATAATCTAACACATTTTTAAATATAATCATATCAAATTAATAATCGAACCATTAGGTTTGTTAAATTTACCAAAAAAAAAAAAAAGTGTTATGAACAAATTTAAAGGTAATCGGATATATTTTTTTACATAATCTAGCATAATGTTTAAGCCCATAACCTAACGCATTTATAAAGAAAACCATATCAAAATAACGATCTAACCATTATATTGGTTAAAATTGCTAAAAACAAAGTATTATGACCAATTTTGAAGGTAATCGGATATATTTTGCCGCATAATATAGAATAATCTCTATATAAAAGACAAAAACCTAACATATTGTTAAATATAACCATATCAAATTAATGATTCAACCATTAGATTTTTTTAAAATTACAAAAAGAAAAAAAAATGTGCTATGAGCAAATTTGAAGGTAATCGGATATATTTTGCCACATAATACGGTATAATCTCTATATAAAAGCCCATAAACTAATGCATTTACGAATATAAATACATCAAATTAACGATCCAGCTGTTAGATTAGTTAAAATTATTTAAAAAAGCATTATAACTAAATTTGAAGGTAATCAGATATATCTTGACATATACTATAGTATAATCTCTATATAAAATCCCATAACCTAACATATTTACAAATATAGCGACATCAAATTAATGATCCGGCTGTTAGATTAGTTAAAATTATTATAAAAAGTATTATGACCGAATTTGAAGGTAATCAGATATATTTTGCCACATAATCTTGAATAATCTCTATATAAAAGCCAAAAACCTAATACATTTTTAAATATAACCATATGAAATTAACGATTCAACCATTAGATTTGTTAAAATCATAAAAAAAAAAAAAAAAAAAAGTGGGATGACAAAATTTGAAGGTAATCAGATATATTTTTTTCACATAATCTAGCACTATCTCTATATAATAGTCCATTTCTTAACACATTTCTAAATATAAGCATATCATATTAACGATCCAATCGTTAAATTTGTTAAAATTGCTAAAAAAAAAAAGTGTTATGATCTAATTTGAAGGTAATTGGATATATTTTGCCACATAATATAGATCAATCTCTATGTAAAAGCCCATAAGTTAACGTATTTACAAAAATAAGGATATCAAATTAACAATCCAACCGTCAGATTAGTTAAAATTACTATAAAAAGTATTATGACCAAATTTGAAGGTAATCAAATATATTTTTCCACACAATCTTGAATAATCTCTAAACCTAGTACATTTTTAAATATACCCATATCAAATTCACGATCAAACCGTTAGATTTGTTAAAATCATAAAACAAAGTGTTATGACTAAATTTGAAGATAATCAGATATATTTCTTTACATAATCTAGCATAATCTCTATATAAAAGTCCATAACCTAAAACATTTATAAACATAAGCATATTATATTAATGATTCAACTGTTAGATTTGTTAAAATTGCTAAAAAAAAAAGTGTTATGACCTAATTTGAAGGTAATCGGATATATTTTGCCATATAATCTCTACATAAAAGCCCATAACTTAACACATTCATAAAGATAAGTATCTCAAAATAATGATCCAACTGTTAGATTAGTTAAAATTGAAAAAAAAAAAAAGTATTATGACCAAATTTGAAGCTAATCGAATATATTTTTCTACATAATCTAGAATAATCTCTATATAAAAGCCCAAAACCTAACACATTTTTACATATAACCATATCAAATTATTGATCCAACCATTAAATTTGTTAAAATTGCAAAAAAAAAAAAAAAAAAGTGCTATGATCAAATTTGAAGGTAATCGAATATATTTTGCCACATAATGTATTATAATTTCTATATCAAAGCCAATAACGTAATGCATTTATAAAGATAAAACACATCAAATACACGATCCAAGCGTTAGATTAGTTAAAATTGCAGAAATGGAGTATCCCTCCTCATACCTTGGTCGTTAGACTATAATCACAAAAACAAAGGATACTAAAATTTATGTACTTCCACTTTCTATTTTTATTTCTCTTTGTTTGATTGCAGAAAGTTGATTTTGTTCTAGCTAAATAGAGAATTAGGCAAAGAGTGTACATAAGTAGTTGGTCCAAAAAACTATATATAAATTAATAAAATAGTAATATAAAGATTTGAACACATGACCATTTGAATATAAACAATTATCTCAACCATGATATCTAAGGAAAGCTTCCATTTTATGTTGATATTCTTTAATATTTGATAAAATAAGAAAAAATATGCTTTTTTCACAGTTTAGTGAAACTGTGGATAATAAATTTTTTTTATTAACAATTTCAAATCTCTGTGGCAAAAAGTTATTTTTATCCATACGATTTTTAAATCTATGGTAAAAAAGAACTTTTACCTATAGAAACATAGTCGTGGCAAAATAAAGTGTTACGAAAATGGTTCATATGCCACAAAATTCAAAACGGTTGCAAAAACTAAGTTTTCACCACAAATTTTTCTATGTTGCAAATAAAAGTGTTGCCAAAAGCGTTTTTTTTTTTTTTTTTTTGCAATGCCTTGAAAACATGACAATGATTGATTAGCAATTGTCACAATTAATTATCATCTTCTCATCATGAAAGAATAAAATAGATTTCACTTCTTTCCCAAGTCATGGATTCACTATCTTTCTAGTTAATTTAGTATATTTCTCAATCTCACTAAAACAACCAAAGAGATTATAAGTAATGAGCAACATTAGCAATAACAATAATCAGTAAGAAACTAGCAGTAATATCAATTAATGACCAAAATAAAGGCGTTCACGAAAATATAGTGCAGAGAGCATGAAATTTGGTAGAATAAAGTTGTGTTATCAGAATAAAAGTTGGCAAAAGAGGTCATCAGTCATATGTCGTCATGTGCCACACTCATAGAATGAGCTACTGAGTGCAGCTAGTTTGTCTTACATGTGAACTTTCTTGTCAACAGTGGGTGTAGTAGTTGTGTGTTCAACAGTGGGCACCTTTCTTTGTAATTCTCTTGCTCACTCTTCTTCTCTAGCTGAACATCAGTTTCTTCCTGTGTTGAAGGAATGATAGTTTCAAGCTCTGGCACGAATGGAGGAACTTCTTCAGTCGAATTGCCTGCAGCTTTATATCGCTTTCGTTCCATATTTGTCAGTTTATTTCCCAAAATTTTCAATTCATCTTTGACTTCTACACTCAAACTATCTAGCTTGGTGGATAGCAGATTTATAGCATCCAAAATACTTTGAGTTATTCTACTTTCCTGAGTTTTCTGCTTCTCTCTACTTGATGTTTCCCCTTGAATTTCAGTCATAGCTTTTCTTTTTGTTTACCTTGATGTAGCATATTTTCTTTGGCCTTCACCAATTTTTCTTCCTCTTTTTCAGTGGCCTCTCTAAGTAATAGCCATTGATTATCCACTTGAATGGAGCCCATTTTCTCAAATGAATATCTATTGTAGATATTTACTTTGTAGTTCTTAGGGGCAACTGTACTCGAATCAACATTGAAGTACTTGAATAGCTTGGTGAGAAGGTTTCCAAAAAGTAGTCCATGGTTTGATGTGTTCCAAGATTAAGTCATCAATTTCACAATTAGAAACCCAAAGTTAATTTGTTTTCCTTTTGACAAAGCCATTATCAACACCAGTTGCAGAATACTTATAAATGTCTTGTGGCCCAAAACTAGTTATCACCATGGTTGAGACCATGTGATATAGCAGTCTCCCCATTCTATTTAACCATTTGACATTTCAATCACTTGAATTTCTAAAGCTCTTGGTAGGAGTAAATTTCATCTCAAATCGACTCAGTAAAAAATTCAAAAATTTTCAGACAATTCATTTCTAAAAATTATACTCCATCGGCTTTGACATAAAAGTTTCTATTTAACATACAGTGGTCAAACTCGAAGTTAACTTCTCCAACTCTAGACATATACCACTACACAATAAACCTGTTCACTATTTTCTCATGTCGTCCATTTCATAGATTAGCATAGAATTCTCAAACTAGTGTAGTGTATATTTTTTTTCATTCACAAATAGTGAAGACCCCCAACCACTAATTCAAACAAACCCAAAATGCATGCATAATTTAAAAATGCCTTAGTATCAACCCGATATCTAGTAATGACAGTTCTATTCCTCGATAGCCAGTTATTAAACACATATTCACATTTTAAGTCAAGAAATCAGAGTACCTAAGTGTCCGTGCGTTCTTCTTCTGGAGGTTATTTTGATAATGTAGTTTGAGGAGTTGGTTCATCAATAGCAACTCCGTTTTCCTTCTTCTTCGCAGATATCGGTCTGGCAGCAACTGATTTCTTTTTCATTGTCTTGCATTTCTTGATCTTCTTCATTATTGGCTTGGCCCCTTTGTTTTGTTTTGGAGTTTCACCCATGGCAAACATGATTAGAGGGTTTGATTTTTCTGATTTTTGGAGAGAGAACAAAGGCCAGAGGAAAGAGAAAAGTTCTAAGACAAATGATAGCTTTTTTGATTTTTTTTAAATAAGAAGAAGACTCGAATGGATTTGAATTCTTTTTGGGGTTTACAAGGTGTTGAACAGTATAAGTACAATTTAGTACATTGAGAAAGGTGATTTTTGAAAATATATAAAGATATTCTAATAAGAAGAGAGAAAGTGTTGCAGGTGAAAAAAAAGCAGGGACATTTAGAATTTAAAAGATTTGAACATTTTAGACGCAGATTGTCCTGTCCAAAAGGTATGTCTCATGTGATCAAAAGATATTGTGAGTTTTCACTTAAAATACAGTTCAAATACTGCATCCAATATCTTCATCCAAAATCAGAAGGCCTTCAGGAATTCTGCAAGAATAAACAACCAATCTCTGGCAAAATCATTAGTTACATAATCTGGTAATTTCCAAACCTCTCCTCAGATGATCAAATTGTTCTTCAGCCAGTGGTTTGTGAATATGTCAATTTTTTTTACTTCGCTCATTTCAAACCTTTTGAGTAGTTCTTTGGTATACTTGGATTGATTTAGGAAGATATTATCTATGGTTTGCTTGATTTGTAAACCGAGGAAGAAATTATGTTCTCCCATTATACTCATCTCAAACTCTCACTATATTGTCTTGATAAATTTCTTACATAGTGAATCATTAGTAACTCCAAGGATAATATCATCAACATAGATTTGAACAGTAAGAAGGTCTTTAGAATTTTCAAATTTAAAGAACAAAGTGGTATCAACCAATTATCTTGAAAAACCTTTTGAGAGGGGAAATCCACTAAGTCTTACATACCAAGCAGGAGGAGCTTGTTTTAAACTATAAAAAGTTTTGAAAAGTTTAAAGACACGGTTTGAAAAATATTCATGAGTAAAACCAAGATGTTGCTCTATATACTTCTTCAATAAAACCATTAAAAAAAAAAGGCACTTTTAATATCCATTTTGATAAAGCACAAAACCTTTGAAGGATGTGAAAGCAAATAACATTCTAATGAATTCTAATCCAGTAATGGGAATAAAAGTTTTATAATAATGAATGCCTCTTCTTGATTGAATCATTGGGCAACTAATCTGGCTTTATTTCTAATAAAAATACCATGCTCATTAAGTTTGTTCTTGAAAACCAACTTGGTACCAATTATGGGATGGTTAAGTGGTCTAGGGACAAGCTTCCAAACTTGATTCATTTCAAATTGGTTCAGTTCTTCTTGCATGGCCATAATCCAAAATTTTATCATGTAAGGCTGCATCAGTACAATTAGGTTTAGTGCTAGAAAGTAGAGCAAAAATTATCAACAAAATACCGTTTAGTTTTGACTTCGCAGCTAGAATCACTAATGTTTTGTTCTTTTTGGATGGACAGTTTTATACTTCCAAACTTTTGGCAGATTCTGATCAGTGTGCATGACACTTCTTTGCTTGCTATCTTCAACTTGTTCCTCCACTTCTTCTTCTTTGGCATGGTTGTCAAGTGATGGAGCTTCATGATGTTCAATGCCATTTTAGCTACCTACATTATCGTTATCTTTTTGTGCAAAAGATAAGGTCCAAGTGAATCTTGAAAGACCATCTACTAATACATAAGTATACCTCTTACTATCTAGACTAGTGGTCCTCATTAGTCCAAACAAACCCATATGTATTAGCTCAAGAGGTTTTGATATTGAAATCATTTCTTTATGTTTGAAAAATATCTCGGTTTATGTTTCAAATTGGCAAGCATTACACTGTTGGTTTTAGTCCTCTAACAAATTCTTTTGACGACAATATATTTAGCTAATAAAAATATGGCCTAACCTTCTATGCCAAAGGGTAGTCATGAACATCATTTATGGAAAAGCACTTTACATCATAAGCAATAGGATCATCAAGCTATAATACATAGACATTACCAATGCAGTTGGCAACAAAAGTAATTTCATCATAAGAATTATCAATGATAGTGCATGAATCTTTTTCAAAAATAACCTTGCAGCCATTATCACAGAAATAATTAATATTAAGCAAGTTGTACTTCAATTCAACAATTAATAATACTTGCTTGATAATGATGGAGGATCCCTTACCAACATTACCTATACCAAGTATTTTCCTTTTTTTCTTATCTCCAAATGTGACAAGTCCATCATTTGCAACTTGAAGGTCATCCATTAGTGCAATATTTCCAATTATGTGTTTTGAGCATCCACTATCTAAGAACCATTTAGTGGAGCTCAATTTTTTGTAACTGGTGTACCTATTCATAAGATGGAAGAATGGCTTTTGGTTCCCACATTTTCTTGGGTCCACGGGAGTTTGTAATGGTTCCTCTAATTTTCCAAACTATTTTTGCACCAGACTCCACTTTCTTCTTAACATGATACCTAGATGCTTTGTGTCCAAATTTTTCACAATTTGTGCGACAAATATGTGTCATATATGATGAAGCGGCTTTTACAAAATAAGATTTGTAATTTCCAGCTTAGATCTCATGCCTATAGCCAAGACCATTTTGGTTTTCAGTCATGTGTTATGCACCAAGCAATTTTTCCAAATTATTTTTGCCATTTGTAAACTTTTCAATGCATATAGTGAGATCATCGACACTATTTTTCATATCAGCAAAATTGATAACCATAATTTTAAGAGAATGAATTTTATCATATAAGTATTTATTTTCTAGAGACACATGATGCAAGGAAGTAATGGTAACATCATTTTCAATATTTGCACACATATATAACTCAAGTGAGACTTTGTTCTCATTCAATAGCTTTGCATTCTCATCTAACAAACAATTAATTTTTATTTTCATTTCTTTATTTCTTCTAGACAGCTTTTTCAGTTCATGAAATATGTCAAATAGCAATTCATTAGGATCATCATGCTTTTCACAATCAAAATCATGGAAATCGGTTATCAAATCTGAAGAAGTAGAATTTATCTTATCTTCCATAGCCATAAGGCAAATGTTTACTTTTTTATTTTCAGAATCACAGCATTCTTCTATCTCAGATTCAGCTTGATCCCTAGTTCCAATCAATCATTTTCTTTTCTTCTTATTGTGCTTGACTTCTCTTTCTTTTTCTTTTGGGCAATCAGAAGTAAAATGCTATGTACTCTTGCATTTATAGCATTGAGGTTTGAAGAATGAAGTTTGTCCTTTCTTTTCGACAAGCTTCTTCCCTTTGCTGAAGTTGCCTTTTCTGAACATCTTTTTGAATTTTCCAGCTACCATAGCCAATTCTTCATTGTCCAGATCAATACCATCATCATAATTAGTTTGAGCACTGATAGGCTCTTCTTCAACTACCTTTAAGGCAGTTGTTCCCCATTTGCCTTGGTCATCATTATTATATTCTTAAAACCTTTTAAGATTCATTTCATAAGTCAACAAAGAGCCAATTAGCTTTTCATTAGGTAAGTTGTTCAGAATTTTTGATTCTTCTATAGCCAATTTTTTTTGCTGCCAATTTTTTGGCAGAGGATCAAGCAGTTTTTTGTTTTGCTCTCTGAGAGAGTAAATTTTTCCATAGGCCTTTAGATCATTATGATGTTTGTGAAATGAGTAAACATATTATAGTGATATTCTCACTTGGTTTCATATTCAACAATTCATAATCTCGGACTAACATTCCCAACTTTGATTCTTTTACTTGCTTAGTCCCCTTATAGGTGATCTCAAGTAGTCTCCACATTTTGTGAGCTGAATCACAACCACTAATCTGGTTGTATTCATTAGCATCAAGAGCACAACACAATAAAAGTTCAGAGTCATTTTCGCAATGTCCTCATTATTATATTCATCACTCTGTTTAGGTACTTCTCTACCATCAACAAATTTTGACGTCACAAATGAACCATTTTCAATCAAATTCCATAGCTCAAAATTGATTGAGCAAATAAATCTTCATTATGCTTTTTCAAAATGTATAATTTCTTCCATTGAACAAAGGAGGTCTATTTGTGAAAGATCCTTCAATGTAATATAGAGGAGATGTGTTTGCTATATGAATCTTTACTACAAGGCTATTAAGCCAAGGATAATGTAGACCAGTACTTCAATACCAATTGATAAACCTTAGAGGGAGGGGGAAGGGGGGCGAATAAGGTTTATGACAAATAATTCAAACTTTAATAATCTTCTAAAAATCTTAAAGCAAGAACCAACAAAGTGAGTGAGCCAAAAAAAGTATTATCCGAGCAACTTTGAATGTGTTGCTAAAGAACTTTCAAAACTCCTCTAAATGATAGAAAGAATATCTATATTAAAATGAGTAAATTAAGCAACAATAATAGATTCACCAAAACTATATAAAGTCTTGATTTAATTGATGAATGCAAGGAGAAGTGCAATGCTTGTATTCACAAAGACAGATTGCTTCATAGCTGTAGGAGTGCAGATAGGAATTTTTTGAATCAGCACTAAATGATGAGAAGATGGTCTATTTTAAAGATGGGTAGTTGAGAAAACAATTACAGTCTTACTATAGAATAATAAAATCTTTAAAGCTGATCAATAATTGCAGAGTTAAAGATAGAACTCTTTGATATGATAACCAGAGAAATTGTAGTGACAATGTGCAGATAAAATGCAGAAGAAAAGATCCAAAGATTTATAATGGTTCGATCCTCAACTAATCTACATCCGCTACCTTAAGTATCCACTTTAGGATTTTAATACAATCATTAAAACCTTTTTCCCAGATGAATAGTGGTAGGCTACACCAATCTTACACAAGAGGATCACCAACCTTAGTTTTACATCAACCTCTTAAACACACCAATCAAGGCTCACCCTAATTGGGTTTTACTTCCTGAACCTTGATATACAACAAATCAAGGCTCACCTCAACTGGGTGTTACCTCCTCAACCTTGATACAAGTTAGAATGAAAGAAAGTTAACAAAAATAGCTCATAGATTTGAGCAGATATGAACAGTCGAGCACTAACACCTTTTACCTTTTAAAGCAATTCTATTTCACTTTGAAGCACAATAAAAAGGGAGATTTTTGTATTCTAAAGTATAAGAGTGTTTATGAGAAAGATAGCACAAAAATATACTTCATAATCGAGTTTTGAAACCTTTTAAAGGAGTAAAAAGTAAGACAGTGCTAGTAATGGCTAGTTTTTCACTGTCAGGTTTTCCAGATTTTTGGACTCAAGGATCGAAAGAAGGTGCATCCAAAAGATGAGTTCAAAATGGTACTTTTTTAGGTAGAAATATTTAGACACTGTTACAGAGTTTTGGATGAAACTTTTGGATTCAGAGTCCATCCAAAACACTTAATCCAAACATCTGAAAGCTTACTCTTTGAAATCATTTTATTTGTGTTCTTTGAGGTATAAATAAACTGAATCATAAGGTAAATGGGACATAGGAATTTACACATAATACCTTGACAAACGATTCCTAATCTAAAGTTCTTTCATAAGGACTCCACAATTTACAAGCTCTTAAGTTGAAGATGTACTTGATCAACCACTTATTTATATTCCATTTTCTTGAGAGCTGCTTAGCAGTGTTATTTGCATGTCTTGAAAGAACTAAGGTCAAACATGTCCTATTACATGAAGATTACATAAGTTAGTCCTCATCAGTGTTTGTCATAAGTCAAAACACAGGAGAATACCCTTAGTGTGAAACCCCAATTGAAACCAACCTTAGAGAAAGGGGGTTGGGATGAATATCATATTTTCTTGCATGCATAATTATATTTTTATATGGTTTTATGTGCTTTAGATATGTGATTTATAGCTTAGAAGATTTAATTGTGTTTATTGAGTAAGAAGGGCAAAATGGTAATTTTTTCTTGAGGTGAAAATATGGAGATAGTTTGAGGATTAAATAGGAAAAATATTTGGGAGAGAAAATAAGAACAAGAGTTGTTGTGGTGTAGTGGTTAGAGCTTTGGAATTAATTCTTGAGGTCGTGGGTTTAAATTCCATCATTAGAGTTTAGCATGATTAAATTTTTATTTTTGTTTGGGAAGGCTATATTTCGGCCTTGTATGCTTTAGGGAAGAGTAGGGGTGTTGCCCTAGGAGAGACATGATAGGAATGTCCTAATCTTATTCTTGTGCCCTACAAAAAAATTCTAAAGGGTTTCATACCCTTTTTGATCTCTAGCTTTCTTTAATTCTTAATCAATTAGGTTGAGTAATTTATCTAAGCCATTTTGTTTCCAAAAAATTCCAGCAAGGCTCTGTGAGGTTTAGGTTTCGAAAATGGCTATGAATGAGTTATCTTGTGGCCGAAAATGGGAAGGAGTTTTGGGGAGGTTCCAAAGAGAATTAATCTCCATGGTTGAACCTTCAAAACTCCAACCTAGCTGTGTTCATTTCCTTCATGTTGTAATGTAAAATTTTTCCAGCTTCTTGTTCAATCCAAGTATCAAAAATTTCAGCCATCTTTTCCTCCCAGATGCAGCCAGAAAAATGGCCATTTTACCTAGCTTGAAGACTGAAAATCCTAGCCAAAACCAAGCTGCATAAAATCTGTGCAAACCAGAAAATTTTCTGGGCAACTTTCGCAATATTGGTGAACCTAAACCAAGCTGTTTCTTCCAGTTTTTCACCCAGCATCTTAGCCACACTTTTCCTCCATAAAGAAGGGTGGAAACCAGTCTTGAAAGACCTCTGAATACCCCTTCAAATCTTCTGCAAGCTGACTGGAAAATGGCAGTAAAATCTGCCTAGAAAAATTCCAGCAAACTTGCGAAATCTGTTCAGGATTTTTCTAGCCTTGTTTTTTCTTCAACCTTGTCCGAAACCTTCACTATTTTTCTGTACAAACTTCCCTTGTACAGCCATGAACTGAGCTTCATCATCTTCCCCAGCATTCTGTTCAAAAACCAGTCCATGGCTACTCCTAAAATATCACCATCAATCACTCCAATCAAGCCATTGATTGAAGACCAAAATTCCAGCAAACATATTCAGGAAACTACCATAAATCATCCCTCAAACAACCAGAAATCCCTTCACCATTATACACCATATTTTCGGCCACCATTAAGCTCCCTTGAACAGCTTTCATCCCAGCAAAAACCCTAGCCACTCAGCCGGCCATTGGAGCTTCCAAAAGCTCTCCTCTATCAAAGATCTTCTTACCATATTTTGTTTCCAAAATTGATTCTCTAAAATATTCTTTTAGGATTTCAAACAACTAGCTTTCCTTTTTCCTCTCAAATCAGAAAATTCAACTTCCTAAACCCTCCAAATCAGTTGGCCACTCCTTCCTACACAGAATTTCGGCCAGCCCTCTCCCTATTCTCTCCAAACTAAGAGCACCTACTAACCCTCTTGCCTAAGACCACTCCAAACCACTCCAATCTTCTCCAAAAACTCCAGATTACATCTACTGAACCCCTTGAATCCACTTCTGCAATTTTTAACATCAAATACCAAAATCAAAATCCATCTTTTGGATCGAAAAACCAGTATTTTCATGAAGGCTCAAGAACACCATCAAGGTAAGCATGATCAATCACCTCCATCTTCACTCATCTTCAACTCCTAATGAAAATATGTACATATAAACATACTAATGAACTCTCTTTTTCTCTTTCTCTCTCTCTCTCTCTCTCTCTCTCTCTCTCTCTCTCTCTCTTGGCCGAATGGTTAGTTCAACCATGGCCATATTTTCTTCTTCTCTCTTGTCGGATCAAGTCTCCTAAGAGTAAGGATTCCTTTGAATCTACTCCAAGATAGTCATCAATCAAGTAAGCCTCTTCAACCTTCTCTTTAAATTCTAGATTCATGTCTCTAGGATGTTATTGAAAGGAGATGGATTATGATTAGGGGTCGAGCATGTATTGTTGTGATGGAGTTGAGATTGAAGCATGAATAAATGTGTGTATATGATAGAGATGGGATTGATGCATGAGTTGATTGCATTGGTTTAATTTTATGGTTTTTAGGGTTTGTTGTATGTCTTCATGTCGTGAGTGGTATGATTGAATAGACATGTTAGAGATTATGCCACCTTTGGTGAATAGGGTTTATGTTCACGTATGATTGTTAAAGCCATGAAAATGTTTATGTTAGTAGAGTTTGGATCATGCCTTGGTAAATTTAGATCTATGCCTTTATTCATGATTTGGATGATTTGAAGAATTGGTTTAAAGTGTATGTTCATGATTATAGTTAGCAATAGAAATATGATCATGACCGTGTTGTCCCTAAGCTAACATTATTTCATTAATAAAATGATTATTGCTATAATTTCTTTTAGCAAATTTCGAAAACCCTAGGAAAATGTGGATTTGGTCTCTTATATAAAATAATGATATTTTAGTCAAATAAATGATAGCTTTTATTTAAGAAATAAAATATATAGAAAATAATAATAAAGCCTTTTATATAAATATTCATAATAGGTAAAATACTAATTTTGTAAGTCATATATTCAAAACTACTATTAAAATTTATTTATTATCTTTTAATTAAAACCCATTAAAATTCACTTACAACTAATTTTAATTACCAATTATTTTCTAACAATTAATTATTAATAGATTATTATTTTACATAATACCGCCTGGGGCCCTTCATCAAATAAACTCTAATTTATTTATAACAAGATTTAAACTTTCAACTTATTAGTACTTATTTCCCAAAACCCTAATTATTTTAATATCAAACTAGACTTATCTTTTGAACCATTTATTTATTATCTAGCCTTAAAGCTTGGGACACTAGGATCATGGTTGTAGCAAGTTAGCTAGAATTATTTGTGGAAGTGAATTTTGGCTTGAGTTTAATTATGGCTCATGTTTAACCCAGGCGGGGTTAGGTCAGCTGTTGGAGACCTTTATTTTGAGCAAGGATCAGGTAAGCTCCTGCATAAAACTTGTTTAATGTAAAATTGTTATTATGGCAAGCCAAATGTGGAGTGCGTGGACACTCACTTCTGTAAAGGCGATAGAGGATGGTCTCCTTACTCATTTCAGTCAAACAAATTATTTGAAAATCAATAAGCGGTTTTACACAAACCCTAAACTCTTTCTAAAACCAACTTTGTCGCAAACTTTGAAAATCCTTAATTGCCATTTTCAAGTGGAGCTATGTTTTATTCAGTTTTCTCCTAAGTGGGATAAATTACGTTGAGTACTCAATGGGGATGAACTGCTAGGACTAGTCTTTGATAGGCTAGGATAAGTCTCTCAGTAGGTGGCCACCTCTGAGGGGTAAGTCCTTCCCTGATAAGATGTCAGTTCAGTAGGTCGCGCCGGTCTGAGCTAGCAGTTCTCAGTCAAGTGGACTGTGTGTTACCGGAATGGACAACCGGTTTTGTTTGGGTGTAAAGATGGAAGAGTATCTCACCTGGTAGGCCGATCACCTACTTTTTGTCAGTCTACATAAAGTGTGGCATTTTGACCGTTGTATGGTTATGGGGCCCAACGTGTGGTAACCCATGACCACTCTTTTGAGTGGTTGATTTATTTGTATATGTATGGTTGGAAAAGCTAAAACTCTACTCTTGGTTTTGACTAATGTTTATTGCTTGCCAGTAATTTTCTTATGAAATTCTTACACCTTGCATTCATGGACTGTTTCACTGAACACCCAAAGAACACACGAACTTACTGAGATTTTTATCTCATCACCCTTTTTACCATGATTTTAGGTCGATCCTGCTGTGGGGATGAGTAGCTAGTGTTGTCTGCCTTGGAAGAGATTTTGTTATCTATTTTTATGTAATGCTTTGGGGAGTTGAGAGTGAATAATTTTTATTCTGAATTTGTTTTGAATTCTTGGATTGTAATAAGCTTTAAGTTTAAAGTATTATTTTTATTCTATTCTTTTGATTGTGTAACCTAGTTATAAAGACCTCTTGTCCTTTGGATAGGGTGACATCCCCGGCCCTGTTAGGCCTAGGTAGCGGGGTGTTACACTTAGGGCTAATAAAGATGCATAAAAAACAATTCCTTAGAAAATACTCCTATTTTTTAGGTGATATTAAAGCATGAAAGCAATCAATATCCCTATGCTCTAGGTGACATTAATCAACCTTTAATTACTCAAGTTCAATTCTTAACCTCATTTCCTAAGTTAGCTAAGAAAACAAATATTGAATTAATTAAATTAAATCCTCTTTTCATTTTCTTTCCCAAGTTAATTAGAAGGAAGAGACAGTCAATCAATTCACCAAATAAATCAAGTAACCAACTACTAAAAATAATAATCAATTGATTATATAGCTACAATCAATACAAAATTATGAATCCAAAGTTGTCTTCTAAATGAACTCAAATTACCAATAAATTACAAAGAAGAGAAAAAGAAACTACTCATAGATAAGTAAGCTTTTTTCTTCTTCCTTAAAATCTTCTTGATCAATCTCATTTCCTTCTTGAAAGGTCTCCTTGATCCTCCTAAATCTTGGTGCTTAATTAAACACTATAAGAGTTTTCTGTAAGTTTGCAAGTCCAAAAGGTGAAAACTAGTTTAGGGGTTATTATTATCTTGTATTTATAGGAGTTTTAATTGCCAAAAAGAGTATCTAAGAGGCCTAATTTATTCCTAAATTAGTTCTCAAAAGATTTGCATCGTAACTTCCAAATTGTAATACAAAAAGGATTCTCTGCTGCCACTGTATAGTACCAAGCCAGTGCTAATTGGAGTAGGTGAGCTGGCACTGGGTCACCCCTGTTCTAACTCCAAAATTGCTCTGTTCTGCCCTATTTTTCCAAAACTGAGCCAGAGCCAGTTTAGTCTCCTTGGGTAGGTACTGGGTTGGAATCATACGATAAATCGCCAAATTCTTCAATTTTTGCATAAAATCAAAGAAAAACCTTTCTACAGGAAAAAAAATCAAATTGTAAGGGAATTGACTAGCTATTGCATAAAAAACATCACAATTATCTCTTCAAATAGCTAAGAAAATATAGGTACTTATAGGCCTTATTGCATTCTCCCACACTTAAGCCTTTGTTTGTCATTAAGCAAATAAGAATTAAATACATGAAATAAATAGCTTATTAACAAGAAGATGTTAGTGCACATGACTCATATAGTAAAGATATTATCTTTATTTCAACTTAAGAATTCAGCCCAACACTTATTCAATCAAGCTAATTTCATGCAAACTCATGTATTAAGATAGATATCACGAAGGTCATTAAAGTTGAGTTAAACAAGTTCATGCTCATCCAATGTGTTCCTTAAGTTAATACTGCAAATAATGTGAATTATATAAGTTAGAAATAATCAATCAACTCAAGTTCTACAATTTCCCAACTGCTACAACCTGAGTAGCAAACTAGGGACATTCTCACCATTTTTTCTTAGGAATTTATAGTATCAAGTGAATGGATTTCTCTTTAATCACCGTATTGGCCCCCATTATTTGTTCACTCCCTTTTTTAACTCACACTCTTATTTTCTGACATATCACTTTTTCATCATATGTTCAACTATTTTCTCTCTTTTTTTCATCTTGCATTCATTTTTCAACTTTGTATTTTTTTTTTTCTTCTTTTCACTCGTTGTTTATTGCCAAAGGACATGCGATTTGCATTTCCAGACCTTTTTCCTCCTCCTTTTTTCTAGAATGGGTACATACATCCTTTCCGACTCTCTTTTTTTCCAACTCTCATTCTCACCTCTCACCCTATTTACTTAAACTTGTAAATATGACTAGTTTAGAAAACCATAGAATCAAAATTCCAAACTTATATTTCATCAAAGTTAACATCAGTTCTCAAGAAATAAAATGTCACAACGTCTAATAAAATATAAACAAGGTTAATCCAAATTCTCAAGACCTAGCGTATATCATACTTAATATACAGTTTTACACAGAATCAAGCTCAACTAAATAAATTTTAAACCAAATTCTTATGCCAAAAGAAAAATAATTGCAATACTATAATAGTAAAAAATTGCAATTTCACTCCAAAAAAATTTTAAAATTTCAATTTTTTTTTCTCAAATTAGCTCAAAATTTCAAAAAACACCAAAGATATTGATAAAAACTTGGATAAAGAATATCACTAAACCACTCCCCCACACCTAGACTGTACAATGTCCTCATTGGCAAAAAATTAACATAATAAAACATCTCAAAAAGGACCAAAAATGATAAAGAGGAAAAAAATTAAGCAATACTCCCCAAGTGCAATAAGCTCCCTAAAGATGTTGAAACTTGAAGAAGTGTATCCAAGAATAATTTATTCCTACCTACAAAATAAAACATACATAAAAAAGCACACAAAAAAAAAAAGCAAAATAAAGCACACCAAAAAGAAAACACACTAAAGCAAAATACTAACAAAAATCCTAAGAAAGATAATAAAGACACAATTCACTCCCCCACACTTAAGCTGGAAAATACTTTCCTTGTTGGGGGGACGGGGGTGCAAAAAGACTAGAAAAACCAAATTAAACAAGATAAGACAAGATAATGACATAAAGACCTAAATAAACCGAAAACAAAATAACGCCAAACAAGACAATGATAATAACGTAAAGACCTATAGCATAACAAAACAAATATGAGCAAAGACAACAACACTTTCTATTCATCATGCTTCCTCATCAAACCCCTGTAAAAGAAATTAACATTGAATGCATAAAAGAGACATAATGAAGTTTGAAAGGAGGGAGGTTTTTGAATAGGATAAGGTACATGGAAAGTGATATGCTTATTGACAATTGCATGAACTACATTCCCTTGCATCTTTTTAGATATACAAATTCATTTCCTAACACATGGATGCAAATAATATCTAAAAAGTGCACCAATATTAAAATCACCAATCATCCCTACTAAAGAATTATCACAATTAAAATTTCCCTTTAAACCTAATAGTATAGCACTCAAAGATAGGATCAATAAATCCTTCCTTTGCAAGGTATGGTCTACCAAAACTAAGTTACCTCTATTTAAATGGGATGAAGGGTAAAATTCTCCAACATCCTTCAAGAAATTCTATAATGTAGCATTGAAAAATTCAACTCTTTAAGGCATGTTAAACTCAACACATCGTCAATTGCATCATTAGGCTCCAAAAAACAAGAGATGCCTACAAAATCATGTGAAAAAGAGAAATTGGAAGTATTAGCATTTAGAATAGAACATAAGTTTCTCCTATCACAGTTTTAAATTGTTCCTTATGGCCACTCTCATCCTTTTAAGGTTTTTTTTTTTTTTAAATACATAGGCCTTATCACTTAAGGGACAGAATTGTTCTCCAATTTTCTCCAAGAATTGATCAAAAAATATCATTGCATATTTTTTGAGAAGAACCAGCATCGCCTCATCTAATGCTTCCGACGCCGACTCTTTATTGTAAAAGATCCTTATTTTTTGTGCGAAATTTGATCTATTTGATGCAATTTTTCCTTGAATCTCTTAAATGATCTTAGTTATTTGTGTTCTTTGATGGCTCAATTAATGGGAAACTTCCTCATAGCACTTTACAGATGAATTTATGTTGGCAACAAAAGAATTCACAAATGTTTCAAGTGACGTCTCCCTCAAAACATTATTATGAGCATGTGTGCTCGTCAATCTATCATTATTGTAGCTCCTATGACTTTGTGCCCAATGTCACATACTTCTCCAAGAATGATTATCCATGATGAAATCAACCTCATACTCAAACAAAAACAAAAAGTAAATCAAAAAGAAAAATAAAAATAGAAAAAATTAAAAAAAAAACAAAGCATATAATAATACAAAGACCTAAATATTAACAAAGTACTTAAAAACAAAAGTTAGTAATACTTAAAAATAGAAAAAAAAAGGGGAAAATCAATAATATTTGATCATTTTCGATAGTACCCATTCCCAGTAACGACGCCAAAAACTTGATGCATGGTTTTGAAAGTGAGAAATATTACCAAAAAATTACACAATTAATCCAATTTTAATTAAAATACTAAAACTTAACCACATATATGGGTGAGTGTACCCATTATATAGCATAGCGAATAGTAAATATCAAATCCACAGGAACTTAGGCGATAGAGTGCCTATCATGGGCACTAGCGCATACCCATGGGTGATCATTGCCACCTGCACCTCACATCTCGGCACAGTAGAACGTGTAACCCGCCTGCTCTTCTATTCAACTACATTTGTTCCTCAAATCCATAGACTATAGACAGTGTGCAGTGAAGGTGCTTGTAAATTACTAAGGATACTTAAGGAGTAGGAATAAGGAGAAAAGACATGTAAGTAGATAGAAATCTTTAAAGACATGACAATGATTGATTAGCAATTATCATAATTAATTATCTTCTTGGCATCATGAAGGAATAAAATAGATTCCATTCTTTCCCAAGTCATGGATTTACTATCTTTCTAGCCAATTTAGTAAATTTCCCAAAATCTCACTAAAACAACCAAAAAGATGCTTAAAGAACAATTCCTTAGAAAATACTGTTAGGATTCGTGGACTCCTAAATGCGGAAAACATCTACGAATCCCTCACGAGGACCCAAGTAAATGATTAAGAAGATCTAAGCTTTAAGAATTACCTCTTGTTGCTGTAATCGAAATCCTTCGATTCTGGTCGCGCTGTTGTACGTTCAACCCGAACAATCACCAGACGCTGCAGTATGCGAATGTCCTCTATCGGATACACACCGCGAACTCACTCGATACTCGGGGAGTGCTAGCGCCTAGGGTTTGGGAGGTTTTTTTCTGGTAGAGAATGGCACGAATGTTCTCAACCGAAAAATTGGACTATTGAAAAGACGGCTAGGGTTTTCTTAAAAACCCTCGAACCTCTTAGAGTCCAACCCTAATAATATCTTATCATATTCTAATTTAAATTCAAATTAAATTAGAACTGATATGATAAGATTCTGCCATTATCTCGGTAATTTAACTAATTATTTTACCGAGTCAGATTCTTATAATCTGAATATCATCCAGATTCATCGAACCTGGTCACCAGAAAAATAACCTAACAAGCTCGCTTATTGTGTGACCCTATAGGTTCATTTAACATCGGCGAGTGTGCCTAAATCATATTTAAATGGCCCACAAGTTATAAGCGGTTTCTAGCAAAACATTATAACTATCCAGGTTAAATGAAGATCGGTGATCTCTTTGAACCAAACCATAATTTTATATTTAGTCCTTTTGTCACACGATATCCAGATTAAGCATAAGGCACGGAGCATGTCATCCTTATTAAGCTTAATCAATTATTTCTTGATTTCATAGTAGATCTGTTCAAACAAATGATATCAATATCTTAGATTGATATATTTGAGCACGGCCATGCATTTTTAACGATCTAACTTATCAAGGGGCCCATGGATATCTCTCCCATAATCGAGAGGGACAAATTCCTTCACAATCAATCATATTCCTCTCCTTGATTTATTCTATGTCCAACGAGTAGTCTAATTTATTATCACGGTTAAAGACAACTTTAGACAATGTCAAAATATAGAATTTATCAAGTAAGAAACTATGATGAATTTAGGTCGAAGGACTTTCAATATTATTATGGCTAGAAAGTACTTATGACATATTCCATGAAGTACTCTCACAGATGGGTCATGTCCAATACAATGTTCTCTAACATTTATTTATGTCTTGACTCGATATCACAAATATCCATGGCCGGTAAAACATAGCCATCAAGTCACAAACATACTAATCTTAATTTATTATTATTCCAATAATAATAATCGATCGAGAGACAGTTTTAGAATAGTCATTGTATTCATTGTAGGGTTTTACTATCAAGTCACGTACTTGATGACCAACAAAACAAAACTCACTATTCATGGAAAGGAAAGCCTCATATTATTATATAAAACATAATGACAATTGTATAAGTACAGATTGACTCTAGGGCATATCCCCAACAGTCTCCCACTTGCACTAAGACCAATTTGGCATAAGCCGTAATCCCATTGTTACGGTATGACTATCATGTTTAGACGATGGGAGAGGCTTTGTCGATGGATCTGCAACATTGTCATCGGTTGGCACCTTGCATACATTGACATCTCCTCTATCAACAATTTCTCGAATGAGATGAAAACGTCAAAGTATATGTTTGGATCGCTGATGTGATCTTGGTTCCTTAGCTTGTGCAATGGCTCCATTGTTGTCACAATAGAGATCCACTGGGTTCACAATACTAGGAACTACATCTAGTTACGTAATGAACATTTTAATCCAAATCGCTTCTTTAGCTGCAGCTGAGGCGACTACATACTCGACTTACGTAGTAGAATCGGCTACGGTGTCTTGCTTTGAACTTTTCTAGCTTACGACACCTCCATTCAAACAAAATAGAAAACTCGATTACGATCTATAATCATCTATGTCGGATCGAAAACTAGCATCGGTGTAACCATTTACAACTAGCTCGCCTTCTTGTCCTCCATAAACTAAGAACATATCTTTAATTCTTCTTAAGTACTTTAGTATGTTCTTGATAGCAGTCCAGATGTGCCTCTCTAGGATTTGATCGGAACTCGCTTGTCATGCTCAATGCATATGATACATCGGGTCGAGTACATAACATGGCATACATGATAGACCCTATAGCGGAAGCGTATGGTATCTTGTTCATGCGCTCTTCTTCATCCTTCGTAGAAGGACTTTGAGTTTTGCTTGAGCTTAATGCCATGTGACATTGGCAAGAACCCTCTCTTAGAGTCTTGCATACTTGAACCTTTTCGATACCTTGTCAATGTATGCACTTTGACTTAGTCGAATTAGCTTTCTAGATCTATCTCTATAGATCCTTATACCTAGAATATAGGCAGCTTCACCTAAGTCTTTCATTGAGAAACAATTTCCCAACCATGTCTTTACACTTTGTAGAGTTGGGATGTCGTTTCCAATGAGTAAGATATCATCAACATAAAGTACCAAAAAGACTATTGCATTCCCACTTGTTTTCTTATAGACACAAGGCTCATCTTCATTTTTGATAAAGTTAAATTCTTTAATTGCTTCATCAAAACGAAGATTCCAGCTTCGAGATGCTTGCTTCAATCCATAAATGGATCTTTGAAGCTTGCACACTTTATTAGAATTCAAAGGATCATCAAAACCCTCGAGGTTGTGTCATGTACACATCTTCGAGTAAGTTTCCATTAAGAAACGCGGTTTTGACATCCATTTGCCAAATTTCATAGTCATAATATGCTTGCTATGGCAAGAAGAATTCGATAGATTTAAGCATTACAAGCTGGTGAAAAGGTTTCATCATAGTCTATACTATGAGTTTGTCTATAACCTTTTGCTACCAGTCGTGCTTTGTAAGTATGCACATTTCCCTCCATGTCTGTTTTCTTTTTGAAAACCCACTTACACCCAATGGTTTTTGAACCTTTAGGTGGGTTAACCAAAGACCAAACTTGGTTATCGTACATGGATTGCATCTCAGACTTCATAGCCTCTAACCATTTTCTAGAGTCAGAACTCTTAATGGCTTCTTGATAGGAAGTGGGCTCATCATTGACCATAAGCTCCACATTGTGATCGTCAGTGATGAGAAATCCATATCTCTCAGGTTATTGACGAACCCTATCAGATCTTCGAGGTCCTTGTTCTATAGATGTAGGCTCATCTTGGACTTGTGAGCCATCTAATCGAGATTCATTATTTGGTTCAGGCACTAATTATGGCTCTTGAATCTCATCTTGATGAGGTTCGAGCACTAACTCGTGGTCCTTGAATCTCATCAAGATGTATTTTACTCCCACTGATTCTTTTGGAAATAAATTCCTTTTCAAGAAAGAATCCATTTCGAGCAACAATTACTCTATTTTCTTTTGGAAGATAAAATTGATTTCCTTTAGTTTCTTTAGGATACCCCACAAATATGCATTTATCAGATTTAGGTGAAAGTTTATCAGATAATAAACGCTTTACATAAACTTCACAACCCCAAATCTTCAGAAATAACAAACTAGGTTGTCTCCTAGTCCATATCTCATATGGCGTTTTCTGAACCGATTTAGATGGAACTCGATTTAGTATGAATGCAGCAGTCTCCAGGGCATAACCCCAAAAGGAGATTGGAATATCAGTTTGACTCATCATTGATCGAACCATATCTAATAAAGTCCGATTTCTCCGTTCAGATACACCATTCCATTGAGGTGTTCCTGGTGGAGTTAATTGGGAAATAATTCCACAATTTTTAAGATGCTCGTCAAACTCGTGGCTTAAGTATTCACCACCTCGATCCGATCGAAGTGTTTTGATACTTTTGCCAAGTTGATTTTGTACTTCATTTTGAAATTCTTTGAATTTCTAGAATGATTCAGATTTATGTTTCATTAGATACAGGTAGCCATATCTGCTGAAATCATCTGTAAATGTAATGAAGTACTGAAATCCTCCTCTAGCGAGTGAATTCATTGGTCCACATACATCAGTATGTATTAGGCCCAATAAATCAGTTGCCCTTTCATTTTGTCTCTTGAAAGGCGCTTTAGTCATTTTGCCTAATAAACAAGAATCACATATTCTGTAAGATTCTAAATCAAATGATTTTAGAAGCCCATCATTATGAAGCTTTGTTATGCGTTTCTCATTTATATTGCCCAAACGACAATGCCAGAAGTAAGTCTGATTTAAATCATTGGATTTCAATCTCTTAGTATTTATATTATAGATAGACATGTCTGAAGATCCACGAAGATTTAGAATATAAACCCCATTCGATAATGAAGCATCTCCATAAAAAATGCCGTTTTTATTAATGGAGCAAATGTTATTCCTAATAACAAATTCAAAACCTTCTAAATCCAAACAAGAAACTGAAATAATATTCCTACTCATAGCAGGAACATAAAAACAATTGTTCGGTTCTAAAACAAGCCCACTGGGCAAAATTAATTCAAAAGTTCCTACGACCTCTGCGAGCAACTTTTGCTCCATTCGCAACTCGTAGGTCTACCTCGCCTTTTGCCAAGGCTCTACTCCTTTTTAGACCCTGCACATTTACACAAATGTGAGATCCACAACCGGTATCCAATACCCATGAATCGAAGTAGATAAATTAATTTCAATAACATAAATACCGAAGCGGCAGTCTCACTTGTCCTTCTTTTTCTTTGCTTCCAAATAGAGCTTGCAATTTCTTAACCAATGCCCTTGTTCTCCACAATGGTGGCAAGCTCCCTCCTTTGGTGTCTTGGCCTTAGGTTTGGGCTTGAACTTGGACTTTGCCTTGTCCTTACCCTTACTAGCCATGACCTTGCCCTTTTGGTTGTTCTTTTTGCCTTTCCTTTTTGAACCATTAGAACACTAGGAGTATTCTTCCTAATGTTCGAGTTCGACTTGTTTTAGCATCCCATGCAATTCGGTAATGGATTTCTCCATATTATGCATGTTAAAATTCATGACAAACTGGTCATACTCAGCAGGTAAAGAGCCCAAGATCAAATCCGTGGCCGTGTCATGATTAACAGGAGCACCAAGCTTATCAAGATGATCTAGATAGCCCTTCATTTTAAGGACATGAGCACTTACCGAAGTGCCAGAAACCATCTTACATGCATTTAACGCCTTGTGAGTTTCAAATCTCTCTTGTCGTGCTTGCTCTTGGAACATTTCCTTGAGATGCACAATCATGTCATATGCCTCTGTTTCTTCAAACTGTTTTTGAAGTTCAGAGTTCATGGTTGCTAGCATGAGACAAGTAACATCGTTGGAGTCATCTTTGTGCTTACTATAAGCATCTTTTTCAGCTTTTGAGGCGTTATTTGCTGGAGCAGGGGGAATAGGATTTTCAAGAACATAGAGCCTTTTTTCTTGCTTAAGAACAATTCTTAAGTTTCGTACTCAATCAAGAAAGTTAGTCCCACTAAGCTTGTCTTTCTCAAGCACAGATCGCAATGAATTATTCCAACTGTTTGTTGCCATTATCTACATACAAAAATATGCAAAGTAATTAATTTTTGAGACTCTAACGAAAAACTCCCACTAAAAGCATTTAAAATTTTTGAAACTTCAACATTTTGATGTTTCGTAGTGGGGAAAAATATTTTGTTTTAATCATAAGTAAGCTTTGGCTTTAATCTTATAATTAAATAAAATTCTAATTTTAAATGAGATAGACATCAAATGTCCCGGCTAAAAATATCTCATAAAATGCCCTAGGCCCAAAACCATTTTGATAGCCCAGTTAAGTCAAACTATACTAATCTTAATTTATTATTATTCCAATAATAATAATCAATCAGGGACAGTTTTAGAATAGTCATTGTATTCATTGTAGGGTTTTACTATCAAGTCACGTACTTGATGACCAACAAAACAAAACTCACTATTCATGGAAAGGAAAGCCTCATATTATTATATAAAACATAATGACAATTGTATAAGTACAAATTGACTCTAGGGCATATCCCCAACAAATACCCCTATTGTGTAGGTGATATTAAAGTACGAAATCAATCAATATCCCTATGCCCTATATGACATTAATCAATCTTTGATTATTCAAGTTTAATTCTTAACCTTCTTTTCCAAGTAGCTAAGAAAAAAAAATATAGAATTAATGAAATTGAATCCTCTTCTAATCTTTTTTTCCCAAGTTAATTAGAAGGAAGAAATAATCAATCAATTAACTAAATAAATCAAGCAACCAAATACCAAAAATAATAATCAATTGATCAAATCGCTAAAATCAATAAAAATTATGAATCCAAAGTTATCTTCTAAATACAATTAAAATAATTTAAACTCAAATTGCCATTAAATTACAAAAAAGAGAAAAAGAAACTACTTATAGACAAGTAAGCTTTCTTTTTGTTCCTTGAAACTTCTTGATCAATCTTCTTCTCTTCTCCAAAAATCTCCTTAATTCTCCTAAATCTTAGTGCTTAATTCAACTGTCTTAGAGTTTTCTATGAGTTTGCAAGTCCCAAAGGTGAAAACTAGTTTAGGGATTGTTATTCTCTTGTATTTATAAGAGTTTAGATTGTTAAAAAGTATATACAATAGTTCAAATCTGTTTTCAAATCAGTTCCTAAAAGATCAGCATTGCAACTTCCAAATTCTAATACAAAAAGGATTTTCTGCCGCCACTGCAAAGCACTAAGCCAACACCAATTAGAGTTGGTGACCCGGTGCCAGTCACCCCTATTCCGATTCCGAAATTACTTTATTTTGCCCTATTTTTCCAAAACTAAATAGGGCAAAATTAGGTTCCAACTCTAGGGCCAATCCAATCTTCTCGGGCTGGCATTGGGTTAGGACTGGAATCGCACAATTAAGTTCCAAATTCTTCAATTTCTGCATGAAATCAAGGAATTGCTTTGTACAGGTAAAATATCAAATTGTAAGGGAATTGACTAGTTATTGCATCAAAAACATCACAAAATCATCTCAAATAGCTTGGAAAATATAAGAACATTTAGGCCCTATCACCAGTCAATAGAGTTACCCCTAGCTTAATTGGGCTTAGACTAAGTCCTTGGACCTCTAGTCTAGGTTATTAAGCTAAACATAATATATTTACTTATTCAAGGACTAATAAAATATCCTAAATAAATAATTAATTAACTCAAATGAACCAAAAGAATTTCTCATGCCTTTTCTAGTTTATGTCCCAGATAATTCTAGTTATTCACTCATGGCCCCAACACTGAATAATTAAATTAACAAAATAAACTATACCATTAACCCATTCTCTCCTTAGGCCTTTTGTTTTATTCTAACCCAACAGTAAATTAGACAATCTGAATAAAATAAAAATCATTTTTATTTAAGACCATTTCCTTAGCGTAAAATTAATTAGGATTTATGGGCTACTTTGAAAACTAAAAGACACATCGTCCTTAGATGCTAAAATGATCAAAATACCCCTACCATAAAAATAGCTATATTTTGCATTTTAATTATTTACTATTATCACCATAAGGAAATATTGACCTCAAGGACAATGCTGCGTATAGTAAAGTCTCAAATCAATGTGTGTTTTGACCAAAATACTCCTTTACGTAATATCATTAGAGGAAACAGTGTACTAATATATCTCTAAATAACATCTACCGTCCTTAGATCTCTAGTCCAATGGTTCACAACTTCTTAGAATGTTTCCACTTTACTAGGGAGCTACCCTTAAGCAAAAATCTAAGTCATGTTCCCCAAGGCGCTAGATCTACAAACTATTCGGATAGTCACAAGTGGTGATATCTCCAATAGGAGCATAAAAGCTCTCTTATATAAATTTGTCTTAAATTATTGGTCACACATACCTAATGTACATGTATATTGTTCCTGTCGTAGAACCTCACTTATAATATATCAAAGTACATGCTTCTAGCTTTGCTAGACCACCAACCCATACATAAGTTTGTAGGGTATAAGTTCATGTTATAGCTCTAGTTGTCTAGGCTTTTCTTATTTTAATAATTTGAGAAACCACTACTATGGGTTCAATTTTACGTATTCCAAATATGCTTATATCATGAAGTGAGTAGACCATTCACTAGCTAAAGGTAAGCTATTTCTTTTTTAGAATTCATAGTATAATAACTCCTAATGAGATTCCCATTCTCATTATTCGGTTAAGAACAAATATTTATATGTTAAATAACTTATGATCTATATCTTACTATGAATTAGCGCCATTCATATGGGCCACTTACTTAAATACAATGGGATTTTCCCAACATAATCATGCTAAATAAATTAACGTAAAATAACACAAACAAAATTGTAAATAAAACTTTCATTTATTAATTTGAATTTATATCAGATACATAATTTGAAGGCATATATTCCAACATATTGACCATCTCAACTACTTTTGTTTATTTTACACTATGCCCAATATATATCCTACAGGCAGTCCCAATGAGACTCCAAATATTAAAATTAAAGTACAACATTCACCAAATAAAGTACCTTAGAGATCTCAAGTCTAAGAATATTTATATATTTGCTATAATGAAATTCTATCATTGGGACTAAATAGTTATCCATGTGATTATATCATAGTTAGGTTATCCAATAAACTTGTTCGTCCAACAAGGATCCACGTGTGAATTTTGATTATCGTAATACTCACGGATATGAGAACTGCCACTCAATCTAATCAAGAAGTCTAACACGAGTAATCTTGGTGCATTAATTATGTTTGTCTTATTAATACTATGACTAGGGATAATTTAAGAATAATCATTGCATAGTATAGTAGGAATCTCACATAATGATCCCTATTATGATTTTCTTAACATTGTGCTTAGGACTTTATCTACTAGATTTATACACATATATGCGAAATAATCAATTCAACAGAAAGATAAAGTATCTTTTTATTGAATAAATATGCAAAATACATTGTCCAAATGATTACTTCTAGGGCATAATACCAACAATAATATCCCTGTCTGAGGTCTAGCTTAGAGTAACAACTCGTTCCTTGCAGTTGATCAAACAATTCATCTACCATGGGTAAAGAATTTTATTCTTCACTATTAGTTTATTCAATCCCCGGTAATCAATACATAATCTCATAGTACTATCTTTTTTTTTTAACAAAGAGTACTGGTGTTTCCTAAGATGATGTCCTTAGCTAAATGAATCTTTATCCTGACAATTCCTACAATTGATCATTCAACTATTTTAATTCTATAGGTGCTATTTGATATGGGGTGTGAGAAATTGGTTTAGCATTTGGTACTAGATTAGTCTTCAATTCAACGTCCCTTTCCAGTGGTGTTTCTTTTAGCTCTACTGGGAAGATATCTAAATAGTCGTAGACTACTGGAATGTCTTTTAGTTCACTGGCTCTATTAGTTTGTTCAAAAAAAAAAAAAAATTGCTAAGTATCCAATACAACTTTTTCGATGCAATTTTTGAGCTTTCACTCTAGAAATCATGAAATTATTGTGGTCGTCACTTTCTGTGCCCAAAACTCTAATACATCATCTCCTGGTTTACAGAACTATACATAATTCTTTCTGCAATCAACCTTAGCATGGTGTTGGGATAGCTAATCCATTCCTAAGATGGTATTATAATCTTTTATAGGTAAATGAATGAGATCTCCTTTCAGAATAACTCCTTCTATCTCAATTTTACAATCTGGATATGCCATATTACTATCCAACTATTTTCCCAGAAGCGTACTAATGATCATCTTATATGGGACTTCTTTACTCAGTATCTTCAAATGGCGGTTAAAAAATTGTGCAATAATAGAATATGTATAGCATGGATCTATTAGTATAGTAGCTTTTTTATCAGATATAAAAATCTTACCTTCTACTGTTATACATCCACATTAGATTTGTCCAGAGCAACTACTTGACCTTTCACCTGAGGTTTAGGTCCTCTGGCTTGGATGTGGACGGTTAGGTTTGGGCTGCCTTAACTAGTCTTGATCTGGGTCTAACATTACTCCTCCATGCATTCATCCATTCGAGTATTCTTCTAGGATGTAGGTAATCAACAATCTTGTGGCCTTTCTTGCTATAGTTATAGCACCATAAAACAGGTCTGTCTGTTACATGCCCTCCTTCTTTTTTCTGCATCTTACCCTTTATCTGCTAATTAAACTTTCTTGGTCTTGTGTGCTCTGGACGATATCCTCCTTTAATTTTTTTCTTATTTGTTCCAAATCTTCTCTCTTTATACGAATCCAATTTCTATAGTTGCACTGTATATTAGTGGAGCTATAACAATCAATGATTGCTTCAACCCTGGGTGTAATCCTTTCACAAAGCGTCGCACTCTATCTGCTTCTTCATGTACTAGGAATGGACAGTATTTGGAAAGTCTAGTGAACTCTGCTACATATTTTCCTACTATCTGTCCCTTTTGCTTAAAACTCTAAAATTTGTCATCCTTTTTTCCCACTATCTAACGTGGAATGAACTCATGTTCAAAGGCCTCTAGAAAATTTACCCAAGTCTATTCTCGTGCTTCCTTCTTCTACAACCACCAGTCTCGTGCTACTCCTTAGACTCTAAAAATAGCAAATTGCACTTTCCTCTTATCAAAATAGTTTAAAGCTATGAATAGATCTGCCATCTATTCTATCTAGAATTCAGCTTCTTGATCCTGGCTAGGTTTTCCACTGAACTAAGGAGGGTAGAATTTTAGGAATCGTTATAAAGCTTCATCTACCTTAGTTTCATTGGTTTGTCTTTTTTGGGTAGATGTATTCACCATTTGTTGGAAAACACCTATCAATCTCTGTAAAGCATGTATTATTGCATTATAAGGTGGATTTTCCCCTTTGTCCATAGTATTCTCCTCTACTCACTCTTCTTAGTGTCCCTGGGTAGTTTATTTTGGTGGCATCTATAGGTTCTGGGTTAGTTCTTATAAATCAAGTCAATAAGTAAGTAAAAACAAGTTAGATAGCCCACAATGAGCAAAACAAGTACACTTTATTACACAACTCGAAACGTTCCATATGTTACATAATACTATACAAGTCTATTCACACAGGAGTCCTATTTACAACATCTTACTAACATCTAAATTCATCATTCTTCATCACTTTCAAATTTTGAAGTTAAGGGTTCGGAGTCTAACGATAAAGTGCAACACTATCTACAAGTTCTTCCTACTTCTGTTCACACTTCTAAATTACTATAAGCTCATTCTTAGTAGGATAATAGCCTCAGTATGACGTTGCTTAGATAGCAAAATATGTGTTGGACTAGTTCAACATCTCAGGCCTGTTCTAATAGAGGCATGGAAATAGCTAACGTTAGGACCCATCTAAATCCAAGTCTTTCTAATCTTCCTTCTTTTCTACAGGTTTCTTGCTTTTCTCATTGCCTCCTGTCATTTTTCCACAAAAAATAAAATATGTCTAGTCAGCTAAAATCACTAATTTATGGCACTGATACCAATTGTAACACCCCTAATTCCTAGAAGTGATAAAACCTGTAATACATGGGTGTCACCCCCATCTAATCTCCCAAATAATGGGTTTTTATAATGATTTTAACTTAAAATAAAATTATCATTCTATTTCACACCAAAAGAATTAACACAAAAAATTGCTCTGTTTAATACATCCAAAGTGCAACTATATAAAATTAATATCCAAGTTGGTGATTTGCAGACCGACCAAAAACTCTATATGCCTAACTATAGCCTAGTGATGCCATATTAGGTGCATAGATCTCATAAGTGGAAGTCCTCAAAAATGGTCCTTGATAAAGAGAAAACAAAACAAACACGTGAGTAGAAATACTTAGTGAGTCATTAGTGTGCCCGTGGTTTTACTTCAAAATATGCATGCACAAACCATTTGTTAGCACCGACACGAAAAGAAGCCAAAATCCTTTGGTTATTCTTAAACCTGTGTAAGAGATCAAATTTTATGTTGTTAATATTTCTATTTTCAAATCATGCCCCGTAGTTCTAGAAACCAGGCTCTTTTCTTAATAGAAGGACAACCTACATGAAAAGTCTTACAAGGGCTTCACCTTTGGTTGTATGGTCCAATGTGCGATACCTACACTCAACTAAATCTTACCAGCACGATAAGAGCTTTTACACATCTTACCTTAATATCTCGAATCTTTTACTTGCCACTGCCAATCCAGGGTTTTCAATCCTGACATCAATTACTATTGAGGCAGCAAGGGGTTGAACACAATGAGTATCCCCGCTTAGCAAACTATGAACAACTCAAATATCACATTGGACAATTGCTAGGTGAAGAATGGTTAGCTAGAGACGGCTAATTCCAATGTTCTATCACTCCGTTTGGAGTAAGATGGATCCCAGGAATAGATAAGGTTCTTGGGTTCATCTAAATCTAACGTGAGCTAATACAATTAGAAAATTCCCTTGCTAAGTACTCAACATCTTCACATCTTCCCATGCTCATCTCCAAGCGTATTTCCATGAAAAATCCATTTTCGAGGGCCATATGTAGCTTTCAAATCCTTTTTCTTAGTTCTAAAGATCATTAGTTGGATAAAGGTAAGACACATCCCATAGGGTGCACTAGGTATTTTGAAAGTACAGAGGTTCTTTAGGAGGGAAAAAAGAATATATTATCTCAGAAAAGCTTTTAGAAAATCAATAAAATTTTTAAAGAAGTTGAAATGGCCTAACTAGCTTTGAGATGGCAAGTCCAGCTTTGAAATAACAAATTCAAATCCTTCTTACATCGTAGTTGCTAGGTTTTGAAAAGGTAAAAAATGCATACTTTAAAACCAAACTTTTGCATTTATTTAAAAACCATTTGCAATAACACGTCTTTGAAATAATTAGGACTCACCGTGTACTTCGAAGTATGTTTCCCAAGGTTTCTGGTATCTTCTAGTGATGTTCACCTATATAAAATGCTACATCATTCATGGTCCAACAAAGCATTCAGTTTAACTAAGTAGGGAAAGAAAGAAAAAAAAATATACCATTCTCCCATTTTGGCTACTTAGAACTATCTACGGCTTTCATTTTGGTGACTTTACATAGCCTACAAATGTCCATCAAAATTCATACCATAATTTTCCCCTTCTCTATAGTTTGAAGTGGATGCAGATTTTTTAGAAGGTCCTAATTGTTTCTGGTATCAAGGGAATAAAAATAGCTTATACTTCTCAATTAAGCAAAACAGAATTTCTGAAATGGCGGCCTTCAGTTTTTTGTCCATAACTTTCTGCTCACAACTCCAAATTATGTTAACATTGTCCCAAAATGTTCCTAGGATAATTAGCTACAAATTTTAAGTCATAAATTTCCACAATAGTGGGCCATATCATTCAGTGTTTACACAAACAGCCAGGTTCATCAATTCACCTAAGAAGAATTTCTTGATAATGTTCACACATTGCACAGGCCATATATTCCAATTCTTCTAGATAACATATACCATCTAAACCTTCCTAACTCTTGTTGAACACTTATAAAAGTGTGATTTAACCTTCTTTTCAACCCAGCTTCTCTATACACATTGAAATCAGGCACAATCAGAAGAGTGCAAAACTAGCATTTTTATGTAGGTAGCTTTAGTTCTCAGTAGTTTTATACATCCTTTTGTATTTCAAACATTAGGAATCCAACCTCCCTCTCTTCCTAACATTTTCAGACATGGTAAAGAGTAGTTAGTTCATCTTACACCCCCTGCATACATATCTAGGGGTGGCAATGTTGAACACGACACGCCAACACGATCTAAAAATGACAAGGTTATAGCGGGTTAGGGATAGGGTTTCGCGAGTTTGGGTAGAAACAAGTTGACCCGTTTAACATTAAATGTGTTTAGGTCATAAACGGGTTTAACCTGCTAACCTGTTTATTTTTTATTACTATTTTTTTAGGTACAAACTCCTCTACAAGTGATAGCTTAGCTCTTCTTTGCAGCAATTGATATTCTGAGACCAAGAAAAAAAAAAAAAGGAAAAGAAATGTCAATACACATGTAAAGGCAACTACTTATCAGGTTGGTGGGTTAGTGGGTTTAATAATTATCTATTTAATTTTCATGTCTAATCGTGTCATGTCGTGTCATATCAACCCGTTTATTTTCGTGTCGTATTCATGTTACAAAATGAGACACATTTATTAATTGTGTTGGGTTGGCATATCGAATGTAATTATCTTAGGTTGACAAGACCCGCCAACCCGAATATAACATGATTGCCACCCTTATATATATCAATTAATTGCCTACAACCAGAGAAAAAAATTGCTCAGTATGGTTTCATTAACACATATCAACATAGCTAGCTTTAGTTTTCATTTTCTTCCTTAACTAAACACAGAACACTTCAAAACTTTTTCTTGCATTTTCATTGCAGAAAAGAACACCCAATAAATGCCAAAAGCAACTAAAATCAACCTTGAGCAACCAGTTCAACAAACAACTAGTAACCAGAAAATTCTATCATGAACTTCAGCTTTGTTTTCTTTGTTATTTTTATTTTGTTTTGTTTTGTTTTTTTGCAATTTTCACCAATAAAATTTGTTTCAAATGAAACCTTTTGATATGCAGAACAACTTTTATTCTAGGAGAGGGGTTTCTTACCTATCTAAGGCTTGAAATAAGAGGTTGTAGGCTGCTGGAACCCTTCCTTTTCGCAGCTCGCTCGCTCGCTCTCTCGTCTATTTTTCTTTTTCTTATTCTAATTCTTTTTTTTCGGCCGATGAAAATCCCTCCAATATGATGGGTAATGGAAGGTTCTAGGTCCAGGGTATTTTAGATGTTTTAGGGGGCTTAAATAAGAGGGTAAAGGTCCTTTAACAAAGCTGAAATTCTTAGTATAAAATAACACAACTAATCACACTTCTCTTAATCCTTACTTAAGCTAATTAATCCTACTTAATATATAATTGATGTTCAGCTTATTTAACCTCGATAACTTCCTTACTTAAGCACCTTTAATCACAATTAAGTGTCTTAAATATAGTTTAACATTAATCTAAATATAATCTCACTAAACAAGCTTAATTCTCACTAATCACAGTTATTAACCCTTAATTAATCTTACTAAAAACTCATGTGCCTAAGATTATTGTTTTATCAAAATGATCTATGCATTATATGGATTTTGGGTATCCTGCCTCATGTTTAACTATTCCTAATTTCATGCAAAACAAGGTCAAAACTGGGTCTCACCACCCCTTAAAATTTTTATTTCCCCAAAACCTTCTTTTCCTTGACTGGACCACTTTTTGTTCTGAGTCCTCATGCTTATTATTTTCGTATGATATTCAAATGAGGGTCATAGGTCTGTAACTCCTAGTTGCCCTATTCGATAATTCCCATTTTCTTTCATCCCTAGGGGTGGGTATTAAAATTTGATATTGTAATTTGCGATTAATGTATTGTTTGATGTTAGGGATTAGTGAGAGTTGGTCTATAAGTCTAGAGTTACTTAAGTTTTGATTAATTTGAGGAATTCTATTAAGTATGAATTATAATTTAGGAAATTGATATTTATTTAATTATCTGCTAGAGTTTGTTGCTGATCAAGTTTATAGCCCTGATATTTAAGTTAGAATTTACTTGGACTTAAGGTAAGTCCCCACTTTTCATAATTTCCTAAATGTAAGAATGTATGTGAAATATTTCTATCATGATAAATGTTTTAATTGCATAAATATTTATTTGATAATTTATTATTTGCACGATAAAATATTTATTTATTCAAGAAATGTTGAAATATGAAATGATTTATTTATGCAAGTGCTATTTTGTTCAATGTTGGCATATGTTTCTTATTTTCGGAAAATTGCTACATTGAGAGTAGGTTGCTCTACTTTGAAAGAAATGGTGAATTATTGTTTAAGCAATATTTAATTATGCCTTATTTAGAGAAAATTGCATATTCATGATATGTTGGACATGAAAGCTTGCATTAAAATTTATTGAGCATATAGAATTGCAAATTCTCATGCATAAATGAATTGCAAAATACATAGAATGTTTTGAACCACTATTTTCCTATAACATGAAATAGCCTTAGGGGGGGGGGTATGTATGTATGTATGGATGAAATTTTGAAATGCTTGAGAAATCTTGGGATGTTTGTGAGACATTGTGTCGGGTAAACACTTTTGAAGTGATTTTGAAATCATGGAATGAAGAAAACCTTTTGAGGTGATTTTTGAATCTATAGAGTATATTATTAAACTTGGGAGTTTTTTTTTATATATAACAAATATTTTTGGAAATGTTTTCACAATCTTTTAAAAGGTATTGAGCTGGTCTATTCATAAGGTCTTGTGTCATATGGTTTTGTGTCGTGTTTTCTTAAGTACTCAAAGGGATTTTACACCTAGTTTAACTTGCACGAGTTTGAGAGTGCTATTTAATAGGCGGTCACCTTCAGACTGTGGTCTCTCTCTTCGCAAGGTATGGGTATTTGTTCTTTAGTCATCTTTAACTAGCAACACATTTTTCAAAGTGTGAAAATGGAAGTCAGACGTGGGACATCTGGGCTATAGGGCCAACCATGACGATGATTCTTGTATGTTTAATTGTGATGTACACATTAGGTTATTTATAAATTTAAACTATCATGGTCATAGGATGAAATTCCTATGGTATTGTTGTAGTTAGACTGAGATCCTTATAAGTAGATGGGACGTGATCCTATCGGTGGATGATTTGAGATCATAAATACGCAAAATTGAATTTTGATATTTGATATTCGAAATGTGGATTTCAAATTGTGTATTGTTCTTTGTGATCATAAAAGATGGTCATTATGGTAAGCTCTATATAAATTATGTGTTTGATATGGTCAAACGTTGTTGATGAGAAATAATTTCTTTTTCTGAAAATGTTGAATTCGATATAGATCTCCTATGTATTATTCGGTATGTTGAGAATAAATTTGTTATGAAATCATACTTGTTTTTGGAACAACTACTCATGCAACATGAAAATGTTTTTATCAGAAAATTCTCACAATGCACACACAAGATTTATTGAGATTATATCTCACACCTCTTAATTCATATTTACAGGAGGTTATACTTAGAAGCAAGAATGCTGAAGTCTTATGGATTTTGTTTGGCTTTGAGATTGTTATTGAAAATTGTTCTTATATTTATGTACTATTTTTGAAGGCTATATAGTTGGAGTATTATTGAGATATTATTTTGTATTTAGGACTTAATGTATTATTCAGAGCTTTGTAAGGATTAATTTAGTTTTCCTTTTAAGTTCTAGTTATTTTCTTTATTAATTTCATTATAAAGGCCCCTTATGTCATTTAAACGGGGTAAAATCCGCAATCATTTGGATCCTGTGATTGTGGAGTGTTATGGTTGGTATCAAAGCCCTATATTGAACTTTAGAGGAGAGTATCCTTAGATAATTAGCATAGATTTTGGTTAAATTTTGGGTTAATAGAATCTTCATTTGTTAGTTGAGTTTAGGTTGAGTTGAGCCTAGGATTAGGTATTACCTTTGAATTCAAGGACTAGCATTTAAGAATGACTATGGTTATCTGAGTTTTAGTTTTTCTAATAATGATTTGAACTTGAAAAAATTTGATAGGTGTTGATGGGTTGATATGGGAGGTAACTTTATCCCCGTATATTGATGATAACTTTGATGAGGTTGAGAGAGAAAGTTTGTGTTAACGTGAATAGATAGGTAATTTGAGAAATTTAACAAGTAGTCTTTTTTAAGATTTGACTATCCTAGCTCCAATTTGACGGATAGGATTGTATCATGATGACGGGAGCAAGAATTAGAAATGATTAATTTTCAAGGATTTAAGATCCTAATATCTGTATTTTGGAGATTTGTGAATTTCTGTTGTGCTTCCTAATTATGCATGTGTAATAGAAACATTGTCTTGAATGCTCCTATAATTTCGTATGGTGTATGCTACGTGAATATGTGTGTTTTATCTAATTAAGTATGCTATATGGTTTTTCTTGTTTTTAGTACTTAGCATATTTGAACTTTAATTTTAGGACAAAATAACCAGGTTGAGGAATAAATCATCAAAGGTATTTAGATATCACTTAGGAGTATAATTAAGAGAAGTAAATGGTTATGGGAAGAGGAAACTGTCTATAAGGTATACTACCACAAAGGAAGGAACTATACGAAAGGAGATGAAGACTTAGATAGAATGACTTTGAAAATGACCTTGAAGACATAGAAATTCAATGCTAAATAACTGGAAGAGCAACAATAAAAGAAGAAGGGAAAACAAGCAAGGACTACTCTAGTGTATACTACTCCAAAACTGGCAATTTGTTATTGTTGTGGAAGGAAGGAACATACAGAAAATGTAACACCCCTACTACAAATAGCAACAGAAGCATACCATAAACTGCTCTATTCAATTACCCGAATAAGGGATCTTTATAACGGGTAAGGCAAATAAGTGAATAAAGCCCAGACTGATATAAAAACCCATACTGATATAATGTAATATATAAGAGTGAGGTCTCATACATTCGGCTAATAGTACTACAATAGTATTGAAATATACATATGCAAAAGAGGAAATAACCCGACCTATACTATGGTATTACCCCTATCCCTATGACTACTCAACTTTGGGTTCTAAAATAAGATAAAAGACATGTGTAAGTGAAAATCACCCAGTGAGTTCCACGTGTGTGCTAGTGCTTTATAAAACAAATCGATAGAAATATTTTCGAATTTTATTCAAAATTTCATCACGGGAAAAATATTATAATTTTATACTGAAAATAACTCTACTGCTCACTAGGAGGGATTTTATTTCAGTTTCAATCATATTTGGAAAAAAATGTGTTTCATTTCACAGTCACTGTCCCAATTTCCAAAATACAGCCACTTTTCTCAACAGAAGGTCAGTTCGCATGCAAAGCTCACAAGGTTGCTCCTTCGACATCACAGTCTTATTGTACTAAGCACACAAGCCTACAGTACTTAATTGTACATTGTTGGAAGGGTAAGTGCAAATAAGCACAATATCGAGTAATGCAAGATGTTTTACTTGCTACCGTAAGCCCATGGGTCTCAATCCTAATGTCAATCATCATTAAGGTAGCAAGGGGTTGAACAACGCCAGGTGTTCGGCTTAGCCCGTGAACAACCCAAAATCAAAATATTCAGAAGGCGCAACAATTGTCAGGCACTAAACGGCTAGCTAGGACAACTCATCTCAATATCCTGTCGCCCTATTTGGAGTAAGACAATCCCCAGAACTAGTTAGGTTACTTGGGGTCATCTATCTCTAACATGAGTTAGGGCAAAGATCAAAGGTCCTTACTAAATACTCAACATTTTCACTGGTTCACAAGAGCAGTACCAATTCCATTGGCTCACAAGGCCAAATAAATAATTTATTCCCGAAGAAATATAAATAAAATATTTTTCGGAGCCAAAATATCATTTTTCAAAAGTTGACGAGAGATTGTTTCCAAAATCTATAGCAAAAAAGGATAAAAGGTCCCTTTCGTTTCATAAAATGTTCTAACAAGGGTATCTAGATCATTTTATCCATACCGAATTCCAAAGGAAATTTTGTATAAGAATTCCAAAATTCTAACCCTAGAAGAGGATTAGATTCAAAATTTCCAATTATGCTTCCATAAGATATTCCAATAAAAGGCAATCCGATCATTTTCCTAATACCTGATTCCAAAAATTACCATATTTTGAACATCTCTATTATTTTAATCCTAAAAGGATTAAATTTACAAAATGCATGTTTTTATCATCCCTTAAGGTTTCTAAGCTAATTATAATATTCATGGCAGCTCAACATGGCAAAACACTATTTTCTTGCTCAGAAAAATCTTAAATCAAATAAGGGATTCCAAAATAGTACATAATATGTTATTCCACAAAAAGTAGAGCATACTAGCATTTAAAAGTTTAGAAATCCAATGGGACTCACCTTGTATCCTAAATAGGTTATTTCGGTCGAATATTGTATCTAACTCATCACTGACCGTTTAATGCGAATAACTTACATTAAATGTAATTTTATATTTAGTTTAGTTTGTCAAAGTTCAAACCAACACTTAGCTAACCCAAATGTAAGGAAATTACTTATTTCCTATTTTTTTTTCATTTTGCTTCTTTGAGTAAATGTGTACGTATACATATATGGCACACTAAATTCTTCCATTTCCTATTTCTATCTTTTCTCTTCTTCATGAACATGAAATCTTCTTCATGTTCCCCATCATTTTTATTCCCAAAGCATGCAAACAATTCCTTAGAGTTCACTTGCATCAAAACTAAAATTCTGCATTTTCCTATTAAACACACCATTTTGTTTTGTGCATAACTTTTGATCTACAACTCCGATCGGGCTCCATTTTATATCAAACTCTTGTTAAACCTTGAAATAAGCTTCTATGGATTCTTTTTTCACATCCTCAAAACCTTTCAGAAACTACTGGGCCAAAAAATCCCAGAATTTTCGTTATCTAAATTTATTTTCACAAAATAATATTACCATCCTGTTCCCCTTTATTTATAGCATCTATACAACCCTTAATCCACCTTATTCCCCATCAAATCATCTTTAATTCTTCATGTTTTCACATCTAATAGGTTACCAAATTCAAGCTTTGAACACTACATGGTCACCAACATGAATTAAAATAGCTATAGTTTATTACTATTAAAGCTTCCTTTTCCAATTTTCACCACTTTTCTAATCAACCATGAATAATCCCTTAAATCACCAATCAAATACCTTTATCCACCACATAAAACACAGCATACAAGGCTTTCATCTAACCGGTACACATACTTGCACACACAAAGTTTCACACAGTATACATTTAATCCAAATCATAACCATAGATCTCATGTTTTCATGTTAACACTTATACCAAAATAATCACCGTAATGAAATCTAAGCCTTTAATTCTTGAAGCATAGGCTTCTATCTTATATATATGATCTTTTGACATGATCCTGCTCCAAGACCACTCCAAGAACACACAAACACTTCTTTCTTTCTCTCTCTTTTTTCTATTTTTCCTTGATTTTTCCTTTCTTTTCTCCTTTATTTCTTCCTTCCTTCTTCTTTATGCTCTTGGCTGGTTTTCAGCCCCCTCTTCACCACCTCAAGTGGTTAAGATGAAGACTAATAGGATTTTGTTCCATTACATGTATGGTGGCTACTTTACACTTGTCGTGTTCTTGATTTTAAACATATTTTCTTAATTGTTTTACAAAACTTATTTATGAAGTTTTGCATGCATGAATATTTCATGCATCCTCTCATGGTTTAACACATGTCCTTGGCCACCAATCACACGAAGCCACACATCCAAATTTTCAACTGCATTTTCAATTTTTCTCAGAAATGACCAAATTCAGGTTTGTATTGAAAAAATATTTTACTTCCCTAGTAAATTCTATAAATTCCACTGAATTCAATGGTAATATTCAAAATCTTCAATTCTTTCTCAATCCTATAAAATTCGCGGTCAAAATTACAAAAATGCCTCTGGAACCCCGAAATAGCTTAATTTATACCGAAATGCTCGTCTTATCGCACTGATCAATTTTTGTTCTAAGTGTACTCCCAACCTCTCACTTTTTTAAAAGTAGTAGCCTTCTAAAACTTTAGGGTATGGGTAGAACAAATTCAAAATTACATCCAAGTGCCTATATGTTTTTATTACACCAAAATGTTCTTCTTATTATAATAATCATCTTTTGTTTTAGCCACTGATACAAATACTCATTCTATCAAAAGTAATAGCCAGTCAAAGATTAAAATATAGGGTATTACAGAAAAGAATTCAAGAAATTGAAAAGAGATGCTTCAAATATGGAGATTCTATGCATTTGAGGAAGAGTTGCTCTAGAATACTTTGTCTTAAACAAGGAGACTACATTCTGCCACCATGACAATGTAGCTGGAGTTAGTGGAGATAGCAACTCTATGCCACCTTGAAGGCTTAAGTTCCTTGCTTTGAACAAAGGAAATTTGGGAATCAATATTGCTCGCAAACAACACAGAGATTAGAAGATTTATTAGTATTGGGGAATTGCTACTGTATTTTGTTATCAGAGTTGTGCCCTTTATGTCGCCAATAACTCAGCTATATCGAAGATTGTAGAAAGAGGAAGAATGAAAGGAACTTTCAAAAGTCACAAGAATACCAATGTTTATATGTGTGTTTACCCTGCTAGAGAAAAATCTTTAGGCGATAAATACAAATGCAACAAAACATGGAAGAGAAGTAGTTTTGGTGAATTCCTACGATGGTAGTTCAATCTAACTTAACCTTGCATCTTTACACTTTCTTCTAAGCTTCCTCATGCAAACTATATTCTTTCACTTATTTTTGTTATTATGGGCTTTCTTCCAAGACTTGATTATTGAAGACCATCTTACTTACTTCACTCATTTTAGATGATTGCTTTTTACCAAATACATCTACATTGTACCTAATTTCTTCTATATCATCTACATACTGGCTCCTTATTTCTTATCTCAGCAAATTTATTCTATCTATTTTATTTGCATATTTTAGCATATGCCTTCTGGTATGAGTTTCTTTGCCAACTCCTTTCTCAACTATTTGTTGAGCATTTCTTTTAAAGCTTGGTTGGTTATGGCAACCTTTCCTATTCTATTCAATGTTTGCAATTATTTTCATCAAACTTTTCAATATCCTTCTAAATATTATCTATATTATTTCTACAATGGCTTTCTATTTCTTGTTTCATGGGATTTATTCCATTGACATCACAAATTTTTTTCATTTAATTTAGCTCATCTTGATTTGAGCCTTCTCTTGTTAGCTTCTCATATCGTCGAAAATTTTAATATCACTATTTATACAAATCTTTCACTCTTTTATTCTTGTAGGTCTCTTTGATACTTAAAACTTTCTCTTTCTTTTCAAATGGTATTGATTTGATATGATTATCTTTCTACTCAATATCACTGGTTATTTCTTGTAATGCACATTTTTCTATTAAAACTTACATATTCAAGGAACTTCTCCACATCACTCAATAGCAGTGCTCGATTCTTCTCAATCATAATATATACTTTCATGGACAATCAAATATCAAAATCATTTCACTCTTGATTTTCTTGTAGTTCTCATTATTGTTCAAAACTTTCTTCTTTCTTTTTCAAGTAATATTACCTTCATGTGCACATCTTTGTGCACAATATCTTCTTTGAACTCACTTTTTGTAGTAAGACTTGAATATCTAAGAACTTCTCTTATTTAATCATCAGAAGTATTCAGTTCTCATGAATCACAAAAAAAAAAAAAAAAAATCTTTAATAGTCAAAATATTTTGTCTTCTCATTTTATCTTTTTTTATTTTCTTAATTATTAAACTTATTATGGCATTGAATTTAGCCTATTCCGCGTTCCTATATTCCCTTCAAGCTCACATTATTCCCGTCAAATTCACAACTTCTCTTTAAGAAATAGCTCATGTAGGAGATTGAGGCTATAGTATATGCCTCACAGGAAAATTCTAGTCACACATCCCATTTATAATTTGAAGTTAGAAACAATCATATCTACTTTGAAGAAAAGAAGACTTTATTTTTAAGAAAGTAAAATTATGAGATATTCGCGGATTGCAAAAGCTTAAAGCTTGACTTTACTTTAATAAGAAATATATTTGAAGCAGCGAAGATTTGTTGGAAGAATGTAAATGTAGCACTGCATTAAAATGAGGAATCATTAATACTCAACTATATAATCGAGAATTTTAAACCTTCAATGAGAAGGAAGAGAAAAGAAAACAAGACTACAAAGAAGCTAACAGAGGAATAATGCATTATTTTGATCAATTGCATGTGACAAATGAAGAAGAAATGGAGAGGAAAAGTTCGAAGGAATCCCCAAGAAATATTACACCATTTTCCTAAGAGAAACATAAATGCACTAAGATGTGAAGAAGATGTTTTACTGATCAGAAATTAAGAGAAAATTGTGCAGTATATATATCCACATGTCTTACCTATCAGAAAGTGAAAGTTAAGTATAAGAGACTCGCTAGAATACTCCAACCTTTACTGGAAGTAGGAATATGTCACAAATGATTTTGTTACTTGTTTGCTGATGAGTAGAAATCAAAGAAATAAAGTTTCAATAATAGCAAACCATCACAACAAGACAATGTATACTATTTCAATGAATAAGCAATAGTCAACAAAGGAATTAGCTCAAGTTTATACCCAAGAAATCATATGATTAATGGTGTGCCTTCAAGCAGTGTTTCCGATTAACAACCCCAGCTTATTTCAAGAAGATGAATGAAAATTCCAGAATCATAAAGATTAATCTTGAAGTTTAGTACTTCAGATCACCCACTTACAGAGAGTCAACTGGAAAGAGCAATATTAATTTTTGAAGATATATTGAGAGCTTGCACACTAGATTTTGAAAAGAAGAAAACCGAAAGCCTTCCATATGCAGAGTTGAATTATGATAACAGCCATCAAACCTTAATTAGTTGGCCGAGATGGAAATTGTGTAAGGGCAAAAATATCTAATATTATTGTATTGGGCAGGGAAAGAAGATGAAAGATCAATAAAGAAGGAGAAGCATGGATCTAATGGATGGCAGAGAAAGTGAAGTTAGTATAAGAATGATTGAAAGTGGTTCAAAAGTCAAAGCAAAGTTTTACCAACAACCAAAGAAGAGAGCAAGGATTTCACGTAGGATATTTTGTATCATTGAATAATGAATTTAAGTTAAGAAGAGAAGCTAGTGAAAAATTTGGAGTGAAGTATTAAGGGATTGAGAAATAAGAGGATCCTACGGTTGAGGAATTTTGGGAACATCGAGGAATTCAAGATGCAACTCGGGAAATCAAGAATTGGATAAAGAAGAAGTATCCAAGTTTGATTGAGATATGATGTCAGTAATTTCATAGACGAAATTTTCTTAAGTAGAGAAGGATGTAACACCCCTCATTATTATGCATTCATACACATATAAAATGACATTTTATGGGAATATTATCATGTGAAATTTTTATTTGAATATTATTGAGTGAATATTTGAATATTTAAAGAGAGTTCATTTTATATAAATTCTTTCGTACTTTTTATATACTTTGCTTCTAAGTAAAATATTTATGTAAATTTGTATACACTTGTGTGAATGGAATATGATGTTTTATTATGTTTAATTTTATATCTTGGATGGGGAATTAATCATTTATAAGTTTTTTAAGCATTATTTAGTGAAAATATTATTTTTGAGGCAAATGTGAGAAACTAATTTTTTTAAAAGACCCAATGTTGATTTTAATTAAATAAAAGCTCTATTTCACTATTTTAAATATTTTGATTTTTTACTTTAATTAATTTTGATTATTGATTGGCCAAGATTTATTTTATTTTATTATTTCTTTTATATATGCAAGACTAATTTTAATATTTTATTTATTTTATACCAAATTAATTTTTTATTTATTTTATTCTAAGAAATCCTAGAATGCCCTAAGTGTGTTAAATAACTATCATATACTTCATTATAGTAGCCCAATCCTAGCCATTCATGTATTTTAATCCTAACCATTGATTTTTAATGAAGCTTAAGCACTAAAACAACTTCTAAACACGGTTTAATTAAGCTAAATCCTTCTTTTATTAAACAAAACACTTATTCACCAAAGAAAACACAAAACCTCAGATCAATTCTTCAATTCCATTCGACCAACACACACATAAATGCAAATATTTGAGGTGTTCTCTCTCTCTCTCTCTCTCAACTGTTTCTCTCTCTTCTCTCTTCTCTCTTTGATTTCTTCACTTAAACTCATTGATTTCTTGCTAAATTGCTAAAGACCAAAGTGTTTTAGAGTTGGTTTTTGAAGTGTTTTTAGGAGTTCTTCACTTGGGTAAGCAATTTGTACTCATTACTTTGATTAATCCATATTTTATATGAGTAGCCATGAATGGGTAGATTTGGTGTTCTTGAGGAGAATTCATTTTGTGATTATTTTGATATGAAAAATATGGGTAATTTTGATTTTATTATACTAGATTGATGTTGTGAATATATATTTGAGGTGATTGGGATTGAATTGATGATGAATTGTTGGTTAGAAGTTGAATTTGCTTGTTGGAATTACATGATCTGTGAATTTTCACTTATAGAACCGAAAATTTTTGTGAAGGATGATTCAATGCACTATTTCTGTTTGATTCTACTGAGTCTTAGGAGTATTTTCCATTGAGAATCATGTTAATTACTTCTTTTGTTGATTTTATATGATTTTTCAAAACTACTCTACATAGTTTTCACCGAGGCTGATTTTTCTAGATTTCAACAATTAATTAACGAAGCTAAACATGTTAGATTTTTATGAAATTTCAACAGTGACTCATTTACATACTGAAGTTGTATCTTGTGAATTTTTATAACATTTTGAGTTGAATTGCTTTGTGAACTTTTTCCAAGAAGAAGCCCTCTGTTCTACCCTGTTTATGATCAAAATACTGATTTGCTATTTTGAATATAAAACCAAGTTTTAGCCATTCAATTATCATTGTATTAATTTGAATTGTTATTTTATTGACTTAGGAAGGTTATGGAATGATTAGTTCAGTACTTTGGCACTTATGTGATTGTATAATTATTTTAAGCTACAATATAGTGGCTATTCTCTATATTGTGTTTATACAATGTGAACATATCTTATATGATTAAGTGATATGTGTATACAATTGAATTTGTTGAGCATATTTGAACTTTAATTTCTTATCATTTGAAATCAATTTTTGAAGATTATATGTCATTTAATAAATTGATTATATCGAGCTTCGATTTATTAACATATATTATATTTTCTATTTAGCTATTATAATATTACTTTGAGAAATTGAATAAATTATTTGTTAATGAGATTTGTTGTGTGTATATATGTCTTAATTTCATATAATTTAAAGTTTTAATTTGGGGATAACGTATTGTTTGATGTTAGGGATTAGTGAAAGCTATTCTCTAAGTCTAGAGTTACTTAAGTTTTGATTTATTTGAGAAACGCTCTTAAGTATGAATTATAATTTAGGAATTGATATTTATTTAATTATTTGCTAAAGTTTGTTGGTGATCAAGATTATAACCCTCACGTTTAAGTCGGAATTTACTTGACTAAAGGCAAGTCCCCACATTTCATGATTTCCTAAATATAGGAATGCATATGAAATATTTCTATCTTGATAAATGTTTTAATTGCATAAATAATTATTTACAAATTTATTATTTGCAAAATGTTTATTTATTCAAGAAATGTTGAATTATAAAATGATTTATTTATGCAAGTGATCTTGATATGATCTTGGGAAGCTCCAAAAATATGGATTAATCTCAAGAACAAGAACCCTAACAAACTCACACACAAGAACACTAAAATGCAAAGAAATTAACATTCTTGTGATAATGTGAATCTATAATACTTCAAAGAGACCTTAACACCCTAATCTAACTAGTGATTAGAACACCAATGATAGAAATTTGAAGGCACCTAACTCAATCCTATCAAACACACTAGGCAACCTAGCACATAGAATAGAGAAGGAGTTGAGATTATCCCTAAAGGTTTAGTGATGCGCAAATTTTGGGTGTATAAAAATCATTGAATTTAAGTTCATTCCTTAGTCAAGTTTCAATTAAAACATTAATTACAAAATACACATACGAGTAAGTATACTCATCACAGACATAGTATAGGGAATTAACGAGTATCGATCCTCAAAGGAAAAAGTACACACTAATAACTTTTTATTCATTATTTAACTGACCAAAATAAAGTGAAAAAATAATAAAAATAAAAATAAAGAAACGTATACAACTTAAGGATGTGAAAATATGCAATTTAAATAATTATCCTAGAAAATATGATAATGAACTAACTAGTAATTCTCTCAATTAGCATCATGAAGGAATATAAAGTAAAATTCAATGATTTTCCAAGTCATGAATATACTTAGATAAATTCCAATTTGTTTGTTAATCCATGGAATTACTATATTTTGATTAATATTAGCAGATTTGTCAATCAAGCTAACATAACCAAAACATGCGTTAAGCTCAATTCCCTATAAGTATGAAATTAGCTAATGACCATTTGGACAAGGTGAAATCAATTAATCTTTGATCACTTAGTCCTAGAATCTTAACTTTGTCGTTCAAGTCCATTAAGATTTAACAAATACGAAATCAATGCAATGAAACTCGTAACATCATTTTGTCGAGTCAATTAAATGAACTCGCATCAATAACCAATGATAGGAAGTAATCAAACACCAAAGATGATAAAGAATTGATCAAATAGCTAAATCAATACAAAATCATGAATCTAAAATAATTTTAAATTACAATAAAAATAGTGAATACCTTATTACTTAAAGAAAAGAAAATAAAGATAAAAGAAAGCACTCATAGACAAGCTTCTTTCTTCACCCATGAAGACTCTCTTGAACAATCCTCCTTGATTTTGTGAATTCCTCCTTCAATGTGTGATTTGAATTTATGCTATTGGATCCACCTCCACATATCTCTTCTATTATGCTTTCTTTTACATTTATAGGCCTTTTTTATGCTAACTTCATTACTTAAGGGATCTTAGCCGAGTAGGAATTAGAAAATACCGAAATTTTTAGAAAATTCTCAAATTCATGTATTGAATTTTTGCTTTCCAGAGTGGACCTGGTGCTGGGCCATTTCGACCCACCGGGTACTAAGTACTATATGTTCTTCCTTTGGGTTTTTACTCTATTTTTACTGGTTGGATAGAATAGACCCAGCACCTGGTCCACTTGCCAGACTTGGCACCAGGCCTGTTCTATTTTCTTCCAGAAAGTTGCTCAGTTTTCCCTGCTTGACTAGAATGGACCCAGTGCCTGGTCCTTTAGCTAGACTTGGCACCAGGCGCATTCTGGAATTGTTCACTTTTTGCTCGAATTTAACTCAAATCTGCTCAAATTTTCCAAAAATACTTTTTACAAGAAAAATGTCAAATAAAAAGGAATATACCTAGTTATTACAACAAATGTATCACAAAATAATTTCAAATAACTAGGAAAATAATAGTGAATTTAACTCCTATCATTTAGAGACAAGATCAAATGTGGGGACTAAATCCTTTAATTTAGTCTTGATATTAATGGAATCACCCATGAGGATCACCCTCAAGAAATTTTTCTATAGAGAATATGATTTTTCCTTCCTAAAAATATCAAAGTTATATTTACAAGGCTATAATAAGGAATTTATATCCCCCAACATAATCTAACTAATTAGTAAGCTAATCATGGAATCAGGTGGCCTTGATACAAGTATTGAGGCCCTATTATATTCTTTAAAATAAGTAAAAATATAATAAAAGTCGTAGGAATTTAATTGGGGACAAAATATTGCAAAACAAAAAATTCGTTTAAAATTGGGCAGTGTCCGAACTGGGCTGGCACCGGTTTTGAGGCCCCTGTTGGCGCTGGCTGTGGCTTAAGTTCAAAGCTCCTTGCATCTAGAACGGGGCCAGCGCCATGTATGCTTGCTCAAGTTGGTGCCAGGTGTGCTTTGTCTGGTCTCCGCTGAGATGCGATTCGGCCGGTGCCAGGCATGCTTACTCAAGCCGGTGTTGGGTGTGCTTTGTCCAGTCTCCACTCTTTTCTAATTTTAGCTTCCTTGGCTTCATTTTCGAGCTCTTTTTGAACCCATATCATCCTAGCCTTTGTCTTGGGACTCTTAGGACTTGGTTGATTAATTTCCTTGGCCCTCCATGTGGTGTGTTGTTCCAATTGAGCACCAATCACTCTTCTCTTTGGCAGCCCTTTCTTCTCATATCTCTTGGTGCTTGGTTTGTTAAGTTTGTTTCCTTGAAAAACTCCTTGAATCATCTTGAAAATTGTCTTTATCTAAGATGCCATGAGTTGTAGCTTGGTCGCCCTTCCTCTTTCATTGGATTAAGCTTTAGTCCTAGGGTGATTCCTATCATTTCCCTCTTCTTGGAAAGGATTTGTCCTCGAATCAAAACCTGTACAAGAATTCAAATAAGAGAGTTTTTGTGAAAGTAAAATGTCGTAGCTTTGTTCCTCATTATTCTCTATACTTTCTTTTTTCACTACCTACATTTTTTTCTCTCATTTTACCTCATCTCTCTTTTCTTTTTTTGTCATGTTATTTGTCCATATGCTTTCTTTCAATGGAAATCTACTTTTCAAAGCAGAACCAACAACAGATTGCAACTCAAATTTACAATTTTTACGCTTTATCAGATGAAGTGCATGGTATAACTGTAAACATTCTTTTCTTTCTAGGTGGTATATTGGCCAAAATGAACACGAAGCTCATTACTTGCCCCATGAAAAAGCTATTTAAAGTTTTATGCAGAAATAGGAAGTGTTTACGCTTGTTGGATACAAGGGAAAGGTTGCGTACCTTATACGGTTCCCCCCCTATGTACCAGGGTTTGCCCTTTTATGAGGTAATATTTCTAGAACTTGGATGATGTATTAATGTATACATATTGTGCTTGCAGACACCTTGAAAATAACCTCATTAGAACGCAAAAGCCAAATCATGAAATGAATTATTTTTAATTAACTTCTATGCACATTGTCTTTCAAAAAAGTTAGGATTGATAGTTTTGGCATTTTGATCTAAGGAAGAAGAAGAAGAAGAACAGTGGTAGAATGTCCATGACTCAAACCACAAGCTCCATTGGTTGAAATCAAGGATGAGGTAACACTAAATATTTATTTTTTTGGGGGGAAGGGGGGGGGGGATTTTTTTAGGGGTCTAAGATTTGTAATTTTTTTTCCAAATTTAGTATATTAGAGACTTGATTTTATGGGTTGTAACTCTTGTGGGGTTTAGCTTGGATATAGAATTGATAAGGAACATTGCAAACTGAGTAAAGAATTGTATTTTTTTTTTTGGGGGTTGATTTTTTGGGCTTTAAGGTTGTGAGGGATTTATGGTAAAAATTAATTATGTTGTGTTTGTAAATTCGAGCTATTTGCTTCATTTTTTATTTTAATTTTTTTTCTCATTTGTCTGCTTTTGTAGTCAAGGAAATGGGTAATCAGTGAATAAGTACTCACTTTGTTTGTAAACTTGCAGCTGCTTCAAGTTTTAAGTTGTCATTGTTCTATCAGAAAAATGGAATAGAGAGCAAGAATTGTACAGTTTTTAGGGGCTTATGTGATATCTACTGGCTATATCTCATGATACACTACAAATAAGTTTGTTGAGGTGCTCAGATTTTAGACAATCTACCTGGACACATCTTAAGATTGCCACAGGGACGTGGAGTCTTGTTAAATTTGATAGTTGAAACTAACATAAGGGGGGCTTGCTTGACTATTTCTACATCAGCTTATTTGAATAAGATACTACAACTATTCTTGTATTTCTATTTACATTTGCAGATCATAGAGAGATCTATCAGTTAGCTAGCCCATTCTTTCTTACTAAAGGGTACTAGCTGGTTTAGAAGTTTAAGCTGCTCCCTTTTTAGAATTTTTTAACATGAAGTACAATAGACTTCAGATTTCTTTAGCTTAAATAGTTTATTATATTATTTAATATCTTGACTCTGTACTGTATTAATTATTACTAATCGTGAGTTATTTTATAACTTTTGAAAGATTTAAAGCAAAAATGATGTATATTGGCCTCAAAGGTAAATTGACCAATATGAGAGAAGGTAACAAGTCTTGTTGTGCCCCACAAATTAAAATAATCTCTTTTTGCAGCAAAAAAAAAAAAACTTTTATTGTTATTATTTTCCTCTTTATTTCCAAAGAAAGAGTTTAATAGCTGTATCTATTTAGAAATTTAACATAAGCCATTCCCTTTGATGGAAAGAGGCAAAGTTCCTGTAGATACTGTTTTAGATCCAATTCAGGAGATGGTAAAGATCAATAGTGGAGAGTGAGTGTAGATAATGAGCTATTATTCTAGCATCAACAAGTGAGAAGAAAAATCGCTTAAATTACTGATGGAGACCAATCATTCACTAGAAAAGGTATCTTAATCTATGTAGTAAATTATCAGGCTCTGACCTTTTCTTCCTCTTTTTGGTTGGACTCTAATTGAGAGATTGCCTCATAGTTTTAACTTCCATCTAGAACAAGCGACACTAAGTAATATTTGAAGTAAGACATACCTCTTTCATTTAAGTCATTCCTGTGCTATAAACAACATCATATAGAAGCAACAAGAAAGATCAGGCTTCAACAATATGATGTATTTGTGCGAACATCATTGTTGAATTTCTCCTAAATGGCCATGCCCTGACTTAGCTCATCCTTTTTGTTTGTAAACAAATAATCTCGAATACTATTATTGCTGATCAAGTGCTTCAAGTATTTGATATGCATGAAGATGATTTTTGGCAGTTTAAAGAATCCTTGAAGGAGTATGATGATGACAGCAAGGAGAACAGCAAGATCATAAAAAATTCTACCATAAAGGATGAGAACAGTAAAGAGATATGAGTAGGAATAAAGGATTGGTATGTTAAAAAGATTTGAAAATGGTCTATTTTTATGTTTCTTTTCCTTCTACCCCTACCTCCTAAAAATAAAAAGGCATTATTGATAAGCCTTCCATGGTCCTATATTGGAATATTCTGGAGGCTCATAGCTACCTCTAACATGATCCTGTGCATAGTTGTATTGACACATACTATATAGTTTATTGAGTTATAGTTGCTTCTTGATATGATGCTTACATGTGCATGTGGACAAAGAGTAAATATGCTTATTTGAACCAACCTACTATATGGTCCATGGATATACCTAAAAGAAGAGCTTCAACTTATACCTCCCCAATTGTATTGTTACAAGTCCGCTCCTCTCCCAGCTACAACCACATTTGGAATTATTTAATGCAATGCAAGTTTTTGTTATTTATTGAGTGTGATACCTCACAAGTTCCATTATTAGATTGTGCTACCTATTTTAAAGACTGGTGAGAGCAATTGTGTAGGACTTCAAGATTGCACAATAATTTTTTAGTTATGTGTTCAAAATTTGATGCTTAAAACAATGAGGGGGGAAATATGTGGTGTTTTGCGATTTTGAAAATTTCATGTGGGGAAATAAGAGGAATTATGCTTAATTTGCATGTTATATGATGTTATCAGTTGATCTCGAATTGGAAGCTATCATGCAAAGAAGAATGCAAGAACTAATGGCTCAATATAGCATCGTAAGTAATTGGGTTTTGGCTATTAATTTCTCCTCACGTTAAATCTTGGTTAGCTTTACCTATTTTAATTGTTGATAAATAAAGATACCATCAAAACTCAGAATAGGCAAAAGTATAGGAAGATGAAAAGAGGTTGGTGTCATTATTTTATTTGATTGTTCTCATGTTGTCCATTAGTTTGGTTTTACTTTCATGAAGTTTTAAAAAAATTCTTTTAAGAATTTCTTGATTGGAATTGTCTTAGCTATTGATGTACGAAGGCCGATAAGAGAAGGCAAATGATGCTTAGCCAGATTCTGACATCTGAAACACGAGAAAGATGTAAGTCTAATATAGATATGGTTTTCCTTATGCGTCTTGTACTTTGGCTTTCTCAAAGTTTATAAGTTGAGGTACATTATTTCCAAGTAAATGCTTTGCTGTAGAAATTCAAGAATATAGGCTTATTTAGGTAGATTCAACTAATTTTTAGTTTGAACAATATTCGTATATTGTAATCTAGATGATCAAATAATAGGATAAAAGCTAGATCTTTGAACTTTAGAGTGTCAATCATGGCACTAAGTGTTTCATTCAATATCTGACAATAATCCTACCAAAAGTCTTCTTTCACAAGGAGGAAATGATATGCCAATAATGGCACAAAATATAGAGCTGGTTAAGCACTTGAGTGTCTAGATTTATAAAGTTCAGTGTTTTTGTATAGCTTTGATTTCAATGTTTTGTGGAGTTTTTTTAAGCAAGATGGTAAATTCAATTCTGAATGAAGTTTTGAAATAAGGAGTTGTTTCTTTGAATGAAGATTTTTATATTTTGCATAACTAAAAATACATTTTTTTTTTTTTTTGATAGTGCTAAGCTTGTTAAATATATCCCACCAATAGCTTTTATTCTTTGAAAACCATAACTTAGTTGTCTTGTTAATTTCTTTATTTATAGAAAGGTGTACATTTAGTCCTTGAATAACACCGCATGATCTCTACTGCTCTTTGTTAATTTTCTATAGCACAATTTTTCTTAGAGTGAATGAATTAGAGACTTGTGAATGAATTGAAGACTTCTATGGCTGCTTGATTTGAATGGAATTTAACCCTTCAAGCAATTTCAAAAGAATGATATGTAGTAAAAGCAAAAAATTTAGTAGGGAAATTTAATGGATGTTGTGTTTGTATCCATAAATGCTATGTCTTATAGTTAGTGGACTCTATCTTATAAAGGTTACTCCACCAGGAGCATTTTCAATTGGATTAAATTTGTAAGCACTTTCAATGTATGGTGATTTTTAGATGAACATGTTTATTGTACCTTTATTTATATAGAGTCCTTTTGAATCTCACTACATCTATATTTGAGTTTTGAAATTACAATTGATATAAAATGAGATTATAATAATTGTATTTGAGTTTTGAAGTAGTAATTGATATCGAATGAGATTGAAAGATTGGACAGTATGCAATTAGTATATATAATTTTTTAAAGAAAGAATATTGTATATATTAATTTTATAACCTTAATATTGATTTAATTATTAGATAAAATTTTCTTACTCACAAAATTATTAATTTTTTAAAATAAATATTTAATAATAACCGGACAAAATTTTCACGGGTAGTTAGGATATGTCCACTAGTTTAGATGAAAGACCCTATTTCTGTGCATGTGGGGGTGTGTGTTTTGGCTTTTATCATTTTTTTTTTTTGGTTACTCAAACATTTTTTTTATCAAATTCATACAATAATACAAAATGTTATAAAAATTTACTCTATTTTTTAAATTATATAATTTATGTTATTATTTTAAAGGATAAATAATTTTAGTGACGTTTACGCTATGTTAAAATTCAATTTTTTCTCTCTAATTAAAAATGAGTGAGACGTCTCTTTCAACTTTCAAAACGTTTAGATCTAGCCTTCTGTCAATACATTTAACTACTAATTCTGTTAATTTTACAAGATATTAAGGTTATTTTACTATTTCCTTTTCACAGAATCAGCTGCAGCTACCATTTCGTGAAAGAAAAAATCGATTCCGAATGAGAAGCACCAAACTCATTCTCATCCCGCTGTTTCCTCTTCTAAGCCATCGCGAGCACATGCATTGTATTGATTTCTTTAAGGAACACACCTTAGTGTTACTATTCAGATAAATATCAAAAATGAAAATTTTTAGGTGTCCATCGCCATCTCTACTATACCATCGTTTCTTTTCTTTTGGTTGTCTGAAACCCTTTTATGGCATGTTAGATCCAATTCTAGCATGAATTTGCTAGTGTCCATCACAATCTTCACCATACCACTATTCCTTTTGGCAACCCCAAGTCCTTCTTAATCCTCGTCTATATTGATGAGGGGGTGGAACTGGAGATTGGTACACTCGATCTTTGTCTAGGCTCTGAGGGCCAATGCTCCTATCTAACTTGGGGAAAACTAACATTCCAGTAGTACTAATAGGCGAAACATATTTCCATGCGTAGAAGTTCATCAATCCTCATATTGAAATAGGCAAATTTTGTAGAATTTCAACTAATAGTTCTTTTCTAGGAATGTGCATCTCTCATCTTCTTTTGAGTTTTTGACGAAATATTCTAATGTCAGCTTAACGACCAAATTGTTATGGACAACTAGCTTGTAATTATGGAATTCTAAAAAGTCCCGTTCCTAAGTTTGAAATCTAGAAGGGAAAAATGTAACACCCCATATTTTTTACCTTGTTGTAGTGGGCCGGGCTTAGGTGGGATGTCGCCCCGTCTGAAGTCTTAGACTAGGGGTCTTTATAACGATGTAAACTTATAGTAAGCAGGTAAAGTAAAAAATTAAATAAATAAAGGAAACATGCTTTTTATTTATGTAACATATGAGTCATGATTGGTACATTGTCATGGTTCTCAAAATACATAAGCTAAATCATCTCATAGCCTATATACAATGTTCCCTTCAAAAGATTAGCTATCCAATGCTAGAGAAGAAGTCTGGGTATTACCGGTGTTAGTCTTCAGCTCCAATCCCTAAAAAAAAACAAACATACGTGTGAGTAATATACTCAGTGAGTCCCGTGTGTGCCAGTGTTTTGCTTAGAAGAGAAAGTTGGCTTTTATTTTCTTTACTGAAATAAATTTCGAACTAGGAAAAAGGCAGTAATTGATAAATTTAAATTCAATTTATCATGTACTTTCATAAAACAATGGCTTCCAAACACATGGCCCCTAATTCAATAAATACGGGTTCTTCCCCAATTAGAAGTGTGACCCGCATGCAAAGTTCAAAGAACTTTGCCTTCGGCAACACGGTCTCTTGCGCCAGGGACTGTGTCTTACAACACGTCACCCGTGTTATGCCAGAAGGGCGAGCAGCGTACCAATGTATCTCACTGTGCACTTAAGGATCTTTTACTTGCCACCATAAGCCAGGGATCCCAATCCTGACGTCAATCACCATCGAGGTGGCAGGGGGTTGAACACACCGAGTGTCCTCGCTCGGTCTCATGTGAACAACCAACTAATCATAATCAACAGGCAATTGCCGGACTCACAGCGGCTAGCCAGGGACGACTCATCACAATGTCCTGTCGCCCTGTTTGGAGTAAGACAATCCCCAGAACTGATTAGGTTACTTGGAGTCGTCTACCTCTAACATGGGCTAGTACAAAGATCAAAGTCCTTATTGAGTACTCAACACAACAATACCAACCCCATCTGACTGATCAGGCCAGAGGGTCATCTGATCCCGCAGGATTTTCAAATCAAAACATTTCTTAGTTTCGGGGGCCATACTTGATCACAAAAGTCATTTTTCCAAGGGTATTTGGGTCATTTCACCCATGCCAGATTCCAAAAGACTTTTTGAGGGTATCCGGGTCATTTTACCCTTACCCAATTTGAAAAATATTCACAAAAGTTCCAATAAGGATATTTCGGTCATTTACCAAATACCCGAGTTCCAAGAGTTTTCATAAAATATTTCAATAAAGATATTTGGATTATACTCTAAATACCCGATTCCAAAGTTTACCATTTTTCAGAAATTCCAAATATTTAATCCGAAAATGACTAAATTCACAAAATTCGTGTTTTAAACATCCAGGAAGGTTTCCAAGCTGAATATGAAATTTATTCGAGTTTGAAATAGCATAAAAGCAAATGTTGCTCATGTAAACCTTAAACATATTCGAGGATTTCCAAAATGGCATAAACCATAGCATTTTATAGAAAATCAAAGCACACTAGCCTTTAAAATGTTTAGATGTATAGACGTAAAAGGTGTTCTCTCGACTTGATTCACCTACACCATTGGTATGTCCCTTTGTCATTACTCAATGGTTTCAAATACTTAATGGTTTGAATAAGGTTTCTATAATTTTCTTAAAGAAATAAATAAATTAATACTTTGGATGGTTTTCTGGTTTTACAGCTTTACCACCCTCCACCATTCTTCACACAACTTATTCAATATAGATCCAAATAAGGTGAGGCTACTTCCATAATATTCCTAAGATGTCCCTTTATCAATTCCAGGTCATGAGTCATGCAAAATCCATCCCATTTTGTACATTTTTTCAGTTAATTCCACTGTTCCGAGTTTAGAGTTCAGTTCTGTCACTTTCCAGTACTTTATACATATCTCCTCCAATTCAGGTCCAATTGAGGTGAAACCACTTCCTAAATACTCCTAGGACATTTCTCTATCAATTTCAGGTCATAGGGTATTCAAACCTCTCTCCATTTCGTTCAGTTTTCCAGCTAAACTTGCTACTCCGAGTTGGTGATTCAGAATTACAGTTTAGGAACCCAACTTATTTTAACTTATTCCCCTAGTTTCTTCAACATACCCTACCTTATTTAAACCCTTCAATACTTCATTTAACATCCCAATATCAGTATTCTAATAGGTTTTCATATCCAGCACTTCTCTTTTATCCAAATGAATTAATTATTCTAAGCTTACCAAACCAGTAAATTTTGGTAGCTTTCATTACTCTTGCTTTTTCTGATCTCTTAGTCATCCAAACCCACACCACCTGATTCAAATCCTTCTAACTAGTCTAGGAAATGCTTAGGGTTATTTATGCTCCACTTGGTCTTATTTTGGTCTTAGTAAAAGATTTAGGGTGAGTTGGCAATTTTAGAAGTCTTGAGACTCCTCTAGGATTTTCAAGAGAGTAGTGGATTACCCTAGAAAGTTGTAGGATCCTCTAGAAGTTTGAAGAAATTCTTAAAACTTCCTAGGACTAATTTATGCTTAATCAAGTTTAACTTACCCTAATCTCACTTAGCTTAATTAAGCTTAATTAGAGGAAGTCTAATAATAGTCAAATTTGGTAAAAAATGTCATGCTTGTGGGCCATCTTTATTTATTTCTTGTGGGCCCCTCCCTAAAATATCTTTACATATAATATAATATAACTTAAGATGTTTATAGCATTAGGTGTAATATATACATAGACACACATATATATATATATATATATATAATGGTAAGAATAATATAATAATTCAATATAATTATTAAATTTTAATAATACTATAATTTAATATTGTCAAGAGATTTTGATACTAGATAATAAATAGTAATAATGGATAATAGCAATAATGAAATAAAATATATCATTTTTTTTTATAATTTATTTTCTCTTCTTTTTCTTTTTTCTTTTTTTAAAAATAAGTCTATCCTATGCAAGTCCTTTATATAAGACGGATTATTACAAAAAACGTGTAGCTTTAATCAGAATGCATGTGTAGTTCCCCAACATCCAGATGCAGCATAACAAGAGAAGCATCGGATAACGAGAGGAACACTTTTCTAGCTTCAGAATTGAATTTTCTTTTCAAGAAATGGTGGCCACTGTGGAGGAGAAGAAGAAGTAAAATAACCTTAATATCTTTTAAAATTGGGTAACATACTTTTTAGTGCCTTATACTCTGCCATACATATCATTTAGTATCTTAAGATTTCAAAACCTACAATTTACTCCCCTCAACTTTTAGACAAAAAGATAAAACAATTAATTTATTTTAAAATTATTTATATTGACCTCTCTTTAAGTTTTTTCATATAATATAAACCACTGCTTGCTATTTAAATATTAATTTTATTAGCATAAATTGGATAAACTAATTTTTCCAAGTGTTAAATAAATATATTATATAATATTATAAATTTTAAGTTTTAGAAATATTAAAAAATAAGTATGAGTCTATAATTTTTACAGTAAATATGATACTATTACATTAGTTTCATAATAATTTGTTAAGGTAATATGTTAAAATAAAAATAGTTAAAAATATATTTAAACATTCATATTTTATTTTCTTTAATATATATATATATATATATATATATATATATATACACACACCAAGATAAAAGTTCTTTCTATTCTTTACCATTGTATAAATAATATTTTATTTTTATTATTTACTTATTAATGCACTTATAAAAAACTCATATTATGATTAAAAAAATACTAAGTTATGTATGTAATAATATGTATTATTAAAAGTAGAAAGAAAATTAATATTTAAAGCTTACTAATATTTAATATTATGTATAATATCACGTAATATTATTTATATATATAATATTATAAATTTGATATTATATACTATTAATAATATTTAATAATATATATAATTCATAATAAAAATTAAACAATGCAGTTGTTACTAAAAAATAATATTAAAATAAAATTATCAATGATTAAGTAAACATATTTTTATCAAATAAATATATTCTCCTATGTTATTACATGAATATATAGATGGTTTATTTTTCATATGCTTTTTCATTGCTTATATGTGAAAAGCATTTATTTAAGTAATTTTTATGAAGGGTAGAAAAGAAAACTAATAATTTGTTTCAACTAAAAAGTAATAACATGTAAATTCGGCATAAAATTTTAAAGGAGATGGAATGTTTCTAGTACACCAAAAAACTTCAAGAGATGTCAATATAAATAATTTTAAAATAAATTAATTATTTTACTATTTAGTCTAAAGTTGAAGGAGATAAAAAGTTTATATTAAAACCTTAAGTTACTAAAAGATAGATATATTATTGTACAAAGTTTTAAAAGATAGTTTACCCTTTAGAATTAGTAGTATTAACAGTTGACTATTTGATCAATTGACAGAAGCACCACATCTTGACATTTTAAAAGTTCAAGAAAATATTTTACTCGTTTTTTAATTAAAAGGCAAAAGTTAGAATTTTTTTTTTAAAGTTTTTCACTGAGATTGTTTGCCATATTCTAAGATATCTAAACTAAAAAATTATATAATATTTTTTAAAATAATATTACAAAATACTCAAGTCTTTGATTTACTTTTTACATTAAATAAAAGAATAAAAATTTAAATAATTCTACTTATTTATTCATGAATTCGCACAAAATGTTCTCTTTATTATGATTAAAGATCACATATATTTTCAAATCTAAAATATAATGTTTATTTTTTCCATTTTAAGTAATATGTGTTATTATTACAAACATAATTGTTGGTTGGTCAGTTAAAGTGTTTCTTCAGTAATTTCTTAATATGTTACAAGATTAGTTCGTACTATATTAGACTTTAAGGTATTGTAAATCAAGGTGTTTGGCCGTCAAGTCAATGAATGATCGAAATTGGTTTAGCTTGATTGGTTTGGCCGAAAGTGGCACTCGGCCGGTCGAGTAATTCACACTCCGTACTACTTCTACTATGCAATTATATTTGAGAAATCACGCAAGAAGTTGAGGATCAAATGAGATGGTTCCTTGAAGCACTCCAAAAAGACCTAGACAAATTTCAATTCATGGGGTGAATGCGAAATCTAGTGGAATTGGAAGGAATGAACTGGAGACTAAGAGTGAGACCTTGAGAGTATAAATACTCAATAATTTGAAAGAAAGACATGGTTGGAATTGATTGAAAGCTATAAAAATACATAAATTTAAAGGAAAGTTGTAAAGAAAAGTAGTAAAACAAGCTTTGAAAATAAAATTAAGGAATGAAATATGCACTTGAGATGATTTCTTGATGTCCCCTTCCGTTTGTTCATCTTTTGGCTTTTATAGGCAAAATTCCTTGGTTTCCAAACTTCCAGGTCATGTTTCCATGGAGAATATGACACTTGTGGTAGTTTTCCTCTACTCTATGATCGTTAATGGCAACGTGGAAGTTTACTTAGGGAGAAATTAGTGCATTATCCCTTCAAAAACTTGCTTTCTTGAAGATAGGAGGTGCTTTGAAATCAAACTCCTAATCACGGCTAACTTCCATAAAGATAGAAAATGTCATGATTGACGTTAAACCCTTGGTTGACTGCTTCTCAAACTTACCCAAGGTTTTGTTGGAGGCTGCCAGACCTGGCCTACTTTCTTGACCCAGCCGCATCTATTTGGTCCCTCCAGATAATGTACCTAACTAGCCTGTCTAGTCATGTCTTGAAGTGTCTGTGCAATTGTAAATTGACTTGTCTAGCTAGATGTATTTTTTTCAAATGTCAACACTTGCCCCCTTATTTGTCCTATTATCTTGCTGAAAGAAATAGGACAAATATCTCTTCAACTTTTGAGAAGAAATATCACCTTAAGCACGTAAAGCATTCCTTATCATTATCATCTCCGATTCCCAAAACCTGGATTAGATAAGATTTTAATCAAAATTTGAAAGCTCTTCAATATGATCAGTGATGTTCCATTATCCCTACTTTTGACTGGCTTAAAATGTTCACTTCAACCAAGAAAGGCTCACTATTTTAAGAACCAAATCTTCATCGGCTACCTGCATTCTTTTCTCTACTCATTGAATCTTCCTTGACCAGCATGGATACTTGTCCAATGACTCCTTGCCCTAATCTTACAAAATCTGTCATCTTAGGCCCTACCATAACAAATCTAGGCAGCAACACTGACCTAACCAACTATATCAAACCGCCGAATGGGAATTTCCCGTTAAGAGTAATCAATGGGACTTCACAAAGTTTCTTAACAAAAGGAGATGTTGGCTTAGTTATCTTGAAGAGTATGAATCTTAGCTAGATCGAGTCTCTGAATATTATGGGAACAGGTGGTAGGAGTGGGGAAACAACGACGCGATCCACTTGTCTACTCGACAGTTCCCCATAGATCAAGTAATACTATCAATGGTAAGTGCTTTATGGAACCTGACAGTTAATATTTCCATATTCCCCTTTGGAATGATTACCTCCACCTTGCTAGACATGGCTATGATTATTGGCCTTCCTATAAATAGCGCTGACCTTTTGTCTTTTCCTGAAGAAAAGAATTTGCCTTATACCGTTAAACACTCTAGGGTCGTCTCTTCTTGCCCCGGTAATACCCCACATTTTACCTTTGATTGGCTACTACTTGTAATGGGATGAGAATTTATATCAATGGCCAGAACAAAAGTTGATCGGTATAATGAGATGAATATTTTGGTATTATGATATTTGGTCGGGACCTGGATATAATTATTGAATTTGTTCTACCCGTACCCTAAATCTTCGGAAGGCTACTATTACTAAAAAAACAAGAATTTGAGGGTACGCTGAGAAGAAAAATTGATCAGTGCAATGAAACACACGTTTTGGTGTGAATTAGGCTATTTGGGTCATCGGGGACATTTTCGTCATTTTGACTACGCCCGGGACTTTGATAGCAAATTTGACCAAATAGAGAAGAAATTGAAGAATTTAAGAATTACTAATGGATTTAGCAGACTTTTTGGAGCTCAATGGTGAAATAAAATATTTTTTCGTTTCGAATCTGATTTTGGTTATTTCTAAAGAAAATAGAAAATCACAGTTATAAATGGTGTGTGTGGCATTTTGTGAGTGGTAGCCCACAGACATGTGTGGTTGCATGAAGAGTTCACACAAGACACATGGAATTAAAGGATTGCAAAATAAATGAAGAATGATGTGTAATTTTGTGATTGGAACACATCACTCGTGGGCCCATTTGATTAAGGTGTTGAGCAATATAATTGGCTAATATTTAGACCAAGAGAAGATGAATGAATGGCTGGAGATTGGCAAGAATTTTGGCAGCCATGCAAAAAGAAATAAGGGAATTTTTGTGGAGGAAATAAAAGTGGTTGGTGTGTAAATTTTTCATCGGAACACACCTTTACATTAGCCACCATACAATTAATTGATTTAAAATTTTCTTGGCCACATTTCTAATGAGAATGGCGGTGGGAAGGCTGTTATAATAGCTAGAATTTTGGCCAGCCTTGAAGAAGGAAAAAAACAAGAGAAAACAAGGAAAGAAAAGCTAGAGAAAATAGGGAGAAAAGGAAAAAGGAGAGAAAAAAAGAAGTGTGTGCGTTCTTGGAACAAAATCATTTCAAATAGCCTCAAACATAAGGTAAAATCCTATGCTTTAAGAATTAAAGTTGTAGATTTCATTATGGTGATCATTATGATATCAATTTTAACATGAAAACATGAATTTCAAGTCTTGATTTTGGATTAAAACTAGGGTTTGTAAACTTCGTGTGTAAACCTTGTATATACCTATTCGTTCTATGTATGCCGACTGCCTAGAAGCCTTATGGATATTATTTTGTGTAAGAAAGAACTGAATATTTTTGGTATTTTGAAAGATTGCTTTTGGTTGATGAGATGATAACCAAAGTAGGGTAAAAATGGAATTTACTTGGTTGAAAAAATGGATCAAATTAGCTTTTGATTAGAAGAGATGAATTTGTGTTGAATAAGTGTTGGGACTGTTTTTGCCCAGTAGCATATCACAGGAGATAGAACTCTAGAAAGGGCCAATGCAGAATTAAATTTAAGAGTCTTACGATTTATTTGGTATATCATAGAGCTAAATCGGAGTTGTGGATTGAAAGTTATGTGCAAAACAAAACGATGTGTCAAACCAGTGAAATTTCAGAAAAGTAGTCTAAAAGTGGATGAATTTAAGGATGATTAAGTGTGTGATTTTGGATGAAATTAAGGGGAAACATGAAGTGAATCCCTTGTATATGAAGGGAGAAAGGATGTGGAAAAAGGAAAACGAAAGAAATGAAGAAAAAAAAACGACAAAAAAACGACGTGAACGAAAGTTAAACGTTTTCCTTAATTGTCGGCTACTCGTCGGCCCCGACAGCTAACCATCGGCTAAACATCGGTTGGACGTCGGCTAATCGTCAGATATTTTTCAGTCGAACACGAATTGACCCGAAAACAATGTGCGGTGTAGGTTTATCAGTGAACGACCAACGGTTCATTGAAAACGGTAGAAACGGTGGTCAAACGGCTGTGAACGGAAAAGTATAGTCAGGACACGAAGTGAGTCCCTTTTATTTCTAAAACCTTTTGAGTGCTAATGTGCTTCACTTTTCCATGAAATGTTATGTTTTATATTGTTTTGGAAATCCCTTAATATACTTAAGGTTTATTTGAGCAAGATTTATTTTATGCCATTTTGAGCTTGAATGAACTTCATGATTGGTTTGGAAACCTTAATAGTTGATTAAAGCATGAATTTTGTGAATTTAGTCCTTTTGGATTAAATACTTGGGATTTTTAGAAAATGGTGATTTTTTTGGAATTGGGTATTCATTAATTGATTGGAATGCCCTTGTTGGAATATTTTATGAAAACGTGTTTGGAAACTTTGAATTTAGTCCTCTTTTGGGATTAGAATTCTAGCATTTCTTGAAATGAGTTCCGTTTGGAATTGGGCATTTGGAAAATGATCCAAATGTCTTTATTGGAATATTTATGAAAACTTTTGAAATCGGGTATACGGTAAATGATCGAAATACTCTTATTGGAACTTTTGTGAATACTTTGCAAATCAGGTAAAGGAAAAATGACCTAAATACTCTCGGAAAGTCTTTTGGAATTGGATATGGGTAAAATAATTTGAATACCATTGGAAATGACTTTTATGACCGAGTACGGGAAAAATGACTCGAATACTCTTGGAAACTTATTTTGATGTGAGAAAAGAACTCTTTGTCGTGTTTCAACCTGGTTTTGGAAAATAATCTCTCGTGATGAGATTGACTTTTGAAAAATGACATTTTGATCCCGAAAATTATTTTATTGGTCCGATGTGCCTATGGAATGAATTGATTAGCACTGCAGAGCCTATAGAAACTATTAACTGACTTGCGAGTCAGTGGGATTAAGTTTTGAAAAATTATATTTTGCCCCAAAAATGGTTTTCTTGATATAGAAAATGATTTCCTGATATGCTTAAGTACTAGCCTTTTTTTTTTAACACTTGGCTAAGCACTAACTTGATTCTCGGTAGTACACTGTGGTGTACTTACTTAACTGACGATGCACAGTTGAGTGCTATAGGTTGCGGTCTGAGCACAATGATACATAGCGCTGAAGGTGAAGCCTTGAGAGCTTTGCATACAGGTCGACCTTCAATTGAAGAAATGCCTGTGATGTGGAAATTAGGGCAATGATTTAGAATTGAAACACAGTTTTTCAAAAATGGTTGAGTTCTGAATAAACTCTTTTTTTTTTACAATTTTGGAATTGTTTCCAGTGAACAAATGAAATGTTTTCCCCACAAGTGTTTTATGTACTTTGTCCCCTTACTAAAGCACTAGCACACATGAGACTCACTGAGTGATTTTCACTCATACACGTGTTATTTTCCTTGAAAAATTTAGGATCAGAGACGCAGTGGAAGTGCGGTGGACTCCCAGAGGCTTATGCTACATCTTGAACTTGTTATACCTGTGAGCATATGTATTAGAAGCCAAACTCTTGTACTTTTTCTATGTTAGAAAAAAAAAAATTTCCTGCCCTTTTGAGTAAAGTTTGTTATAAAGACCCCTTGTCTGAGTAATTAGACGGGGCGACATCCCAAAAAGTTATAGCCCACTACGTTATGAAAATATGGGGTGTTACAAATGGTATCAGAGTATAGCGGAAATCATAATCGAGCTTCTAATGGAATATAGCTGAGCCTCTAACAGGATATTGGGGAGTTCATCATTGTATGAGCAAATGTGAATTTATAGAGATAGTGGGTTTTATGAAATTGGATATTATAATAGATGTGACATGTGACTTTGAGGTATAATTTATTCTGATGAATCAGAAGAGGTTATTTGAGACAAATCCAATATCTCTGAAAAAGGTCTATGACCCCGAATTTGGATAATAGTAAAAAGATGGAGGTCAGAGAGACCTTATATAGGAATTATTTCCTAATTTTGAATATTCCATTTTTGGACTAGTAGTAGTGAGATGAGGAATGGACATTGAACATTTAAAGGCCCTGTGTGTATTGTGTGATATGAACTGTGCAGATAAGAATATGTACACTTATATAGTGTTCCAGTGTTATATTTGAGTGTTAGAAGCCCTAGTTTATCATAATATGTGAAAAGATATGATTGTATTAATACTAATGAATTAGGAACCATTAGATATTTGAAGTTAAACGTGCTTGGGTTAGAAAAATTCTAGGATGGGTAACCCCTGGAAAGTGCCCATGAAAGTTGAAATGAAGTGATTTATGGTTGTTTGAGGGTACGAAAGTATGATCTATATGCAAAATGATATAAATATATGTGGTCTAATTATAGGTTGTACGAGGACGATGTAAATGAAAGCATATTATTAGGTTGAAAGAATGTGATAATATCTTAAGAGATCATGTTTATATGTGCTGTATAGAAGTAAGGTAAATCTAAATTTCGAGGATGAAATTTTTTGTAAGGAGGGGAGAATGTAATAGGATGAAAATTTATATCAATGGCCAGAACAAAAGTTGATTGATGTAATGAGACGAATATTTTGGTATGATAATATTTGATCGGGACCTGGATGTAATTATTGGATTTATTCTACCCGTCCCCTAAATCTTCAGAAGGCTACTATTATTAATAAAATAAGAATTTGAGAGTACGCTGAGAAGAGAAATTGATCAGTGCGATGAAACACACGTTTTGGTGTGAATTAAGCTATCCAGGTCATCGGGGGTATTCTCATCATTTTGACTGCTCTTGTGACTTTGACTGCAAATTTGACCAAAGAGATAAGGAATTGAAGAATTTAAGAATTACCAATTAATTTAGTAGAATTTTTTGGAGTTGAATGGTAAAATAAAATATTTTTTCATTTCGGACTTGATTTTGGTCATTTCTGAAGAAAACAAGAAATTATGATTAAAAATGGTGTGTGTGGCATTTTGTCAGTGATAGCCCATGGTCATGTGTTAATTTAAGAAAGGTTGCATGAAGAGTTCATGCAACACTCATAGAATTAAAGGATTGCAAAATAAATTAAGAATGATGTGTAATTTTTTGATTGGAACACATCACTCGTGGGCCCATTTGATTAAGGTCTTGGGCATTATAATTGGCTAATATTTGGACCAAGAGAAGATGAATGAATGGCTGGAGATTGGCAAGAATTTTGGCAGCCATGCAAAAAGAAATAAGGGAATTTTTGTGGAGGAAATAAAAGTGGTTGATATGTAAATTTTTCATAGGAACACACCTATACATTAGCCAACATACAATTAATTGATTTAAAATTTTCTTGGCCAAATTTCGAATGATAATGGCGGTGGGAAGGCTATTATATTAGATAGAATTTTGGCCAGCCTTGAAGAAGGAAAAAACAAGAGAAAACAAGGAAAGGAAAGCTAGAGAAAAATAGGGAGCAAAAGAAAAAGGAGAGAGAAAGAAAGAAGTGTGTGTGTGTGTGTGTGTGTGTGTCTTGGAACAAAATCACTTCAAATAGCCTCAAACACAAGATAAAATCCTATGCTTCAAGAATTGAGGTTGTAGATTTCATTATGGTGATCATTACGATATCAATTTTAACATGAAAACATGATTTTCATGTCTTGATTTTAGATTAAAGCTAGGGTTTGTAAACTTTGTGTGTGAACCTTGTATATACCTATGTGTTCTATGTATGTTGGCTGCCTAGAAGCCTTATAGATATTGTTTTGTGTAAGGAAGAATGAATATTTATGGTAGTTTGAAGGATTGCTTTTGGTTGATGTGATGATGACCAAAGTAGGGTAAAAATGGAATTTACTTGGTTGGTAAAATAGATCAAACTAGCTTTTGATTAGAAGAGATGAATTTGTGTTGAATAAATGTGACTCTTGTGAGCTATTGGAATCTGGAAATCACAGAATTAAATATGATTTGAAGGAAGATTGACTGAATTAATGGTTCCAAAGTGTTAAAGGCTAAAGGAAAACAAAGGAAAGCATGAATAGTAGGTTTGAGGCAAAACTACTGGGGCTGTTTTTGCCTAGTAGTGTATCATAGGAGCTAGAACTCTAGAAAGGAACAGTGCAAAATTAAATTTAAGAGTCTTACAGTCGATTTGGTATATCATAGAGCCAAATCGGAGTTGTGGATTAAAAGTTATGTGCAAAACAAAATGATGTGTCAAACCAGTGAAATTCCAGAAAAGTAGTCCGAAAGTAGATGAATTTAAGGATGATTAATTGTGTGATTTTGGATGAAATTAAGGGGAAACATGAAGTGAATCCCTTGTATATGAAGTGAGAAAGGATGTAGAAAAATAAAGATTAAAAAAATTAAAAAATGAAAAAAACAACAAAAAAAAATAACGTGAACGAAAGTTAAACGTTTTCCTTAACTGTTGGCTAAACGTCGTTGGACGTCGACTAACCGTCGGCTATTTTTTGGGCGAACACGAATTGACCTGAAAACTATGAGTGGTGTAGGTTTATCGGTGAATGATCAACGGTTCATTGTAAATGATAGAAACGATGGTCGAATGGCCATGAATAGAAAAGTTTAGTCAGGAAATGAGATGAGTCCCTTTAATTTTTGAAACCTTTTGAGAGCTAGTGTGCTTCACTTTTCCATGAAATGCTATGTTTTATACTATTTTGGAAATCCCTTAATATGCTTAAGATTTATCTGAGCAAGATTTGTTTTATACCATTTTGGGCTTGAATGAACTTCATAATTGGCTTGGAAACTTTAAAAGATGATTAAAGCATGAATTTTGTGAATTTAGTCCTCTTGGATTAAATACATGGGATTTTTAGAAAATGGTGATTTTTTTGGAATCAGGTATTCATAAATTGATTGGAATACCCTTATTGGAACATTTTATGCAAACATGTTTGGAAACTTTGAATTTAGTCCTCTTTTGGGATTAGAATTTTGGCATGTCTTGAAATGAGTTCCGTTTGGAATTAGGTATTTGAAAAATGATCCAAATGTCCTTGTTAGAATGTTTAAGAAAACTTTTGAAATCGGGTATACGGTAAATGATTGATGTGTCTGGACTTGGGTATAAAAATCATACAAAAACTAAGCACATTCTCAATCAAGTTTAAATTAACACGTTCAACCCAAATCACACATATGAGCAAGCGTACTCATCATTAACCGAGCATAGGGTTCAAATGAGTGTCGATCCTCAAGGAACAAGTAGACATTAATTACCTTTTTTTCATTGTTTAACCGACTCAATAAAGTGAAAAATGAAATAAAAAAATAAAATAAAAATATATACATGTCAAGGATGGAGAAGTATGTAACTCAAACCATTGTTTAGACAAACATGACCTTAAAGAACTCAACCATTATCATAACTAATCATTCCCTTAGCATCATGAAGGATTAAGATAGGCTCACTTCTTTTTCAATCCATGAATCCCTATCTTCTAGGTAACTTAATATCACATGTTCTATCTCAACCAGTCTTACCCAAAAGATGCATTAAACACAACCCTTGATTAAATTTTCATATTCTGGAAAACTTAAAACATGAAACTAACCAATGAATCCATATTCTGGCAGACATAATTAATCTTTAATTACTAGTTCTTAGCAATTAACCTCTTTTTCAAGCAAGTCAAGAGACAACAAAAATATGAAACCAATGAATTAAAACCACCATCAACCCCTTTTTCAAGTAAGTTAATGGAAAGAAACAACCACTTAATCTCGTAATCAATCCAAGTAATTAAATACCAAGAAGAACAATCAATTAATCAAAAGATCAAATACCTCTAAATATCATGAATATCTAAAACAATGTCAAATTACAATAAAACAATTAACATATCATTGTTCAAGAAAAAGAAAACAAAGTAAAAGAAAGCACTCATAGACAAGCCTCCTTCTTCTTCCTTTGAAGACCTTCTTGTACAACCCTTCTTGAATTGAAGAATTCCTCCTTAGATTGAGTAATTTTCGATGATGATCAATGAATTCTCCTCCCTTCTCCTTGTGTTTTTCATCTATTTATAAGCTTAGGAAGTGCCTAAACTCGTAAGTACAGTATTCTTGGCCGAGTAGAAGTTGGAAGATACTAAAACTCCACATATTATGAAAAATTGCGTAGAAAAATCAAACACTGCCTTAGCTTCAGAGCACCGCTGGCGCCGCCTAGGCTCTCGGAGCCGATGCTGGTTGTGTTCTGTTTCTCTACTCATTCGCCGATTTTTTCTCGAATTTCACACAATGTAGTCCAGCATGCAGCCGACACCGGTTCCACCCTATTTTGCGACGTTTTTGTTTCGTTTTATCCTAAAAATCTGTAACAATGAACAAAATACCTTTCCAAGGGTGAAATCTCAAATATGAAGGAATATGACTAGTTATAGAACAAAATATATCACAAAAAAAACCTCAAATAACTAGGAAAAATATGACTAATTTTGCCCCTATCATATTCCCCCACACTTAGCTATTTGCTTGTCCTCAAGTAAAGTATCAAGAACAAGTAGGAAAACATAAGGTTTAACTCACTCAATCAATTTCAAAACACTATCTTTAACACTTCCTTCATTCAAGAACATAGAACACATGCTACTACATCTTTCACAACAAATGGAAGACTTGTGTAAGTGATAAATGACTTAGTAGAACCATCTTAATACATGACAATATTCTCAAACCATTGGAAAGAATTTAGTTCAAAAAGAATATGCATTCCATAGGCTTACCTTTCATACACTCTCCCTACTAATCCGAGACAGATCATGATTCTACTTAGATCAAGAAGGACTTTTAAGCTTATAATGTAAGGCTAAAGGCTTATAATGTGGCTTATCAAACGAAGGATATAGGATACTCAAATAGCAAAGAAAAACTGAGAGTTAGCAAGAAAAGGATAAACAAAATGAATCAATAATTTCCAACTCTTCTTACTCTCCTATTCCAAAAATTGATCAAACCATAACCTTATTCAGCAATTCCTGTGCACTTCAAGCAAATCCTGTCTCTTTCTTTTTCTCATCAACTCTTCTCTATTTCTTTCACATGATCACCCAAATTTTCCAGTAAAGGTGTCAAGTACTTTAATATGAACTTTAACTTTTACAGCTCCATCACCATTCCTTTTGTAATCTTTTCTTTCTTCTTCTTTCAATTTGTCCTTTCTTTCTCTGCTGCTTTTTGTTTTATTTTTCTTTTTCTCATTCCATTCTTTCTTTCACTCTTACTGCTACTCTTCTTTTTTTTTTTTTCTTATCTTTCTTATCTTTCTTTTTCCTTTCCAGCTCAACTTGTTATTGATCCATGACTGAAAGTAACAAGTCATGATCTTTATCCTAACATTCTTCCTTAACATTCTCTTACATATACTTTCATCCATCAAGAGTATAAAGATTTGAAAAATTATTCAAACTCTCAGCAACAAGCAATGGACAAAATATTGTGACGGGTTTTAAAGAAAGAAATCAACAATTTAGGCTCAAAATAGGCACTAGGGTTAATATGAAAATAGGTAGGCTTGAAAAGCTCAAACTATCTAAAAAATGCCTATTACCGTCATCCCTAAGTTCAATCATGATTGTCTTTCTTATTTCGCATCAAGAGTTATTCAAGTAAGTTCTAGAATGCTCCATGAATTATAGTAGAAAAACAAGTTTAAGGACAATGCAAAGCATATTAGATCATGAACTACTTCGTCCAAGTGCGTGCAAAAAGTCATGCATAAGTTAAAATTTATCTAGAATATATGCTCGATAATCTATCATAAAGACATGCATTAAAAATACAGCTTGAAATGTCAAAGAAAATCTGAAAATTTTGAAAATTTTTGGTTTTACAAGAAGAATAAAGGATACAAGAATGATGTATAGAAGAATTTTCAATCAGCCCACTCCCCCACACTTAAACTGGACATTATCCTCCATGGCCAAAGAAATAGAACAAAGAATAAACATTGCCATGGGACCAAAAATAACGGGGAAAAGATAAGAAAGAAAATACTTCCATGACGGAGTAGCTCCAATTTTTCAAACTTTGTGCTCAAAATAAAATTGATAAAAACTTAGACAAAGTATATCACCAAACCATTCCCCCACACTTAGGTTGGACACAGTCCTCATTGGCAACAAATAAGCACAAGAAAGCATCTCCAAAAGGACTAAAAATAATAATGGGTTAGAAAGTTTAAGTAAAACTTTCCAAGTGCAATAATGCTCCAATAGATATCCAAGCTTGAGGTAAAGAGAAGGGCTTGTCCAAGAGGACTTTATTCCTGTAAAACAAAACACAAATAAAAGCACAAGGAAAATAATAATAAAATAAAAACAAACCTAAACAAAAGAAAACAAACTAAAGAAAAAGACTAAAATAATAAAAATAAAACAAAAACTCTCTACACCCATCATGCTTCCTCAGAAAACCTTTTGGAAAGAAAATAAAGCTTAAAATAGAAGATAGGCATGATGAATGTAGAATGAAAAATAGAGGATTTTGAAAAATAGAAGGTTCAGGAACATGATTTGTCTCAACAAAGCCAAATACATAAACCTCATTCTTTAACATTCCTTTAGACACATAAATATCTTTTTCCACATATGAGTGCACATGGTATCTAACAGATGCATCAGCTGTGAAATTAGTAATTCCCCATTCAAAAGAATTTTTACAAATAAAATTCCCCTTAAAACGTAGCAATTGTGTTCTTAAAGATGGGATAAAAAAATCCTTACATTTCTGCACATCTACAAAAACTAAGTTACCTCCTATTGAATGGGGTGAAGGGTAGAGATTACCACCATCCTCCAAGGACTTTTTACGATATAGTATTGAAAAATCCAACGCCTTGAAGCATGATAAATTCAACACATTATTTGGACCCTTGTTCTCCAAGAATTGAGAGGAACCTAAAAAAAATCATGCGATAAAGAGAGATTAGAATTTGTAGCACGTAGAATAGAATTGAATACCTCCCTTTCCACATTGGACAATTGGTCCTCATATCCTCTCTCATTTCCTTGGAGATCATGTTCAAGCATATGGGCCTTTATGGCATCCTCAACCAACTTGGCTAGTTGTGTTCTTTGATAGCTCAATCTTTGAGACGCTTCTTCATGCTATTGAATAGATGAATTTGTATTGGCAACAAAAGAATTCACCAATGTTATTAATGACGTCTCACTAAGAACATCAATGTGAGCTTGTAATCTTGCCAATCAATACATAAATTCATCTTCTTCTTTTTTTTTAAATACCAAGAAAAATGATGAACATGCAGTGATGATGACCAATGCAATTTAATTCATGAAGACACAATAAACAGAACAAAACAAATTGACGAAAATAAAAATTGTTTCAAATAGCAAAAATGACTTCACTGTTTTCCACGGCCTACACCTATAAAAGACAAGAAGCAAGTTAGATAACAAAATTAATGATTAAAACAAAATTAAAAGGTTACAAAGTTAGTAAATAAAACATAGTCAAAGTTAGTAAGTTAGTTTACAAGGGTATACACAAATATCCAAAATACAAAAGATAGCACCTTTTTGCGAAAAGACAATTGTACAAATTTATATATTTACATTTACATATCTACAAATTTACATGGTTAAATAAACCAAATCCAAGCTTTCATGCTATTGTTCCCCGGCATCGGCACAAAAAACTTTATGTGTCCGGACTTGGGTATAAAAATCATACAAAAACTAAGCACATTCTCAATCAAATTTAAATTAACACGTTCAACCCAAATCACACATATGAGCAAGCGTACTCATCATTAACTGAGCATAGGGTTCAAACGAGTGTCGATCCTCAAGGAACAAGTAGACATTAATTACCTTTCTATCATTGTTTAACTAACTCAATAAAGTGAAAATTTGAATTAAAACAGAAAAGAAAATCAAAATAAAAATATATACATGTCAAGGATGGAGAAGTATGTAACTCAAACCATTGTTTAGACAAACATGACCTTAAAGAACTCAACCATTATTATAACTAATCATTCCCTTAGCAACATGAAGTATTAAGATAGATTCACTTCTTTTTCAATCCATGAATCCCTATCTTCTAGGTAACTTAGTATCACATGTTCTATCTCAACTAGTCTTATCCAAAAGATGCATTAAACACAACCCTTGATTAAATTTTCATATTCTGGAAAACTTAAAATATGAAACTAACCAATGAATCCATATTCTGGCAGACATAATTAATCTTTAATTACTAGTTCTTAGCAATTAACCTCTTTTTCAAGCAAGTCAAGAGACAACAAAAATATGAAACCAATGAATTAAAACCACCATCAACCCCTTTTTCAAGTAAGTTAATGGAAAGAAACAACCACTTAATCTCATAATCAATCCAAGTAATTAAATACCAAGAAGAACAATCAATTAATCAAAAGATCAAATACCTCTAAATATCATGAATATCTAAAACAATGTCAAATTACAATAAAACAATTAACATATATCATTGTTCAAGAAAAAGAAAACAAAGTAAAAGAAAGCACTCATAGACAACCTCCTTCTTCTTCCTTTGAAGACCTTTTTGTACAACCCTTCTTGAATTGAATAATTCCTCCTTAGATTGAGTGATTTTCAATGATGGTCAATGAATTCTCCTGACTTTTCTTTGTGTTTTTCATCTATTTATAAGCTTAGAAAGTGCCTAAACTCGTAAGTACAGTGTTCTTGGCCGAGCAGAAGTTGGAAGATACTAAAACTCCACATATTATGAAAAATCGCGTAGAAAAATCAAACACCGCCTTAGCTTCAGAGCACCGCCAGCGCCGCTTAGGCTCTCAGAGCCGATGCTGGTTGTGTTCTGTTTCTCTACTCATTCACCGATTTTTTCTCGAATTTCGCACAATGTAGTCCAAGCATGCACCCGGCGCCGCCTTGACTCTTGGAGCTGGCACCGGTTCCGCTCTATTTTGCGACGTTTTTGTTTCGTTTTACCCTAAAAATCTGTAATAATGAACAAAATACCTTTCCAAAGGTAAAATCTCAAATATGAAGGAATATGACTAGTTATTGAACAAAATGTATCACAAAAGAACCTCAAATAACTAGAAAAAATATGACTAATTTAGCCCCTATCAATGATCAAAATACCCTTATTTGAACTTTTGTGAATACTTTGCAAATCGGATAAGGGAAAAATGACTCGAATTCCCCCGAAAAGTCTTTTGGAATCAAGTATGGGTAAAATGACTTGAATACTCTTAAAAATGCCTTTTATGACCGAGTACGGGGAAAATGACCCGAACACTTTTAGAAACTTGTTTTCATGGGAGAAAAGAACTCTTTACCCAATTTTGACATGGTTCTGGAATATAATCTCTCGTGATGAGATTGACTTTTGAAAAATGACATTTTGATCCCAAAAAATGTTTTATTGGCATGATGTGCCTATGAAATGAATTGATTGACTCTGCAGAGCCTTTGGAAACTATTAACTGACTTGCGAGTTAGTGGGATCAAAGTTTGAAAAATTATATTTTGCCCCAAAAATGGTTTCTTGATGTGCTCAAGTACTAGCCTTTTTCTTGAACACTTGGCATAAGCACTAACTTGATTCTCGGTAGTATATCGCGGTGTACTTACTTAATCAGCAACGCACAATTGAGTGATGTAGGCTGCGGTCTGAGCACAATGATACGTGGCGTCGATGGTGAAGCCTTGAGAGCTTTGCATACTGATAGAGCCTAAATTAGTCATGTTTTTCTTAGTTATTTGAGGCTTTTTTGTGATACATTCTGTTCAATAACTAGTCATATTCTTTCATATTTGAGATTTTACCCTTGGAAAAATATTTTGTTCATTATTTCAGATTTTAGGGGTAAAACGAAGTAAAAACGTCACAAAACAGAATAAAGGAGGCGCCGGCCAGGGTAGAAGAACCGGCGCCAAGTATGTGCTGATGAGACGAACTTTGAAGCGACAAAAAATTGTTGAAATGAGACCGGAACAGAATCAAACCGATGCTGGCTCCAGTAGCCAAGGCAGCACCGGCTACACTTGGACTACATTGTGCTGAAATCGAGAAAAATCAGCAAACAACGGAAGAAACAGAACACAACTAGTGCCAGCTCCAGTTGCCAAGGCGGCGCTGGCTGTGCTCTGAGGAAAAGATGGGATTTTGATTTTTGTACGCGATTTTTGGAAATCTGTGGAGTTTTAGCATGTTCCTACTTCTACTCGGCCAAGAACCTTACACCAACAAGTTTAGGCACTTCCTAAGCCAATAAATAGGTGGAAAACACAAGAGAAAAGGGGGAGAATTCATATATCATCATAGAAAATCACTCAAATCAAAGGAAGAATTCTTCAATTCAAGGAGGGTTGTACAAGAAGGTTTTCAAAGGAAGAAGAATGAGGCTTGTCAATGAGTTCTTTCTTTTACTTTGTTTTCTTTTTCTTGAACAATGATATGTTAATTGTAATTTGACATTGTTTTAGATACTCATGATTGTTAGAGTTATTTTGATCTTTTGATTAATTGATTGTTATTCTTGGTATTTAATTACTTGTACTTTTTACGAGATTAATTGGTTATTGTTTCTTTCCATTAACTTGCTTGAAAAAGATGTTGATGGTGGTTTCAATTCATTAGTTTCACATTTGTTATCTCTTAACTTGCTTGAAAAATAGGTTAATTGCGAAGAACTAGATAATTGAAGGTTAATTGATGTCTGCTAGAATATAGATTCATTGGTTAATTTCATACTTCAAGTTTGCCAGAATATGAAAATTTAATCAAGGATTGTGTTTAATGCATCTTTTGGGTGAATTAGTTGAGACAGAATATATGATGCTAATTTATCTAGGAGATAGTGATTTTATGGATTGAAAAAGAAGTGAGTCTATCTTAATCCTTTATGATTCCAAGGGAATAATTAGTTATGATGATGGTTGGATTCTTTAAGATCATGTTTATCAAAATAATGGTTTGAGTTACATAATTCTCCATCATTGACATGTATATATTTTTATTTTATTTTATTTTCCTTTTTATTTTGTTTTCACTTTATCGAGTCGGTTAAATAATAAAAGAAAATGGATTAATTCATACTTGTTCCTTGAGGATCAACACTCGTTTGAACCCTATGCTATGTTAATGATGAGTACGCTTGCTCATATGTGTAATTTAGGGTTAACATTTTAATTTAACTTGATTGGGAATGTGCTTAGTTTTTATATGATTTTTATACCCAAATCCAAACACATCAAGTTTTTGGTGCCATTGCCGGGGAACAATATCATGAAAGCTTAGACTTTGTTGATTTAACCATGTAAATATGGAAAGATGTACAATTGTTCTTTGCGCAAAAAGGTGCTATCTTTTGTATTTTGTGTATTTGTGTTTATCCTTGTAACCTAACCTACTAACTTTGACTATGTTCTATTAACTAACTTTGTATTCCTTTAATTTTGTTTTAATTATGAATTCCATTATCTAACTTGCTTATTGTCTTTGCTAGGTGTTAGCCTTAGTACATGATCCAATTACCCAAAGGTGAGATAGTAGATTTTATTTTATTTCATTCTTCATGAATTAGAGTGCATTGTTCATCATTATTGTGTATTCATCATTTTTCTAAAAAAAAGGGGGGGAAGTCTGGACAGAATGCAACCGGCTAAGGCTAGGACCGGTGCCGATTCCTATTGGGCAAGGAGCACATATAGGCCATTTTGGCCATTTTTGCTTTCAAAATCTCCAAATCCCTCTTAAATTCTCTCTAACCCGTGCCAGCTTCAACTCCTCAACTTCCCAAATTTTGATTTTTCACCTCCTAATCACTTTTATAACATCTATCTTCCTCTCTTTTGTTGATCCTACGGATAAAAAATCCCAAAATCTTCCATTTTGCATAACAACCTCACCTTCAATCCACAAGCAAGAAGCTTGGATTTTTGCAAAAAGCTTACATCTTTTGCTTGCCTATGCATACACGAGCACGAAGGCATGATTTTTATTCAATCCCCACGGTTAAAATGGTGTAGATGATTCTTTCTAATTTTAGGGACAATTTTGGCCAAAAATTGGGATTGATTATGCCATCTTGAATTGTGCATTACTCCTTGAGCTTTATGAGTTTGGATGGATTAGGAGTTAATGGTTCTTGGATATTTGATTCATGCATGTGATCATTAGGAACTTCATGCATATATCTAAGGTTAGAATTGTGGCTATTTATGTTGATTGAATAATTGCTACATATGAAACTTGAACTGTTTTCACGTAATGTCATGATAATACCTTCATTCACATGATCATGTATACTTGAATGCATTGGGGGATATTCAATACGTTTATTCTTTACAGTGAGCTTTGCATGTATTGTTGCAGGTTGTGTTGAATTGATTGGAGGGGATTGAATTGATTGTTGATTGGAGTGTGATATACATTGAAGGAGTTTGGGCTTTTGTGGTTGTGAGATTGGTTGAGGGTTGAGTAAGAGTTGAGGATTGTGTTTGCAAAGGGTAGCTACACCCCGTTTTAAGTCTTTGAGCTCAATTGTTCCATCTTCCTATTTTCACCCTTACTTGATAACATGTCTAAAGTAAGGGGTCATTCCTCTAAAAAGGCAAGAGCTTCCTCTTCCTCAACCCTTTCATCCATTGGCCCTTTGTTTCTTTTCTTTTGGATTTATTTTTCTTTTCTAGTCTTTATGTTTTGGTGTGCTCTTTTGTATTTTTCTTTCTAGGTACTTTGCCAATGCCTCATTCTTCAAGAATTCAGCTATTGTACAGCACATTGCACAATGAATGGAAGTATTGTCTTTCTTATCTCTTCTCCTTTATATTTTTAGTCTCTTGGCAGTGTTTATTCCTTGTTCTATTTATTTGGCCATTGAGGACAATGTCCAATTTAAGTGTGGGGGAGTGACTTGATTGAAAATTCTTCTATGTATGCATATACTTTATCCTTATTGCGAGCAAAAATTTTCAATTTTTTTTTTTCTGATTTTCTTTGAGATTTCAAGCTGTATTTTTAATGCATGTCTTTATGATAGATTATAGAGCATATGTTCTATCTCATTTATGGCTTATGCATGACTTTTTGCATGCACTCAAATGCTTTACATTGTTCTTAAACCTATTTCTCTACTAAAATTCATGGAGCGTTCTAAAACTTATTTGAATAACTCTCGAGGCGAAATAAGAAAGACATTCATCGTTTAACTTAGGAATGACGGCAATAGGCCTTCTTTGGATAGTTTGAGCTTTTTAAGCCTACCTATTTTTTATATTATCCCTAGTGCCTATTTTGAGCCTAAGTTGTTGATTTCTTTCTTTAAAACTCGTTATCATACTTTGTCCAGTGCTTGTTTCTGAGAGTTTGAATAATTTTCAAAATCTTTATGCTCTTGATGGATGAAAGTATATGTAGGAGAATGTTGAGGGAGAATACTTGGAGAAAGAACATGACTCGTTGTTTTCAGTCATGTATCAATAGTGCTGTTGAGCTAAAAAGAGAAAAGAAAGAGAAGAAGGAGAGAAACTGAGAAAGAAAAGAAATCAGCAGTAGAAAACAAAAGATGAGTGAAAGAAAGACAGAAGAGAACAATTGAAAAAGAAAGATAAGAAAGATCACAAGAGGAATGGTGATTGAGCTGTAAAAATTGAGTTCATATCAAGTTCTTGACACCATTGCTAAAAAATTGAGTGATCTTGTGAAAAATAGAGAAGAGTTGATAAAGGAAGTGGAAAGATGAGAAAAAAGAAAGAGAAAGAGTGAAAATGCAAGATTTGCTTGAACTGAATTGTAATTGCTAAACAAGGTTATGTGTTTGATTGATTTTGGAATAGGAGAGCAAGAAGAGTTTGGAAATTATTGGTATATTTTGTTTATCCTTTTCTTGCGAACTCTTAGCTTCTTTGATATTTGATTTTCCTATATCATTCGTTTGATAAGCTACATTACAAGCTTGAAAGTCCTACTTGACCTAAGTAGAATCATGATATGTCTCGGATTAGTAGAGAGAGTATATAAAAAGTAAGCTTATGGAATGCATATTCTTTTTGAACTAAATTCTTTCCAATAGTTTGCGAATATTGTTAAGTATTGAGCTGGTTCTACTAAGTCATTATTCACTTACACAAGTCTTGCATTTGTTGTGAAAGAAGTAGTAACATGTGTTTTATGTTCTTAAATGAAAGAAGCATTGAAGATATTGTTTTGAAATTGATTGAGTGATTGATGAAACCTTGTGTTTTCCTACTTGTCTTTGATACTTTTCTTGACGACAAGCAAAGAGCTAAGTGTGGGGGAATGTGATAGAGCCTAAATTAGTCATATTTTTCCTAGTTATTTGAGACTCTTTTGTGATACATTCTATTAAAAAACTAGTCATATTCCTTTACATTTGAGATTTTACCCTTGGAAAAGTATTTTGTTCATTATTTCAGATTTTAGGGGTAAAACGAAGCAAAAACGTCACAAAATAGAATAGAGGTGGCGCCGGCTATGTTCTGATGAGACGAACTTCGAAGCGACAAAAAAATTGTTGAAATGAGACCAGAACTAAACTGAACCGGCGCCAGCTCCAGTAGCTAAGGTGGCGCCGGCTACACTCTGGACTACATTGTGCTGAAATCGAGAAAAATCGGCGAACAACGGAAGAAACAAAACATAACTGGCGCCGGCTCCAATAGCCAAGGTGGCACCGGTTTTGGTACCCAAGGCGGCGCCGGCTGTGCTCTGAGGAGAAGACGGGATTTTGATTTTTGTACGCAGTTTTTGAAAATTTGTGGAGTTTTAGTATGTTCCTACTGCTACTCAGCCAAGAACCTTACACCAATGAGTTTAGACACTTCCAAAGCCTATAAATAGGTGGAAAACACAAGAGAAAAGGGGGAGAATTCATAGATCATCATAGAAAATCACTCAAATCAAAGGAGGAATTCTTCAATTCAAGGAGGGTTGTACAAGAAGGTTTTCAAAGGAAGAAGAATGAGGCTTGTCGATGAGTGCTTTCTTTTACTTTGTTTTCTTTTTCTTGAACAATAATTTGTTAATTCTTTTATTGTAATTTGACATTGTTTTAGATACTCATGATTGTTAGAGTTACTTTGATCTATTGATTAATTTATTGTTATTCTTGGTATTTAATTACTTGTACTTATTACGAGATTAATTGGTTGTTGTTTCTTTCCATTAATTTGCTTGAAATAGAGGTTGATGGTAGTTTCAATTCATTAGTTTTACATTTGTTGTCTCTTAACTTACTTGAAAAGAAGGTTAATTGTGAAGAACTAGGTAATTGAAGGTTAATTGATGTCTACCAGAATATGGATTCATTGGTTAATTTCATGCTTTAAGTTTGCTAGAATATGGAAATTTAATCAAGGATTGTGTTTAATGCATCTTTTGGGTGAATTAGTTGAGACAGAATATATTATGCTAATTTATCTAGGAGATAGTGATTTCATGGATTGAAAAAGAAGTGAGTCTATCTTAATCCTTCATGATGCCAAGGGAATAATTAGTTATGATGATTGTTGGGTTCTTTAAGATCATGTTTATCAAAATAATGGTTTGAGTTATATAATGCTCCATCCTTGACATGTATATATTTTTATTTTATTTTATTTTATTTTTTATTTCATTTTCACTTTATTGAGTCGGTTAAATAATGAAAGAAATGGATTAATGCATACTTGTTCCTTGAGGATCGACACTCGTTTGAACCATATGCTATGTTAATGATGAGTACACTTACTCATATGTGTAATTTGGGGTTAACATCTTAATTTAACTTGATTGAGAATGTACTTAGTTTTTATATGATTTTTATACCCAAATCCAAACAAATCACATACCGGCCGACCTTTAGTTGAAGGAATGCCTGTGATGTGAAAATTGGGGCAATGATTTGGAATTGAAACACAGTTTTCCAAAAATGATTGAGTTCTAAATAAACCCTTTTTTTTTAGTGTTTTGGAATTATTTCCAGTGAACAAATGAAATATTTTTCCCACAAGTATTTTATGTACTTTGTCCTCTTACTAAAGCACTAGCACACATAGGACTCATTGAATGATTTTCACTCACATATATGTTATTTTTCTTGAAAAATTCTTTATCAAAGTCGCAACGGAAGCGCGCTGGGCTTCCAGAGGCTCATGCTACATGTTGAACTTGTTATACCCATGAGCGTATGTATCAGAAGCCAAACTCTTGTACTTTTTTTATGTTGGAAAAAACTTTTCACTGCCCTTTTGAGTAAAGTTTGTTATAAAGACCCCTTCTCTAAGTAATCAGACAGGGCTACATCCCATAAAGTTATAGCCCACTACGTTATGAAAATATGAGGTGTTACAACCCTAAATTTATTCAGGCCAACCGTGAGTCTAGTGGTCCAATCATTGATATAAAGCACACTTCAATCCTTTTTTTTTTTTTTTTTTTTGGATTTGTAGATATGTCATATGTACTAATACAGTTAGTGTTGTGGCTAAGAATATACATTTTGTCCATTTAATTATGACTGGCCATTCAGGAGGTCTGGCTTCCTTATTTCTTGCTGGTATTTGTAAGGGTTTATTCTAGCATTTTAGAGCTATGTTGAGGGTAGAAAAATTGAGTCTATGACTGGACCAATCTAGATACTTCAATTGTGGCTATACCAATACATACCCAACTTCAGGCTTTATCTCATTGAGCATGTTAAAACAAATAACCATGTAACTGGTTTCCACCTTTGTTGAGTTCCGGTTGTTGATTTCCCTCCTGCTGATATTCTGATTGATCTTCATACCAGTCGAAAAAAACTACTTTTGAATTATCCCCCTATAGTTCTAGGACTATTAGCCCTAATTGGTTGAAGTATGTCCAGGAACAATCTGCAATATATATATATATATATATATATATATATATATATATTAATTTTACATGTTGACAGCCTATGGCTTGCTACTGGGAATTAGGCCTGGTGGAACCCATGGTGCCATTAGTTTTGAGCCTTACAATGCTTACTATGTAGTGAGGTAGCTTGGTTTGGTACAGGACGTCTCGACTCCTTTTAACTTTGTTATTCCTTTTAACAATCGCCCTGAGTGGTCGACCGACTATCTTTCAAATCGCCAGGCAACGCTTGGGAAGAAACTTATAGATTTTACCTTTGTTGATTTCCTTCCCTATGTGGTGACCACTCCAAATTTTGATGCTTGGTGAATTACCTTGAGTGATATGTTGTTTGATTCACTAATCGATGTTTGGCTTGCTAAGCTGAACATAAAAGAATAGGAAGTCTCCAGCTCTGCTATCGCCTTTGATACTGCTACTCCAACTTCAACATCTATCCATCGTTCTAGGAGACAAACACTAAAAAATACTGATTTGCTAGGTAGCATTTTATATAGTATGGCTGACCAACCCTCTTGATCGATACTGATATGTCTTAGTATGCTCTGTCTATTGGGGGCATTGATATTAAAACAAAAGCTCCTCAACTCAATCAGAAAGGAAAAAGAAAGTAAACCCTAAAATCTCCTTTCTCTCAAGTAGGCCAACATCTTGCCTGAGCTTTCTTCTTTATTTCCATTTGACTTGACTAATTTATGCAGCCTAAGAAGAAGAAAACTGTATAATCCTCTACCAAGAAACCTTCTAGTTAGCCTACTGAAGAAGGACATGAAGAAAACTCTCCATTGAATGTGCCTAAAAAAAAACTTGATGCATTTTTTAGATCTTCTATTGGAGGAGAAGATCAGCCATCCGTGCCGGAACATATAAACTTCCTAAAAACAATGATTGGCTAACTTTATCCTAATAATAAGAAAACCTAAATCAACTTAAAACAAACCCTGGACACTCTTTCTGATGATTCTAATCTTTCAACTAATGTCTAGACACAATGTGTTGTTGGGCTTTGTAGTCTCCTCGTTAAGCTTTGACATTAGCTATCATTAGCAAAAATTAAACGAAGTTGAAAGCTAACTAAGTGAGGCTAGCAAACTTGCTTCTGAAAATGAGTCTCTCTCCAACCAATATGAGCAAGTTTATGCAATTTGTCTATTACTGAGGATATCCTACCAGAAAGCAGAGAGAAAATTAAGAACCTTGCATCAGAGATTTCTAAGCTTCAATTAGAGCTAGAACAAGCTGAATCTGTCGTTCGAGTCGAGACAATCAAATAGAAGTCCTTGCAAAGAACCATTTCCTAATTGTACCACGATACAAGGAAAGTGAGGAACTAATTTAGCAGCCTAGAAATTTGAGAATCTTTTTTGAGAAATGAAAAGGCTAGTTCCTTGAACATGCTTGAAAAGTCAAAACTCCCTGGGAAAACACATGTGCTCTACTGATTCCTCTATTACAAAATGTTACTAGTGCTCCTGCACTTAGCTAAGCCCAGCTAGCTACAATAGGAAAATAGATTGCTGAAGCCAAGAAACAACCGAAAGGTAATTTTTTTCTTTACCAATTCCCACTTTATAAAAATAAAACGACAATAAATCCACTAATATTATCGCCTTCATTTCCTCAATGTTACTTTTGTTGGTCAGGAGAGCAAACGGGAGTTGATGGTTCTGGCTTAACCTTCTCTAAAAAAGATATCATTATATTGGTAGCTAGACTATCTGACCAAGCTGGTCTATCTAGACAGGCAAGTAAGGCTAAAGACCCAGCCACAACTAGTAATGTGCTACCAAGCAAATCTGAGCAAGTCACTGAAATACTTGAAGCAACTCTCTGCAAGTCATTTATCCTAATCAATCCCTTGGTGGCCCTCCTATCAATTGAAAGTACTTTGGCTATAAACCCGACTATCATGTAACTGTGGTCTTTAGACAATTTTGTTATTCAATATGGCTATAAAAATGGCTGGCCTGTAGCTGGAACAATCTCTCTCAATATTTTCTTTAATTTTGAATCCCTTCCCACATGAAAGGGTAGTAGGGCTTTAACAATTTACCATATATACGCTTCTCCAATTCTTGCCCTTCTGGTTTCATCAATCTGTAAGCCCCTTCTAGTATGACACCACTTATTGAACCTGGGATCTCTTGGGTTAACTGGTAGGATGATTTTCTAGGCTAAAATAATGATATTTGAACATATTTTTCTAGACATTTAGGTTGTAAGATCTGTCCATCCTTTTCTTACAAGCTTTTAAATGCTCTAAAGCCAACATCTAAACATCATCCAAGCTGTCTAGCTCTATAATCATAGCTTGTTAGTAATTATCCAACTCCAAACCGTGTTGCCTAGTCACTCTCGCTAACTAGACAAAGATTTTAAACGGCAGAATAGCATCCTGGCCATAGGTTAGCTTAAAACGCATAAAGCCAATTGCCATTCTTTTCTAGTTTCTATAAGCCCAAAGTACTTGATTTAACATCTCATGCAACCTCATAGGTTTGTCCTTATCATTATTCTTGATCATATCAATCAAAATTTGGTTGGTAGACTTTGCCTAGCCATTGGCCTGGGCATAATATGGTGTAAAGAGAATAACTTTAATGCTAAACTATCGAGCAATCGAAATCACCTTGTCGCCAGTAAACCTATACCTTGATCAATAGTAATGGACTCTAGAATACTAAACCAGCAAATAATTTGGTATTAAATGAATATAATGATAGTATATTCACTAATTTTTACCATCGGCTGGGCTTCAACCCACTTTGTGAAATAATTAATGGTAGTCAGGATAAAAGTATACCCTTTTAAAGATGGTGAGTAAATCTTACCAGTGATGTCTATTATCCAACTACGAAAAAGTTATGACTTAGTTACTGGATGAAATTGTGTAGCCAAAACTCTTTGTACACTTCTATGTTTCTGGCAGGTTGTACATTCGTAGCATACTTAAAGTAATTTGATGTGATAATTGGCTAGCAAAATCCATACATATGTATTGTCCACCTAAGTTTGGGTCCAACTTGATGAGCTTCATACAATCCTTCATGTACTTCTACCATTACACCATTTCACGCACAGATTCTTTTTTGCTTAAGCACTTAATCAACAAAACATCACAACTAATTTTGTATAAGTTACCATCCACTAATAAATAATTTGTTGCTATATTCTTACCTGTCTTCTGACCTTGGCAGATGGATATTTCAAGTAAGTTATTAAACCTATTCACCAATCTTTAAAAACCTGGCCCATCAACACTACACACGTGGTCTCTTCTAGACTTGGAAGATAATTCCCTCTAAAGGTATATTATACAATTCATTGTCCTTGTTATTACATTCCCTTGGCACATGCATAATTAGTACGTATGAGAATTGACTGATCAAACTAAGGGCCTTTTGTTGTAGAGGAATTATATTTGGATTCTAGCATTTGTATTCTTCGGTCAACTGTCTGATCACCAATGATTTGTAGTGCCTGAGCACCTCTCACAATCAGCACTTCTAATTTAATGATAATAGTTTCATATTCAGCTTGGTTAATAGTTCCAATAGCATCTAGTTCAAACAAGAATCTCCTTTTGTAGCCGGCTGGGAAAGTATGCCCCCTACCTAGTTTTTGACTCGACAAATGTCAAGATTTATGGCTGGATATTAACATACTACTGTGCACCTATAACTGAATCCTCTACGTGCAAACAGGGATGTTCGGCTAAAAAATCTGCTACTGTCTAACCTTTAATTTCCTGAAGCAGGACATATTTAAGGGCAAATGCGTTAAGCTTAGCGGCCTATTTCATTAACCTACCTTGTAACACAGGCCGGTTGAGGAGATACCTGACTATGTCTATTTTACACATTACATGCACTTCTCTTAGTAGTAAATAATATTCTAACTTGGTGCACCTGTAATATAAAGAAAGACATGACTTTTTGACTGTGGAATACCTAGTTTCAGCATCATTGAGTAGTCAGCTAAGGTAGTATATGGCTCGCTCAATTCCATATTGGTCATCTTGTGTCTATAAGTATCAAATTAATTCTTTAGTTGCAAAAATATATAGCTTGAGTGGCCAGTTAGGTTGAGGAGGTACTCGTACTAGTGGACTAGTCAAGGATTTCTTGATCTAGTCAAATGAATCTTGTTACTCTTTCAGCTAAACAAACTGATTTGTCGATTTCAATCTTAGCAAATACGAGAAAGCTCTGATCTTTCCAGCTAAATTAACCAGAAAACACCTCAGAAAATTGATCTTCCCTATTAAATTTTGCAACTCCTTATTCCTAGGAGGTCTAGATGCTATGATTAGTTTTTCCTTATTAGAATCAACTTCAATCCCCTTATCATGAACCAGAAAATCTAAAAAATAACCGACCAAGACTCCAAAGGCGTATTTGGTTGGATTCATTTTCAAGCTATGTTTCGCATCCTGATGAAATCTTGTTCTAGGTTTGCCAAACATTAAGTGAAATTAACTGATTTAACCACTAAATCATCAATATTAACCTCTATATAGCCTCCTATTAAGTTATGAAATATAAATTCATTGCTCGTTGGAAAGTTACCCTAGCATTCTTGAGGTCGAAGATATGACAACCATTCAAACAACCCAATTGAACTTCGCTATCGGAAAGCCAATTTGTGAACATCATCTTCAGCAATAAAAATTTGGTTGAAACCCAAATACCCATCTATAAAGCTGAAGAATATATGGCAGGTCACTGTATCTATCAACATAGGTTTAAATCACAGAAATCAATACAGACCCACAACTGGCCATTCTTCTTAATGACCAGTACTACATTGGAAATCCATTCAGCATATTGGGCTATCTAGATGAAATAACATTTTGGTAACCATTGTATCTCTACCTTGATCTTAGGAATGATCTTAGGATTGAAACGTCTGCCTGCCTATTTGTGTGGTATGTGATCTTCTTTTATAGGTAGTTGATGTTCGATAATCCTTCTGTCCAAACCAAGCATTTCGTGGTAATCCTAGGCGAAATGTCCCTATAACATCTAATAATAGTAACTAGCTAAGTTCTTTGCTCTTCATTCAATAGTGCATATATTATAGTCATGCAGCAATCGTCCAATCCACCCAGGTTTACTTCAATGAATGGATCCTGAGGAACAAAGCTAAGCTCCCTCTTAGGTAATGCTTTTCCCAAACTATCTTCTAGCCATGGCTGTTCCAAGGATAGGTGGTCACCTTCCTATTGTTTAGTTATGTAGATGGTTATCCTTTCAAAAATATCTTGAACATTGATCTGGTAAGTCATACTTTGCAACTGAAACCCTGTTTAAGTCAAGTTGCAAGCCGCGAAATGATAGGGGCTAAAATCACTATTATTTTCCTAGTTATTTATGGACGTTTTAAGATACATTTGTTGTAATAACTAGGCATATTCTTTCCTATTTTACATTTTACTTGTAAAAACTATTTTTGACAAATTTGTGCAGATTTGAGTTAAAATCGAGCAGAAAGTGAATAATTCCATAATGCACTTGGCATCAAGCTCAGCCAAGGGACCGGGCGCTAGGTCCATTTTGGTTTAGCAGAGAAATTCAAGCAGCTTTCAGGATAAAACCAAAACAAACCTGGTGCCAGGTCTAGTAAGTGTACCTAGCACTGGGTCTATTTTGTCTGTAGACCAAAAATAGAGCATAACTCCAGAGGAAGAACAGTGTGTACCTATCGCCAGGTGGGTTGAAGGTACCCGATGCTAAGTAGGCTCTGGAAGGCGAATATTCTGTGCACAAATTTGAGAATTCTCCTATAATTTTGGTATTTTTCGAATCCTACTCGATCAAGACTTCCTAAACCACGAATTTAGCATCCAGGGGGCCTATAAAAGCACAAGAAAATACAAAAGAAGGGAGATACACATAGAGAAAGGTGGATTCAAAAGCAAAAATTCTCAAACCGCTCATTAAAGGAGGAGTTTACCCAATCAAGAAGGATTGTTCAAGAGAGTCTTCAAGGATGAAGAAAGAGGCTTGTTTATGAGTGCTTTCTTTTATCTTTGTCTTCTTTTCCTTAAACAATGATGTATTCAATATCCTTATTGTAATTTAACATTATTTTGAGATTCATGATTTTGTGTTAAATTAGTTATTTGATCAATTAATTATCATCTTGGGTGTTTGACTACTTGTTATCATTGGTTATTGATGCGAGTTCTTCTAATTGACTTAGACAAAATGATGTTAGAAGTTTCATTGCATTGATTTCCTATTTGTTAAATCTTAATGGATTTGAACGATGAAATTAGGATTTTAGAACTAAGTGATCAAAGGTTAAGTTGATTTCGCCTTAACAAATGGTTATTAGCTAATTTCGTGTTTTTAAGGAATTGAGATTCATGCATATTTTGGTTAGGATGGCTTGATTAACAAATCTACTAATTGAATCAAAATATGTAATGAATGAGCTTAATGCATGTTTTGGTTATGTTAGCTTGATTGACAAATCGGTTAATTTAATCAAAATATAGGATTCAATGGATTGACAAATAAAGTGAAGTTTATCTAAGTAGTAGATTCAGACTTGACAAAAGATTAAATTTTACATACATTCCTTCATGATGCCAAGATGACAATTAATTAAAAGAATTACTAGTTGGATCATTATTATATTTTTTAGGATAATTGTCTAAATTGCATAATCCAACATCCTTGAGTTGTATATATTTTTTATTTTTCTTTTTATTCTTTTCTCACTTTATTTGGGTTAGTTAAACAATGAATAAAAAGTGATTAGTGTGTATTTGTTCCTTTGAGGATCGATACTCGTTAATTCCCTATGCTATGTTTACAATGAGTATACTTGTTTGTATGTGTATTTTGGGATTAATGTTTTCATTAAAATTGACTAAGGGATTGATTTAAAATTGATGATTTTTATACACCCAAAATTAACGTATCACGAACCTTTGACCAGATTGAGCAATTTCTGTCTTAATTGGGTTTAAAGCTGAAGAGAAGTACATGACCTCCACCATCTTGATGTCTATCTGAAAAGGATTCTGATTGGCCTTCACCATGTCAACCTGCCATTTTTCTAAAATAATAAATGCTTATGCAAGATGGAAAGGACACATTTGTTAGTATGTATCCTGTCCTATCTCAACAGGATTGAATATGAAGGCTTGATAAAAATAAAACTGTCGAGCCAGTTTTTGAACTCATCGTTATATCTAAAATCAAGACTCTCAATGTTGTAGTAACTGTTAGAATTCGTGAACTCCTAAACACAAAAGACATCCACGAATCCCTTCTGAGGAGCTCAGCTAAACGATTAAGGTTGACCTAGGGGTTACAGAATTACCTCTGTATCACCGTAAGTAAGATCTCTGCTTTCAAATTTCTAGGCGTACGTGCACTTCGAATGATTACCAAATGCAGTAATGTGTGAATGTCATCTATCGGATGCACAGGACAAAACCATCTTGTTACCCAAGAGTGCTAGCGCCTAAGGTTTTAAGAGGCATAATTTTTCTGGTTATGGAGGCAAGAATATTTTATGTGAAGTCTACTACAAGAAGATAACTAGGGTTTTCTTTTAAAATCACAGGAACTTCTTAGAGTCCAACTCTCATAATATCTTATCATATCTTATTTTAAGTTTAAATTAAATTAAAATTGATATGATAAGATTCTAACATTATCTCAGTAATTTAACTAATTAATTTACTGAGTTGGATTCTTATAATCTGGACATCTTCCAAATACATCGAATCTGGACATATTTCCAGATTCATTATATGTAGTCATTTTTCTAGATTCAATTAACCTATACATATTTTCAGATACATCGAACCTGGTTACTAGAAAAATAACCTAACGTGTTCGCTTAATGTGTAATTCTATAGGTTCATTTAACATTGGCAGTGTGCTTAAATCACATTTAAAGGGCCCACAAGTTATAAGCGGTTTCTAGCAAAACATTATAACTATCCAGGTTAAATAAATATCAGTGATCTCTTTGAACCAAACTATAACTTTATATTTAGTCATTTTGTCACACGATATCCAGATTAAGCATAAGGCACGGAGCATATCATTCTTAGTAATCTTAAATAACTATTTCTTGATCTCATAGTAGACTATTCAAATAAATTATATTAATATCTCAAATTGATATATTTGACAGTCTAACTTATCAAGGAGCCCATGGACATCTCTCCCAAAATTGAGAGGGACAAATTCCTTCACTATTAATCATATTCCTCTACCTGGTTTATTCTATATTCAACAGTGGTCTAATTTATTATCTGATTAAAGATAATTTTAGACAACATCAAGATATAGAATTTATCAAGTAAAAATCTATGATGAATTCAGGTCAAAGGACTTCTAATATCATTATAGATAGAAAGTACTTATAACATGTCCTATGAAGTACTCTCATAGTGGGTCATATCTAATACAATATTCTCTAATATTTATTTATGTTTTGACTTGATATCACATATATCCTTAACTAGTAAAACATAGCCATCAAGTCACAAACATACTAATCTTAATTTATTATTGTTCCACTAATAATAATCGATCAGGGACAATTTAAGAATAGTCACTGTATTTGTTATAGGATTTTACTATCAAGTCATGTACTTGATGACCACAAAACTAAATGCACTATTTAGGGAAAGAAATGCCTTGTATTATTATTACATAATATATAGTGACAATAATATAAGTACAAAATTTTTTATGGCATATCTCTATCAATCTCCCACTTGCACTAAGACCAATTTGACATAAACCGTAATCCCATTGATCTAGTATGACTATCATGTTTAGACGATGGGAGTGGCTTTGTCGATGGATCTGCAACATTGTCATAGTTAATACTTTGCATACTTTTACATCTCCTCTATCAAGAATTTCTCAAATGAGATGAAAACGTCTAAGTATATGTTTGGATCATTGATGTGATCTTGGTTCCTTAGCTTATGCAATGGCTCCATTGTTGTCACAATAAAGATCCACTGGGTTCACAATACTAGGAACTACATTTAGTTCTATAATGAACTTTTTGATCCAAACTGCTTCTTTAGCTGTAGTTGAGGCAGCTACATACTCAGCTTATGTAGTAGGATCGGCCACAGTGTTTTGCTTTGAACTTTTCCAACTTACAGTACCCATTCAAACAAAATAGAAGACTTGATTGTGATCTGTAATAATCTATATCGGACTAAAAACTAGCATTAATGTAACCATTTACAACTAGTCGCCTTCTTGTCCTCCATAAACTAAGAATATATCTTTAGTTCTTCTTAAGTACTTCAGTATGTTCTTAATAGCAGTCCAGTGTAGCTCTCCAGGATTTGACTGGAACCTACTCATCATACTCAATGCATATGAGACATCAGGTCGAGTACATAACATGGCATACATGATAAATCCTATAGCGGAAGTGTATGGTATCTTGTTCATGTGATCCTCTTCATCCTTCGTTGAAGGACTTTAAGTTTTGCTGAGCTTAATGCTATATGACATTGGTAAGAATCCTCTCTTAGAGTCTTGTATACTGAACCTTTAGATCCATCTCTATAGATCCTTGCACCTAAAATATAGTCAGCTTCACCTAAGTCTTTCATTGAGAAACAATTACCCAACCATATCTTTACACTTTGAGAGTTGGGATGTCGTTTCCAATGTGTAAAATGTCATTAACATAAAGTACTAAAAAGACTATTGCATTTCTACTGGTTTTTTAATAGACATAAGGCTTATCTTCATTTTTTATAAAGTCAAATTCTTTAATTGCTTCATCAAAACGAAGATTCCAGCTTCGAGATGCTGGTTTCAATCTGTAAATGAATCTTTGAAGATTGTACACTTTATTAGAATTCAAAGGATCATCAAAACCCTCAGGTTGTGTTATGTACACATCCTCAAGTAAGTTTCCATTAAGGAACGCGATTTTGACATCTATTTGCCAAATCTCATAATCAAAATATACTGCTATGGCAAGAAGAATTCTAATAGATTTAAGCATTACAACTAGTGAAAAGGTTTCATCATAGTCTAAATCATGAGTTTGTTTATAACTTTTTGCTACCAGTCGTGCTTTATAAGTATGCACATTTCTCTCCATGTCTGTTTTTTTTTTTTTCTGAAAGCCCATTTATACCCAATGGTTTTTGAACTTTCAAGTGGATTAACCAAAGTCCAAACTTAGTTATCATATATGGATTGCATCTCAGATTTCATGGCCTCTAGCCATTTTCCAGAGTTAGAACTCTTAATGGCTTCTTGATAAGAAATGGGCTCATTATTAACTATGAGCTCCACATTGTGATCGTCAGTGATGAGATATTCATATCTCTCAGGTTGTTGACGAACCCTATCAGATCTTCTAGGTCCTAGTTCTATAGAATTAGGCTCACCTTGGACTTGTGAGCCATCTAATCAAGGTTCATTATTCAGTTCAGATACTAATTGTGGCTCTTAAATCTCATCAAAATGTATTTTACTCCCACTAATTCATTTGGAAATAAATTCATTTTCAAGAAAGAATCTATTTTGTGCAACAATTACTCTATTTTCTTTTGGGATATAAAATTAGTATCCTTTAGTTTCCTTATGATACCCCACAAATATGCATTTATCTAATTTGGGTGCAAGTCTATCAGATAATAAACACTTTACATAAACTTCACAACCCCAAATCTTAAGAAATGACAAACTAAGTTGTCTCCCAATCCATATCTCATATGACGTTTTCTGAACCGATTTAGATGAAACCCAATTTAGTATGAACGCAGCAGTCACTAGGGAATTACCCCAAAAGGAGATTGTAAGATCTGTTTGACTCATCATGGATCGAACCATATCTAATAAAGTCTTATTTCTCCGTTCAGATACAACATTCCATTGAGATGTTCCTGGTGGAGTTAATTAGGAGATAATTTCGCAATTCTTAATATGCTTATTAAACTCATGACTTAAGTATTTACTACCTCCATTTGATCAAAGTGTTTTGATACTTTTGCTAAGCTGATTTTGTACTTCATTTTGAAAATCTTTGTATTTCTAGAATGATTCGAATTTATATTTCATCAGATATAGGTAGCCATATCTACTGAAATCATCCGCAAATGTAATGAAGTACTGAAATCCTCCTGTAGCATGTGTATTAATTGGTTCACATACATCAGTATATATTAGGCCTAATAAATTAGTTGCCCTTTTATTTTGTCCCTTAAAAGGTGCCTTAGTTATTTTACCTAATAAACAAGAATCACATATCTTGTAAGATTCTAAATCAAATGAATTTAGAAGCTCATTATTATGAAGCCTTGTCATGTGTTTCTCATTTATATGGCCTAAACAACAATGCCAGAAATAAGTCTGATTTAAATAATTGGATTTCAATCTCTTAGTATTAATGTTATAGATAGACTTGTTTGATGATCCACGAAGACTAAGAATATAAAGCCCATTTGATAATGAGGCATCTGTTAGGGATATACCCTAGAGTCAATTTGGTCTTATACTATTATCATTATGTTTTATATAATAATATGAGGTTTTCCTTTCCATGAATAGTGCATTTTTTTTTGTGGTCATCAAGTACGTGACTTGATTGTAAAACCCAACAATGAATACAATGACTATTCTAAAACTGTCCTTGATCGATTATTATTATTGGAATAATAATAAATTAATATTAGTATGTTTATGACATGATGACTATGCTTTACTGGTCATGGATATTTGTGATATCAAGTCAAAACATAAATAAATATTAGAGAACATTGTATTGGACATGACCCACTGTGAGAGTACTTCATGGAACATGTCATAAGTACTTTCTAGCCATAATGTTATTAAAAGTCCTTCGACCTAAATTCATCATAGTTTCCTACTTGATAAACTCTATATTTTGACGTTGTCTAAAGTTGTCTATAACCAGATAATAATTTAGACTACCGTTGGATATAGAATAAATCAAGGAGAGGAATATGATTGATAGTGAAGGAATTTGCCCCTCTCAATTATGGGAGAGATGTCCATGGGCCCCTTGATAAGTTAGACTGTTAAAATGCATAGTTGTACTCAAATATATCAATCTAAGATATTGATATCATTTGATTGAATAGTCTACTATGAAATCAAGAAATAATTGATTAAGCTTAATAAGGATGACATGATCTGTGCCTTATGCTTAATCTGGATATCGTGTGACAAAAGGACTAAATATAAAATTGTGGTTTGGTTCAAAAAGATCACTGATCTTCGTTTAACCTGGATAGTTATAATGTTTTGCTAGAAACTGCTTATAACTTGTGCGCCATTTAAATATGATTTAGGCACATTGCCAGTGTTAAATGAATTTATAGGGTCATACAATAAACGAACTTAAAAAATTCGATGAATCTGGAAATATGTCTAAGTTAATCAAACTTAAAAAATTTACCAGATATAATGAATCTGGAAAGATGTCCACATTCGATGTATCTGGATGATGTCCAGATTATAAGAATTTGGCTCGGTAAATTAATTAGTTAAATTACCGAGATAATGGCAGAATCTTATCATATCAGTTTTAATTTAATTTGAATTTGAATTAAAATATGATAAGGTATTATCATATTTGGACTCTAAGAGATTCGGGGGTTTTTAAGAAAACCCTAGCCGTCTTCTCAATAGTCCTGTTCTGTTGAAAAATTTCGGGCCTCTATTCACCAGGAAAAAAACTCTAAAACCCTAGGTGCTAGCACTCTCGGGATAACGAGTCAGTTTGCCGTGTGTATCCGATAGAGGACGTTCGCACACTGCAGCGTCTGGTGATCGTTCGAGTTGCACGTATGACAACACAGTCAGAATCAAAGGATCTCGATCACGCCAAATAAAAGGTAATTCTGTAAGCTTTAGATCATCTTAATCATTTACTTGGATCCTCGGAAGGGATTTGTGGATGTTTTTCACGTTTAAAAGTTCACGAATCCTAACAGCATCTCCATAAGAAATGCCATTTTTATTAATAGAGCAAATATTATTCCTAATAATAAATTCAAAACCTTCTAAATCTAAACAAGAAATTGAAATAATATTCCTACTCATAGCAATAGCAAGAACATAAAAACAAACATTCAGTTCTAAAACAAGCCTACTGAGCAAAATTACTTTAAAAGTTCCTACAGTTATTGCAGCAACTTTTGCTCCATTTGCAACTCGTAGATCTACCTCGCCTTTTGCTAAAGCTCTACTCCTTTTTAGACCTTGCATATTTACACAAATGCAAGATCCACAACTGGTATCTAATACCCATGAATCAAAAGTAGATAAATTAATTTCTATAACTTAAATACCTAAAGTAGCAGTCTCACTGTTCATCTTCTTTGCTTCTAAATAGAGCTTACAATTTCTTAACCAATGTCCTTGTTCACCACAATACTGGCAAGCTCCCTCTTTTAGTGTCTTGGCCTTAGGTTTAGGCTTGAACTTGGACTTAGCCTTGTCATTGCCTTAGTAGTCATGATTTTGCCTTTTTGGTTGTTCTTTTCCCCTTTCCCTTTTTGAACTATTAGAATACTAGGAGTATTATTTTTAATGTTCAGTTTAGCTTGTTTTAGCATCCCATGCAATTCAATAATGGATTTCTCCATATTATGCATGTTAAATTTCATGACAAACTACTCATACTCAAGAGATAATGAGCCCAAGATCAAATCTATGACCATGTCATGATTAACAAGAGCACCAAGCTTTTCAAGATGATCAAGATAGCCATTCATTTTAAGGACATGAGCACTTATCGAGGTGCCAAAAACTATCTTAGTTGCATTTAACGCCTTATGAGTTTCAAATCTCTCTTGTCGTGCTTACTCTTGAAACATTTCCTTGAGATGTACAATCATATCATATGCCTCTACTTCTTCAAACTATTTTTGAAGTTCAGAGTTCATAGTTGCTAGCATAAGGTAAGTGATATCATTAGAGTCATCTTTATGCTTACTATAAGCATCTTTTTTTAGCTCTTAGGACGTTATTTGCTGGAGAAGGGGAAATAAGATTTTCCAGAGCATATAGCTTTTTTTCTTGCTTAAGAACGATTCTTAAGTTATGTACCAAATCAAGAAAGTTAGTCCCACTAAGCTTGTCTTTCTCGAGCACAGATCGCAATGAATTATTCCAATTGTTTGTTGCCATTATCTACATACAAAAAAAATGCAACATAATTAATTTTGAGGCCTTTATGAAAAAACTCCCACTAAAAGCATTTAAACTTTTGAAACTTCAACATTTTAATGTTTCTTATTAAAACTTCAACATTTTAAAAACTCCACTAAAAAAAATGTTTTTTTATTTTAAATGTTTTATTTTAATCATAAGTAAGCTTTGCATTTAATCTTATAATTAAATAAAACTCAAATTTAATAAGATAGACATTGAATATCCTGGCTAAAAATCTCATATAATGCCCTAGGCCCAAAATCATTTTGATAGCCCAGTTAAGTCAAACCATATCAAACATATGAAAAATCATTTTCCATTTTGTCTCACTTAGATAATCAAAAGCATCCTATTTTAGTAGGAATGACCATATGATTATTCAAGTAATAACAAATGTTTAATTTTGGAAGGCATTTAAAAATAATTTTTTAAAAAAATAAAAATTTGATTGTAGTAAGCATGAAATAAACATATCAAATATGCATGCAAGACATAAATAAAAAGTGGCACAACATGGCCTATAACCTATATTGATCATCACGAGCAAAGTGAAGATCAAGGTAGTCAATCTAGGTATCTGAACTCCTTGAGCATTCTCTAATACCTTGAGCATACTCCTCATTGGTTGTAATTGTAGGCTTCCATCTTTTTTTACATTGGATAGTAAAATAAAATAATTCCTATTCTAGGAAGCAACTACAATTTTACAACATTAAAAAATGACATGCAGGCTTTGTTTAAAAAATCACAACTCAAAACAACCAGAATATAACTTGCCAATCATATTAGGGTAACACAGGCCATGCTATGCACTATTCAGAACAATCCACAACTACAATTAAAATACACTAACGAATAATACACAACGAATAGGTAGTCAGGGTTCCAAGGGGCAGTGCCCCTGGCGGAGGTCCCAATGTTGGAGTAACTGTTAGAATTCGTGGACTCCTAAACACGGCAAGCATCTATGAATTCCTTCGAAGAACCTAAGCCAAACAATTAAGGTCGACCTAGGGGTTACAAAATTACCTCTGTATCGCCGTAAGTAGGACCTCTGTTTTTAGATTTCTAGGAGTATGTACATTGCAAACGATCACCAGACACTGCAATGTGCGAACGACCTCTACTAGATACACACAGCGAAACTAGTTTGTTACCCGGGAGTACTAACACCTAGGGTTTTGAGAGGCTTAATTTTTCTGGTGGTAAGATTGCATGAATATATGAGAAGTCTACTACAAGAAGACGGCTAGGATTTTCTTTTAAACCACACGAACTTCTTGGAGTCCAACTCTCATAATATCTTATTTTAAGTTCAAATTAAATTAAAACTAATATGATAAGATTTTGTCATTATCTCAGTAATTTAACTAATTAATTTACCGAGTCAGATTCTTATAATCTGGACATCCTCCAAATACATCAAATGTGGATATATTTCCAGATTCATTGTATCTGGTTATTTTTCTAGGTTTGATTAACATAAACATATTTTCAGATACATCGAATGGTTACTAGAAAAATAACCTAACGTGTTCGCTTAATACTGATAGTGTACTCAAATCACATTTAAATGGCCTATAAGTTATAAGCTATTTCTAGCAAAACATTATAACTATCTAGGTTAAATAAAGATTAGTGATCTCTTTGAACCAAACCATAACTTTATATTTAATCCTTTTGTCAAATGATATCCAGATTAAGCATAAGGTATAGAGCATATCATCCTTATTAAGATTAATCAACTATTTCTTGATCTCATAATAGATTATTCAAATAAATGATATCAATATCTTAAATTAATATATTTGAGCATGACCATGCATTTTAACAGTCTAACTTATCAAGGGGCTCATGGACATCTCTCCTAAAATTGAGAGGAACAAATTCCTTCACTATCAATCATATTCCTCTCCCTGATTTATTCTATATCCAATAGTGGTCTAATTTATTATCTGGTTAAAGATAACTTTAGACAACATCAAGATATAGAATTTATCAAGCAGGAAACTATGATGAATTCAGGTCGAAGGACTTCTAATATCATTATAGCTAGAAAGTACTTATGACATGTCCCATGAAGTACTCTCACATTGGGTCATGTCCAATACAATATTCTCTAACATTTATTTATGTTTTGACTTGATATCACATATATCCATGACCAGTAAAATATAGCCATCAAGTTACAAATATACTAATCTTAATTTATTATTATTCCACTAATAATAATCGATTAGGAACAATTTAAGCATAATTATTGTATTTTTATAGGGTTTTACAATCAAATCACATATTTGATGACCACAAAACTAAATGCACTATTCAGGAAAAGAAATGCCTTGTATTATTACATAATACATAACGACAATAGTATAAATACAAATTATTTTAGGACATATCCCTAATAGTAGCATTGACAGTGAAGCTGATCATCTGCATATCAGTCGCAACAAAAACTGCTACTGACTTTCCCAACTTCTTAAGTGTTGAAATAGGCATGATGTTGAGAACAACTCCCCCGTCAACAAATACTCTGGAAAGAGGTCTTCTATTAACATGAGCTTTGATATATAGAGGCTTCAAATGCTTAGCCATTTCCTCCATTGGCTCGGTAAAAAACATGTTGGACTCTTTTGTGCTATCTAACTGATCAGCTAGATCAGCCCATTTAACTACCACCGGGTCAATAATGAACACATCTCCTGCTAGTGCCTTCCTACCCTAATTCCTACAAAACTTCAACCGTAAAAAAGCTGACTATATTCACCGAACCTTCAGACTCTAATTCCCCCAGTGCAACTAGATAATCACTTTTCATGGACTTTTTGTTTATATCTTTGATAGACTCTCTTCCTTTGTAATCTTTTTTTTTTTTTTTAGTCGTAGTAAGCATGGTGGGTGCTAAACTTATGTAATTTTCACCATACACATTCAAAGCTAAAATGCGCAATGTTAAAGTTCCCTCATGTACCTTAAAAGCCACTATCTTAGCCGCCTTTGATCTATCTTCTTGTAGAAAATTTAGCGATCAACTACAAACCGTGTGTTAGGACCTAACTGGTCTGCCCCCTTATCTTACTGGAGCACAGTCCTCAAATCAATTTTTTGTCAAGGGTAGTTGGTTGTCCGGCCAACAAATGGCTCATGACGTAAATCCAGTTGAATTAACTACCTCTCTTTTGGGATCCATATATTTTTTAGGTGAGACAGGCCAACTCTTGTAATATTTACCATATTTTGATCGACAATCCGTTTGGCCATATCCCCCTTAGTCATACTATCATGCTTTCTTTCAGCCGCGCTTAGCTTTCGCAAAGCTGTTATCAATTTGTCCTTGATATGTTAGATTTAGGTTATAAAAATCATGCAATTTTGAATCCATTCCTATTCAAGTTTAATTAAAACTTTAATTCCAAAATCACACATATGAGCAAGTACACCCATCATTAGGCATGTATAAGAAATTAATGAGTATCGATCCTTAAAGAACAAGTACACACCAGTCACTTATCATTCATTGTTTAACTGACCAATTCAAGTGATAAAGAATAAAAATAAAAATAAAGATAAAGATAACATATATACATAACTCTTAGAGAGAAAAACATGCAAGTAAATAGTTATTTATGAAAGCATTATATGAACTACTTACCACTTATCACAATCAATTATTGTCATGGCATCATGAAGAAATAAAGATAGAATCTATTCTTTCTCAATCTATGGAATCACTATTGCTTGATTAAATTAGTAGATTTTCTAATCAAATCAACATAATCAAAAGGAAGCATTAAATTCATTCCTCATGAATATCCCTATACTCTAGGCAATATAAATATAAAATTAGCCAATGACCATATGCTTTAGGAGAAATCAACCAACCTTTGATTACCTAGGTTCAATTCTTAACAATCTTTCCCAATCTAGTTAAGATGATAATTATAGAATTAATTAAATTGAACTCAACTTTAACTTTGTTTCCCAAGTCTATTAGAAAGGAAATTCAACTTCATCAATCTAGTAAAGAAAAAAGTAATCAAATACTAAGAACAACAATTAACTGATCAAAAACTAAATAAATTATAATATCATGAATCCGAAAATAATATCTAAATACAATTAAAACATTGATTTTGTAACACCCTAACTACCTACGTACACAAAAAGGGCGGCGGGGATGTCGCCCCATCCAATGGACCAGAGGTCTTTTTAACTAGGTAAATGATGGAACTAAAAAATAAATAAATAAAATCTTATTGTAAGGAAAAACATTGTCTACAAGTCTCTCAATTTAAATAAAATAAAGCAACTCTCAAAGTAAGAACAAAGTTAAGAAATTGAATGTAGCTATCTTCTAATAGTGCTCGATCTTATCAAAACTGGTAGGTCCTGAAATATGACATCAAAAGGAGTGTGAGAAATATATCTCAGTAAGTCATGGGTGTGCTCTTGTCTGAATTCAAAATAGATTTCATGAATGCACTTTGAAACTATTTATCAAAAGAGGACTGCAAGTCAAACATTTTCCATAATAAAGAGAGTTGTATCTATCATATCGAAGACAAAATCACACAAGTATGTAATATACAAAAAAATCACTCAAAAATAAATGGCTATTAAACCTTGCATCATAGCCTTGCCATGAAACCCTACATTATGACAAACACTATGAAACCCTACATCACAGTGCAGTGGGTGTATGACCTACTAGGTAACATACTCCTCTATCTCTTACCCTAATTTACCAGATGTCCACCCCAGAATATCAACCCACTTGGACTGAGTGCTAGCTCCCTAACCTACTAGGGTTGTCACCTTTTCCAGATAGAGCTCATCTCATAGAGGTGGCCTCCTATTGAGAGACTTGCCCTACCTTTCAAAGATTATTCCTAGAAGCCTACCCTTATTGAGTACTGAACAAATTACAAGAGAAAAGAAATGTAGCGACGGTCAAATCCATTGCTAATCCATTGCTAATTGACTTTAGTGATGGATGATATTGATTGTCCATACAAATGGTGTCGCAAATAGCGACGAAACTAAAATCCACCGCTAATAGCAATAGATTTTAGCGACAGTTATTTAATTAATAATATTTATAATTAAGTTTGCAATTAAGGCTATCACTAATCCATTGCTAATTGACTTTAGTGATGGATGATATTGATTGTCCATACAAATGGTGTCGCAAATAGCGACGGAACTAAAATCCACCGCTAATAGCAATAGATTTTAGCGACAGTTATTTAATTAATAATATTTATAATTAAGTTTGCAATTAAGGCTATCAATAATCCATTGCTAAATTTAGCGATGACCAACGAATTTTAATTTGTTTAAAAAAATTAATTAGATGCTGACCCGATCTAACCAGTTCTACACGATAACTGATCCGACCCGACCCGACCCGCTGGAGCATTTTATGAGATTATGTCGGATGCAAGACTTGAACCAGCGTTTTTGTTATGGGGGAGCATGTATTCTACCACTAGACTATTGATATTCTTGTAATTTTTTGTTCTTTATAGTAATTATATAGTATATTTTTTTGTAAATTAGCGACATGTTTTGTAAGGGATTTGCGATGGAGTAGCGATGGCCCACTTTTTCATCACTAATCTGTCGCTAATTACCGACAGATTAGCGATGACATTTTGATAATTATTGAATATTAATATATAATTACATATGATATAGTTAATCCCTCGCTAATTAGCGAGAGATTATGGATCATAACTAATCCCTCACTAATTAGCGATGACATTTAACAATTATTTATTATTAATATATAATCACACACGTCGTAGCTAATTCCTCGTAATTAGCGAGGGATTATCGACCGTAGCTAATCCTTTGCTAATTAGCGACGAATTAGCAAAGGATTAGCGATGGATTAGCGAAGGTATTTGAACAATTCTTTTAGTATTAGTATTTAATTAAATATGTTGTAGCTAATCCCTCGATAATTAGCAAGGGATGATAAGTCGTAGCTAATCCGTCGCTAATTAGCGAGGGATTAGCTACAGCTAACTGACAAATCTTTAAAAAATTAATTTTAATTGAAAATTTTGTTTGCCTTCGCTATTTTGTTGCAAATTAGCGATGGCTAAGTAAGCGTCGCAAATTTTCGTCGCTAATAGTGATTTTTCTTGTAGTGACATTTCATTACATCATTCAAGAACCTATCTCAATGAAAACATTTCCAACACACTTTGGTCATGCAAGCATGATATTCAAATGATTTGTTGTAAAATCTTTTTACAAATAAAAGGTGATTTTCTAATAAAACCATTGTTTGTATAAAAGCTTTTAATAAGAAACAGTCAAGCTTACATTCTAGATAAACACATCATTGCGACAACATGTATTTTCCAAATGACTTGCATTTTAGAGTTTTAGTATCAAATATTTAATGTAAGGGCTTACTTGCCAATCTTACACAAAACCTTGAGCTAGTGAGTTGCTCCTCGTGCTTCGGTCCCACTCCCGTCTAAACAAGAAAATTACAAATTCTCAAATACTACTCTTCTAGACATAACAATGCATCTAAGATTTAACTTCTCCCTTTTCACCTAAGCATAAAGATTACCCCATACCAATGTATTTGATTCTACACCCAAAATTCCTTCAATTTGACCTGTACCCAAAATTCCTTCAAAATGAACAAGAAGCAGACACTCAAATAATAAAGAAATAATATGCACCAAACAATAGAACCAATAAAACAATAGGTACTAAATGATTAATATGTCCTAAAATAATATACTAAATAATATGTACAATAAATAATTAAGTAAATAGATATATAGATAAATAAATAAATAAGCAATAATTAATTAATTAATTGAAAATTTAAATAAATTACTAAATAAATAAATGATACTATAATTAATAAATATTATAACTAATAATTATAATAATACATTATAATAAATAATGAATAATAAGCTATCAATTATTAATAAATAATAAATAATAAATAATAATGGATAAATTATGAATAATAATTTTTAATTATAACAATTAATAATTATCATTGTGGTAAATAATGATAATAATTAAATGATAATAATAATTTTAGTAATAATATTAATAAATTATAATAATAAATAATGAATAATAGTAAATAATTATAATAATAACAACATATATTAACATATCATGAGAAGAATAATATGTTATTCATATTATACTAGTTAAACATAATAGTATTAAAGTAATCACTCAATTAAACTAATAAAAATATAAATAACTCGATCACAGTAATAATATTAACTATAATATAATATATAACTGTTGACGTCAGTTTTGCCTAGCCAACGCAACGGTTACTTTGAGCCGTTTCCGATTTAATAAATTTTTTTAAGCCGATAAAGTTAACGTTTTGAGCAACCGTTAGTCATAGTCAATATCGGCACCATGAAGCCGATAAGAAGTAAAACGAATTCCTAATCTTTCGACGCGAGAATTCTGTGAACTTATCCACGACCGTTGGGAGCATTCTTTGGCTGGAAAAAACTCCACAATCTGTTAGTGGCTCGATTGCAGCAAATATAAAATGAGAGCGCTGCCCAGAACCCATACACGACCATCATCAACCAACAACATTAAATTTCAATTTCTTCTACTTTATCGTCATTTACAGTTTTTTAGTCTAGGATTTCAATTTCTTACAGCTTTCTTACCCCTTTATTACAGCTTTCCTTTACAGCTTTTTTTACAGCTTTCCGTTCTTCTTTCAGAATTTAAATCTTTTCTGTACTTTCTTTGAAGCAAATCAATACACGTATCTGTTTATTGTTCCGAAAAGTTCTTCCGTTGTGCATTTTTAGCTGACTTTCTTGAACCTTTTCTATGTGAAACCCTAGTTAAAACCAACCTTAGAGTAGGGGGGTTGGGATGCATATCATATTTTCTTGCATGCATAAAGATATTTTTGTATGATTTTATGTGCTTTAGATGGGTGATTTATAGTCTAGAAAGCTTAATTGTGCTTATTGAGTAAGAAGGGCAAAATGGTAATTTTTGCTTGAGGTGAAAATAAGGAGACAACTTGAGGAGGAAAAATATTTGGGAGAGAAAATAAGAACAAGAGTTGTTGTGGTTTAGTGGTTAGAGCTTTGGAATTAATTTTTGAGATCTTTGGTTCAAATTCTATCATTGGAGTTTTAGCATGATTAAATTTTATTTTTGCTTGGGAAGGCTATATTTCGGCCTTGCATGATTTAGGGAAAAGTAGGAGTGTTGTCCTAAGAGAGATATTATAGGAATGTCCTAATCCTACTCTTGTGCCCTACAAAAATTTCTAAGGGGGTTCATACCCTTCTTGATCCTTAGCTTTCCTTACTTCTCAATTCCTTAAGTTGTTCAATTCATCTAAGCTAACTCTATTTCCAAAAAAATTCCAGCAAAGTTCTGTGATATGAAGGTTTCGAAAATGTCCATATGAGTTATCTTGTGGCCGCGAATGGGGAGGAGTTTTGGAAAGTTCCCAAGAGAATTAATCTCCATGGTTGAGCCTTCAAAACTTTAACCTAGCTGTGTTCATTTTCTTCATGTTGTAAACTGAAATTTGTCCAGCCTCTTGATCAGTCCAAGTGTGAAAAAATTTCAGCCATCTCTCCCTCTCAAATTCTGCCAGAATAATGATCAATTCACTTAGCTTGAGGACTGAACATTCCAACCAAAACCGAGCTGCTCAAAAAACTGTGCAAACCAGAAAATCTTCTAGACAATTTTCGCAGCATTGGTGAGCCAAAACCAAGCTGTTTCTTCCAGTTTTTCACCCAGCAACTTAACCTCATTTTTCCTCCATAAAGAAGCTGGAAACTAGCCTTGAAGGACCTCTGAATATTCCTTCAAACCTTCTACAACCTGCAGCAAAATCTGCCCAGAAATTTCCAGCAAACCTCGCGAAAATCTGTTCAGGATTTTCTAGCTTTTCTTCTTCTTCAGCCTTGTCCGAAACTTCCACCATTTTTCTATACAAACTCCCCTTGAACAGCCATGAACTAAGCTTCATCATCTTTCCCAGCATTCTGCTCAAAAACCAGTCCCATGGCTGCTCCTAAAATATCTCCATCAATCACTCCAATCAAGCCATTGATTGAAGACCAAAATTTCAGCAAACATATTCAGTAAACTACCATAAATCAACCCTCCAACAACCAGAAAATCCCTTCACCAATGCACATCATCTTTCGGCCACCCTTAAGCTCCTTCCAACAGCTTTCATCCCAGCAAAAAACCCTAACCAATCAGCCGGCCATTATAGCTTTCCAAAAGCTTTCCATCAACCAAGATCTTCCTACCATATTTGTTTCCAAAATTGATTCTCTAAATTATTCTCTTTAAATTTCAAACAACCAGCTTTCCTTTTCCTCTCAAATCTGAAAATCCAATTACCAAAAGCCAGTCAAACAATTCGGCCACCCTATTCCCATAGAATTTCGGCCAGCTTCATCCAAATTCTCTCCATTCTCTCCAACCTTCAAGAACACCAAGAACACCTACTAGCATCCTCACGCCTAAGACCACTCCAAACCTCTCCAATTTTCTCCAAAAACTCCAGATCACACCTACTCAACCCCTTGAAACCACTTCTGCAATTTTTAACATCAAATACCGAAATCCAACTCTTTCTTTTGGATAAAAAACCAGAATTTTCTTGAAGTCTCAAGAACACATTTAAGGTAAGCATGATCAATTATCTCCATCTTCACTCATCTTCAACTCTTAATGAATATATATATATATATATATATATATATATATATATACACTAATGAACTCTCTCTCTCTCTCTCTCTCTCTCTCTCTCTCTCTCTCTCTCTCTCTCTCTCTCTCGGCCGAATGGTTACTTCAACCATGGCCATGTTTCCTTCTTCCTCCTTGGATGAACCAAGCTGTCCATGCGAGAGGATTCTTTCGAAACTCCTTCAAGGTCGTCATCTTTCAAGTAAGCCTCTACAACATTCTCTTTAAATTCTAGATTCATGTCTCTAGGATGATATTGGAAGGGGATGGATTATAATTAGGGTTTGAGCATGTGTTGTTGTGTTGGAGTCGAGATTGAAGCATGAATAAATGTGTTTGTATGATAAAGATGGGATTGATGCATGAGATGATTTGTCTTGGTTGATTGTATGGCGTTTCTAGGGTTTGTTGCACGTCTTCATGCCGTGAGTAGTATGAATGATCAAGCATGTTAGAGATTATGTCACCTTCGGTGAATAGGGTTTTGTGATTATGTATGATTGTTAAAGCCAGGAATATGTTTATGTTAGTAGAGTTTGGATCATGTCTTGGTAGATTTGGATCTATATTTTATGCATGATTTGGATGTTTTGTTGATTGATATAGAATGTATGTTCATGATTATGGATAGCAATAGGAAATATGATCATGAACTTGTTGTCCCTAAGCTAATTTTATTTCATTAATAAAATGATTAAAACTATAATTTCTTCTAGTGATTTCGAAAACCCTAGGGAAATGCGGATTTGGACTATTATATAAAATAATGATATTTTAGTCAAATAAATAATGGCTTTTATTAAAGAAATAATATATATATATACATATATATATTATATAAAATAAAATATGTAGAAAATAACAATATCGAATAAAGCTTTTTTATATAAATATTCATAATAGGTAAAATATTAATTTTGTAAGTCTTATATTCATAAATACTATTAAAATTTATTTATTAACTTTCAATCAAAACCCATTAAAATTTACTTACAACTAATTTTAGTTACCAATTATTTTCTGACAACTAATTATTAAAGGATTAGTATTTTAAATAATTCCATCTAGGTCCTAGGATTATTCATCAAATAAACCCTAATTTATTTATAGCAAGATTTAAACCTTCAACTTATTAGTACCCATTCCCCAAACTCTAGTTATGTTAATATCAAGCTAGATTTATTTCATAAACCCTTTTATTTATTATCTGTCCTTAAAGCTTGGGACACTAGGGTCATGGTTGTAGTAAGTTGAGCTAGGATTATTTGTGAAAGTGAATTTTGGCTTGAGTTTAATTATGGCTCATGTTTAACCCAGGCGGGGTTAGGTCGGCTGTTGGAGACCTTTATTTTGAGCAAGGATCAGGTAAGCTCCTACATAAAACTTGTTTGATGCAAAATGGTTATTATGGCAAGCCGAATGTAGAGTGCTTGGACACTCACTTCTGTTAAGGCAATTGAGGATTGTCTGCTATCTCATTTCAGTCAAACAAATTATTTGAAAATCAATAAGCAGTTTTACTCAAACTCTAAACTCTTTCTAAAACCAGCTTTGTCCCAAACTTTGAAAATCCTTAATTGCCATTTTCAAGTGGAGCTATGTTTTATTCATTTTTTCCCAAGTGGGATAAATTACGTTGAGTACTCAATAAAGGTGGACTGCTAGGACTAGTCTTTGAAGGGTTAGGGTAAGTCTCTTATTAGGTGGCCACCTCTGAGGGGTAAGTCCTTCCCGGATAAGATATCAGTTCAGTAGGTCGTGCCGATCCGAACTAGCAGTTTTCAGTCAAGTGGACTATGTGTTACCGGAATGGACAACCAGTTTTGTTTGGGTGTAGAGATGGAGGAGTATCTCACCCAGTAGGCCGATCACCTACTTTTGTCAATCTGCACAAAGTGTGGCATTCTGAGCGTTGTATGGTTATGGGGCCCAATGTGTGGTAACCCATGACCACCCTTTTGAGTGGTTGATTTATTTGTCCATGTATGGTTGGAAAAGCCAAAACGCTACTCTTGATTTTGACTATTGTTTATTGCTTGCCAGTATTTTTCTTATGAAATTCTTACACCTTGCATTCATGGACTGTTTTCTCTGAACACTCAAAGCACACACGGACTTATTTAGATGTTTATCTCATCACCCGTTTTACCATGATTTCAGGTCGATCCTACTGTGGGGATGAGTAGCTAGTGTTGCCTACCTTGGAAGATATCTTGTTATTTATTTTTATGTATTACTTTGGGAGTTGAGAGTGAACAATTTTTATTTTAGATTTATTCATGAATTTTTAGATTGTAATAAGTGTTAAATTTTAAGGTATTATTTTATTTTTATTGTGTATCCTAGTTATAAAGACCCCTTGTTCTTTAGACGGGGTGATATCCCAGCCCTATTGGGCCTAGGTAGTGGGGTGTTACGTTCTATAGTAAGTTCAAGAAACTCTATCCCTAATTCAAAAAAGATTTGATACCATTTTCTGTTTCACCATATCAAATTGTTTGGGTTTATCGAAAGTGTAGTCGATACCTAATTATATCGGCTCATCATTTTAATAGCAACATAGATTGGCACACTCGGTGGGACCCGAGGTCAGTTTTCACATGCAATTGCGGTCAGGACGTTTGATGGCGAACAATTCACAGCAGCCACCTGCACCGGAGTCATCTGAGCGACTCCCAGTCCGTGCTCTCTGGGGAGTTTTTAATCCTTCTGATACTACTTCCAATTACACTCAGGTTACTCCTCCGGAGCAAGGGTGTCAGTCCTCATCCCCATTGCAGGTGTCTCAGTCGACACCTACCTCTCTGACTATCATCCGACATACTATGGAACAATGTACCGGTGAGCTCTTGCAGGGCTTATCCCACAATTTGCTACTATTTTTCGACATCTGCTTCAGAACGAGCTCCAATAATTTGCACAGAGACAAAATGTGCAAACTTTCATTCAGGCACCGGGTTACCCTGCACAAGGGACAACCAGGGCACCTGCGTACCCCATGCCATCAACTGATGGCACACCATCTTATGGATTAGTTCACCTTCTGCATAGAGAAATGTCTTTCCCTGCTACTGGGGGACATCAAGTTATTCCAGGAGTAGTGGTTCAGAACACTATGCCAGCAGAAATGTTGCCAGGAAGGAGTCCAGTTCCGATAATAGGATTACCAACAACTTATGAAGCAGCACAAACCTTTGTTAGGGGAAACATGCCACCTTTCGGGGGGCAGCTGAATTACTCTATTTCTTATCCTCCTGTATATCCGGCAACGACAACGGCTTATCCAGTGCAGGGGATCGGAAGTACTGAGCCTTTCATGGGGCAAGGTTCTCGACCTATCATGCAAGGTCCTTCACCACAGATTCAACAGCCATACTAGCCGGCCGATATAATGACGGAAGCATTTCATCGACGGTCACAGGATCGGCTCGTATTCCAAAAACCTTATCCTGATTAGGTGGATTCCATGACAATACTCCCTTGAGGTTTTAAGTTACCAGAGTTTACTACCTTCTCTGGTGAAGATAATAAGTCCACCATAGAACACATCGGAAGGTTTACAGCACAATATGGTGAATTGGGAAATAATGAATGGCATAAATTACAACTGTTTTCATTATCTTTAACAGTGGCAGCGTTCACATGGTATGCCAATCTAGGTCCTAACTCTGTATACTCATGGGCTGACATGGAAAGAATTTTTCACCAACGGTTCTTTAAACCTGCACCGGAAGTTTCCATTGTCGATCTCTTAGCAATAAAACAAAAGGGATCAGAAGTTGATGTGGATTTTATTGAGCGTTTCCGGCAGACTAAGTCCAAGTGCACAACCCAGTTGCCAGAAACAGAATGTGCAAGAATTGCTATCAGTAGGATGCATCTGCAACTCAAAGAACGACTCATTCTCCAAGATTTCTCAGATCTATCCCGTTTACTATCTTATGCTGTCAGAATAAAAGAGATCATCAAGGAGAAGGAGAAGAGGCATTCCTTTAAATTCTCCCATGGCCAGACTATGATATCAGTCATAAACGATACTAATGAGGATGATGAAGAGCAAGCTATAGAGGTAATGGCGGCTAAGTTGGTAAAGGGTTCTTCCTACACGTGTCCACATTTGAAGCCTGGCCAAAGGAAAGAAGAAGTTGCCACAGCAGGACCATCTTACTCTTTTGATGTTTCAAAAGTTGAATAGATCTTTGACCAGCTAGTGGCAGATAAACAAATCCATCTGACTTACGGACACAAGATCCCAAGCCAAGAAGATTTGAAAGAAAAAGGTACTGTAAATGGCACAATTCTTTTTCTCATAATACTAATAGTTGTGTTATTTTTAGAAATACCATTCAAAAGGCTATCTAGGACGGAAGATTAAAGTTTGCAGATAAAAAGGAAGAGACTTTAGTAGACACGGATCCATTTCCATTAGCCGATGCACACATGCTGCAAACAGAAGATGGTAGGAATTATGAAGAGCCTACAAAAAGCAACAAACCGGAGGTGATAGGGAAAGGATTCCAAAGATTAGATGGATTCCAAAGAGCCTACAAACAACACACTAAGTAAAACGCACATAAGCATATCAAAAATACACAAACGAGAGATGCTACGCAATGCATGTCCCCTTTCTAAAGCTAAGGGCTGTTTAAGTAGGGTATTATAGATTTCATCACTGTTCAAGAAAAAAAGAAAACAAAAATCTTAGAAATAACTCATAGACAAGTGCTCTTCTTACTCTTTTGAAGACTTCCTTAGAACAATACTCATTAAGTGATGAATTCTTCTTCTAATGAGTAACTTCAGCTTTTATTCTTGAATTCACACATTAATCTTCACTTCTTCTTGTTTATATAGCCCTCTTGGTTGCCAAAAAACGTTTCCTAGAAGTTCTGGGCCGAGTACAGTTTGACAACAATTAAACCTCTTAGAAAGTTCTCAATTTTGCTTTAAAAAGGAGTCTAAACTGCCTTGAACAAACTAGGGTCGGTGCCTAGTCATTTCAGTCTGCTACTGGCGCTAGCCCAGCTCTGAATTTTTCCTAGTTTGCTCTATTCTTCCTCTGTTTTTCCAGATTAAAACCAAGACTGGGTAAGCAATGTTGAGCAAGCGTTAGGTCAACATTGGAAATCCACAATTTTGCTCCAAACTCTTCAATTCCTATACAAAATTACCAAAAATACTTTTCACAAGTAAAATATCAAATAGGAAGGGAAATGACTAGTTATTAAATCTAAAGTATCATAAAACAACCTCAAATAACTAGAAAAATATAGACAAATCTAGGCCCTATCACATTCTCCCACACTTAAGTTTTGCTTGTCCTCAAGCAAACAAGAATTAAAAATTAAACACTAAATAAATAGCTTGTGAACAAGACAAAATGATTCATCAAACTTATCCACAGCAAATTCATCCACGATAAAGTTATAAGCTTCTTACAACTTTAAACATAAACTTATATTTCATTCATTCCTTTAAAAAACTTTGCAAACTCGATGTATTAAACAAAATAATCCCATAATACTAATAGTTGTGTTATTTTTAGAAATACCATTCAAAAGGCTATCTAGGACGGAAGATTAAAGTTTGCAGATAAAAAGGAAGAGACTTTAGTAGACACGGATCCATTTCCATTAGCCGATGCACACATGCTGCAAACAGAAGATGGTAGGAATTATGAAGAGCCTACAAAAAGCAACAAACCGGAGGTGATAGGGAAAGGATTCCAAAGATTAGATGGATTCCAAAGAGCCTACAAACAACATTTAGGACGTTTCATTTTTGTCAGAAAAGGAACGGCTGCTATTAATGACTGTACGATTCCCATCGCTTTGCTGACTCGCGTCCGCTAAAGTAACGGGACTCGGGGGGGCATGTGTTGACGTCAGCTTTGCCTAGCCGACACAACGGTTACTTTGAGCTGTTGCCGATTTGATAAGTTTTTTTTGAGCTGATAAAGTCAACGTTTTGAGCAGCCATTAGTCATAGTCAACATCGACACCACAAAGCCGATAAGAAGTAAAACGAATTTCTGATCTTTCGGCTCGAGAATTTTGCAAGCTTATCCACGACCGTTGGGAGCATTCTTTGGCCAGAAGAAACTCCACGATCTGTTAGTAGCTCAATTGCAGCAAGTATAAAATGAGAGCGCTGCCCAGAACCCATACACAACCATCATCAACCAACAACATTAAATTTCAATTTCTTCTACTTTATCATCATTTATAGCTTTTTAGTCTAGGATTTCAATTTCTTACAGCTTTCTTACTGCCTTATTACAGCTTTCCTTTACAACTTTATTTCCAGCTTTCTTTACAGCTTTCCGTTCTTCTTTCAGAATTTAAATCTTTTTTGTACTTTCTTTGAAGCAAATCAATACACGTATCAGTTTATTGTTCTGAAAAGTTCTTCCGTTGTGCATTTTTAGCTGACTTTCTTGAACCCTTTCTATAGTGAGTTCAAGAAACCCTACCCCTTATTCAAAAAAGATCTAATACTGTTTTCTATTTCACCATATCGAATCGTTTGTGTTTATCGGAAGTGTAGCCGATACCTGATTACATCGACTCGTCATTTTGACAGCAACAATAACATATATTATGATAATATAATAACAACATGCATCGTAATATAATAATAACAACATATATTACTGCATAACAAATAATATAATATCAATATTTAATTTTAATACGTATATATGCAAATCCTAAACCCGGTTATCCGATGCATTACATGATCAGGGAAGACCTATTCTAAATAGACATATAATATGATTTTATGCCAACATACTCATAAGAGGGATCGGATTACGTTTGTAATTTATCTTCAGTGAAAGAATAGATTCTCCCATAGATTTACTCTTGAAGAGTTGTTCAGGCAAAAAAGAAAATATAAATCAAGGAGAGATCTACAATAACTTCACAAGTAAAATAATAATAATAATAATAATAATAATAATAATAATAATAATAATAATAATAATAATAAATAAATAAAACTATACACAAAGGTAAGTTTGCATTTAAACATTAGGACTTCCAGCATGATCCTGATCATGATGAAAAAGGAAGAAAATAAACTTTTTTTTTTTTTTTGTTACCTCCTTAACCAATGATCGTCTTAGGCAGAACTAACTTGCTCCCACCAACAAAACTCATTCTTGAACACCCAATTGACTTTGCTGGAGACAGGGAAAAAGGAACGAAAAGTGTTCATAGAGAAAAAGAAAAGAAAGTTTCGAGCAGTCTGATGAAGGCTAATGAGACCAATTGAGAAAGGGGGAAAAAAAATGTTCAAGAGAAGAGGTAACGTATGGAAAAGGAATGAGTGAGCTTCTTGAGAGTAGTGGAAGTAGCGGCCAACTAGAATAGTCCAGAAAAAAAAGACTCACTCAAAAACCTTGCGGATAGAGGTCATACCATATTGCAATGCTTGATATTTAAAATTCAAAAGTGATTGCTAAAGGATTTTTTTTTTTTTTTTCATAAGAAGTTTAGTATTTATCTGAGAAGAAGGAACAAATCCGTGAACCCGTGCAAGCTTAGAAAACTCGGTCAAGTGAAGTAAACCAGAAAAAGCTATAGAAAGGAAATGGGATTACGTGAGCTAACTGAAGGAAAAAGTGGTGTGGTTAACCAAAAGGAATTTGGGATCAGACTTTCTCAATATCTTCCTGATAGATCAAATAAAGGCTTGAGCATTCCAATAACAACCTGACAAAGCTAGTTGGAGGATTCGTAGAATAGGAAAAAGAAATAGAAGTTCAGCTTTCAAGAATGACAGAAATCATTTTTTTTTTTTAAATTCCAAAATGAGATTTATCGTTTGAGAGATAACAGAATTTTTGTTTTGGTGATAAAAGCTCGCCCATGTAATTCGGCTAAAAGAGAAATGAGTGAGAAAGTTTGCTAGCAGGAAAGAAAATGACGGGATGGATAAAGATTTTTTTTTTCTTTTCCAAACTTCAGCAACATATAGAAGGCATTGTGGTCAGATATGGTGGCTAGATATGGACAAATAAGATATGGGTTAAAATCCAAGGAAGCTTGCATCTTGAAATGGGGGCCAAAAAGGTGGGTAAACTAAGAAGGAATTAGGCTATTTTTTTTTTTTAAATGATTAAAAGTTAACAATTCAAATAGGAACAGGCCTTCAAAATGATGGCTGTTAGGAGTACTCCATGGAGAGTTTAAAATTTAAACTCTTGAAAATAAGAGTAAGCAATGTCGGATAAAGCATAAGGAAAAGGAAAAGAAACTTAAAAATGCTGGGATTTGAATTCTAGTTGAGAGAAAGCAATATCAAAATTTTAACCATCTCACCACAATAACCCTTGTGTCTTTTTATCCTCACTAAAATTATTTTCATCTCGAACTCAACACATAAAGAGACTTATGCACATAAACAAGATAATTCCCCCACTTCTCATACGACAAACACACTAAGTAAAACGCACATAAGCATATCAAAAATACACAAACGAGAGATGCTACGCAATGCATGTCCCCTTTCTAAAGCTAAGGGCTGTTTAAGTAGGGTATTATAGATTTCATCACTGTTCAAGAAAAAAAGAAAACAAAAATCTTAGAAATAACTCATAGACAAGTGCTCTTCTTACTCTTTTGAAGACTTCCTTAGAACAATACTCATTAAGTGATGAATTCTTCTTCTAATGAGTAACTTCAGCTTTTATTCTTGAATTCACACATTAATCTTCACTTCTTCTTGTTTATATAGCCCTCTTGGTTGCCAAAAAACGTTTCCTAGAAGTTCTGGGCCGAGTACAGTTTGACAACAATTAAACCTCTTAGGAAGTTCTCAATTTTGCTTTAAAAAGGAGTCTAAACTGCCTTGAACAAACTAGGGTCGGTGCCTAGTCATTTCGTCTGCGCTGGCGCTAGCCCAGCTCTGAATTTTTCCTAGTTTGCTCTATTCTTCCTCTGTTTTTCCAGATTAAAACCAAGACTGGGTAAGCAATGTTGAGCAAGCGTTAGGTCAACATTGGAAATCCACAATTTTGCTCCAAACTCTTCAATTCCTATACAAAATTACCAAAAATACTTTTCACAAGTAAAATATCAAATAGGAAGGGAAATGACTAGTTATTAAATCTAAAGTATCATAAAACAACCTCAAATAACTAGAAAAATATAGACAAATCTAGGCCCTATCACATTCTCCCACACTTAAGTTTTGCTTGTCCTCAAGCAAACAAGAATTAAAAATTAAACACTAAATAAATAGCTTGTGAACAAGACAAAATGATTCATCAAACTTATCCACAGCAAATTCATCCACGATAAAGTTATAAGCTTCTTACAACTTTAAACATAAACTTATATTTCATTCATTCCTTTAAAAAACTTTGCAAACTCATGTATTAAACAAAATAATCCCAAAGCCATCAAAGTTAAGTTAAATAAGCTCATACTCAGTACAAGAAGATAATTCTACTCCTTAAGCAAAAATATAGACAACACAAATCATACAAGTCAAGCCATTTAACCAATTCCAATATCATGAACTCAAATTTTCATAACCTCAAGTAGTAAAATAAGGAAACTTTCCACTCTTTTTGTCAACAACTTAGGGAATTGATAGCCTTAAGTGAATGAATTTCTCTTCACACACCACATCAGCCCTCTTATAGTTATCATCATTTTTTCAGTATTTTTCTTTCTTTTCTTTGCCTTCAGTATAGCCTCAAGAGAGTGCACCAAACAATAGTTGCTACTTCTCTCCATATCAACCCCCTTTTCAACAAAAGGTCTTTCTTTTTTTTCTTTTTCAAAGATAAAACATATTTGTTTTCCTTTACTCATATTTTTTCAACTCATATCTTTTCTTTCCATTCGTTGTTTTTCTATTTTTTTTTTCCCCTCACATTCCTTATTCACAACTTAAAGTTAAACAAATTATAAAACCATAACACAAAAAGTGATCAATAACTTTCCCCATATTTCATCATATTATCCATATTCAAACTTTAGGAATAAAACAAAATGCAAATACCGAATATAACTAAGGTTAACTTAAATTCTCAAGATTTAGCATTATCTACTTTAACACATAAGTTTACCTTAAAAATCCAACCATAATGAATGACAAATCCATATCTAAAGTGGAAAAGAAAATTACAACTTCATCATAGACAAATTCGAAAGATGTAGCCCAAAAAAATTTAAATTTCAAGCAGATCAAGAAGAAAGCATTGAATCTCTCCTCTACACTTAAATTGGACAATGTTCTCAATGGCTTAAAATATTACAATAAAGCAAATCTAAGGGACTAATAAAGATAAAGGGTGAAGAAGACAAAACAAAGATATACTTTGCATGTCCATGCATTGCTAGAACAAAGTTGAAGTTTACCTAATTGTATGTTCCTTAACAATGATGAAGCATTCCTAAACACAAGAAACACAACAAATATATATACATACATACATGCATATATATATATATATATATATATATATATATATATAACTAGAATAAAAGTAAAAATAAAGTAAACAGCTAAAAGACAACTAACATCTAAGAAAATTCATTAACATTCAAGGAGAAAAATAAACAAAAGAAAAACTAATAGAAGTAAGAGAAGTAGAATCTCAGTCATAAGCATCATAGAGTATGAGATCCGATTGTGCCACCTCACTCTCAACTTCTCCAAGGTAGGGCTTAATTCGATTAGCATTGGCCTTGAAAAGGCCCTTGGTCAGATGGAAGATTTCGATAACTCCAAGTAGGCAGACCTTTTGTACCCTGTATGGTCTGACCACCTTGATTTTAGTTTACCTGGGAAAAGCCAAAGTCTAGAATTGAACAATAGTACCTCATCACCTTCTTTGAGAGTATGAGGATGGTGAATGTGTTTGTCACGCCATTACTTCATTTTTTCTTTGTAAAACCTAAAATTCTTAGAGGCGTCACTACGCCATTCAGCCAATTTGTTCAATTGAAAAAATGCCTTGGTCCTGCAAGCTTAAGATCCAAATTAACAAGTTTAATAGCCCAATAAGCCTTGTGCTCTATTTCTACAAGTGAATGGCAAGACTTCTCATAGACTAATTTATAAGGTGTTGTGCCTATTGGGATTTTGTAGGCTGTCTTGTAAGCCTAAAAAATACTGTCCAATTTAAGACTCCAATCTATTAATCACCTTAACTTGGCCACTGGTTTGGGGGTGATATAGGATAGTAAACTTATGAGTCGCACCTAAATATTTGAGAACTTTTATCAATTTTTTATTACAAAAGTTAGTACCCCTATCACTAATAAGTACATTAGGTTCACCACACCGGATAAAAAGTTTTTTCAGAAATTTAATCACAATTCGGGCATCATTAGTGGGCAAATCTTATGCCTCTACCCACTTAGACACATAGTTAACCGCTACCAAGATGTACTTATTACCTAAAGATTTAGGAAAATGCCCTATAAAATCTATTCTCTAACAATCGAAAACCTCAGAAGCTTGAAAGATTTGTAATGGCATCTCACTAAATTTAGAGATATTACTTGTGTGTTGACACCTATCACAACTTTTGACAAACCTGTAAGAATCATTGAAAAGGGTTGGCCAATAAAACCTGGAGTCAAGAAGCTTGTGTGCAGTATTGTTGGCTTGATAATGTCCTCCAACAGGTCCTTCATGGTATTGTTGAAGAATATGTTAGCTCTCCGTGAAATCCACACATCTTCGAATAACTTGACCAACACAACATCTAAACAAGTTAGGATCCTCCCAAAGATAATGCTTTGCTTTAGAAAAGACTTTCTTCTTTTGTTGTGATGTGAACTCCTTAGGGATTATACACGTAGCTAAGTAGTTAGCAAAATATGCAAACCATGGAGTTTGAGAAGTATTACCTTCAAGGAGCATGAGTTGTTCATCCGAAAATATATCATTGATCTCTTCTTCTCTCAAAGGCTCTAAGGTCAGGATTTTCCAACCTAGATAAGTGATTTACACCCAAGTTCTCAGCTCTCATCTTGTCCCTAATCTCTAAATCAAATTTCTGCAATAATAAAACCTATCCAATCAATCTTGGTTTGGAATTATGCTTGGTTAGAAGGTATTTAAGGGTAAAATGGTCAATATATACAATGACTTTGGACAAAATAAGGTAAGAACGAAATTTATCAAATGTAAAAACTATTAAAAGAATCCGTTGTGGTGTAGTTCTCTTGAACTCCTGTAAGAGTCTTGCTTGCGTAGTAGATAGGTTGAAAATGCTTATTCCTCCTTTGTCCAAACACTACACCTACTACATAGTCACTTGCATCACACATTAGTTCAAAAGGGAGAGACCAATTTGGTGCAATTAAAATAGGAGAATGGATTAATTTTTCTTTAATTGCATTAAAAGCATTGAGACATTTTTCATCAAAATTGAAAATAGCATCTTTTTCAAGTAAGGAGGTAAGAGGTAAAATTTTTTTTAAGAAATCCAAAATGAACCTTTGATAGAAGCCTGCATGTCCAAAAAAACTACGAATAACCTTTACCGAAGTAGGGGGAGAGAGTTTCTCAATTGCTTCAAATTTTGCCCTATCAACCTTAATACCTTTTCTTGAAAGTTTGCGTCCCAATACAATATCTGCTTAGACCATGAAGTGGCACTTTTCCCAATTGAGCATAAGATTGGTCTCCTCACATCTTTGCAACACTTTTTCAAATTTGTCAAATATAAATCAAAGGAATCACCAAAAACAGAAAAGTTATCCACAAATACTTCCATGATATCTCCCACAAGTCCTTCAAAAATAGTCATCATGCATCTTTGAAAAGTTTTTGGACCATTGCAAAGACCAAAAGGCATGCGACGATATGCAAAAGTATCAAAATGGCATGTAAATTTTATTTTTTCTTGATCCTTGAGGAACATAAATCAGGTGGGGATGAACTATTTCTATAGGGTCGTAACAGAGCACGTATCTCGGTAAGATCTTTTTCTTGCTCACTCAACTGTTGTTTCATACGTGTAATTTCAGCTCTTTGCTCTTTAATAATATGAAAACATGTGCTATTACTTGGAATTTCACCTCACACATCTGAAGGGTGAACAACGCTACCAAACATATGGACTCTGCCATATCTATCTGGTCCAACAACTTGGGAGAAGAAATCATTTGAACCATGTCTATCTTCTATGTCCGGAAGGAATTGTGTAGTTCTTTCATCCATTTCATTCTTTAAGATAGACAAGCAATTACATAAGTTAGATTCTTTTGTTATAATATAAAGTAACATTTAGTATAAGTAATTTGCCAATTTAAGGGAGTTTTTTTCTGTTAAAAGAAGAATAACAGTTTTAAGCAGTGTGAAGATGATAGCTAACAAAAAAAAAAAGGAGAATGCATCTGTCTTGGAATTAGATAGAGAAAAGAAGCTAAAAATGATGTTTCATCTATAATGCTGGTATAACACTGAAATTATTCTTGGGAAAACAATTGTACACCCCCAACCATTTCATACTTCTCTAGAGAATGATTCTACATGACATTATGAGGGTATAGACCCCCTTTTATGAATGAAAGTGAAGATAAATGCAGATGTAAAACGCAAAGCACCCTTTAATTTTGTCATTTTAGCAGCATATGAAATCTTGAAAATGCTCAAATTTCAACACATGAGGGTATGGGAATTTGTCCTTCTCATGTCAAACCACTACTAGCATTAACATAACTCAGGATGGTGAAGACTTGGATAGAAAGAATTAGTTAATCTCAGGTGTAGAAAGCAATCAAGTAGTCAAATTTTTCTAAAGCTAAGAAGAACAATAGTTTTAAGCACTCTAAAGATGATAGCTAAAATAAAGGAAAAACATGATAGAAATAATAGGAAAAATGGAAAAAATAGGTTTAATAAGGATGATGAGATTAACTACTTGGCATTGAGGAATGCAACTATCTTGGAATTAGATAGAGAGAAGAAGCTAAAAATGTTATTCTCCCTATAACCCATCTCTATTTCAGGAAAATTCAAGAGACTAAACACATTAACTTAATTTTTACTCAATGCAATTAAAAAAATGTTGTTTTCCCTTAGAAGCCAAAAATGTTATTTTCCCTTAATGCTTTACTTAATGATAGTTAAATGCATCATGATACTGAACAATGATTGAGGGAAGACCCGCTCTAATTTACAAAGGATAACTTCAATATTTTGCTCTAATTGGAACACATCATTTGGATGAATCTTATTACAACACAATTTTCTGAAGTATGTACTGAGCTTCATCAAGAGATAGCGGACAGATTTACGTAAAAATTTCTTACAGTAATTGGCAACAATTGTTGCATCAAAATATAGTGGTCATGGCTTTTAAGTCCAAAAAAGCTTAGATGGATTAAAGTGTACGCACTTAGACAAGTTAGCAGCATATCCTTCAAGCATCTTAACACCTTTCAAAGTCTTGTGAAATGTCACTTTCTCCTTCTTACTTAGTACAAATGAAGCTGATGGCAAATAAACTTTACCATTATCCTTACAATAGAATGAAGATCCGATCGAATACCCATATCCTTCAAGTTAAGACGTAACTTAAGGTCCTATTTCTTATCTATCTCTAACAATATAGCACATATGGTTTCAGAAACATTCTTCTCAATATGCATTACATCAAGATTTGGTACACCAAATTGTCTTTCTAGTACAACAACTTGAAGAAGATACTTTGTTTCTTCCAATTATAGGGCAATTGTTGGTTATCATTAACTGTACTTTCAAATTTAATCTATTTTCCCTCTAACTCATTCAATATCCTATCTATTCAATATAGGGGGTGGCCTTCAATGTTCTTGCTGACCATCAAATGATCGTGTATCATTTTGAAAACGATAACTAGAAAACAAAAACCTACGATGCCCTATGTAGAAATATTTGGCACCATTCTTCAACAAATGTAATTTTGTTTCCTTATAACAAATAGGATAGGCTAGCTACCTTTTAGTACTCCACCCAAACAAATTTGTATGACTCGAAAAATCAATAATTGTCCATGACAATACAACACATAGCCGAAGATTCTAGTTAGAAGACACATCAAATGTTTGCACGCCTATATCCCATAACTCTTTCAATTTAGCAATTAGTGGTTGTAAATAAACATCAATATTATTACCAAGAACAAAAGGACCATGTATCAACAATGATAATATGAAATATGGTTGTTTTATAAATATCTAAGGGGGTAAATTATAAGGAATGAGTATCACAGGCCAAGTACTATGAGCAACATTTATATTTTTAAATGGATTAGAGCCATCAAATCGTAATCCCAACTTCACATTATGTGCATCTTTTGTAAACTCTGCATTTAGAGTGTCAAAAGCTTTCCAAGCAAGTAAATCAATAGGATCCCTCATACAACCATCATCTGTGAGACCTTCTGCATGCTATCTCATAGAAGCTGAAGTGTTGGTTAACATGAATAGATGTTGTAGTTGAGGTTTTAGGGGAAAGTGCCATAAAACTTTCTTTGCAATCTTCCTCTTCTCACCTATTAGATCGTGCTTAGAAATGACCCATCTAAACTCTTTACACATTTTACAATCGTTTCACCCTTCTTTATCCCTCCCAGTATAATGTATAATCATTAGGACAAGCATCTATTTTTTCATAGCCTTAGCCCAATTGCTTCATTAATTTGTCAGCTTCATAAAAAGATTTAGGAAGTTCAACTCCCTCGAGAAAGGCTTCTCTCAACAAATCAAGTAGCATATCAAAATGCTTATTAGACCACTTCCCTACGCACTTGAGATAAAGTAACCAAATGATGAAATCAAGTTTAGAGAATTTCTTACATCTTGGATATACTTCTTGTTGAGAGTTATTAATAAGTTTGTAAAATTTTTCAATATCTAGGGATATCATATTACTTTCTTCATCTACATTTCCATTAGCTGGGACACTAAAAACATCATGCAACATTGCTTCCATGTCATCAAACATAGTAACTACATTATCCGCAATATGAGCTGAATGTGATGTACTTACACCAGGTGCAAATAGTTCTCCATGTGCTATCCAATATGTATATCCCTTAATAAACCCCGTAATAATCAAATGCTCCCTGGCCTCAACTTTGTTCTCATTACTCCATTTTCACCTTTCAAACATGGACTTAACATCATTCCATTTAAACGTGCATTGTTTATTGCAAAGTTTAAAAACCTTTCAACTCCATTTTCATATTCAATGCTATGCCTTGGAAGTTTCATCCAACCTTTATCTATACTTATGAAACTAACAATCCAAATCAAATGGCAGCAGCAAATGGAAGATCAATTTACCTATGTTAGCATCTTGGCTTGGAACCATAAATAAAAAGAAGCCTAAATTACAAGATAAAAAATATAAGAAAATTAACTTTGACAATCAACAAGCAAACAACCACATACTATTAGGAAAGTACATATTTCAAATTGGACATGAATAACTATATACAAACTTATTAACTTAGCAACAAAATATTGCGTGCTTAAAAGCATAGTGCAAGTGAAGCATGCTCGTCAAAATGCTGAGCAAATAGACACACAAATCAATACTTTGCAGACAGACACACAAATCATATAATAGGAGAACGGGAGAATGGGATGAAAACAGGGATGCTCTAATAGATCTTTTTGGTAAGATCCGGGATGAATAGATGAATAATGATTTGATTTGACCATGCTTTCAAGACAATTTTTCATACGTTTGGTGCGACTAGACAAATTTTCACTACTATTTTATCTTATTTTTTCATTTGAATCTATTGCGGCTTCTCGAGATAACAAGCCACCAACAACAACCCCCTCCCCTCTCCAATTTCATAAAGCAGTAAATACATAAAATTCCCTAGAGATTTCTGACAAAATAAAGGAAAGACCTATACACTTATCGAATGAGTTCATTTATTATCTAAGTTTTGCCTTCTTCTTTGTTCATCTGTTATCCATTATTTATTTATTTTCTCTTTTTGGTCATGCTTCTTTACTCTACAATTGAAGAGATAAATGGCTACTGTTTGTAGAATACTTTGTAATTATATGTCGCTAACCTTTGCTAGTCTATGAATACAACCATTTCACCACCTTTTATCTCTGATAACTGGTTAGATAGGAAAGAGGAGTTTTAATCTTCCTTATTAAGTTCTAGTTACCCCTAAAGTATAAGGTATAAAAAATATAAACTAGAATTCTAAAGTATATTATTGATTAGAACCAAAATTATTATTTTTTCCTTAATATTTAAGATAAATTATTTTAAATATCATGTTTTAGTGTATATGCACTTCACTTTATTTTCCTTTTTGCAGGTTGTGTTGTCATTTTAGATGTTAAATGAACTTATCAACACTAAATAAGTATTTGCATTCTATAATTAGTTTAGTGGTGTATTAGCATGGAATCTTCCAACTTTATTTTCAACTATTCTGCAAAAATCCTTTAAGCTGTTAATCTAGAACTAGCAGAATCATAGTTATTTTCCAGTAGCATACCTTTGTTAATCCATAACTAATACACCTGTTCTTTGATATAGAAAATAATACTCTCCAATTACTAATCCATCCAATTATTACAAAAGCCCAACCTCCTTATAGAGTCCATTGATACGGTGTAAATCCACACAAATGAAAAGCACAATCAAAAAATCGTTGTGTATATCCACTGTGTAAATTCACATAAATCAAATCCCCTTAAAAACCCAGGTTAAATAATTGAAACACTCTACTTGGAATGACACGAGAGCTCCAATTTTCACAGAAAAATAAACAAAAATGAAAAATCATGAAAAATGACCTAACAGTGATTGAACCAGATTGTAAAAGGAGAAAGCGGGAGAAGAAATAGATAGAAAAAAAATCATTTGTCGGAATTAAGGGGGTGAAAAAAGGCTAGAAAGCAATTATACTTACCGTATAATTACTATGAATGATGAACAACTCTTCCACAGCAGCAAAGCATTAGTAGAGACGAACACAAAAAAGAAAGAGGGAGAGTTTAGCCTTCAAAATCAAAGACGGTGCAAAGGATTTTGAGATGAAAAAGAGACACATGATCTTGATCTTAAGAAGAAAACACATAGTTTGGCCTATTTCCTTTAGTGACTTGAAGGGAACCTATCGTATTTTGCCCTATTAAAGTTTTGGAGCATTAGTAGAAAACACAAATAGAGCATTTAGATAGTAGGAACAACTCTCATATTTTTTTTTTTAATGAAAGTTTCTGTAGCGTGCCCTTTCTTTCCTTATAGTCCCAAAGTGTCAGGAAAGATCTAAATATTTTTGTGTGATATAGAAAAATATGAATAATATGTCACTTTAAATGAATTTAACAAAACTGCATCGTATTAATTTTATAACAATGACACCAAATAATCTTGTGTCATTATAAGTATTATATTATTATACTTTATAAAAAGTGTCATTAAAAATATGTCAGGAAAGACCTTTTTTCTAGTAGTGCTTCGGTGCTATGGGAATTTGGAAATAACCACAAAAACTATCTAAGAAACAATAAAACTCATGTCTGGCTAATTTTCCAACATTTGGTCATTGAAAAGGAGAGGGAAATAGTCCTTCCTAGTTGCTACATTCAATTATTTATAATCGATACATACCCTCCACCCAGTTAACAATTTTGTGGGGATTAACTCATTTTTGTCATTGGGAGTTACCATCATACCTCCCCTCTTTAGCACTACTTGTGTTGGACATGCCCACATACTATTCGAGATGAGGTAAATGAGCTTAAATCTAAGAGCTTAATTACCTCACATTTTACCACATCCCTCATGTTAGGGTTCATCCTTCGTTGGGGCTGCACTACGGATTTTAATCATTCTTCTAGTAATATTTTATGAGTACAAAATGAAGGACTAATATCAGTGATCTTCCATGCAATTACCCTCTTATATTTTCCTAATAGGTCTACCAATTTAGCCTTTGTTCCCTCGTAAGATCTTTGGCTACGATTACAAGCAGTTTTCTTTCATTGGCTAAAAATACATATTCCAAATGATTGGGCAAGTCCTTGAGTTCTAATTCTAGTGGCTCATCAATGAAGGACTTTAATCTACCCAAACTTGATCTCTTAATTACCTCAAACTCGCCCAAGTAAAGCTTTTCTATCGTGTCCATGGATGATTGTGTGTACATCAATTCTAGGGAGGTATTATCCTATTATTCCTGCATAAAATCCAATGGGTCATCAAGAATATCAATTGTTAAACAAGAATCATCGAAAAACATAGGATGTTTAATGCCTTGATTAATTTGAATAATAACCTCTTCATCACCAACTCTAAGTGTTAACCTTCCCCTATGAACATCAATCAAAGCTTTAGCAGTAGCTAGGAAGGCTCTTCCTAGAATTAAAGGGACTTTAGAGTCTTCAGCCATGTCAAGAATCACAAAATCTACTGAAAATATAAACTTATCCACCTTAACAAGTACATCTTCATATCTATCAGCTAATTGGATGCTTATCCTTGTGGGTTTAGGTTCACCTAGGCCTAGCTTTTGAAATGTTCTATATGGCAAAAGATTTATACTAGAACTTAAGTCAGGTAATGCATTACCAAATGTAAGACTACCAATAAGGCAAAGAATAGAAAAACTCCCTAGATCGTTTTCTTTTTTAGGCAATCTTTTTTGGTCATGCAGGATAGCGGAACACTCTTCACTTAACACCACATGGATAGTTCTTCCAATCTCCGTTTATTTACAAGCATACTTTTGAGAAATCTTGCATATTTAGGCATGTGTATCAAAGCCTCATTGAGTAGGATGTTGATGTGCAATTGTTTGAAGATTTCTAAGAATTTATCAAATTACTCATCCTTTCTAGCCTTATGTGTCTTAGTTGGGTAAGGGACTGATAGTTTAAAAACTCGAGACTTTTCTTGTGTACAGAGCTAAGCCAATGCTAGGTTGGTATCTTAGACCGGCACCAGTTCATCTCTGTTTTCTCTAATTTTTCGTTCAAGTGAAAGCAAGCACCGGGTCTCCTATTCTGGTTGGCGCCGGGTCTCGTCTGTTATGCCTGTCAATTTTCTTCAACTTCTCAAAGTAATAGCTACTGATTCTACCAATGTATCTGCCCTTGTAGGGACCAAAAGTAATTTTCCTTATAGATCTATCACCAAATCAGTTAAATACCAAATTTAACTTTCTATATTTTGAATCATGGCCTCAAAAACCCGAAAAGTTTCATCTATCTCTTGGAATCGTGTGGTGACAGTTTTGGGTTGCAAAACTTAGTGCGTTAGATTTGGGTTACAAAAATCATGCAATTTTGAATCATTCCCAATCAAGTTTAATTAAAACAATAATCCATAAATCACATATATGAGAAAGCACACCCATTATTAGGTATAGTATAGGGAATTAATGAATATCGATCCTCAAAGAACGAGTACACATTAGTCACTTCTCATTCACTATTTGATGCGTGTTTTTAGTGTAGAAAATATTACCAACAAATTACACAACTAATTAAGTTTTAATTAAAATGTCAACCACTAAAACCACATAGACAGACAAGTATACCCATCGTATAGTATTGGGACTAGCAAGTTTTAAATCCACGAGAACTTAGGCTGCCACCTTACTTTACCCAAATTGGCTCCCACCTTACTTTACCTAAATCTTTATTATTTAGCCAATAAAATAAGAAGAGAATAAAAAGAAAAATAAATAAAGATAAAAATAGATATAACTCAAGGATGCAAATTCATGTAACTAGATAATTATCTTGAAAATATAATATTGAATCACTTAGCATTTATCACAATCAATTGTCATCTTGGCGTCATGAAGGAACTTAAATAAAATCCAATCGTTTTCCAAGTCATGAACTTACTTATGTAGATTTCACTTCTTTCCCAATTCATAGAATCACTATCCCTTGATTAATTTAGCAGATTTCTCAATCAAACCAAAGTAACCAAAAGATTCATTAAACTCATACCTTATAAATATGAAATTGGCCAATAACCCTATGCTCTAAGTGAAATCAACCAATCTTTGATCACTTTAGTTCTTTAATCATAACTTTGTTTCCCAAGTCCATTAAGATCTAACAAATATGTAATCAATGCAATGAACTTCTAACATCGTTTCCCAAGTTAATTAGAAGAAAATGCATTAATAACCAAGGATAACAAGTAATCAAATACCAAGGGTAATAATAGATTGATAAAAAATCTCAATTAACTCAAAATAATATCCAATTACAATCAAAAGATTAAGCACATTATTGTTCTAAAAAAGTAAAAAAATGATAAAAGATAGAACTCATAGACAAGTGTTTTTTCTTCTCTTGAAAATCTCCTTTGAACAATGTTCCTTTGAGTGGTGATTTTATCTTTGAATAATAAGTAGCTAACTTGGATCCTTCAAATCACACATTTGTCTTGTATTTTTATTGTTTAAATAGGCTCCCAAGAAGCTAAAATTCATTCCCTAAGAGTCTTGGGCCAAGTAGAAATTGAAAAATACCAAAACTCTTGGAAATTACCAAATCTGCGCAAAAATTGGAAAGCTCGCCGACGTTGCACAGAACAGACCCGGCACCTGCTTGGAGGGTCACAGGCAGCGTTGGTCGTGCTCTGGTCGACCTAATCATGCTCTATTTTCCCCAAAAATTCCCCTATTATCCAGAATGGAGCCGGCACAGGCTCCATGGGTCACAGCGAGTGCCGACCGTGCTCAGACGGCGACGGTTTTGTCGTTTTTTCGTCGTTTTCTGCAATAAAATCCCAAAATGCCTTTCCAATGGTAAAATATCAAATGTAAAAGAATATGACTAGTTATTGCACCAAATGTATAACAAAAGAATCCCAAATAACTACAAAAATATAAAAGAATTTTGACCCTATCACATACCCCCACACTTGAACTGTTGATTGTCCTCAAGTAAATAAGAATTAGACACTAAGCGAATAGCTTAAGACAAAATAACTTTTCAACTTATGCTTAGCAAATTTATCCATAATAAAAGAATAATACTCTTCCAACCTCAAATACAAACTTTTCATTCATTTAATCCTTTTTAAAACCTTTCAAACTCATATATTAAATCAAATAATCCCAAGTCCATCAAAGTTAAGTTAAACAAACTTATATCTATCCTACTCAGCAAGCAAAAACATAGATAACATAAATCATACATGTCAAGCCATTTAATCAATTCAAACATTATAAACTCAAATTTACACAACTCAAGTTAATAAAATAAGGAAAACACTCTACTCTTTTTTTATTTTCAATAACTTAGAGAATTGATAGCCTCAAGTGAATAGATTTCTCTTCACGCACCATGTTGGTCCCCTTATAGTCATTATCTTCTTTTAACAATTTTCTTTTTTCATGCCTTTTTTACGTTTTTGCCTTTTTGCCTTTGGGATAGTCTCAAGAGAGTGCACCAAACAATACTTTCTATTTTTCAGCAAAAGGTCTTTTGAAGTTAAGAACAATATCATTATTTTGTTTTTCAACTCAATTCTTTTTTAGCTCACATAACAATGAATTTGTTTTTTCACTCATTATTTTTCTAATTCCTCACATTCCTTATTCACAACTCAAAATCGAGCAAATTTTAAACCCATAATATAAGAATTAATCAACAACTCTTCTCATATTTTATCATATCATCCACATTCAAACTCAAAGAATAAAAAAAACTTAAATATCAAATATAACCAAGATCAACTTAAATTCTCAAGACCTAGCAAAATCCAACTTAATACATAAGTTTACCTTTTAAAAAAAAAAATCCAACCATAATGAATGACAAATCTATATCCAAAGTTAAAAAGAAAATCATAACTTCATTCTAGACAAATAGACTTACTTTAGCTCCAAAATTTCCAAATTTTCAAATTTTTATTTTTTCCAAATTTTCAATAGCCTCGATACCAAGAAAACCCTTTTTTTTACAAATTTTCAATAACCTTAATACCAAGAAAACACCAAGATAATTGATAAAAACTTGGACTAAAAATATCACCAAACCACTCCCCCACACTTAAACTGGACAATATTCTCATTGGTAAAAAATTAACACACAAAAGCGTCACCAAAAGGACCAAAAAATAGAAAGGGAGGTAGAAGATTAAGCAATACTCCCCAAGTGCCATAAAGCTCCAATAGATATCAAAAAATGGAATAGAGAGTAGGGCTTGTCCCAGAAATATTTATTCAACCTGGCAAAATAAAACACTCCTAAAAGAACAAAGAAAAGAATAACCAAAATAAAACACACCAAAAATAAAACACAAGAAAGACTAATAAAACTTCTAAGAAGAAACACAATGACTCACTCCCCCATACTTAAACTGGAAATTAAAGATTTTGCTTATTTGGGAGAGGAAAAAAACACCTAACAATAAAAAATAAAAAAAACAAAACAAAGATACAACTCTTTCCACTCATCATGCTTCCTCATCAAACCTTTGTTAAAGAAGTTACAGCTTAAAGTAGAAAATAGGCAAGATGAATGTAGAAAGAATGGAGGTTTTTGAAAAGCTCATGTTCATGAAAATAATTTTTCTTAGTAAAACAAAATACATGAACCTCATCCTCGAACATTCCTTTAGGTACACAAATATTGTTTTCAACATATGAGTGCACAGGATATCTAAAGAATGCATCAAACTTGAAATTACCATTTTTCCCTTTAAAAGATGTGTCACAATTAAAATTTCCCTTGAAACTTAGCAATTGAGTTCTCAAAGATGAGTTCAAGGAATCCTTACTTTTCAATTCATAGTCTACAAAAACTAAGTTACCTCTCTTTGGATGGGGTGAAGGGTAAAATTTGTCAATATCCTTCGAGGACTTCTTATGATGAATCATGGATAAATCTAACTCTTTGAGGCCTGTTAATCTCCATACAACATCATTTGGACCATTGCCCTCCCAGAATGGAGAGGAACCTAAGAAATCATGTGAAACAGAAATATTAGAATTATTAGCACATAGAGGAGAATCGGATACCTCCCTTTCCACATTAGGCAATTGTTCTTCATATCCTTTCTCATTTTCTTAGAGATTCTCTTATTCAAGTGTATGAACCTTTATGGCATCTTCAACCAACTTAGCTAGTTGTATTCTTTGATGGCTCATACGTTGGGATGCTTCTTCATACCACTTAATAGATAAATTTGTATTGGCGACAAAAGAATGTATTGAGGCTTCAAGTGACGTCTCATAAAAAGCCTAAATCCGAGCTTGCAACTTTACCAATATATTATCATCGTAGCTCCTTTAACATTGTGCCCATGAACAATTGTCCATGATGATATTTTGAACCTCGCGCTCAAAGAAAAACAAAATTCAAATCGAAAATGAAAATAAAAACAAACAAAAATATCATAAAAGTAAAGAAAATAAAAATAAACAAATTAGAAATATTCACAAATTACCTAACTACAAAACTTAGTGATATATACAAATACAACAAAGGCTAACTTAACATGACTCAAATGTTTCCGGTAGTGCCCATCTTTGGCAATGATGCCAAAAACTTAATACGTATTTTTTAGAGTAAAAAATATTACCAAGAATTTACACAATTAATCAAGTTTTAATTAAAATGCCAACCACTAAAACCACACATAAGAGCAAGTATAGCCATCATATAGTATATGGACTAGCAAGTATTGAATCCATGAGAACTTAGGCTTGCACCTTACTTTAACCAAATCTTTGTTGTTTAGCCAATAAAATAAGAAGAGAATAAAAAGGAAAATAAATAAAGATAAAAATATATATAATTCAAGTATGCAAATTCATGCAACTAGATAATTATCTTGAAAACATAATATTGAATCACTTAGCATTTATCACAATCAATTGTCATCTTGGCATCATGAAAAAACTTAAGTAAAATTCAATCGTTTCTCAAGTCATAAACTTACTTATGTAGATTCCACTTCTTTCCCAATCCATGCAATCACTATCCCTTAATTAATTCAGCAGATTTTCCAATCAAAACAATGCAACCAAAAGATGCATTAAACTCATACCTTATAAACATTTAATTAGCCAATAACCCTATGCTCTAGATGAAATCAACCAATCTTTAATCACTTTAGTTCTTTAATCTTAACTTCATTTCCCAAGTCCATTAAGATCTAACAAATATGAAATCAATTGAATGAACTTCTAACATCATTTTCCAAGTCAATTAGAAGAAAATGCATCAATAACCAATGATAACAAGTAATTAAATACCAAGGGTAACAATAGATTGATCAAAAATCTCAATTAACTCAAAATCATAATCTCTAAAATAATATCCAATTACAATCAAAAGATTAAGCACATCATTTTTCTAGAAAAGTAAACAAAGGATAAAATATAGAACTCATAGACAAGTGCTTCTTCTTTTCTTGAAAACCTTCTTTGAACAATGCTCCTTTGGGTAGTGATTTTTTCTTTGAATAATAAGTAGTTTGTTTGGATCCTTCAAATCACACCTTTGTTTTGTATTTTTCTTGTTTAAATAGGCTCCCAATAGGCTAAAATTCGTTCCCTAAAAGTCCTGGGCCGAGTAGAGATTGGAAAATACCAAAACTCTTGGAAATTACCAAATTTGCGCAAAAATTGGAAAGCTCGCCAACATTGTGCAGACATAACCAAAAATTGGAAAGCTCGTCGACACCGACCATGCTCTGGTCTGCTTGATTGTGCACTATTTTTTCTGGAAAAATCCCCTGATGTCCAAAACGGGGCCAGTGCCAGCTCTAGCTCTATGGGTCACGGCGAGCGTTTTTTCATCGTTTTTTGCAATAAAATCCCAAAACACATTTCCAATGATAAAATATTGAATATGAATGAATATGACTAGTTATTGCAGCAAATATATCGCAAAAGGACCTCAAATAACTAAGAAAATATAGATAAATTTTGCCTCTATCATTGTTTGACCGACCAATTTAAGTCATAAAGAATAACAATAAAAATGAAAATAAAGATAAAAGATATACACAACTCTAGGAGAGAAAAATATGTAATTAAATAGTTATTCTTGAAAACATTATATGAACTACTTAGCACTTATCACAATCAATCATTGTCTTGGTATCATGAAAGAATAAAGATTGAATCCACTTCTTTCCCAATCTATAGAATCACTATCTCTTGAATAAATTAGCAGATTTTTCAATCAAACAAACATAACTAAAAAGATGCATTAAACTCATTCCTTATAAATTTCCCTTTACTCTAGGCAATATAAATATGAAATTAGCCAATGACCCTATGCTCTAGGCAAAATTAACCAACCTTTGATTACTTAGGTTCATTTCTTAACCTTCTTTCCTAATCCAATTAAGATTAAAATTATAGAATTAATTAAATTGAACTCAATTCTAACTTCGTTTCCCAAATCCATTAGAAAGGAAATTCAACTTCATCTATCCACCAAAGAAAAACAAATAATCAAATACTAATAACAATAATTAATTGATCAAAGACTAAAAAAATTACAATATCATGAATCTGAAAATAACATCCAAATACAATTAAAATATTGATTTCATCATTGTTCAAGAAAAAAAAAGAAAACAAAGGTCTTAGAAAGAACTCATAGATAATTTGTTAAATTTCATCATGCTTATCAAATAAGAATTTAGTGGAAATAACCATGAAATTCATACCCAAAGATCACGTGTTTGTAATTAAAATGGGAATAGAGGAAGAAAATAGAGATTACCATCTATAGCAGAAAAACAAAATTTTTCTTGCGGATAGAAATTTGATCAGCAACCAAGGAACCAATTCCCTCTATTTTGATCATCCAAATGCCCCACTACAATCCAAGAGTAGGATTGTCTCTAGCAGAAATCCACACAAGGTTGAATTGCTCACAAAACCCACTCAAAACTATGCTAGTAGAAGAGGAGCGGCTAGGTTTTAATTGGAGAAGAATAGGGATGAAGAAGAAATGACTTCTCAGAATCCCCCTGCAAAAGGGAGCGATTCTTATATTTATAGTTTTTAGGATTTGTGTTAATTGTAATTAAATCCTCCAAGATCTAATGTCAACAATTAGGCCCTTGAAATTTATATAATTACAACCAAGTCCTATGAATTATAACAAACTTATAATTCACCTATAAATATATATTTTTCTCTTAATTAACCCTATAATATTATCAAATAATATATATTGACCATTTAAACCTTTATTGTGTGTGACCCATTAGATTTCCTGGTCTTAATGGTAGCATAATATGAATTAATTCTAACAGCTTTAGAATTAATAATCCCAAATAAAATATAGGATTAACTTATTAATTCTATAATTAATAAATTTAGATTTAATAGATCAAGAGCAATATCTAGCAATGACTCTTGATCACCCAACAGTCCAGAAAGTCAAGTGGCTTGACATGAACCTTTCAATAGCAAATAACCAATGTAATAAACTCCTTTCACCATACTATATCTCATTCGGTCTAGAGCATGGAATTAGTGCCAACTCCCTCCAGAATATTATTAATTCTAGCCCGAATATTTTAGTACTTATTCAAGAAATCCATTATTCGATATGTGTATCAATTTAGAACTATTTCCAATACATAATCGCCTTAGCCAAGGATTTTATGAGTAATGATTTCTACAAGTGGCCTTAGATATACTCTCCTACTATTAAGAGTTGTGAATCTTTTATTGACTCTCTCAATTACTTTCGTTTACTTTACATTGTACCCAATGTCCATCCCATAGGCAATCCTTGTAAGACTCCAAAGATTAGAATCAAAGTTCAACGCTCGATAAACAAAATACATTGTAGATCTCAAGTCTAAGGATACTTGCACACTTGCTATAATGAGATTCTATCACTGACACTCAATAGCTATCCAAGTGATTATCTCATAGTTAGGTCATCCAATGAATTTGTTCATATAACAAGCATCCACATACTGTTAAAATTAATTCGTATTATACTACTAATAAGACCAGGAAACCTAATGGGTCACACACAATAAATGTTTGAATGGTTAATATATATTATTTGATAATATTGTAGGGCTAATTAAGAGAAGAAAATATATTTATAGGTGAATTATAAGTTTGTTATAATTCATGGGACTTGGTTGCAATTATATAAATTTTAAGGGCCCAATTGTAGACATTGGATCTTGGAGGACTTAATTGCTATTAACACAAATTCTATAAAATATAAATATAGGAATCGTTCCCTTTTGCATGATGGATTTTGAGAAATCGTTTCTTTATCCCTATTCTTCTCCAATTAAAACTTAGCTGCTCCTCTTCTACTAGCATAGTTTTGAGTGGGTTTTGTGAGCAATTCAACCTTGTGTGGATTACTACTAGAGACAATCCTACTCTTAGATTGTAGTGGTGCATTTAGACTATCAAAATAGAGAGAATTGGTTCCTGGGTTGCTGATCAAATTTCTATATGCAAGAAAATTTTTATTTTTCTACTACAAAAGGTAATCTCCATTTCATTCCTCTATTCCAGTTTTAATTGCAAACATGACTTCTTCTTGTTTATATAGGCCTCTTGGTTACCAACTAATGTTGCCTAGAAGTTCTGGGTCAAATACAGGTTGAAAACAATTAAACCTCTTAAGAAGTTTCCAATTTTTCTCGAAAAAAGAGTCTAAACTATCTTGAATAGACTAGGACCGGTGCTTGGTCATTTCATTTGGCCCGGCGCCGGTCTAGCTCTAGATTTTAACCAATTTGCTCTCTTTTTCCAGATTAAATCCAGGGTTGAGTCACAATATTGAGCAGGGGTTGAGTCAACACTAAAAATCCACAATTTCACTCCAAATTCTTCAATTCCTATACAAAATTACCCAAAACACTTTTCACAATCAAAATATCAAATAGGAAGGGAAATGACTAGTTATTAAATCAAAAGTATCACAAAATAACTAGAAAAATATAGACAAATCTTGGCCCTATCAGTCCTCATCCACCTATTCTGACTAGCCTTCTGGAGAAATAGTCCCCATAAGAGACCTTAGGTTGTCTGCTCTCTTTGTGCTTAACATGGAATTGTCTTGCTCAACCTGACGTACTTTGACTATATTAAGAGCACCAACTAGGAAGTGGCTTGTATCTACCAGCATTTCAGTAGTATTACCATCTATCAATTTGAAATGCCTCTCTTGGATAGCTTTCTAAATGGCATTTCTAAAAATCACATAATTATTAGTGGAATGAATGAAAGAATTATGCCCCTTATAATACCTCTTCCCTTTTAATTCGTCAGTAGCTAGGATTCTTTAGCTATTCGTAAGTTTGATCTGCCTATCTTTGAGAAGGTAATCAAAAATTTGATCAGTTTTAGTTATGTCAAATGAATATGTTTCCTAATCACTTGACTTGATAGGTTCCTTGCCCCTAACTGATTTCAGGGTTGAGCAGTTGTAAGCCTCCCCGATTAAAATATCAACTACCATAATTTCTTTTTCGGTAGGTGGCTAGTGATGTCATCGACTACTGAAATCAGGGTTGGCCCCTTCTGGAACTTTGCTCCTTATCTCGCGCTTCTTATCTTTGATGATGTGCTCAACTCTAGTTGCACACCACAATAAAAAATCAAATTAGCGACAGCCAAATCCATCGCTAATCGCGTTTAGCGACGGATTACATCCGTCGCTAAAAAGAGCATCGCAATTTGCAACGGAATGAAAATCCGTTGTAAATAGCAATGGATTTGTAATGGTCATTTAATTGACGATATTATAATTAAGTTTATAATCAACATAGCGACGGATTTGCAACAGCACAAAATTTTTATTTTTTAAAAAATTAATTAAATTAGCAATGAATTTGCGACAACGAAAAAATTTCTATTTACAAAAAATTAATTAATTTAACAACATATTTGCATCGGCCAAAATTTTTTTAAAAAAAATAATTAATTTGACAATGGATTTGCGACGGTCAAAATTTTTTTTAAAAAAATTAATTAATTTATAAACAGATTTGCAATGGCTAAAATTTTTAAATTTTGGAAAAATCAATTAGTTTAGCAACATATTTGCAACGGCAAAAAATTTTTTATTTACAAAAATTAAATTAATTTAGCAAGGGCTTTGCGACGGCAGAAAAAAATTATTAATTTAGAAACGAATTTGCGGCAGCCAAAAATTTTTATTTAAAAAATTAATTAATTTAGCAATGGATTTGCTGCAGTCAAAAATTTTTATATAAAAATTAATTAATTAGCTGCCCACCTACCTGCCCATCGGCCCGACCCGGCCTGCCAAGTACCCGATCCCAAACCCGACTTGCCAAGAATATTATGAGATTATGTCGGACCCGGGGCTCAAACCCACGTCCTTGTTGTGAGAGAACACGTGTTCCACCACTAAGCTTTTGATATTCTTGTGATTTATTGTGCTAGATATTAATTATATAGTTTTTTTTTTTTGTGAATTAGCAACAGATTTGTAAGGGCTTTGCGACGGATCTGCAACGACCCAATTTTTCGTCACAAATTCGTTGCTAATGAGCCACGAATTTGCGACGGCTAATTTTTATGATTTAAAAAATAAATTTATATTTTAATTTTGAATGGCCGTTGCAAATCCCTCACTAATTGCAACGGATTTATGAGGGTTTGATTTTTTTAATTTTAAAAAAATTAAATTTATTTTTAAATTTTAGATAACTATCACAAATCCCTTGTTAATTACAACGGATTTGTGAGGGCTTCTTTCTTCAATTTTAATTTTTTTAAAAAAAAATTAGATTGCCGTTGTAAATTCCTCGCTAATTGCAACGGATTTGCAAGGGATCCCTCGCAAATCCATCACTAATCTAAAAAATTCACAAATTTTTTTTTTTTAAAGTTTGATTATATTTATATAAATACTATATATATATATATATATATATATGTGTGTGTGTGGGGGGGGAGGTGTTGAAATAGTAGAATACGCGAAAAGACATTATTAAGTTAAAATATTTATATATATAATATACATATAATATTAAGTATATATATGTATGTATATATATGTAAGAATATGACATATATGCATTTGTCGCAATTAAATGTGTGTGTGTGTGTGTGTGTGTGTATATATATATTAATTTGTGTGAATATGTACATATATGAGTATATATATATATATATATATATATATATATATATATATATACTCTCATATATTTACATATTCATACAAATTAGTATGTATGTATGTATGTATGTATGTATGTATGTATGTATGTATGTATGTATGTATGTATGTATGTATGTATGTATGTATGTATGTATGTATGTATGTATGTATGTATGTATGTATGTATGTATGTATGTATTAAAAAAGTACTATAACATATATATAGATATGTGTGTGTGTGTGTGTGTATATATGTATTTATTAATATATACATACATATATATATATATATATATATAGACACACACATACCAACATAAATAAATATGTATTTAGATATGTATATATATTTATTTTTATATTAACAAAGTATATTAACATATTTATATGGATATAAAAATGTTATATTAATATATGTATATATATGTATATATATATATATATACACATATTAATATTATGAGAATTTTTAGATGGCCATCGTAAATCTCTCGCAAATTTGTGACGAATTTGGGAGGGCTTATTTTTTCAATTTTTAAAAAATTAATTTATTTTTAAATTTGAATGGGCGTCACAAATTCCTCACAAATTTGTGACGGATTTTGTGAGGGTTTTTTTAATTTTAAAAAATAAATTTATTTTTAAATTTTAGATAACCGTCGCAAATCCCTCGCTAATTTGTGACAGATTTGCAAGGGCTTAATTTTTTCAATTTTAAAAAATTAATTTATTTTTAAATTTTGAATGGCCTTCACAAATCCCTCGTAAATTTGAGATGGATTTACGAGGGCTTATTTTTTTAATTTTAAAAAAATAAATTTATTTTTAAATTTTAGATGGCCATCGCAAATCCCTTGCTAATTTGTGACGGATTTGCAATGGCATATTTCCCTCACAAATTGTGCAATGAATTTGCGAGAGCTTAATTTTTTCAATTTTAAAAAATTTAATTTATTTTTAAATTTTGGATGGCCGTCGCAAATCCCTCGCAAATTTATAACAGATTATTTTTTAATTTTAAAAAAATAAATTTATTTTTAATTTTAGATGGCCCTCATAAATCCATCACAAATTTGTGACGAATTTACGGAGGCTTATTTTTTAAATTTTTTTTTAAAAATTAAGTTATTTATAAATTTTGGATAACCATTACAACTCCCTCGCAAATTTGCGATGGATTTGCGAGGGCTTATTTTTTTAATTTTAAAAATATATATATTTATTTTTAAATTTTAGATGGTTGTTGCAATCCCTCGCTAATTTGCAATGGATTTGCGAGGGTTTATTTCCCTCGTAAATTTTGCGATGGATTTGCAAGGGATTAATTTTTTAATTTAAAAAATTAATTTATTTTTAAATATTAGATGGTCATCACAAATCCCTCGCAAATTTTTGACAGATTTGCAAGGGCTTATTTTTTAATTTTAAAAAAAATATTTTAAATTTTAAATTGCCACCGCAAATCCCTCCCAAATTTGCGACGGATTTGCCATTTCCCTCTCAAATTTGCGACGAATTTGCAAGGGCATATTTTTTTTTTCAATTTTAAAATTTTAATTTATTTTTAAATGTTGCATAACTGTTGTAATTCCCTTGCAAATTTGCAACAAATTTGAGATAGCTTATTTTTTTAATTTTAAAAAAATATATTTATTTTAAATTTTAGATTGCCGTCGAAATCCCTCACAAATTGCGACAGATTTGTAAGGGTTTATTTTTTAATTTTAAAAAATTAATTTATTTTTTAATTTTAGATAGCCGTCTCAAATCCCTCGCAAATTTGTGAGTGCATATTTTTAATTTTAAAAAAATAAATTTATTTTTAAATTTTGAATGGTCATCGCAAATTCCTCACAAATTTGCCACGGATTTGCGAGGGATTTGCAAATCCCTCTCTAATTACAATGGATTTGCAAGCACTTTAATTTTTTAGCGTTAATTAAATATGAAAAAAGGCCGTCGCAAAGCCACCACAAATTAGTGATGGATTGGCAACGGCTTTCAATTTAATTAGTGCTAATGAATAATTAAAAAAAAAACCGTCACAAATCCGTCTCTAATTTGAGACAGCTACATGTCCATCGCTAATCCGTCGCATTTACCGATAGATTAGCGATGGAAATTTTAAAAAATAAATTTATTTTCGATATTTTTGCTTCCGTTGCAAAAATCCGTTGCTAATTTGGTGTTTTTCTTGTAGTGGAATGTGAGGCCAGCCATGACAAATTAGAAAAATCGTGCAGAATTAGGGCCTCACTTAATTGAGGATGCATCTGATCAACAACAATCCGAGTATATTCTAATTCTGGTAAGAGTAGGGGTGTTCATTCGATTTTTTGTTCGGTTTTCGGTTTTGAAATTTGATTTTTTTTCGATTTTTTTTCTAAATCAAACCGAACCAAAATTTAAAGAACACTTATAGAACCAAACGAAATTATTTCAGTTCGATTCGGTTATAAATCGAATTTGAATGCCTCCTTTAGTAGATCCATTAACATAATACAAATTTAAGCCCAAACAAGTAAAGTTTAATATACATTACAATTCAAATCTAATATAAAATGTAGCATAAATTAAAGTTCAAACATTTTAAAGATTTGGGCCAAACATTTTAGTAGAAAGTTATGATCACGAATGCAAATTGCAAAAATGAAAATCTTAAACTCAATTACTAATGGCTTTATTTTGGACAAAACCAAACCGAATTGAACCAAAATAATCGAAATCGAACAGAATATTTTTAAAAATCATAATTTATATAATTAATTAATTAATTAATTAACAACATTTTAATGTGTTTGTGGGTGTGTGAGAGAGAGAGAGTCATTCGAAAAACTAACTTATTTCCTCAATTAGACTTATAGTTTAAAATAAATAAAAAAATTTGATAGAATCTCCTCTATAAATTGACCATTTTCTAGGCACTTGACCACCTCAAGATTTGGTAATCATTCAATGTATACAACAACATATTACCTATGAGGAGTGATCACTCATCACTCATAGAGAATGATCACCCATTACTCATGACCAGGCCTGCAAAATAAATAGAGAAGTAGATCATGAAAGTAGAAGCCCATTTACCTTTCTAGACGAGCAAAGCACCAACAACACCTCAGAAACTAGTGCCTTTAAAATGCATAGTACCTTAAGGCAAAGAAACAAAATAGGAGAGAAACGAAAGAATTGAGGCAAAGACATCCAAAGAAAAATTAAAAAGAGGAAAACCAATGAAGCTATAATCTCTCTCCATTTCTCAATAGCTAAAAATTAATATAAATAATTGAAGCAATATTTAAGTCAATATCTAGACAATAGGTGATCTGTGTTTTAAAAAAAAAGTAAAATGGTTCACAAACACATCACTCACTCTCTCTCTCTCTCTCTCTCTCTCTCTCTCTCTCTCTCTCTCTCTCTCTCTCTCTTCTTCTTCTTCTTCTTCTTCTTCTTCTTCTTCTTTTTTCTTTTCTCCTAACCTTTGAAGCATTCATCTAATTCATAGCACACCAACGTAGATAGCATAATTTGATGTCTACATTCTCCAACCTTATGTAGCACTAGTTTAGGCCAAAAGAACCTTCAATATTTTTACTTTGAAATATTGGGAAATAAACAAATATTAAGCTTTAAGTTTTACACAGAATGGGATGAGAAACCAATCTACCAAAACACTTTATGAAATAATGAAGATTTTCTTATATTAATGGAAATGCTAATAGAATTATAGTTCCAATCCAAAGAAATTTAGATGAGTCCAATATATAGACTTTCATATTACACTTTGGATTCTCACAACTTGTCCCAATTCTTTCTTTTTGTGATTTTTGATGTCCACATTCTCTAATATTTTTTGTATTTTCTATGGTCTATTTCACTAAAATAAAACCTAAAAAAATATTGATTTTGAAAATTAAATTCTTAAGTATATTTGGATACTAATTTTATTGAAAAAAAAAATTCTTAACTTAGTTTTGAATTGACTTTGCTTTGGAATAGCTCAAAGCTATCATTATTCAGTGCTGAATATGGCATAGAATTGATAAAAGATCATAATTGTAAACAATGAGATTAATTTAGGGATTTAGACAGTTGAATGAAATTCAAAAATATCAAGAGTTGTTCTCGTGAAGATTATCAAAGCATTGCTACTATTTAAGTATACAAAAATAATAAAAATCTAACATTGAAAACACTCATCTTGAGGTTGTACAGAAGATGGTGAAGGCAATCTTCAAACTTCATAGAGAGAGAGAGTCCAATTGATCTGTCGAACTCCCTGTGTAGTAACGAGCACCTGTGACCAGGAAGGAGATTTAGTGTGTTGCAATGAATTCTGGACCGAGGAAGAAAACGCCGATTTTTTTTTATGCAACCGATTTTATATTCAGTCGCTAATCTGTCATGAATTAATGACCAATTAGCGACCCTAATAAAAATCAAGGAAAATGTATTTTTTAAAATATAGTATCACTAATAGGTCGCTAATTAAGGACCAATTAGTGACTGATATGTTTTTAAAATAAAAATACAATTTTTGAATATATTTAGCAATTGATTAGCGACTATACAAATTCAGTCACTAAAATATCATTTTTGTGACCAAATTGTGACTGACGATGAAAATTTTTCAAATTTAATTGGAAATAAATATTCAGCCTCAAATTGGTTACTATTTTGTCACCATTAATTGTGTTGGGACGTATGCCCTCTTAGACTAGGTTTTTTATGTAAAAAAATCAAATGTTTTAATAAAAGAATTTATTTTCAAAAATTGTTTGTAAATTTACAATTTTATTTGTGCACAATTACGTTTGGAAAAGATCCATTGTGTTTAAATAAGTGGTCCATGTGAATGGAGGTCTTTCACAGTAAGGTATAGATCACGGGTTACTTAACACATAAACTTTTATTCTTAACCGATTGATGAGAATGGGAATCTCATTATATCTAGATTATTATGTTGTGAATTCTAAATGGGGAATGGCTTACCTTTAGCCAGTGAGTAGTCCACTCACTTCATGATATCAGCGTATTTCAAATACGTAGAACATGACCTGTAGTAGTGGTTTCTAAAAGTACTATATGGTAGAAACCTAGACTACTACATCTACAGTGTGGACTAGTACTCTACGACTTGAATATGAATTGGTGGTCTAACGAAGCTGGAAGCATATACTTTGATATGCTTTAGTTGAGGTTCTATCGTAGGGCCAATATACTTACATGTTAGGTATGTGTGACTAGTTAGTTAAGACAAACTTGTACAAGATAGTTTCTATACTATATCGCCTCTTGTGGTTGTCTGAATGATCTAAATATCTAGGGCCCTAGGAAACATGACTTGGATGTTTGCTTTAGGGTAGCTCTCTTGGAAAGCAAAAACAATCTAGGAAGTCGTAGATCATTGGACTAGAGGCCTAAGGATGGTAGATGTCATTTAGAGAGGTGTTAATACACTTCTTCCTCTCTGAATGTACGGCGATGTATAGAAGGGTATTTTAGTCATTACACCTGTAAGTCGGAGCCTTTGCTAACGCAGTATTGTCCTTGGGGTCAATATTTCCTTATGGTGATATTAGAAAATATTTAAAATGCAAAATACAGCTATTTATATGGCAATGGTATTTTGGTCACTTTAGTAGTCAATGCGGTGTGTCTTTTGGTCCACAGTATAGATCGTGAGTCCTAATTAAATACGGGCTAAGGAATTGATCTTGAATTAAATTAAATTAAATGGAATTTATTTTATTTTTTGTAGCATGATTTAATTATTGGGCTAGAATAAAATAAAGGTCCATGAAGAGAGAGAATTAATTAAATTAGTTTAGTGGGGTTAATTAATTATTCAGGGCTTTGGCATAGTTTGAATAATTAGGGATTAAACTGGGATTAAATTGATTTAGGCTTATTTAATTGGACTGGTTTATTTGGGCTGAAAAAAATTAATTATTTGTTGGGCCATTAAGTTGGTTCTAACTAGAATAATTAATTAAGCCCAATAGGCTAAACTAAGAGTCCAATGGCCCAGTCTAGTTTAACATGGGGTTTTATTTAGGTTAAACAGGAGGATTGGAAACAATGTTGTGATGGTCACACACTTTCTGAGAGACGGCTTCTTCTATGTGGAAAAAGGCCAGGCATCTCTCTTTCTCTCTCTCTAGAAAAATTCTCTAGCCTATTAGTTGTTCACCAAACAGTAGTTAGGCAGGCCATGTACTGGAAGACCGAGAGTTCGACGTTCACATACATGCAAAGGCGGAGTAGGAAGCTTGTAGGAATCGCACCAAAGGCTTCTACTAGCACACCTACCCTGGTTACACACGTTCTGATCTAGCCACCTTTGAGAACTAGAAGGAGAAGTAAAATTTTTAAAACCTTGGGATTGGGACAGGGCGCAACCGGCGCCGGCTAGGGCTGCCGGAGCAGGCGTCGGCCCTGCCCTGGAATCCCTGTTCTTGTTTTTTTAATTTTTTTTTATGTTCGCTTCCGCTGCGTGCCTTGTGTTTTCCCACTTTCCTATGCCTTCAATTTGTATCAGAGCATGAAGGTTTTGTGAAAATATAGGGAGCATGCATCTAGATGAATAAAACTAGACACATATGTGTGATTAAAATTGTGATCCTTCGCTGTTTATGGTATGGATAGATTCTCTGTTGAACCTCGCAGGTGGAGGTATAAGAATCTATAATTTACTGTTTTTCTTAGTAAATCGTGTAAGCCCAATGTTTATAGATATAGGCGGTTGTTGGTTTTGGTTGATTTCATTGTATTCGGTTTGAAATCGGAGAGCCATCGAAGCCAGAAGTTGTACAGAAAAACAGAAGAAATTCGCAAAAGAAAATCATAGAAAAAAAAACTGCAGAAAAATCTGGCAGAGCCTAACCGGCACCTGCTAGGGTCTGGAAGGCCGGTTCGCACTGTTTTCTCGTGGGTCCTGGTTCTGTGCGGCGGGTGCAGTGGACCACAATTCAAATGGGTGGCTGATCCAATGCGGTGGGTGCAGTGGACCAAGGAATTTTTTTTTAAATTTTTCCTTATTATTTTTCTTGCAATTTCTTTTGGTTTTGGGGTCTATATCAGGCGAAGTTAATATTTTACAATAGTTAATATTCAAGGAATATTTTTGCATGAAAAATATTAGTAAGGGATTTTAGAATTAAACATGACCATTAATTAATTATTTAATGTATTTAATTCTATTATCTGAGCACTTAGGTTTAAAAATAGAAGAGTATGAAAACGTCTACTGTTTTCTAGCATGCTATTTATTTTTGGTACCTATGTGCACATTTTCTCAAAGACCAAAGCCTTTGGGAATATTTTTGACAAGGAAAACATTTTTCTACAAATTAAATAGTTATTTTAGCTTGAACAAAAATTAATCTTTAGATATTTTCTCAAAGGATTTAATCCTTGACATAGAAAATATATTGGATTTAGATATTTTTGTAAGGTTAAAATAGAAAGCCATTTTGTTTTAATTTGGCAGAAGAAAAATTATTTTGTCAAATAAACTTGAGACCAAAGTCTTTAGAAAGTTTTAATTGGAAAATTTTTTAAATCATTAAATTTTTAACTTAAATAAAATTAGTCCATGGGAAAAACTCTCAAAGGATATAAGTCTTGACATAGAGATTTTTATGGACTTAGACATTTTATTTTTGAGTTAAGGGGAAACTTAATGGAAATTTTCAAAAGGATATTTTTTAGAAAACTCTTATTTTAAAAGACTAAGTGGGAGAGGGGTTCCAACGGCCTCACGGCTTCCATCACGATCCTCATTAGAGATCGTGGGCCCCCTCGTGTCACTCTGGGAGTGAACTCGTATAGGATGGGAATACCACAAGCTAAGTGTACATATTTGTTCTTAGTTAGCGAGACCAAACTATGTAGACTGAAAAAGGAACCTGGACATAATACTCACAGCGGAAGAGTATAAGTATGTCCTTTACGAAACCTGCCCTGTTATCGGGGAGGGTTCCACCGCCGAGGAACGTGAGGCTGAGAAGGCATGGAAGAAGGCCGACGAGATGGCTCGTTGTTACATGTTGGCTACCATGTCTAATGTGCTCCAATCCAAACATGAGCACATGACCACTGCGTATAACATAATCCAATCATTAGCCACGATGTTCGTGGATAAGAGCCGGCCCGCAAGGTAGGAGGCTCTTCGAACCATCATTAATACTAAGATAGCTGAAGGAGCATCAGTCAGATAGCATATGCTCAAAATGATTGTTGCTTTCGAGGAGGCAGAAATCTTAGAGGTTGTTATTGACCCCGAGAGCCAAGTGGACATGGTTCTCGAATCTCTACCAGGTTCTTTTACGCAGTTCAAGTTGAACTATAACATGAACAAATTGAACATGGGTTTGACTGAGTTGATGAAGGAGCTCAAGATGGTAGAGAAGGTCATGAAGCCACAATCTAAGGCTATGATTACTGAGGCTTCATCTTCTAGAACTGGGCCCAAGCCCAAAAAGTTTAAGAAGAAGAAGGGGAACGCAGTAGTCCAACGTGAGACCCAACCCAAAGATAAATCCAAGGGCAAGTGCTTCAAGTGTGGACTGAAGGGACACTAGAAAAATGAGTGTCCAGATCTTCAAGCTAAGAAAAACCTACAGCTAATATTTTCTATCTAGAGTCTATATCAATGGTTGGATTAACTTCCACTTGGATTGCTGATTCAGGAGCCACTGATCACATTTGTAACTCCTTACAGGGGTTTAGAAAGATTAGAAGACTCCAGAAGGGCGAACATGGACTACGTGTGGGAAATGGAGTACAAGTTTAGGCTTTTGCAGTAGGAGAACTGGATCTTATTTTTTTTTATTGTAATAGAATAGTGGTTTTGAATGATATTTTATATATACCTGGATTTAGACAGAATTTGATTTCGATTACAAAACTAATAAATCAATGATATTCTGTATCTTTCCATTTTGGTATTTCTATCAGTAGAGATGAAGAAATTTTATGTACTGGGCACATGTATGGAAATTTATTTTTCTTAAACCTTATTAACAATCAATTAAATAACGCTTGATCTAAACCTTTAACAAGGAAGAGAAAGACCAATGTCAATGACTCTTATCTTTGGCATCTAAGGTTGGAGCATATCAACTTAACCAGGATTCAGAGGTTGATCCATGATGGACCCTTAGGCTCATTGAGATTGGAAAATTGGCCTCAGTGTGAGACCTGCTTGATGGGAAAGATGACCAAAAGGTCATTTGCCCCTAAGGCGGATAGAGCCAAGAAGGTATTGAGTCTTGTTCATACTAATGTGCGTGGTCCTCTGTCTACACCAGCTAGAGGAGGTTTTGAGTACTTCATCACTTTCACGGATGATTGTACAAGGTTTGGTTACGTTTACCTGATGAGACGCAAGTCTGGCTCTTTTGACAAGTTCAAAGAGTTTAAGGCTGAAGTGGAGCATCGGACAGGTAAATTAATCAAGACCTTATGATCAGATCGTGGTGGAGAGTACCTCTTTGGTGAATTCAAGGACTACATGGTACATCATGGGATAGTATCCCAACTTTCTGTGCCGGGGACACCCCAATAGAACGGAGTAGTTGAGAGAAGGAATAGGACATTGATGGAAATGGTCCGAAGCATGATGTCTCATGCTACTCTTCCAGTGTCTTTTTGGGGATATGCCCTAGAAACAGCGGTATTATTCTGAACTTGGTGCTTTCCAAGTCAGTACCTAGAACTCCCTATGAGATGTGGACTGGGCATAAGCCAAGTCTAAATCATCTCAGGATATGAGGTTGTCCAACTTATGTACTGGTTAAGGGAGATAAGATGAAACCAAAATCAGAATTATACCATTTTGTTGGGTATCCAAAAGGGACAAAGGGTGGTTACTTTTATCATCTTAAGGAGCAGAAGGTACTAGTTAGTACCAATGCTAGATACTTAGAGGATAATCAAAGTACTTCCACGAAAGGTTCAACTAGGTTAGAACTAGAGGAGAAGTTATTTTCGGAAGCAACTTCTTCTGACTCGATTGTGAAACAAGAAAAGGCACAGCCTCAAGAGCCTGTACAAATGGAGCCCCGTCGTAGTGGGAGAGTGTCTAGGGTTCCAGAAAGGTGGATTGGAGAAGCTTTTGAGCTGGTCTCTGACCATCAGGAATAAGACCCCACTAGATACAAGGAGGCTATTGCTGATGCCGATACAAATTTGTGGCATAAAGCAATGAAAGCCAAGATTGAGTCTATGTATCTCAATCATGTTTGGGATCTTGTAGCTTCACCTGAAGGGATAAAACCCATAGGGTGTAAGTGGGTATACAAGAGAAAGAGGGGAGTAGATGGGAAGGTAGAAACCTTCAAAGTTAGGCTTGTGGCGAAAAGGTATACTCAGAAAGAGGGAATCGATTATGAGGAAACCTTTTCCCCGGTAGCCATGCTTAAGTCCATCCGTATCCTCCTTGCCATCGCATGTCATTATGACTACGAGATATGACAAATGGATGTCAAAATGACATTTTTAAATTACCATCTTAGTGAAGACATCTATATGTCCCAACCGGAATGCTTTATTGCTAAAGGCCAAGAGCATATGGTTTGCAAGCTTAAGAAGTCCATTTATGGACTTATGCAAGCATTGAGAGCATGGAACATTCGTTTTGATAAGACTGTAAAGTCTTATGGTTTTGTTCAAAACGATGATGAATCATGCGTGTACAAGAAACTTGAAGGCATTAATGTAATTTTTCTTGTTTTGTATATAGATGACATTCTACTCATTGGAAATGATGTAAGGTCACTTTCATCTACAAAGGTTTGGCTATCTAGTCAATTCAGTATGAAGGACTTAGGAGAAGCCAGCTATATTCTTGGGATTAGACTTCTTAGAAATAGGAAGCCGAGAATGTTAGGATTATCCCAAGCAACATACATTGACAAGATGCTGGCCAGGTACAGCATGGATCATGTAAGGGAACTCTAATTCCTTGCAGACATCGGTTGTCACTTTCTTCAAGGGACTGTCCTAAGTCTAAAAAAGAAAAGGACAAAATGAGTAGGATTCCCTACGCTTCAGCTGTGGGAAGTCTTATGTATGCAATGCTGTGTACTAGGCTAGATATCCGATTTGCTGTAAGCTTGATTAGCATATATCAGTCAAACCCTGGGGAGGTTCATTGGTAAGTTGTAAAACATATACTCAAGTACCTCAAGGGGATGAGAGATTAGATACTGGTTTATAGGGCTGATGACTTAGTTCCTACAGGATACACAAACTCAGACTTCCAGACGAATAAGGATGAGAGAAAATCCACTAGTGGATATATCTTCACCTTATCTAGAGGAGTTATTTCATGGAGGAGTATCAAGAAATCTTGCATTGCTGACTCAACCATGGAAGCTGAGTATATGGTAGCTTCGGAGGGATCCAAGGAAGCAGTCTAAGTCCGGAAGTTCCTTTCAGAATTTAGAGTTATGCTACACATGGACAGGCCGATTGTGATGTATTGTGACAACACTGGAGCAGTATTGCAATCCAAAGAACCTCGGAACCACAAGAAGGGGAAGCATATCGAGAGGAAGTACCACTTAATCCGAGATTTTATCTAGATACGGGAAGTCATGATGGAACAAATTGCCTCCGAGAACAATCTGGCAGATCCATTCACCAAGCTTTTATCTGAGAGAGCCTTCAAGAAACACTTAGACGCCATAGGGGTGGGCACCTACGACTTACTTAATCTTAGAGTGCAAGTAGGAAATTGTTGGGATGTATGCCCTCTTAGACTAGGTTTCTAATGTAAAAAAATCGAATGTTTTAATAAAAGAATTTATTTTCAGAAATTATTTGTAAATTTACAATTTTATTTGTGCACAATTACATTTGGAAAAGACCTATTGTGTTTAAGTAAGTGGTCCATGTGAATGGAGGTTTTTAACAGTAAGGTATAGATCATGGGTTACTTAACACATAAACTTTTATTCTTAACCGATTGATGAGAATATGAATCTCATCATGTCTAAGTTATTATGTTGTGAATTCTAAATGGGGAATGGCTTACCTTTAGCCAGTGAGTAGTCCACTCACTTCATGACATAACCATATTTCAAATATGTAGAACATGACCTGTAATAGTGATTTCTAAAAGTACTATATGGTAGAAACGTAGACTACTACCACTACAACGTGGATTAATACTCTACGACTTGAGTATGAGTTGGTGGTCTGACGAAACTAGAAGCATATGCTTTGATATGCTATAGTTGAGGTTCTATTGTAGGGCCAATATACTTGTTTGTTGGGTATGTGTGACTAGTTAGTTAAGACAAACCTGTACAAGATAGTTTCTATATTATATCGCCCCTTATCGTTGTCTGAATGATCTAAATATCTAGGGCCTTGGGAAACATGACTTGGATGTTTGCTTTAGGGTAGCTCCCTTAGAAAGCGGAAACAATTTAAAAAGTCGTGGATCATTGGACTAAAGGTCTAAGGATGGTAGATGTCATTTAGAGAGGTGTTAGTACATTTCTTCTTCTCTGAATGTATGACGATGTATAGAGAGGTATTTTAGTCATCACACCTGTAGGTCGGAGACTTTGCTAATGCAGTATTATCCTTGGGGTCAATATTTCCTTATTGTGATATTAGAAAATATTTAAAATACAAAATATAGCTATTTATATAGTAAGGGTATTTTGGTCATTTTAGTAGCCAAGGCGGTGTGTCTTTTGGTCTCCAGTATAGACTGTGAGTCCTAATTAAATACGGGCTAAGGAATTGATCTTGAATTAAATTAAATTAAATGGAATTTATTTTATTTAAGTAGCCTAATTTAATTATTGAGCTAGAATAAAATAAAGGTCCATAGAGAGAGAATTAATTAAATTAGTTTAGTGGGTTAATTAATTATTCAGGACTTTGGCCCAGTTTAAATAATTAGGTATTAACCTGAGACTAAACTGATTTAGACTTATTTAATTGAACTGGTTTATTTGGGTTGAAAAAAATTAATTATTTGTTGGGCCATTAAGTTAGTTCTAATTAGAATAATTAATTAAGCCCAATAAACTAAACTAAGAGTCCAATGGCCCAATTTAGTTTAACCTGGGGTTTTATTTAGGTTAAACAGGAGGATTAGAAACAATGTTGTGGTGGTCACACACTCTCTGAGAGACGGCTTCTTCTCTGTAGAAAAAGGCTAGGCGTCTCTCTCTCTCTCTTTCTCCAGAAAAATTCCCTAGCATGTTAGTTGTTCACCAAACGGTAGTTAGGCAGGCCATATACTGGAAGACCGAGAGTTCGGTGTTCACATACATGCAAAGGCGGAGTAGGAGATTTGCAAGAATCGCACCAGAGGCTTCTACCAGCACACCTACGCCAGTTGCGTACGTTCCAGTCCAGCCACCTTTGAGAACCAGAAGGAGAGGTAAAATTTTTAAAACCTCGGGATTGGGATAAGGCGCAACCGACGCTGGCTGGGGCTGCCGGAGCTGGCGCCGGCCCTACCCTGAAATCCCTATTCTTATTTTTTTAGTTTTTTTTTATGTTCGCTTCCGCTGCGTGCCCTGTGTTTTCCCGCTTTCCTATGCCTTCAAATTGCAACAAAAATGACCGCAAGAATTAATGCCTAATTTGTGATTGATAGAGGCTAAAATCATCATTATTTTTCTAATTATTTGAGGTTATTTTAAAATACATTTGTTGTAATAAATAGGCATATTCCTTCTTATTTGATATTTTTCTTGTAAAAAAGTATTTTTGGCAAATTTGTACATATTTAAGTTAAAATCGAACAAAAAGTGAACAATTCCAGAATGTACCTGGCGCAAGGCCCAACCAATGGACCAGTCGCCGGATCCATTCTAGTCAAGCAGCAGAAATTGAGCCAACATTCAGGAAAAAACCAAAACAGACCTGGCGCCAGGTCTGGCAAGTGTACTTGGCGCCGGGTCTATTCTGTCTGTAGACCAAAAATAGAGCAAAACTCCAAAGGAAGAACAGAGTGCACCTGGCGCCAAGTGAGTTGAAGGTACCCGGTGCCAGTTGGTGCCAGGTGCGCTCTGGAATGCAAATATTTTATGGACGAAATTAGAAATTTTCCAATGATTTTAGTATTTTCTGAATCCTACTTGGCTAAGACTTTCTATGCCACGAATTTAGCATCCAAGAGGCCTATAAAAGCACAAGAAAATACAAGATGAGATATATATGTGGAGGTGAATCCAAGAGCAAAAATTCTCAATCACTCATTGAATGAGAGATTCACCCAATCAAGAAGGGTTGTTCAAGTGAGTCTTCAGGGAGGAAGAAAGAGGCTTGTCTATGAGTACTTTCTTTTATCTTTATTTTCTTTTCCTTCAACAATCATATACTCAATATTTCAATTGTAATTTGACATTGTTTTTGTGATTCATGATTTCTTAAGTTAGTTTAGTATTTTGATCAATTCATTATTTATCTTGGGATTTGATTACTTATTTTTCTTATGGAGTTGGTTAATTGATTTTTGTTATTACCTTACTTGAAAAATAGGTTGGTAATGACTTTAATTAATTAGTTTCATATTTGTTATCTCTTAACTTGCTTGAAAAAAGGGTTAACTGTTTAGGACATTGATAATCAAAGGTTGGTTGATGATTGCTAAAATATAGATTTATTGACTAATTTCATATTTTAAATCACCTAGAGTATAGGGGTTTCTAAGAGGATTGATTTTAATGCACCTTTTTGATGAGTTAGTCAAGATAGAATATGTTCACTAATTTAACTAGAAGATAGTGATTCCATGGATTGCAATTGAAGTGGGTTTATATTAAATCATTCATGAGACTAAGATAATAATTACTTGTACTATTGACTAAATGATTTATTGTCATGTTTTCAAAAGCTTTTGTCTAAATTACATATTTTCACATCCTTGAGTTGTATATATATTTTTTATTTTTTATTCTTTTCTCACTTTATTAGGTCGGTTAAACAATGAATGAAAAGTAATTAGTTTGTACTTATTCCTTTGAGGGTCGATACTCATTAATTCCTTATGCTATGCTTGCGATGAGTATACTTACTCGTATGTGTATTTTAGGATTAATGTTTTAATTAAAACTTGACTAAGGGATGGATTTAAATTTGATGATTTTTATACATCCAAAATTTACGCATCAAGTTTTTGGTGTCATTGTTGGGGAACAATATCATGAAAGCTTAGATTTTGTTGATTTAACTATGTTTATATGTTTCTATATCTATATGTAAATATGTGAATATGTATATATGTTCCTTGTATGACTAGATGCTATATTTTGTTTCCTATACTTGTAATTTAATGTCTTTATACGTTATAATTCCTTATAATTTTGTTTGTAAATTGTCTAACTTGTAAATTCTATAATCTTAAATATTTCTATCTTTTGTAGACCTTACTCTTAGTTTATGACTTGACGATCTAACATCGATATAGTCGATCTTGATGCGGAAATTGAGAGGACTCTCACCAGGATCTGCAAGGTTGTAAACAAAAGAGTAAAGAGAGAAATAGAGGTAAATCAGCCCAACAATGGTGGTGTTAACAGGTAGATTATGAATGACTTTGTCAAACCTGCAATCTCAGGTACAGGCTCTAGTATCACAAGGCCTAGGATAGAGACCAACAATTTTGAGATAAAACCTAACGTAATCTAAATGCTCCAGAATATGGTCCAATTTGATGGGTTACCTAAGGAAGATCCTAATGTCCACCTTGCAAACTTTCTAGAAATTTGTGACATATTTAAAATAAATGGTGTTTCCGAAAATGCCATCAAACTAAGACTTTTCCTCTTTTTTTTCTTTTGAGAGATCGAGCAAAATCATGGTTAAAATCTTTGCCCACCGGATCCATTACTACTTGGAATGTGTTAGCTGAAAAATTCTTGGCCAAATATTTCCCGACAGCTAGAACATCCAAACTTAGAACTAACATTTTTACCTTCCAACAATTAGAGGCAAAAAACCTTTATGAGTGTTGGGAGAGGTTTTAGGATATGCTAAGAAAATGTCCTTACTATGGATTTGAGTTGGGAATGCAAATGCAAATCTTTTACGTTAAGTTGAGCTTTGCTACGAGATAATTAGTTGATGCATCTGCAGAAGGCTCCATCAATTCCAAAACCCCGAAAGAGATATTTGATTTGATTGAAAATTTGGCTATAAATAACTATGTCTGGGGTAGTTCATGATCTAGAGCTCGTGTACATGGGTTACACAAGGTGGATGCAATGGCTGCATTAGAGACAAAGGTAGAAGCACTCACGTAGAAAATAGATCAATTGGTGATGCCTCCTTCCCTAGGGTAGGTCATGAGTGTGAATTGTGATTTTTGTAGGGAAGGGCATCTAAACCATGAGTGCCAAAATATAGAATCTTCACAAGAAGCATTGGAACAAGTGGCATTTGTAGATAATGGTCGGCAAAGTAATAACCCTTATAGCAATACTTACAACCCAGGTTGGAGGAATCACCCTAACTTTTTATGAAATAGTCAAAACCAACCTCGACAAGCTTCTTTGAATTCTGGGATGCAAAGGACTCAACCACCACTGACGTGCAATGCCCCGCCAACTAAACCATCCTTAGAAGAGCTGGTCAACTAACTGGTAAGTAAAACAGAAACATAGTTCCAAGAAGTCGATGCAACAACGAGAAACTTAGAGGCGTCCATGCGCAACCTTGAAGTTCAAATAGGACAACTAGCTAAACTCCTTGGTGATCGTCAAATTGAAACACTTCCAAATAACATGGAGACCAACTCACGGGATCAAGACCATTGGAAATGCTAATTTGGAATTGATTTGGTTTTTGGACATCTTTTCAATTCTTGTTTGTTTTCAATTATTTGGCTATTCTTTTTAATTGTTAGACTGTATTCTTTTCATGAGTTTATGTTCTTTTCCTTTAAAACCATTAAATTTATTAAAAAAAAAAGTGTGATTTTTTGCCAGAGCTGACCTGGCGCTGGACCCAACCTTTGGCTCAGGCGTCAGGCCAACACAGCTCGACAGTAATGCGTGGACAGAATAGGACCAGTGCCAAGCCCGTTCGGCCGCCACATGAAAACTGGCCTTCTTGGCTATTTTTTTCAAAACACTCTTATCCCTCTCAAATTTTCTCTCAACCCATCGACGGGTTCATTTTCAAAACACCGTCAGGTCACTTTCTAAACCTTCAAAACACTTTTCAAATACAAAATCCTCACTTTGTTCTTGAAAGTTTAGATCAAAACAAAGAAAAATCCAATCTTTTCCTCCAAAATCTATTTTTCAATCCTTCCATTAGGGGCACAATTTCTTCAATCTTTTTGCATAGAATCATTGCCCATGTATTGGAGATCATTGTGTTATAAATTTTCTACACTTTCTACGATTAAATTTTTTCTTATGAATTTTGGGTACTTTTCTATGCATTTTTGGGCGAAAATTCTTGAATAGCTTATGGTGAAGGATTTGATTGTTAAGATTACTTTCTTTGAGCTTTCATTAGCATAAGAATATACTTGATAATGCTTTATGATTAATGCCATTGATATTTTGCATCTTTTTGGAAGTCTTGAGCATATATTCTTGGTGAGGCATTTTTGAGATATAAGGATACGTGTTTAGCTTAGCCTTGTGATTATGAACTTTCTCTTATGATATAAATGGCATGGCTAATTGAGCATTTTGATTCTAAATTGTACATTGATTTATTGATCAACATTGAGCATGATGGATTTAATCACGAATGTTGATATTGTGTTTGGATTGGCATATGGCTATCTTTCTTGCAAGTTTGTTAGAAGAGGTTAAGTGGTGTTTTATTGCTTATCTTGTGGTGTTTTTGTGTTGAGTTGGTGGTGGTGTTGATGGGTGTTGTAATAGTGAGACGGTTGAGAGTTGAACATTGATTATGTTGTAAAAAGTGAGTTGAGAGAATTATATTTTTTTTTCTATTCTATTATTTTTCTTTTCCCTTCCATCATGTCTAGAAGACCCAGGGCATTAGCCTTGGGGGCTAAGAGAGCTCGAGAGGCATCTTCCTCTACACCTTCCTTCGAGCCTCTACCAACCCAACCTACCCAATTTTCTGATCCTATGTGCCATCTAGTATGACAAGCACCAACACAATAAGATTATAGTCGAAAAGTGATACAAGTCTTCTTTAGACAATTCCCTAGAGCTTTCTACTATGTTTAAGTGCCAGGGATGGGAGCCCATCATTAGAATAGAACATCCTTATTGTCCTATGCGCGTGAGAGAATTTTATGCCAACATGTAGGACAAAAAGAAAAACAATCTCCAAGTCATCTCCACCATGGTCAAAGGAATTCCTATTGAGTTTGATAGAGTGAGACTAGCTAGAATTTTGGGAGTCCCTAATGATAGGTAGTGGATTGTTGTGGACCATAATAACTAAAAGGTCATTTCTGAACCTACATGGGATGTGAAGGCTATAAGGGAGAGTTTTCGTATGTCGAGGAAAGGGTAAATAGGTCAAATCGATTATTACTCAAACAATGATCTTGAGGCCTAATGGCGTGCCATGGTCTATATCTTTACTTTCAACGTCTATCCTAAGGCTAGTGGCTTCAACGAGTCTAGGGTCCTTGACCTTTATGTTCTGGATAAGATGAGGAAAAATAAGCCTATTCCCCTTACCCCAATTATCATTCACTCTATGCGAGAGGTTGTTTCCTTTAACATTGCAGCCAAAACCCTCAAACTCCTTTTAGTTATTATGCATATCTTGAGAGATTTTAGAGTGTGGCTGGATGGAGAGTTGAGTGAGCATACTACTAACTGTGACCTAGTGACAGAACATACTTTGGTTCAGTGTGGGTATCGCTTTGATGAAAGGGCCAAGAGGTGGAAGAGGCCGTATAAGGTGCAGCACCCTAGAAAGGAGGAGCTTACCCCTAATGAAAAGGATGAAGAGGAGCCACCTACTATACCTGCTTCTTGTGACACTAGCTCTCATTTGCGTATTAATTTTGAGGCACGAGTGGAGGCCCAGTTGGAGAGCCAAATGACTATCCTCCTTAAGCTTCGTGATTCCATTATAGACATTCGTCACCACCAGGATGGTCAAGATCAAAAGTTGGCCATTTTGATCCAACAATCTACTAGTGCATCTTCCAATCGTGTAGCTAACAATGATGATAGTGATGATGATGAGACTGACTCTTGACTTACTCTCTTATATTTTATTTTATTTTCTGTTATTTCTTTTCTTTTGAATTTTAATGACCTTTACTAGCTTTTTGGTATCCTTTCTTTTATTTTGTTTAGGCTTTCTTTTCTAGATTTATGTCTCTTTGTTTTGTTTCCTTTTAAGTAGGTACTCTTGTAATGACTCTTTCTTGTGGTGGATTCAAACATGATGGCACTATGATATAATAGAAGTATCTTCTTCGCTTTCTTCTTTTTCTTTATTCATTTTGATCTTCTTGGCTGTACGTTTATTGTTATCGCTTTGGCAATTGAGGACAATATCTAGTTTAAGTGAGGGGGAGGGGAGAATGGGATTAAAGAAATACTTGTCCATATATCATTTTTGTGAAAATTTTTCAAAATTTCAGTGGTTGTCATTGTTAAGCAAGGTTGTAATTCTTTTTCTTACTTGGATATTAGTTTGGTCATTCATTAGGTGGATGTTGATGAAATTGGTTTTGTTGGATAGGATATTTTTCAAGACTTGAGAATTTGAATTAATCTTGTTTATGCATTGATGTTTGAATGTTATTTAACTCATTTAGTTTGAATATGGAGGATATGATGAATATAGAAACAGTTTATTGGCTAACTCTTATATTATGAGTTTAAATTTTGCTAGCTTTGAGTTATGATGAGGAATGTGAGTGGATAAAAGATCTTTGCAAGGAAAGATTGTGGAAAAAGTGTGAAGCATTCTTGTGAGTTGAAAGATTGAAAAAATGAGTTGCTATTTCCTCATTGAAGATGAGAAAAAATTTTGTTTTTTCTTGATTATGGGGGGGCCAATACGAATAATGAAGAGAAATCTATATTCTTAAGGCTATGAATTCCCAAGAGTAAAAGAAAGGAATATTGTTGAAAATATGATGAGTGATGGCTAAAAGGGGGCCAATACGGTGTGTGAAGAGAAATCCATCCACTTGAAGCTATCAATTCCCTAAGTCATTAGGAAAAATAGAGAGAAAAAGATTGGAGTGTTTTCCTTACATCATAACTTAAATTATGCAATTTTTAAATTTATAATGCTTGAGTTGGTAGATGACTTGACTTATGTGATTCATATTATCTATACTTTAACTTGAAGAATGAAATAATTTTCTTAGACTAAGGTATACACTTAATTATTTTGACCTTAAGAGTTTTGTGGTATCTTGTCAAAAGTTTCAAAGTTTGTATTATTTTCAAATGGTGTGAATGATAAGAGTTGTATCTAGAGTTTGAAGGAAGTTGTATCCTTGGTAATATTGAAAAGAGTTTTTGGAATGAGTAAGAGCTTGTATTTTCTTGATAATTTTTCTTGGACTAAAATGTTTTGCTTGAGGACAAGCAAATGTTCAAGTGTGGAGGAATTGATAGGGGCTAAAATCACCATTATTTTTCTAATTATTTGAGGTTGTTTTAAGATAGGCATATTCCTTCCTATTTGACACTTTACATGTAAAAAGTATTTTTGACAAATTTATGCAGGTTTGAGTTAAAATCAAGCAGAAAGTGAACAATTCCAGAATATACCTAGTGCTAGGCCCAACCAATGGACCAAGCGTCGGGTCTAATCTAGTTAAGCAGTAGAAACTGAGCCAACATTCAAGGGAAAAATAGAACAGGCCTGGCGCCGATCTGACAAGTGTACCTGCCACCGGGTCCATTTTGTCTGCAGACAAAAAACAGAGCAAAACTCTAAAAGAAGAACAGAGTGCACCTGGAGCTAGGTGGGTCGAAGGTACCCCGCTCTAGGTACACTCTGGAAGGCGAATATTCTGTGCACAAAATTAGTAATTTTCCAATGATTTGGTATTTTCTGAATCCTACTTGACCAAGACTTCCTAAGCCATGAATTTAGCATTCAAGAGGCCTATAAAAGCACAAGAAAACACAATAGGAGACATACATGTAGAGGTGAATCCAAGAGCAAAAATTTCCAATCATTCATTGAAGGAGAGATTCACCCAATCAAGAAGGGTTGTTCAAGAGAGCCTTCAAGGAGGAAGAAGGAGGCTTGTCTATGAGTGCTTTCTTTTACATTTGTTTTCTTTTTCTTCAACAATCATGTATTCAATAATTCAATTGTAATTTGACATTATTTTTGTGATTCATGATTCCTTGAGTTAGTTTAGTATTTTGATCAATTCATTATTTATCTTGGGATTTGATTACTTGTTTTTCTTACGGAGTTAGTTCATTGATTTTTGTTATTAACTTGCTTGAAAAATAGGTTGGTAATGACTTTAATTAATTAGTTTTATATTTGTTATCTCTTAACTTGCTTGAAAAATGGGTTAATTATTTAGAACATTGATAATCAAAAGTTGGTTGATGATTACTAGAATATAGATTCATTGACTAATTTCATATTTTAAATTACCTAAAGTATAGGGGTTTATAAGAGGATTGATTTTAATGCATCTTTTGGATGAGTTAGTCAAGAAAGAACATATTCACTAATTTAACTAGAAGATAGTGATCCCATGGATTGCAAATGAAATGGATTTATATTAAACTCTTCATGAGACTAAGATAATAATTGCTTGTGATATTGACTAAGTGATTCATTGTCATGTTTTTAAAAGCTTTTATCTAAATTGTATATTTTCACATCCTTGAGTTGTATATATACTTTTATTTTTTATTCTTTTCTCACTTTATTGGGTCGGTTAAATAATGAATAAAAAGTAATTAGTGTGTACTTATTTCTTTAAGGATCGATACTCATTAATTCCCTATACTATGCTTGCGATGAGTTTACTTACTCGTATGTGTATTTTGAGATTAATGTTTTAATTAATACTTGACTAAGGGATAGATTTAAATTTGATGATTTTTATACACCCAAAATTTACGCATCATTGACCGATTAGCAACTCAAACGTTGAATGGTCGCAAATCGGATGTGCATCAATCGCTAAATTCGGTTCTAAATGAATAGTTTCTTGAAATGTTAATTTGGCTTCTCAATTGATTTTGTTGAGTTAAATATCGAATGAATAATGAATTACTCATGAATTGGCTCAACTAAGTATCACTGTTAAGCATAGGGATGACAATTGTGTCAAGACGGGTCAGAAACTAAAAATTCCAACATCATCCTTGCCTTTTCAAATCTCAACCTATCTCCGATCTATTCCTGCAATGGGGAGATAGTGAGGATGCATGACCCCAGCCTATTGGGGACAAAATTATCCCTACCCTTGACTTATCTCTAAGTGGAGAAGTGAGGGTCAGTAGGCCAAGAAGGAAAAATTTTCCCATGAAACTTAAAAAAACTTAAATAAGAGAAAAAAAATACTATACTAAAAATTCATGATTTTAGAATCTAAAAATTAAAAATAAAATAATAAAATCCTAATATACAATTCCAAACAAAAATAAAATAAATCAAAATACAACATCTATAATTATAATAATAATAATAATAATAATAATAATAATAATAATAATAATAATAATAATAATAATAATAATAATAATAATAATAATAATATAACAAATTATAGATATAGAGTACAATTTCAAAAAAATAAAAATAAATATCTCAATAGAATTTCCATTCACTTAAGACTGAACATGACTTGCATATAAAAAATCAAATACCACTACAAGAAAAAAAAAAGTTTTTGCAACCAGATTATTTATGTCAGATGAATGTTGGTTGCAAACGAACACTCAATTATATCGAAATAAATATCCATTGCAAATATCATGTACCTTTAATATCATGCAATGAAAATTAATGAATTGCAACTGAAGTATGTGGTTGCATGAACCATCTTTATTTACGACCAAAATGATAACATTTTGCAATTAAAAAAATGGTGGTAATTATAATTTGAATATTGATATTTATTTTATAATTTAATTTAAAGTAGTTTTAAAAACAATCTTAAGTGAATTTAAAATAAATTTAAAATTAATAATATTTATTAACACTATGATTTATAAGTAAATATTAATTAAGTCTTGTAATTATCCATTTATTTGTGGGAAAAAAAAGAGTACAAAAAGAATATGTATTAAAAGGGTTTCAAAGAAAATTTTGCCACTACAGGAAAAGATGGTTTCCGCTACTATTCTTTTACGGGGGATAGATTTTAGTAGTAAATAAATTATTATTTCCAATGAAAAAAATTTTGTTGCAAATAATTAAGTATTTGCAACGAAAATTTAGCATTTTTAACAAAAATAAATGATTGGAAATAAGTCTATTATTTTCGATGTAATATTTCCTAATTTGGTCACAATTATATTTGTCCTAATAAAAACTTATCTTTCCAACAAAAAATGTTGGTTAGAAATAATTTTATTATTTTTGACAAAACATTGTATCTTTTACGATGACTGATTTAGTTGCAATCAATTTTTCAAGTTAAATTATATATAATGTTATTTTTTTATTTTTTCTGTTAAATTTACTTTTTTTTTTTTAAGGATGGTGGTTTTTCTCACTCACTAATTGTGAATTGGCTTTTTTTAGAAAGTAATTGTGAAATGTTAAAAAAATTAAAGTATTGTTTTGGGGGAAAATAGAAAAAGTCGGTGGAAATAAAGACCCCCGTGTTGCAACAACTTTTAAAAAAAAATGGAAAAATGTTATTAAAAAAAGGGAAAAGAAAAACTCTAGAATCAATAATTCGTTATCCTTGGTTCGGTCCCAACTGTGGTTTGGCCCAAAAAATGGCATCTCGAGTTTCTTATAGCGTTGCTTCTTCAGGCAAATGGAAATCCAAGTGCCATCTCCATCTCAGGGTTTCTTCTTAGCTCAGGTCTGGTTGGTGGTGCTTATTGCTAGCACCCTCAACCACGGGGGTATGGTTGGTTGGTTGGTGGCACCATCTTTCTGCCTTATCGAATTTTCCTTTCCCTCGCACCCAAAACACCTATTTCCTCCAAGCGCGAAAATTACACGATATGGAATCCTAAATACAATCCTAAAATGCTCTAATATTTCTATATGAAATTGTCTACTAAACGCTGTTGCGAGCTACTGCAATCCTCGAATGACAAGTATGTTCTTTTTCTTCTTTTTTTTCATAGGGTTGTGTCTTGAAATCCATTGTGGGACTACATCAATTTGTACTCATTTTCTAATTCTTTTATCTCTATTAATTAATTGATTCTTTTTTTATTTGGGTGGGAGGGAGGAGGTCAAAGTGTTCATTTATCTCTAATGCTAAAATGCTCGTTACATTCAACCCATTTGACATACTCAAGAACCTGGCAAAATCAAGAAATTCTAGTATAACAGAAACTGAAATTATACACTGCCATTTACTAAGGACTAATAGGTTTAGCTTCAGTACTTTTACATCTAATACTCTACTCGATTTTTACATTAAATGTGGTAGTATTGATTATGCATTTAACTTATTTGAAAAAATTCCAAAGCCAAATATAATTCCTTGGAATTTGACAATTTGGGGTTGTAATAAGAATTTTCTTTTGAGGAATCCTAGAGATTCTTTTGTATGATGCATTATGTGAGTTTGGATGGTAATCAATATACTTATGGGGTTGTGCTTTCTGCTTGTAGAGCTTTGGAATGTCTATTGTGGGGGAAGCAGGTTTATGGGTTTGTGATGAAAACGGTTTCTTTTCGAATGGTTATGCGAGGACTTGAATGATAGATTTGTTTTCTGGTAGTATTAGGTTCAAAAATGCTTTGAGGGTGTTCTATAATGTATTCTATGAGAATGTGGTATGTTAAAACTAAGCTGGTCTTTGATGTGTTTGTCTATAGTTCTCTTTTCATAATGTACTCCAAGTGTAATAGTTTGGAGGAATTTTATGTAGCCTTCAATATTCTTGAAAGGCAAAGATACTATTTCATGGCCCTCTATGATTACAGGCTTTGTTAGTAATGGAAGTGAAGCTAATGCAACTGATTGCTTTAAAAATAAAAAAAAATAAAAAAAGCATCTTCAAGAATGTAAATCTAGGAAAGAACCTGTAGTTTCTATGCTTAGTTATTTATTCTTTTTCTTTTTCATGAATAAGGCTTATATTTCCTCCTCTCCTAGCCTCTATCCTCCTTTTTTTGGAATGGTTGGCCTCATTTCATTTTGTACTAAATGTGCTTGGTTGCATACATTTGTACTTGTAGAGACAACATGAATCCTGGGTTTGTTTTTTCCTCTTTGGGATGCTAGAAGTCATTTTGTGCTAAATGATGCAAGTGTCTTATGGTGTTCGTTCTTGTGACAGATTAAGAAGTCAATTCTTGCAGCTGATGTGGAAATTTCTAAGATCTCAATTGGATAATCAAATGGAAATCCTTTGCTGCTGAGGCTTGTTCTGTAGTCCTTTTTTAGTTTAAATCTTTTTCTTTGTTCTATACTTCTTTTTTTTTTTTAAATTAATCTTTTGCTCTTAGTTTTCTGCATAGTCCAGCTATTTCTTAGTTTTCTGCTTAGTTTGCGCACACTTAAAGGAAATTGGTTGTGAGCTTTATTTATCCTATTTTCTTAGTTTTCTATTTGTTTTATATTTTCCTCACAACCTTGCTCTTTATTTTCCTCCCCTTGTATGGAAAGATCCAAGGGGATTAGTTTCTTATATTGTTTTCCAGTCTTAACCAAAATGAAGCTTCTCAATAGTTACCGCCCTATACAATCTTGATCACAATGTGTTGACAAAAGGGAGAAATAATACTTTTTCTACTTGCTTAACTATTGTTTGGGTTAATTTATAGTACGTATAGTTGATGCTTGTTTTTATATACTCCCTTAGTGCATCTATTATACCATACCGGTACTTTTGTTATCAAATTTACCTAAATGGAAGAAAACTTGACATATTCAGCTAATCAATCTCTTTCAGAAAATGAAAAGAATCATACTGTTCATTTTGGTCTCTCCTCTAATTTATCCATAACCCAGATACGGTTGTTAGAATATCATGTCATTCTTTTCCACTTGTTGCATCTCTTCTTTCTCGATTCAATTTTTTTCTTGCTATCAGAACCATCTTTAGCACCTTCCCATCCTTTCACTTGGGGGAAAGCTGAGAAGTAGATGGAAAGATGCTGCAGATGATCATCACTTACTGCTGATGTAAATGTCCATATATATAATTATCCCTAATATTGCATGAGACTGAAAAACTGATCATCCAAAACCTAGAACATCCATATGCAAAACTAGCCCAGGGAGCATAAAATGTGAAAATACACTAGCTACATTTAGCATGGTGAAGGAAAAAGAGGAACTCATTATGTGCATGTATGAATGATGTTTCAGTTGTGGAGTTGCATATAAGCCAATAAGTTTAGTTAAGTTGCTTCTGAATTATATCGGGGAGAGCAAAGACCACATACAACATGTATATGTCCAAGATTATATAGCATTAATATATATGTTTTCTTAAGATTTGTTTGATGACAATGAAGTCTATCGATTGGTAATTTTTCAGGCTGGTCACAATTTTACTACATCTACACTAGGTTAAGCTTATTTAAGTATTTTATTTAGTCAAATTATTTCAACTACATTTATTTCTTTGAATTTTGTAAAACTATCAATATTTGTCAATAAAATTATTTCATTATTTTGAGTATTCACCATTTGATTTGTTTTGATTTGCAGGGGTATTAAAATATGAATAGTAATGATTTGAAAAAATTCATCCACTTTGAAGATGCGAAGAGATGTTTCTGATTGAGAATTAGTTGAACATTTTGTAATAAAATATTAGTTTACTTGTTTTTTATATGGATATTTAAATTATATATTTTTTGAATATTTAAATTATGTTTCATATTTTATACTCTCTAAAATTTGAAAAATGTAATTGGGCAGCTTTAAAAGTATTTAAAAATACAAGAAAACAAAAAAGGTAAAAAATATATAGAGAAATTGTTTACCAAAAAATGTCACAGTACTAATCATATGTTGTAAATTTGAGAAATATTTTATATATAAAAAAAAGTGATGCTAAATTCTAGGACACTACGGAAAAATTAATGTTGTGAAAAAGGGACGCAATCATACTTATACGTCCTTACTTAAGGATACTTTTCTGGGATGTTATAGATTATTTCATCACTAAGAAAGGGACAAAATCATAATTATGTGTTGTCATTTTAAGGACATTTATGTAAAAAAAGTGCTATCAAATTTGGGATGCTACACAATTATAGTGTAGCAAAAAAAAAAAAAAGGGACTCAAGTGTATTCTTTTGTTGGTAATTTGGACACACTTATACAAAACGTGTTGTAAAAAAAAATATAATAAATATTAGTAAATTAGGCGACACTAGAAAATATAAGTGTCGTAAAATTAGGTACATTTATATAATAAGCATAAAAAATTACGTATCATAAAATTTTAGAATGCATAAAAGTAGGGACATATTTAAAAGTGATGGGAATTAATTAAATATTTATTTTAAAATACAATTTAATTATAATATACAATATTTACAAAGTGCAATATTTGTATTTACGATGAACAAAATCTGTTAAAAAAAAGTGTATTTGCAATAGCCATGTAACAAAAAAAGAACAGTTGCGTTTAGTTTGGATAGATTTGAGGTTTTTTGCAGCAAAAAAAAAAAAAAAAAATTTGTAAAATGAGGCGTTTTCCATGAAAAATATATCATTGCGACAGTGTTTATGGTTGCAAATGCAATTACAAACCCCCTTAAATAGAAATGAGCATTTTTCCATTGCAATTGATCATTTACGATCAAATCGATCATTTTTCTCACGAAATTCAATGGTTGTATAAATTTATTTTTTTTTTTGGTAGTATACGAAGCTTATTTGGTTTTATATAATCAAATATTTCTTATATTTTACGGTAAAAAATATAAAATAATTTAATAATAACTCAAATTAATCCTTAAATATACTACCTATCTTTCCAACTAAATGTTATTATATATCTTTTAGAAAATTTTAGAAATATTTGACTATTTACTATATTTTAAATTATGAGAGTATATTCTTAAGATATTTAAATAATTAATTCTTTATAAATGTGTGTGTGTGTATATATATATATATATATATATATATATATATATAATAGATATAAATTAAAAAACAAAAAACTACAGGAGAGACAAGGGACAATACAATTTCTGTTCTAAGCCACCTCCCTGACGGGCCGAGGGACACGATCTGATCTAGGGATGGTAATGGGGCTAGGCCGGGCTAGGGACTAGAAATCATGGCCCCACCCCCGCATATGCCCCCATATCCCCATCCCCAGCCTGTCCCTGCTACGGGAAAAGGCAAGGATCCCCGCCCCTGTCCCGCCGGGGACAAAACAATCCCGGTCTCGGCCCAACAAGGAAGCGGGGGCCCGTTTGGGTCCGGAAATAATTATAAAGATTAAAAAAAAATTTACCTCTAATATATTTTTATTCAAAATTTTTTAATCATATAAAAAACTTCTATGGTGGTTTCCAATAATTCATGTATTTATCATATCACTAGATTAGTAAGAGTAAAATTAATAATTGATAATTTATAATTTTTTTCTTTTTTTATTTTTCCTTTTATTTTCTATTTTATTTTATTTTATATACATATATAATCTATCTTTACATACATATATAATCATATATAACATATATATAATCTACCTATAATTTATATAGTATGTGTGTATGTATATATATATTAGTATATTTACACACACACACACACATATATATGTGTATATATATATAATCTATAAAATATATATACATATACAACACACACACACATATATATAATATATATATATATATATATATATATATATATGTAAAGCGGGCTGGGCTGAGGCGGATATCATGCGATCTCCGCCCCCAGTTGGCGAGCCGAGGAATAAAGCTCGCCCCGACCCGTCCCCACTTAAATCGGGGAATCCCCGGTCCAACCGGGCGGGCCCCGATTTAAGTAGGTAAATTGCCATCCCTAATCCGATCATGTTCCTATTCTTGGCCTAGTCAGGTCTAGTCAGGTTAGATCCTCGACTTAAGCAAAAAAATTTCGGTTCCTAGTCATGTGTACATATTTCAAACTCATATTGTATATTCAAAGACCAGTGACAGTAAGATCATATTCTAGATCTTAATTATATGCATGCGTGGTATTTTGTACATGCATTGAAGAGTATGAAACAATATCCTAGGCTAAATTAATTAGTTGAGTAAATTTGTCAAAAGCTTTTATATTATTGAGAAGTTTGAATAAATTCGAAGTTAAAAGGGCAATCCTAATATGTTTACTACATACATTCAACAGTTTGGTACGTTGTTTCAGATCTTATTTTCATTTTAATAATTCATTTTGTTATTTTTTGTCTTTCAAATTCTCAGGGATGGAATCAAAAATTAAGAAATTAGGGGTACGGAGAGAGGGGGGGGGGGGTTATATAAAATATATATGTTAGATGACAATAGTATAACTTCTCAAAAATGTTGGGAAGGGTGAAAGATAAAATTTATAAGGTGTATATTAAAAAAAGAAAATTTTTATAATTTTAATAAATTTGGCTTCTTTTCTTCATTGCATAATCTGCTATCTTGTGTACTTGTTTTGGAACTATTTAAAAAAAAAAAAACTACTTAAGGTTTTTAATAAAAAAATAAATTTAATGTAAATATAATTTTATCCATGAAATATTAACAATTTTATTATATACTTCAAATAGATCATAATGTTCGAGTTATTTTTTTATTTTGAACAGTTGGTTTTATAATTGATTCTATTGCAAAGAAAATGAGGATTAAAATAACGAATATAGAGAATACAGAAGAAGATGGGAAAGAAAATAAAGGGGGAAAAAGGAAAATTAAAGAAAAATTGAGCTACAATTGTTTTTCAAGGGAAGAAGTGTCAATTTCATTAACCAGTAATTTTGATCTACAATTCAAGTAATTTTTCTGACTAATTATTGTATTTCCCTGTAATTTTTGAAGACATTTCTTTCTTTTCTGTAATAAAAAATTTTAAAAGAGAATCAATCAGTGAAATGTTAAAAGGGCGAAGGCGGCAACTTCTTATTTGATAAGAAATGGCTAGCAATTTGCAGAGCTTGCTTGGGCTTAAATGTTGGAACTTGGTGGCCAGCCCCTCTTACAGTGACAAACATCAACCCTTCATAGTCAATTGTCCACCCTCCAACCTATCATTTCCAAATTAGACAAGTATGATCATTATTAGTTTTTAAGAAAAAAAATTCAGTCATTTTTTATTTAAATTTGTGCTTAAAAAAACAAAATTATTATGACCTCCCTAACGAATCTTGTCATTGCAGTACTTGACCTTAGAGTTTCAGAAATTTCACTGACCTCCCAGTGAGGCCCTATAACGCATTGACAAGACGGGTAGATACATATATCCATTGGGTTTTAGGCATAGATTAAGGGTATAAGTAGAAAAGAATTAATTTGAGATAGAATTTTATAAAAAAATATATTAAATATGTAGTGTTAAATAGGTATAAAGAGAGAATATGATGGATTGTGAGTAGATGATAATTTTTAAAAATAAAAAATATATAAAATAATAATATATTTAAATTAAAATAAAATTTGATTTCGGATAAGAACGAAAAATTTTTACACAAATATAACCTAAATTACCTGTGGATATATCTATAAATGGAGCATCACTTGGGGAGGCCAGTATAATATTTTGAAAAGAATAAAACACCGGAGGGTGCTGGGGAGTTACCTGCTTATGGAAAGTGTACCAAGGAGTCCAATCTAGATTGATTTTCAGACCAAGCTTTCTTAGTGTCAGCCTTGTTGCTGTTACTGGAATTCTTCCATCATTATATCCACTGTAATTACAAAAGTAATAAACTCAAATGATCTTAAAGGCGTTTTACTGTTGAATAAATAACTATTAATGCAAAACAAAGTAGGGAAAAAAACACTTATTTTAGAAGCAGGAAATTACATAATTATGAATTGGTTTACCTGAAAATCCATACTCGCAAACCACCGGCAATTAGCTTTTTAATGACAGGAAGCACGGACGCAGGTGCATCTTTCCAAAAGGATATATTGTCGCTACATAGCAAGAGAAAACATGTAAGACTTTTCTAATGGACTAAATTAGACAGTCCTAGAGCGCTTTTCTTTTTTCAAAAGAAGTTAGTAAGAGTTGAATTCGAGATCTTTTATTCGACTACTAAAACAAAATATCGGGGTTCTTTATTATAGCAAATTTAACTTTTACCTGCAGTGTGTCCAAGGATAAGGAATTTTAGTAACATTTGCATGCAATCCTTGTTGAACATCTGGCCTATTCAAATATATCTCGGTATAGGCTGATAAGCAAGGATCATAACCAGCAGGTTTCCTGTTCCAACCATCCTGAAAACAGAATTTCAAAAACAACAATTAAACCAGAAAAGTTGTTACCAAAGATCTAATCCGAAATTCACTTACAAATTTCGAAAAATGACGAGGAGCAGCACCGCGGATCATCGGAAGGTTTTGGGTGGCTGCAGCGGTGGTGGAGAAGTTGCTGTTGACACAAGTTGGAGAATATAGACTGTACATATCTATGATCCTGTAAACATCAAAGTACTGATTGAGAACGTCATTGCAATCATCTGGTAGATCTTTATTACTAAAATCGCACAAGCTTTTGATTTCATTGTATAAGTGATCAGATATCACTGCATGATCCCACGCATAATCAATCATTCCTGTTTGATCTGTATCATCATCCATCAATGCATTCCCCACCTAAATGACAATGCACTTGGAGTGTAAGTGGATAAAAATTGATTTGAGATAAATTTTATAAAATAATATTAAATATTTTGAGTCAATAAAATTTAAAGAGAAAATATGATGTGTTGTAAGTAAATAATTATTTTCAAGATACAAAAAATATATAAAATAATAATATATTTGAATTAAAATGAAATTTTGATTTAAAATAGAATTAGAAAATTCAATCAACTTAAAGCTAGCATTAAACCTAAGACTTTCAGATCTGGTAAAAAACATTTGATCTAAGATATTTGTGTAACTTACTTTGAGAACAATATTATTGGAAATGTTTCTCAAATTCAAAAAATCATCAAACCATGTGAAAAGTGAAATAATTGCATCATTCCGTGAGATAATAACATGGTTGTCGAAAGGAAGCCAATAGCTTTACAGTATGTAAGAGAATTATAAGTAAAAGAAAAAACGTACCATTAAACCTTTTAGGTTTATTTTTTCACCCTTTGAAACTTTCTTGTTGTGGTCATAGACAGCCTCTGCTAGCTGAGGAACATAGTGTCCTAGGATGGGAAAAAAAAAACAATTATTAGAGGATCTTTAAACCCCCTTAAAAAAAATACAAAAGAGAAATTCGAAATAATATATATATATATATATATATAAAACACTATGTGGTGTTACCTGCATAGCTCTCTCCAGCAATATAAAAATCATGCGACTTAAATTGCGGAAATCTTTCAAACCAGCCGAGCAAAAATTTGTGCGCATCATGGGCTGGTCTCGAGAAAGTAAAAAAAAAAAAAAAAGGAACAAATTGTAAGAAAATTTATTTTAAAATGATGTCCTTTGCTGAAATTTAAAAAGAAAAAAGTTAAAAAGAGAAGCAGAAGTTCGTACCTGTAATGGTGTCGCCAAGCTGGCCGATATCACTGGATGTGTTTGTGTATGAGAATCCAACGCCAACAGGAGACTCCAAAAAAAGCAAGTTTGCAACTATAAAACCAAAATAATTAGTAGAAAAATGGAAAAAAAAAAAATACTCCACTCATTTTGAAATAGCTATAGTTTTTGAAAAAAAAAAATTGTATCCAAAAATCTGTTACTTTTAAAGTTTAATCTATATTTATTATCTTTTTCAGTTATATCTTTATCTTTTTTTGCCCCCTAAATCACTATATTAATAAATTTTCTAATTTTTAGAATAGGAATAATATCGTCTTTTAGTTTTGAATTGAGAGTTATTCAAAAATAGAAAGAGAAAAATATTTTCAACCGTACAAAAATGGATCAAGCCCAAAAGCACAAGTAACGTTGAAGCCCACTAAGTAAACGAAGGCGACAAGAAGAAGGGCAAAAACGAGCAAATAAATAGTGAGCAAATTTTGTTTGATTTAAGAAAAATATCAAAAATTATATGTCCAGCCAAATAGAAAGAATGTGCTGTTTTGTAATATTTTGTTATTAAATGACAATTTCGAGAATTGAGAATTAATTCTTTGGAAGTGGGAATCATTTAGATAAAAAAAAATTTCAATTGAATTGAGAAAAATTTCTTCACCTTAATTGCTATCCAACTATACCCTTCACAGCAGAATAGAAATGGAGAAATACTCCAAAAGGGAAAAAATAGTAAATCATGCTCCACTTTTTCAAATAAATTTTGTTATCTTAAAAGTTTGTTTTATTAATCCGACTTTGAAAAGCTAAAACATCTAATAGAAGCCCAATGACTACAAACGTTGTGGTAGCCGATAATAGTTGCCCACTTTGGCAAGACAACCCACATTAAAAAGATAAAAGAAAAAAAAAAGGAACACATAAATAAAATGACCAACTGTAATAAAGTATGGAAATAAATAGAAAATCTTGAATATTTTACGAAATTGATTTAAAAAATAAATGAGTTTTTTTTTGGGGTGAAAAATATGGGTTAATCATTACCTTTATTCCAGCTGTTATTGTTGAATTTGAGCTCCGGTTTGCCTTTCTGAGTTAAAAAGGGGCCCAATTCTTCTGCTTCACCGTACCCAATGGACGAGCATCCAGGACCTGAAATAATAAAATAAGGTAAAAGTGAGAAACAAATAGATTGGGTAGAATTTGTGTGAATATAATAAAAAATTATTAAATATATAAAATAAATATAAAGTTAAAAAGAGAATATGATTTGTGAATAAAAATAATTTTTAAGAAATAAAAATATATAAAATAATAATTTTTAAAATTAAAATAATTTTAAATTGAGATGAAAATTTTAATTCAAATATAAAATAATAAATTGTTATTTTGTTTATTTGGCCATTGGCATAAAGTGTGTTTGTTGAACATAGCTTTTTACTATTATTATTTTTTTAAAAACTTTTAGAGATTCATTTTTGTGGACCTCTATTCTTAAATTTTAAGTGTGAAAATAGACAATGTTACGTTTTATAAACTCACTAAACAATTAAAAGACTCACAAACAACTGAGTAAATAAATAAAATATTCATTTTTTACTATAATTTAAAGGCTTTTGTTTTTGTTTTTAGTGTTAATTGAATCCTTTCTACTATGTTTAAGAAGGTCAGAAAAACTAAACAAGTTATGCTAGACCCTTATCCATCTTATCTATAGATAAGAAGATAAGAATAAATTAAGCATATTCATTGTTTTTCCAAAACACGCAAAAAAAAATTAGAAATATGTTGATTACCAAGCCCAACAAATTGGATAAGGTTCTTGTCATCATCTTATAACTAAACAATCATAAGAGAACGTATACGAAACAGCATAGTCATCTGTGTACGCTGAGGAAAAAGCGGTTAACATTCTAATAATTAGTAAACATCACAATATTTTTGACTGATATTATAATATTTATATATACTGAATGATGTATAAGACAAAATATAATATATTATAAGATATATAACCTTATATAATATCTCATATATTAAAGAAATTAAATATATATAATTTTATATAATAATGTATACTAAATATATTATACAATATATAATCATACAGAATATCCTTATTTAACTATCTCTGAGCATTACTCTCACAAAAGCTCCTGTCACACACCTATATTTGTTCTAAATTTATAGGTTCGGCAAGGTCGGTTTACGTATATGCAATTTTCTTTAGGGATAAAAATAAAAAATTTGAAATTGAGCAGATAAACTATATAAAAAATATTAAAATAATTTAAGAATAAAGAATTTTTTTTAAAAAAATTAATTTTATTAAAACAAAATCAAAAAATTTTAAAACTTTTGCGGGTAAGTGTAACCTGCAACCCAGGCTACCCAGCTATATCACTCCCTGATTTTCTCCACTCTAAGTGGATACCTTTCCCCATGCGCTGACAGCTTGCCGCCCTGTTTTTGTTTGTTTTTGCGTGGAATATACTGAACAAGGCATTTTGACGGCCCATCTAGTGGGGGGTGTGGGGGACCGAAAACGTTTAACTTTAGCCTCTAAATATATTATGATTGAATATTCTTCTGAAGTCACCAAGTATCCATCGATAGAAAGTCTGGACAAACTTATGTGGCCCCTATAGTTATTAGTCTTCCACGCGCTAAAATATACTTCATAGTACCATTGACTCGATTACTATCTTGCATCCCAAAAATTGAGCAGAAAAAATTAGTTTATCATTCATATTCATACGATAATACAAATTATCTATTATTATTTAAATTTTAAATATTATGTAAAAAATTGGAATAATTCATTAAAATTTTAATAAAAGTGACCAAATTTAATTGAATGTGGTTAATATTTAATGAAGACAAAGTGAAATAAATTAAGAGTCAGAATATCAATTCTAAAATAAAATTTAAATATTTTTATTAAAATTTTAAATGATAAAACGAGTTCTCAAAAATAAAGAGATTACGTATATTGTTCAACTACGTTAACATAACTATATCATAACAATGAATATGCATGGAGAAAGTGACGTACACAGGAGGCACAAGTTAATAAACTAACTTACAACTAAAGGATTAAACACACACACACACAAAAAAAAGTTACTATAGATGATGAAGTCAATAGAATAACAAAATAGTGGGACCCGAACCAACTAATTAACCAAAACCGTATGCCTCCGACACCCCAATGGAGCAAAAAAGATCCAACAAACTTAGTGCTTCTATATAAATTAGGATGTTTCCTTTTTGATAAAGTGATTATGGAACTTTGCTTCTGTTCAAAGACAATGAAAAGGTAAGAGTGAGTGTGAGTTGTAGTAATTCGATGTTATACCTAAAATGTATAAGAAATTACCTGAAGTCTAATTATTATTATTATTTTTGGCAATGTATTCATAATTCGATTTTATAACTATAATGTGTAAGAATTACCTAAAATGTAACTATTATTAGTATTTTTGGCATATGCAGCATAGTTTACTTTAGGAATTGAGTATTATCGGATTTGAGGTAACAAAGTTTAGCACTTTGTTTAAATCAATAAAATATAATTTAAAAAAATTTGCTCAACCAGATTGAAGATTACAGATGATACGGATAGCAGGACTATAAAATCAAGAGGCAAAGTGCTTCTGAGATAAAGAAATTTTAAAAAATAAATAAATAACCAATCCAAAAACAAGGTAGGGTAGTAACTTTTGGCAACAAAAACGCTATTCACCATGGCACCAATTATTATTCTTCCTTTGTCAAAATCTTATCTTTTCCAGTCAAAGAAAATACCGATCACATGATTTTAAAGCCATGGAAAATATGCATAATATCAATTTTATGTACAAAAATTTATATGACAGAATAATTTATTTCATTAAAAAATGTATCTACACGTTTATATTATATTTCTTTTTATCTAAATCAATAAATATTGACGTATCTTTCCAAAATCACAAAGAATAGGAAATTATGGCGCTCTGACTGTACTTTGCCTCCCAGCGGCCATAGCACAAAGAATAACATTTCCTTCTTATTTTGTCAAAAATAACTGATGGGTCGAAACCATCATAATTCACTCGCAGTCTTCATCATTACTAAGTACATTTTAAGGAAGAAAAAAGAAAAAAGAGAAATGAAAAATGGTGATTGGTTTCTGGAGATAACAAAATACTATCCTAAAAGATTGATAATTGAAAAATAATATTAAAATTAAATAAAACCTTATAGTCTAAGAGAAAAATAATAAGTGAAATATATTGAATTAATTATGAGTAGTGTTTGTTGAAAATGGTAATTTTGGGAGTTAATAACTTTTAACTCATGATTAGTTAGCCTAAAACAATTAATGGGAATTGTTCTTGATATGTTAGAGATTGTTTTGATTATAGTAGAAGTTATTTTCATGGTGGGAATCCATAATTAAATGTTGTTAAAGTTGGGTGTTTAACCATTTAGGAACTCATGTTAGACATGAGTCCCACATGAAAAAATTGAGGAGTGTGGAAGCCTTTATATACTAAAAGGCTTTTCTATAGACTTAATAGAAAAGTCCAAGGTATGGAGGATGTCACACGCGCGCGCCGCCCGCCCAGCTCAGGCTTGGGCCATGTTTTCACGGTCCTCTATTTTTATTTGGCTCAATTAACTCTAACTTGAAAAGGAAAAGGAAAACATAAAATCTGATAAGGAATTAGGGTCTCCTAATTCGGATTAAATTTTAATTTTCCTAAGGCGAGATTAAAAACGAAGGGAACAAAGCTGTCGTTAGGGGTTTTTTTTTCACGTCTTGTTTCCTTCAAAGAAAATTCGCCTATTCCATTCTCTCTCCACGATCTATAATTTTAGGCTTATCAGGACCGGTGAACTGAGGGAATTTTCGAAATGATCACCGTTGGTGTGCGTCGACAGTGATCGGAGACCGTCTTATCCTGCAAGGAAAGTCGCTGTACCCATTGCACCGGAGTGGGGCGAATAACTTCTTGAAGGCAAACCAGTATTGAATTGGTGATTCGATCAGTAGTACAGTACGTTGCGGCGCAGCTTGTTCAGAGGTGTACCGGCGCCTGGTACGTTTTGGTAGAATCGCGAGCAAGTCTCTCAAGTATACTACTGACTTGTCTATTGAGTTTGAATTCGATTTAGTTACGTTATGTTTAGACTGTGTGCCCTTGCCGGCACTGTTGATATTTGATAATTGAATTTGTTAAAACCCTGGTCGGGTATAGGCGGTGCTTGTTCAATTCAGTTGAGTTGCCTGTCTATGCTCGTAGGTACCCTCTTTCTAATAGTCTTCAAGAACTTATTCTGCAATTATCTGTGTGTGTGCAATGGCCAGTTCGTCAAGTACTGCATCTGCTGCATATAAGCCTTTGGTTGACTTGAATGGTCGGTTGAACAAGTTTGGTCTAGGGCAGAATTTCAAGCGTTAGCAACAACGCATGAAAATTTGGTTGACCATGAGGGGCTTATTATTAGTAGTGCAGGTAGACAGGCCTATACCAACTGAAAGGCATTCTAGAGTAGCTGAGATTGCTGCGTGGGATGAACGGAACAATGTAGGCAGAGGGGCAATACTGTCAGCATTGACAAATGCTCTCTTTGATGTCTACTGTTCTGAGTCATACACAGCAAAGATGCTATGGAATGAATTGGATAGGAAAAATAATACCGAGGATCAAAGTCTGGAGAGGTATTATGTCTCCAAATTCCTGAAGTTTCAGATGGTTAAGGGTAAGTCTGTGACTGAACAGACTCAGGAGTTGCAATTGATTATTCACTCTCTTCATGAATCGGATATAGAACTTCCTGAGAAGTTCCAAGTGATGTCAGTGATAGAGAAATTTCCTAAGTTTTGGGAGGACTTTGGTATGTCCCTCAAACACAAGACGGAGAAGATTTCTCTAAACGATCTGATGAAATCAATATCCATTGAGGAGTAACATAGAAGGAATAGTCATATTGTGCTTGTGGAGTCTAATGTCCATGTGGTGACGACTGGGAAGAAGAATAATAATCAAAGGAATGTGGGGGTTAACTCAAATTCTAAAAACATAAATAAGACAAAAAGCAAGGCCAAGAAGAAACCGAAAGAAAATAAACCTTGCTGGAATTGTGGTCAGGTGGGACATTGGGCTAAGGACTGTCCGTCTAAAAAGTCCAAAGTCAAACAAGGATCAAATTCTGAAGTTCAAGTCAATGTGGTGGTAGAGGATACTAGTCAAGTGGAAGCTGATTTGAGTACACACATTGCTGAGGTTTGTACCATTGAGGTTGGGACTGGCATCACTACTTCCAATGATGATGAAAGGTATATTTCTGTTAACCCAGAAGTCTTTACTATTTATGAGCCACTTGAATGGCTGGTTGATATTGGAGCAAATGTGCACGTTTGTGCTGATAAATTGCTTTTTGTGTATTACCAGCCTATTAAAGAAAAAACTGTAAAGATGGGGAACTCAGCTGCAACCAATGTATTGGGGATTGGACGCGTGGACTTGAAGTTTCCTTCAGGGCGTTTTCTTTCTCTTCATAGGGTGCAGCATGTTCCAACAGTGCGTAGGAATATTCTTAGTGGCTCATGTTTAGTTAGAGAGGGTTATAAATTGACTTTCAAATGTAATAAAGTAGTGATTATGCACTACAATTCTTTTGTTGGCAAAGGTTACTTGTCAGATGGTTTATTTAAATTAAGAGTTGAACCATGTATTTCTGATTTGAATAAAACTTCTTCTGTTGAGAATTCTGTTTATCCTATGGTGCACATTATTGAATCCACTGATGTTTGGCATAGTAGACTTGGACATTTAAATTTAGATTCTGTTAAAAGAATGATGAATTTAGACTTGATCCCTAAATATTCAATTGATAAGAAGAACAAATGTCAAGTGTGTGTGGAAGCTAAAACAACAAGGAAACCCTATCACTCAATTGAAAGGGATTCAGAAATACTTGATTTAGTTCACATAGACATTTGTGAATTCAATGGCTTGTTGACTAGGGATAATAAAAAACACTTCATTACTTTTATTGACGATTGCAGTAAATATTGTTATGTTTTCTTACTTAAACATAAAGATGAAGCACTTGAAAAGTTTCTCATATTTAAAAATGAAGCTGAAACTCAAACTGGCAAGAAACTTAAAAGGTCAAGATCTGATAGAGGTGGAGAGTATGGGTCTAATCCATTTGTTGAATATTGCCAAAGTAATGGCATAATTCATGAGGAGACACCCCCTTATTCTCCCCAGTCTAATGGGATTGCTGAACGGAAAAATAGAACATTTAAAGATATAATCAACAGTTTACTTTTGAATTCTGGATTACCTAAGTATATGTGGAGTGAGGCTTTGAATACGGCTTGCCATATTCTGAATAGAGTCCCTCACAAACATAAAGAGGTAATTCCATTTGAAATCTGGAAAGGTAGGAAACCTAACTTAAAATACTTCCGTGTGTAGGGTTATCTTGCAAAAGTTCTAATCCCTGAACATAAGAGGAAGAAGTTAGGACCAAAGACTGTTGATGTTATTTTTATTAGTTATGTGAAAACAAGCTATGCCATGAGGTTTTTGGTAATTAAGTCTGAAATACCTGGCATAGATTGTAACACTATTATTCAATACCGCGATACTACATTCTTTGAGGATGTGTTTCCCATGAAAACTGGTTTGCCTCAAAATGTTTCTACTTTAAATTCAGCCTTAACATCTGATTCTATTCCTGATCATGTGGAAAGGATGAACGATGTGAGGGCAGGTCCAAATAGTTCTAATACTCAAATTGAGGAATTGGAAGAACCTAGAAGGAGTAAGAGAGCTAAGGTAGTCAAGGACTTTGGAAGTTATTTTGTCACTTTCAATGTTGAGGACGAACCTTTAACTTTTCAAGCAGCTATGACTTCCTCAGAAGCAGGGCATTGGAAATGTGCTGTCAAAAGTGAGATGGATTCCATTATCTTCAATGGGACATGGGAACTGGTAGATCTCCCCCCTGGGTGCACTGCAATTGGATGTAAATGGATATTTAAGAAGAAACTTAAACCAGATGGGACTATAGATAAGTATAAAGCCAGATTAGTTGCCAAAGGGTTTAGACAAAAAGAGGGAATAGACTATTTTGATACCTACTCTCCTGTTGCTCGTTTGACTACAATCCGAGTGCTAATTACATTGGCTTCTATATATGGTCTCACCATCCACCAAATGGATGTGAAGACAGTTTTTCTTCATGGTGATCTTGAAGAAGAGATATATATGGAACAACCTGAGGGATTTGTAGCCAAAAGAAATGAACGGAAAGTTTGTAAACTTGTTAAATTCTTATATGGTCTAAAGCAAGCACCCAAACAATGGCATGAAAATTTTGATAAAACTATTTTATCATTTGGCTTCAACATAAATGAGAATGACAAGTGTGTTTACTGTAAGGTTAAAGGTAATGCATGTATTGTTCTATGCCTGTATGTGGATGACATTTTGCTATTTGGGTCCAATGTTGAGATAATTAATGAGACAAAATCATTCTTGAAAAGTAAGTTTGAAATGAAGGATATGGGAGTAGCAAATGTAATTCTTGGCCTAAAGTTGATTCGCTCAACTGAGGGGATAACCATTTCTCAAATTCACTATGTTGAGAGTATTCTTGAGAAATATGGTTATCAAAATTGTAGAATTGCTAAAACTCCAAGTGACCCTTCTATAACTTTGCTCAAGAATGAAAGTGGAGTTCCTGTGTCTCAGTTAAGATATTCTCAAATTATTGGTAGCTTGCAATATCTTGCAAATGACTCAAGACCAGATATTTCATTTTCTGTATCTAAGCTGGCAAGATATACAAGTTGTCCAAATCAGACTCATTAAGAGGCCTTGGATAGAGTACTAAGGTACTTGAAGGGAACAGTTTCCTTTGGGCTGCATTATGGGAAATTCCCTACTGTACTTGAAGGGTATAGTGATGCAAGCTGGATAGCCAATAACTCTGGTAGCAATGGTTGCACTGGATATGTGTTTACATTAGGTGGCTGTGCAGTCGCTTGGAAGTCTTGCAAACAGACTTTGATAACTCGATCAACTTTTGAGGTTGAGTTATATGCCTTAGATACTACTGGAACGGAAGCTGAATGGTTGTATGGACTATTATCCTCTTTGCCAGTGATCAGCAAGTCTGTTACTGCTATATCTGTGCATTGTGATAGTCAAACCATAATTGCAAAGATAAAGAGTACCAAGTATAATCAAAAGACTAAGAGACACATCCAAGTTAAACTTAAGTCTATAAGGGAGTTAGTGTTGAAAGGGTAGTGTCTGTTGACTTTGTTGGATCTAAAGATAACGTTGCGACCCCCTAACTAAGGGACTAGAAACATCCTTGTTCCTTAAATCCAGGTTGGGAATGGGACTGATAACCCAGTAATGGTTCACCTACAGTGGCAACCCAACTGACCAAGTGGAGATCCCATAAGGCAGTTCAATGTGGTATAAACAAGCTGTTTGAGTGGATCTGGCACCAATTCTGATACCTTTGTATCTAGGTCCTTTCCCTGAAAGCCTGTGGTGCGTTTACTGCAATGAGTAAGAGTTTTGACTCTAAATGGGATCAAGTCTTTTAGACAGGATGCTAGCAGTACATCCTTGGAGATCGTCAACTATGTGAGTGTTGTTGTGTGGCCGCAACTAAAGGGAATTGGGTTTTCTCTGAATACACTCATGAGAAAGGATCAGGACACATGGCCATAACGTGTCAACCCTAAAGATTATCTCCATAGCTGATAGTCTATTGTTACCAATGGACGCCGTCATATTCAAGGTTCAGATTCAAAGCTTTAGTCCATCTGTTCCTGTAGGGGCATAAGTTGGATAACTTAGGTAGTGGTTCAAACCGGAAGGTACCATTATCGAAAGCAGATTATGTAAATTCTAGATAGTCTTTAACTAAAGATTTGTGGGGGATTGTTGAAAATGGCGACTTTGGGAGTTAATAACTTTTAACTCATGATTAGTTAGCCTAAAACAATTAATGAGAATTGTTTTTGACAAGTTAGAGATTGTTTTGATTATGGTAGAAGCCATTTTCATGGTGGGAATCCATAATTAAATGTTGTTAAAGTTGGGTGTTTAACCATTTGGGAACTCATGTTAGACATGAGTCCCACATGGAAAAAATTGAGGAGTGTGGAAACCTTTATATACTAAAAGACTTTTCTATAGACTTAATAGAAAAGCCCAAGGTATGTAGGATGCCACATGCCCGCGCCGCCCGCCCAGCTCGGGCTTGGGCCATGTTTTCACAGTCCTCTATTTTTATTTGGCCTAATTAACTCTAATTTGAAAAGGAAAAGGAAAACATAAAATCTGATAAGGAATTAGGGTCTCCTATTTCGGATTGAATTTTAATTTTCCTAAGGTGAGATTAAAAAACAAAGGGAACAGAGCTGCCGTTAGGGGTTTTTTTTTTTTTTTTTTTTCACGTCTTGTTTCCTTCAGAGAAAATTCGCCTATTCCATTCTCTCTCCATGATCTATAATTTTAGGCTTATCGGGACTAGTGAACTGAGGGGATTTTCGAGGTGATCACCGTTGGTGTGCGTCGACAGTGATCGAAAACCATCTTATCTTACAAGGAGAGTCGCTGTATCCATCGCACCGGAGTTGGGCGAATAACTTCTTGAAGGTAAACCAGTATTGAACTGGTGATTCGGTCAGTAGTATAGTACGTTGCGGCGCAACTTGTTCAGAGGTGTGCCGACGCCTGGTACGTTCTGGTAGAATTGCGAGCAAGTCTCTCAGGTATACTATTGACTTGTCTATTGAGTTTGAATTCGGTTTAGTTATATTACGTTTGGACGGTGTGCCCTTGTCGGCATTGTTGATATTTGATAATTGTATTTGTTAGAACCCTGGTCGGGTATAGGCGGTGCTTGTTCAATTCAGTTGAGTTGCTTGTCTATACTCGTAGGTACCCTCTTTCTAACAGTGTTTGGGGTTAAAATTTATATTTGTAATTATAATTGAAAAAAAAGAAAGTCATAATATGACAAATTAGATCACAAACCCGTGTAGAAGCGAGCAAGAAGTAGAAGAGAGCAAGAAAAGCCAAAGACAAATAAAAAAAAAAAAAAATGTGCACCTCCGTTTAGCCATAGAAGAAGAGGCTTGCGTTCAGGATGACGTGTGGCTTCAAAAAACCAATAGAACAATGCCCTTCCATGAGTTTCATTGACCGTAACGTACCCTGCATACTGTGTGAAATTCACCTCCGGCTGCCTGGGAAGCCGGACCACCCGGTCTGCCTCCTGTTGCCGTAGTACCTCAGGGCTGAGAAGGGTGGTTTTGGGTACATCTCTAGCCAATGCTAGCGTTGCTGCTAAGACAAGAGTTAGCAGCAGAAGAAGATGATGAAAGGTGGGTTCAGGGAACATCTCTTCTCAGATGAATCTCACAGTTTTCCACGGTTAAAACTGTTTGCATAGGCACTGTGTGGTTTATGTATATATAGTAGTAATATAGGCTTCAGAGACAGATAAGATTGTTCTGTACTGTCCCTCTGTATATTCTCTCTACCTAAATTACATGAAAGCAGTCGCTTTTCATTCCCTGGCAAAGTTTGGAAATATCTTTTTGGAAGTTTGTGATTGAGCCCAAAGATTGTTCACATCATAGTTTGTTACCTAAAATAATGGGATTTTTGGCCAGTTTGGACCTTTCAAAAGCTTGACTCTTAAGCTCTCTTTCATGCCATTATCAAACTAAAGGTACTGAAAGAAAGAAAAGACAACTAATTTGGTCAATTGCTTTGTATTGAATGAAAAGTTTGACACTTCACTTGAGACTCAGGGTATAATTTTTGTTCAAAACGTGATCTCCATATCCCAAAATTGCTCAACTAAAGATATGGGGAAAACGACTACTTTAAAAAAAAAAAAAACGGAGGGGGAGAGTCTACTTAAAAGACAGTGTGTAGTCCCTCAAAAAAAAAAAAAAAAAAAAAAAAAGAAATGGCAGGGTAGCAATTTTAGTTAGTGATAATGTGATAGGTGAGTCAGTTACCACTAGATAATATTACATTTAGAAAATATCAAATATCTATTCAAATATAGTGTATTTTTTAAATAAATTTTTAGCATATCTTATATAATTTCTTATGCATCACGAAAGTATTATCTATACTTAAAATATGAACAAATTAAATATAATACTTTTCATACTACAATTTAATAATTATCTGTCTCACGATACGTCTTCAGTTACATGTACATAAACACACTCTCTCTGTGGTGGAGTTTTTGGATTCACCTGGCAGTTAGTTTGCGGCAAGTTGTTCAGTGTTAGTTACCAAATGGACAAAACACATGCGCGCAGCATGAGTCTTATACATGTGGATGAGCAAGGTTAGTATAGTAATTTTATTCATAGCTTTTCCAAAATAAGCAAGGTATGCGTTAATAGGATTTCTTTTTTCTTCTTCCTAGGCACGCACAATATGATGGGTAACTACATAACCCTTTAATTTCATTTTTTTTTTAGTTAAAGTATCTAAATTGATTGACCAGTGAGAAAGCAATCACAGTACATTTTTTCATCCCCTTAAATGCACAGCTTACCAAAAAAAATAATAATAATAATAAAAAAATAAAAAAAATCAAATTGAAATTACACGCAGGCCTTTTGGGGAAAAGCATTAGGAATGAAATGAGAATTACTTGAAATATTTAGAGATAAAATTGGCTCAGGAAAAAAAAAAAAAAGAAGGGAATCTTGTAGTTACGAACTTACCTTAAGCTGCTGAAATCTTTGCCAGATTTTGCGCAGTTAAAGCTTTAATTGTTTAAACAAAAAGTCACCACTAGTTGCAAATAATAGAGAAACAAATATTATGGGAATATTTTTAACTAACATTTTCCACTCTGGTAAAATGCACTTTATTTTCCTTTTTGAATTCACCACACATGGCAGCCTATTTGGACAGAATTAATTCAAGTTCCTCATTTACTTTGGTCTTCTTTATTGCCATTAATTTGCTTTATATATATATATATATATATATACTGGAAAAGTATAAATTAGCGATAGAAAATTATCGTCTAAATAGTATTAGTCAATAATTAAGGTATATTAAAGGTTGATTTATAAATTTAATTTTTATATTTACTGACGGAGCCTTAATCTAATTTTTTGTTTGGTAAAAATTTTCAATCAATAGACAATTAGTAAATAGTCAAGAAAGTAACATGATTGAATTTTTTTTCTTTTTAAATTTTGTAACGTACTTACTTATCTACTAAAATTTGACCGAATTTTTTAATCAAAAAGAACATAGTCGTATTTGGTAGTAAATTAGCGTATTCTTTCTTTTAAGTTTTTTCACAAATTAGCGGTTGTCTAGTTAACGATGAAATATTTCGGTTGGTAAATAATAGTATCGATAAAGGTCTGTTAAGTAATTGAGAAAATAGGAAGTTTTTAGTCAATTTTCTATAATTAATATTTACTAATTACTGACCAAGTCTTTTGGTTCATAAATGACACTATCGGTAACAAGTCGATAAATAGTTGGCGAAATAGCAAAATATTGTTTATTAAATTTCCTCAATTTGTTATTGACTAATTATTGAGAATATACCTCGATTGGCAAATGACGTAATTAAATTTATTTTCTCACAATTAGTTATTGACCGATTCGTGACTAAATGTTTTGGTAAAGTAATTGATGCCGTAAGGAAAGAGTCGTTAAATAGTTGATAAAATAGTGATATATATATATATATATATATATATATATATATATATATATATATCAATTTACGACTGGACAAACATGTCAAGACATGACTGGACGAGCTAGTTAGGACCATTGTCCGAAGGGACCAAATAGATGTGACTGGGTCAAGCAAGTAAGCTAGGTCAGACGGCCTCCAACAAAATCCCAGGAAAGTGGGAGAGGCAGCTGGCCAGGAGTTTAACTTCGGTCATGACACTTTCTATCTTTAAGAAAATTTGATTTCAGAGCATCTCCCATCTTCAAGGAAGTAAGTTTTTGAAGAGATAATGCACGAATATCTCCTCAAGTAAACTTCCACGTCACCATTAACGATTAGAGAGCAAAGGAAAACTACCACAATTGCCATATCCTTTATGAAAACATGACCTGGAAGCTTGAAAGCAAAGGAATCCTGCCTATAAAAGTTAGAAGATGAACAGATGGAATGGGACATCAAGAAATCATCTCAAGAGCATATTTCATTCCTTAATTTCATTTTGAAAGCTTGTTTTACTACTTTTCTTTACAACTTTCCTTTAAATTCATATATTTTTATGGCTTTCAATAAATTCTAGCCAAGTTTTTCTTTCAAATTACTGAATGTTTGTGCTCTCGAGGTCTCACTCTTGGTCTTTAGTTTATTCCTTCCAATTCCACCAGATTATTGCATTTACCCCATAAATTGAAACTTGCTTGGGGCTTTTTGAAGTGCTCCAAGGAAACCTCTCGTTTGATCCTCGGTTTCTGCGTGATTTTCTAAATATAATTACGTAGTAGAAGTAGTAAGAAGTGTGAATTACTCGACTGACCGAGTGCTACCTTCGGTTGGCCAATCAAGCTAAACTAGTTTCAGCCATCACTGACCTGACGGTCAAACAGTAAAATTCAGAGTTAACACCTCTTTTAGGCATGCCTAATGGGATCACCAAGTGTAGGTTCCGTTGAATGCAATTACGATTTGGTTGAATAATCAGCCAGATGGAAAGATATTTGGATGAAAATCCCAATCGCAGGAAAGTATACCTTAAACGACAACGAGGGCTGAGTTCTTGACATCTCTTTTGGCCATTCGACAGTAGTTCGATGAAAGTACAAGCGAGTTGCTTCAAAGTCTAGTACAATATATGGCGACTGTCTTTAAATTTACGTTGCAAAATTAGCTGCTCACAGTAATTCAAGGACACTGACCAACAACTAATCTAGTTCATTTAGCTGCCCTGTAGGGACAAAGGACAAGTCAAAGTCCTAGATAGTCAGTGTCTTTAGCACAATTACAATATGGTAGCATGACAACATCCTGGCTGAATAAACCTATGACAACAGAATAGATACCTCAGTAGGGGACTCAAACCCAGTGATCGGTGCATTGCCAACACCTATTGCTTGTCCATATGCAGATGTACAGTCGCCCATAGGTCATAGAATAGAGCTCCAGCAACTAGTTTATTGGAGAGAACAACAACCAATATTTGCTAGGTGAAGGATCGCGAAAAAATAAAAAAGCAGCAAAAATTGCAATTTAAAAAATTTTCTGAGCCAAAGTCTAGGAACACTTGCTTTTAGGGTGCTTAACTTCAATAACCAGAGTTGTATTCGAGTTTGACGGCGGTTCCTCAACTAGAATGTCTACTTGTTCCACAGATATACTAACTAACCGTCAGCTTCTTCGCATCAAGCTCTTACCTTGTTTGCTAACTCTTGACCCTCCAGAGTATTCTCGAACTTCTATGGACCTCTAACAATGAAAGTAGAATTAGGGTGAAGAAGATTGGAGGAAAAATAGAAAAGCTAAACTTTAAAGGAAAAATGAAAGAAAAACGACAAGGAAAATGGCGGCTTATTCTTCTGTCTAAGGAAAAACCGAAAACTGTTGCTTTTGTGAAGTTTTGGTCAACCTATTTTCAGTACACAAAACCATACGTTTTTTATATCAACAACTTTCCTTTTTCTTATCTAAAACAAAAACACTGCTTTTCCCTTTTTCCTTATTTCTTTTCTCTTTTTCTTGTGTGTTGTCTACTCCAAGTTACTAAACCTGTGGCCGTCCCACACAAATCCTGATGACCAGGGCTTTTCTTAATTAATTCAAAACTAATTAAATAGCTCTTTTATTAATTAATTAATCCACTTCGATCCAATATAAAATTATCAAAGATAATTAATTAATAAACTAATTAATTAAAAATTTTCAATTAATTATTTTAGCCATATAAATAATTAATTGGACCCATAGAATAATTTTTTTGATAATAAATTCACCCAATAAGTCTATATAGTAAATAAATTTATTAAAGTTATTTGAACTACTCTGGAGATCAACAGATATATTCTTTTTTGCTACTAAAATGACCAAAATATTCATACTAACAAGTAGCGGTATTTTATCATTTTAAATATTCTATTTATCACTATATAAAAATATTGACCCGAGAATAATATTGCAAGTGCAGTGTCTTCGACCAACAGGTGTAATGATGAAAATATCCCTCTATGTAACCCTCGTCATTGAGATAGGAAAATTTCACTAACACATTTCTCAATGACATCTACCATCCTTTGATATCTAGTCCTATAATCCATGACTTCTAGTATGTATCCACTTAGTACAACGAGCTACCCAAAAGTATATATACTTAGTCACGTTTCCTAGGTCCCTGAATCATTAGATTATCCCAAACAATCACAATGGGTGATTTCTTCACATAATGAAGCATACAACTCTATTGTATAAGTTCGTCTTAATTAACTAGAGTCATATACCCAACGTACTAGGTTATTAATCTTGCGATAAAACCTCACCTAACATACATCAAAGTATACAAGTATAGCTTCACCAGACCACCAATTTATACTCAAGTCTTAAGGTACTTGTTCACGTAATAGTTGTGATAAACCAATCTTTATTTATTTTAGTACTTTTTTAAAGATTATTATCGCATGGTCTAGTTCTATATATTCCAAATATGCTTAAACTATTGGTGTGAGTGGATTACTTATTAGTTAAGGGCAAATCATTCTCTATTTAGAAATTATAATATAATGATCTAAACTTTGATGAAGTGCCCAGCACTATTAATCGATCAAGAACAATTTTTCACTTATATGTTAGCAGCCTATAATCTACACCTTATTGTGAAAGTACGACTCAATCACGTAGATTACTTACTAACACATTTAGACTTTAATATGCAATACATATAAACAAACAACCATTAATGAATAAAACTTTTATTAATTTGCAAAATATAGAAATACATAAGTTTATTTGGACATTCATTCTAATAATCTCCTACTTGCACTAACGGGACTATGATAGTCTATATGTGCCTACTCCTATGATATCTAAGTGTCTTCGAAACATTTTCTATTAAAGGTTTGGTAAATAGGTCCACTAGATTATTTGTAGAGGAAATCTGATTAATTACTATCTCCTGTTTTTGGACGAACTCCCAGATCAAGTGATACTTCCTCTCAATGTACTTGCCCTTCTTGTGGTTTCTTGACTCCTTACATTGTGACACAGCTCTAAAATTATCATAATATGTAGTTATGGGCCTATCCATTTGTAGCATAACTCCAAGTTCTGTGAGGAACTTCCAGAGCCAAACTGCTTCGTTAGAAGCTTCTGAAATTGCCACATACTCAGCTTCCATAGTAGAATCAGTAATGCAAGATTGCTTAACACTCCTCTATGAAATAGTCTCTCTAGACAAACTGAAAATATATGCACTAGTGGATTTTCTTTAATCTTTATCTGCCTGAAAGTTTGAGTCCCTATAACTAGTAGGAACTAAGTCATTAGTCCTATAAACAAACATATAATCTCTTGTTCTCTTTAAATACTTGATAATATACTTTACAACTTGCCAATATTCTTCTCCTAAGTTTGACTGATACCCGCTAACCATACCTAGTTTAAAGTAGATATTCGGCCTTGAACAAAGTATGGTATACATGAGACTTCCCACTACCAAGGTATAGGAAATCCTATTCATCCTTTTCTTTTCTTCTTATGTTTTAGGACATTGCTTGGAAGACAAGGTCAATCCATGTCTAAAGGGTATAATTTCCCCTTTACACTGATCTATGCTAAACTTAACCAATATCTTGTCAATGTAAGTAGATTAGGATAAGCCTAACATTCTTTGCTTCTTATCTCTAAGAAGCTTTATTCTAATAATACAACTAGCTTTTCCTATGTCTTTCGTGCTAAATTGACTTGATAGTCAAACCTTTATGGATGATAATGTCCCTACATTATTTTCAATGAGTAGAATGTCGTTTACATAAAGTACTATAAAAGACACGCTATTGTCAACTATTTTCCTATACAAGTATGGTTCATCCACGTTCTGTATGAATCCATAAGACTTTATAATCTTATCAAATCTTATGTTCCATACTTGAGATGTTTGCTTAAATCCATAAATGGACTTTTTAAGCTTACAGACTATATGCTCTTAGCCTTTTGCAATAAAACCTTCAGGCTAGAACATATAGATGTCTTCGCTAAGATAGCCATTGAGAAAGGCTATCTTAACTTCCATTTGTCAAATCTCGTCATCATAATGATATGCGATGGCCAAAAGAATGCGAATGGACTTAAGCATAGCAACTGGTGAAAAAGGTATCCTTATAATCGATCTCTTCTTTTTGAGCATAACATTTTGCTACCAACTTTTCTTTAAAGTTTTCCACCTCTCCATCTACACCTCTCTTTTTCTTGTATACCTACTTGCACCCTATAGGTTTAATCCTTTTAGGTACAGTGACAAGATCCCAAACTTAATTGAGATACATAGATTCAATCTATGCGTCCATTGTTATTTGCCATTTGTCTGCATCAATATCAACAATAACCTCATTGTATTTAGTAGGATTTTGTTCATAATGGTCGGAAACTATCTCAAAAGCTTCTCCAGTATATCTTTCTAGAACCCTAGATAACTTCCCACTACGACGTGGTTTATTTTGTATACGAACATCTGGCGGTGCCTTTTTAGGTTCCTCAATTAGGTTACTAGAAGTTGAAGTGTCACTCAACTTCTCTTCCAATTCCATCTAACTCGAAACCTTAGTGGACACACTTTGTTCATCCTCCAAGTATCTAGCATGAGTACTAATAAGTACCTTTTGCTCTTGGAGATAATAAAAGTATCCACCCCTTATTCCTTTTAGATACCCTACAAAGTAGCACAATTCTAATATTAGGTCTAGCTTGCTTCCTTTAGTCAGCACATATATTGGACAATCCCATACCTTGAGATGATTCATATTGGGCTTTCGTCCAGTCCGCATCTTATAGGGTATCTTAGGCACTGACTTGGCAGGCACCAAGATTAGAATATATGCTGCTTGTTTCCGAGCATATTCCCCCCCCCAAAAAAAAGGAAGAGTTACATGACTCATCATACTTGTGACCATTTCCATCAACTTTCTATTTCTTTTCTCAGCTACTCCATTCTACTGGAGAGTCCCAGGTACAGTTAACTGAGATACTATACCCTGATATGCCAAATAGTCCAGGACTTCACCAAGGAGATACTCTTCACCACGATCTAATCTTAGCCTTTTTTTATTAGTTTACCTATTTGACGCTCCACACCAACCTTAAATTCCTTGAATATATCAAAGGAGTCAGACTTGCACCTTATCAAGTAAATGTAACCAAAACACGTGTGGTTATCTGTGAATGTGATGAAGTATTCATAACCTTCTCTAGTAGGTAAATATATAAGACCACAAATATCAATATGAACTAACTCTAATATTTCCTTAGCCCTTTCTACCTTTTGAGTAGAGGATCTTTTGGTCATTTTACCTATAAGACAATATTCACACTGAGGCTATTCCTCCAAAGACCTATTTTGGATTAACTTTTGAATTCGATTAGGATTTATATATTATAATCTCAAGTGGCATAATTAAGAGCTATTTGACATGGCCTTTCTCTTCTTATTATTAGGTTCCATCTGAGTATTATTTATTTGATAATTATTAGTATTAAAATAGAAAAGATTCCCATACATATTTTCAGAACAAATAATATTTCTATTTCTACTGATTGAAATACTATAATGGAAAGAAATAGAATATTCTTGATTAATCAATCTTGAAACTGAAATTAAATTCTATTTAAAACTATAAACATATAAAATATCTTTCAAAACTAAAATCCTATTACAATCAAATAAAAGCTCTAAGTCTCCTACTGCTTCGGCTTATACTTGTACTCTGTTGCCCACTCTGAGTCCCTGCTCTCCTCTACTGAGTCGCCTTATCTTGTTGAATCCCTGTAAAGAGTTATAGATATGGTCAGCGGCTCTAGAATCAACAATCTAAGTGGATAATGACCTAACCATCAATATAGACTCTAAATATAGAGCAATACTTGAAGAGGACTTAACTAAGAAGTCTGAACAATCCTTTTTAAAGTGCCCCTTCTTGTCACACTTAAAACATTTGCCAGATTGGCGTTGGACTTGGAAGGACCGAGCTTGGATCCCTTAGGCTAGGCCCCTGCATTGTTTTGGGCTTTCTTTTTTAGAACTTCTTAGGCTAGGGCCCATTCTAAAAGATGAGTTAGAACAAGTAATCAAAATCTTTATCTCAGGCTTCATAATTTTCTCAGCAGCCTGGAGTTTTTTTCATTAACTATGTCAAAGATATATTCAACTTATTAATGTTATAATTTAACTTGAAATGAGAATATGAATTTGGCAAAGTCTCAAGAATCACGTCAATTTAGCTCTCAGCATTAATTGTTGTTCCTAGGACCTCAGTCTCCTCGAAATGAACAATCATCTTGGGCATATGCTCGCGAACCTATGCCCCCTAGCTATCCTAGTATTAATAATTGCTCTAAGAGCTTCTTACCTTGTGGGCCAACTCTTGTCAGCAAACATGGTGCACAACTGATGTGCGCTTTAGGTGTATGGAAAATCACTATCATTATGCTCCATATACATATAAATTTGAATAGTTAAAATGTCAATTAGAATTATACAACACATACATATACAGGTAAATGCACCTATTATGTAGTCTAGTATTATTGGCAAGTATCAAAGAACCTTAGAGAACAGGGGCTATCACTCCTACTTTCTCTTTTTCTTATTGTTTAGCTAAAAGTAAGTGCAAGATATAAAACTAACTACATGAGAAGAAAGGTTATATTCTTGTACAAAAGCGAGAGTTATAATACCCCCAAGGAATAAAAAAAAGGAAAACCCATGTAACAAAAAAGAAGTCCCCCACTCAAGACCTAAGAAATGAGTACCCATTGGATCCAAAATCCTAATTCTAGGCACCAAAGTAAGTCATATGTTAATTTCACCATCTCTTGAGTTATGAGATTTCTACTATTATGTTTGATTGATCGATATGTATACAACTAAGCCTAAAGGTGCATTAGTCATCACTCACCATCCCAAATTATCTGGAGGTCACAAAATTCCTATCTCTAGGCAACTTCATAAACCCTTTGGTTATTAGTGCTAATTCCTAACATCCCTCTCGGGTTAATTAAAAATGGCGAATGCTAACCTAGTCAAATGGATTTCCTATCCTCAACCCCATCTCTCGAAATCATTAAGGAAGAACAATCAATTGAAATACATAAATCAAAATCCATTCAAATAAGATAGCCAAATAACCAAATAGCTAAGAATAAGAATCATAGATCTAAAGAAAATGTATCATTATTAAGCACAAAAATAGGGTACAACCCTTCATTACAATTAAAAATCTATTCTTATACAAGAATACAAGAAATATTACAAAAAAAGTAGAAAGACAAACTCATAGACAAGCTTTTCTTATTCTTCCTCTTGAAATCTTCAAGTAGACTCTTTTTCTCTTCTTTAGATCTCTTGATCCTTCCCTCTTCTTGGTACTCAAACTTACAAGAACTGGGATTCTTGAGAGAAATCCTAGCATTTTCCAAACTTTCCTCATTTTATTTTAAGTGTAAAGAATGCTTAAATAGAGGTTTAGTTGAATGAGATCTAAAAAATGAGCTCAAAACTATGCTTTCTTCGCTAGTGAGTGGCTTAGGGAAGTTGGGCCGCCATGTTTTTCCAGAACCAAGGTAGGCTAGGGAAGTCTTCCCAAGCCCACCTAGTTTCTAGAAAAACTACGTACTTGAGGGAAGAACAGGCGGCTTAGGGAACTTTAAGTTCCCTGGGCTGCCATGTAAACTTGATACATATATACATATGCGCACAACCAGGTAGTCTAGGGATGTCTAAATTCCCTATCCCACCATGTTTATAGAATTTTGTATGCAAAGGAAAAATACCAGGCAGCCTAGGGATGCTCCACTTCTCTGGGTCGCCAACCTAGACTAAAGCATATATATATTTACGTAACACAGGTGGCCCAGGAAACTTGCGCCAACTATCTGGAACTTCATGTATAACTTCACAAAACTTGGTGGCCTAGGGAATCTGGCCACGTTCTTCTTTTTAAAAAATTATTCAACTTTTTTTTTTCTTCTATTTTCATCCTTCTTATTTCTTGTTCTTCTTCCTTTTATCTTTATTTGATCTTTTCCATTTCCTAGCAAAACATGATGAGAATGGGGTGGTGAGTAGTGATTTAAACAATAATTTATCTCCATTGAAGTGCAAAAATAACAAAAAATGTATATATGATGAAGCTCATCACACACCTCCACACATAAATCTTTGCTTGTCCTTAAGCAAACCATAAAGCACCACAAGCAGAAAGTCTTTTCACATGATAAGATGGGACTTTTGAACATAAGTAAGCCAAGATGGTAAAGATGTCATTTCCCTTTTCACATGCCAAGTCGTTTTTTGTGTAAACTAATAAATTAGGAATAAAATAATCAAAGTCGTCAAAGTTAAATTAAACAAGTCTATACTTATTCAAGGTGTTCCATTTTGATTCTATAGGTTTCAAAAGCGAGTAGTGTGATTTATATAAGTTAGGCCCAATAAGTTGATTCTAATTTTTATGATCTCCCAACCACCAAAGTCCAAATAGGCAAATATAGGATTGGTCCATCAGCTCACTTTATTCTCTCAATGTTTTTTTTTCCATTTTTTTTCTTTTTCTTGTAGTAAAGTAATGCAAAAGCCTAGTGAAGATGTATAATAATGATTTTTCAGCTTTTACGTTACCTTACTCCAAAAAAATTTTCTATATTTTTTTTATTAGACAAGGTAATACAAAGGCCTAGCAAAGATATAGATAATGATTTTTCAACTTTTGTACTACCTTGCTTTATTCTCTCATTGTTTTATCTCAATCTTTATTTACACGTTGGGAATAAGGTCAAATTTAGCAACCATAGAACAAAGACTAACCTAAAGTTCCATGTTTATGCTTCATCACACTACTGCCTCAATTCCTAAGAAACAATATGATGTTATTTTTACTAAAGCCTAAACAAGGTTAATTTAAATTTTGAAGATCTAACTATTTCATTCCTAATGTACAAGTTTACTCAAAAATAAACTTATCCAATAGGTATTAAATTCAATTCTCATGCCAAAAGGGGGACAACAACAACACTATCAAGGCCCAACAAAGTCCAAAAATCGAAAAACTTTTGCCCAATATTTGTCCCAATTGCATAAATCCTCAAAGTTAAAGAAAAATAGCTCAATTCATGCACAACTTACAACTCCTTGCATAATAAAAACTTGAAGAAAGTATAAACCTAACCCTTATTCACACCTCCACACTTAAATCAGACAATATCCTTATTGGCATAAATATAATAATAACCAAATCCAAATTGGACTAAAATGAAGAAAAAGTGAAAGAAGGTTAGTAATACTCCTCAAGTGATCACTGCTTTATGGAGTCGTGTAATCATGTCAGAAGAAGAAGAGGAAACTTCCAAAAATAAGTGAAATATAGTAAATGTTAACTTGAAATAATAATAATAATATACCAAGTCAAAAAATAAAAATAGCATTATATTAAATATGTATAAAACTTAGTTTAATAGAACTAAAATACAAAGAATGGAAAGTGAAAGAAAATCCCTTGAAATAAACTTAGAAGTGGCCTCCTCTTGAAGTCTATGGTTCCATACCTCTATGTGGCCTTTGATTCCTAGATACAACATCCCAAATATTGTCCAAACATTGCTATTGTTGTTGCTGGTGCTGCATTTGCTGGATGTCATCGAGGGAACCCCGAATTGCCCTTTAGTCTAACCAGAGTTGGTCCATTTGATCACCAAGATGGGTGAAGGACTCGTATTGCTACTGCAACTGCTGCTCTTGACCCAACTTCCATTGCTGGTCGTGTTCCATATAAGCACATTGTTGGGCTAACCAGTCATCATGTTGCAGTTGGGTTGCTTGTATTTCTCCTTGTTCAGTTCACAATTATGCCATCTCCATCTGCATTTGTGCAAGAGCAGTCCTCACATCCATTTAAAAGTCTTGTATCCCGGCTTGTCATGGAGCTCGGGATGTCGAAGCCCTCGAGGGTTCATTCTCTTGTTCTCCTTCCAAATCCTGAGCTTCCCTTGGTGTAAGCCATCTGTTCTCATTTTTATTCAAAACATAGCCCGTATTTTTCAAAGTTCGGTCTAAAATGATATCGTTGGTGCACGTGGACATAGCTATCTTACTCGAAAAGTCCATACCAGCATGAATAAACCCAGTTCATGACCAAGAGAAGTACAAAGGCCTTTGAAGGGCTGGCATATATTGTCACCTCGTGCATAGAAGAGATAAGAAGGGGGGCTAAGGGTACAAGCTCGGAGTGTAGAATCTTGTGAGCACAATATCCATATATCACCATTGCTTCATTAATGGCACTCACTTTTGGACAAACATTCCATCCTAACAAATAAAGTACTAAATGTAACTGGGGGGAAAACTTTTGTCTGTAGCATAATGATTGCGTAGTCTATTTATATCTTAACCCCAACTCATCTTTGGTAGTGCTAAACCTCCAACTGGCATCTGAGGTGACCTTTTTGTTGAATAAGTCCACGACAACCCACTTGCCTTCATCTAGAACCTTTAAGACCTATGCTAAGCCCTGCGTCGTGAAGTGGATGGGAACCCCCATGACTGTGGTGTTAATGTGCGTGAAGTGACCTTGCTTTTTGTCATGCATATTCACATAAAATTCCTTCATCAAGTCCGGATAATAGGATCTCTCGAGCTGAAAGATAGGCCTCCAATCTATCTTATAAAAGAGTTGAGAAATTTTTAAAGACTTGTCCAACTCCTGTTTGACAGTCTTCTTAACTATAATCTTGTTAGACACTTTATGAGCATACCAAGTGGCACAGGATTCATCAACAAAATATTTCACGAGATTTGGATTTTTTGGAGGGGGCATGTGAGGAGGAGGCTTCACCATTCTTTCGCTTGGGATGTATATTTTCGGTGCCAGGCATTGTATTCTAGGATGTTGTGCAAAGTAGAAAGGTTGAGAAATTGCACAATGTCCAAAAATAGTAAACCACTGTACAACACTTTTCTCAATTGCACTCACTTTTAGATAAAAAATAACGCTAGTCCAAAAACTTATTCCTACAAAAAGTCCCTTTTTACCTTTATACACAAATCGAACTCCACTTCATAAAACAATAATGCATAGTTATTAATAACACATCCAAATAAGATCTTGATGTCAAATATTCACTTCTTTCATAATCGCAAAATCGTGCAACAATAGAAATATTGGTGAAGAAGGTACTAGTGAAATGGTGACAGATAAAGAGGTGGGAGAGGTTATTGAAGATAGTAGTTGCAAAAAAAGGTGGGAAAAATTTATTAAATATGGGGTGAAGGAAATGAGTAGTAAGAAGACGAATGCTGTGTTGTATGAATAGAGGAAGGCTTTGTGAATGAAAATGAATGAATGAAATGAATAGAAGTGTGTTGCTTTATATGTAGAGGATATAGTAGGGGTGGGCATCACGTGAAGGGGGAATAAATGGGCAAAATAAAAAGTGGATTGAGAGCTAGGGGAAACTAGACAATCGAAGGATTAAAGCTACAAAATTATGTTTGGTGAAAAAAGACAAGACCGAGAAGAGAAAGAAAGAAATCTACTAGAAAACTAAGAAATATAGTAAGAGAAGAAAAGAAAGAGTGAAAAAGGAAGTACAAAATCACGACAAAAGTAAAGAACAGTCAAATAAGAAAACAAAAGGAGACAACAAATTTCATGCAGGACAAAATCTATGAGAATTATGTGTGATTTGTGAAACAAAACAGCACAATATATGACATATACCACCGGAAAACAAAGAAAAGAAAAGAAGTAACAATAAAAAGAGGAAGAAAAGAAAGCCCATCATACATGGCACCAATTACAATCAGGAAGAAGAAGAAGGCAAAGGAAGAAAATAGCGAACAAAACCAAAGAATACATACATACGGTACAACTGGGCAAGAGGAAAAGACAAGGTAAGAAGAAGACAAAATAAATTATAGAGAGTTGTGTGTTTCGGTGAGCAAAGAACAGAAGGGGATGCCATGCTATTTTTAACTAGACAAAAGTAATGGAATAAAGCATGAAAAATGAGGAAAAAACTATAATTGGTGTGTGCAGTGGTGATACTAGAAGTATGCGGACGTAAGAAAAGTTATACAAGTGGACTGCAGCAAAATAGGCCACTCGGGGAGCTTTCTGGCAGCCTAGACCACTTTCTCATGGAATTGACAGCCTAGGGGAGCTCCCTTAGGCTGCCCTAGGCTGCCCAGACCATGCTTTTTATTTCTTTCACTTTTTTTTCTTTTTAATATATAAATCAATGAATCGTGAGAAAGGATTTAAATAATTTTAACAATGAGTGACAACCATTTATAGCTAGACATTCTCATATACACATAAGAAAAATAGCAAAAATTAAAACAAAAATTAGTATTAAGAAAAAAGGGCCACAATACACACCACGTTAAATATGACAATAGTGCATTAATATGTTTTAAGCAAATTATCTTAAAATACTTCAACAAAACGGAAATTGAATCTAATGAAAATCCACTCAAAATATCCGAGAATTGGCAAGAAATAAAAATAAAGTGAAACAAAGCAAAATTTAAAAACTGTTTACACTTGCAAGCCCTAAAACAACAAATCATTAATTTCCCCTAAAATAAATGAATAGCACAAGAATTCCAGAAACAAATTCTAGGACAAAGCAATGATTTTCAGTCTCCAAAAGATTAACAAAATGTTCGAGTCCAAAAGACCATTCATTTATCAGACAAAAACACAAAATAATATTGCTCCTATAATAACTTGAAATCACAAATTAAGATGCATAGTTTGTAGGAGAATAAAAAAGTTGTTTCAGTTCCAAAAAGAATAAACAAAATGAGAGTAAACCAAAGAAGTTTTTCCCCAAAAGACAAATTCATCCAATTGAAACATATATCACACATCCACCTTTAAAGTTCCAATTTCACATAAAAAGAATATAATCTCCATCATTCCAATCCAATCTCCAACAATTTCTTCATAATCCTCAACAAATTAGAGAACAAGACATAATTGAATAAAACCAGAAAATGAGATTGAAATCATTCAAGCATCCAAATAAATAGATTGTATAACAACAATCAAAGAATTCTCAAATACAATTTTGGCCAAAATGAAATCAATCACAACACACATACAACAACTATTCATAAATAAGTTAGTGATATGTGCAGATGTATGTACAAATACAAGACTAAATAAACAAGAATTAATGTTTTTAAAATATAACCAGCATCGTTCCCTGGCAACGGTGCCAAAAACATATAGAGGTAAGTGCACCTATCATGTAATCTAGTATGTTGGCAAGTGTCGAAGAACCTTAGGGAATGGGGGCTATCACTCATACTTCCTCATTTTCTCATTGTTTAGCCAAAAGTAAGTATAAGGTGTAAAACTAACTACATGTGGAGAGAGATTTTTGTTCTTGTACACAAGAGAGAGTCGCAATACCCCCAAGGAATAAGAAAGAGAAAAACTTATGTAACAAAAAGAAAGTCTTCCACTCAAGACCTAAAAAATGAGTACCCCTTGGATCCAAAATTCTTAATTCTAGGCATTGGAGTGAGTCACATGTCAATCTCACCCTCTCTTGAGTTATAAGATTTATACCCCTATGTTTGATTGATCAATATCTCTACGTAACCAAACAAGACTAAAGATGCATTGGTCATCACTCACCATCCCAGACCATCTAGAGGTCACAAAATCCTTATCTTTAGGCAACTTCATAAACCTTTTAGTTATTAACCCTAATTCCTAGCTTCCCTCTCAGGTTAATTGAAAATGGCAAATGCTACCTAGTTGAGTGGGTGTCCTATCCTCAACCCCATCTTTCGAAATCATTAAGAAAGAACAATCAATTGAAATACATCAATCAAAACCAATTAAAATAAGGTAGCCAAATAAGATCAAATAACTAAATAGCTAAGAATAAGAATCATAGATCTAAGGAAAATACATCATTTCAAGTAAAAAAAATAGGCTACCACCCTTCATTATAATTAAAAATCCATTCCTAGCACAATCATACAAGAAATATTACAAAGGAGTAGAAAGATAAACTCATAGACAAACTTTTCTTCTTCTTCCTCTTAAAATCTTCAAGCAAACTCCCTTCCTCTTCTTTGGATCTCTTGGTCCTTCCCTTTTCTTGGTACTCAAACTTACAAGAACTAGAGTTCTTGAGAGAAACCCTAGCCTTTTCCAAACTCTCCTCCTTTGATTTTGAGTGTAAAAAATGCTTAAATAGAGGTTTGGTTGAGTGAGATATAAAAAATGCGCTCAAAACTATGCCTTCCATGCAACTTCCCTGGGTTGCCATATTTTTCCAAAACCAAGGTGGGCTAGGGAAAAACTACGCACTTGAGGGAAAAATGGGCGGCTTAAGGAACTTTGAGTTTCTTGGGCTGCCATGTAAACTTGTCCCTAGGCCACCTAGTATTTTTCCTTTGCGTACAAAATTCCATAAACATGATAGGCTAGGGAATTAGGCATCTCTAGGCCACCTGGTTGTGTGCATATATATATATATATATATATATATATATATATGTTCCACTTCCCTGGGCTGCTAACCTAGACTAAAACATATACATATTTACATAACACAGGCGGTCGAGGAAACTTGAAGTTCCTTGGGCCACCAACAATCTAGAACTTTATGTATAATTTCACAAAACCTGGTAGGTTCCCTAGGCCATCTTCTTCCTAGATAAAAATATTCAACTCTTCTTTTCTTCTATTTTCATCCTTCTTCTTCCTTGTTCTTCTTGCTTTCATCTTCACTTGATCTGTTCCATTTCCTAGCAAAGTAAGATGAGAATGGGGTGGTGAGTACAGATTTAAACAAGAATTTATCTCCATTGAAGCAAAAAAATAATAGCAAATGTATATATGATGAAGCCTCATCAGCAGTGATATATCGATGTTGTATGCAGTAAGCATATTTTCATGCTTAGATTGAAGAACATTGGACATGGAAGCCAACATACAACATCAAGCCATTTCATCAACTTTTCAACACACCTTCTCTACCTCACAATCTTGGTCCGTGAAATTTTTCCCAATTTTAGGACAGGGGTCGATTAGAATATACTTGTACTCTTCCATAGTGAGTACTATATTTAGATTCATTTTCCAATCCACGTAGTGAGGTCAAGTTAACTTATTCTTTTTGAGAATATTGAACAAAGTATTGAAACCAAAAATTTTTGTTGAATGGAAAAAAAACTTCATTCAAAAAAATATTTGTTTTGGAAAAACATACAGAAAAATGCCTATTTAAAATGTCATATTATTTTCATGATATGGTTAATCTATTAAAACCATTATAAAAATTTTGAAAATTTTAGCTTTTAGAAAAGTTGACAGAGCTTCGTGGAAGGGTTGACAATTTTCTAACTTGAGTGTATAACCATTACAAATTAAACTTTTTTAATAAGTAATGATCCAGAAATAGTTCTATTGATAGGATAGTCACTACTCTCACTACCTACAAACAATCCAGCATTAATGCCTCCAATGATAGGCTGGTCGACACTAATACATATCCTAGGTTTTAATTGTAATTCTTCCGCTAATTCTAGATTCTCGTGGAAATCCATTTTTTAGGGAGTCATGTTCAGAATGACGCGAGGAAATTTACAATCTTTAACAGAAATTCGTGATGGAAGCCGTGGGGCCATTAAAAACTCTCCTACTTAATCTTTTGAGAAAAATAGGTTTTTGAGAAAAATATTTCTTTACAATTAAATTGGTTTTTATTAACTTTAGTGAAAATCCAAAAATTCATCAATTATTCTCTATGTCAAGGATAAAACCCTTTAAGAGAATAAACTATGAATTTTTATTTCACTACTTAAGTTAAAACCATTTTTCTAGGAACTAAATTTAAAAATACTTAAATTCAAAATTATTCTCCATGTCAAGAATAAAACCCTTTGGAAGAAGAAATCATGAATTTATTTTAAATAACTTAGTTTCATTTTAAAACGTTTTCTTTAATTGTTTTTTCTAGAGAAAATTTAATTTCTCAAAAACCTTTTTCATTTGATCTTAAAATTAAACAAAATAGACATGCTCCAAAAAATAAACTTTTTACATTATATTTTCATCTTTTAATTCTTATGTGACCAAATAATGGATCAAATATAATAATAATAATAATAATAATAATAATAATAATAATAATAATAATAATAATAAATAAATAAATAAATAAATAAAATAATCTTATTTAATCCTAACGTGGTTCCTCCTATGCAAACCATTTTCATGCAAAATTATTTAACATAATAAATAAACCATTTTAAGAAAATAACCTTATATGATATGGGTCACAAAAGAAAAAGAAATTATAAGAAAATAAATTAAAAAACTTCATTATGTAGACCCAAACTGAGAGCCCAAACCACAACTGAAAAATCGGTCCACCAAGAGCAAGCTGTCCATGGCTTGTGAGGAAACCCGCCATGGCTTCTTGGAAACCAGTTGCAGTTGCTCGAGCTTTCAAGAATAAAACCTACCGCAGCTGTTTAAAATCTGGGCATGTGTAAAACCTCACCTAAACCTACCCTAGAGTTAGAGGGATGGGATGCATATCATATAATCCTATATGAAATATATTTCTTAAATGATTTTGTGTGCCTTAGAATGGTAGTATATGGGTTATATGGTTTATATGTATTTATTGAGTAGAAAGGGTAAAAAGGTAATTTTGCTTGAGGTCGAAATAGGAAGATGGCTTGAGGTTTAGATAAGAAGAATATTTGGTTGAGAAAATAAGAATAAGATTTAATGTGATTAAGTGGTTAGAGCTTTATAGCTTAATTTCTAAGGTCTTGAGTTCAAATCTCATTACTTAAGTTTTATTCATATTTATCTTAACCCATGTTTGAATTTTCTTCTTTCCTACATTCCTCAAAGTTAGGAATGTTGTCTTAAGAAAGACACAATGGTAATGTCTTGACCATGTGGTCTTGTCCTAAAAAGAATTTTAGAAGAATTTTTGTCTCCATTATTCTTGCAAGCTTTGTCCTAACCTCTTTGAATTTAAACTATTCCTAAATCTTTAATTCATTTTTATATTCATAAAATTCTTAGATAATTCCTTGATAGGAATTTCGAAAATCACAACTCTTGTGGGATAGGGGTAGTCGAAAATGAGGAGGAGAAATATGTTGAGGTTTCAAGTGAAACACCATAACTATTTCTTCAAGAACATCATCTTCTTCTTATTCTTGGCTTGGACAAAAATCTGGAAAATTTTCCAAACTTCCTTCAAAGCTGTTTTCAAAAAATTGCAGCAAGCTTTCCTACCTAATTCTTGCAAGAAACTATCTTATGTGAGGATGAAGGCTGGAATTCCTCAGCTTCACAAACAATACCAAACCAGAATTTTTTTCCAGCAAACTAGCAACATTGAACATGAACTAGAAGCCATCCGTTAGAACATATGAATAGTTGGAACTTTTTCTGTTCTTCTTCAAGATGAAGTGTAACACCCCGCTACCTAGGCCCGCCCGGGGCCGGGGATGTCGCCCCGTCTAAAGGACAAGGGGTCTTTATAACTAGGTCACACGAATAAAATAGCAGAATAAAAATAATACTTTAACTTAAAATTTATTACATCCCCAGAATAAATTCATAAACAAAATTATCCACTCTCAACTCCCCAAAGTAATACATAAAAAAAATAAATGACAACATTCTCTTCCAAGGCAGATAACACTAGCTACTCATCCCTATAGTAGGATCGACCTGAAATCATGGTAAAAATGGTGATGAGATAGAAATCTCAGTAAGTCCGTGTGTGCTTTGGGTGTTCAGTGAAAACAGTTCGTGGATGCAAAGTGTGAAATCTTTATAAGAGAAATATTGGCAAGCAATAAACATTAGTCAAAAGCAAGAGTGGTGTTTTCCTCTTTTTGAAACCATACAAGTGCACAATAAAATCAACCACTCAAAAAGTGGTCATGGGTTACCACACGTTGGGCCCCATAACCGTACAACGGTCAGAATGCCACACTTTGTGTAGACTGACAAAAGAAATACTAGCAAGCAATGAATGATGTTCAAAAATAAGAGTGGCGTTTTGGCTTTCAAACCATACAGGTACAATAAAATTAACCACTGAAAAAGGGTGGTCATGGGTTACCACACGTTGGGCCCTATGTCCACATGGTCAGTATGCCACACTTTGTGCATACTGCCGGTCAGAATGCCACACTTTGTACAGACTTATAAAAGGTAGGTGATCGGCCTACCGGGCAAGATACTCCTCCTTCTCTATACCCAAACAACAACCGGGTGTCCATTCTGGCATAACACAACCACTTGACTGAAATAAAAATTGCTAGCTCGGATTGGCATGACTAAGTAGTATTGACGTTTCTCTAAGTTGAGCTTATCTTCTGGAGGTGGTCTCCTGCTAGAAGACTCACTATTGCTCTTCAAAACTAGTATTATTAGCCTACCCTTATTGAGTACTCAACATAACGTATCCCACTTGGGAAAAATGAACAAAACATAGTTCCACTTGAAAATGGCAATTAAGGTTTTCCAAAGTTTGGAGCAAACTGGTTTTAGAAAGAGTTTTAGGTTTTGAGTAAAACCGCCCCTTGATTTGCAAATAATTTATTTGTCTGAAATGAGAATGGAAATATTCCTCAATTGCCTTTACAGAAATGAGTGACCATGCACTCTACATTTGGCTTGCCATAAAAAAAATCATTTTTCATCAAACAGGTTTTATGCAGGAGTTTACCTGATTCTTGTTCACAATATAAGGTCTCCAACAGCTGACCTAACCCCGCATGGGCAAATACAAACCACAATCAAACTCAAGCCAAAATTCATTTTCTCAATTTAAAACAACTCAACTCATTACCACCATTATCCTAGTGCCTCAAGCTTTAAGGCCAAATAATAAATAAAAAGGTTTATAAGCCAAGGCTAATTTTGATATTTAAAATAATTAGAGTTTTGGGAAATAGGTACTAAGAAGTTGAAGGTTTAAATCTTGCTAAAATAATTTAGAGTTTATTTGATGAAAAGTCTTAGGTGGTACTGGGTAAAATAACAATTTATTAATAATTAATTGCTAGAAAATCATTGATAATTAAAATTAGTTGAAAATAAATTTTAATGAGTTTTGATTGAAAGATACTAAATAAATTTTAGTAGGTTTTGGTTAAAAGATAATAATTAAATTTTAATAGTAAATATTTTACTTATTATGATTATTTTCATAAAAGGCTTTATTTGATACTATCATTTTATATATAATATCTATATATTTTATTTTTCTAGCAAAAGCTATTATTTATTTGACTAAAATATCCTTATTATATATATAATATTCCAAATCTACCCCTCCTAGGGTTTTCGAAATTACTAGCCAAAAATCATAATATTAAATATTTTATTGAAGAAATAAAATTAGTTTAGGGACAACTAGATCATGACCATAGTTTTATTGTTAACCACAATCATGAACATTTACAACCCTCCAATTCATCAAATCATCCAAATCATGCATATAAGCATAGATCTAACGATATCAAGACATGATCTAACCTTTTCTAGCATAAATATAACCATGGCTTTAATAATCAACCAAGAATATAAATCCTATTCATCATAGATGACATAATCTCTAGCATGCTTGATCACATACATCACTCAGAACATGGAGACATGCATTAAACCCTAAAACATCATAATATCATTCAAGATAGATCATCACATGCTTCAATCCCATCTCCATCATATACACACATTCATTTATGCTTCAATCTCAACTCATCACAACAACACATGCTTAAATCCTATTCATAATCCATCTCCTACCAATAATGTCCTAGAGACATGAATCTAGAATTTACAAGAAGGGTTGAAAAGGCTTACTTGATTGATGAATACCTTGAAGGAGTTTCGAATGGATCTCAACTCCTAGAGGTCTAAATTCGTCCAAAGAAGGTGGAAAAAGCATGGCCATTGGAGAAGAAGTCATTCTGCCAAGAGAGAGAGAAAGTCCATTAGCATGTTTATTCATATATATATATTCATTAGAGATCAAGATTGGAGAAGATAAAGTTGTTAGAACAAACCTACCTTGAAGGTGTTCTTGAGTCTTCACAAAATTTCTGGTTTTTTATCCAAACTAGCAAGTTGGATTTTGGAGTTTGATGTTAAGAATGGTGTGGATGGACTCACAGTAGTGAGTAGATGAATTCTGGAGTTTTTAGCAGTAGTTTGAAGTGATTGGGAGAGGTATTAGGTGAAAGGAAGGAGTAAGTGTTCTTGGTGTGCTATGTGTTCTTGAAGGTTGAAGGGAATTGAGAGGTTTTGATTTGCAGCTGCCGAAATTCTGGAGGATTAGGGCTGGCCAAATTGATTGTAGGGTTTAGGAAGATGATTCTCTGGTTTGGAAGGGAAAGGGAAAGGCTAGTTGTTGAAATCCTTGAAGAATATTTTTAGGAAGCAAATTTAAAAACTAAATATTCAAGAATATATTTGATTATTGGAGAGCTTTTGGAAGTCTGCCATGGCCGAATTGTTGGGCAGTGTTTTTGGCTAGAGGAATGCTGGTTGAGGGAGGCTAAGGGTGGCTGAAAATAAGGAGTGTAATGGTGAAGGGAAGGTCTGGTTGTTTGAGGTATATTTTATGGAAAGTTATTAAATCATGGTGGCTGGAATTTTGGTATCCAAATCGAGGCATGATTGCAGAATTTTTTTGGAAATCTTTTAGGTAGCCATGACTGGATTTTCGTGCAGAAGCTTGGGGAGGACAATGGAGTTCAATTATTGGAGGTTTAAGGGTGGTTTGTGCAGAAGAAGGATGGAGTTTCGGCTAGGGTAGAATTAGGAAACAAAGCTGGAAAATTACTGCACCGAATTTTCGTAAGGCTGGAATTTCTGGGCAGTTTTTAGCTGCCATTTTCCAGCCAGCTTGTAGAGAGTTTGAAGGAGTTTTCAGGAGTCTTTCAACGCTGGTTTCCAGCCTTCTTTAGGGAGGAAAAACGTGGCTAAGGTGTTGAGCAAAAACTGAAAGAAAACAGCTTGGTTTTGGACCTCCAAAGCTGTGGATTTGCCCATGATTTTTCCTGGTTTTGCACCACCTTTGTGCAGTCCGAAAATGGCCAGAAAAATTCAGGTTACAAGCTGATCCACAAGGCCATTTTCTGGCAGCATTTGGGAGGGAATAATGGCTAAGAATTTCGACACCTTGAAGGCATAAGAAGCTGGAAAATTTCAGTTCATTCCAAGAAGGAAGATGAACCTAGCTAGAGGGAATTTTTAGAAAGTTCACTAGAGGAATTTAATTCACTTGAAATCCTTCCCCCTCTTCCATTGCTTCGGTCCATAAGATGTCTTTTACTAAGACATTTTGAACCTTCAAAACCACAGCACCTTGCTGGAATTTTTGGAAATAAAATGGCTAGAACAATTTGATCAAACTAATGAGTTGAGAAATATGAAAAATTAAGGATCAAGAGGAAATGAATTCCCCTTAGGAATTTTGTGTAGAGGAAAGGAGTAGGATTTGGATATTCCTATCATGTCTCTCTTAGGACAACATCTCTATCCTACTCCCAACACATAAGGCCGAAAATGATACTTCCTAAGCAAAAATAAAATTTAACTAAGCTAAAGCTCCTATGATGGAATTTGAATCCGAGACCTCAAGAATTAATTCCAAAGCTCCAACCACTAAATCACAACAACTCTTATTCTTATTTTCTCCCTAAAAATATTTTCCTATTCAATCCTCAAGCTATCTCCCTTTTTCCACCTCAAGCAAAAATTACCATTTTGCCCTTCTCACTCAATAATCATAATCAAGCTCCCTAGACTTTAAAACACAAATTCAATACACATAAAATCATATAAAAATATATTTAAACATACAATAAAATATGATATACATCACAACCCCCTTACTCTAAAGTTGGTTTTGACTGGGGTTTCACATGAAGGCTAGAAAATCACCATTAATGGACCTTCAGACACCCTTAAAATCTAGCAGCAAAATCGTTCCAAAGTGGACCAAAAATTCTGCACTAAAACCATTTTAATTCCAAGTGTTCTTGAGCTTCAATTCCAGAAAATTTTGTCCAACTTTTCCTCTTCATGCTAAGGTCGAAATTCATCAGCAAACTTCACCAAATTTTGGCCGTTGTATAGCCATGAACTAAACCTCTTTGCTTCTCCATCAACCTTGAATAATAGGATTCCATTATCATACCTCAAATTGCTCCTATCTTCATTCTATCCAAACTTGTTCAAACTTCAAATTAAAATTTCAGATTTTGTTCCATTAAAACACTCATTTAGCTAGTTGATAAAACCAGAAAATCCTCTGCCATTCCATAGGTAATTTCAACCAGCCTAAGCCTGAAACAACTCTCCATTCTTTAGTTAAAACATAGCTAGTTCAGCCATACACCATGAAGGACAAGAAACCTTCCAAGAGCAAACACCATTAGCTAATCCTATACCTTAAACAACTCCATTTTTTCCTCAATTTGAATTTTGAAAAATCTGGAATTCTCTCTCTCATTCTTGGATAACCAAAAGCTCCCCCTAGACTAAGCCATTCAACTATCACTCACACTAGCACACACAAAATTCCTTTCCTCTCAAACTCTCTCACGAATACCAAAAACACCAAGAACACATATTTCACATCTTCAAGCCTAAATCACTTCTAAACATCTTCAATCACTCCTAAACACTCTAGACCATTAGTATTCAACCTATATTCTTCATTGGTGCACTTTCTAACACCAAAACACACACAGTTGAACCTTTGAATGGATCAAACCACCTTTTTTTGTTGAAGATTTGAAGAACACCAAAAAGGTAAAATAAGAACAACCTTCTCGTTCTTCTTCTTTTATTCAACTTCTATTCTTCTCTTCTACTCTCGTTTGTTCCTCTCTTACTCTCTCACTCTCTTTTGGCTGAAATGTTGAGGGACAACCATGGACTATTTTCGGATCACTAAAAGCCATCAAGCACTCAAGGACCTCCACTAAGCAAGGCGAAACCTTCATCAAATCAAGTATTTCTTTCTTGATCTCCTCTTTGAATTCTCAAAATCAAGACTCTTAGATGATGATAGGTTGAATGAATAAAGTGGGGTTGAAGATATGTATGTGGGTGAAGGGAGTGGATTTAAGACATGAGAATTGGAATGAATGTTGTGACTTATGGATTATGCTTTAGAATTGCTATATGTTCATTATGATTAAAGAGCTTTATAGATGTTTTGATGCATGTTAGACATTATGCCACCGTTGTTGATTAGGCATTCATATATTAATTTTCAATAAAACCATAGATAATATTATGCGAGTAGAATATCATCCTTGTTGTAGTTAATTCAAGTCTATGTTCTTGGATAGATTAGCATGTTATTTGTTGAATCCTTGGGTGATGAATATGTACATGGATTTTCTCTAGTAAAAAAAATTATTTTAAGAACTATTTTTATTATTTTTAGAATTATTCTTATTATCATTATTATTGTTAATATTATTATTTAATCTAATTTACAAAATTCGAAAAACATTAAGTAGGTTCGAGATAGAAGATTATTTAAAATATTATTATTTTATTAGTTAAATAAATAAAATATTTTTATTAAATATAAAGAATAAAATATTAGAATTAATTAATATCAAATGACTTTTAAAATCATAATATTATTATTAGATAGCCTTACTAAAACTTTTATCTACACTCATAAATATTATTTATATTATAAGTATAATTTATTATTATTTATAATATACTATTTAGATATTATTTATTGCCAATATTATTTGGGATTTATTATTAACCATTATTTATTACTAATTTTATTTATTATCAATGTTACTCATTATTTATTATTTGGTAATAAATAGTTAAAACTATAATTTATTATTTATTTATTATTTATAACACTTATTTATTTTTACTTATCAACCTAATTTTCTTTTATAAAATACTTTATCAACTAGTAATAAAGCTTAAGGCATTATTAACATAATTAGATATTGTTGTGCCTAGTTGACCTAAGAATTATTTATTTAAGACAAGTATTATCTAGATGGTGGTCTTATACCTTGTATTTACCCCACGTGGGGTTAGGTTGACTTGAATATACTTTGGAAGACTTTTGTACCCAAAAAGAGCTGAAGATCAGGTAAGTCCTTGCATAAAGATGTTTGTAAACAAATGCATTTCTGCAAGTTGAATGCAGTGATTATCGTGGAAGATGTACCTTGAGATGTAATTATGAACAATATATTCCTTCTTCTAAAATAAAATAATTTTTGTTAAGCAAATAATTTTCTGAGCAAAACAATAAATTTTCCTTAAACAAAAGCTTACCTAAAGTTGTTTGAAAACAATAATTGCTACTTCAAAGAAAGCTCTTCATTGATTTTACATTGTCCAAGTGGAATAAACATAACGTTGAGTACTCAATAAGGGTAGACTACTAGGATTAGTCTTTGACGGGTTGGGTAAGTCTCCTAGTAGGAGGCCACCTCTGAGGGGTGAACCCTACCTAGACAAAAAAGTTCTTGTTGGTCAGGCTGGTCTGAGCGAGCAGTATAGTTCAGGTGGACTGTTTCTTTTTAGAGTAGACAACTAGAATATTTGGGTGTAGAGATGGAGGAGTATCTCACTTGGTGGGCCGTACACCCACCTTGTATCAGCATGCACAAAGTGTGGCATCCTGATCATTCTCTTTTCATGATGCACAAAGTGTGGCATCCTAACCGTTCACTTGACATGGTGCACAAAGTGTGGTGCCATGTCCATTCATGACTTCATAGTCAACTTTATTAGAGTAGTTATTTCTTTTTAAGTTGAGCATTTTTACTTTACAAATGCTGATAAAACACTACTTAGTGTTCAAAGATAAATTTCTAAACTTGTAGACTTTTTATTATGACTTGTTTAAAACTTGAATACATGAACTGCTTTTCCTGAAATATCATGAGCACACACAAAACTTACTGGAAAATATTTCTCACACCTTTTATATCATGTCTTCAGGTCGATCCTGCTTGAAAGGTCGATTTATTTATGCTGCCGTGAGCTTGGAAGATTTATCCTGATGTATTTATTTGTTAGAGATTTTAGTTACTATCTATTTGTTTCAAGACTTGTAAAAGTATTATTTTGGGATTGTAATAAGTCCATTATTAAGTTATTTTCCTCTATGTTTTCTATTACCTAGTTATAAAGACCCCTTGTACTAAGGACGGGGTGCCTCGCCCTTTTGGGATACATAGGTAGCGGGGTGTTATAGCGTGCCTTCTCGGGAGGAGTTTTTCTCGAGCTTGCCGTGGCTATGGCTTAGCTAGCCACGGCTCATAGGAGATAAATCTCCCAAGCTGGCCGCAGCTACCAAGCTAACCAGCCACGACTGGCTCTTCTTCTACACACTCTGTATTTTTGTAATTTCTTTCATGTTTTTCTTCAGGGATTTTTGTGCTTTGATCCAGGCACAAATTTTTGTACAAGAATTTATATAAAAAAAAATTAAAATGCAATATCAAACACCTATACCTTTCAAAATGAGGTGTACACGAATTCTACGGAAAGCAATTAACAATAAATTACAGGTGTCTATGCCTTCGTGCGCAAGGCGTTCACAAAATCTACCCATATAAAAAATCATGAGAGATCCATACAATCATAAAGATCATATTTTTTATTAGTAACGGAACCACATTTTCTAGTTATTAACCCTAAGCATGCTCCCAGATTAAATCTGGCTCTGAAGCCACTTGAAAGACCGCGATAAAATAAATATGCAGCAAAAATTACAATTTAAAAAATTTTTCTAAGCCAAAATCTAGGAACACTTACTTTTAGGGAACTTAACTTCAATAATTGGAGTTGGATTTGAGTTTGACAGTGCTTCCTCAATTGAAATTTCAACTTGTTTTGCAGATGTACTAGCTAACCATTGGCTCCTTTGCATCACACACTTATCACATTTTCTAGCTCTTGGCCTTCCAGCGTATTCTCGAACCTCTATACTAGTGAAAGTAAAACTAGGGTGAAGAAGATTGGAAGAAAGACAGAAGATCTAAACATTAAAGGAAAAATGAAAAGGAAAACGACAGCTTATTCTTCCGTCCAAGGAAAAATCAAAAGCTGTTGCTTTTGTGAAGTTTCGATCAACTTCCTTTTAGTACACAAAACCATATGTTTTTTATTTCAACAGCTTTCCTTTTTCTTTTCTAAAACTAAAACACCATTTTTCCCTTTTCCCTTATTTCTTTTTTCCTTTTCTTATGTGGCAGCTACTCCAGGTTACTAAACCTATTGCCGTCCCACATAATTATTGATGGACTAGGGTTCTTAATTAGTCCAAGACTAATTAAATAACTCTTTTATGAATTAATTAATTCACTTGGGCCCAATATATATAAATTACCCAAGATAATTAATTAAATTAGCTCTTTTATTAATTATTGAATCCACTTCGGCCCAATATAAAATTATCCAAGATAATTAATAAATAAATAAATTAATTAAATTAGCCTAATTAATTATTCTAACTCAAATAAATAATTGATTGGACTCCTAGAATAATTCTTTCAACAATAAATTCACCCAATAAGCCTATATAGTAAATAAATTTACGGAGGTTATTTGAGCTACTTTGGGGACCAAAAGACATTATTCTCGCTATTAAAATGACCAAAATACCCATGCTAACAAATAGTAATATTTTATCATTTTAAATATTCTATTTATCACAATATGAAAATATTGACCCCGAGAATAATATTGCAAGTGCAATGTTTTCGACCTGGAAGTGTAATGACGAAAATATCCTTCTACGTAACACCCGTTATTGAGATAGGAAAAATGCACTAACACATTTCTAAATGACATCTACCATCTTTTGGTAGCTAGTTCGATAATCCATGACTTCCAGTATGTATCCACTTAGCACTGAGAGCTACCCAAAAGTGTACATACTTAATCATATTTCCCAAGATCTTGGATTATTAGATTATCCTGGATAATCACAAGGGGTGATTTTTTCACATAATGAAGCATATAAACTCTATTTTTTAAGTCTGTCTTAATTAACTAGAATCATACACTCAACGTACAAGGTTATTGGACTTGTGATATGACCTTACCTAACATACATCAAAGTGTACAAGTCCCGCTTTACCAGACTACCAACTTATATTCAAGTCTTAGGATACTTGTTTATTCAGTAGTTGCAATAAACCAATCTTTATTTATTTTAGAAATTTTAAAAAGATTATTATTGCGTGATCTAATTTTAAGTATTCCAAATACGCTTACACTATTAGTGTGAGTGGATTACTTACTAGTTAAAGGTAAACCATTCCCCATTTAGAAACCATAGTGTAATGATCTAAACCTTGATGAAGTGCCTAGCTCCATCAATCGATTAAGAACAATTTTTCACTTATGTGTTTGTAGCCTAAAATCTACACCTTACTATGCAAGCATGACCTTATCACGAAGATTACTTACTAACACATTTAGAATTAATGTGTAGTAAATATATAAGCCATTAATGAATGAAACTTCTATTAATTTTCAAAATACAGAAATACATAGGCCATTTTCGACAAACATTCCAATACTGGGGGCACTAACCAATGATGGATAAATTTTGGGTGCATAAAATCGTAAATTTTAAATCCATTTCTTAGTCAAGTTTTAATTAAAACATTAGTCTCAAAATACACATGTGAGCAAGTATACTCATCGCAAGCATAGTATAGGGAATTAACGAGTATCGATCCTCAAAGGAATAAGTACACACTAAGCACTTTTCATTCATTGTTTAACCGAAAAAATAAAGTAGTAAAATAAAAATAAGAAAAATAAATAAATATATGCAACTCAAGGATGGAAAGTGTGTAATTAGACAAATATTCTTAAAACCATGACTATGAACCACTTAACAATTATTACAATCAATTATTATCTTGGCATCATGAAGGATTTAATATAGACCTACTTCATTTACAATCCATGGAATCACTATCTTCTAGTTAAATTAGCGAACATATTCTGTCTCGGCTAACTTATCCAAAAGATGCATTAAAATCAATCCATCTATAAACACCTATATTCTAGGTGATTTAAAGTATGAAATTAGTCAACGAATCCATATTCTAGTAATTATCAACCAACCTTTGATTACCAATGTTCTAAATAATTAACCCATTTTTTCAAGTAAGTTAAGAGATAACAAATATGAAATTAATTAGATTAAAACCATTATCAACCTCTTTTTCAAACAAGTTAACAACAAGAATTCATTAATCAATTTCGTAATAAAACGAGTAATCAAATACCAAAGAAAAATAATTAATTAATCAAAGAACTAAATCCACTCAAAATCATAAATTCAAGAATAATATCTACATACAATTAAAGAATTAAAATCAAATTGTTCAAGAAAAAGAAAACAAAGGAAAGAGATAAATACTCATAGATAAGTCTTTCAATTTCCAATGAATACCCTCCAAGAATCATTGCTCCTTGAGTAATTCCTCTAGAGAAAATATTGGTGATGCACTCTAAAAAATATATTTAAGCTCTACATTGTACACCCCATTTTTCTAAGGTAATTGGCCTTTATTTATAGGCTTATAAAGTTCCTAAAAGAATCCTAAGCAAAGAAGAAGTAATTGCCTAATATCCAAAACCAAAAAGGAGTTGTAATTTTCCTAATGAAATTCTAAATAAATCAAAATAGTGGTTCACCGCCTTAATTGAGAAATTGGGCTTTGAAGCGTATTTGTTATATGCACTGAAGACGTTCTTTTCTTTGTTGAAATTGGCTTCAATTAAGCCACACCACTAAAGCCATCCGAGCCATGAAATTGCTGAAGTCGCCGAAGACCTTCATTTCTTTCTTTTCCTTGTATTGGCTCAATTGAGCCGCAAACCAAGTAACCACTATTTTCCTTCTTTTGGTTGCTTTCTTGTTGAGCCATGGCTTAGTTGAGCCGCGGCTTTGCTTCACACACATGATACATTTTGTCTTCTTCCTTTCCATTTTTGTTGACTTTACTTTTCTTTTTGCCTTGCCCCACCAAAATTGGTTGCTTTCTTTTTCCTTTGTTGCTTTCGTTTCTTTTGAAGCCGACCAAGCCATGACTTCCAATTCTAAGCCATTGTCTCCTTTTCAATTCCAATTTCCAATTGCTTTGTTCTATCAGTTTCTTCGATTCTCTCTGTTCTTCAGTATAGGACCGGCACCATGTCCACTTTCTTGGCATGGTGTTGGGCCAATACTGGAAAATTATGCAATTAACTCCAAATTTCACCTATTTTTGCATAAAATTACAAAAAAATATTTTTGTAACTGAAATATCAAATAGGAAGGAATATGACTAGTTATTGTATAAAAAGTGTCTCAAATTAATCTCAAATAAATAGGAAAATAATGATAATTTAAACCCATATCAATACCCCCACAGTTGAATCTTTACTTGTCACCAAGTAAATATTTAAACAAAGCACCCAAAACAATTTATTTCTTTTCATATTCATCAATAATAAAGCCATATTTTTTTTTTCAACCTTAGATAAAAATTTGTCATTCATTCAACCCTTTAAAAACCTTTGTAAACTCATGAATTAAATCACCAAAGTTAAGTTAAACAAACTTATATTTAGTACAAAAAATTATTCCACTCCTCAAACAAAAACATAGATAACATAAATCATACAAGTCAAGTCATTTATCTAATTCAAGCATTATAAACTCAAATTTATTAAACTCGAGTTGGTGAAACAAGGAAAACACTCCACTCTTCTTTTTTTTCCATGACTTTGGGAATTGATAGCCTTAAGTGCTTGGATTTCTCTTCACACACCGTATTTAGTTCCCTTATAGTCATCATCAATTTTTTCAACAAAATTTTCTTTTCTTTTTCTTTTCATTTTTTTCTTTTCGACTTCGAGATAGTCTCAAGAGAGTGCACCGAATACACTTGCTCCTTCTCCCTTTATTAACCCCCTTTTCAGCAAAAGGTCTTCAAAGATTAAAAATAAGAGTATTTTTTTTTTCAACTCAATTTTTTTCCATCTCACATTTTTTTTTCTCAATTTTTTTTTCATCTCATATTTTTTTTCCACTAATTTTTTTTTTCTCACATTCCTTATTCAAAACTCAAAGTCAAGCAAATTTTAAATCCATAATACAAGAATTAATCAACAACTCTTCACATATTTCATTACATAATCCATATGAAAACTCAAAGAATAAAACAAATCTCAAATATCAAATACAACCAGGGTTAATTTAAATTTTCAAGACTTAGCAAAAATCCAACTTAATACACAAATTTACCTGTTTAAATAAAAATCCAACCAATTTGCATGACAAATCTAAATCTAAAATTTAAAAGAAAATCATAGCTTCATTATAAACAACAAATTTCAAAATTTTCAAAGAAACCTTTTTCAAGATGGCAAAATGGTTGTCCAAATTTCAATTTTTTTTTTCAAAGTAACTCAATAACAAGAAAACACCAAGATAATTGATGAAAAACTTGGACTAAGGATATCACCAAACCACTCCTGCATACTTAAACTGGACAATGTCCTCATTGGCAAAAAATAAACACAAGAAAACATCTCCAATAGGACGAAAAATGATAAAGGGGTAGAAAGTTTAAGCAATACTCCCCAAGTGTAGATTTAGCTCCAAGATATGAGAAGTTCATCTTTCAAGAAGTTGGAAGAATTATTGCCAGTGACATTAAACCTACAAATAGAAAAACCAACACACAAGTAAAAGCCTAAAGAATGAATTGGAAGGAAATAAGATAAAATTCAATAAAAATCAAAGAAAAAGAAGAATAGAACGTCAAAGTCTTTAAGCCCCTCTCGAAGTAGAGTCCTCCTTGTGTCACACTTTACACATGGTTTTCTTTTTAGTGAAGAACTTTTCAAACAAGAAGAATATCCAATGTAGATAGCAAAATCACAATGTCAAACAACTTCATTCATCACAGCAAAATATCACAAGGAGGCCAAGATGTCCATATTTGCAAAAATTTTAGAAAAATGCTTAGATAACTTTGAGAAGCAATCATAAGACTCACAATCCATTCTATGCATTTTTCGACCACCAACTAAACTCAACAAAGAGATGTCCATGTCTAGTCAAATTTTCCTAAAAAATATAGATACAAAATGCCAAGAAATTCAAGAGGATAAAATCTAGAAAGTTTTGCACCAATGTATTCCTCAAACGAAATAAACCACAAAGGAAGGAATTTGGGGGAGGGGGCCGGTGCTTCACGTGACAAACAAGAGAAAAAAAAAAAAAGAAAAGCAAAAGAAAAAGGAAAAAAATAAAGAAAATATAAAATTGGAAAAATTTGGGAAGAAAAGAAAAAGGGTAAGGGAACAAACGAAAAAGGAATTTTTTTTTTTGGGGTGCGGTTACTATTGGGCAGAGCTGGCCCAATGCCTGGCCCATTTTTTGGCCTGGTGCCAGGTCAGCTTTGGCATTTTTTTTTTTTTTTTGCTATTGGGTAGTGCTGGACCGGCGCCTAGGCCATTTTCTGGCCTGGCGCCATTTTTTTTTAAAAAATAACTAAAAACTATCCTAATTGAATGCATGACCACAATACATTGAAAATAAGAATTCATAAATTAAATATTAAAATTAAATTAAAATTGTAAATAAATAAATAAATAATAAAATAAAATAAAATAAATTCAGTCCGTCTAAAATATCGTGTCAACAAAAGTTCAAACCTGACAATAAAAAGAGTTTGTATTGACTTAAAATTATAGACGTAAAAATCATTAAATTAAAAATACAATTAGTACATATATTTCACTTTAACATTAGGTTAGTAAAATTAAATAACAATATATACAAACATACAAAGACAAGTTAGTAATTATCAACATGTATCTACCTATTTACATATTTACATGGCTAAATTAATAAAATCTAAGCTTCATGATATTGTTCCCCGAAAATGGCACCAAGAACTTGATGGATAAATTTTGGATGCATAAAATCGTAAATTTTAAATCCATCTCTTAGTCAAGTTTTAATTAAAACATTAATCTCAAAATACACATGTGAGCAAGTATACTCATCGCAAGTATAGTATAGGGAATTAATGAGTATTGATCCTCAAAGGAACAAGTACACACTAAGTACTTTTTGTTCATTGTTTAACCGACAAAATAAAGTAGTAAGATAAAAATGAGAAAAATAAATAAATATATACAACTCAAGGATGGAAAGTGTGTAATTAGACAAATATTCTTAAAACCATGACTATGAACCACTTAGCAATTATTACAATCAATTATTATCTTGGCATCATGAATGATTTAATATAGACCTACTTCATTTACAATCCATGGAATCACTATCTTCTAGTTAAATTAGCGAACATATTCTGTCTCGGCTAACTTATCCAAAAGATGCATTAAAATCAATCCACATATAAACCCCTATATTCTAGGTGATTTAAAGTATGAAATTAGTCAACGAATCCATATTCTAGTAATTATCAACCAACCTTTGATTACCAATGTTCTAAATAATTAACCTATTTTTTCAAGTAAGTTAAGAGATAACAAATATGAAATTAATTAGATTAAAACCTTTATCAACCTCTTTTTCAAACAAGTTAACAACAAGAATTCATTAATCAATTTCGTAATAAAACGAGTAATCAAATACCAAAGAAAAATAATTAATTAATCAAAGAACTAAATCTACTCAAAATCATAAATTCAAGAATAATGTCTAAATATAATTAATGGATTAAAATCATCATTATTCAAGAAAAAAGAAAACAAAGGAAAGAGATAAATACTCATAGACAAGACTTTCAATTTTCAATGAAAACCCCTCCAAGAATCAATGCTCCTTGAGTAATTCCTCTAGAGAAAATATTGGTGATGGGTTTTACAAGGCTTATCCCAGATGGGTTTTACACCACAACCTTGGTATATAAAATAGATTGAAAATGAATGGAACAGTAAAGGCTTACTTCTTTGAGCAGATGTGCATTAAGAACAAGTACGAACACTTTTACCTTTAAGACACAATTTGATTTCACTTTGAAGCACTTTGATAAAAGAGATTTTTGTTTTCTATAGAGCAAGAGTGTTTCTTAGAAATATAGAGCAAAAATCTACAGTCAAATCGAGATTAGAAGCCCTCTATAAAGACATAAAGTAAAGTACCAATGGATATAAAACGGCTATTTCTCGCTGTTAGATTTACCTACGTTTTGGACTCATGTTTCAGATGATGGTACATCCAAAGGGTAAGTCTAAAATGGCACTTTTTCAGGCAGAAATGATTTGACACTGTTCATTGGATTTTGGACTAATCTTTTGGATGCAGAATCATCCAAACTACTCAATCCAAATTCTGATATATAAAACTTTGAAATCTTTTTGTTTTAGTGCTTCTTGGTAGAATTAAACTAAATTAAAAGGTAAAGATGACATAGAAATTTACACAAAGAGATACCTTAACAAGAATTCCTAGTCTAAGGTTCTTTCATAACGGATTCTTTTGATTTGCAATCTTTCAAGCACGATCTTTCTTCTTGATTTTCTATGTTTGGATTCTATTGCTTCAAGAGTTGCTTTAGAAATCATATTTGAACGTCTTGGAAGACTTGAGGTTAAACATGTCTTATAACAAGTAAATCACACATGTTAGTCCTTATCATTGTTTGTCATAAGTCAAAATACAGGAGACCGCCCTCAGGGCTAACAATTTGATTTGAACTGAAAAATCAAATTGAACCGGTCCCAATTTCAGTTTTCGATTCAGTTTTAATGAAATTCGATGCGGTTTGGTTCAGCTTTAGAGTTTATATAAAAATTCGGTTCGGTTTTTGATTTTCTAAAATAAAAATAAAAAATATAAAAATCGAATTATATTTTTAAAATTTTAAATATATAATTGACACACACACACACACACACACACTCACACACACACACACACACACACACACTCTCTCTCTCTCTCTCTCACTTTCTCATAGCACAAAGGAATAGGAGTCAAACTTACTAAAATCATCCTTCAAGAAAAGTCTTAAAATTCTAAAGCTTGTTCCACACTTTTTATCATCCTACTGCCTCTCTCCCTAAATCCTATGGGAATGAATTATGCACATACTAACAAAATCATTAGGTAGTAATTTTTTATTAAGTTAAAAGACTACAATACCCTTTATAGGATGAATTAAAGTCGTTAATGTGTAGTAATCTCTCTCTCTTCTTCTTAATTAAGGGAATAGTAGTAAAGGAGGCAGAGACTGGAAGCAATTGTAGGTAGACTTCGTTAATTTCCTTGAATATGATGCAATATTTTAAAATCCCCCCCAAAATAAAGAATACTTTTAGTATTTTTCCTTTTTTTAAGTAGAAGAATATTAGTCATAAAAGAATTAACAAAAAGTGAAATTATCATATTTCATACATAATAATCAAGAATATTAATCAAGAAACTAGGAAAATTGCATAGAGAGATTTCACTCCAAAATTTTTTACGGGCAAAGACTTTTATCCCTTTTTCTATGTCTCTTCTTTCATATCTTACGAAAGTAAACATGGTAAAGATAATGTTTTAAAAGTAAAGATGTCATCTAATTCTATGACATTACAAAGTAAAAGCCTTATACATTGGTGTGGTTTTTTTAGTGATAGCATTTGTTCTTTTGCATTACTTTTGTGTTGTTTCACTAAATCATAGATAAAAAAATTTAGATGGAGGATCGTACTTGGGTGTATAGAATATATGTTCTGGGAATTAAAGGACTTTCTGAAGAATTTATTAATGGTGTTGAACATTTTGTTGAGTGGGTGCTTGCACATTCAGAGTGGCCTAGTACTGCTTAAATTAGATATCATTGTTCTAAGTGTAAGACAAAGAAGTTTTAGGAGTTAGATATGGTGAGAGTTCATTTATACTGTAAAGGGTTTGTGAAGGATTATTATAATTGAACTTGTCATGGTAAACCATTTATTCTAACTATACATTTGACACTAGTATTTATTGTCAAGTGGACAAGTCAGAGTTCAAGGTCCGGGAATCCCTTTCATGATTTGGTCATAGATGTAGTAGGCACCAACTTTCCCTCAAAGTAAAAGACTAAGAAAAATCCTAGAAAGTAAATAAAGACAATGATTCACTCCCCCATACTTAAGCTAGAAAGTATTCTTGTTATTGTTGGGGGGTAAAAAGCACATATAAAAAAAAACCAAAGTTAGCAAGACAAATCAAGATAATGACATAAAATCCCAAATAAAACAAACAAATCCAAAACACATAAAAACACTCTTTCCATTCATTATACTTTCTCATCAGCCCTAGGTAAAGAAAATTGATCTTATTGCAAAAAGCAAGGATGATGAATTTAGAAAGAAAGTAGGTTTTTGGAGGGGGTGAGGTGTAACACCCCGCTGCCTAGGCCCACTAGGGCCGGGGATGTCGCCCCGTCCAAAGGACAAGGGGTCTTTATAACTAGGTCACACAATTAAAATAGTGAAATGAAAATAATAATTTAACTTAAAATTTATTACAACCCAAGAATAAATCCACGAATACAACCATGAATTCCCAAAAGAAATACAAATCCATAAATAAAATCATCCACTCTCAACTCCCCAAAGCAATACATAAAAATAAAAGACAACATTCTCTTCCAAGGCAGATAACACAAGCTACTCATCCCCACAGCAGGATCGGTTTGAAATCATGGTGAAAGGGTGATGAGACAGAAATCTCAGTAAGTTCGTGTGTGCTTTGGGTGTTCAGTGGAAATAGTTCGTGGATGCTGAGTATAAAAACTTTATAAGAGAAATATTGGCAAGCAATAAACATTAGCCAAAAGCAAGAGTGGCGTTTTGGCTTTTCCAGCCATACATAATTTATAAGATCAACCACTCGAAAGAAAGGATTATGCATTACCACACGTTGGGCCCCATAACCGGATGGTCAGTATACCGACACTTTGTGCATACTGCCGGTCAGAATGCCGACACTTTGTGCAGACTGACTAAAGGTAGGTGATCGGCCTACCGGGCAAGATACTCCTCCATCTCTATACTCAAACAACAACCGGGTGTCCATTCCAGCAAAATACAGTCACTTCACTGAAATAAAAACTTCTAGCTCGGACCGGCATGACTAAGTAGTACTAACGTTTCTCTAAGTTGAGTTCATCTTTGGGAGAAGGCCTCCTGCCAGAAGACTCACTCTTGCTCTTCAAAACTAGCACTACCAATCTACCCCTATTGAGTACTCAACATAACATATCCCACTTGGGAAGAAAATGAACAAAACACAGTTCCACTTGAATATGGCAATTAAGGATTTCCAAAGTCTTTGTCAAAATCAGTTTTAGAAAGAGTTTTGAGTTTTGAGTTTTGAGTAAATCTGCTTATTAATTTGCAAATAATTTGTTTGTCTGAAATGAGAACGGAAATAATCCTCAATTGCCTTTACAAAAATGAGTGACCATGCACTCTACATTTGGCTTGCCATAAAGATCATTTATTCATCAAATAGGTTTTATGCAGGAGCTTACCTAATCCTTGCCCACAACAAAGGTCTCCAACAGCTGACCTAACCCCGTATAGGGTAAATACAAACCACAATCAAACTCAAGCCAAAGACTCACTTTCTTAAATAAAACTAACTCAACTTACTACAATCATATCCCTAGTGTCCCAAGCTTTAAGGCTCAATAATAAATAAAAAGGGTTTATAAAATAAATCTAGTTTGATATTAAAATAACTAGAGTTTGGGAAATAGGTACAAAAAGTTGAAGGTTTAAATCTTGCTAAAATAATTTAGAGTTTATTTGATGAAAAGTCCTAGGTGGAATTAGGTAAAATAATGATTTATTAATAATTTAGTTGTTAGAAAATAATTGATAACTAAAATTAGTTGAAAATAAATTTAATGAGTCTTGCTTGAAAAATAATAAGCAAATCCTTAATGGGTTTTGATTAAAAGATAATAATTAAATTTTTAGTAATAAATATTTTATTAATTATAATTATTTTCATAAAAGGCTTTAATTGATTTTATTTGTTCTCTTCAAGCCCTGGCCAAAAACCACCCTTCAACCTCTGTAAATTAACCCTTGTTCAGCCATGAACTGAAAACCATTACCCTCTCCACTTACATTGCACAATTGGACTCCATAATCACACCTCAAATCTCTCCTACAATCACTCCATTCAAACTTCCATTTGAACTTCAAAATTTCCAGAATTTTCTCTCCATGAAAACACCCTTGTATTAAGCTATACAACCAGAATTTCTTTGCCATTAGACTCTGATTTTCGGCCAGCCTTAAAGCCTTATCAGACTTCAATCATTTTAGCAAAACAAACCAAACCAGCCGACACCATTGTAGCTCCAAGAAAATCTCCATCAATCAAACACCATTAACATATCCTATACCTCAAACCACTCCTCAAATCACTCCATTTGAATTTCAAATGATCAGATTTTTCTCTCCCTCTCTAAGCTAAACCAAAACCCCTAAATTCCCTAAACTATTCAGTCAACACTCTCCAGAAATTCGTCCAGCAATCTCCCTCAAATTCTCTCCATTTTCACCAAGAACACCAAGAACACACACTACTCTTCTTCAAGCCAAAACCCACTCTAAACACCTCTAATCCCTCTCAAAAACTCCAGAATACTCTTACATACTCTCTAGAGTTCATTTCTGAAATTTATAACATCAAATCTCAAAATCAAAAATTGGTATTCAGATCAAAACTGATTTTTCTCTTTGAAGTCTCAAGAACATCATCAAGGTAACCAAGAACAACTCTTTTGTTCATCTTCTTCCATTTAACCTTCTATGTATCAGACTAATGCTCTCTCTCTCTCTCTCTCTCTCTCTCTCTCTCTCTCGCTGAAATGGTTGATCAACAACCATGGCTGTTTTTCTTACTATTGGACAATTCAAGACTCTCAATCGCGTGAACCTTCTTAAATCTTCATCGAAGTGTTCATCAATCAAGTATTTCTCCTTAAACCTTCTTTTTAATTCAGCATTCATGTCTCTTAGATATTGATAGGAAGAATAAAATATGAATGGGGGATTGAGAGTATGCATGTGAATGAAGGGGTTGGGATTAGGACGTGAGAATGATTGATCATGTTTAAGCTATATGGATTTCCTTGAGAATCGATGTATGTTCATCATGTCCTAAGAGAATTATGAATGTTTAAGCATGCTAGATGTTATGTCCCCTTTGGTGAATAGGATTTTTATGTTCTTATCTCCATTGAAACCATGATCATGATTGTTTGGCCATGTGATAGCAAGTGTTGATTTAAGCATATGTTCATGAGTGGATTAGTTTGTTGTTTGATGTTGAAGAAAATGTTCATGATTCTTGTTAGCAATAGGAAAATCATGATTATGTTCTTGTTGATCCTAGGCTATTTTAATTAGTAAATTTTATTACCTTAATTAAAATTATTACTATATTTTCCTCTAAGGATTTCGAAATTGTTAGGAAGTTTTGGAAATAGGATGTTACATGAAATATTGATATTTTACTAGTCAAATAAATGATATTTTTCCTTAAGAATAATATACGCATAGGTATAATATTAAATAAGATCTTTTATATAAATAATAATAATGACTTTGTAGACCTTAGTTCAAACTTTTGCCTATATTCATAAATATTATATATACTAAAATTTGTTTGTTATTTATTAAACAAAAATTTAATATAATTCATTTATTATTAATTTTATTTATTACTAATTATTTATTATCAATTAAAAATTATTTGTAATTTATTATTTATTTATAATAAAGCTATTTTTAAATTACCATTTATTAATATTATTTAGAGCTTGGTATTATTCAATATTCAAACCTTAGTTTATTTATTAATAATAGCACTCAAGAATTATTATTTGAGTCTATAATTTATTAGCAATTATTTTAGAACCCCTAGTTATTTTAACTTATCAAACTAGACTTATTTTATAAAATTCTTTATCAGCTAGCCTTAAAGCTTAGGACATTAGGGTCGTGATTGTAATAAGTTGAATTAGGATTATTTGTGTAAGTGAATTTAGCTTGAGTGTAACCTTATGTTTTGTGTTTACCCCGTGTGGGGTTAGGTCAGCCTTGAAAGACTTTTGAATTTGAGCAAGCAAAGATTCATGTAAACTCCTGCATGGAATTTTGTGAAGACAAAAAATTACTGTGGCAAGCTAAATGTAATGTGTATGGATATTCATGTTGTAAAGGCAATTAAGGACTATTTTCCTATTTATTTCAGTCAAGCAAATCATTGGAAAAATCAAACAAGCAGTTTTACACAGAATGCTAAGCTTTTTCTAAAACCCAACTTTGACAAGAATTTTAGAAACCCTTAATTGCTATTTCCAAATAAAGTAATGCGTGATCAATTTTCTCCCAAGTGGGACAATCAACGTTGAGTACTCAATAAGGGTAGACTACCAGGACTAGTCTTTGAAGGGTTAGGGTAAGTCTCTCAGTAGGTGGCCACCTCTGAGGGGTGAGTCATTCCTGGATAGGATGCTAGTCTGGTAGGTCATGCCGGTCCGAGCTAGCAAGTTTCAGTCATATGGATTGTGTGTTTCCGGAGTGGACAACCGGTAAGTTTGGGGTGTAGAGATAGAAGAGTATCTCACCCGGTAGGCCGTACACCTACTTTTTTTCAGTTTGTACAAAGTGTGGCATTCTGACCGTTGCTTAGTCAGGGGCCCAACGTGTGGTAACCCATGGCTACCCATTTGAGTGGTTGTATTTATTGTGCACATGTATGGTTTGAAAAGCGAAACACCACTCTTTATTTTCAACACTTATTTAACGCTTGCCAGCACTTTCTCTTATGAAACTTTTACAACTTGCATACATGAATTATTTTACCAGAAACACTCAAAGCATACACGGGCTTACTAAAATTTTTATCTCATCACCTTTTATACCATGTTTACAGGTTGATCCGGCTGTGGAGGTCAATAGCTAGACTTGTTGCCTATGCTTTGAAGACTTTATGTTATTTTCTTAATGGGATGTTTGAGAGGTTGTAGCAAACAATTTATTTTGGAATTGTTCCTGTATTTATCTTTTGGGTTGTAATAAGTTTAATTTTAAAGTATTTATTTTATTTTATTATATGTGACATAGTTATAAAGACCCCTTGTCCATTGGACAGGGCGACATCCCCGGACTTGTTGGGCCTAGGTAGTAGGGTGTTACAAAATCTCACCAACAAATCTCTGCAATCATGCTTGATTAGTTACCAAAATTTCAGCCACCATAATTTAGCAACCTTCCATAAAATGTTCCTCAAACAACCAGACTTATTCCTCACCATTTCACTCCATCTTTTCGGCCACCATTACCCCTCTTCAATCAACTTTCATCCCGTAGAAACACTGCATAGAAATTCGGCCATGGCAGACTTCCAAAAGCTCTCCAAGAATCAAAGATATTCTTGAATATTTAGTTTACAAATTTGCTTCTCAAAAATATTTTTCAAGGATTCCAACAACTAGCCTTTCCTTTTCTCTTCCAAATCAGAGAATCACCTTCCTAAACCCTACAGAAATTTTGGCCAGCCCTAATCTCTTTAGAATATCGGCAGCCTCCATCCAAAAACTCTTTATTCCCTTCAACCTTCAAGAACACACAACACACCAAGAACACCTTCTTCTTCATTTCACCTAATACCTTTCCAAATCACTTCAAACTACTTCTAAAAACTCCAGAATTCATCTACTCACTGCCGTGAGTCCATCAACACCGTTCTTGACATCAAACACCAAAATCCAACTTGCTAGTTTGGATAAAAAACCAGAATTTTTGTGAAGGCTCAAGAACACCATCAATGTAGGTTTGTTCTAACAACTCCATCTTTTCTAATCGTGATCTCTGATGAATATATATATATGAATAAACCCAATAATGGTCTCTCTCTCTCTCTCTCTCTCTCTCTCTCTCTTGGCCGAATCTCTCTCCTCCTTGGCTGGATGGTTTCTTCTCCAATGGTCATGCTTCCTTCACCTTTTTTGGTTGGATTTAGACATCTAGGAGTTGAGACTTATTCAAAACTCCTTCAAGGGAATTCATCAAGCAAGTAAGCTTTCTTTTAACCCTTCTTTTAATTCTAGATTCATGTCTCTAGGATGATGTTGATAGAAGATGGAATGTGGATAGGATTTGAGTATGTATTGTTGAGATTGAAGCATGAATATATGTATGAATATGAAGGAGATGGGATTTATGCATGGATGGATTATCTTGGTTGATTGTATGATGATTTGAGGTTTAATGCATGCCTCCATGATTAAGTATGCTAGAGATTATGTCACCTTTGGTGAATAGGATTTATATTCATGTTGGATTGTTGAAGCCATGATCATAGTTATGCTAGTAGGGGTTAGATCATGTCTTGATAAATTGAGATCAATGCTTGTATGCATGATTTGGATTATTTGATGAATTAAAGGATTGTATATGTTCATGATTGTGAATAGCCATGGAAATATGATCATGATCTTGTTGTCCTAAGCTAATTTTTATTTCATGAATAAAATATTTAATAATATGATTTTGTTAGTAATTTCGAAAAAACCCTATGAAGGGTGGATTTGGATTATTTTATATATAAAGGATATTTTAGTCAAATAAATAATAGTTTTGATAGAAAAATAAAATATATCGATATTATATAAAAATAATGAAATCATCTAAAGCCTTTTGTTTGAAATAATCATAATTAGTAAAATATTTATTATTAAAATTTAATTATTTTCTTTTAATCAAAACCTATTAAAACTTATTTATTATTTTCCAAGCAAGGCTCATTAAAATTCATTTTCAACTAACTTTAGTTATCAATTATTTTCTAACAGCTAAATTATTAATAAATCATTATTTTTCCTAAAAACCACCTAAGACTCTTCATCAAATAAACTCTAAATTTTCTTAGCAATATTTAATCCTTTAACTTATTAGTACTTATTTCCCAAAACATTAATTATTTTAAATATCAAATTATCCTTAGCTTATAAAACTATTTACTTATTATTTGGCCTTAAAGCTTGGGACACTAGGATCATGATAGTAGTAAGTTGAGTTGTTTAAATTGAGAAAGTGAATTTTGGTTTGAGTTTGATTATGGTTTGTATTTTGCCCATGCGGGGTTAGGTCAGCAGTTGGAGACCTTTTTATTGTGAGCAAGAATCAGATAAGCTCCTACATAAAACCTGATTGATGAAAAGTGTTTAATTATGGCAAGGCAATGTAGAGTGCATGGACACACATCTTTGTAAAGGTAAATGAGGATTGTCTCCTGTCTTATTTCTGTCAAACAAATTATTTGAAAACCAATAAGCAGATTTATTCAAACTTAAAACTCTTTTTAAAACTGATTTTGGCAAAGACTTTGGAAACTCTTAATTGCCATGTTTAAGTGGAACTATATTTTGTTCATTTTTTTCCTAAGTGGGATATGTTATGTTGAGTACTCAATAAGGGTGGACTACTGGGCTAGTCGTTGAGGGGTTAGGGAAGTCTCTTAGTAGGTGGCCACCTCTGAGGGGTGAGTCCTTCTCGGATAAGACAACAGTCCAGTAAGTCGTGCCAGTCCGAGCTAGCAGTGTTCTTTTCCAGTCAAGTGATTGTGTGTTGTCAGAATGGACACCCGGTTGTTGTTTGGGTATAGAGAAGGAGGAGTATCTTGCCTAGTAGACCGATCACTTACTTTTGTCAGTCTGCGCAAAGTGTGGCATTCTGACCGGCGGTATGCACAAAGTGTGGCATGCTGACCATCCGGTTATGGGGCCCAATGTGTGGTAACCCATAATCCTTTCTTTCGAGTGGTTGATTTTATAAATTATGTATGGCTGGAAATGCCAAAACACCACTCTTATTTTTGACTGATGTTTATTGCTTTCCAGTGATCTCTTATAAAGAATTTTATACTTTGCATTCACGAACTGTTTTCACTGAACACCCAAAGCACACACGGACTTATTGAGATTTTTGTCTCACCACCATTTTACCGTGATTTCAAGTCGATCCTGCTGTGGGGATGAGTAGCTAGATTATACTTGCTTTGGAAGATTTTCTGATGATTTATTTTTGTGTAATGTTTTGTGGAGATGAGAGTGGATAAATTTTATTACGGATTTGTTTTTAATATTTTGGGAATTATTCTTGGATTGATATTTATTTTGGGATGTAATAAATTTTAAGTTCAAGTATAATTTATATTCTGCTATTTCATTTGTGTGACTTAGTTATAAAGATCCCTTATCTTTCGGACAGGGCGACATCCCCGGCCTTGGCGGGCCTAGGTAGCAGGGTGTTACAAGTGGTATCAGAGACTAGGTTTAGGCATTTATTGATAGTATTTGTGCTATTTCTTTAAGTCTAAATCTTTATCTAACCTATTTTGTCGATGCTGTAGGATGGTTAGACTGCTTAGGACAGCGAGGAAAGGGCAACAGTGGCACCCGCCTATCCCTCTAGACCCGGAGGACCTTCCAGTTCCCCAGCCTGCTCCTCAGCTAGTTATCCCCATGGAGGATAACAGTGATGAGGAGGTTATCCCTATGGAGGATAACAGTGATGATGAGATTAATCCTATGGAGGATAGCAGTGATGACGAGGTCCAAATCATTGAGCTACCCCCAATTCCGGTGATTGACATAAGCTCAGATAGTGAGGATGAGGTGATGATAGTGGAGCCTGAACCCCACCCTCTTAATCCCGAGGTGGACTTAGTAGCAGATAGCGATGACCTGAGAGAGATAGACTAAGAGTCTCCGCCTAAGCCTTCTTTCCTTCCTTCTTCCAGCCGAGTGGAGCCCGGGGAAAGTTCTAGGTACCTTGGGAAAGAGCCAATGGGGCGATTTGCTAGCGGGGATGGGGTAGATTTTTCCAAGAACTCGGGGGGATGGTTGTATGAGGCTGCTGATGAGGGTTCTGATAAGGATTAGAGGACTAGGAGTTCTTTTGATTTGGATGTTTATTTGTTTACTATTTTTTTTTTGAGAACTTTTATGACAAGGATTTTTAATTCTGCTTTCTATCAAAATTTGAATTTATACAAGTCCATTTTTGAAAGAGAATTTATTCCTTAGCTAAAATTTACATCCGCTTTCTGTTTACATCTATTTGACTATGCTTGCAAGTACAACTAAAATGATTTGACCCTTAAATGAATACACTTATCATCTGGGGTGTGGTTTAGAATGGCACCCAAGCGTCGTGCAACTACAGCAGGTGGAAGAGTTCCGGAAGTTGATCAAGTGGCACCGGAAGTAGAAATAGCTCAGATGCAAGCACCTAGCCGAGGTGAAGGGAATGGTCCGAATATGGGATTAAGGTGTGAAGTTCCAGTTGATGTGACCATGGGCCAGGCATTCAGCAAGATGGCCAAGATTTTGCAGTCAATGACCAAGCGACGAAACCCGAGGGGTGAAGATGAGGCCTTAGAGAGGTTTCGGAAGTTTCAGTCGCTCGTCTTCCTGGGCGAAGCGGAATAGGATCAGAAGGCAGAGTAGTGGGTTGAACAGTTGGAGGACATATTCGCGACGCTCCAGTACACCGAGAAGCGGATGGTTAAGTTTGCAGCTTTCCAATTGAGAGGACCAGCTCGAGCGTGGTGGCAGCGGGTCTAAGACGACTGGGAGTTGGACGAGCCAGAATGGACGTGGTCCAACTTCGTGGAAGCCTTCAGGGCGAAGTACATTCCATAGTGGATTGTGGAGAAGCGAGAGGATGAATTCCAGAATCTGAGGCAGGGAAGCATTTCGGTAGCCCAGTACGCAGCCCGGTTTACTCAGTTGTCCAAGAACTACAAGCGATTGGTGGACACCGAGCAGAATAAGACGAGGCAATTCGTCAAGGGGTTGAGACCGGAGTTGAGGAGAGCATTGGCACCTGCCCTGCCGACAACCTATTCGGGGGTCGTAGACGCAGCTACTCAGACGAAAAATGAGGATCGCAGCAGGATGGCAGTAAAACCCATCCAGTGGCTGAGACAGCCGCAAGGACAATTCCTGAGACCGCAACCCCACAAGTGCCTCGCCAACCACCAATGGCAGAACTAGGGGAAGCAAGCCCGGACAGCACCGAGTGGACCTGCCCCGAATCTCCTATCATGCAGGCAGTGTGGAAGGAAAGGCCACATCGAGAGGAATTGTTGGTCCAAGGGTGGTGAGAGAAAGTGCTATCATTGTGGCGACCCGAACCACCTGAGGAACACCTATCCTAAATTGCACCGAGTCGGGCAAGGAAACCCGGCTCAGAACCCGGGGCCCAACCGAGCCAACCTTAAGAGAGCATCCGGGAGTGGAGCAGCAAAGCCGCAAGTGAAGGCCAAGGTGTTCGCTCTCAACAGAGAGGAAGTTGGGTCTGATGCAGCGGTGGTGGAAGGTACGTTCACTATTCAAGGACGTTCCGTTAATGTTTTGATTGATCTTGGCTCTACTTATTCCTATATAAACAAGTTGTGTGTATGACATTTAGGTTGGGATGGAGTGGAGCTACCTTTCATTTTAGAGGTAAGCACACCTCTGGGGAAAATGGTGCAAGCGGATCAGTATGTAAATGAGTGTAAAGTTAATATGGGGAGAGAAAGTTTGGAGGGGGATTTGATAGTGTTAGACATTGAGGATTATTACTTGATCTTGGGAATAGACTGGTTAGCTAAGCATGGGGCTAGGGTAGACTGTAAAAATAAGACAGTTCAGTTCGTTAGGCCAGGATGTGATATATTGGAATTTAATGGCAAGAGGGTGAAAGAATGTAAGTATTTGATTGCGGGGGCTAAAGCCCGGAAATTGTTAAAGCAAGGATGTCAAGGGTACCTGGCTTACGTGATAAACAAGCCGAAGGACCAGTGCACTTTGGAAGACACGGATGTAGTGAAGGATTTTCCCGATGTGTTTCCAGCGGAGCTTGATTCTCTACCCCCTAGCCGAGAAGTGGAATTCACCATCGACTTAGTTCCAGGAGCGGAACCAGTATCGCGGACTCCGTACCGGATGGCACCAGCAGAGTTGAAAGAGCAGTTGGAGGAGTTCGTACGTCAATGCTATATCAGGCCGAGCACGTCGCCCTGGGGAGCGCCTGTGCTATTTGTAAAGAAGAAGGACGGAACTCTGAGGCTATGCATCGACTACCGAGGGTTGAACAACTTGACGATCAAGAACAAATATCCCCTACCGTTGATTGACGAACTATTCGACCAGTTGCAAGGATCCGTTGCTACTCTAAGTTGGATCTGAGACAAGGGTACTACCAGGTGCGGATAAGAGAGGATGATATTCCTAAGACAACTTTCAACACCAGATATGGACACTACGAGTTCGTGGTGATGCCGTTCTGGGTGAGTAACGCTCCAGTAGTATTTATGGACCTGATGCACCGAGTATTTCAACCTTAGCTGGACAAGTTCGTGGTGGTCTTCATCGACGACATTTTGATCTACTCAAAGAGTCCGGAGAAGCATGCAGAGCATCTGAAGCTCGTACTGGAGAAGCTTCGGGAGCACAAGTTATACGCCAAGTTCAGCAAGTGCGAATTTTGGATAGACAGTGTGGCATTCCTTGGCCATGTAATGACCAAGGAGGGAATCAAGGTGGACCCGGCAAAGGTTGAAGCGGTATCGGACTGGAAGCAGCCAGAGAGTATCATTGAGATCCGGAGTTTCTTGGGACTGGCTGGTTACTACCGAAGATTTATCAAGGGATTTTCGACACTTGCATCGCCAATGACCCGATTATTGCGAAAGGATGTTCCATTTGTGTTGAACGAGAAATGCAAGAAAAGTTTTCAAGAACTGAAGCGCAGACTGATGTCAGCACCGGTATTGAGTCTACCGGAGGAAGGGAAACCTTATGCGCTATATACTGATGCTTCAAAAGAAGGATTGGGAGCAGTGTTGATACAGGACCGAAAAGTGATTGCTTACGCTTCTCAGAAGCTGAGACCTCATGAAGTCAACTATCCCACTCATGATTTGGAGTTGACAGCTATAGTGTTCGCCCTAAAGAAATGGCGACACTACCTGTATGGAGCCGAATACGAGGTATTCACCGATCATAAGAGTCTGAAGTATATCTTCACCCAAAAGGATCTGAACTTGAGGCAGCGAAGGTGGATGGAATTCTTAGAAGAAAACCGTTGCCCGATCAACTACCATCCCGGGAAGGCCAACGTGGTGGCGGACGCCCTAAGCAGAAAAGTTGGGATGGCCAAGTTAAGGGTGTGGGAAATGCACGCGGTGCAGGATGTGTTGGACAGAAGGGTGGAAGTGCAAGATAAAGGGATTATCATAAGCAATTTGAAGTTGGTGCCGAATTTGAGAAGGGAAATCGTGGAAGCTCAGCAAGGCAACATCGAGTTTCAACTTTTCAAGGACAAGGAGCTAAAGCGGCCCGGCAGTGAATTCCATCTAGATGAGACGGGAGTTCTACATTTCAGGGATCGGTTGTGTATACCCGGAGAGCAATAATTAAAGGACCGAATTTTGGAAGAAGTGCACAAGAGCAAGTACGCCATTCATCCGGGGGAAGTCAAGATATATCAAGACTTGAAGAGAGCCTATTAGTGGCCCAGACTGAAGCAAGACGTGGTCAAGTATGTCTCGACCTGTCTCACTTGTCAAAAAGTCAAAGCGGAGCATAAGAAGTCAGCGGGACTATTGCAACCATTACCAGTACCGGAATGGAAGTGGGAAGAGGTGACTATGGATTTTATCACCGGGCTTCCCATGTCAAGGACTCAAAAGGATGCCATATGGGTAGTGGTGGATCGACTAACCAAGTCGGCCCATTTCATACTGGTGAATGTGAGGGACTCGATAGAGAAGCTGGCTCAGACTTATGTTCGAGAGATCGTCCGACTACATGGAGTGCCTTCAAGCATAGTGTCAGATCGAGACTCGAGGTTTACGTCTCGTTTCTGGGAAAAAGTTTCAGGAAGTAATGGGGTCGAATTTGAAATTCAGTACGACGGTGCATTCGCAGACCGATGGGCAGTCAGAGAGGGTGATACAGATATTAGAAGATATGCTGAGAGCCTGTGTTTTGGACTTCGGAGATAAATGGATAGAGTGTGTACCGTATGCAGAATTATCGTATAACAACACTACCAAGCTTCGATCGTGATGGCACCGTATGAGGCTTTGTATGGGCACAAATGTCAGGTACCGTTGTATTAGAGTTGGTCCGAAGATGGTCATGTGAGCAAAATTGGAGAAGTATGTGTCCAAGAAATGTTAGATAAAGTGAAATTGATCAGGGAAAGGTTAAAGGCGGCACAGGGTCGGCAGAAGAGCTATACAGACAACCGGCGAAGGGAATTAGAATTTCAAGTCGGGGACAGCGTGTTTTTGAAGTTGATGCCAAACATAGGAATTTTGAAGCATCCGAAGGGCGGGAAGTTGAATCCGAGATATTTGGAACCGTTTCCGATTAAGGAAAGGATTGGACCGGTAGCTTACCGATTAGACCAGTTAGATGGGTTGACGGGAATCCATGATGTGTTTAATGTGTCACAATTGAAGAAGTATAATGCAGATCCCAGTCATGTAATGAATGATGAACCGTTAGTGTTGCAGCCAGACCTGAGCTATATGGAGAAGCCTGTGCGAATATTGGACCGCAGTGTTAAGACACTCCGGAGCAAGCAGATACCGATGGTTAAGATTCAGTGGGAGAACTATGGCACGCAAGATGCCACATGGGAGTCGAAAGAGTGGGTTAAATGGAAGTATCCCGAGTTGCAATAGAGGTATGCTTGAATTTCGGGGCGAAATTCCTCTAAGGAGGGGAGGATATGAAACCCCAATCAAAACCAACCTTAGAGTGAGGGGGTTGGGATGCATATCATAATTTATTGCATGTTTAAATATATTTTTAAATGATTTTCTATGCTTTGGATTTGAGTTTTATGGTATCGAAGGCTTGGTTGTGAGTATTGCTTGAGAAGGGCAAAATAGTAATTTTTGCTTGAGGTGGAAAAAGGGAGACAACTTGAGGATTGAATAAGAAATTATTTTTTTTTGAGGGAAAATAAGAACAAGAGTTTTTGTGATTTAGTGATTAGAGCCTTAGAATTAATTCTTGAGGTCTTGGGTTCAAATTCCATCATATGAGCTTTGGCTTGGTTAAATTTTCTTTTTTCTCGGGAAGTATCATTTTCGGCCTTAGTGGTGTTTGGAGTAGGGTAGAGATGTTGTCCTATAAGAGGCATGATAAGAGTCTTCAAATCCTACTAATTTGTTCTACACAAAATTCCTAAGAGGAATTCATTTCCTCTTGATCTTTAATTTTCCTATTTCTCAATTCATTAATTTGTTCAAATTGTTCTAGCCAATTTCTTTCCAGAAATTCCAGTGAAGCGCTGTGGCTTTGTAGAATCAAAATGCCTTAGTGGAAGACATTTTATGGTCTGAAAATGTGGAGGAGATGTGAAAGATTCCAAGGGGATAAATCCCTTTAGTGAACTTTCTAAAAATTCATTCTAGCTAGGTTCATCTTCCTTCTTGGAAAGAACTGAAAATTTTCAGCTTCTTGTGCCTTCAAGTTGTTGAAACTCTTAGCTAATATTCCCTCCTAAATGCTGTAAAAAAAAATGGCCTTTTGGATCAGCTTGCAACCTGAATTTCTCTGACCATTTTTGGACTGCACAAAGTTGATGCAAAACCAGAAAAATCCCGAGGCAAATCGCAGCTTTGGAGGTCCGAAACCAAGTTGTTTTCTTCTAGTTTTTGTTCAGCACCTTAGCCATGTTTTTTTTCTTCCATGAAGAAGGCTGGAAACCAGCCCTGAAAACCCCTAAAACTCCCCTTCAAAACCTCTGCAAATCGGCTGGAAAGATGGCAGCTAAAACTGCCAAAAAAAAAAAAAAAATTCCATCCTTGCGAAAAATACTGTGCAGTAGTTTTTCCAGCTTTGTTTCCTAATTCTCTCCTAGCCAAAACTCCATCCTTTTTCTGCACAAACCACCCTTAAACCTCCATTAACTGAACTCCATTATCCTCCCTAAGTTCTGCACAAAAAATCCAGTCATGGTTGCCAGAAAATCTCTCCAACAAATCTCTACAATCATGCTTGATTAGTTACCAAAATTCCAGCCACCATAATTTAGCAACCTTCCATAAAATGTTCCTCAAACAACCAGGCTTATTCCTCACCATTTCACTCCATCTTTTCGGCCACCATTACCCCTCTTCAATCAGCTTTCATCCCACAAAAACACTGCATAGAAATTCGGCCATGGCAGACTTCCAAAAGCTCTCCAAGAATAAAAGATATTCTTGAATATTTAGTTTACAAATTTGCTTCTCAAAAATATTCTTCAAGGATTCCAACAACTAGCCTTTCCTTTTCTCTTCCAAATCAGAGAATCACCTTCCTAAACCCTACAAAAATTTCGGCCAGCCCTAATCTCTTCAAAATTTCGGCAGCCTCCATCCAAAAACTCTCTATTCCCTTCAACCTTCGAGAACACACAACACACAAGAACACCTACTTCTTCATTTCACCTAATACCTATCCAAATCACTTCAAACTACTTCTAAAAACTCCAGAATTCATCTACTCACTGCCGTGAGTCCATCAACACCGTTCTTGACATCAAACACCAAAATCCAACTTGCTAGTTTGGATAAAAAACCAGAATTTTTGTGAAGGCTCAAGAACACCATCAAGGTAGGTTTGTTCTAACAACTCCATCTTCTCTAATCGTGATCTCTAATGAATATATATATATATATATATATATATATATATATATATGAATAAACCCACTAATGGTCTCTCTCTCTCTCTCTTGGCCGAATCTCTCGCCTCCTTGGCCGGATGGTTTCTTCTCCAATGGTCATGCTTCCTTCACCTTTTTTGGTTGGATTTAGACATCTAGGAGTTGAGACTTATTCAAAAATCCTTCAAGGGAATTCATTAAGCAAGTAAGCTTTCTTTTAACCCTTCTTTTAATTCTAGATTCATGTCTCTAGGATGATGTTGATAGAAGATGGAATGTGGATAGGATTTGAGTATGTATTGTTGAGATTGAAGCATGAATATATGTATGAAAATGAAGGAGATGGGATTTATGCATGGATGGATTATCTTGATTGATTGTATGATGATTTGAGGTTTAATGCATGCCTCCATGATTAAGTATGCTAGAGATTATGTCACCTTTGGTGAATAGGATTTATATTCATGTTGGATTGTTGAAGCCATGATCATATTTATGCTAGTAGGGGTTAGATCATGTTTTGATAAATTGAGATCTATGCTTGTATGCATGATTTGGATGATTTGATGAATTGAAGGATTGTATATGTTCATGATTGTGAATAGCCATGGAAATGTGATCTTGATCTAGTTGTCCTAAGCTAATTTTTATTTCATGAATAAAATATTTAATAATATGATTTTGTTAGTAATTTCGAAAAAACCTTATGAAGGGTGGATTTGGATTATTTTATATATAAAGGATATTTTAGTCAAATAAATAATAGTTTTGATAGAAAATTAAAATATATCAATATTATATAAAAATAATGAAATCAACTAAAGCCTTTTGTTTTAAATAATCATAATTAATAAAATACTTATTATTAAAATTTAATTATTATCTTTTAATCAAAACCTATTAAAACTTATTTATTATTTTCCTAGCAAGGCTCATTAAAATTCATTTTCAACTAACTTTAGTTATCAATTATTTTCTAACAGCTAAATTATTAATAAATCATTATTTTTCCTAAAAACCACCTAAGACTCTTCATCAAATAAACTCTAAATTTTCTTAGCAATATTTAATCCTTTAACTTATTAGTACTTATTTCCCAAAACATTAATTATTTTAAATATCAAATTATCCTTAGCTTATAAAACTATTTACTTATTGTTTGGCCTTAAAGCTTGGGACACTAGGATCATGATAGTAGTAAGTTGAGTTGTTTAAATTGAGAAAGTGAATTTTGGCTTAAGTTTGATTATGGTTTGTATTTTGCCCATGCGGGGTTAGGTCAGCAGTTGGAGACCTTTTTATTGTGAGCAAGAATCAGGTAAGCTCCTGCATAAAACCTGATTGATGAAAAGTGTTTAATTATGGCAAGGCAATGTAGAGTGCATGGACACACATCTTTGTAAAGGTAATTGAGGATTGTCTCCTGTCTTATTTCTGTCAAACAAATTATTTGAAAACCAATAAGCAGATTTATTCAAACTCAAAACTCTTTCTAAAACTGATTTTGGCAAAGACTTTGGAAACCCTTAATTGCCATGTTTAAGTGGAACTATGTTTTGTTCATTTTTTTCCCAAGTGGGATATGTTACGTTGAGTACTCAATAAGGGTGGAATACTGGTCTAGTCTTTAAGGGGTTAGGGTAAGTCTCTCAGTAGGTGGCTACCTCTGAGGGGTGAGTCCTTCTCGGATAAGACAAGAGTCCTGTAAGTCGTGTCTGTCCGAGCTAGCAGTGTTCTTTTTCATTCAAGTGACTGTGTTTTGCTAGAATGGACACCTGGTTGTTGTTTGGGTATAGAGAAGGAGGAGCATCTTGCCCATTAGGCCGATCACCTACTTTTGTCAGTCTGCACAAAGTGTGGCATTCTGACCGGCGGTATGGACAAAGTGTGGCTTGCTGACCATCCGGTTATGGGGCCCAACGTGTGGTAACCTGTAATCCTTTCTTTTGAGTGATTGATTTTATAAATTATGTATGGCTGAAAATGCCAAAATACCACTCTTGTTTTTTACTAATGTTTATTGCTTGCCAGTGATCTCTTATAAAGAATTTTATACTTTGCATTCACGAACTGTTTTCACTGAACACTCAAAACACACATGGACTTACTGAGATTTCTTTTTCACCACCATTTTACCATGATTACAGGTCGATCCTGCTGTGGGGATGAGTAGCTAGATTATACCTGCTTTGGAAGATTTTCTGATGATTTATTTTTGTGTAATGTTTTTGGGAGATGAGAGTGGATAAATTTTTTTTTACGGATTTATTTTTGGTATTTTAGGAATTATTCTTGGATTTATATTTATTTTGGGATGTAATAAATTTTAAGTTTAAGTATCATTTATATTCTGCTATTTCAGTTGTGTGACCTAGTTATAAAGACCCCTTGTCCTTTGGACGGGGCGACATCCCTGGCCCTGGCGGGCCTAGGTAGCGGGGTGTTACACTAAAAGTATGTCAAGTAATGAAAATATCCTTCAACTTATCAAACCCCAATCAAAGCTCCAATATGAGTTTTAAAGGTGAATTCACTCCCTCTCAGGTTATGAAATTCCAATTCTTAGTCAATCAAAGAATATATCTACCTCTCTAATTAAATCTAAGAAATATTAAAATCAACCCAGTTGAATATGGATGAAGTAATACACCTATCTCTATATGATATCACAAATCCGTTAATTACCCAGAAGAAACTAATGCCTCTATCTCTAGGTGACGTGCACCAAATTCTTAATGATTACTAGTTCTTTCCTTTAACTTCTCTCTCTAGTTAATTAAAGGATAATAAATATTAAATTAATTGAATTAGATGCAACCCCCTAATTTCTCTCTTGAGTTAAGTAGAAGAAAGCACATAAAATAATAAATTAACACAATAAAACTCAGAGCAACGCTAGAGTTAACTAGTTGACTAGCCCTCCAACCAAATTTGATAAATTAGATTTGAAGCATAGTTTTGGGACCTAAAAAGTCAAAAATTAAAAAAAAAAAAAAAGAAGAGGGATCAACTATGCCAAGAAAAAGAAGTTTAGGGACTAAACATAATAATTTATCCTTAATCTTTTACTGCTTTTAATAAATTGAATTTCACTTCCTTTTTTTTTTCATTCTTATTAATTTTATATTTTTTTGGTAAATGCAAATGTTAGGTGTGAAATTATCATGATAGCCCTTTTACTTAGCTTTTGCATGATTTTTTTTGGTGTGATTTTGGATGATTTCTACTCATTTTTTGTGTTTATGAGTTTTTAGGTTTTTTGGTGACAAATGAGTCGAACATAGGTTTAAATGATGCATTTTTGTTGATGGGCCTGAGTATTTTGGGTATTGGAATATATACTTAGTAGAGTTTTTAGGTGTTTTTACAGGGGCACGGCCTGATGCATGGCCATGCAGTAGGCTATGTAACATAGACTAGTTCCAGGAAACATGCAGGGCCAAGCGCATAGTTGTGCATGTTCCTGTGCGCAATAGGGATTAAAATTTTGCTCGCAGAAGTTTACAGAAAGTGAGAAAAAAAATAAGCTGTCTCTGAAGCTTGAAAATAAAACAGAAAGCTATGCACGCAGTAAACAAAGGCTAAAAAATGCACAAGCAAACAGAACGCAGAGGAAGATTTCATTTAATTATAACCTCTACACGCGAAATTTTTCCTTGGTGCTTGAGTGGACAATAAAGCCACAGGGATTTCTCCCAGCACTTTGATGCTTTTGGTTGAAATCCCACTAATCTTCTACTTCTCCATGGCATGAACGCCGACGCCTTTTGCTTCTCAAAATATTCCACAGCCTAATGCTCATTGGTAACACAACTCAGGCGAGGAAAAACTAGTATATATTCTTCTTAGTTCTCTGTTATCAATTAATAGAATCAAGAAGATCAAGGAGGAAGAACAAGAGATAGAAAAGCAAAGGCTTCTATGGGTATTTTTTCTTTTAGATGTGTGAGTGAATAATACACAGCTTCTTCCACAAGATAACACTGGGGTTTTGATATTTCAAAACATTCGAAAGTTATCAACATAAGATGTTTGGCTTAACCAAAACTCTTTTGTTCTGTGAAGTAAAAAAACCCCTTTAGTCGAGGCTATTGGACCATTAATTATTTTTATTATTTTCTTTGGACTAGCCCAAAATAATAAAAATTAATTAATTATTTTTTGGGCCTATAAAATTGCCTAATAAATAATTAATGAGCCCAAATAAACCAAAATAATTATTCAAACATTTTTATCTAGTTTAGGCCCAGGTTAATTTTCTAATTATTCAATCTGAGCTTAGACCCTGAATAATTAATCAACCAATTAAATTAGATAATAAATTTTATTTAGTTTAATTTCTCTCGTCCTTTTATTTTATTCCAATCCAATAATAAATTAGACTTTCTAAATAAAATAAAATCATCTTTAACCGAACCATTTCCTCAACTCAAAAATTAATTAGGACTAACGGACTATTTCGAGGACCAAAAAGACACATTGCCTTGGCTACTAAAATGATTAAAATACCATTTCTATATAAATAGTTGTATTTTATATTTTAAATATTTTTTAATATCATGATAAAAAACATGATCCCAAGAACAATACTGCATTAGCTATGTCACCGACCTACAGCTGAAATGACTAAAATATCCCTTTACACATCACCATGCATTTAGAGAGGAAAAAATGTACTAACATCTCTCTAAAAGACATCTACTATCTTTAGGCTTCTAGTCCAATAATCCACAACTTCTTAGAATATTTTTACTTTCCAAAAGAGCTATCCTAAAGTAAATATCCAAGTCTTGTTCCCCAGGACTTTGGATATTTAGATCATTCGAACAACCACAAGGGGTGATATAGTATAGAAGCTATCTTGTACAAGTTTGCCTTTAATAACTAGTTACATATACCTAATATACAAGTATATTGGTTCTACAATAGAACCCCAACTATAGTACATCAAAGCATATGCTTCCAACTTCATCAGACCACCAACTCATACTCAAGTTATAGAGTACAAGTCCACGCTGTAGCGGTAGTAGTCTAGGTTTCTACCACATAGTACTTTTTGAAACCACTAATACATGTCTAGTTATACATATTCGAAATATGTTTATATTATGAAATGAGAAGACAACTCATTAGCTAAAGGTAAGCTATTCCACATTTAGAATTCATAACACAATAACCTTACCATGATGAGATTTCCATTCTTATAATTTGTTTAAGAATAATATTTTATGTGTTAAGTAACCCATGGTTCATACCTTACTGTGAAAGACCTCAATTCATATGAACCATTTACTTAAACATAATGGATCTTTTCCAGTGAAATTGTACATAAAAGTAAAGAAGAATTTATACATAATTTTTGAGAATAAAATCTTTATTAATACAAATCAAAATTACATTAGAAACCTAGTCTAAGAGGGTATACATTCCAACCTTATCATGCCACCATTGAGAGAATTTAGAAGATAGTTATGCACGTCCACAATTCATGCCCATGCATGCTGATCATGCAATACTTCTGAATAATTTAGTAAGTCTTAAATTAATCCAATACCAGTTTAAACCTCATAAATTCAATCAAGGACGATTTAGAGGCTTTATATAAATGTGAAGAATGTCTAAATTCAGAGATACATCAAATATACTTCACAATACATCTTTTTTCCATTAAAGGAAGGCTTCAAGAAAGGGAAAATAGTTTGAAGGCAAGAAAAACTTGAGATTGAGAGCTTACCAAGTTTTATCATTCAAACTTTCTCTTGTTTCTTTCTTGTTTCCAATTGTATTGTATTTTTATATTTTTACGTTCAAGACAAATAAGAATTCAATCTTGTTTTTGCGTTATGATTTGAATTTTGATTTTGGTACTTTGAGATTTATATATTAAAGATTCTATGTTTGATATTCAAAAGATTACCTCTTGATTTATGTGATTATGGATTTCTTTTCTTATCAATTGTGTTGAGTTTTTTTTTTTTTGTTTAATCACCATATTTACTTTGTGTAATTGAATAGCCAGGAATGTTAAACTATGGATTGAGTTGCCGTGATTGATCTCTATGTTAATTTCTAGTATCATCTATATGTCTTGATTAAGTTGCAATTTTTTGGACTTAATTAGGATTGATAGGGAATTACATAATTCAAGTTGCATATGTTTGCAAGTTTTTTGAATATATTCTAACTTGATGTTAGTGATGCCTTGATATGCTTAGCAATCTTGTGATTAGTTTATGACAATTGATTAATTAAAATATTAATATATTTAAGAAATGGTTAATCAAATTGAAATAAATTAAAAATGAGGTTAGCCATTTGTGGGGGACATTTGATGAAGATTGATCCGCTTTTGCAAGGATAGGAATTCTTGATTTTTTTGTGCCAATTCTAAACTCAACTACTCAAATTAATCCAATCTATGATAGGTTTCTTAATTTGATCTCAAAACAGTTTCTAAGATAAGTAGTTTCCTAATTGACTTGGATTTTTTTTCTTTTTTTTTTTTTTGGTTAGTTTTCTTATTTATGTTCTAGATTTAGTAGTTTCCCTTTTTCCCCTCATTTACTTTATGTTTAAGACACCTTAAGATTCATTCAAGTTAATTATTCAAGGGTTGTTCATAAGATTAAGATAAAGAGAGAATATAAGAGTATACTTCTCTTGAGTTTCTTGTTGGTTTGACATTCTACTCATTATTATATATCTTAGGGAGAAGGGTTTATATATTTCTTTTTATTGGGCGCATGATGACTGCTTTTAAACAACCCTATTTTGAATGTCATAAATCTTTTTACAACAACAAATCTGGTTGTATGAAGGAACACAAAATATGTTTGTACAACTCTTTAGAGAAGTTTTTGTTTCTCATGATTACATGTATTGAATCAAGATTATGAATGCAAAAATAGAGAACTTTGCAATTAGACTCTTTTTTTTTTTTTCTTTTCTCATGTCTCTAACTACTAATCTTGTTCTTACTTTTTCCTTTTCATTTCATTTCATTGAAACATAATGAACGAAGATCTGATTGAGAGAAACAAACTCTCAATTGTTAACAAACATAAATTGATAGATCCGTAAGATAGAAAAAGAAGAATAAACCCAACATAATTCCATAACTTAATAAAACAATTAATAGTCCAATCTATAGAATAGCAAACCCAATTATACTTAAACCATTTACTCCCATTCTATCCAAGGTTGATGGTGTATTACACTAAACAACTCAGAGGAAGAAAGTGAACCATGGAACTGACTATTTAAACCAAGGAAGTAATTGATAAGATGGGTAACACACCATATTTCAATGGTGTAGTGGGCTTCATCCTTGTGGGATGTCACCCCGTCTGATTTCCCAGACAAGTGGTCTTTATAACAAACTTAAATCAACCTATAGTGAAAATTTCTCAAAATAATATATTAAACATAAAAAGAATACACGAGATCTGACCTTCAATACATTTGCCCAAAAGGGATAACAAGTCCACTATAAATATATAGAATTTCACCCGAGCTTCTATATAGATCCAAGATATAGCATAAGCCTTTGGGAATCTACCGCGCTTCTGTTGTACCTCAATCTCTCAAATTTATAAGAAAGAAATAACACACGTGTGCATAAAGCTCAGTAAGTCCCATGTGTACTAGTGTTTTTTCACTGAAAATAGCTCATGAAGAGTAGTTTTCAAGATATAGACAATATAATGTGCTTGGACTTGTTGCAAACTAGATTTCATGTAGAAAATATAGGAATAAATTCATGGATGCTTTTTTGGACAAACAGGAAATAAAATCCATGTGCTATTTCTTGAAAATAGCGTATAAGGTTTCATGAGGCAAAACATGCTAGTTCAGGAATTCTTGTATAAAAACATGTAAGTTCAGAAATTCTTGTATGAAAACATGCTATTTTAGAAATTCTTGTATGAAAATATGGTAGTTCAGGAATTCAGAACTTCTTGAAGGAGAGGAATTTCAAGGAATTCTGCTCATTCATATGCGTGTAAAATAATCATGATTCATGTTAGGGTTAGTGCTTATGCTAGGAATTGTTAGTACATACGCCAATAATTCTAGAATTCAGGAATTTTGCTTATGCCACGAAGTCAGCAAATCCTAATATTCTATTGTCTTGTTTGGATTAAGATATCCTTGACCTTGTCCAGGTTACTTGAGATCATTTATCTGTAACGTGAGTTAGTACAATGGTCAAAACTCTGATTGAGTACTTAACATTCACATGAAACATATAATCTTGTTCAAGTGATGGAAAAGATTTGTCATTCCCTTTTCCAAAAATTATCATGTTAGTTATGCAAAGCATGCAGAAAATGTCTTGAAACATGATATTAACATGTAGTGAAAACATGCTCAGGAATTCAAGATTTATGATGTTTTTTATGTTTTCAAATTCAAGCGGAAAACCTGTACTGGAATATATTAGGAAAACACTTGTCTATATTAGGAGAAACATTTAGCTATATCAGAAAAACGCTTAGCAAAAATAAGTTTTGAAATTGAAGGACTCACCTCAATCAATAGATATTCACACTGTCACAAGCATAAGAGCTTCTCCCTATCTGGGTCACTGTATTCGAGAATTACCAAAGTACAGCTATTGATATGATCTTGAGCGGGCTTTTCTTGGTGATGTGGGTGGTTTAATTGATTATGAGTTCAGCTCTTCCTATGGGATCAAAACAGTGAATTTATTAAGACAAAAAGGAGAAATTAAACTAACAACCTATCCTCTATTAAACCTTTGAAGAACTAGGCTTTAAAGACCCTCAAGAATAGTAGAAAGTTCTACTATAATCTCAACCCAATATCCTTGAAGCAACAAAGGCAAACAAGAACAAAAGAATAGAGAAAATAGGCACCCAAGTAATGGAATTCAAACAAATCTTAGAAGAGCAAAGCAACTAAGACGCATTGAAAGAAACCACATTGGATTATTCAAAAGATTTTATAGACTCATTCATAAGGAGGACTAGGCCTTAAGCATGGTCTTACAAGATGAACAAGGAGGCTAAGGCCTTTCAAGATTCTCTCTTCAAATTTGAATAAAGTGTGTGAATTGTCTTGTCAAATCACTAAAAGTTGTATTTATACTACCCTAACCCTAGCTAAGTGATCCCTGAGGTTCTAATACAATTTAGGGCCTTAATAGATCTTTACAAAACATTTAAAATGGAGGAAAATCGGAGAAAACATAAAAAACGCGGGGTTGGAGCTGGCGCCAGATAGGGCTTCTATAGTCGGCGCTGGTTGTGCGCTATTCTTTGGGCTGTCGATGCAGATTGAAGCCAGCATCGGTTAGGCTGCTTGGGCCGGTGTCGGTTGTCCACTGGAAGGCCACCTTTTGGTTATATTTCGGCCATCTTTGTTGTCAGCTTGAGTTCTTGTTGGGGTCCTTCTTGGATAGTCATCAAAATGAGTTCTTGGCTAGCTTCCTCAACCTTCCAACCCTTTTCCATCCTCAAGTATGGTTTTATGAGCAACTAAAACTCATCTTGAAGCTTCTTGGTCCTAGATCTTGTCATCGGTCCTTGTCCTTGCACGTGTCACGCATCCCCTTCCTTGATCATGACCTCCATGATGAAGCGGAGTCTCATCATCTCCCCCTCCTTGGAAAGGATTCGTCTCCGAATAATTGCCATCATCTACATCAAAGGGAGAGTAATACGAATCTTGTGTGGATTTTCTTGGTGTTGTGGGTGTTTTTAGTGGCTGTGTGTTTAGTCTAGCAAATGGAACCCAAAGTAGAGATTTCTTCTTGTGACAAAGGATAAAGTAACCTAACTACCTACACTCTTTCAAACCCTTGAAGAACAAAGCCTCAAAGACCCTCAAGATGAGTAGAAAGTTCTGCTATATTCTCACCCTAATATCCTTGAAGCAACAAAGGCAAGCAAGAATAAATAGAATAGAGAAGATAGGCACACAAATATTGAATTTCAAACAAACCTTAGAAGAACAACGCAACTAAGACCTATTCAAAGAAGACAACATTGGATTATCCAAAAGATTTAGAGACTCTTACAAAAAGGAGGACTAACCCTTAAGTTTGGTCTTGAACAAAATGAACAAGGAGGCTAGGGCCTCTCAAGATTCTCTCTCAAATTTAAATTAAAATGAAGTGTGTTGTTTTGTTAAATCAATAAAGGTTCTATTTATACTATCCTAACCCTAGTTAAGTAATTCCTGAGGTTTAATTACAGTTTAGGGTCAAAATAAGACTTTACAAACACTTAAACGTGAAGAAATGCGGAGAAAGGCATTAAAACGCGGAGCAATCGGCGGTGGCCCAGGGGAAAGCCGGTGCCTGTTTAGGGACATCAAGCTAGCGCCAGTTTGGCTGCATGGAGCCGGTGCCGGTTGTCTTGTGGAAGCCTCCCTTGTTAAATTTCAACCCCTTTTGCTGACGGCTTAAGTTCTTGTTGGGGTCCTTCGCGGATGGCCATCAACACAAACTCTTGGCTTGCTTCCTCAACCCTCTAATCCTCCTTCATCCTCAAGCATTGTTTGATGATCAATTGAAAATTATCTTGAAGCTTCTTGGTCCTCGCTCTAGTCATCGGTCCTAGTCCTCCACGATGAAGTGGAGTCTTATCATCTCCTCCTCCTTGAAAAGGATTCGTCTTCGAATCATTGCTATCATCTACATCAAAAGGAGAGAGGACACTAACATTAAAGGTGGCACTAACATGATACTCACCTGGTAGATCTATCTTGTAAGCATTATCTCCAACTTTGGTAAGAACTTGAAATGGTCCATCCCCTCTTGGATCAAGTTTGCTTCGGTGTTACGTGGGGAATCTCTTCTTGCGAAGGTGTGTTAGTGTTGTGCCCTAGAGGCAATCACTTGTACCATGTATATTGCATATTAAATTAATAAGAGTCATTCTTTATCTTTCAGTTTGATTATTATATCTAAATATGTGTACAAACCGTTAGATAAAGTCCCTAGTACAACACAGTGTTAAGGAAATCATGATAGAGATCATGATGTGAGATTCTTACTACACTATGCAGTATTTGTACTTAAATAATCCCAAGTCATAGTATTAATAAGATGTGACATTATTAATACGCCAAGACTGGCACATGTTATATCTCTTGATTGGATCAAGCAGTGGTTCTCATATCTGTGGGTATTGGGATACTCAGGATTAACGTGTGGATGCTTGTTTTGAAACAAGTTCATTAGATGACCTAGCTATGAGATAGTCACTTGGATAATTATTTAGTGCCAGTGATAGAATCTCATTATAGCAAGTGTGCAAGTATCCTTAGACTTGAGATCTCAAAGGTACTTTGTTTATCGAGCGTTGTACTTTGATTCTAATATTTGGAGTCTTATCTAGGACCGCCTATGGGATGGATATTGGGTACAACGTAAAGTAAACGAAAGTAGTTGAGAGGGTCAATAAAGGATTCACCACTCCTAATAGTAGGAGAGTATATCTCAAGGCCACTTGTAGAAATCATTACTCATGAAGTCCTTGGCCAAGGCGACTATGTGATGGAAATGGTTCTAATTGATACACATATCGAGTAATGGATTTCTTGAACAAGTACTAAAATATTCGGGCCAGAATTAATAATATTTTGGAAGGAGTTGGCACTAATTCCATGCTCTAGACCGAATGAGATATTGTATGTTCAAAGGAGTTTATTGCACTGATAATTTGCTATTGAAAGGTTCATGTCAAGCCACTTGACTTTTTGGACTTTTGGGTGGTCAAGAGTCATTGCTAGATGTCGCTCTTGATATGCTAAATATGAATTTATTAATTAGAGAATTAATAAATTTAATCCTTTATTTTATTAAGGATTATTAATTCTAATATTGTTAGAATTAATTCATATTATGCTACCAATAAGACCAGGAAACCTAATGGGTCACACATAATAAATGTTTGAATGCTCAAATAGATTATTTGATAATATTGTGGGGTTAATTAAGAGAAGGGAATATATTTATAGGTGAATTATAAGTTTGTTATAATTCATGGGACCTAATTGTAATTAAGTAAACTTTAAGGACCAATTTGTTGATAATTGGACGTTGAAGGACTAAGTTGCAATTTATGGTAATTATAAATCTATAAATATAAGGAAACGGTTTCCTTAGGGTTAGAGACAGACTATTCACGCAATAACAGAGAAACCGTTTCTCTGCCTCTCTCTTGATCAAACCCTAACCGTCTCTCTTCTTGATCAAAACCCTAGCCTCCCGAATTCTACTAGCATAGAATTGTGAGATTGTGAGCATTCAACCTTGTGTGGATTATCATTAGAGAGAGTTCTTTCTTGGACTTCAGTTGAGCCGCAGTGAACGGTTTTGGATAATCTGGATCGCGCCTGCGTTCTTGTTTCTGAAAATTTTAAATTCCGGCTTCACGAGGTAATAAATGCAATCTTCTCATTTTTCCCGTTTCTATTGCAAAACCGTGATCCATGGCTTGGATTTCTTGTTATTTTCTGCTGTGTTTAATCTGATTATGCATGATAGAAATCCTACAAGGTGCACCCATACCCAATCGCCCTGCTCAAAAGACACATTTTTCCTTCATAGATTGCGCTTATGGGTGATCTCTTCGTTGCGTTTTGCAATGGTTTCCTTCACCTTCTCTTGGAGTGCCTTCACCATTTCTGCCTTTTTAGCTCTATCAAGGTTCAAACGTTCACCTATAGGCAAATGAACCAAATCCAAAGGAGTTAGAGGGTTAAAACCATATACAATTTCAAGAGGAGAATAAGAAGTGGTAGAGTGAATAGCCTTATTGTATGCAAACTCAATGTGAGGCAAGCACTCCTCCTAATTCTTCAAGTTCTTCTTCATTAGGGCCCGCAAGAGTTGGGTGAGAGTGCGATTGACCACCTCGGTTTGTCTGTCCATTTGGGGATGACAAGCTGTGGAAAATAAAAGGTTAGTTCCAAGTTTGTTCCATAAAACTCTCCAAAAGTGGTTAAGGAATTTTGTATCCCTATCTGAGACAATAGTCCTTGGAATCCCGTGCATTCTCACCACTTCTTTAAAGAATAAATTTGCAATATAAGATACATCATTAGTCTTGGAACAAGCCACAAAATGAGCCATTTTGGAAAATTTGTCAACAATCACAAATATAGAATCCTTGCCCCCCTTGGACCTAGGCAATCCTAAAATGAAGTCCATTGATATATTAACCCAAGGCATATTAGGTGTAGGCAAAGGAGTATAAAGACCATGTGGAAGAGCTTTAGACTTGGCTCACCTACAAGTAATGTAATAAGAACAATGTCTCTCCACATCCTTTTTCATTTTTGGCTAAAAGAAATGTTCCTTAAGGATGCCTAAGGTTTTGGCAACACCAAAATGCCCCATTAGTCCCCTACTATGGGCTTCCCGAACTAGCAACACCCTAATGGAACCCTTTATCACACAAAGCCTTACCTCCCTAAACAAGAAACCATAATGCCTATAATATTTAGCAAATGCACCTTTCTCACAAGCATGAAAAATATCCCCAAACTCCTCATCATCAATATACAAATCTTTCACAAATTCAAAACCAAGAAGTTTAGCATCCAAAAAGTTGAGGAGTGCATACCTTCGAGATAGTGCATCCGCTACCACATTTTCCTTACCCTTCTTGTATTGAATGACAAATGGAAATGTCCCAATAAACTCCATCCACCTTGCATGCCTTTTGTTCAAATTTTGTTGGCTCTTGAGGTGTTTAATATTCTCATGATTAGTATGAATGACAAACTCTCTTGGAAAAAGGTAGTGTTGCTAATACTCTAAAGTCCTCACCAAAGCAAAAAGCTCTTTGTCATAGGTAGAACAGTTAAGGGCTGCCTTGGACAAATTTTCACTAAAGTATGCAATGGGTTTTCTATCTTGGGTCAAGACCACACCTATTTCCACCCCACTTGCATCACACTCTATCTCAAAAGCCTTCTCAAAATTGGGAAGAATAAGAATGGAAGCTTGGCTCAATTTGTCTTTGAGAGTTTGAAAGGCTTGTTGTTGGGCTTCCTCCCACCTAAATCCCACCTTTTTCTTTACCACTTCGGTTAGAGGAGCTGCTAGAGTGCTAAAATTTTAGATAAACCTTCTATAGAAGCTAGCTAGCCTATGGAAACTACGGACTTAGGTATGGGTGGTAGGGGTTGGCCAATCTTGGATGGCTTTCACTTTTCCCTCATCAATCTCAATCCCTTTGGCACTCACAACATACCCAAGGAACGTAATCCTTTCCAAACAAAATGAGCATTTCTCAAGATTAGCATACAATCTCTCCCTTCGGAGGGCAATAAGCACACTTTGAACTTGATTTAAATGATCCACATATGATTTGCTGTAAATTAATATATCATCAAAGTACACAACAACAAATTTCCCAATGAATTCCCTTAAAACATGGTGCATTAATCGCATAAAAGTACTAGGAGCATTGGACAACCCAAAGGGCATGACAAGCCATTCATACAACCCTTGTTTAGTTTTAAAAGTAGCTTTCCATTCATCCCCTTCCCTTATTCTAATTTGGTGGTAATCGGATTTCAAATAAATTTTTGAGAAAATGCATGCACCAAATAACTCATCAAGTAAGTCATCTAGCCTAGGAATGGGATAGTGGTATTTTACCGTTATATTGTTGATAGCGCGACAATCCACACACATACGCCATGTCCTATCCTTTTTGGGCACCAAGAGAATCGGAACTGCACAAGGGCTTAGACTCTCTCTCACATGTCCCTTCTCAAGCAATGCCTCCACTTGCTTTTGCAATTCCTTGGATTCTTCCGGATTGCTTATATTTACCGGTCGGTTGGGGATGACGGCTCCGGGCACAAAGTCGATTTGATGCTCAATTCCTCTCAATGGTGGTAGTCCTCCGGGCACATCATTTGGGAAAACGTCTTCAAACTCTTGAAGAATAGCTGCAATTTCATGAGGCAAAGATAATGTGAAATCGTTAGTAGAAACATAAGAACCTTTGCATAAAAGAAGAATAACCGGTTCCCTAGCTTCTATAGCCTCTATGACCTCACTCTCTTTTGCAAAGAAATTCACTCTCTTTTTACCTCCCATCCCTTGTTTTTGCTCACTCATATCCTTAATTGTCAATGGCATTTGTTTGTTCATTCTCTCTCTCAATTTTTTTTCTTGCCTCTCTTTTTCTCTCCTCTCAATTTCTTGCTTTTGCTTAACTTCTTGCGCTCTCTTCTTCTTCTCTTTTTCCTTCATGATTCTTAGGTCTTTGCTCACCTTACTAGGGGCCATGGGGGTGAGGGTAAACATAGTTCCCACCTTGAGTAGAGAATAAGTATTCTTCCTCCCATTATGTTTTACATACCTATCATATTGCCAAGGCCTCCCTAGTAGTAAGTGACCTGCTTGCATGGGTACTACATCACAAAGTACATCATCCTTATACTTCCCCATTTCAAAAGACACCAATACTTGCTTGTTTACTCTCATTTCCCCACTATCATTCAACCATTATAGTTTGTCGGGCTTGGGATGTCTAATCGAACTCATGTCCAATTCTTCAACCAAATCTGCACTAATCACGTTAGTGCAGCTCCCACTATCCACAATAACACTACAGGGGTCTTGTTGACTAGACACCTAGTGTAGAAAATGTTCTCTCTTTGTTGGTAGTCTTGATCCTCAATGGCTTGTGAACTCGAAGACCTTCTAGTGACTCCCACCAAAGAGTATTCTTGTCCAACAACTTCCCTCTCATCACTCTCCTCATCCCCATTTCCCTCTTGGTCTCCTTAGTATCTTTCTCATTCTTCCTCTTCGTCGGTAGAGACCTCACCATAGGGATTAGTATACATTGCTCTCTTGCTTGGACACTCATGGGAAGTGTGTCCATTTCCAAGGAACTTAAAGCATTTGATATCTCTATTCCTTTATGGCCTCTCCATGGCTTTCCCCTTATCCTTGTTCCATCATTCTCTAGGTTTCTAATCCTCCCTAGGATTCCATTCTTCCCTAGGTTTCCAAGCTTCCCTAGATTTGTTGAAATCCTTTTGAAATGGCTTGGGGGCTTCATTATTCTTAATTGGTACCTTACTAGTTGTGTTAGGGTTTGGAAGTGTTGGTCTAGTGAATGCCCTTCTCTTTAGTTGCCTTTCAATCTTTATGGTGGCATGTACCATATCCTCCAATCGATCATAGGGGTGCAATTCCACCAAATTGGTAATCTCCCTATTTAATCCTCCCAAAAACCTTGCTCTTGTTGCTCTAGGATCTTCATGGATTTGAGCTCTCATCAATATGACTTCCATCTCCTTATGATAATCTTCCACACTTTTGTTCCCTTGCTTGAGTGATTGGAGCCTTTGGTAGAGATCATTATAGTAATGGTGTGGTATAAATCTTGCTCTCATCATATCTTTTAATAAATTCTAACTTGCCACGGTTTCCACTCCCATTTGCCTCATTTGAGCACTAACTTGCTCCCACCATACCAAAGCATACTTCGAGAAACCCAAAATAGCCAACCTCACTTTTAACCTCTCACTATAAGTATGGCTTTCTAGGAATATCTCCATTTTGCTTTCCCACTCAAAATAAGCTTCGGGGTCACTTTTGCCATAGAATGTGGGCACTTTCAATTTAATATGGCTCAACTCCCTTTCCACTTCATTTCCTTCTCTCCTTCCTCCTCTATTACCCCATCCTCTAGGTTGTTCCCCAAAGGCCTCAACACGTTCTCCTTCATACCACTCATCGACTCCCTCAAATTCTCTTTCTAGCCTCCTTAGATTGTTTCCCGCATTCCTTTTTTGTCCCCTACCTCGTCCTCCTCTCATTCCATGAACTCCCCATCTATAGGAGCTTGTTGGAATCCCCCAATTGAATGTTCGTCCCATTCTTCCCCTTGTTGGGCATGTAATAGAGGAGTGTGGGCATCACCATCCCTCATTCTAGGGCTAGGTGCTTCAAATCATTCTTGGCCCTTCCTTTGTGCAACGGTAGAAGATTGGCCAAGATGGTTTATCAACTCCCTTATCAGATTTTGAAATTCGCTTTGCATAGTCTTCATCATGGCTTGCAAGTCCTCACGTAATCCCCTAGCATCAATGGGTTCTTCTTGAGGTCTAATAGGTCCACTTGCGTTAGGCCTAAATATCTCTTGTTCATGGGCCATGGTGGTAGAGTATTTACTTATCTATACCTGCAAAACAAGAGATTAGAAAGAAAAATTGATACTTACTGCACTTCCTTGCGTGTTGGCTCTCAAGGTTGATCACTCCACCCTCGTTTTTACTCTCTTAGGCTCTTTTGATAATAGGCTCTCCCTCTTGCCTTTTTTCTCAACACTCAAACCTTCTTGTTCAATCCTAATTCTCCCCAATAGCTGAAGATTTAGTCCAGCTAAGTGAATCACACAAATCAAAAGGAATTTCCAAATAGTGGGTCTTAGGGGAATTTTCCAAATAGTGGGTCTTAGGGGAATTTCAACAAACACTTGTTGGGCACCTCCAAGCAATCAAGTTTTAAGCTAAGAATTTCAAGAAAAATGGACTCAATCAACTCAAGAGCAAGAACTAGATGCAAAAGAACATTTCTAAGCAAGAAACAAACAAGAATTATCAAGAACAAAGAAAACAAGAACAACTAGAAATAGGATGATGAAGAAAAAGATGATCACAAAGGTGCAATAGAAAATTTAAGTTCAATGGACATAGAATTCAATAATTTAGTGATATACTACACCACAAAATCCCAAGGAATAAAAAATCAAGAATCAAAGTTCCCAACTATAGCCAAAAACACTCTCATGGAATATTTATCAAACACCTTGGCTGCAATATCGTCACTCAAGAGCAACCAGAATTTTCATCCACATTCAAGCCAAATTTCAACACAATCACAAGACAAATTTGTTACCAAGGATTATAATAATATCAAGGAGCAATTTCCCAATAGAAAAATCAAGATACAACAAAAATTTCAAGACCTTTTTGGAGCAATTTTCTGAGTTACGGGATTTTCTGTTTTTTTCTTTTCTTCAATTTGTAGGGCTCATTTTTCTTGTTTTCAAGCTTTGATGGGAATCAAGCTTTTTCTCTCTCTGATACCAAACTCTTTGATATGAATCTTGTGTGACTTTTCTTGGTGTTGTGGGTGTTTTTGGTGGCTGTGTGTTCAGTCAAGCAAATGGAACCCAAAACAGAGATTTATTCTTGTGACAAAGGATAAAGTAACCTAACTACCTACACTCTTTCAAACCCTTGAAGAACAAAGCCTCAAAGACCCTCAAGATAAGTAGAAAGTTCTGCTATATTCTCACCTTAATATCCTTGAAGCAACAAAGACAAGCAAGAACAAATAGAATAGAGAAGATATGCACCCAAATATTGAATTTCAAACAAACCTTAGAAGAACAACGCAACTAAGACCCATTCAAAGAAGATAATTTGGATTATCCAAAAGATTTAGAGACTCTTACAAAAAGAGGACTAACCCTTAAACTTGGTCTTGAACAAGATGAACAAGGAGGTTAGGGCCTCTCAAGATTTTCTCTCAAATTTGAATAAAAGTGAAGTGTGTTGATTTGTCAAATCAATAAAGGTGCTATTTATACTATCCTAACCCTAACTAAGTAATCCTTGAGGTTTAATTACAGTTTAGGGTCAAAATAAGACTTTACAAACACTTAAAAGTGAAGAAAGGTGGAGAAAATCATTAAAACATGGAGCAATCGGCGGTGGCCCGGGGGAAAGTCGATGCCGGTTTAGGGATATCAAGCCGGTGCCGGTTTAGTTCTGTCTTCGGCCAGTTTTCGTTTGCTTGAGTGTTATTTTTTGGATAGAATAGAGCCGGCGCCGATTTGGCTGCATGGAGCCGACGCCGGTTGTCCTCTGGAAGCCTTCTTTGTCAAATTTCAATCCCTTTTGCTGACGGCTTAAGTTCTTGTTGGGTTCCTTCGCGGATGGCTATCAACACGAACTCTTGACTTGCTTCCTCAACCCTCCAACCCTCCTTCATCCTCAAGCATTGTTTGATGATCAATTGAAAATCATCTTGAAGCTTCTTGGTCCTCGCTCTAGTCATCGGCCCTTGTCCTCCATGATGAAGTGGAGTCTCATCAGAGAGAGATCACTAACATTAAAAGTGGCACTAATATGATACTCACCGGGTAAATCTATTTTATAAGTGTTATCTCCAACTTTGGTGAGAACTTGAAATGAACCATCCCCCCTTGGATCTAGTTTGCTTCGTCATTGAGTGGGAAATCTCTTCTTGCGAAGGTGCACACATACCCAATTGCCCGGAAACGACACCTTGTTCCTTCCTTGATTACGCTTATAGGCGATCCCTTCATTTCATTTTATGATGGTTGCTTTCACATTCTCATGGAGTGCCTTCACCATTTCTGCCTTCTTAGCTCCATCGAGGCTCATCCATTCACCTATAGGCAAGGGAACTAAATCTAAAGGAGTTAGAGGATTAAAACCATACATAATTTCAAAAGGAGAATAAGAAGTGGTAGAGTGAATAGCCCTATTGTAAGAAAACTTAATGCATGGCAAGCATTCCTCCTAAATTTTTAAGTTCTTTTTCATTATGGTCCACAAGAGTTGGGTGAGTGTTCGGTTGACCACCTCCGTTTGTTCGTCTATTTGAGGATGACAAGCTGTGGAAAATAAGAGATTAGTACCAAGTTTGTTCTATAATACTCTCCAAAAGTGGCTAAGGAATTTAGTATCCCTATCCGAGACAATAGTCCTTGGAATCCCGTAAATTCTCACCACTTTCTTAAAGAATAAATCTGCAATTTCATTAGGCAAAGACAATGTAGAATCGTTAGTAGTAACTTAAGAACCTTTGCATAAAAGAAGAATAACCGGTTCCTTAGCTTCTATAGCCTCTATGACCTCACTTTCTTTTGCAAAGTAATTCACTCTTCTTTTACCTCCCCTCTCATGTCCTTGCTCACTCCTATCCTTGATCATCACAGGTACTTGTTTGTCCATCCTCTCTCTCAACTCTTTTCTTTCCTCTCTTGTTCTTTCCTCTCAATTTCATGTTTTTGTTTGACATCTTGCACTCCCTTCTTTTTTTCTTTCTTCTTTATGATTCTTTGATCTTTGTTCACCTCACTAGGGGCCATGGGAGTGAGAGTAAACTTAGTTCCCTCCTTGAGTAGGGAATAAGTATTCTTCCTCCCATCATGCTTTACATGCCTATCGTATTGCCAAGTCCTCCCTAGGAGCAAATGACCCGTTCTCATGGGTATCACATCACATAGCACATCATCCTTGTACTTTTCTATCTCAAAAGATACCAAAACTTATTTGTTTACTTTCAATTTCCCGCTATCGTTCAACCATTGCAATTTGTAGGGCTTGGGGTGTTTGATCCATTTTATGTCTAATTCTTCAACTAAGTTTTCACTAATCACTTTAGTGCAGCTCCCAATATCCACAATGACACTACAAGGGGTCTTGTTGATTAGACACCTAGTGTAGAAAATATTCTCTCTTTGTTGGTGATCTTAATCTTCAATGGCTTGTGAATTCAATGATCTTCTTGTGACTCCCACCAAAGAGTATTCTTGACCAACCACTTCCCCTTCATCACTTTCCTTTTCCCTATTTCCCTCTTGGTCTCCTTGGTACCTTTCTCCCTCTTCTTGTTCGTCAGTAGAAACCTCACAATAGGGATTAGTATACGTCGTTCTCTTGCTTAGACACTCATGGGAAGTACATCCATATCCAAGACACTTAAAACACTTGATATTCCTATTCCTTTGTGGCCACTCTATGGCTTTTCCCTTGTCTTTGTTCTAACCTTCCTTAGGTTTCCAATCCTCTCTAGGCTTCCAATCCTCTCTAAGTTTCCAACCTTCCCTTAGTTTGTTGAAGTCGCTTTGAAATGGCTTAAGGGCTTTGTCCTTCTTAATTGGCATCTTGTTAGTAGTGTTGGGGTTTGGAAGTGGTGGTCTGGTAAATGTCCTCCTTTTTAATTGTCTCTCAATCTTCATAGTGGCATGTACCATATTCTCCAATCGTTCATAGGGGTGCAACTCTACCAAATTGACAACTTTCTTATTTAATCTTCCCAAAAACCTTGCCCTTGTTGCCCTAGTATCTTCATTGATTTGAGCTCTCATCAACATTACTTCCATCTCTTTATGGTAATCTTCCACACTCTTGTTCCCTTACTTGAGTGATTGGAGCCTTTGGTAAAGATCATTGTAGTAATAGTATGGTATAAACCTAGCCATCATCATATCTTTCAACAAATTCCAACCAGCCATGGTTTTCACTCCCATTTGTCTCTTTTGTGCACTAACTTGTGCCCACCAAACCAAAGCATACTTCAAAAATCCCAAAATAGCTAACCTCACCTTTGACCTTTCACTACAGGTATGACTTTCTAGGAAGATCTCCATCTTGCTCTCCTACTCAAAATATGTTTTGGGGTCACTCTTGCCATAGAATGTGGGTACTTTCAATTTAATGTTGTTCAACTCACTTTCCTCATCATTTCCTTCTCTCCTACCTCCTCTATTACCCCTTTTTCTATTGTATTCCCCAAAGGCTTCAACTTGTTCCCCCTTATACCATTCATTAACTCCCCAAACTCTCTTTCTAACCCCCTTAGGTTGTTCCCACAATTTCTTCCTTGACCCCTACATCGTCCTCCTCTCATACCATATCTTCCCCCTCTCATAGGAGTTTTTTTGGAATCCCCCGATAGAGTGCTCGTCCCACTCTTCCCCTTATTGGGCATTTAACGGAGGAGTATGTGCATCATCATCCCTTATCCTAGGGCTAGGTACTTCAAATCACTCTTCGCCTCTCTTTTGTGCGACGGTAGAAGATTGTCCAAGATGATTTATCAATTCCGTTGTCATATTTTGAAACTCATTTTGCATAATCCTCATCATAGCTTGCAAGTTATCACGCAAAATCCTAACATCAATTTGTTCTTCTTGAGGTCTACTAGGTCCACTTAGGTTAGGCCTAGAGATTTCTTGATCATAGGCCATGGTGGTGGAATATTTACTTATTTATACCTGCAAAACAAAGAGATTAGAAAAAAAAATAGATCCTCACTTCTCTTCCTTGCGTGTTGGCTTTCCAAGGTTGGTCACTCCATGCTTGTGTTTGCTCTCTTAGGCTCTTTTAGTAATAGGCTCACCCTCTTACCTTTTTCTCAATACTCAAGCCTTCTTGTTCAATCCCAATTATTCCCAATAGCTAAAGATTTAATCCAACTTAGTGAATCATACAAATCAATGGATTTTCCCAAATAGGGGGTCTTAGGAGAATTTCAACAAATACTTGTTGGGCACCTCAAGCAAACAAGTTTTAATCAAGAATTTCAAGAAATGTGGACTCAATCAACACACGAACAAACACTTAGACGCATAAAGAAACACTTCTAAACAAGAAACAAACAAGAGTTAGTAAGAACAAAGAAACAATAACAACTAGAACTAGGATTATGAAGAACAAAATAATCATATATGTGCTCTAGTAAAGTTGAGTTCAATGAGTATAGAATTCAACAATAGAGTGATATACTAAGTCCTAATATCTTAGGAATGAAATTTAAGAATCAAAATTCCCAACTATAGCTAAAATCATTCTCATGGAACATTTATCAAACACCTTGGCTGCAATCCCGTCACTTAATAACAACCAACATGTTCACCCATATTCAAGCCAATTTTCACCACAAACACAAGAAAAATTTGTTCCCAAGGATTATATTAACATCAAGAAGCAATTTCTCCAACGAAAATTCAAGGTATAACAATGATTTCATGACCTTTTTGGAGAATGTTTTTGAGTTACGGGATTTCTCTTATTTTTCTTCAACTTTGTAGGACTCATTTTTTTGCTTCCAAGCTTTGATTGGAATCAAAGCTTTCCTTGCTCTGATACCAAATTCTTTGATATGATCTTGAATGGGCTTTTCTTGTTGATGCGGGTGGTTTAATTGATTATGAGTTTAGCTCTTCCCATGGGACCAAAACAATGAATTTATTGAGACAAAAAGGAGAAATTAAACTAACAAGCTACCCTCTATCAAACCCTTGAAGAACTAAGCTTCAAAGACCCTAAAAAATAGTAGAAATTTCTACTATAATCTCACCCCAATATCCTTGAAGCAACAAAGGCAAACAAGAACAAAAGAATAGAGAAAATAGGCACTCAAGTAATGGAATTCAAACAAACCTTAGAAGAGCAAAGCAATTAAGACTCATTGAAAGAAACCACATTAGATTATCCAAAAGATTTTATAGACTCATTCTTAAGGAGGATTAGGACTTAAGCATGGTCTTGAATAAGATGAATAAGGAGGCTAGGGCCTCTTAAGATTCTCTCTTCAAATTTGAATAAAGTGTGTGAATTGTATTGTTAAATCACTAAAAGTTGTATTTATACTTGAGGTTCTAATACAATTTAAGGTCTTTATAGGTCTTTACAAAACATTTAAAATGGAGAAAAATCAGAGAAAACATAAAAAACGTGAGGCAGCCGACCCCAGGCTGGAGCTGGCATCGGCTAGGGCTTCTACAGCCAGCACCGGTTGTGCGCTGTTCTTCGGGCCGTTGGTACAAGTTGAAGCCAGCACCGGTTAGGCTACTTGGGTCGGCACTGGTTGTCTGCTGGAAGGCGACCTTTTGGTCAAATTTCGTCCATTTTTGTAGCCGACTTGAGTTTTTATTGGGGTCCTTCTTGGATAGTCATCAAAATGAGCTCTTAGCTAGCTTCCTCAAGTTTCCAACCTTTTTCCACCCTCAAGCATGGTTTTATGAGCAATTGAAACTCAACTTGATGCAACTTGGTCCTAGATCTTGTCATTGGTCCTTGTCCTTGTACGGTCACGCCTCCCCTTCCTTGATCTTGACCTCCATGATGAAGCGGAGTCTCATCAGCTATACATGCCATTGCAAAGCTAAGGATTTCCTGAAATCACTTCACCTACAATGATAAAGTGTTCCTTGAAATATTACTCTGTGTTCTTGTTTCACATGTAATGCTAGAAGGAAACAAGATCTTGAACATGTTATAATTTCTTTTGGAAAGAAAATAATTATTTCTTTTTAAGGAATTATTTCACATCTTTGTCACTTCTTGGTGTTTCACTTATAACTTTTTCTCCAGAAGTCTAAATGATGTCAAACTAGTTTCAAAATATCTTTAAGACATTGCTTTATAATTTCTAGTTCATGGAATGCCAATTCTTCTCTCATTTTGTTTAGTTATGATTAAAAAATTCCAGCATTTTGATCACGTTATAGCTTAGCAGTGTTTGATATTTTCATCATAACTTTCTATTCACAAGTCTAAATAACCTCAAATTTGTGCCAAAACACTCGTTAGACCTTTAGCTACAAAGCTATAAGCTGAATACAGCCAAGTCCAAATGACCTCAAATATCTCAAAGACATTCCTTTATAATTTCCAATTCATGGAATGCCAATTCGTTCTTCTATTTGGTTCAGTTATGATTACAAAGTTCTAGTATTCTGATCACATCACAGCTTGGCAGTAGTTGGTTTTTTCATCATAACTTTTTATTCACAAGTGCAAATGACCTCAAATTTCTACCAAAACACTCCTTACACCTTTAGCTACAAAGTTACAAGATTAATATAGCTAGGTTCATAACCGTTACAGAACTACTACGAGAAAAGTCCTATTATTTTTTCAGGAAATAGCTCTCTTTTCCAACAAAAAAAATTCCTTATTTATTCTTTTTTCATTTTAACTCACTTCATTCTTTATCTAGGCAGTATATAATCTCCGTATTTCAGTCATGAATAAAGATGCTTCTTCACACATAAAACTATTAGTGTTGTGCCCCAGAAGTGTAATCAATTGTACTATGTATATTGCATAGTAATTAACAAAAAAAAAAAAAGGCATTTTTTATCTTTTAGTTTGATTGTTATATGTTAATATGCATATGAACTGTTTGATAAAGTCCCTAGTACAACACAGTGTAAAGGAAATCTTGATAGAGGTTATGATGTGAGATTCCTATTACACTATGTAGTGTTTGTGCTTGAATAATCCCTAGTCATAGTATTGATGAGATAAGACATTGTTAATACGCCAAAACTAGTCATGTTATATCCCTTGATTGGATCAAGCTATGATTCTCATAACCGTGCGTATTGTGATACTTAGGATTAATATGTGGATGCTTGTTCTATGAATAAGTTCATTGGATGGCCTTGCTATGAGATAATCACTTGAATAGCTATTGAGTGTCAGTGATAGAATCACATTATAGTAAGTATACAAGTATCCTTAGACTGAAGATCTCTAAGATATTTTGTTTAACGAGCATTGTACTTTGATTCTAATCTTTGAAGTCTTATAAATATTGCTTATGGGATAGACATTGGGTACAATGTAAAGTAAACGAAAGTAGTTGAGAGGGTCAATAAATGGTTCACCACTTCTAATAGTAGGAGAGTGTATCTCAAGGTCACTTATAGAAATCATTACTCATGAAGTCCTTGGCCAAGGCGACTATGTGTTGAAAATAGTTTCAAATTAAAACACATATCAAGTAATGGATTTCTTGAACAAGTACTAAAATATTCGGGCCAAAATTAATAATATTCTGGAGGGATTTGGAAATAATTCCATACTCTAGACCAAATAAGATATAGTATGGTGAAAGAAGTTTATTGTACTAGTTATTTGCTATTGAAAAGTTCATGTCTAGTCACTTAACTTTCTAGACTTTTAGGTGATTAAGAGTTATTGTTAGATGTCGCTTTTGATATGCTAAATATGAATTTATTAATTAAATAATTAAAGAATTAATCATATATTTTATTTAGGATTATTAATTCTAAAGTTGTTAGAATTAATTGATATTATGATACTAATAAGACCAGGAAACCTAATGGGTCATACACAATAAAGCTTTGAATACTCAATATATATTTTTTGATAATATTATGGGCTTAATAAAGAGAAGAAAATATATTTATGGATGAATTATAAGTTTGTTATAATTTATGGGACTTTGTTGCAATTATATAAACTTCAAGGGCTCAATTGTAGACATTGGATCTTGGAGAACTTAATTACAATTAACACAAATCCTAAAACTATAAATATAGGAATCATTCCCTTTTGTAGATAGGATTCTGAGATATTGTTTCTTCATCCTTATTCTTCTCCAATTAAAACCTTGTTGCTTCTCTTCTACTAGTATAGTTTTAAGTAGGTTTTCTGAGCAATTCAACCTTGTATGAATTACTGCTAGAGGTAATCATACTCTTGAGTTGTATTGGTGCGATTGGACGATTGAAATAGATGGAATTGGTTCCTAGGTTACTGATCAAATTTCTGTCCGCAAGAAAAATTTTATTTTTCTGCTACAAAAGGTAATCTCCATTTTCTTCCTCTATTCCCGTTTTAATTATAAACACGTGATCCTTGGGCATGGATTTCATAGTTATTTCTGCTGCATTTTTATTTGATAAGCATGATGAAATCCAACAGCTGTATCAGAGCCTTCGTGTTTTTATTTTAATGTGTCTTCAATTGCTTTGAAATTGTTTCTGAGCATGTAACTATATGATCATGTCTACTGTATGGCATGTTTGGGTTTTCTAGTTTGAAGAGTCTAGGTCATTGAAAATTGTTTGGGAAATTGTTTTCGTGTGGGTCTGGTTTTTCTGCGTAATGAATGTTGTAGAATGGTTCTATAAATGGCTCTGTGAATGACTTCTTGTTCTTCCTACAATTAAGCTTTTGGTTCAACAATCTAGATTATTGTTTAAATTATAATGTAGATTATAGTTGGTTATTAATATTGATTAACAATGCTTGATATCAAATTATTTTGAATAGTTTGAAAATCACTTTGCGTTTCATGAAAAAAAAAAATTGTAGAATCCGGAAAGAAGATGAACAATGGTTATTATGCTTACTGTTACTTAAAGATTTTGCTGAATTTCCACCTCTAGAGCATACCAGGTGCCGAGTACCTTCGACCCACCTGGCGCTAGGTGTACTTTGTTCTTCCCTTATTTTATGCACGCGGCTGGTCCTAGCTGGCATTCGGCTTGTATTATTTTATATTAAAAAAATATTTTTTTATATTTTCTAATTTTGAGAATAGGTTCTAATAATAATTAGAATTTATTTCAAAACCCATGATTTTGGATAAAAATATTTTTCAAAAATTATAAGTAGGACCCACAATTTTCTAAAATTTGATTTCGGCCCAGAATTTTCTAAAATTTAAATTTGAACCCAGATTTCTCCAAAATACTAATTTTGGATGTTTGTGCATTGGATGTTTTATGATATATTGTAAGCACATTTTATTGGCATGGTGGATGGTTATAGACTAAAACTAAACTTATCTGTTCTTGCATTTTTATCGCTTTGTTTTAATTAAATACGGCCTGTGCGTCCTGCCTTATTTCAAATTCTTGTGTAATTCTCCTCTCATCTAACTCCCCTTGAATGTAACTCGAGGTTTCTTCCTTTGGAAAATTGTGTATTTAGTTTATATAGGTTAGATTCAGGTAGAATTTTATTTACAAAATTTTGAAGACGGCAATTAAAATGAAGTGAGATGGTAAGACATTATACTTAAATCATGCATGAACACATAGCATTGACCATATTAATTTCCTTGAGGGCTCAAGGAAATTAATTTAAAAAGTTCATAACCATGCCACGTAATTGTTTATTACCATATTTATCAATTTATGCTGTTTATTGATAAATTATATGTGTGCCAAACGATGAGACGACTAAAAGGAATGAATCTCTCAAATAATATTAAATCTAATGCCTTCCATTAATATAGTAAGAATAAGAGCTCTTTTTTTAGACCAGATTGTTGGGCATACCCAAGCGTACTTGACATTGAGTATGTTCAAGCTATGGATCTAATTCCTGATTAATGGATTGGGTTTAACCAATTTCTTTATCCCAGTTGGGCTAACCCAAGCACAAAGAATATTTGAGGCAAGGTTGGGATAGTATTAAATACTTTAATGATTAAAAGAAGTTAATCACCCAACGATACAGTAGTTACATTTGATGTAATTGGTATTTGATACCTATCACTGAACTTAAGAGTAGCTTGTTGGGCTAACCTAAGGTTATTCGTATGGAATTTGGATACTGGTTCACTAGAAAAGCTTCCAACAGGCTTTCCCGAGTCAATAGTGGGGGCTATTGATTTGAATAAAATAGTGGAATAAAAATGCATTTAATTATAAACCTAATTACTTGCATGTTATGATCATATACATGTTTTAATTACTCTATCTTTACATTTAGGTCACTTGCATCATGTTGACAAATCTAAACTTACGTAGCATCTTAGAAGTAAATAAGCTCACCGAATCAAACTATTTGGACTGGTATAAAAACTTGAAAATTGTTCTCGAGTCAGAAAAGTTGCTCTACGTACTAGAGGCTCCTATTCTGCCACCTCCAGGCCATGCTGTTCCTGCTGATGAGCATGTTGTCCACAAGAAGCATAAGGAGGATAGTGACACTGCATCATGTATTATGCTGGTGTCAATGACTTATGAGTTACAAAAACAGCATAAGTATGTGGATGTTCAAACCATTATCTTCCATCTTAAAGAGCTATTTGATAAACAAGCTAAAAGTGAGAGATATGAGATCTCTAAGCAATTGTTCCGTTCTAAAATGGTTAAGGGTGCTTCAGTGGCCATTCATGGGCTGCAGATGTTAGGCTATATTGAAAAGCTTGGGTCTCTTGGTTTCATAATGGATCACGATTTAAGTGTTGGTTTAATTCTACAATTATTACTAAGTAGTTTTTCATAATTTGTGATTAACTACCACATGAACAATGTTGAGACCACCATACCTGAGCTTATCAATCTACTTAAGACTGTTGAATCATCCATGAAGAAGAATGATAAGGCAATCTTGCTAATAGGTTCTTCGTCTTCTAAGAAGAAAGTTCCCAAGAAGAAGAAGAAAAATCCTACCAAGCCCAAAGTGTTGGGTATCTCACACATATCATATATGGCGCAGCAGAAAAAGAAAATGAGATACCATCCCAGGATTTGCATATGTGTGGAAAACAATACATAAAGATAAGAAAGGTAACAACTTTTTACCTTTCTTTGATCGTGTGGAAAACAAAATTTTCCTTCTTCAAGTCGAGGCGTGATCCAGCAATCTTCTTGATCAAACACCACGAGAGTTGGACGTCCAACTACTATAGTCACAGTGTGTGATTATCTCTAACAGTAATCCATGTAGAAGAACACTCAAGCACGAAAATTTCCTATGCTAGCAGAAAAAGATGGCGGCTAGTGCTCTTCTCGCTTTCAGCAAAACGAGAGAGAGAGAGGAGAGAAGAGAAGAGAGTTTTTGGCGGCTTCTATTTTTGTGTGAATCATCCTTCTAGGGTTTCGGTTATATCATCATATAAACCGAAAAATTCACTGAAAAATCTAAAATCCTAAAACAATTAGAATTCCCTAATTGTAATTGGAAACATCAAGTTCTTACAATTACAATTTGGACCACAAATTATAATTTGTCCACAACAACTTCTCTTTCTCGCAATTAACCCCACTATATTATCAAAGAATATCTTGAGTATATAATCCTCTATTGTGTATGACCTATTAGATTTCTCAGTCAATTGGTAGCGAATATGAATTAATCAAAACGTCTTTGAGATTAATAATCCATAATTAATTAGAATTAATCATATTGATTCTAATTAGGATTGGTTTATTAATTCATTGATTAATAAACCCATATTCCCAGATCATGAGTAGTATCTAGCAACACATCATGACTACCCAAGAGTCCAAGAAGTCAAGTGACTTGGCATGAACCCGTTAATAAAAAACTACAGTGTAATTAACTCCTTTTATCATACAATATCTTATTCGGTTTGGAGTACAAAATTAGTGCCAACTCCTTCCAGAATTAATTCTGGTCTAAATACAATACTACTTGCACCAGGAACCTACTACTCTAGATATGTATCAATTAAAACTATTTTCAATACATAATTGCCTTGGCCAAGGACTTCTCGAGTAGTAATTCCTACAAGTGGCCGTGAGATATTCGCCCCTACTATTACGAGGGTGAATCCTTTATTGACCCTCTCAACTATTTTTGTTTACCTCACAATGTACCCAATATCTATCCCATAGGCGGCCCTCGATCGAGCTCCAGAGATTGGAATCAAAGTACAATGCTCAGCAAATAAAGTACCTTGGAGATCTCAAGTCTAAAGATACTTGCACGTTTGTTATATTGAGATTATATCACTGGCACTAAATAGTTATCCATGTGATTATCTCATAGCTAGGACATGCAATGAACTTGTTCTATTAACAAGCATCTATGTGTTAACTTTGAGTATCTCAATACTCACGGATATGAGAATCACCGCCTGATCAAATCAGGAAGTCTAACACATGCTAGTTTTAATACATTAATGATGTCCTGTCTCATTAATACTATGACCAGGGACTATTTAAGTACTAACACCATATAGTGTAGTAGGAATCTCATATCATGATCTCTATCATGATTTCCTTAACACAGTGTTGTACTAGGGACTTTATCTAACAGTTATTTTTACACAAAAATAAACAAAAGAAACTGTAAGATAAATAACGTCTTTTATTAAAATAAAATGTGTCATATACAATGTATAAGTGATTGCTTCTAGGGTACAACACTAACACAAAGAAGGCGTGAAGAAGAAGGAAGTAGGTACTAAAGTCCCATATCATCATAGTGGCAAGATGGGCCATTGGAAGTGCAACTGTAAAGCCTACTTGGAGACCATGAAGGAAAAGAAGGAGAAAGAGAAGCTTGCAAACACTTCTACTTCTACACCTAGTATGTTTATGATTGAGATTAATATTGTCTTTAATAATGAGATATGGGTATTAGATACTAGTTGTAGATCTCATTTATGTAATAATTTATAGGGACTAAAGGGCAGTAGAAGGTTGGAAAAGGGCAATGTGGACCTACGAGCTGTAAATAGAGCAAAAGTTGCTGCACTAGCGGTGGGGACTTATCATCTTAATCTACCTTCTGGATTAGTTTTTGAACTTCAAAACTGCTATGTCGTGCCAGTTTTATTAAAAAATATTATCTTAGTTGCTTGTTTAGACTTATTTGGATTTTATTTAAAATTTAAAAATAAATGTTGTTCTTTTTTATTAAATGATGTCTGTTATGGTTTTACAACTTTGGTTAATGGTTTATATATTCTATACATGGATAATGCAATTCTCAATATAAATAAAAAGATACAAAGAAAACATAACTTAATCTCATCTTACTTATGGCATTGTCATTTAGCCACATAAATAAAAAATGTGTGTCTAAATTATACAAGCTGGGTGACTTGGGGTCATTTGATTATGAATCTTATGACACATGCGAATCTTGTTTACTTGGTACAATGGCTAAAACTCCATTTTCTGGAAAAGGAGAAAGGGCTAAAGAGTTACTAAAACTAATACATATAGATGTATGTGGCCCAATGTCTATACAAGCAAGAAGAGGTTATCACTACTTTATAATTTTCATCGATGACTATTCACGATATGGGTATTTGTATTTAATGAAATATAAGTCTGAAGCATTTGACAATTTTAAAAACTTCAAGAATGAAGTAGAGAAAAAACTTGGCAAAAGTATTAAAACTCTTAGATCCAATCGGGGAGGTGGATACTTAAGCCAAGAGTTTCTAAATTATCTTAGAGATAATGGGATATTATCTCAATAGACTCCACCATATACACCTCAACATAATGGTGTATCTGAGAGAATGAATCAAACCCTTCTAGATATGGTACGGACCATGATAGCTTTTACAGACTTACCAAAATCGTTTTGGGGATATGCACTGAAGACTGCTGTTTATATATTAAACAGAGTTCTATAAAAAAATGGTTGATACCACTCCTTATGAGTTGTTCTTTGGTAAGAGACCAAAGTTACCTCATTTAAGGATTTTGGGTTGCCCTACTTTTGTTAAAAGGGCAATGTTAGACAAACTTGAAAGTAAGTCTGACAAATGTTTGTTTGCTGGATATCTGAAAAAATCCTTCGAATATTACTTCTATCTTCCTTTTGAAAAAAAAAAAATTATTTTGAAACATGCTGTCTTCTTAGAGAAGGAGCACATGTTTAAAGAAGATAGTGGGATCAAGCTTGAACTTAGTGAAGTTCAAGAAGTACAAATAAATATTGATCAACCGTCTGAACCCACACCTATTGATGAACCTTCTAGCACACAAGAGCCTTATAGGTCGAGTAGGATATGAGTGGCACGTGAGGGATATAGATTTCTCATAAGTGACTACAATGACGTATTGCTCATAAAAGAAGATGAGCCTACTACTTACAAGAACGTTCTGAATAGTTCAGAATCTGACAAACATGCTGAAGCCATAAAGTCAGAAATAGATTCCATATATGATAACCAAGTATTCACTTTGGTTGATCCATCTGAAGGAATTAAGCCTATAGGGTGCAAATGAGTTTTCGAGAAGAAAATCGACATGGATGGTAATGTGATTAACTACAAGGCACATCTGGTTGCAAAAGATTATCGACAATGGCAAGGTATTGACTATGACGAAACTTTTTCACTATTCGCTATGATAAAATCCATAAGAATACTCCTAACACTTGCCACTCATTACAATTACGAGGTTTGGCAAATGGATATGAAAATATCTTTTCTTAATGGAAACCTGATCAAGGAAGTGTATATAACACATTTCATATCCAAAGATGGCACAAAAGTATGCAAGTTGCAAAGGTCTATTTATGGACTTAAGTAAGTATCTAGGAGTTGGAACATCCATTTTGATGAGACAATTAAAGAAATTGCTTTTATTCAAAACATGAATGAACCTTGTGTGAATAAGAAGGTTAGTGGAAGTGCAGTTGTTTTGTTATTGCTTTACGTAGATTACATATTCCTAACAGGAAATGATGTTTCCATTCTTCAATCTGTAAAAATTTGGTTATCTAAGATATTCTCCATGAAAGACCTTGGAGAAGCAACCTATATTCTGAGAATAGGGATCTATAGAGATAGATCAAGGAGGTTGCTAAGTCTTTCGCAGTCTATATACATAGATAAAATACTAAAGAGGTTTAGCATGGATCAATCCAAAAGAGGATTCTTACCTATGACACATGGAGTAAGCCTTTCAAAGTTACTGTCTCCAAAGACACAAGTTGAAAGGGATCATACGAGTAGAATTCCGTATGTTTCGATAATTGGGTCTATCATGTATGCTATGATGTGTACTAGGCCCGATGTATCATATGCTCTTAGCTTGATGAGCAGATACCAATTTGACCCTGGAGAGAGTCATTGGGCGGCTATAAAGAATATCCTCAAATACTTACAAATGACTAAGAATGTATTCTTGGTATATGGAGATGGTGATTTGCAAGTAATAAGGTATACTGATGCCAGCTTTTAATTCGATAAGGACGACTACATATCACAATCTGGCTATCTGTTCATGTTAGGTGGTGGGGTAGTAAGTTAAAGAAGTTCCAAATAAGAGACTACTGCCAATTCGACAACCGAAGTAGAGTACATAGCGGCTTCCAAAGTAGCTAAAGAAGTAGTGTGGATCAAGAAGTTCATCACAAAACTTGGAATGGTGGCTAGCATTATAGATCCGATACTTTTGTATTATGATAACAATAGAGCCATTGCATAAGAAAAGGAACCATGGTCTCATCAACGATCTAAGCATGCACTTAGACGCTATCATATGATTAGAGGGATCATAGATAAGCGAGATGTAAAGATAGAGAGAATTTCCACGAATCAAAACATAGCTGATCCACTCGCTAAAGAACTTTCCCAAAAAGAAACATGATAAACATGTTGAGTCATTCGGTATTCAATATATGAATGGTTGGTTCTAGTGCAAGTGGGAGATTGTTAGTGTTGTGCCCTAGAGGCAATCAATTGTACCATATATATTGCATAATAATTAATAAAAGAGGCATTCTTTATCTTTTAGTTTGATTGTTATATCTTAATATGCGTATAAACTATTTGATAAAGTCTCTAGTACAACACAATGTTAAGAAAATTATGATGTGAGATTCCTACTATACTAAGTAGTGTTTGTGCTTGAATAATCCTTAGTCATAGTATTAATGAGATGGGATATTATTAATATGCCATGACTAGCACATGTTATATCCCTTGATTGGATTAAGTGGTGGTTCTCATAACCATGAGTATTATGTACTCAGGATTAATGTGTGGATGCTTGTTATGTGAATAAGTTTATTGGATAACCTGGTTATGAGATAATTACTTTGATAGCTATTGAGTGTTAGTGATAGAATCTCATTACAGTAAGTGTGCAAGTATCCTTAGACTGGAGATCTCTAAGATATTTTGTTTATCGAGCATTGTACTTTGATTCTAATCTTTGAAGCCTTATAAAGACTGCCTATGGGATGGACATTGGGTATAATGTAAAGTAAACAAAAGAAGTTAAGAGAGTCAATAAAGGATTCACCACTTGTAATAGCAGGAGAGTATATCTCAAGGCCACTTGTAGAAATCGTTACTCATGAAGTCCTTGACCAAGGCGACTATGTGCTGGAAATAGTTTCAAATTGATACACATATCGAACAATGAATTTCTTGAACAAGTATTAAAATATTCAGCCAAAATTAATAATATTCTGGAGGGAGTTGACACTAATTCTATACTCTAGACTGAATGAGATATAGTATGGCGAAAGAAGTTTATTGCACTGGTTATTTGCTATTGAAAAGTTCATGTTAAGCCACTTGACTTTCTGGACTTTTGGGGTGATCAAGAGTCATTGCTAGATATCGCGCTTGATCTGCTACATATGAATTTATTAATTAGAGAATTAATAAATTAATCCTATATTTTATTTAGGATTATTAATTCTGAAGTTGTTAGAATTAATTCATATTATGATACCAATAATACTAGGAATCTAATAGGTCACACACAAGAAAGGTTTGAATGCTTAATATATATTATTTGATAATATTATAGGGTTAATTAAGAGAAGAAAATATGTTTATAGATGAATTATAAGTTTGTTACAATTTATGGGACTTGGTTATAATTATATAAACTTCAAGGGCTTAATTGTAGATATTGAATCTTGTAGGACTTAATTACAATTAACACAAATTCTAAAACTACAAATATAGGAATTATTCCCTTTTGTAGATAGGATTTTGAGAAATCGTTTCTTCATCCCTATTCTTCTCCAATTAAAACCTAGCCGCTCCTCTTCTACTAGCATAGTTTCGAGTAGGTTTTGTAAGCAATTCAACCTTATGTGGATTACTGCTAGAGGCAATGCTACGCTTGGATTGTAGTGGTGCAATTTGATGATCGAAATAGAGGGAATTAGTTCCTGGGTTGCTGATCAAATTTCTGTCCGCAAGGAAAATTTTTTTTTTCTGCTATAGAAGGTAATCTCCGTTTCCTTCCTCTATTCCCATTTTAATTACAAACATGTGATCCTTGGGCATCGATTTCATGGTTATTTCCACTACATTCTTATTTGATAAGCATGATGAAATCCAAAAAAAAAAAAAAAAAAAAAACACAATCATGCGTAACATCACTTAATTCTCCATTTTCAACAATTATATTTCATTTTCCTCAATTTCTTTCTTCATTTATTTCTCCCACATCTACAACCACTTCCCATCTCAAAACTCCTTCAAAACTCATCAAAATATCATAGAAATCACAGTGAACCATGCTCATAAGCAAATGACACGTAGCTTTTTCCAAATAATGTCATAACAACAATTCTTCATGTACTACTTTTTATAATGCATTCTAATTTCTCCACAAAATAAATATCAAAATGATCTCCTTGATTAATAGAATAGCTTTAATTCTTCAAGTAGAGTGTTTTACCTTGTAAATGAAGAATTCTAGCTTGAAATCAACTGAGTTTCCTTCCTTCATCTTCTCCCACATTTCATTTTCTCTCTCTTCTTTCTTTTTCTTTCTATTTTGTTTCTTTCTTCTTTTCTCCTCTCTTTCCTCTCTTATTTCTGGCTGCCAAATGTTGTCCACTATCTCCACTCTTCTTTTTATAGTTAAAATCACCATGTGATCAAATAAAAGTCAAAGGAACGTGTTAGATCTTTATGGAATCCTTTGAAAGCATATATAACCTGGTGGAGAACTATAGAATATTATGGAAGGTTATGGAACCTTGAAAATTACATGGAAATTTGCAAAAATGTAAGATTCCTATTTGCCATACCAAGATTTCATGAATGCAACCAATCATCTACAAACATATAGCTTCAAATTGACCAATCCTTTTAAAACACGTGGCTTTTTATGCATCCAATCATCAAAAGCCACTTAGTTCTCTTGTAACCAATCATATAATCACATGTAGTCTTCATGCAAGCAATCACAAATCTCCAAGTAGCCTCCTTATGTATACAACCAATCATATTTTTCCAAATGTTTCATCCAGACAACCTACTATAAGCCTCCAAGTAGCTTTTCATGCCGTCATTCTTATAAGTCCAAGTGGCTTTTTATACAAGCATTAACATAGACCCATGTGGCTTTCATTTTATAGGCTAAACTAACTCAAATATATCAATTAAATAGCCCACAAACATTATATATAATTAAAAACCATTATCTCTTTCTGTCTTAAACATTGTTAACTAGGGTTTCTAAAAATAACCATAGTTAATGTTACTATTCATCCCGGCCAGGTAAACTTTTTATTTCACCAATGCGATCTACGCATAAATGAGCATTTTGATGCCTCTCAGAATTTCTAAATTCTGTCTCAGTTTTTCTTAAACTTCGTTTGAAAATTCCTCTGACGCCTTTTGATACGTATGGATTTGGGTATAAAAATCATATAAAAACTAAGCACATTCCCAATCAAGTTTACATTAAAACGTTAACCCCAAATTACACATATGCGCAAGCGTACTCATCATTAACATAGCATAGGGTTTAAATGAGTGTTGATCCTCAAGGAACAAGTATCCATTAATAACTTTTATTTTATTGTTTAACTGACTCGATAAAGTGAAAAAATGAAATAAAATAAAACAAAAGAAAATAAAAATAAAAATATATACATGTCAAGGATGGAGAATTATGTAACTCAAGCTATTATTTAGACAAACATGATCTTAAAGTATCCACCCATTATCATAACCAATTATTCTCTTGGCATCATGAAGGATGAAGGTAGATTCACTTTGATGGTCAATCCATGAAATCACCATCCTCTAGATAAATTAACATCACTTGGTTTGTCTCAACTAATTCACCCAAAAAAAGAATTAAATACAATCCTTAATTAAATTTTCTTGGTCTGACAAATTTAAAGCATGAAATTAATCAATGAGTCCTTGGTTTGGCAAACATTAATTAACCTTTAATTACTTAACCCTCAGCAATTAACCTCTTTGGTCTAGCAATCTAACAACCAATAAATATGAAATTAATCAATTGCAACCATTATCGACCTCTTTGGTCTAGCAGGCTAATGAAAATAAACAATTAATTAATTTCGTAATACACCAAGTAATCAAATACCAAGAAGAACAATCAATTAATCAAAAAGATCAAATAACTCTAAAAATCATGAATACCTAAACCAATATCGAATTACACTAAAACAATCAATACATCATTGTTCAAAAAAAGAAAACAAAGTAAAAGAAAGCACTCATAGACAAGCCTCCTTCTTTTTTCTTTGAAGACCTTCTTGCACAACCCTTTTTGAATTAAAGAGTCCCCCCTTTGATTTGAGTGATTTTCTATGGTGATTAATAAATTCTTCCCTTTTTCCTTGTGTTTTCTATCTATTTATAGGCTTAGGAAGTGCCTAAACTCGTTAGTGTAATATTCTTGGTTGAGTAGAAGTTGAAAAGTACTAAAACTCCACAGATTACCAAAAAATGCGTAGAAAAATCAAAGTATCGCCTTAACTTCAGGGCACAGCCGACGCCGCCTAGGCTGCTGGAGCCGGCGCCGATTGTGTTCTGTTTCTCTAATTGTTTGCCAATTTTTTTCTTGATTTTAGCACCACGTAGTCCAGAGTACAGCCAGCGCCGCCTTGGCTACTGGAGCTGGCGCCGGTTCTATTATGTTCCTCTCTGTTTTGACAATTTTTCGTTGTTTCGAAGTTCGTGTAAACAGTGCATGGCCGGAGTCGGTTCCTCTGTCCTGATTGGCGCCGCCTCTATTCTGTTTTGCGACATTTTTACTTCATTTTACCTCAAAAATCTGAAATAATGAACAAAATACCTTTCCAAGGGTAAAATCTCAAATATGAAGGAATATGACTAGTTATTGAATAAAATGTATCACAAAAGAACCTCAAATAGCTAGAAAAAGTATGACTAATTTAGGCCCTATCATATTCCACCACACTTAGCTCTTTGCTTGTCCTCAAGCAAAGTATCAAAGACAAGTAGGAAAAACACAAGGTTTACTTAATTCACTCAATCAATTTCAAAACAATATCATCAATGCTTTCTTCATTCAAGAACATAAAACACATGCTACTACATCTTTCACAACAAATGCAAGACTTGTGTAAGTGATAAATGACTTAGTAGAACCATCTGAAGAGTTCACAATATTCTCAAATAATTAGAAAGAATTTAGCTAAAAAAGAATATGCATTCCATAGGCTTACCTTTCATACACTCTCTCCACTAATCCAAGATATATCATGATTCTACTTAGGTCAAGGAGGAGTTTCAAGCTTGTAATGTAAGGCTAAAGGTTTGTAATGTAGCCTATCAAATGAAGGATATAGGAGAATCAAATATCAAAGAAGCTGAGAGTTCGCAAGAAAAGGATAAACAAAATGAATCAATAATTTCCAAACTCTTCTTACTCTCCTATTCCAGAAATCAATCAAACCATAACCTTATTCAAAATTACAACTCAACTTAAGCAAATCCTGCATCTTTTCTCTCTTTTTTTTTTCTTCTTCTGATCTTTTTACTTTCTTCATCAATTCTTCTCTATTTTTCCCAAGATCACTCATATTTTTCAGTAATGGTGTCAAGTACTTTATATGAACTTAACTTTTACAGCTCAATCACCATCCCTTTTGTGATCTTTCGTCTCTCTTTTCATTTCGAAAAATTTTCTTTTCTTTATTTTCTCTCTTCTTTTTACTCTTATTGTTGCTTTTCTTTTCTTTCTCAATTTCTTTCTTTCTATCTTTTCTTGCAACTATTCCTTTTCCTTCTCTTGTTTTCAATCTCTCTTTTCTTTTTCTTCTCTTTCTTTGCTTTCTTTTTTTCTCTTTCCAACTCAATTCACTATTGATACATGACTGAAAGTAACAAGTCATGATCTTTTTCAAGTATTCTTCCTCAACATTCTCTTACATATACTTTCATTCATCAAGAGCATAAAGATTTGGAAAATTATTCAAACTCTCTGAAACAAGCAATGGACAAAGTATTGTGACGGGTTTTAATGAAAGAAATCAACAATTTAGGCTCAAAATAGGCACTATGGATAATATAAAAAATAGGTAGGCTTGAAAAGTTCAAACTATCCAAAGAAGGACTCTTACCGTCATCCCTAAGTTAAATCATGATTGTCTTTCTTATTTCGCCTCGAGAGGTATTCAAGTAAGTTCTAGAATGCTCCATGAATTTTAGTAGAAAAATAGGTTTAAGAACAATGCGAAGCATTTGATCAAGAACTACTTCATCCAAGTGCGTGCAAAAAGTCATGCATACGCTATAAATGATCTAGAACATATGCTCTATAATCCATCATAAAGACAGACATTAAAAATATAGCTTGAAATCTCAAAGAAAGTCAGAGAAATTTTTAACAATTTTGCTCAAAATGTTTTGCTCCTAAGAAGGCTAAGGCATATGCATAGAAAAATTCCGAAAATTTGCTGAACATGTTTGCTCCCAAGAAGGCTAAAGTATATGTATAGAAGAATTGCCAATCAAATCACTCTCCCATACTTAAACTGGACATTGTCCTCAATGGCCAAATAAATATAACAAAGAATAAACCATACCATGGGACAAAAAATATAAAGGGGAAGAGATAAGAAAAATAAACTTCCATTCATTGGGCATTGTGCTGTACAAAAGCTGAATGCTGGAAGAATGAGGCATTTGTCAAAGTACCTAAAAAGAAAAATATAAAAGAGCACACCAAAGTATAAAAACTAAAAAAGAAAATAAAGCTAAAAACAAAAGAAAGAAAATAGTACAACAAAGGAAGAAAGCAAAAACTATGGAAAAGAAAAAATATTAAAAGAGAAAGGAAAAACAAGAATGATCGAGAAAATGTAGACAATCATCATCAGTCCTCCTCCTCCTCATCATCTTCATCTTTATCAGCCGGTAGGAAGATTCCCACACCACCTTGTTGTCCAGATGAATGCTGCCTCAATTCGGCCAATTGTTGCTCCATAGTAGCTTGCTGTCTTTCCATGTCATCCATAGTATCCTACAAGCGTAGGAGCACCTCTATTTGCTGGTCTAGTCATCCCAGCATGGTAGTATCAAAGTTAGTTTGGGGTTGGGATTGAGAATTGCTAGCTCGTGCACGTGCTGGTGGTGATGGGTGCTCTGCCTCTACGGTGAGTGGCCTTACCTGATCGGGATGTCTGACCTCGAAGGGAGTTAGCCACTTCTTCAACTCCTGGCTGTACTTGTACCCTCAACTCATCAGAGTTTGCTCAGTTACCATATTGTGCTCAGTGGTAACCTCCATCAGTTCTTCCTCAAGACTAACACCAAAGTCTTTCAGAATTTTCATTATAACCAAGGGAAAAATGAAGGCTTTTATAGAGAGATAATGATGAACAACATCCTTAATGGATTGGGTGATCAAGGGTACAAGAGGGATAGGCAGTGTGTTCTTCATCCGATGCAAAATATAAGTGTCAATAAGTCAGGTCTCATTGAAACCACAAGCACGGGGTACAACATTTAACCTAAACATATAGACTAGAGCTCTAAAGTTGGTAGCAAGATCATTGTTTGAATAGAAAATATTGGTTTGAAAGGCATTATACTTATACAACCTTAGGGTGGCTCTAGTCCCGCTAGCATCCCAATTTGGGTCAGAAAGAATTTTTTGATTATTTACATCTATCCCTTGCCAAGAATCATCGTCAAAGACCTAGAGGAGATTTGCTAATTGATTTTGGGTGATGACAATGGGGATTCCTTTCACTCTCGTTGCAATATGGGGAAGATGTTTATTGCCCTTATCAACCATATTAGCATAAAATTCCTTGATGAGCACTGGACAATACTTCCCTTTTAGTTGTACTATCGAACCCTATCCTAGCCTTCTAAACATCATTCTCAATTTAAGTGCATGGTCTAGGGTGGGTGAGAAAGTACGCTCGACAATGATTTTATTGGATGCTCTCCTATTGTACCATTCCTCACAAGATGCATCGATAAACTCAGTAGGTCTAAGGAACAAAGGATCGACAGATGAAGGGGTTGAGAAAGAGGAAGCCCTCGCCCTTTTAGAAGAATAACCCCTTGCTCTAGACATGGTATCAAGGAGTAGTGGAAATAGGAAGAGCGAACAATTGAGCTCAATGATGTCAAACAGGATGTAACTACCCTTTACAAATACACTCTTCAAATCTCACTCAACCCTCAACCAATTTCACAATCCACAAAACCCAAACTTCTTCAATACACATTACACTCCAACCAACAATCAATTTAATCCCCTCTAATCAATTCAACACAACCTGTAACAATATATATATAGTTCACTATAAAACTTAAACGTGTTGAATATCCTCAATGCATGCCAGTAGACATGAATAGTTAATGAAGGTATTATCATGGCATTACGTGAAAAACAATGCAAGTTCCATATATAGCCTATAGTCAATCATCACAAATAGCCATAATTCCACCCTTAGCTATATGCATGAAGCCCCTAATGATCATATGCATGAATCAAGTATTAAAGAATCATTAACTCCTAATCTAATCCAACTCGTGAAGCTTCAAGGAGTAATGCACAATTCAAGCTAGCATACACAATCCCAATTTTCGGCTAAAATTGTCCCTAAGATTAGAAAAAATCATCTACACTATTTTAATCGTGGGAATTGAATAAAAATCATACATTTGTGCTCATGTATGCATGGACAAGCAATAGATGTATGCTTTTTGCACAAATCTAAGCTCCTTGTTTGTGGATTGAATGTGAAGTTGTTGTGAAAAATGGAAGAATTTGAGGATTTTGATCCGTAGGATCAACAAAAGAGAGGTAGATAGATGTTATAGAAGTATTTAGGAGGTGAAAAATCAAATTTTGGGAAGTAGAAGATGTGAAGCCGGTGCGGATTAGAGAAGATTTGAGAGGGAGTTTGGAGATTTTGAAGAAAAAATGGCCAAAATGGCCTATAAGTTGTGCCTACCTGACAGGAATCGTCGCCGGTCCTAGCTCTTGGAGCCGGCACCTACTTGGTTCTGTCTGGTTCTCCAATTTTTTTTTCAAGAAAAAAATGAGAAACACACAATAATGATGAGCAATGCACTGTAATTTATTTAAAATAATCAATCAAAATGACAAAAGTAAAAATTATCTTAATCACAAAATGGAAAGTAAAGTAACGAAAAATATAGCTTCAATGCTTTCCACGGCTTTGATCCCGTGGATTTTCCTCAGTATTTCCTGGCAATGTCCTAGCTTGACGATCTCTCAGTAGTTTGGCTAACTGACCAATTTAGTTTTCCAAGTTGCGCATGGAGGCCTTTAGGTTCCGTGTTGTAACATCATCCCCTTGGAACTTAGCCTCCATTGTACTTACCAATTGGCCAATCAACTCTTTCAATGGTGGCTTTGAAGGCGCCGTAGTATTGGTCATGGGGTTTTGATTCCTTTGATTGCCTCCAAAATTGAAAGAACCCTACCAAGGTTAATTCCCATTGCTCCAAGAGAAATTAGGGTGATTTCTCTAACTAGGATTATAGGTAGAGCTATAAAGGTTGTGACCTAGCTGAACATTACTTGCAAAAGTCACTTGTTCCGAAGTTTCTTGGAGTAACCCTATATTTTGGCATTCATGATTAGGGTGTCCCTCTCTACAGAAATCACGACTTATATTTAACACCTGGCCTTGAGGCATCACTATCTGTTTGATCTTTTGGGTTAAGGCATCCACCTTAGCCTTTAATGCTGCCACGACATTCACTTTGTGTACTCCTTACACACGAGTTCTAGACCTTGCACTTCCCCAAGAATAGTTATTAGAAGCCAAATTTTTAATTAGATCAAATACCTGTTCTGGGGTCTTATGATTGATAGAACCCCCTGTAGAAGAGTCCACCACTTGTTGTGTTGCGAACGTGAGGCTATTAAAAAAGATAAGCATCTACATTCCTAGCTCAAATCTGTGGTGTGGGCATTTTCTCAACATCTCCTTGAATCTCTCCCAACTTTCATACAAAGGCTCAGAATAGGCTTGTTGGAAGGCAAATATCTCGTTCCTAAGTTTGGCTGTCCTAGCTGGAGGAAAATACTTGGCCAGAAAGTTTTCAGCTAGAGCATTCCAAGTTATGATGGAACTTATAGGTAAAGACTTTAACCAAGATTTGGCTCTATCCCTAAAAAAGAAAGGAAAAAGTCTTAACTTTATGGCATCCTCAGAAACACCATTCATCTTGAAAGTATCACAAATCTCAAGGACACAAGCTAAATGAGCATTAGGATCTTCTTCAGGTAGCCCATCAAATTGAACTATATTTTGAACCATTTAGATAATGTTGGGCTTTATTTCAAAATTTTTTGCATCTACCCTAGGCCTAGTGATACTCTAGCCTGTGCTCGAGATTGCGGGTTTCACAAAGTCGTCAATAACCCTCCTATCATTCCCAGCATTGTTATTTTGAGCACCATCCATGTCGACGATCAAGTTCCTTTGGATTGTTCGACGAATCTTTAACAGTGTCCTTTCGATTTCAGGGTCAAAATCGACTATCTCGCCTTCGGATTTTTGGGTCATGTACCAAGGATAACACCTAAGAAAACAAGAAGCAAGTTAGATAACAGAATTATTGATTAAAATAAAATTACAAGATTACAAAGTTAGTTAATAGAACATAGTCAAAGTTAGTAGGTTAAATTACAAAGGTATACACAAATACACAAAATACAAAAGATAGCACATTTTTGCGGAAAGAACAAGTATACATATTTGCATATTTGCATATTTACATATTTACATGGTTAAATCAACAAAATTCAAGCTTTCATGATATTGTTACCCGGAACGGCACAAAAAACTTGATATGTTTGGCACGAGGAAAGAATTATTAAACCAATAAACACAGATTTATCCCCGGCAACGGCACCAAAAACTTGATGCGTATGGATTTGGGTATAAAAATCATATAAAAACTAACCACATTCCCAATCAAGTTTACCTTAACACGTTAACCCCAAATTACACATATGAGCAAGCGTACTTATCATTAACATAGCATAAGGTTTAAACGAGCGTCGATCCTCAAGAAACAAGTATGCATTAATCACTTTTCTTTCATTGTTTAACTGACTTGATAAAGTGAAAAAAATGAAATCAAATAAAACAAAGGAAAATAAAAATAAAAATATATACATGTCAAGGATGGAGAATTATGTAACTCAAGCCATTGTTTAGACAAATATGATTTTAAAGTATCCAACCATTATCATAACCAATTATTCTCTTGGCATCATGAAGGATGAAGGTAGATTCACTTCGATGGTCAATCCATGAAATCACTATCCTCTAGATAAATTAGCATCACTTGGTCTGTCTCAACTAATTCACCTAAAAGACGTATTAAACATAATCCTTAATTAAATTTCCTTGGTCTGGCATGAAATTAATCAATGAGCTATTGTTCTGGCAAACATTGATTAACCTTTAATTACTTAATCCACAGAAATTAACCTCTTTGGTCTAGCAAGCTAACAACTAATAAAAATGAAATTAATCAATTGCAACCACCATCAACCTCTTTGGTTTAGCAAGCTAATGAAAAGAAACAATTAATTAACTTCGTAATACGCCCAAGTAATTAAATACCAAGAAGAACAATCAATTAATCAAAAGATCAAATAACTCTATTCTGTTTTACGACATTTTTACTTCGTTTTACCCCAAAAATTTGAAATAATGAACAAAATACCTTTCCAAGGGCAAAATCTCAAATATGAACTAATATGGCTAGTTATTGAATAAAATGTATCACAAAAGAACCTCAAATAACTAGGAAAAGCATGACTAATTTAGGCCCTATCACCTCTTAAAATTTTTATCTCACTAAATTATTCTTCTAATCATATTGTTCATTTCTTGTTCTAAGCCTTCAGTTATATTCTCACATAATAAAAAGTAGCCACTAATCAAAGTGCAAAAGGGAGAGGTGTTTCAATCTCCTTTTCTTTAAGAAATTTCGTCCTCAAAATTTACACGTGCCTTGACTTTATTAAACATCTTTTTCTGGTTCCCTTGTAGCATTTGTCTCTTTTTTTATGGTAGATTCTTCATTTCAATACTTTCTTTACTATATATGTATTATGTAAGATAGAAGGATAAGTCTATTTCACACATATAGATATGTATCCCTTGATAATTTCACATATTCTCTGATTCGATTGTATACTTCCACATACAATACTCTTGTATGATCTATATGTAAACATCTTGTACTTACTCCTTCATACATATAGATTCTTCTTTAAATTTCTCCAAGTCTATTTCTTTCAACTTTTGTAGCTACTTCCCTAGGGTTACCTATCCTAGGATTACTCTTGCCTAAGCACACTTAACTTCAAAGGTCTGATGGAATCTGGTGCATTAGTGATGATATGATTGCATTATTGCATATATAATGACAAAACAAAACTTCTAATACTCAAAATATAATACTAGAGTATTACACAAGTGCGCATATCCTTATCTACACAACTTATATTATGGATATACAAGACCCTTGAGTATACAAAATTCTCTACTCATCATCACTATTGATCCCAAAATTGAGGGTCCAGAGTCGGAAGATAATCCTTAAATATATCAACCTAAGGCCTTCCTGACCTTAAACTTTTCAATGTTATCTGAGTTTGGAGCCACATTTTGCTTTATTTTCAATATTGGAGTTATCTCAACTTTCTCTTCTTCTGACTTATTGGAAGAGATTATATCCAACTTGGATACTCCAAATTCATATGTCCCATCTACTTTAATATCCAGCCCCATAAAATTCACTATCTTTATATATTCACATCTATATATACAATTAAGAACTCCATTATAACCCACTAGAGGCTTTGCTACACTCTACCAGAAGCTCTATTATAGATTCCACTGTGTTCTACTATAGGTTCTATTATTACTCTGATACTATTTATAACACCTCACATTTCAATGGTATTGTGGGCTTCAACTTTGTGGGATATCACCCTTTCTAATCTCCCAGACAAAGGGTCTTTATAACAAACTTAAATCAACATACAATAGAAATTTCTCAAAATAATATATTAAACATCAAAAGAATACAAGAGGTCTAACCTCCAATACATATGCTAAAAAGAGATACAAGTTCGCTATACATATATAGAATTTCACCCGAGCTTTTACATAGATCAGATATGGCATGAGCCTCTGGGAGTCCAATGCGCTTCCGTTATGCCTCAGTCTCTCAAATTTATAAGAAAGAAATAATAGACATGTGAGAGTAAAGCTTAGTGAGTCCCGTGTATGCTAGTGTTTTCCCACTTAAAACAACTCATGGAGAGTAGTTTCCAAAACGTAGACAAGGTAATGTACTTGGACTTGTTGCAAATATGTAAACATTAATGAGGACTAGATTTCATGTAGAAAATATAGGAATAAATTCACGTATGATTTTTTGAAAAAAAATAGGAAATAAAGTCCATGTGGTATTTCTTAAAAAAGCGTGCAAGGTTTCATGGGGCAAAATAAGCTAGTTCAAGAATTCTAGTATGAAAATATGCTAGTTCAGGAATTTTTGTATGAAAATATGCTAGTTCAGGAATTCATGACTTATTGAATAAAAAGAATTTCAAGGAATTCTACTCATTCACATGCATGTAAAATAATAATTCATGTAAGGGTTAGTGCTTACGTTAGGAATTCATGAATTTTATTTACACTATGAATTCGGTTAATCCTCATGTCTTGTCATCCCATTTAGAGTAAGATGATCCCTGACCTTGGCCGGGTTACTGGTGATCATCTATCTCAAACATGAGCTAGTATAATGGTCAAAACTCTCACTGAGTATTTAACGTTCACATGAAACAAGTGATCATGTTCACGTGATAGGAAAAGGTTTGTCATTCCTGTTTCCAAAACTTGTCATGTTAGTTATGCAAAGCATGTAGAAAATGTCTTGAAACATGATATTAACAGGTAGTGAAAACACGCTCAGGAATTCAAGATTTATAATGTTCATGATGTTTTCAAATTCAAGCAAAAAACTTGAATTGGAGTATATTAGGAAAACAATTGTCCATATCAGGAAAAAATATTGCTATATCAGAAAAAAAAAACTTAGCGAAAATGGATTTTGAAATTGAGAGACTCACCTCATTAATATATATTCACACTGTTACAAACATAAGAGCTTCATCCGACCCAGGTCATTGTATTCAAGAATTACCAAAATACAATTTTGCACGCCACTGCAAAGCTAAGGATTTCCTGAATTCACTCTACCTACAATGATGAAGTGTTGCTTGAAATATTACTCTATGTTCTTGGTTCACATATAATGCTAGAAGGAAACAAGATCTTTTGAGTATGTTATGATTTCTTTTGGAAAGAAAGCAATTATTTCTTCTCTAAGGAATTATTTCACAGCTTTGTCACTTCTTAGTGTTTCACTTATAACTTTTGCTACACAAGTCCAAATGATGTCAAACTAGTTCCAAAATATTCCCAAGACATTCCTTTATAATGTTCAGTTCATGAAATACCAATTCCCTCTTCCATTTCGTTCAGTTATGATTACAAAGTTCTAGCATTCTGATAACGTCCCAGCTTAATAGTCTTTGGTATTTTCATCATAACTTTCTATTTATAAGTCCAAATGACCTTAAATTTGTGCCAAAACACTCATTAGACCTTTAGATACAAAGATATAAGCTTAATACAACCAGTTTCATAACCTTTACAGAACTACTGCAAGAAAAGTCTTGCTATTTTTCTGGAAATAGCTCTCTTTTCCAACAAAAATATTCCTTATTTATTCTTCTTTCATTTTAACTCACTTCATTCTTCATCTAAACAGTATATAATCTCGTTGTTTCAGCCATGAATAAAGCTGGTTCTTCACACACAAAATCAATGAAAAAAGCACAGCCATGCATAACATCACTTAATTCTCCATTTTCAACAATTATATTTCCTTATCCTCGATTTCTGTCTTCTTTTATTTCTCCCATATGAACAGCCACTTTCATTGTCCTAAAACTCCTACAAAACTCATCAAAACGTCATAGAAATCACAGTAAACCATGCTCCTAGGCAACCGACATATAACTATTTCCAAACAATATCATAACAACAATTCTTCATGTACTACTTTTTATAATTCACGCTAATTTCTCCACAAAATGAATATAAATATGATCTCCATTATCAATAAAATGATTGTAGTTCTTCAAGTAGAGTGTTTTGCATTTTAAATGAAGAATTCTAGCTTGAAATCAACCAAGTTTCCTTTCTTCTTCTTTTTCTGCTCCCACGATTTCTCTTTCTCTCTCTTCTTTCTTTGTCTTTTCTTTCTTCTCTTCTCTCCTCTTTTCTCTATTATTTCTGGCTGCCAAATGTTGTCCGCCACCTCCTCTCTTCTTTTTATAGTTAAAATCACCACGTGGTCAAATAAAAGTTATAAGAACTTGTTAGATCATTATGGAATTCTTTGGAAGCCTATAGAACCTTGGGGAAAACTATAAAATATTATGGAAGGTTATGGAACTTTGAAAATATCATGGAACTTTTCAAAAGTGTAAGATTCCTATTTTGTCATGCCAAGATTTCATGCAACCAATCATCTATAAACATATAGCTTCCATGTGACCAATCATTTTGAAACACATGGCTTTTTATGCATGCAATCATCAAAAGACACTTAGTTCTCTAGTAACCAATCATATAATCACATGTAGCCTTCAAGAAACCAACCACAAATCTCCAAGTAGCACTACAAGAAAACTAATAATTAGCGACGGATATTTGCGATGGCTTCTGAGCTATCGCTAATTTGTGACGGAACAAAGACAGGAGTAAAAAATTAGAAAATAAATTTGTTTTTTTAAAGTCCGTGGCTAATCCATCGCTATTACTATGGATTAGCGACGGACAATTAGTCTTCGCTAATTCGAGACGAATTTGTGACGGCTTTTTTTTAAAAAATTATTCATTAGCACTAATTAAATTGAAAGCCGCCACAAATCCCTCGCTAATTAGTAATGGATTTACGACGGCCTTCCAAATTTTTGGTCATCACAAATCCGTCACAAATTAATTAATTTTTTAAAATAAAAAATTTTTGGTTGTCGCAAATCTTTTGCTAAATTAATTGATTTTTTTAAACAATAAAAATTTGTGATCGTTGCAAATCCATCACTAATTAATTAATTTTTTTAAATAAATTTTTTTTTGCCGTCGCAAATCCATAGCTACATTAAGTATAAACTTAATTATAATGTCTTAAATTAAATGGCCATTACAAATCCATCGCTTTGTGGGACGAATTTTTATTTCGTCCCAAATTGCGACATCCGTTTTAGCTACGGTCGTAATCCATCGCTAAACTTGATTAGCGACGGATTACGACCATCACTAATTTTGTTTTTTCTTGTATAACCTCCTTATGTATGCTGTGAAACCCCAGTTGAAACTAACCTTAGAGTAAGAGGGTTGGGATGCATATCATGTTTTATTGCATGCATAAATATATTTTTATATGATTTTATGTGCTTTGGATATGTGATTAGTAGCCTAGATGGCTTATTTGTGCTTGTGGAGTAAGAAGGGCAAAATGGTAATTTTTGCCTGAGGTGAAAATAGGGAGATAGCTTCAGGATTAAATAGGAAAAATATTTGGGAGAGAAAATAAGAACAAGAGTTGTTGTGGTTTAGTGGTTAGAGCTTTGGAATTAATCCTTGAGGTCTAGAGTTCAAATTCCATCATTAGAGTTTTAGTATGATTAAATTTTTTTTTTGTGTAGGAAGGCTATATTTTGGTCCTTGCATGATTTAGTGAAGAGTAGGAGTGTTGTCCTAGGGGAGACATGATATGAATGTCCTAATTGTAACACCCCACTACCTAGGCCTGACAGGGCTGGGGATGTCGCCCCGTCCAAAGGACAAGGGTCTTTATAACTAGGTCACACAAAAGAAAATAAAAGTAATACTTTAAAATTGAACTTATTACGACCCAAAAATACATGAACAAATTCAAAATAAATTGTTCGCTACCATCTCTCAAAACAACACATAAGAAAAATAACATAAAGTCTTCAAAGCATAGGCAACAAATCTAGCTATTCATCTCCACAGTAGGATCGACCTGAAAACATGGCATAAAAGGTGATGAGATAAAAATCTCAGTAAGTCCGTGTGTGCTTTGGGTGTTCAGTGAAAACAGTTCGTGGATGCAAAGTGTGAAAACTTTATAGGAGAAATATTGGAAAGCAATAAACATTAGTCAAAAGCAAGAGTGGTGTTTTCGGCTTTTGCAGCCATACATAATTTATAAGATCAATCACTTAAAAGAAAGGATTATGGGTTACCACACGTTGGGCCCCATAACCGGATGGTCAGTAAGCCACACTTTGTGCATACTGTCGGTTAGAATGTCGACACTTTGTACAGACTGACGAAAGGTAGGTGTACGGCCTACCGGGTAAGATACTCCTCCTTCTCTTCACCTAAACATACCGGTTGTCCACTCCGGAAAACACACAGTCCACATGATTGAAACTTGCTAGCTCGGACGGCCTGACTAAGTAGTACTGTCGCTTCTTCAAGTTGAGTTCATCTTCTGGAGGTGGCCTCCAGCCAGAAGACTCGCTCTTGCTCTTCAAAGCTAGTACTACTAGCCTACCCTTTTTAAGTACTCAACGTAACGTATCCCACATGGGGAAAAATGAACAAAACATAGTTCCACTTGAAAATGGCAATTAAGGATTTCCAAAGTCTTTGTCAAAATCAGTTTTAGAAAGAGTATTGAGTTTTGAGTAAATTTGCTTATTGATTTCCAAATAATTTGTTTGACTAAAATAAAAAAGGAGTCAACCCTCATTTGCCTTTACAGAAATGAGTGTCCATGCATTCTACATTTGGCTTGCCATAAAAATCATTTTTGCATCAAACAGGTTTTATGCAGGAGCTTACCTGATTTTTTGCTTGCTCAAATTCAAAAGTCTTCCAAGGCTGACCTAACCCCGCCTGAGGTAAACACAAAACATAAGATTACACTCAAGCTAAATTCACTTACACAAATAATCCTAGTTCAACTTATTACAATCACGACCTTGATGTCCTAAGCTTTAAGGCTAGATGATAAGGAATTTTATAAAATAAGTCTAGTTTGATAAGTTAAAATAACTAGGGGTTCTCAAATAATTGCTAATAAATTATAGACTTAAATAATAATTCTTGAGTGTTATTATTAATAAATAAACTGTGGTTTGAATATTGAATAATACCAAGCCCTAAATAATATTAATAAATGGTAATTTAAAAAAATAGCTTTATTGTAAATAAATAATAAATTACAATTAATTTTTAATAGATAATAAATATTTAGTAATAATTAAAATTAATAATAAATGAATTATATTAAATTTTTAATTGATAAATAAAAGTAGATTTTAATATAAATATAGGTAAAAGTTTTAACTAGGGCCTACAAGGCTATTATTTAATTCTAATATTTTATTTATTATTATTATTATTTATATAAAAGATTTATTCATTATTATATATATTATTTTTAATAAAAGATTTTAATTCTTTGATAATTAAAAGATTAATATTTTAATTAATAATCTAATCCAAACCTTCCTAGAGTTTCGAATTTTATAGAGAAAAATATAGTAGTAATTCTAACTAAAGTAATAAAATTTGTTAATAAAAATAACTTAGACTTAACAAGAAAATAATTTTTCACCATGATTTTCCTATTGCTAGAAAAGATTCATAAACACATTCTCCAACATCAAATAATAAACCAATCCATTCACGAACATATGCTTGAATTATCTAATACTATCACAAGGCTAATTTCCTGTTAGGCATAATCATCATTAATGGCTTCAATGGAAAATAGAAACATAAGAGCCTAATCACCCTTGGTGTCATAATATCTAACATGCTTCAAACATCCATAAATTTTATTAAGCATGATGAGCATACATTGATTCCAAAGAAAATCCATATAACTTAGTCATATACATCAATCCTTATGTCTTAACTCCATTGCTTTCCTTCACATATATATCCCCAATCTCCTATTCATATCCATTCTTCCTATCATCATCTAAGAGATATGAATTCAGAAATAAAAGAAGGATTTAAGAATAATTACTTGATTGTTGATTACTTTGATGAAGACTAAAAAAGGTCCACGCGCGATGGAGAGTCTTGAGTGACCCAACGGAAAAACAGCCATGGTTGATGGTTGATCAACCATTTTGGTCGAGAGAGAGAGAGAGAGAGAGAGAGAGAGAGAGAGAGAGAGAGAGAGAGAGCATTAGAAAGGTTTATTGAGAATTGAATGGAAGAGGATGAACAAGAAGGTTGTTCTTGGTTTACCTTGTTGATGTTCTTGAGACCTTTAAGAAAAAGCTGATTTTGATCCGATTGAAAATTCTTGTTTGTGTGTTTTTGTGTTATAAATTCTAGAAATGAAGCCTAGGGATTAAGTAGAGGTGATTTGGAGTATTTGAGAGTGATTGGAGGTGTTTAGAGTAGGTTTAGGCTTGAAGAAGTATAGTGTGTGTTCTTGGTGAAAATGGAGAGAATTTGAGAGAAAAGCTCACAATTTTCTGGGGTGTTTTGGCCGAATGGATTGGGGTAGATAGGAGTGTCGGTTTTCAGCTAGTGGAAGAGAGAGTGATCAGATTTTTTTGAAATTCAAATGGAGGAAATTGTGGAGTTGTTTAAGGTAGGAGGTTAGCTAATGGTGCTTGATCAAGGAAGGTTTCTTTGCTCTTTAATGGTGCCGCCTGAACAAGCTGATTTTGTTGAAATGAATGAAGGTTGTTCAGGTATATAGTTGGCCAAAATTCAGTCTATGATGGCAGAGAAAATTTTGGTTTATTAGCTTGTTACAAGAGTAGTTTAATAGAGTAAAATTCTGGAATTTTTTTGAAGTTCAAATGTGTTTTGGTTAAAGTAATCTTAGGAGATTTTTGAGGTATGATTATGGAGTCCAAGAACTCAAGGTAAGTGTAGAGGTTAATGGTGGTCAGTCCATGGCTAAACAAGGTTCAATTTCCAGAGATTTGAAGGGTGTTCTTCGGCCTTGGCTTTGAGAGACAAAGCTGGAAAATTTTCTGGTTTCAATGCTCAAGAGTTTTGAATGATGAAGACTTTTGGTGCAGAATTTTTGCATTTACTTGGCTCGATTTACAGCTGGTTTTCTGGGGTGTTTGAAGGTCTTACAAGGGTGGTTTTCCAGCCTTCTTTCTGGAGAAAAATAGAGGGTGTTTAAGCTGAATTGCTAACAAAAAGATAGCTCCAATTCTAGCTTAGAATGCAGCGAATTGTGCAGGAATTTTTTTCTGGGTTTGTGTAGTTTGTGCAGTCCGAAAATTGAACAGAATTTTCAGCCTTCAAACCACATGAAATGACCATTTTTCTGGCAGAAAATGAGTAGGTTTACTGGATGAATTTTTCGAAAAGTTGGTCTGCAAAAATTCTGAAAAATTTCCAGATTTTCCTTTATTAAAACTATGGACAACATGAAGGTAAGATTGAAGGTTCTACCATGGTGATTTATTTCTCTTGGAAATCCATCCTAACTACTCTCCTATTTTCGGCCAATCCTCTATCCTCCAAGACTGATTTTTTGAAATTTAAGGCTGAAGAATCATCACAGAGTTTTTGGAATTTAAAAGGAGAGATTTAATGGATTTTGGTTTATTTAAATTATGAAGGTGCTAGGACAAAGCTAGAGGTAATAAAAGGACAAGAATTCCTCTATAATTCTTTTTAGGTCACAATGATAAGATTAGGACATTCTCTTCATGTCTCCCCTAAGACAACATTCCTATTTTTATGGAATGCAAGAAAACAAAATTCAAACTTAATCAAGATAATCATGATAAAAACTTAAATGGTGGGATTTGAACTCATGACCTTAGCAATTAAACCACAAAGCTCTAACCACTAAACCATACTAACTCTTGCTCTTATTTTCTCACCCACATATTTCTCTTATTTAATCCTCAAGCTATCTTCCTATTTTGACCTCAAGCAAAATTACCATTTTACCCTTCCTACTCAATAAGCATAACTAAGCCTTTTAACCTATAAACCACAATTCTAAAGCACATAAAATCATTCAAAAATATATATATTCATGCAAAATAATATGATATGCATCCCGACCCCCTTACTCTAGGGTTGGCTTTAGGTGGGGTTTCACTCTAATCCTACTCTTGTGCCCTACAAAAAAAATTCTAAGGGTTTCATACCCTTCTTGATTTCCTAGCTTTCCTTAATTCTTAATCAATTAGGTTGATTAATTTGTTCATGCCAATTTCATTCCAGAAAATTCTAGCAAAGTTCTGTGAGATTTAGGTTTCGAAAATGGCTGTGAAAAAGTCATCTTGTTGGCCGAAAATGGGGAGGAGTAGTGGAAGGTTTCCAAGAGAATTAATCTCCATGGTTGAACCTTCAAACTCCAACCTAAGTATATTCATCTTATTCATGTAGGAATCTGGAATTTTTCCAGCTTCTTGTTCAGTCCAAGTGTCGAAATTTTCAGCCATCCTTCCCTCCCAAATGCTGCCAGAAAAATAGCCCAATTGACCAGCTTGAAGTCTGAAATTATAAGGCCAAAATCGGACTGCTCAAATACTGTGCAAACCAGAACAATTTCTGGGCAACTTTCGTAGCTTTGGTGATCCTAAACCAAGCCGATTCTTCTTGTTTTTCACCCAGCATCTTAGTCACATTTTTCCTCCATAAAGAAGGTTGGAAACCAGCCTTGAAAGACCTCTGAATACCCCTTCAAATCTTCTGCAAGCTGATTGGAAAATGACAGAAAAATTTGCCCAGGAATTCCAACAAATTTGCGAAAAAGCTGAATAGAATTTTCCATCTTTGTTCCTTTTTCAGCCATGTCCGAAACCTCCATCATTTTTCTGTACAAACTCCCCTTAAACAGCCATGAACTGAGCTTCATCATCTTCCCCAGCATTCTGCTCAAAAACCAGTCCATAGCAGCTCTTAAAATATCTCCATCAATTACTCCAATCAAGCCATTGATTGAAGATCAAAATTCCAGCAAACATATTTAGTAAACTACCATAAATTATTCCTCAAAGAACCAGAAATTCCTTCACCATTGTGCACCATATTTTCGGCCACCATTAAGTTCCTTCAAACAACTTTCATTCCAGCAAAAATCACAGACAAACAACCGGCCATTGGAGCTTCCAAAAACTCTCCATTGACCAAGATCTTCTTACCATATTTTGTTTCCAAAATTGATTCCTTAAAATATTCTTTTTGGATTTCAAACAACCAGCTTTCATTTTCCTTTCAAACCAGAAAATTTAGTTACCAAAACCTCTCAAACAATTCGGCCACCCTAATCCCACAGAATTTCGGCCAGCTCTCCCTCAATCCTCTCCATTCTCTTCAACCTTCAAGAACACCTACTAACCTTCTCTCGCCTAAGGCCACCAAAACTACTTCAATATTCTTCTTCTTCAAAAAAAAAAAAAAAAACTCCAGATTGTACCTACTCACTCCTACGAATCCATTCCTACCACTTTTAACATCAAACTCAAAAATTAAGCCCTCTCATTTGGATAAAAAACTAGTATTTTTGTGAAGGCTCAAGAACACCTTCAAGGTAATCATGATCAATCGATTCCATCTTCACTCATCTTCAACTCCTAATGAGTATATGTATATATAAACATACTAATGAACTCTCTTTTTCTCTCTCTCTCTCTCTCTCTCTCTCTCTCTCTCTCTCTTGGCCGAATGGTAACTTCAACCATGGCCATATTTTCTTCATCTCTCTTGGGCGGATCAAGTCTCCTAAGAGTTAGGATCCCTTCGAAACTACTCAAAGGTAGTCATCAATCAAGTAAGCATCTTCAAACTCCTCTTTAAATTCTAGATTCATGTCTCTAGGATGATATTGAAAGGAGATGGATTATGATTAGGGTTTGAGCATGTGTTGTTGTGTTGAGTTGAGATTGAAGCATGAATAAATGTGTGTATGTGATGGAGATGGGAATTGATGCATGAGTTGATTGTCTTGGATGATTGTATGGCTTTTTAGGATTTTGTTGCATGCTCTTCATGTTGTTAGTGGTTTATGTGATCAAGTATGTTAGAGATTATGTCACATTTGGTGAATAGGGTTATGTTCATGTTTTTTTGTTAAAGCCATGAATATGTTTATGTTAGTAGAGTTTGGATCATGCCTTGGTAAATTTAGATCCATGCATGTATTCATGATTTGGATGATTTAATGAATTGGTGTGGAGTGTATGTTCATGATTATGCTTGGCAATAGAAATATGTTCATGACCTTGTTGTCCCTAAGCTAATTTTATTTCATCAATAAAATGATTATTGCTATATCTTCTTCTAGTGAATTTCGAAAACCCTAAAAAAATGTGGATTTGGTCTCTTATATAAAATAATGATATTTTAGTCAAATAAATGATAACTTTTATTAAAGAAACAAAATATATAGATATTATGTAAAATAAGAATATCAAATAAAGCCTTTTTCATAAATAATCATAATAAGTAAAATATTAATTTGGTAAGTCTTATATATTCATAAATACTATTAAAATTTATTTATTTGCTTTTAATCAAAACCTATAAAAATTTAATTACAACTAATTCTAGCTACCAATTATTTTCTAACCATTAATTATTACTAGATTATTATTTTACATAATACCATCTAGGACCTAGGACCCTTAATCAAATAAACCCTAATTTATTTTTAGCAAGATTTAAACTTCCCACTTATTGTACCTATTTTCCCAAACTCTAGTTATTTTAATATTGAGCTAGATTTATTTTATAAACCTTTTTCTTTATTTATCTAGCCTTAAAGCTTGGGACACTAGGGTCATGGTTGTAGTAGGTTGAGCTAGGTTTATTTGTCAAAGTGAATTTCAGCTTGAGTTTAACTATGGCTTATATTTACCTCAGGCGGGGTTAGGTCAGCTGTTGGAGACCTTTGTTTTATCTCGAGCTAAGGATCAGGTAAGCTCCCGCATAAAACTTGTTGTTGCAAAAAATTATTATGGCAAGCTAAACCCGAAGTTTGTGATCACTGATTTGGTAAAGGCAATTAGGGACTGTTTTCTTTCTTGTTTATGTCAAACCAATTATTAGAAAATCAGCAAGCAATTTTATTCAAACACTAAACTGATTTTGACAAAGACTTTGGAAATCTTTAATTGCCATTTACAAGTGGTACTATGTTTTATTCGTTTTCCCATGTGGGATATATATATATATATATATATATATATATATATTACGTTAAGTACTCAATAATGGTAGGCTAGTAGTGTGAAACCAACCTTAGAGTAAGGGGGTAAGGATGCATATCATACTTTATTGCATGCATAAATATATTTTCATATAATTTTATATGCTTTGGATTTGTGATTTGTAGCCTAGATGGCTTTTTTGTGCTTGTTGAGTAAGAAGGGCAAAATGGTAATTTTTCCTTGAGGTGAAAATAGGGAGATAGCTTGAGGATTAAGTAGGAAAAATATTTGGGAAAGAAAATAAAAACAAGAGTTGTTGTGGTTTAGTGGTTGGAGCTTTGGAATTAATTCTTGAGGTCTTGAGTTCAAATTCCATCATTGGAGTTTTAACATGATTAAATTTTATTTTTGTTTGGGAAGGCTATGTTTCGGCCTTTGCATGATTTAGGGGAGGGTAGAAGTGTTGTCCTAGGGGAGATATGATAGGAATGTCCTAATCCTACTCTTGTGTCCTACACAAATTTCCAAGGGAATTCACACCCTTCTTGATCCTTAGTTTTTCTTACTTCTCAATTTATTAAGTTGTTCAATTTATTCAAGCCAACTTTATTCCAGAAAAATTCCAGCAAGGTTCTGTGAGGTTAAGGTTTCGAAAATGGCTATGAATTTGTTATCTTGTGGCCGAAAATGGCAAGGAGTTTTGGAAGGTTCCCAAGAGAATTAATCTTCATGGTTGAACCTTCAAAACTCCACCCTAGCCATGTTCATTTTCTTCATGTAAGTAATCTGCAATTTTTCAGCTTTTTGTTCTGTCCAAGTGTAAAAAATTTCAGCCATTATTCCCTCCCAAATGCTGCCAGAAAAATAGCCCTCTTAACCAGCTTGAAGTCTGAAATTATAAGGGCAAAATCGAACTGCACAAATGCTGTGCAAACCAGGAAATTTTTCTGGACAATTTCATAGCTTTGGTGAACCTAAACCAAGCTGTTTCTTCCAGTTGTTCACCCAACATATTAGCCACGTTTTTCCTCCATAAAGAAGGGTGGAAACTAGCCTTGAAAGACCTCTGAAAACCCTTTCAATCTTCTACAAGCTGACTGGAAAATGGCAGCAAAATCTGCCCAGGAAAATTCCAGCAACTTGCGAAATCTGTCCAGAATTTTTCCAGCCTTGCTTCTGCTTCAGCCTTATCCGAAACCTCTACCATTTTTTTGTACAAACTTCCCTTGAACAGCCCTAAACTGAGCTTCATCATCTTCCCTAGCATTCTGCTTAAAAATCAGTCCATGGCTGCTCCTAAAAGCTCTCCATCAATCACTCCAATCAAACCATTGATTGAAGTCCAAAATTTCAGCAATCTATTTTAGCAACCTTCCATGAATTAAACCTCCAACAACCAGAAATCCCACTACCTTTGAACATCATATTTTTGGCCACCATTAAGCTCCTTCAACCAGCTTTCATTCCAGCAAAATCCCTAGCCAGCCAACCGGCCATTACAGCTTCCAAAAGCTCTCCTATATCAAAGATCTTCTTACCATATTTTGTTTCCAAAATTGATTCCCTAAGATATTCTTTTAGGATTTCAAACAACCAGCTTTCCTTTTCCTCTCAAATCAATAAATTCAACTCCCTAAACCCTCCAAATCAGTTGGCCACTCCTTCCTACATAGAATTTTGGCCAGCCCTCTCCCTATCCTCTCTATTCTCTCAACACCAAGAACACCAAGAACACCTACTAAACATCCTCACGCCTAAGATCACTCCAAACTTCTCCAATCTCCTCCAAAAACTCCAGATCATACCTACTCAACCCCTTGAAGCCACTTCTGCAATTTTTTAACGCCAAATACCGAAATTCAACTCTTTCTTTTAGATTGAAAAAATAGTATTTTTGTGAAGGCTCAAGAACACCTCCAAGGTAAGCATGATCAATCGCCCCACCTTCTCTCATCTTCAACTTCTAATGAATATATGTATATATAAACATACTAATGGACTCTCTTTTCTTCTTCTCTTTCTCTCTCTCTCTCTCTCTTGGCCAAATGCTCTCTCTCTCTCTCTTGGCCGAATGGTGACTTCAACCATGGCTATGTTTCCTTCATCTCTCTTGTACGGATCAAGTCCCTAAGAGTTAGGATCCATTCGAAACTATTCCAAGGTACTCATCAATCAAGGAAGCCTCTTGAACCTTTTTTTTTAAATTCTAGATTCATGTCTTTAGGATGATATTGGAAAGAGATGGATTATGATTAGGGTTTGAGCATGTGTTGTTGTGATGAGTTGAGATTGAAGCATGAATAAATGTGTGTATAGGATGGAGATGGGATTAATGCATGATGATGATTGGTCTTGGTTAGGTTATTTGATGTTTTAGGGTTTTGTTGCATGCTCTCCATGTCGTGAGTAGTATATGTGATCAAGCATGTTAGAGATTATGTCACCTTTGGTGAATAGGGTTTATGTTCATGTATGATTGTTAAAGCCATGATTATGTTTATGTCAGTAGAGTTTGGATCATGTCTTGGTAAATTTGGATTTATGCCTTTATTCACGATTTGGATGATTTGATGAATTGGAGTGGAGTATATGTTCATGATTGTGGTTAGCATGTGGGGATATGATCATAACCTTGTTGTCCCTAGGCTAATTTTATTTCATCAATAAAATGATTAATACTATGACTTCTTCTAGTAAATTTCAAAAACCCTAGGAAAATGTGGATTTGGTCTTTTATATAAAATAGTGATATTTTAGTCAAATAAATGTTGCTTTTATTAAAGAAATAAAATATATAGATATTATATAAAATAATAATATCAAGTAAAGCCTTTTATATAATTAATCATAATAAGTGAAATATCAATTTTGTAAGTCTTATATTCATAAATACTATTAAAATTTATTTATTATCATTTAATCAAAATCTATTAAAATTTACTTACAACAAATTTTAGCTACCAATTATTTTCTAACAATTAATTATCAACAGATTATTATTTTAAATAATTACATCTAGGTCTTAGGACCCTTCATCAAATAAACCCTAATTTATTTTTAGCAAGATTTAAACTTTCAACTTATAGTACCTATTTTTCAAACCCTAGTTATTTTAATATCAAGTTAGATTTATTTTATAAACCCTTTTATTTGTTATCTGGCCATAAAGCTTGGGATACTAGGGATATGATGGCAGTAAGTTGAGCTAGTTTTATATGTGAAAGTGAATCTTTGGCTTGAGTTTGATTATGGCTCATGTTTAACCCAGGCGGGGTTAGGTAAGCTATTGGAGACCTTTACTTTGAGCAAGGATCAGGTAAGTTCCTGCATAAAAATCATTTGATGTAAAATGATTATTATGGCAAGCCAAATATAGAGTGCATGGACACTCACTTCTGTAAAGGCAATTGAGGATTGTCCTCTTTCCCATTTCATTCAAACAAATTATTTGAAAAATCAATGAATAGATTTACTCAAACCCTAAAACACTTTTTAAAATTGATTTTGACAGAGACTTTGGAAATCTTTAATTGCCATTTTCAAGTGGAACTATGTTTTGTTCATTTTCCCCTAAGTGGGATCAATTACGTTCATTACTCAATAAGGGTGGACTGCTAGGACTAGTCTTTGAAGGGTTAGGGTAAGTCTCTCAGTAGGTGCCCACCTCTGAGGGGTGAGTCCTTTCCGGATAAGATGTCAATCCAATAGGCGTGTCGGTTCGAGCTAGGAGTTTTCAGTCAAGTGGACTGTGTGTTGTCAGAATAGACAACCGGTTTTGTTTGGGTATAAAGAAGAAGGAGTATCTTACTCGGTAGGCCGATCACCTACCTTTTGTCAGTCTGCATAAAATGTGGCATTCTGACTGTTGCATGGTTATGGGGCCCAACGTGTGGTAACCCATGACCACCTTTTTAAGTGATTGATTTTATTGTACATGTATGGTTGGAAAAGTCAAAACGCCACTCTTGATTTTGACTGTTTTTTATTGCTTGCCAGTATTTCTCTTATAAAGATTTTATACTTTGCATCCACAAACTGTTTTCACTGGACACTCAAATCACGCACGGACTTATTGAGATTTTTATCTTATCACCCTTTTTACCATGATTTCAAGTCGATCTTGCTATGGGGATGAGTAGCTAGTGTTGTCCTCCTTAGAAGAGATTTTATTATTTATTTTTATGTAATGCTTTGGGAACTGAGAGTGAATAATTTTATTTTTGGATTTGTTTTTAAATTCTTTGATTGTATAAGTTTTAAGTTTTAATTATTGTTTTATTCCATTATTTTGAATGTGTGACCTAGTTATAAAGACCCCTTGTCCTTTGGATGAGGCGATACCCTCGGCCCTATTGGGCCTAGGTAGTGGAGTGTTACAAGTAGTACTAGTTTTGAAGAGCAACAATGAGTCTTCTGGCAAGAGGCCACCTCCAGAAGATAAACTCAACTTAGAGAAACATCAGTACTACTTAGTCATGCCGGTCCGAGCTAGCAGTTTTCAGTCATGTGGACTGTGTGTTGTTGGAGTGGACAACCGATTTTATTTAGGTGTAGAGAAGGAAGAGAATCTTACCCGGTAGACCGATCACCTTCCTTTTGTCAGTTTACACAAAGTGTGGTATTCTGACCGTTGTATGGTTGTGGGGCCCAATGTGTGGTAACTCATGACCATCATTTGAGTGGTTGATTTTATTGAACATGTATGGTTGGAAAAGCCAAAACGCCACTCTTGATTTTGACTATTGTTTATTGCTTGCCAGTATTTCTCTTATGAAGATTTTACACTTTGTATTCACGAACTGTTTTCACTGGACACTCAAAGCACACACGGACTTACTGAGATTTTATCTCATCACCCTTTTTACTATGATTTCAGGTCGATCCTGCTGTGGGGATGAGTAGCTAGTGTTGTCTGCCTTGGAAGAGATTTTGTTATCTGTTTTTATGTAATGCTTTGGGGAAGTTGAAAGTGAATAAATTTTTTTTTCTATGGATTTGTTTTGAATTCTTGAATTGTAATAAGTTTTAAGTTTAAAGTATTGTTTTTATTCTATTATTTTGATTGTGTGACCTAGTTATAAAGACCTCTTATCTTTTGGACGGGGCGACATCCCTGGCCCTGTCGGGACTAGGTATTGGGGTGTTACATATGCAACCGATCATATTGTTCCAAATGTTTCATCCACACAACCTATAATAAGCCGCCAAGTAGCTTTTATGCTATCACTCTTATAAGTCAAAGTGGCTTCTTATACAACCGTTAACATAGATCCATGTGGCTTTCATTTTGTAGGCTACACTAACTCAAATCTATCAATTAAATAGCCCACCAACATTATATATAATTAAAACCTATTATCTCTCTCTATTTTGACAATGGTTAAGTAAGTTTTCCAAAAATAACCATAGTTAATTTTACAATTCAACCCAGTAGGGAAAACTTTTTATTTTATCAATGAGATCTACACATTAAATTGAGCATTTTTGTGTTTCTCAGAATTTCCAAATTCTTTCTTAGTTTTTCTTAAATCGCGATTGAAAATTACTCCGATGCCTCTTAAAATTTTTATCTCACCAAAATGTTCTTTTAATCAAATTGATCTTTCTTCTTCTAAGCCTTTAGGTATATCCTCATGCAATAAAAAATAGTCACCAATTAAAGTGCAAAGGGGAGGGGTGTTATAGAAGGATTCTTTTTTTTTTTCTTCTTCTTCTTACTTTTATGGCAAGTTGTTATGTTTAGTCCTTTATTTTTTTTTTTTAGCATGATTGCTCCCTCTTCTTTTCTTTTTAAAACTTTTTAGGTCCCCTATCTTTTTTCCCGTATACTACTTGGTCCTTTTGACCAAATTTACCCTTGATTATATGGTTAATGCCAAAGTTGACTAGTTAACAGTGTGTTGACTAGCCTAAAAGTGCTTAGAAGGACCAAGTAGTTCACGCAAAAAAGATAGGGTCCTAAAAAGTTGAAAAATAGAAAAGGGACCAACTATGTCAAGAAAAAAAAAATGTTCAAGAAGTAAACATAACAATTTGCCTAAATTAATATATATCATACAATAAAAAAATAAATAAAAGTATACCTTTAATTATAAATGTTCAAGTAACAACAAAATACCTTTACGTACATAGAGTCTTTCGATCAATATCACAATTAACCCGAGTAAAACCCTATCAAACCTATAATGGAACTTTCTCTTTGGATCCCCCTAGCCCATGTCTACTAGAATAATGCTTGACTGATGGAGATCACAAGTGTGTATATATGTTAGGTTAGGGATCTAAGAGTATCATACGTGAACGAATTTCTTTCCATTAATGAAACTCTTAATAAGGTAGCATAACTGATAAATTATCAACTTTTGAAAGATTTGATAGGTATCAGTTCTTCTAATTTATTAACCAATTCAATTATGCTAATTCAAAAAGATATTAATAACTTGTCACCTAATCTTAAAACATTTGTGAAATACCAAAATACCTTATTAATTTGGATTAATAATGGGGGGCCACAAATAAGATCTCACAAGAGATCTTTTCATACATTATCTCACTTAACCACACATTATTTTAGGTAACACTTACGAGTGATAGCATCAATAATATAGCCATAAATTTTATGTGAGTCACTCATGTAATAATTTTGGTTGTGCAACAATCACTTAGTTAGTATGTATAAATACAAGAATCACGGCAGTTATGCTTTCAAATAGAAACACTCCCTTCTATGTATTACAATATATAATGCTTTGCAATCAAGTATTTAAAATTTCATGAATGAGCTTAATATAAGTCATTTCAGGTCTAAAGTTATGGATCCATTATGGATCACAACTTTATACAGGACCTATATGTGCATAGTCATGTAAGAAAAATTACTAAAATGTCCAGACTTAAATTATTATTAGAATACTATTCTTTAGGTACTAATGAGTTTCATATGAGTTAAATAATGGGGAAAAAATTAGCTGGCAACCTAAAATTCCAACTCAATGTTCATATACTCAATAGTCACAAGCTTTTATCTAACAAAGAAATCTTATTTCAATTTACTTATTTGGCTTCAAAATGAATTATTTTTATGAAAGACCTAGGTAGTCCAATAACATAACATTGCCTTGGCTAAAAGTAAAATGGATAAAATTTAAGCCAAATGTAATCAAAATGCTTGTAAAACTTTCATAGCATCCTTGGATTAACCTTTATTTCAATGCACTAGTAAATACATAATAAACTTTTAGCAAATGTATAATAAGCTTGTATCCGACAACAAAGTATAATGTAAAAAATAGATAATGTTTCATATGTTCAGAAGTTGGGTCTCAGGAGATAGATTAGATATACTTTATAACTTATTGATGCATGTTTCTTAGAGTAGAAAATATTATCAACAAATAGCACAATTACTCAAGTTTTAATTAGAATACAAACCACTAAAACCACACATACAAGCAAGTATACCCATCATATAGTATATGGAATAGCAAGTATCGAATCCACGAGAACTTAGGCTCGCACATTATTTTACCTAAATCTTTATTGTTTAGCCAATAAAATAAGAAGAGAATAAAAAGGAAAATAAATAAAGATAAAATAGATATAACTCAAGGATGCAATTTCATGTAACTAGAAAATTATCTTGAAAACAAAATATTGAATCATTTAGCATTTACTGCAATCAATTGTCATATTGGCATCATGAAGGAATATAAAGTAAAATTCAATCGTTTCCCAAGTTATGAATCTATTAGATAAATTCCACTTAGTTTGTCAATTCATGGAATTACTATCTTTTTATTAAATTAACAGATTTGTTAATCAAGCTAACATAACCAAAACATGCATTAAATATAATTCCTCCTAACCATGAAATTAGCTAATGACCCTTTGTTCGAGGTGAAATCAACTAATCTTCGATTACTTAGTCCTATAATTTTCACTTCATTGTTCATGTCCATTAAGATTTGACAAATACTAAATCAATGCAATGAAACTCCTAACATCATTTTCTCAAGTCAATTAGAAGCACTTGCATCAATAACCAATGATAACAAGTAATCAAATACCAAAGATAACAATAGATTGATAAAAAATTCCAATTAACTTAAAATCATAATCTCCAAAATAATATTCAAGTACAATCAAAACAGTAAGCACATAATTGTCCTAGAAAAGTAAACAAAGGATAAAATATAAAACTCATAGATAAGCCCTTCGTCTCTTGAAAATCTCCTTTGAACAATGCTCATTTGCATGGTGATTGAGTAGCTAGCTTGGATCCTTTAAATTACACATTTCTCTTGTGTTTTTCTTATATTTTTAAGTCTCCTTGATACCAAAATTCATTCCTTGAGAAGTTTAGTTCGAGTAGAATTCAGAAAATACCAAAATCCTTTAGAAAATATCAAATTTGCGCACAACTGCCTCTGGGCAGAGTGGACCTGGCACCAAGTCCAATCGACCCTACTGGCACTAGGTCTATTTTGTTCTTCTTTATTTTTGCTATTTAACTAGAATAGATAAGGCGCCTGGTCCTTTGGCTGAGCCTGTCGCCCAGTTTGTTTTGAAAATTTCACATTTTTACTCGAAATCAACTCAAATCTATACAAATTTGTCAAAAATACTTTTAGCAAGCAAAATGTCGAATAGGAAGGAATATGACTAGTTATTATAACAAAAGTATGTTAAAACAACCTCAAATAATTAGGAAAATAATATTGATTTTATCCCCTATCACATACACCCACACTTAAACTTTTGCTTGTCTTCAAGCAAACCAGAATTAGACACTAAGCATTTAAAACAAAACAAAACTATTTTGCCAATTCTTCATTAGCAAATTCATCCATAATGAAGACAACCTTCTTCCAACCTTAAATATGAACTTGTCATTCACTCAACCCTTTCAAAATCTTATAAACTCTTGTATTAAATTAAACAATCCCAAGGCCATCAAAGTTAAGTTAAATTAGCTTATATCTAATACAAGAAAATCAGCCTACTTCTCAAGCAAAAACATCGATAACATAAATCATACAAGTCAAGCCATTTAACCAATTCAAGCATTATAAACTCAAATTTACACAACTCAAGTTAGTGAAATAAGAAAAACACTCTAGTCCTTTTTTTTTTTTTCTTTTCTATAACTTACGGAATTAATAGCCTCAGGTGAATGGATTTCTCTTCACACACCGTATTAGCCCTCTTATAGTCATTATTTATCATTTTTTCAGCAATTTTCTCTTTCTTTCTTCTTTCTTACCTTCTGGCTTCGAGATAGTCTCAAGAGAATTTGATGCTTCTTTATTTCTTCTCTTCCGCTCACCATATTGGTCCCCTTTTCAGCAAAAGGTCTCTCTCTCACTCTTTCTCAAAAGATGAAAGAAATTTTTTTCCAAATCCATGTTTTTTTTAACCCACAAATTTTCTTTTCACTCAATTTTTTTTTTATTTCCTTACATTCTGTATTCACAACTCAAAGTCAAGCAAATTTTAAATCTATAATACAAGAATTAGTCAACAACTCTTCCCATACTTCATTGCATCATCTATATTCAAACTTAAAGAATAAAACAAAACACAAATACCAAATATAACTAAGGTTAACTAAAATTCTCAAGACTTAGCAAAAATCTAACTTAATACATAAGTTTACTTTTTAATAAAAATTAAACCATAATGAATGAAAAATCTATATCTAAAGTTAGTAAGAAAATCATCACTCCAGTATACACAAATAAGTTCAATGTAGCTCCAAAATCTCCAAACTTTCAAATTTTCAAAATTTTCAATGTATGTTTCCACAAAATTGTTTGATACCAAGAAAACACCAAGATCATACTTAGAAAATACCAAGATCATTGATAAAAAACTTGGACAAAAAATATTACTAAACCATTTCCCCACACTTAAATTGGACAATGTCCTCATTGGCAAAAAAATTAACACAAGAAAGCATTTCCAATGGAACTAAAAAATGATAAAGAAGGGTAGAGTTAAGCAATACTCCCCAAGTGGAATAATGTTCCATTAAATATTAAAACATGGAAAATAGAGAAAAACTTGTCCAAGAGGACTTTATTCTGACCTACAAAAGAAAACACAAATAAAAGTACAAAGAAAATAATAAGAAAAGAAAGATACACCTAAATAAAAAAATAAACTAAAAATCCTCAGAAAGTAAATAAAGACACAACTTAATCCCCCACACTTAATATGGAAAATATTTTACTTATTACTAGGGGAAATAACACCTAACAACTCCAAATACAAAACAAAGATACAAACTCTTTCCACTCATCAAGCTTCCTCATCAAACCTTTGAAAAAGAAATTAATGCTCAAAGTAGAAAATAGGTAAGATGAATGTAGAAAGAAGGGAGGTTTTTGAAAAAGGTCATGTTTATGAAAACAATTTTTCTTAGTAAAACAAAACACATGAACCTTATTCTCTAGCATTCCTTTAGACACACAAATATTTTTGCCAACAAATAAATGCACATGGTCTCTAAAGAATGCATCAAATGTGAAATCACCATTTAACCCTTCAAAAGATTTATCACAATAAAAATTTTCCTTAAAACATAGCATTTGAGTTTTCAAAGATGGGATAAAAAAATCCTTACTTTTCAATGCATGGTCTACAAAAACTAAGTTATCTCCTTGAAACTAGGGTGAAGGGTATAGATTACCACTATCCTCCAAGGTTTTCTTATGATGTAGCATTGAAAGATCTAACTCCTTAAGGTATGGTAAATTTAACACATCATTAATGGCATCATTAGGCTCTATGAGTTGAAAGGTACAAAAATATTCATGAAACAAAGAAAATTGAATAAAAAAATTCCCCATTACATTGGGCAATTGTTCCTCATATACTCTCTCCTCTCTTTGGGGTCCTTTTGTGCAAGTATATGGGCCTTTATTTCATCTTTAACCAACTTAGCTAGCCATGTTCTTTGATGGCTCATTCGTTGGGAAGATTCTTTGTAGGCCCAAATAGACAAGTGTGAAACCCCAGTCGAAACCAACCTTAGAGTAAGGGGGGTTTGGTTGCATAGAATATTTATTTGCACGTTTAAATATATTTTTGTATAATTTTATGTGCTTTGGATTTATGTTTTATAGTCTTGAGGGCTTGATTATGTTTATTGAGTAAGAAGGGCAAAATGATCATTTTTGCTTGAGGTGAAAATAGGGAGATAGCTTGAGGATTAAATAGGAAAAATATTTGGGAGAGAAAATAAGAACAAGAGTTGTTGTGGTTTAGTGGTTAGAGCCTTAGAATTAATTCTTGAGGTCTTGGGGTTCAAATTCCATTATTAAAGCTATAGCATGATTAAATTTTAATTTTTTGCTTGGGAAGTATCATTGTCGGCCTTAGTGGTGTTTGGAGTAGGGTAGAGATGTTGTCCTATGAGAGACATGATAGGAGTCTTCAAATCCTACTCTTTTTCTCTACACAAAATTTCTAAGGGGAATTCATTTCCTCTTGATCCTTAGTTTTTCCTAATTCTCAATTCATTAGTTTGTTCATTGTGTTCAAGCTAATTTTATTCTAGAAAAATTCCAGCAATGTGTTGTGGCTTTGAAGGTTCAAAATGTCTTAGTAAAAGACATCATATGGACCGAAACAATGGATGAGGGGGAAAGATTTCAAGTGAATTAAATTCTTAAGTGAACTTTTTAAAAATTAACTCTAGTTAGGTTCATTTCCTATTGTACATAGAACTGAAATTTTTCTAGCTTTGTGTGCCTTCAAGGTGTCGAGATTCTTGACCATTATTCCCTCCCAAATGCTGACAGAAAATGGCCCTTTTGATCAGTTTAGAATCTGGATTTTTATGGCTATTTTCGGACTGCACAAAGATGGTGCAAAACCAGAAAAAAAATCATGTACAAATCGCAGCTTTGGAGGTCCAAAACCAAGCTATTTTCTTCCAGTTTTTGTACAGCACCCTAGCCATGTTTTTCCTCCATGAAGTAGGCTGGAAACCAGTCTTGAAAGCCCCAGAAATTCCCCTTCAAAGCCTGTGTAAATCGCCTGGAAAAGGGCAGCCGAAAACTGCCCAGAAAATTCCAGCCTTGCAAAAATCTGTGCAGTGGTTTTTCCAACTTTGTTTCCTAATTCTCTCCTAGCCAAAACTCCATATTTTTTCTGCAAAAACCACCCTTAAACCTCCATTAATAGAACTCCATTGTCCTCCCAAAGTTCTGCACGAAAATCCAGCCATGGATGCCTAAAAGATTTCCAAAAAAAATCTGCAATCATACCTTGATTTGGATACCAAAATTCCTGCCACCATGATTTAACAACTTTCCATAAAATATACCTCAAACAACCAGACCTTCTCTTCACCATTATACTCCATAATTTCGGCCACCCTAAGCCTCCTTATCCAGCTTTCATTCAGCTAAAACACTGCCCAGAAATTCGTCCATGGCAGATTTCCAAAAGCTGTCCAACAATCAAGATATTCTTAGAATATTTAGTTTCCAAATTCACTTCCTAAAAATATTCTTCAAAGATTGTAACAACTAACCTTTCCTTTTCCCTTCCAAATAAGAGAAACAACTTCCTAAACCCTTCAGAAATTCGTCCAGCCCTATCTCTCACAAAAATTCAGCAGCTGCACATTACCATCTCTCGATTTTCTTCAACCTCCAAGAACACACACACTACACCAAGAACACCTACCTCTTCCCTACACTTAATACCCATCCAAACCATCTCAAATCCTCTCTAAAACTTCCAGATTTGACCTACTCACTACCGTGAGTCCATCAACACCATTCTTAACATCAAACTCCACAAATCATCTTGCTACTTCGGATCAAAACCAGAAATTTCTGTTAAGGTCAAGAACACCTTCAAGGTAAATTTATTCTAAACAACTTCATCTTCTCCAATCTTGATCTCTAGTGAGAGCCTATGTGAATAAACATGCTAATGGTTTCTCTCTCTCTTTCTCTCATGGCCGAAAATTCCCCTCTCTTGGCCGGATGACTTTTTCTCCCATGAACATGCTTTCGCCATCTCCCATGGACAAAGTTAGACATCTAGGAGTTGAGATCTACTCTAAACTCCTTCAAGGCATTCATCAACTAAGTAAGTACCTTCAATCTTCCTTTTTAAACTCTAGATTCATGTCTCTAGGATGATAATGATAGTAGGTGGATGTCGATATGATTTAAGTATATATATATATATATATATATATATATATATATATTGTTGAGATTGGAGCATGAATGTATGTATGAATATGAAGGAGATGGGATTTATGCATGGATGGATTATCTTGGTCGATTGTATGATGATTTGAGATTTAATGCATGTCTCCATGTCATAGGTAGTATTTGTGATGAAGTATGCTAGAGATTATGTCACCTTTGGAGAATAAGATTTATATTCATGTTGGATTATTGAAGCCATGATCATATTTATGCTAATAGGGGTTAGATCATTTTTTGATAAATTGAGAACTATGCTAGTATGCATGATTTGATGAATTAAAGGGTTGTATATGTTCATGATTGTGGTTAGCTATAGGGATATGATCATGATCTAGTTGTCCCTAAGCTAAATTTTATTTCATTAATAAAATATTTAATAATATGATTTTTCTAGTAAAATTTTGAAAACCATGGAAAAATGTGGATTTGGTCTTTTATATAAAATAGTGATATTTTAGTCAAATAAATAATAGTTTTTGCTAGAAAAATAATATATATATATATATTAATTAAAATAATAAAATCAATTAAAGCCTTTTATGGAAATAATTATAATTAATAAAATATTTATTACTAAAAATTTAATTATTATCTTTTAATCAAAACCTATTAAGGATTTGCTTATTATTTTTCAAGCAAGATTCATTAAATTTATTTGCAACAAATTTTAGCTATCAATTATTTTCTAACAACTAAATTATTAATAAATCATTATTTTACCTAATACCACCTTGGACCCTTTTTCAAATAAACCATAATTTATTTTTAGCAAGATTTAAACCTTCAACTTTTTGTACCTATTTCCCAAACTCTAGTTATTTTAATATCAAACTAGATTTATTTTATAAACCCTTTTTATTTATTATTGAGCCTTAAAGCTTGGGACACTAGGGATATGATTGTAGTAAGTTGAGTTAGTTTTATTTGAGAAAGTGAGTCTTTGGCTTGAGTTTGATTGTGGTTTGTATTTACCCTATGCGGGGTTAGGTCAGCTGTTGGAGACTTTTGTTGTGGGCAAGGATCAGGTAAGCTCCTGCATAAAACCTGTTTGATGCAAAAATGTTTTTTTTTTTATGGCAAGCCAAATATAGAGTGCATGGTCACTTATTTCTGTAAAGGCAATTGAGGATTATTTCCATTCTCATTTCAGACAAATAAATTATTTACAAATCAAGGGGCGGTTTTACTCAAAACCTAAAACTCTTTCTAAAACCAGTTTTGCCCCAAACTTTGGAAAACCTTAATTGCCATTTTCAAGTGGAACTGTGTTTTGTTCATTTTCTCCCCAAGTGGGATATGTTACGTTGAGTACTCAATGGGGGTAGACTGGTAGTACTAGTTTTGAAGAGCAAGAGTGAGTCTTCTGGCAGGAGGCCTCCTCCAGAAGATGAACTCAACTTAGAGAAACGTCAGTACTATTTAGTCATGCCGGTCCGAGCTAGCAGTTTTATTTCAGTCAAGTGACTGTTTTTTGCCGGAATGGACACCCGGTTGTTGTTTGGGTATAGAGAAGGAGGAGTATATTGCCTGGTAGGCCGATCACCTACCTTTAGTCAGTCTGCACAAAGTGTCGACATTCTGACCGGCAGTATGCACAATGTGTCGGCATACTGACCATCCGGTTATGGGGCCCAACGTGTGGTAACCCATAATCCTTTCGTTCGAGTGGTTGATCTTATAAATTATGTATGGCTGGAAAAGCCAAAATGCCACTCTTGCTTTTGACTAATGTTTATTGCTTGCCAATATTTCTTTTATAAAGTTTTTATACTCTGCATCCACGAACTATTTCCACTGAACACCCAAAGCACACACGAACTTACTGAGATTTCTGTCTCATCACCTTTTCACCATGATTTAAGGCCGATCCTGCTGTGGGGATGAGTAGCTTGTGTTTTCTACCTTGGAAGAGAATGTTGTCTTTTATTTTTATGTATTACTTTGGGGAGTTGAGAGTGGATGATTTTATTTATGGATTTGTATTTCTTTTGGGAATTCATGGTTTTATTTGTGGATTTATTCTTGGGTTGTAATAAATTTTAAGTTAAATTATTATTTTCATTTCGCTATTTTAATTGTGTGACCTAGTTATAAAGACCCCTTGTCCTTTGGACGGGGCGACATCCCCGGCCCTGGCGGGCCTAGGTAGCGGGGTGTTACAACAAGTATGTGGTGGCAACAAAGGATTTGGTTGAAACCTCAAGTGACGTCTCATAAAAAGCATTAATTCGAGCTTGTAACCTTGCTAATCTATCATCATTGTAGCTCCTTTGGCATTGTGTCCATGAGTAATTGTCCATGATGATGGTTTGAACTTCAAACTCAAAGAAAAACAAAATTCAAATCGAAAATAAAAATAAAAAAATAAAGAAAAGAAAAATACACAAAGTAGAAATATTCACAAACTACCTAAATACAAAAGTTAGTGATTTTTACAAATATAATAAAGGCTAAATCAACAAGACTCGAGTGTTTCTGATAGTACCCATCCCCGGCAACGACGCCAAAAACTTGATGCATATTTTTTAGTGTGAAAAGCATTACTAACAAATAACACAATTAATTAATTAATTAAAATATCAACCACTAAAACTACACATACGGGCAAGTATACCCATCATATAGTATATGGAATAGCAAGTATCGAATCCATGAGAACTTAGGCTCCTACCTTACTTTATCAAAATCTTTATTGATTAGTCAATAAAATAAGAAGAGAATAAAAAAAATAAATAAAGATAAAAATAGATATAACTCAAGGATGAAATTTCATTTAACTAGATAATTATCTTGAAAACACAATATTGAATCACTTAGCATTCATCACAATCAATTATCATCTTGGCATCATGAAGGAATATAAAGTAAAATTCAATAATTTCCCAAGTCGTAAATCTACTTAGATAAATTCCACATTATTTGTCAATTCATGGAATTACTATTTTTTTCATTAAATTAATAGATTTGTCAATCAAGCTAACATAACCAAAACACACATTAAATGCAATTCCTTCTAATCATGAAATTAGCTAATGACCCTTTGTTCGAGGTAAAATAAACTAATCTTCGATTACTTAGTCCTATAATCTTACCTTCGTCATTCAAGTCCATTAAGGTATAACAAATACGAAATCAATGCAATGAAACTCCTAACATCATTTTTTCAAGTTAATTAGAAGAACTCGCATCAATAACCAAAGATAACAAGCAATCAAACACCAAAGATAACAATAGATTGATAAAAAATTCTAATTAACTCAAAATCATAATCTCCAAAATAATATCCAAGTACAATCAAAACATTAAGCACATCGTTGTTCTAGAAAACTAAATATAGGATAAATGATAAAACTCATAGACAAGCCCTTCTTCTCTTGAAAACTTCCTTTGAACAATGTTCCTTTGAGTGGTGATTGAGTAACTAGCTTGGATCCTTCAAATCACACCATTCTCTTGTGTTTTTCTTCTATTTATAAGCCTCATCGATACCAAAATTCATTCATTGAGAAGTCTAGTCCAAGTAAAATTTAGAAAATACAAAAATCCTTTGGAAAATATCAAATTTGTACACAACCGTCTCTGGGCAGAGTGGACCTAGCGCCGGGTCCAGTCGACCTTACTGGCACCAGGTCTGTTCTATTCTTCTCTATTTTTTCTATTTAACCAGAATGGACCAGGCGTCTAGCCCCATAGCTGGGCCTGGTGTTAGTGTTGTGCCCTAGGGGCAATTACTTGTACATTGTATATGACACATTTTCTTTTAATAAAAGGCATTATTTATCGTATAGTTTCTTTTGTTTACTTTAAGTAATATAACTATTCGATAAAGTCTTTAGTACAATACTGTGTTAAGGAAATCATGATAGAGATCATGATCTGAGATTCCTACTACACTGGATGGGGTTGGTACTTAAATAGTCCATAGTTATAGTATTAATGAGATAGGATATCATTAATGCGTTAAGACTAGCATGTGTTAGACTTCCTGTTTTGATTAGGCGGTGGTTCTTATAACCGTGAGTATTGAGATACTCAAAATTAACACATGGATGCTTGTTAATTGAACAAGTTCATTGGATGACCTAGCTTTGAGATAATCACATGGATAACTATTTAGTGCCAGTGATATAATCTCAATATAGCAAACGTGCAAGTATTCTTAGACTTGAGATCTCCAAGGTACTTTGTTTGCTGAGTCTTGTTCTTTGATTCCAATCTCCAGAGCTTGATCGAGGGCCGCCTAAGGGATGGATATTGGGTACATTGTGAGGTAAACGAAAGTAGTTGAGAGGGTTAATAAAGGATTCACCACTCCTAATAGTAGGGGTAAATATCTGACTGCCACTTGTAGGAATTACTACTCGTAAAGTCCTTGGCCAAGGCAATTGTATATTGAAAATAGTTTCAGTTGATACACATCTAGAGTAGTGGGTTCCTAGTACAAGTACTATTATATTCGGGACAGAATTATTTCTAGATGGAGTTGGCATTAATTTCGTACTCCAAACTGAATGAGATATTGTATGGTGAAAGGAGTTAATTGCACTGAAGTTTGTTATTGAAGGGTTCATGTCAAGCTACTTGACTTCCTGGACTCTTGGGTGGTCATGACGTATTGCTAGATACCGCTCATGATATGGGAATATGGATTTATTAATTGATGAATTAATAAACCAATCCTGATTAGAGTTAATAGGATTAATTCAAATTAATTATGGATTATTAATCTCAAAGACGTTTGGATTAATTCATGTTCTTTACCAATTGATTGGGAAACCTAATAGGTCACACACAATGGAGGATTATATACTTAAGATGTTATTTTATAACATAGTAGGGATTATACACAATGGAGTGTATCCTTTGTGTGGATTACTGTTAGAAATAATCACACACTGTGATTATAGTGGTTAGACGTTCAACTCACGTGGAAGTTGATCACGAGAATTGTTGGATCGCACCTCGACTTGAAGAAGAAAATTTTTGTTCTTCGGACAATCACCCAAAGGTAAAAGTTGTTACGTTTACTCACTTTATGTCTTGTTTTCCAAACATAGACGGGTCCTGGGAGGGTATCTCGTTTTATTTTCGGCTGCGCCGTATGTGATACGAGCCTGAGATACCCAACAGTGGTATCAGAGCCATACTATGTGTGGTCTACGGACATTGTTTTGGCATGAAAAACTATTTTCATGTTTGTCTTTATTTGCTGTGAAAATCGTTTTCACTCGAGTTAAATTTTTTTTGATCTTTATGGGTTGGGTCCGTAGCACAATATGATTGTGTAAAAGTCACAGCGTATTTCGAAAAGATTCTTTCTTTTGTGCTGAAAATTTCTGCAGGAAAAACGTTTTTCTACAACATGGATGTTGTCCTCCATTTTATCTTAATTTTCCGTTTTGATTTTGTTTAAGATAACAAATTGGTTGTTGTTTATAGCTTGAAAATAGAAAATACAGCTGAGAATTGTTCTCACTGTAAATTTGTAGAAGAAGAAACCACCAGAAATTGTTTCTGGAACTTTCTGAAAAATCACCACCATTGTTGTAGAACACAGGCGGCGCCAGCTCCGGCTTCCAAGTCGGCGCCGGTTCCATTCTGTTCACAATGTCCGAAAATCGTTTTTGGAAGAGAAAACTTTTTGGAAACCAGAAGAGAGCCGGCACTGCTTCGGCTTCCAAACCGGCGCCAGTTCTGCGCTGTTCGCAACCTCCAAGTATTTTTTTAAAAAAAAATTTCAGAACAGAATTTTGAAAGGGAAAATCTCATTTGATGAGAAACGGGACCCAAAAGTATTTTCTCAAAATTAGTTTTGAGAAAAAAAATTTTGTTTTTCAAAATAATGATTTTGAAAATCTAAAATTAGTGTATCTTTCTAAAATAGTGATTTTAGAATTTTGTTTTGTCTTTCCAAAATAGTGATTTTGGAATGATAAAAGTATCTGTTTATTTTGTTTAAGCATAGTCAATGGTATGGTGGATGGTTATGGACTAAAACCAATTATATCTATTCATGCATTTTACAGTTTTGGTTTTATGAAATAGGGCCTGCGTGTCTTACCTTCTCTAAAATTCTTGTGTAATTGTCTTCTCATCTAACTCCCCTTGAATGTAACTCGAGGTTTTCTCTCTTTAGGAAATTATGTCATTAGTTTACATATGTTAGATTGGAGTAGAATTATTCCATTTTGGAGATGGCAACCAAAACAAGGCGATGAGGTAAGACCTTCTACTTAAATCATGCATGAACACATATGGTTAACTATATTAATTTGTTTTATGGCTCAAAGAAATTAATTTAGGGTAAAAGTCCATAACCATACCACGTAATTGCTTTATTATCATGATTATCAATTATGTGATTTATTGATTTTTATGCATGTCATTCAATGAAATCACTAAAAGGAACAAATCCCCCGATTAATATTAAACCTAATTCCTTCCGTTAATATAGTAAGAACGAGAGTCCTTTTTCGAGACAAGTTGTTGGGCAAACCCAAGCCTACTTAACATTGGGCGTCTTCAAGCTATGGAATTAAATTCCTGATTAATGGGTCGGGTTTAACTAAATTCTTTATCCCGGTTGGGCAAACTCAAGCATAAAGAAATTTAGAGGAAAAGTTGGGGTAGCCCAAAAGGCTTTAAGATTAAAAGCTGTTAATCACCCAATGATCCGGTAGTTACATACGATGTAATTGGTATTGGATACCTACCAATGAACTTAAGAATAGCTTATTGGGCAAACCCAAGGTTATTCTTAAGGAATTTGGATACCGTCCACTAGGAAAGTTTCTAGCGGGCTTTCCTTTGAGTAAAATAGTGGAGTAAAAATGCGCTTAATTAAAGTCCTAATTATTTACATATCAAGTGCATATATAAGTAGCTAATGTTCTCTATCTTTACATCTAGGTCACTTGCATCATGTCAACAAACTTGAACTTACGTAACATCTTGGAAACCAACAAGTTAACCGAATCAAACTATCTCGACTGGTATAGAAATTTGAGAATCATTCTCATATCGGAAAAGTTGCTCTACGTGCTAAATGCTCCTATTCCACCACCACCAGCCCAAGATGCTCATGCTGATGAGCATGCTATCCACAAGAGGCACAATGAGGATAGTGATATAGCATCATGTATTATGCTGGCATCAATGACTCTTGAGTTGCAAAAACAGCACGAGCATATGGATGCTCAATCGATCATTTTACATCTTCGAGAGTTGTTTGATGCCCATGCCAGAACTGAGAGATATGAGATCTCAAAGCAACTATTTCGTTGCAAAATGGCAGAGGGTTCTTCCGTGGCCACTCATGGGCTGAAGATGCTGGGCTTGATCGTGAGGCTTGGATCTCTCGGGTTTGCAATGGATCATGACTTCAGTGTTAACTTAATTCTACAATCTTTGCCTAATAGTTTCTCACAATTTGTAATTAACTTTTAGATGAACAAGATTGAGTCCACCATTCCTGAATTAATCAATCTTCTCAAAACTGCAGAGTTCTCTATGAAGAAGGATTCCAATGCGATTTTAATGGTAGAATCTTTCTCTTCTAAGAAGAATGTTCAAAAGAAGAAGAAGAAGGCTCCCATGAAGCCCAAAGGTGGTATGAACAAGGAGGACGCAGCTACCAAGGGCCCATGCCATCATTGTGGGAAGATGGACCACTGAAGGCGCAACTGCAAAGCCTACTTGGAGACCATTAAGGACAAGAAGCAGAAGGAGAAGATTACAAGCACTTCTATTTCTTCTCCAGGTATGTTTATGATTGAGATAAATACTGCTTTTAAAAATGAGATATAGGTATTAGATACCGGATGTGGATCTCAATTGTGCAATAACTTGCAAGGACTAAAGAGCAGTAGAAGGCTAGATAAAGGCGATATAGACCTACATACTGCAAATGGGGCAAAGGTTGCTGTACTTGCTGTGGGGACATACGAGCTGAACCTGCCTTCAGGATTAATTCTAGAACTGCAAAACTATTATTTTGTACTAGTTTTAATGAAAAACATTATCTCAGTTGCGTGTATAGACATATATGGATTTCATTTGATATTTAAGAATAAATGTTGTTCTTTTCATTGAATGATATTCACTATGGTTCAGCAACTTTGGTTAATGGTTTATATGTTCTAGACTTGGATAATCCAGTTCTCAATATAAACAATAAGAAACCTAAGATAGATAACTCTAACATTTCTTACTTATGGCATTGTCGTTTGGGCCATGTAAATGAAAATCCTGTTACTAAGTTGCACAAGCTTGGTGACTTAGGGTCATTTGATTATGAATCATATGGCACATGCGAGTCTTGCTTACTAGGTAAAATGACTAAGACTCATTTTCCATGAAAAGGAGAATGGGCCAAAGAGTTATTAGAACTCATACATTCTGATGTATGTGGCCCAATGTCAATACAAGCAAAAGGAGGTTACAACTATTTCATAACCTTTATCGATGACTTCTTATGATACGGATATGTATATTTAATGAAATATAAATCTGAGGCTTTTGAAAGGTTCAAAGACTTCAAGAATGAAATAGAGAGTCAACTTGGCAAAAGTATTAAGACTCTAAGATCTGATCGAGGACGGGAATACTTGAGCCAAGATTTTCTGAGTTATCTTAGAGATAATGGCATATTATCTCAATAGACTCCACCACATACACCTCAACATAACGGTGTATCTGAGAGAAGGAATTGAACCTTTCTAGACATGGTACGGACCATGATGACTTCTGCAAACCAACCAAAATCGTTTTTGGGGGCATGCACTAGAAACCTCTGTTTATATACTAAATAGAGTTCTGACAAAATCGGTTGATACTACCCCATTTAAGATGTTCTTTTGTAAGAGACCAAAGTTATCTCATTTGTGAGTATGGGGTTGTCCTGCCTTTGTCAAAAGGCCACAGTTAGACAAACTTGAAAGTAAGTTTGACAAGTGTTTGTTTGTGGGATATCCGAAAGAATCTTTCGGATATTAATTCTACCTCCCCTCCGAAAATAAATTATTTGTTTTGAAGTATGCCATCTTCTTAGAGAAGGAGCACATGCTCAAAAGGGACAGTGGGAGTAAGATTGAACTTAGTGAAGTTCATGAAAACCAAACAAACGAGGATCAACAGTCTAACCCCACATCTATTAAGAGAATAGATGAACCTTCTAATGTACAAGAACCTCGTAGATCTAGTAGGATACGTGTGGCACCTGTGAGATATGGATTTCTCATTAGTGACCACAATGACGTATTACTCATAGATGAAATATGAGCCTACTACCTACAAGGATGTTCTGAATAGTTCAGAATTTGGCAAATGGCTTGAGGCCATGAAGTCAGAGATGGATTCTATGTACGACAACCAAATATGAATGTTGGTTGATCCACCCAAAGGAATTAAACCTATTGGGTGTAAGTGGGTTTTCAAGAAGAAAACGAACATGGATGGTAACTTAGTTACCTATAAAGCACAACTAGTGGCGAAAGGTTATCGTCAACAACATGGTATTGACTATGATGAAACCTTCTCACCAATAGCCATGTTGAAATCCATTAGGATACTCCTAGCTATTGCTGCTCATTATGATTAAGATATTTGGTAAATGGATGTGAAAATAGCTTTTCTAAATGGAAATCTGACTGAGGAGGTGTATATGACACAACCTGAAGGTTTCATATCCAATGATAGCACAAAGGTGTGCAAGCTGCAAAAGTCCATTTATGGACTTAAGCAGGCTTCTAGGAGTTGGAACCTCTATTTTGATAAAACAATCAAAGAGTTTGGTTTCATTCAAAACATAGATGAGCCTTGTGTATACAAGAAGGTTGGTGGGAGTGCAATCGTTTTCTTATTACTCTATGTAGATGATATATTGCTAATAGGAAACGATATACCTGTCTTGCAAACGGTTAGAATTTGGTTGTCCAAACAATTCTCCATGAAAGACCTTGGAGAAGTAACCTATATTCTCGGAATAAGGATCTATAGAGATTGATCTAAAAGGTTGCTAGGTCTTTCGCAATCTACATACATAGATAAAGTGCTAAAGAGGTTTAGCATGGATCAATGCAAAAAGCGATTCTTACCCATGTCACAAGGTGTAAGCTTTTCAAAGACGATATCTCCCAAGACACAAGTTAAAAGGGATCACATGAGTAAGATTCTATATACCTCGGCAGTTGAATCTATCATGTATGCTATGATATGTACTAGGCCTGATGTTTCTTGTGCTCTCAGTTTGACAAGCAGATACCAATCCGACCCTGGTGAGGGTCATTGGGCGGCTGTAATGAACATCCTTAAGTACTTATGAAGGACTATGGATATGTTGTTAGTATATGGAGAAGGTGATTTAAAAATAAATGGGTATACTGATGCCAGCTTTTAATATGACAAATATGATTTCAAATCACAATCTGGCTACGTATTTACGTTGTGTGGAGGGGTAATAAGTTGGAAAGGTTCCAAATAAGAGATTATTGCCAACTCTACGACAGAAGCTGAGTACATAGCCGCTTCTGAAGCAGCTAAGGAAATAAAGATAGTGAGAGTTCCCACAGATGAGAACATAGTTGACCCACTTACGAAAGCTCTATCCTAAAAGAAACATGATAGTCATGTTGAGTCATTCGGTATTAGACACATGAATGATTGGCTCTAGTGTAAGTGTGAGTTTTTTAGTGTTGTGCCTTAGAGGCAATCACTTATACATTGTATATGACACATTTCCTTTTAATAAAAGGCAATATTTATCTTATAGTTTCTTTTGTTTACTTTAAGTAACATAACTGTTCGATAAAGTCCCTAGTACAACACTGTGTTAAGGAAATCATGATAGAGATCATGATATGAGATTCCTACTACATTGGATGGTGTTGGTACTTAAATAGTCCCTAGTCATAGTATTAATGAGACAGGACATCATTAATGCATTAAGACTAGCATGTGTTAGACTTTCTGATTTGATCAGGTGGTGGTTCTCATAACCGTGAGTATTGAGATACTTAAAGTTAACACATGGATGCTTGTTAATAGAATAAGTTCATTAGATGACCTAGCTTTGAGATAATCACATGGTAACTACTTAGTGCCAGTGACATAATCTCAATATAGCAAACGTGTAAGTATCCTTAGACTTGAGATCTCCAAGGTATTTTGTTTGCTAAGCCTTGTACTTTGATTCCAATCTCTGGAGCTTGATCGAGGGCCGCCTATGGGATGGATATTGGGTACATTGTGAGGTAAATGAAAGTAGTTGAGATGATCAATAAAGGATTCACCACTCCGAATAGTAGGGGCGAATATCTGACGGCCACTTGTAGGAATTACCACTCGAAAAGTCCTTGGCCAAGGCAATTGTGTATTGGAAATAGTTCTAATTGATACACATCTAGAGTTGTGGGTTCCTGGTACAAGTACAATTGCATTCGGGACAAAATTATTTCTGGAGGGAGTTGGCACCAATTCCGTACTCCAAACCGAATGAGATATTGTATGGTGAAAGGAGTTAATTGCACTGAAGTTTGTTATTAAAGAGTTCATGTCAAGCCACTTGACTTCCTGGACTCTTGAGTAGTCATGACGTATTGCTAGATACCGCTCATGATCTGGGAATATGGGTTTATTAATCGATGAATTAATAAACCAATCCTGATTAGAATTAATAGGATTAATTCTAATTAATTATGGATTATTAATCTCAAAGACGTTTGGATTAATTCATGTTCTCTACCAATTGACTGGGAAACCTAATAGGTCACACACAATGGAGGATTATATACTCAAGATGTTATTTGAAAACATAGTGGGGTTAATTGAGAGAAAGAGAAGTTGTTGTGGATAAATTATAATTAGTTATAATTTGTGGCCTAAGTTGTAATTGTGAGAACTTCATGTTTCCAATTACAATTAGGGAATTCTAATAGGATTAGAATTCTATGTTTTGGAAAGGGAATTTCGTGTGATATATAGTAGATATAACATATGAAAACCCTAGCTGATGAGATACACAAAATCCCCAGCCAAGTCATACGTTTTTCGCTTCTTCTCTCTCCCTCTCGTTTCGCTGAAAACAAGTGAACCCTAGCCGCCATTAATGTTTCTGCTAGCACAGGAATTTTTTGTGTTTGAGTATATCCTCTATGTGGATTACTGTTAGAGATAATCACACATTGTGATTATAGTGGTTAGACATTCAACTCACGTGGAGGTTGATCACGAGAATTGCTAGATCGCATCTCGACTTAAAGGAGAAAATTTTTGTTCTTCGGATGATCACCCAAAGGTAAAAGCTGTTACCTTTACTCACTTTATGTCTTGTTTTCCACACATAGATGAGTCCTGGGAGGGTTTCTTGTTTTATTTTCCGCTGTGCCATTTACGATACGAGCCTGAGATACCCAACACCTGGCACTAGGACTGTTCTGGAAATTTCACATTTTTGCTCGAAATTAACTCAAATCTGTACAAATTTGTCAAAAATACTTTTTACAAGCAAAATGTCAAATTGGAAGGAATATGCCTAGTTATTATAACAAAAGCATCTTAAAATAACCTCAAATAATTAAGAAAATAATGGTGATTTCAGCCCCTATCACTTATGTCTATAAGTCTCTATCCAAGTGACATAGGAGATTACAAGTAAGACCATTCTTTTGAAATTCTAAAGATATATGAAATCACACAATTATCTCATGCATTATTGCATAAAATTTGCAAGTAGAATCACCAACATATGCTGATAGAAAACTTTATTCACTCCTACTAACCTTAAGGCATATACATGATCAATGATGTACTTCAAGAAGAAATGAATAAACAACATTGTAAAACATTAAGTATTAATCCCTCTGTCTCGTTAAAATTCACAGTGGTTGACTTGGCAAGAGATTTTATGCAAAAGTTAAAATTAGAATATAATAATATTAGAGTATAATATGTTATACTAAAAGTAAAAAATATGTGAGTCCCACAATACTCTATATCAAATTTAAGTATATAAAAGTATTATATGTGGGGTATATTGATTATTTTATAATAAATTATATAGTAAAAACTTTCTTTTCAAAGAGAGTGTCAATTTTTTAGGACAATTCAAAATAGTAAGTAGTTCAATTTAGTTGAGATGGAAGGAGTATATCATTAACGGAAGTAAGGTAACATTAGTCATATGTTTATTTTTAATATCTTGTGAAGAAAAAAATAATCATATATATGACAGTATTTGAGCATAAAATATGCATACCTCTTTCTTAAGATCCATATTGAAAATTATATTTTGAACACTTACCAAAATGTAACTCTAGAACACATAAGCTACTGATGTCATGAATATTCCAAATAAATCTTCCTTTAAATTGAAAGAACATTTTAAACACAACATATGCCCTTTTTTAAATGAAAACATGGTAATAAGTCTAACTTTATTACTTAATAATACTAGATCAACCATTTTGGTCTAGAAAACCTGTTAGCACATAGTAATGGAGGTTTATTCTAGTGATTGAAGAAGATTTAGACTTCATTTTATAGCATCATACCAAACAAAATATAGAGTTTTTTTTATTCATTACCTATAAAATATAATCGAATCATCTGTATACTAACATCAATGTTAGAATTGAAAGGTATACAATCACTAGAAATAGTTAAGTTCTAATATTGTAAAGAACATATATTGTTTTAGAAAATCAACAATTAATTGGACAAATAAAATAGGTATTGTTGATGTGATTTCTCAAGTAATAATAGTTTCAAATTTTTGATTGCTTATAACTTAATATAAGGCCTATTCTTAGGAAAAATCAAAATTTTAATATGTAAAGGCACAAAAAATTTACATAATCATAAGCTTTTATTACTTGTTACAAATTACTCCCACTTTCTTTATGTTTCTTACCAATTCACATTTCTAGTTTCTAGAATCATGGAGCATGAGGACAATAAATATAAATTATTTGGAACTAACAATATAGTCTCTATAAATAATTGCTTACTATCCTTTCCACTCTTTTGACTATTTCACAGATAGATGGATGGGATAAGATTCTGACTACCGTCCTTCTCAATCGAAAGAAATGTAGAAATAACTAATGTTGGGATTACTGGATTGAATGGATTGGGTTCATCTCCAAGGGCAGTAAGCAAAGAAGTCTTTCCCTAACCTCACCTATATCGATAACAAAATAAATAAATAAATAAGGAAATAAATAAATATTCACTGAATAAATCTTGAAATCCTCACCTTAATTGGAAACTTCTTATATTTGTATTTCTCAAATATGATTTCGATACATTAATGTCATTAAATGATTACCTCAAATGAAATCTCATTTAATACACAAATAGTTATCTTAAGACTTTTTCACAAGTGAAGGTAATTTAGATTACCACCAATATTATTACTAAATACAGTTCCCTTTTCAATATCACCAATTTTCCTTTATGGTAGACTTAGTATTTTGAATACCTCATTTTATGGGAACTTGACAATGTAAAGGATATACTAATTCATTAATATCCCTTTCAAATCTTAATTTCCTTCTCTTTTCTTTTCCTTATTTAAAGGAAAAATTAAAGTATCAAGTACTTTAATTTTGTCAAATAAAGATAAGAGAAGACTTTGAATAGTTTTTGTTAGCCCTAAGGGTTTTTTCTATGTTTTGATTTATGACAAATGTTGATGTGAACTAACTTGTGCAATCTATATGTGATAGGACAAGTTTGACCTTTATTATTCTAAGGCATTCAGATATGATTGTTAGGCAACTATTCTATAATGGATTTCAAGAATGGAAGATCAAAAAGAAGATCAAAGTATATGGGGTTGCATACCAAGAAGTCCTTATAAAAGAACTATATACTAGGAATTGTTATTAAGGTATTTCTATTAATTCCTATGTCTTTTTATCTTTTGATTCAATTGATTTTTATCTTGAAGAACACAAAGAAAAAGATTTCAAAGTTTCGAAAATCTTAGAATTTTGAATTGAGTAGTTTGGATATTTTTGCATCTAAAAGATTCGTCCAAAATCTTGTAAACAGTGTTGAAATGTTTTTGCCTGAAAAAGTGCCATTTTGGACTTACCTTTTGATGCATCATTGTCCGAAACCTAAGTCCAAAACACGGATAAATTTAACAGAAGAATTATAGCCATTTTATAGCCATTGACATTTCATTTTTTGGCTTTATAAATAGCCTCTAAGCAAGATTAGACATAAGATTTTTGTGACATTCTTCTAAGAAATACTATTGCTCATCAATTTACAAAAATCTCCTTTTATTAAGTGCTTCAAAGTGAATTGATTTGTGTCAAAGGTAAAAGTGTTTGTACTTTGTACCTTAGTGATCATCTGCTCAAATAAGTGAGCTTTTACTATTCTATTGATATTCAATCTCCTTTGTAGTATAATGTTGTGGTGTAAAACCCATTTGGGGTGAACCTTGTTGTGATTGTTTGATTGAGAGGTTTTGGAAAACCTAGTGTGGTGATCCTCTCTTGTATGTGGTACAGTTTGATTTCATTAAGTGGAGTAAATAAATCTAGTTGAAAATCCTTAAGTGTAAGCTTAAGGTAGTAGACGTAGTTCTTGGTAGGTCAAACCACTATACATTCTATGTCTCATTTCCTTTCATAAGTCAATAACTGCTTTGTGTTTCTTTCATTGTCTGAATCTGGATATATTTCAGAGAGTTCTTGGATAAATTTCTTTGTCACCATAAAGTCGGTCAAAGAAACTTGATGATCTTTATTATACTGTATTTCAGACGAGTCAAAAAATTTTAACTTGCCAAACACTTTATTCACCCCCCTTTAAGGTTTTTCATTTGGTATCAGAGACTGGTATACATATTCTTGGTTTAACAACCTTGTAGAAAAGATCTTCATGGCAAGCTCATCTTTTCTTCCATATATTAAAGGGTCTTTAACAAATCGTCCTCCTTTATTCAATAGAAACAACTATACATTCTGGAAAAATAGAATGAAAATTTATGTGTGTTCTGTCAACTTTAAGTTATGGAGTTTGATAGAAAATGGTCCTTTTATTCCGTAAAAAATTGTTGATGGCATAAAATTACCTAAACAGAATGATGAGTTTAGCATCGAAGACAATGCTAAGATGACTTTAAATTTTCAGGCTATGAACTTTTCATATTGTGCACTAGATGCGATTGAATACAAGTGAGTTAGTGGTTGTGATTTAGCCCATGAAATGTGGATATTTATTAAAATCACCCATGAGGGGACAAACCAAGTCAAAGAATCAAAATTGGGGCTTCTGATTCATGACTATAAATTATTCACGATGTAGTCAAATGAAAGTAACACTGATATGTTCATGAGATTCACTAATATCTCAAATGGTCTCAAATCCTACGAGAAGGTTTATTTCATTGGAGAACAAAACCAAAAAATTTTAGATGCCTTACCAAAAAGCTGGCAGCCTAAAACTCTTGCAGTAGAAGAATCTAAGGATTTGAAATCCTTACCAACAAAAGAGCTGATTGGATCTCTTCTAACTCAAGAAATGAAACTTAAAAGATTTCATAAATCTGATGATCATGATAGAGGAAAAAAGGGGATAGCATTGAAATTTAAAAATGAAAATGAAGAAACAAGTCTATCGGAAAGTAGTGAGGGTATGGAAATGGACAATGAAGATTTGGCTATGATAGCAAAAAAAATTCAGAAGAATGTTCAACAAAGGGAACTACAAAAGAAAAGAGAAGTTCGTGAGAAAGGAAGGACAAACCCCCGTATTCAAACCTCAATGTTATGAATGTAAAAGCACTGATCACTTCATTGCCGATTGTCCTATTGCAAAAGGTAAGGAAGGAAGAACGTTTAAAAGAAAGAAAGATCTAAAGGCAAAGAAAGGCAAATGATTGATGGGAACTTAGGACTTAAATAAAACTGAGTCTAAAGATGGAGATTCTGAAAATGAAACTGTCAACATATGCTTCATGGCCTTGGAAAACGAGGTAAACTCTTCTACATCTAATTTCATGTCTAATTCGCTTATATATATGGCTAAAAAGCATGATTATCCAAATGAGCTGTTAAGTGATATGTTTCATGAATTAAAAAAACTGTCCAAAAAAAAAAAATAGCGAAATGAAGTTGAAGATTAAATGTTTGATGGAAGAGAACGAAATATTGTTAAATGATAATACAACGTCTCTTGAGTCACATATGAGTGCTATTATTGAGAAAGATGTGATCATGACTGCTTTGCAATATGCATCTTTGGAAAATAAAATTTGTGTGATAGAATTCAAACTCTTGAAAGTATGATTAGTACTTTTAATGACATGAAAAATAGAGTAAATGATCTTACCATTTGTATTCAAAAATTCACAAATGGTAAAAGTAATTTTGAAAAGTTATTTGGAACTTAACATCAAGTTGGAAACCGAAATGGCTTAGGATATAGACATGAGGATAAGGACAAAATTTACAAGCCTAGATTTGTTTATGCTAGAAATAGAAATGGCTTAGGATATGAACATAAGAATAAGAACAAAAATAACAAGTCTTAATATGTTAAATCCGCCTTATGTTACAGAACACATAAAGCTTGCACATATTGTGAAAAATCGGGATATATAGTTTCAAGATGTCTTATTAAAAGAAAAGTGGAATTCGGTGGAGTAACATTCTGGAAAATCAAAGGAAATGTTACTAACCTTCATGGACCTAAGAAAGTGTGGGTACCAAAAATCATTCCTCCTTCTTATGTATAGGCACAGTCTTTGAGCTTTACCAAGTGGTTCTTGGACAACGGTTGTTCAAGACACATGACTGGAAACGAAGCTTTGTTAGAGGATACACAGACCACAAATGAAAGATTTGTTACATTCAGAGACAAGAAGAAAAGAAAGATTCTTGGCATTAGTAATATTGGTAAAGGTTCCTTAACCATTATAAAACAAGTTTTACTTATTGATGATTTGAAAAATAACTTGCTTAGCATTAGCCAACTATGTGATAATGGCTGCAAAGTCATATTTGAAAAGGATTCTTGTTCTATAATTGACAGCACAAATCTTGAAACAATCTTTACTGCCAAACGTATTGGAAATATATATGTGTGTTTTATCTAAATGACCTTATAGCTAGTGGTATTAGATGTCTATCCGTACATGACAATGATGGTTATCTTTGGCATAGAAGATTAGGTCATGTATATTTTGATTTACTAAATAAATTGTCTTCAAAAGAGCTTGTTAGAGGACTGCCAAAAATGAAGTTTGATAAAATTAAAAAAAAATTGTGATGCATGTTAGTTTGGGAAACATATCAAAACCTCTTTTAAACAAAAAAAAAAAAAAATTGATTTCAACCTCAAAACCACTCAAATTAATTCATATAGATTTGTTTGGACCAATGAGAACTGTCAGTCTTGGAGGTAAGAAGTACGCATATGTACTTGTTGATGATTTTTCAAGATTCACTTGAACTTTATTTCTTGGACAAAAGGATGAAGCCTTTTTTGAATTTTTGAAACTAATTAAACGCATCCAAAACTCGATTGGATGCAAACTGACTTCTATTGGAAGTAATAATGGCAAAGAATTTTGCACAGTGAATTTACTCATTTCTGTAATGAAAATGAATTCTTTCACAATTTTTCAGCTGCAAAAATCCTTCAACAAAATGGTGTTATTGAAAGGAAAAATCGCACTTTGCAAGAAATGTCTAGATCAATGCTTTCTGAAAATGCCCTTCCAAAATATTTTTTACTGAAGCTGTTAATATAGCTTGCTATATAGTAAACCGAGTTATGCTAAATTTTTTTTGAAAAGAAATTCCTTTTGAACTTATGTTTGACAAAACTCCATCTATTTCTTATTTTAAGGTGTTTAGATGTAAATGTTTTATCCTAAATACCCAAGATAATCTTGAAAAATTTGATAGTAAGTCCGATGAGGCCATATTTCTTGGATACTTTTCCAACAAAAAGGCATATAAAGTGTACAACAAAAGAACTCTTTGTGTGGAAGAATCCGTGCATGTTGTGTTTGATGAATCTAACATTTATGCTTCAAAAAAAGATCATGATGATGTAGGAAGTTCAAAGGAAGTCAAATTAGATCAACCCAAAGCTCCACCACTAGATACTCATGCAAAAGAAGAAGAAATTGAAGAGATGCAAGCTGAACAAGGAAAAGAACAAACTGAAGATTCTACGAATCAACAATTACCAAAAGACTAGAAATATAAAACAGGCCATCCCAAAGAACAAATCATTGGCGATGCAAACTATGGAGTTAAAACTAGATGGTATTTCATTGACAACTTTACTCTTCTTTCAAATATTGAACCTAGTTGTATTGATATTCCATTACATGATGAATTTTGGATTATTTCTTTGCAAGAAGAATTAAATCAATTTGAAAGAAATCAAGTTTGGAAACTTGTCCTTAGACCTCTTGATCGTCCTGTTATTAGTACAAAATGGGTATTTAGAAATAAACTTGATGAAAACGGGGTTGTGATTAGAAATAAAGCTAGATTAGTCGCCCAAGGATTTAATCAAGAAGAAGGTATTGATTATGATGAGACATTTGCTCCTGTTGCTAGACTAGAATCCATAAGAATGTTTCTTGCCTTTGCATCCTTAAAAAATTTTATGCTCTACCAAATGGATGTTATGGGTGCATTCCTAAATGGTTTTATTAAGGAGGAAGTATATGTTAAATGACCTCCTAGTTTTATTCATGAGTACTTTTCAAATCACGTTTTCAAACTTTGTAAAGCACTTTATGGATTAAAGCAAGCTCCAAGAGCTTGGTATGAAAGACTTAGTAGTTTTTTTATTTCAAAAGGTTTTTCTAGAGGCTTAATTGATACCACCTTGTTTATCAAATCTGATAATTCTGGTGATCTACTAATTATTCAAATCTATATTAGTGATATCATTTTTGGTGCTACTAACGACTCTTTGTGCAAGATGTTTGCTAAGCCTATGCAGCAAGAATTCGAAATGAATATGATGGGAGAACTAAGTTTCTTCCTCGGACTGCAAATTAAGCAAACCAAGGATAAGATCTTTATAAATTAAGCTAAGTATGCCAAGGAGTTGCTCAAAAGGTTTGGAATGAACGAAGCAAAAAAAAATCTGCACACCTATGAGTACTTCTATAAAACTTGATCAAAATGAAAAGGATAAGAAAGTAGATGAACATAAGTATTGAGGTATGATTGGAAGTCTACTCTATCTTACTACTAGCCGACCAAACATTATGTTTTCAGTATGTCTTTGTGCTCATTTTCAATCTTGTCCAAAGGAATCACATTTATGTGCAGTAAAACGCATACTCCGATATCTAATTGCCACATATGATTATGGCTTATGGTATCCTCACACTAACACATTTGATCTTATAGGATACATTGATGTAGATTATGCAGGCTGTAAAGTTGAAAGAAAAAGTACTAGTGGTCATTGTTAATTTCCTAGACACTATCTTGTGTTATAGTACAGGAAAAAGCAAGCGTGTATATCCTTATCCACTATTGAGGCTGAATACATTCCAGCTGGCAGTTGTTGTGCTCAAATTTTGTAGATGAAGAATACATTGCTAGATTTTAGTCTTAACTTTAATTGCATACTTATATTATGTGATAATACAAGTGCTAACAATTTAACAAAAAATTCTGTTCAACATTCTAGGACAAGGCATATAGAAGTTAAACATCATTTCATCCAAGATCATGTGCTCAAAGGCAATGTGTGTGTTGAATATATTTCAACGGATGAACAACTTGCAGATATCTTCACTAAACCTTTAGCTAAAAAAAGATTCAACAATCTGAGAAGAGGTTTGGGAATTATAAAAATCTGACACTAACTAATTGGCATAAGTCTTCTTTATTTTGTAGGATCTATGAAGAAAAAGGTTTTGGAAATAGTGTTTGTGTCCAAAACACACCAACAACTATTTGGATGTAGTATTTAAGTCCAAATCCTGCATCGAAAATGCATTTCTAAAAAAAAGACTCGTTTGGATGATAATTTTGGGTTGGGTCAAGCTCCAAAACACTCTTATACACACACACACACACACACACACACACACACACACACACTCTCTCTCTATATTTTTCCTTATTCTAATTTTTGAATTTCAAAAAGTTGGTTTGCGCATTTCTCTAAACTTCTGTGAAAAATTTATCTTTTCTATGCACTTTATATCACATTACTCCAGACATTCAAAGCATTTTGATTTTTCTCAAAACCCTTGTAACCGATTTCTCCAAAAAGTATCTGTGTTCTTCTTCTCCAAAGAAAAACCGCCAGTCCAAAAAGAAAAAGTCCTAATCTTACTAATAGCAAAAATGAAATCTTCTGCTCCAAAAACAATGAACGAGCACAAAACATCTCCGAAGATGAAGAAAAAGAGTTCAACTTCAAGCAAAGTGAAAGGGAAAGAAATCTCTCCTCAATCGGACTTCTCAGCGTCTCATTATGACTCATCAAAGTCTTCTCCGGAACAAATGAGTTTTGAAAATCAAGTACTCTGTTTCATAGACTCTAAATGCGAAACTGATTATAATGACTGGGTGTCAAGGAATAGAACGGTTATTTTTTGTTATCGTGCTAATCCTTCGGCCTTTCTAAATCTTTCAAATGTACTGGATATGTTTGAACACATTGGATGGTGTAGTTTACTTTCTGTCGATGAGAAATTATTTACTCCTCTTGTTTGGGAATTTTATACTAATTTAAGAAAAGGTCGTTTTGAGGAAACTGAGAGAGGTTTCATGATTCGATGGTATGTGTCAAAAGTTAAGGGAAAAGATATTGAGTTTGACCACCGTTTGTTAAATAGAATTTGTGATGTAAGGGATGCTGGAATTCAGTATTTTGAGTTAAACAAATTTCCTGAGCGAAATGATATCTTTAATTTGAAGAATTTTGAGGAAATCTTTACTGGATGGAAGAGTTTTGGGAACTCTAGTAACAGAAGTACGAAGTGGCTTAATGGAGTTGGAAGGATTTTGCACCATATGGTTTCCACTGTGGTGGTTCCGAACTATGGACATAAGACCTCCATAGACATTCTGCAAATAGTAATCATGTTAGCCCTGGCAGAGGGTAGGCAAATAAACTTTGGGTTTTTAGCTACAAAATTGATGTTGCAGTCAAGGAATACATCAAGCAAAGCTCTGCCTTGTGGAAATCTATTATCTAGAGTGTTCAGTTATTTTCAGGTTGATTGAAATTCAGTTCCTAGTGATCCAACAAAGATGAATATTTACAGCTTTAACTCCTTTGAGAGAATGGGTAATGAATGGAAGTTGCTGAGAGACACTGAAGGTAAAGAAAGAGAAAATTTGATGAAAATAAAAAAAGAAGGAAAGTCTGTTCCTGTTGCTGGAACAAAAAGGAAATTTGAAGATGATCCTCAGGCAGAATCCTCTGTTAAGGGGAAAGAAAAGGATAAGGGATTATCTATGAGTATATTGGATGCCATCCACTTACTAGCTATGAAATTGGATAATCTCAGTTCTAAACTTTAAAGTCATGGAAATAGATTGTCTGCAGTAGAAAAGATTGCAAAAATTGATGCACCAACGTCTTCCCCCAACAATGTATGCTCAAGAAATGGAGGAACTTGTTATTGAAAGAGAAACTGATTTGCCTGCAGTAAAGGAAGAGCATGCTACTAAGAAAACTCAGAAAACATCTCCGATTAAAGAAACTGTAGCAACTTTTGCATCCTCTAAACCACAATCCTCTAAAAAGAGACAGAAGCATGTTGTGGAAAAGAGAAAATCCAATAGGATTATTGGTCAATACTCTAAAAAGGGTGCCAATTCAAAAGCTGAAACCATTAACATCTTTTAAGAAGACCAGTTGGGCAGAATGATGTTCAGTTGATATCTCTCAAAAAATTTACTTTTTACAAATTGAACAATTTAGTTTCCTATTTTTAGATTATGCACAAGGATACTTGCTTATTTTCTTCATATTACTTAAATTTTGACTATTTCTTGTTTACCTATGTTCTATTTCTGCTTCCTTTCTGCTATTACTTTTTTTGATTGATAACAAAATGGGAGAAAAGATTAGACTGTTATGATGCATTTAGAAAAGATTAGACTATAAACTATATGCATGATATTGGTGAAGACTGATATGAACTATTATGATGCATCTAGAACTGATATAACACTATTTTGAAATTGTTGATGTTGCTACAATAACTGAGAAGATATTAGACTGATATAATTTGATATGATACTATTTAGGAAACTGTTTGATTTAAAAGATATAATTATTAACAAATGATTGAAAGTTTTTGCTTGGAATATTGGGATAATTTTTTACTAAACCTTTTTCTATAATTCCTTATGGTTGATTTGATGAATTTCATGATATAAAAATTGAACATCTCTAATTTCAGTTTATGGTTACTCAAATCTTTTTATCCAGAAGTATTCTTGATAGGGACTAAATTAGTCACATGTTTTCTAATTATTTGAGGCTATTTTGTGATACATTTTGTACAATAACTTGTCATATTCCTTCCTATTTGATATTTTCCTTATAAAAATGCTTTTCTATAATTTTATACAAAAATAAGGAAAATTTAGAGTTAATTGTGTAATTTTTCAGTACAGAACCAACACCAGCCTAAGAAGGTAGAGCCGGTGCCAATTAACTACTGGCAGAACAAAGGAAATTGGAGAAATTGAGAAGGAACAGAGGAACAATTGCAATTGAAATTGGAAAGGAAAAGGAAGCAATTGGCACTAAAGGACAAAAGAAATAAATTCGGTGAAACAAGAGGAAAAAGGAGAGAAACGGCTGAAAAAGCCCCGGCTCAATTACAAAGCAAAAGACAGATTTCGATCAGCCAATAAAATAAGAGCGAGAAAAGAAAGAATTGATTTCGGTGGGTCCAGGACAAAAGCAAAGTCAACAATTTTGGCAGCAGCATGAAAAAGGAAACAAGATTTCGGTAGGCTTGGCTATGCAGTGAGCCCATGCAACAAACAAAAGAAAGAAATCAGTTTGGTAGCTTAGAGGTAAGGAAAGTGCGGCTCAATTGAGCTGACGCAACAACATAACAAGGCAAGGCAATTCAACAACAAGGAAAGGTTATAGGGGCTAAATTAGTCATATTTTTCTTAGTGATTTGAGGCTCTTTTTATGATATATTTTGTTCAATAACTAGTCATATTTCGTTATATTTGGGATTCTACCCTTGGAAAGGTATTTTGTTCATTATTGTATTCATGATTTTTAGAGTTATTTGATCTTGTGATTAATTGATTGTTCTTCTTGGTATTTAATTACTTGAGCGTATTACGAGATTACTTGGTTGTTTCTTTTCATTAACTTGCTAGACAAAAGAGGTTGATAGTGGTTGCAATTGATTAATTTCATATTTATTGGCTGTTAACTTGCTAGACCAAAGAGATTAATTGTTGAGGATTGAGTAATTAAAGGTTAATTGATGTTTGCCAGACCAAGGATTCATTGATTAATTTCATGTTTTAAATTTGCCAGACCAAGAAAATTTAATCAAGAATTGTGTTTAATGCATCTTGTGGATGAATTAGTTGAGCAGACCAAGTGATGCTAATTTATCTAAGATGAAGTAATTAGTTGAGATAGACTAAATGATACTAATTTATCTTAATCCTTCATGATGCCAATAGAATAATTGGTTATGATAAAGGTTGGGTATTTTCAGATCATGGTTGTCTAAATAATGGTTTGAATTGCATACTTCTCCATCCTTGACATGTATATATTTTTATTTTATTTTATTTTCCTTTTTATTTCATTTTCACTTTATTGAGTCGGTTAAACAATGAAAGAAAGGTGATTAATGTATACTTGTTCCTTGAGGATTGACATTCGTTTGAACCCTATGCTATGTTCATGATGAGTACACTTGCTCATATGTGTAATTTGGGGTTAATGTTTTAATGTAAACTTGAATGGAAATGTGCTTAGTTTTTATATGATTTTTATACCCAATCCTTATGCATCATGTTTTTGGCGCCGTTGTCGGGGAACAATATCATGAAAACTTGGATTTTGTTGATTTAACCATATAAAAATGTAAATATGTAAATATGTAAATTATGTATAATTGTTCTTTTGCAAAAAGGTGCTATCTTTTGTATTTCATGTATTCTTGGACACCCTTGTAACCTAACCTAACCTACTAACTTCGACTATGTTTTACTAAATAACTTTGTACTCTTTTAATTTGGTTTTAAATCGTGAATTATGTGTTTAACTCGCTTCTGTGTTCAGGAGAAATGGTGAATTGGAATCAGAGGAAGTTTAATGAGAGGCAGTACCCTCATTACGCTTCGAAAATAACACGTGCAGCACCAGAATCAGTAGAGCTTGAAACCGTAATTGGGAAATTTGCTTTTCATGTCACGAGGCGTTTCCAAGAAATAGATTCCACCTTTGAGAAATTTGAAGCGATGAACCGCAACATTGAACAACAAATCTAGTTTTTGATGGACATGGTGATAAAATCTCACGAGCTAACCCCAATAGCCAGTGAGGAAACAGCTGCTATCACATTGCGAAGTGGAAAAGAGTTGCTAGACATTATAGATGGAAACCGGCGCTGGCTATCCAGTAAACCTGAAGCAGAGCATCACAGAACCAAACCGGTGCCGATAGAAGCACTAGAATCGGCGCCGGCTATCCTCTGTCCCTCTCTCGAAAAGCCTCCTTTTCAGCCTAACATACCGTATCCTACCTATTTACACAAAGCCCGAAAGGATGCCCAATTCGACAAATTTCTTGAGGTATTTAAACAACTACACATAAACATCCCCCTCAGTGAAGCTTTAATTCACATGTCCAAATACGCCAAGTTTCTTAAAAGCATGCTCATCAACAAAAAATGATAGGCAGAGTTGTCCACAGTGGTCCTCAATGAAGAATGCTCAGCTATCTTGCAGGACAAACCGAATTTGCCACATAAAGAAAATGATCCAGGGAGTTTCTCTATTCTATATTTAATTGGCACTCTTAACGTCTGTAATGCATTAGTTGACCTAGGTGCTAGCATTAATTTATTGCCATATAAAACATTTAAAAAGCTAGGCCTAGGAGAACCACAACCCACTAGGATGAGTATTCAACTCGCAGATAGATCTATCAAATATCCTAGGAGCATAATAGAAGATGTGTTGGTAAAAGTTAATGAATTCATATTTCCTGTGGATTTTGTTATTCTTGACATGGATGAAGATTCCAAAGTCCTTTTAATCTTAGGTAGACCCTTTGTAGCTATAGCAAAAGCATTAATTGACGTTCATGGGGGGACATAGACACTTAAGGTTGGGGATGAGGAAGTAGTCATTCAAATCCACAAGAGCATGCAACACCCTGTGTCCTCTGATGATTCTTGTCTAAGAGTTAATATTCTTGACGAACCTATTTTTAAGTTGATGTAGGAATCTATTGAGAAAGAGTTGATGGAAACATCAATGGCATATTTGGAGGACTTTCACAATGAGGATGGAATGCAGAATTTGGAAATTGAGAAAAGCGGTTTGGGGAGAATGAAATAATCCATAGAAGATCCTCCCAAATTGGACTTAAAAAACCTGCCCGAGCATTTGGAATACGTGTTCTTATCTACAGGACGTAAATTGCCTATCATCATTGCCAAAGATCTCAATACCAAACAAAAGACCAAATTGGTAAGTATGTTGGGACGATGTAAGGGAGTTATAGCTTGGAAAATTATTGATATCAAGGGCATTTGTCCATCTTTCTACACTCACAAGATCTTGATGGAAGAATGTGCAAAACCCATAGTGCAACCCCAATGTAGATTGAACCCATATATGAGTAAAGTGGTAAAAGGTGAGATGGTCAAGCTCTTAGATTTAGGCATCATTTACCCTATTTCTGATAGTGTTTGGGTGAGTCTTGCTCAAGTGGTACCAAAGAAGGGGGGAATGACGGTGAGTCCCAATGATAAAAATGAGCTAGTCCCTATGAGATTGGTCACGGGTTGGAAGTTTTGCATAGATTATAGGATGCTAAACAAAGTCACTAGGAAAGATCACTTTCCTTTCCCTTTCATTGACTAAATGTTGGAAAGGTTAGCCGGACATGTATTATTGTTTCGTAGATGGGTTTTCGGGCTACCTACAAATTCCCATAGCTTCGGAGGACCAAGAAAAAAATCATTTTCACATGTCCATATGGTACTTTTTCATATTGTCAGATGTCGTTTGGTCTTTGTAATGGTCCCGGAACATTCCAAATGTGCATGACAGCTATCTTTGAAGGACTCGTGGGGGACATCATGGAGGTATTTATGGATGATTTTTCCATTTTTGGTGATTCGTTTGATTTGTGTTTATCTAATCTCGAAAAGGTGCTAGAAAGATGTGAAGAGACTAATCTCATTCTTAATTGGAAAAAAATGCCACTTTATGGTGCAGGAAGGTATTGTGTTGGGGCATAAAATTTCAAGGAAGGGTATATAGGTCGATAGGGCCAAAATTGAAGCAATTGAGAAGCTGCCTCCCCATACTTCGGTAAAAGCTATAAGAAGCTTTCTTGGTCATGCAGGTTTCTATAAGAGGTTCATCTTAGACTTCTCAAAAATTTCAAAACCTCTTACCTTTTTACTTGAGAAGGATGCTGTGTTTAATTTTGATGAAAAATGTCTCAACGCTTTTACCATACTCAAAGAGAAATTGATTAATTCACCCATCTTAATTGCACCAAATTGGTCTCTCCCCTTTGAACTAATGTGTGACGCAAGTGATTTTGCAGTTGGTGCAGTATTGGGACAAATGCGGAATAAGCACTTCCAACCTATACACTATGCGAGCAAGACTTTAATAGATGAATAGGAAAACTACACAACAACAGAGAAAGAATTGCTTGCCATAGCATTTGCCTTTGATAAATTCCGTTCTTATCTTATTTTGTCCAAAGTCATTATTTATACGGACTATTCGGCCCTGAAGTACCTACTAACCAAACATGATTCCAAACTAAGATTGATAAAATGGGTGCTATTATTGCAGGAATTTGATTTGGAGATTAGGAACAAAAAGGGTGTGGAAAACTTGGCGGCAGATAATTTGTCAAGATTGGATAATCCAAATTTGGAATATTTGATAGAAGAGGACATCGATGATGCCTTTTTGGATGAGCAACTCTTGCTCATAGAAGGTGAGATGCCAAACACCCCATGGTTCGCTGATTTTGCTAAATACTTGGTTGCAGGAATTATTCCACAAGCTCTTACAATGCAACAAAAGAAGAAATTCCTCTCCGACGTAAGGTATTATTTTTAGGAAGATCCATATTTATTTAAGTGTTGTGCAGACCAAATCATTCGTAGATGTGTGGACTCTATGGAAGGTAAAGATATTCTCAGACATTATCATGAAGGACTTGCTGGAGGCCACTACCAAGCCAACAACACTGGAAGAAAGGTGCTTGATGCCAGATTCTATTGGCCCACATTGTTTAAAGATGCCCGCAGGTTTTTGCAAAGTTGTGATAGGTGTCAACGTACAGGTAACCTCTCTAAATCTAATGAGATGCTATTACAAAATTTTCAAGCTTGCGAAATATTTGACTGTTGGGGCATAGACTTCATGGGACCTTTTTCTAGTTCTTTAGGGAATAAATATATTTTGGTGGCAGTGGATTATGTTTCTAAATGGATAGAAGCTGAAGCTTTACCAACTAATGATGCACGGGTGGTGGTCAAATTTCTTTAAAAACTTTTCACCCGTTTTAGTGTGCCTAAAGTGCTCATTAGTGATAGAGGGACTCATTTTGCAATGTACAAATGAAAAAAAATTCTTAAACATTTAGGTGTGAACCATAGACTTGCTACCCCTTATCATCCCCAAACAAGTGGACAAGTTGAAGTAGTTAATAGGGAACTCAAATGAATCTTGAAAAAAACTGTTAACCATACTAGAAAGGATTGGAGTCTAAAATTAGATGATACTCTTTGGGCATATCGGACAGCTTTTAAGACTCCAATTGGCACAACCCCTTTTCGGTTAGTTTATGGAAGAGCATGTCATCTACCCGTAGAGATTGAGCATAAAGCCTATTGGGCTATAAAACTTGTGAACCTTGATCTTGAGTCAGCTGGAAAGTCCAGATTGCTGCAACTCACAGCCTTAGAGGAGTTGCGCAAGGATGCTTATAATACATCAATATGGTAAAAAGAGAAAGTCAAAAGATGGCATGATAAGCATATCCCTCAACAACACGAATTTAAGAAAGGCGATCAAGTGTTGCTCTTCAATTCTCGTTTAAGACTTTTTCCAGGGAAATTGAAATCAATGTGGTGGGGACCCTACACGGTGCGTAAGATATTCCCTTTTGGCATCCTTAAAATCACTCACCCCACTAGGGGCACCTTCAAAGTCTATGGCAATCGCATAAAACCCTATGTGGGCAAAGGTCTTCCCAACACCGAGTAGGTGGAGATGCTTTTCAACGCTTCCACGTAGAAAATTTTGGTTTATCGTGTGGCGGTTGTTTGTTTGTACTATTTTCTTTCTTTTGTTTTTGGCTTTATTTTCTTTTCTACTTTTTATGCTTTGGTGTGTTCTTTTATTTTTCTTTTTAGGTACTTTGCCAATGCCTCGTTCTTCAAAGCATTCAGCTCTTGTACAGCACAATGCACAATGAATGGAAGTTTATTTTTCTTATCTCTTCTCTTTTATATTTTTGGTCCCATGGTATTGTTCAGTTCTTGTTATATTCCTTTAGCCATTGAGGACAATGTCCAGTTTAAGTGTGGGGGAGTGATTTGATTGACAAGTCTTTTATACATATACTTTTGCCTTTTTGGGAGAAAATTTTGAGCAAAAATTAAATTTTTTTTTTTTACTTTCTTGGAGATTTCAAGCTATATTTTTAATGCATATCTTTATGATAGATCATAGAGCATATGTTCTATATCATTTATGGCTTATGCATGACTTTTTACACGCACTTGGACGAAGTAGTTCTTGATCAAATGCTTTGCATTGTTCTTAAACTTGTTTTTCTACTAAAATTCATGGAGCATTCTAGAACTTACTTAAATACCTCTTGAGGTGAAAAAAAAAAAGACAATCATGATTTAACTTAGGGATGACAGTAATAGGCCTTCTTTGGATAGTTTGAACTTTTCAAGCCTACCTATTGTCATATTATCCCTAGCACCTATTTTGAGCCTAAATTGTTGATTTCTTTCTTTAAAACCCATCACAATACTTTGTCCATTGCTTGTTTTTGAGAGTTTGAACAATTTTTTAAATCTTTATGCTCTTGATGGATGAAAGTATAGGTAAGAAAATGTTGAGGAAGAATGTGGGGATAAAGATCATGACTTGTTACTTTCAGTCATTGATCAATAACAAGTTGCTGGAAAGGAAAAAGAAAGACAAGAAAGATGAGACAAGAAAAGAAGAGCAGCAGTAAGAGTGAAAGAAAGAAGTTGAAAAAAAAAAAGAGAATGGAGGAATTGAAAAAGAAAAGGAGAAATAGAATAAAAAGCTGCTAGAAAGAATGGAATGAAGAAAAGAAGTGAGAAAGAAAACAAAAAACAGCAACAGAGAAAGAAAAGATAAATTGAAAGAAGAAGAAAGAAAAGATCACAGAAGGAATGGTGATTGAGCTGTAAAAAGTTAAGTTCATATAAAGCACTTGACACCAATGTTGGAAATTTGAGTGATCTTGTGAAAGAAATAGGGAAGAGTTGATGAGAAAAAAGAAAAAAAAAAGAGAAAAAAGTGCAGGATTTGCTTGACTGGAGTTGTAATTGCTATACAAGGTTATGGTTTGATTGATTTTTGGAATAGGAGAGCAAGAAGAGTTGAAAATTATTGATTCATTTTGTTTATCGTTTTCTTGCGAACTCTTAGCTTCTTGGATTTTTTATTCTCCTATATCCTTCGTTTGATCAGCTACATTACAAGCCTTTAGCCTTACATTACAAGGTTAAAAGTCCTACTTGATCTAAGTAGAATCATGATATGACTCAGATTAGTGTAGAGAGTGTATGAAGAGTAAACTTATGGAATGCATATTCTTTTTGAACTAAATTCTTTCCGTTGGTTTGAGAATATTGTCATGTATTGAGATGGTTCTACTAAGTTATTTATCACTACACAAGTTTTGCATTTGTTGTGAAAGATGTAGTGTCATGTGTCTTTTGTTCTTGAATGAAGAAAGCGTTAAAAATAGCATTTTGAAATTGATTGAGTTAAACCTTATGTTTTCCTACTTGTTCTTGATACTTTGCTTAAGGACAAGTAAAGAGCTAAGTGTGGGGGAATATGATAGGGGCTAAATTAGTCATATTTTTCCTAGTTATTTAAGGCTCTTTTGTGATACATTTTGTTCAATAACTAGTCATATTTCGTCATATTTGGGATTTTACCCTTGGAAAGGTATTTGTTCATTATTGCAGATTTTTAAGGTAAAACTAAATAGCAATGTAGCAAAACAGAGGAGAGGCGGCACCGGCTAGGGCCCTAGAACTGGCGCCGACCAAGCACTATTGACACGAACTTCGAATCAATGGAAAAATTATTGAAATAGAGCAAAACAGAGTGGAACCGACGCCGGCTGTGCCCTGAAGTTAAGGCGGTGCTTGATTTTTCTACGCGATTTTTGGTAATCTGTGGAGTTTTAGTATCTTTCAACTTTTACTCGGCCAAGAACATTATATCTACTAGTTTAGGCACTTCCTAAACCTATAAATAGATGAAAAACACAAGGGAAAATGGGAGAATTCATTGATCATCATAGAAAATCACTCAAATCAAAGGAGGAATTCTTCAATTCAAGGAGGGTTGTGCAAGAAGGTCTTCAAAGGAAGAAGAAGGAGGCTTGTCTATGAGTGCTTTCTTTTTCTTGAACAATGATATGTTAATTGTTTTATTGTAATTCGACATTGTTTTAGATATTCATGATTTTTAGAGTTATTTGAGTATTTAATTACTTAGGCGTATTACGAGATTAATTGGTTGTTTCATTTCATTAACTTGCTAGACTAAAGAGGTTCATGGTGGTTGTAATTGATTAATTTCATATTTATTGGCTGTTAACTTGCTAGACCAAAGAGATTAATTGTTGAGGATTGAGTAATTAAATGTTAATTGATGTTTGCCAGACCAAGGATTTATTGATTAATTTCATGTTTTAAATTTACCAGACAAAGGAAATTTAATCAAGGATTATGTTTAATGCATCTTGTAGATGAATTAGTTGAGACAGACCAAGTGATACTAATTTATCTTAATCCTTCATGATGCCAAGAGAATAATTGGTTATGATAAAGGTTGGGTACTTTAAGATCATGGTTATCTAAACAATGGTTTAAAATTGCATACTTTTCCATCCTTGACATGTATATATTTTTATTTTATTTTTTTTAATTTCCTTTTAATTTCATTTTCACTTTATCGAGTCGGTTAAATAATAAAAGAAAGGTGATAAATGTATATTTGTTCCTTGAGGATTGACACTCATTTGAACCCTATGCTATGTTCATGATGAGTACGCTTGCTCATATGTGTAATTTAGGATTAACGTTTTAATGTAAACTTGATTGGAAATGTGCTTAGTTTTTATATGATTCTTATACCCAAATCCTTACACATCAAAAGACGGCTTGGTTGTTGGCTCAGTGAGCCGATTGCAACAACAATACTCCTCGGCTGGACAATTCCATTCGGCTCAGTGATGGCTCGACAGCAATGGGAACTTAGCATTCAGCAAATCTCGACATCTTAGGCAAATTTCTTTGGCTTATATTGAAGCCAATTTTAGACAATTTCAATTCCACAAGAATTGTGCTCTAGCACAACACGACAAAGGAAGATTTCCAATTTCACAACTTCAAAAGTCAAAGGCAGTGGACTCTTTAATTTGTATTTAGGTTTTTATTTAGATTTTATTACTTCTCCTTTTTGGTTTTGATTTTTTAGGTAATTACTTCATCTTTACTTAGGATTCTTTTAGGAATCTTGTAAGCCTATATATAAAGGCTATTTACTTTAGAAAAAGGGGAGGTGCACAATGTAGAGACTTAGATATATTTTAGAGTGTATCAGCAATATTTTCTCGAGATAAATAATTCAAGGAGGATTGTGCAAGAGGGTTTGCAAAGGAAGAAGAAGGGGGCTTGTCTATGAGTGCTTTCTTTTACTTTTGTTTTCTTTTTCTTGAACAATGATGTATTAATTGTTTCATTGTAATTTGGCATTGTTTAGGTATTCATAATTTTTAGAGTTACTTTGATCATTTGATTAATTGATCATCTACAAAGTTCATCCAAGGCCTCAGGTATAATCTTTGATACATTTATAGAGCACTATAAACTTTGGGGATCCACCGTTACAATCCAGACTCTAAAATTTTAAAAGTAGAAATAATATACGTGTGAGTATAAAACTCAGTGAGTCCCGTGTATGATCGTATTTTTCGATAAATACAACTTATAAATCAAGTAATGTTCAAAAAGCAGGCAAGATTGTATACTTGAGCTCATTGTAAAAAGAGCATGGCCAAGTAACAAGGATTTATCCTTATAAGAAAAGCATGGAGTAAAACTCATGTTTCATTTTTTAAAAAATTCAAAATCTAATGAGGCAGGACATGCTAGTTCAAGAATTATGTATGAGAGAAATTCAATGAATTCTATTCAACAATATGTAGAAGTTAGTACTTACACGAGAAGCTAATGCTTACGCTAAGAAGATAAGATAATGCTTACGCCAAGATTTAGCTAATTCCAATGTCTTGTCACCCCATTCAGAATAAGATGATTCTCAAAACTAATCAGGTTACTTGGGATTATCTATCTCCAATGTAAGCTAGTACAGCTCTCGCTGAGTACTCGAAATTCATACGATTTACATATTCATGTCCAAGTAATAAAAAATGGTTAATATCCCTTTTCCATAACTTGTCAAATTATGCAATATGAGAAACAAGTGGTATAAATATGGTTTGACTAGAAAACAAAGCATGCTCAAGCCATTAAGAAGAAAGGAAGTCAAAGGGTTCACAATGTTCATGACTTTTAAAACCACTTGAATAAAATACTCATATCTAAGTATTTCAGAAAACCACTAGCTAAAATAGAGTTTGAAAACTAAAGGTCTCACATTAAGTAATATGGTTATATCTAAATATAACAGAAAAGCACTTAGCTAAAATAGAATTTGAAAAGTCAGGGGACTTACAATATCCATGATTCATAAAACCATAGAATAAAATACTCATATTTAAATATTTTAGGAGACACCATCCAAAGTGGTATTCATAAAAAGAGGAACAAACCTTGACTATATTTTGTTCACTTGTTCACCTTTGCTTGTTTAAGGATTCCTATAGGACTGGTCCACCTACAACAATTCATTATATTATCTAAGGTGTATCAGCATCTAACTTAATTGACTAACAAAAGATCTAAGCAAAATAAACCTTTTCTTTTCCTTTGGCATAATTATTGAGTTCGCTTTGGTGAGTCTAATTAAGTTGCAAATACTCATCAATATTCATGCTATTTTCTTCCTAATATCCATGACTTGAAGTACACTCAAGTTCTCAAGGATCCCAACCAGTTCTTGGAACAAAAGAGGTTAAAACAATTAATATCTTCCACTTAGGCGAACCAGAATTTTAGTAATGCTAGCCTTTAATTAGTATTTCTTTTCATAACTTCTTGCTCAAAGCTCCGAATCATGTAAACTGGTTCCAAAATATTTCTAAGATAATTAGCTACAAAGTTTAGCTTATAAGGTTTCAGAATAATTGGCCATTTCGTATGGTTTAATACACAAATAGACGTGTAGCTTATGATTAAAAATAGAATTCCTAATTATGGTAACAACTTGCACAAGCCATATCTCTCAATTCTTCTACATAATGTACAACGTATAAACTTTCCAATACTTTATTTATTATCTCAATTACAGTGTTTTTGATTAGCTTTACCTAACTGGACCTTCTAATCATCCAAACCATCCCATCTTCTCAAATATATCAAAATTGAAATTTTATTCTATTCTAATAGCCACTTTGGGTATTCTTGATTCCATGTGATTTTTAACCACCAAAGTCCTACAAAATCTATTCCAAACCATTAGTACCTTCAATAATACATGTTTAGGAACAATTACTCTAATTCATATCCTTCTCATCGCAAAGAATATTCTCAAGTAGCCAACCAACCATGTACTTCATTCATTTCATAACACATAGCTATATAACATCTCTTCCCATAATTTCGCTTCTATATTTCTTTAGCTAATTTCCAATATTTAACTACTTAAAGGTTTATCATGTAAGCTATAAAGCATAACAACACTCCTCCTTAACCAACTAGTTAAGATCCCAACAACAACAATTGCTATTTCATCTTTCTTTCCAAATTTTCGACTGTTCAACCATGGTATTCACATCATAAATATTCTCCATAATAAATAAATCAACTCTAGCTTCAAGAAAAGAAATATTACCTATTTAAGAAAGTAAAATTAACCTTTCAAATGGTCAACTCCTTTTCTCTTTTTCCTTCTCTTCCAATTTCCTTTTCTTTTTCTTCTCTCATTTTCTTTCTTTTTCTTCCGGTTTCTTTCCTTCTCTCTTCTTTTGGTTTTCTTCTCCTTTTATTTTCTCTCTCTCTATTCCTTATGTGGCTCTCCTTCTTTTTCTCTCTCTTTTCTTTCTTCACCTCTCTTGGTCTTATCCTTCTCTTTTTCCCAGTTTTCCTTCTCAATTTTCCCCTTTCCTCTTCTTTAATATTGCTTACCTCATGATTTGGCAAGTCTAGAGCACATTAAAAACTTATAGGGGATGACTCATCAACTCTAGAATACTTTGGAATCTAATAGAATCTTATAGAAGTTTATAGAAACAAATAGAACTTAGTAGAAAATAGTTTAAATTTATAGAAAATACAAGAATTTTGTTTAGTCTTGCATGGTCAAGGGTTGGTCAATGCTTGGTCAAAGATAGTCAAAATATAGTCAAATTGTTAACTAGAATGGACCATATTCATTAACCATTGTGGGCCCCATGGACCACCTTATATTTTTTCTTATCTCTTCATTTTTAGTGGGTACCATTTGAGGGACCTCTCTCTTCCTAATTTCCTTATCAATCCTCCCAATATTCCATAGTTATATTTCCTACATATCGTACATATATAATTTTTATATTATTATCATCGCACATATTCTTCTCTTTCTTCTCTATCAATAATTCTTGCATTTAATAGTCACATAGAGAAGGTTATTACAATCTCCCATCCTTTTTTTGGTCAGAAATTTGTTTTTGGTTTCCTCATGGCATTTGATTCTTCCTTATTCATGGCTACTACATAAATTCTTATAGGTTCTTCACTTTCCTTCAGTTCTCCTGGCTTGAATCTTTCTCAGGTAGGTGGTATATTTTTCTGTCTTTGAACATGAGGAAAATTGGTTAAATTGCATCCCCTTTCTCCATATTAATAACATGCCCTAAGCCTTTTTTTGTATTCGTCATAAGTATGTCCAATCTTTTGACAATAAGTACATTATTTATATTCCATTCTTTCATAATCAGTCCCTCATTTCTCAGACACGTTTTCTTAGTTTGTTAACTGGGTTCTACTCCCCTCTTGCGATCCTGTCTAGCTTATTTTATATCTTCCCCTTCTAATCAGAAAGCTATTTCCACTATAGCATTGTATCTAGTTAGGGCCATGGTAATCAATATTCGTCTTCACTCGGGTCATAATCTTTTTGTAAATCGCCAAGTTCGATTTGATTTCATTTGTACCAATAAAGGACAATATTTTGAAAGTCGTGTAAACTCAGTAGCATATTCTCCAATAGTCCTCTTTGCTTGTCTAAAATTTTGAAATTCTTCTTTTTTTTCTTTCAACTACCCAGTGAGATATAAATTCATTCTTAAATTCTTCCAAAAATTCCCTCCAAGTCCAGTGCTTCTGTTCTTGCACTCATACCTCTTTCTTTCTTAATAACCAATCTCAAGTAGGTCCTTGAAGTCTAAATATAACAAATTGAACTTTCTTCTGCTTTGAATAATCTAAGGCTATGAATATATCTTCCACCTATTCCATCTATGACTCGACCTCCTATGCTTGATCTACTTTTCCATAAAACTGAGAAGAATAAAATGTTTGGAATCATTCTAATGCTCCATCCATTTCTTCTTCAGTGTGTCGTTCTTCTCGTTTTGGTGCTTCTACTAAATGTTGAAGTACTGCTGTAATGTTTTTGTAAGTGTCACTTCATTCTCTGAAGGTTGTGTTTCCATTCTTGATGTAATATTTCCAGTAGTATTAACTTAATTTCCTCTAGCTTGACCTTCAATATTTCTACGAGTAACTCTTCCTAGCATGTCTGATTCTCTCTAAATCTACTTCATAAAACATCAAAAGCAATCATACATCTTAATGTCTTCTATACCATATCCTTTACAATACAAGAAATCACAAAGCTTGATAATACCAAGGAAAGAGGTTGTTTGTACTTATATATCTGCCTATTCACAATACTTCACAACTTCTTCTATATCTCTAATAGGTCTTCACATCTGTACCTTAAGCACAACCTACACTTAACTAGGTGTTATTAATTCACCTACCGAGATTAATTCTTATTAATCCTTATATCTTCTACCACTATATCTATGCATAAAGAAATATTAGGTTATTATTTCTCCAATCGTTCAACCTAAAACTCAAATACCAATTATAACATCCCATATTTTTTCAATAATAGTGGGCAATATATTGTGGGATGGTGCCTTGTCTGATCTTCTGGTCAAGGGATTTTTATAATGATCTTAGCTTAATACACAATGGAATTACTCAAAATTTTATATTATACACAAGAAGTATATAAGGTTTAACCTCTGATACATGTGTCCAAAAGAGAGCAAACCTACTGTACACATACAAATTTCATCCAAGGCTTCATGTACAATCTCTAATACCTTTACAGAGTAGTATGAACCTCTAGGGATCCACCGCTACGATTTAAACTCTAAAATTTTAAGAGTGGAAATAATATACGTGTGAGTATAAAACTCAGTGAATCACATTATGCTAGTTTTTTTTTCTATAAAACCTAGTGCTTTTCAATAAAAACAACTTAAAAATCAAGCAATGTTCAAAATGTAGGCAAGATAGTATACTTGAGCTCATTGTAAACAGGGCATGGCCAAGTAATAAGGATTCATCCTTATAAGAAAAGCATGGAGTAAAACTCATGTGCAATTTTTGGAAAACTATTCAAAATCTTATGAGACAAGACATGGTAGTTCATGATTTATGTATGAAAGGAATTCAAGAAATTCCACTCAACAATATGTATAAGTTAGTACTTACGCCAAGAAGTTAGTACTTAAGCTAGGAAGACAAGATAGTGCTTAAGCTAAGATTTAGCTAATCCCAATGTTCTATCGCCTTGTTCAGAGTAAGATGATTCTTCAAACTGATCAAGTTATTGGGGATCATCTATCTCTAATGAGGCTAGTATAAGGAGAAAAGCTTTCACTAAGTACTCAACGTTCACAAGATTTACATATTCATGTCCAAGTAATAGGAAGCTTTAATATCCATTTTCTATAACTTGTCACATTATGAAATGCGAGAAACTAGTGTTATAAAACATGGTTTCACTAGAAATGGAAACATGCTAAAGCCATTAACAAGAAAGGAATTCCAAGGGTTCACAATGTTCATGACTTTTACAAACACTTGAACAAAATGCTCGTATTCAGTAACCACTAGCTAAAACGAAGTTTGAAAACCAAAGGTCTCACATTGAGTAAAATGGTTATATTTGAATATTATGGAAAAGCACTTAGCTAAAATGGAATTTGAACAGTCATGGGACTTACAATCTCCATGACTCATAAAACCGTTGAATAAAACACTCATATTAAAATATTTTAGGAAAACAACAGATAAAGCAGTATTTATAAAAAGAGGAACTCACCATGACTATATTTCGTTCATTTGTTCACCTTTGCTAGTTTAAGGGTTCTTTTAGGTTGGGTCCACCTACAATAATGCATTATATCATCTAAAATGTCTAAGTGTCTAACTTAACTGCATTACAAAAGATTTAAGTAAAATAAACCTATTATTTTCCTTTAGCTAAACTATGGAGTTTTCCTCGGTGAGTCTAAATAAGTTGCAAATACTCATCAAAATTTACGTTATTTTCTTTCTAATTTCCATGACTTGAATTAAACTTAAGTTGTCAAGGATCTTAACCAGTTCATGGAACAGAAGTGGTTAACTTTCATTTAGGCAAACCAGAATTTTAGCAATGGCAGCCTTTAATATTTCTTTCATAACTTCCTACTCACAGCTCTAAATCATGTCAAATTAGTCCCAAAATATTTCTATGATGATTAGCTACAATGTTTAGCTTATGGGGTTTCAGAATAATTGGTCATTTCATATAGTTTAATACACAAACTGACGTGGTGAGCTTATGAGCAAAAATCGAATTACAAATTGTGGTCACAATTTGCACAAGCCATATTTCTCAATTCTTCAACATAAAATATGTCATCTAAACCTTCCAAGATATCATTTGTCATCTCAATTTAGCTTACAGAACTTCGTAATCATCCAAACCATCCCATCTTCTCAAATATATCAAAACAGTAATTTTAATATTTTCTAATGGCAGCTTTCAGTATTCTTGATTCTATGTGATTTTTAACCACCAAAATCCTACAACATCTACTCCAAAGCATTTGTACCATTGCAACACATGTTTAGCTTTCATATCATTCTCATCTCAAAGAATATTCTCAAGTTGCCAACCAACCATATGAAACCCCAGTGAAACCAACCTTAGAGTAAGGGGGTTGGGATGCATATAATATTTTATTGCATGCATAAGTACATTTTTGCATGATTTTATGTGCTTAGATAAGTGATTTGTAATCTAGATTGCTTAATTGTATTTATTGAGTAAGAAGGATAAAATGATAATTTTTGCTTGAGGTGAAAATAGTAAGATAGCTTGAGGAGTAAATAGGAAAAATATTTGGGGGAAAAAATAAGAATAAGAGTTGTTGTGGTTTAGTGGTTAGAGCTTTGGAATAAATCCTTGAGGTCTTGAGTTCAAATTCCATCATTGGAGTTTTAGCATGATTAAATTTTATTTTTGTTCAGGAAGGCTATATTTCACCCCTTGCATGCTTTAGGGAAGAGTAGGAGTATTGTCTTAGGGGAGATATGATAGGAGTGTCCTAATCCTACTCTTGTGTCCTACAAAAATTTCTAAGGGATTCATACCTTTCTTGATCTCTAGCTTTCTTTAATTCTTAATCAATTAGGTTGATTAATTTATCTAAGCCAATTTTATTCCAGAAAATTCCAATAAGGTGTTGTGGCTGGAAGGTTTGAAAATGTCTAAGTGTGAAGTACCTTCTTAACTGAAAATGGAGAGAAGTTGTGGAAGGTTCCCAAGAGAATTAATCTCCATAGTTGAACCATCAAACTCCAACCTAAATGTGTTCATCTTCTTCATGTAGTAAACTGGAAATTTTTCTGGCTTCTTGATCAGTCCAATAGTTGAAATTTTCAGCCATCACTCCCTCTCAAATTCTACCAGGACAACGATCATTTCACTCATCTTGAAGATTGAAAATTCTAGCCAAAACCGAGTTGCACAAAAACTGTGTAAACTAGGAAATTTTCTAGTTAGTTTTTGCAGCATTTGTGAGCCAAAACCAAGCTGTTTCATCCAATTTTTCACCCAGCAACTCAACCTCATTTTTCCTCCATAAAGAATGCTAGAAACCAGCCTTGAAGGACCTCTGAATATCCTTTCAAACCTTCTACAAACTGACTGGAAAATGGCAGCAAAATCCCAGAAATTCCCAGCAAACCTACGAAAAATCTGTTCAGAATTTCCAGCTTTGCTTCTTCTTCACCCTTGGCTGAAACTCACCGCATATTTCTATACAAACTCATCTTGAACAGCCATGAACTGAACATCATCATCTTCACCATTGTTCTACTAAAAAAACAGTCCCATGGCAGCTCCAAAATCACTCCATCAATCACTCCAATCAAATCATTGATTGAAGTCTAAAATTCCAGCACTTTATTTCATCAACCTTCCATGAATTAAACCTCAAACAAACAGAAACTCCTCCACCATTGTACATCATATTTCGGCCACCCTAAACCTCCATCAAACAAAATTCATCTCAGTAGAATTCCAGCAATCCAGTAGGCTATTGTAGCTTTCCAAAAGCTCTCCATCAACCAAGATCTTCCTACCATATTTGTTTTCAAAATTGATTTCCTAAATTATTCTCTTTGAATTTCAAACAACCGGCTTTACTTTTCCTCTCAAATCTGAAAATCCAATTATCAAAAAGCATTCAAACAATTCGGCCACCCTATTCCCACAGAATTTCGGCCAGCTTCATCCAATTTCTCTCTATTCTCTCCAAACCTTCAAGAACACCAAGAACATCTACTACACTTCTCACGTCTAAGGCCACCAAAACCACTCAAATACTCTTCAAAAAAACTCCAGATTGTACCTACTCACTCTCGTGAATCCATTCCTACAATTTTTAACATCAAACACTGAAATCCAAGTCTCACGTTTGGATAAAAAATCAGAATTTTCTTGAAGGCTCAAGAACACCTTCAAGGTAAGCATGAACAATCATCTTCATCTTCTTCCATCTTCGACTTTGATGAGTGTATACTAATGAACTCTCTTTCTCTCTCTCTCTCTCTCACAACCGAATAGATCAAGTCACCTAAGAGTATGGCTTCTCTTGAAACGTCTTCAAGGTAGTCATCATCCAAGTAATCCATTTCAACCTTCTTTTTAAATCTTAGATTCATGTCTCTAGGATGTTTTGGAAAAGGATGGATTATGATTAAAGTTTGAGCATGTGTTTTGTGTTGAAGTTGGGATTGAATGGTTATGTTTTACGATGGAGTTGAGATTGATACATGAGTTGATTTTCTTGGTTGAATTTTATGGTTTTAGGGTTTTGTTGCATGCTCTTCATGTCGTGATTAGTATGATTGAATAAGCATGTTGGAGATTATGTTACCTTTGGTGAATAGGGTTTTGTGATTATGTATTATTGTTAAAGCCATGAATATGTTTATGTTAGTGGGGTTTAGATCATGTGATGGTGGCTTTGGACCTATGCTTTTATTCATGATTTGGATGTTTTGTTGATTGGTGTAGAGTATATGTTCATGATTGTGGTTAGCAAAAGGGAATATGATCATGACCTTATTGTCCTTAAGCTAATTTTATTTCATCAATAAAATGATTATTACTATAATTTTTTCTAGTGATTTCGAAAACCCTAGGGAAATGTGGATTTGGTCTATTATGTAAGATAATGATATTTTAGTCAAATAAATAATGAATTTTATTAAAGAAATAAAATATATAACTATTATATAAAATAAAATGTATAGAAAATAGTAATATCAAATAAAGCCTTTTTATATAAATAAACATAATAAGTAAAATATTAATTTTGTAAGTCTTATATTCATAAACACTATTAAAATTTATTTATTAATATGTAATCAAAACTAATTAAAGTTTACTTACAACTAATTTTAGTTACCAATTATTTTCTAACAACTAAGTATTAATGGATTATTATTTTAAATAATTCTATCTTGGTCCTAGGACCTTTCATCAAATAAACCCTAATTATTTATAGCAAGATTTAAACCTTCATTTTATTAGTACATATTTCCCAAACCCTAGTTATTTTGATATCAAGCTGGATTTATTTTATAAATCCTTTTATTTATTATCTAGCCTTAAAGCTTGGAACACTGGGTCATGATTGTAGTAAGTTGAGCTAGGACTATTTGTGAAAGTAAATTTTGGCTTGAGTCTAATTATGGCTTATTTTTACCCCAGGCGGGGTTAGGTCAATTTTTGAGGATCTGTATTTTATCTCGAGCAAAGAATCAGGTAAGCTCCTGCATAAAACTTTGTTTGATGCAAAATGGTTACTTTGGCAAGCCAAATATGGAGTGCGTGGACACTCACTTCTGTAAAGGCAATTGAGGATTATCTCCTTTCTCATTTCAGACAAACAATTATTTTGAAATGAAGAGGCAGTTTTACTCAAACTCTAAAACTCTTTCTAAAATCAATTTTGCCCCAAACTTTAAAAATCCTTAATTGCCATTTTCGAGTGGAGCTATGTTTTATTCGTTTTTTCCCCAAGTGGAAAAAATTACGTTGAGTACTCAATAAGGGTAGACTGCTAGGACTAGTCTTTGAAGGGTTAGGGTAAGTCTCTCAGTTGGTGGCGACCTTTCAGGGGTAAGTCCTTCCCGGATAAGATGTCAATTCAGTAAGTCGTGCCAGTCCGAGCTAGCAAGTTTCAGTCAGGTGGACTATGTGCTGCCGGAATGGACAACCGGTTTTGTTTAGGTATAGAGAAGGAGGAGTATCTTATCCAGTAGACTGATCACCTACTTTTTGTCTGTCTGCACAAAGTGTGGCATTCTGACCGTTGTATGGTTATGTGGCCCAATGTTTGGTAACCCATGACTACACTTTTGAGTGGTTGATTTTATTATACTTGTATGGTTGGAAAAGCCAAAACACTACTCTTGGTTTTTACTATTGTTTATTGCTTGCTAGTATTTTTGTTATAAAGTTTTTATACTTTGCATTCACGAACTGTTTTCACTGAACACTCAAAGCACACACGGACTTTCTTAGATTTTTATCTCATCACCCTTTTTACCATGATTTCAGGTAGATCCTACTATGGAGATGAGTAGCTAGTTGCTACCTACCTTGGAAGATATTCTGATATTTATTTTATGTAATGCTTTGGGAATTGAGAGTGAACAATTTTTATTTTGGATTTATTCATGAATTTTGGGTTGTAATAAGTTTTAAATTTTAAAGTATTTCTTTATTTTATTGCGTATCCTAGTTATAAAGACTCTTTGTCCTTTGGACGGGGTGACATCCCCGGTCTTGTTAGGCCTAAGTAGTGGGGTGTTACAAGTGGTATCAGAGCCTTGGTTTAGACAAATATTGATAGTATATGTTCTATTTATTTATGTTCGAATTTTTATCTAACCTATCTTGTTTATGCTGTAGGATGGTTAGAATGCTTAGAACCACGAGAAAAAAGCAGCAATGGCATCCGCCTATCCCTATTTATCCAGAAGACCTTCCATTACCTCAGCCTGCTCCTCAGCCAGTTATTCCGTTGGAAGATAGCAGTGATGATGAGATTTCGATCCATGAGCCACCCCCAATCCCGGTGATAGACATAAGTTCTGACAGTGAAGATGGGGTGATATCCGTGGAGCATGTTCCCTACCCTCCTAGTCCCGTAGTGGATTTATCAGCAGATAGTGATGATCCGGGGGAGATAGATTATGAATCTCCACCTAGGCCTTCTTTTGTTCCTCCTCCCAGTCGAGTTTAGCCTGGGGAGAGTTCTAGGCGACCCGAGAGGGAGCCAATTGAGGGGTTTGCCAGTGGGGTTGGTGTAGACTTCTCTAAGAACTCTGGGGGATGGTTGTATGAGGCTACTTTTGAGGATTCTGATGAAGACTAGAGGACTGAGAGTTATTTTGATCCAGATGTTTATTTATTATTTTCCGTAAACTTTTATGTTGAGGAATTTTATTTCTGTTTTCTGTTAAAATTTTGAATTTTTGCAAATCAAGATTTGAAAGAGAATTTATGAGCAATTCTTTAGATAAAAACTTGCATATGATTTCCTTTTGCTTATATCTGACTGTGAATGCATGCTCAACTAAAATGATTTAATCATTGAATGCATAAACTTATCATTTGGGTATGGTTTAGAATGGCACCCAAGTGCCGTATAGCTTCATCAAGCAGGAGAATTCCGGAAGCAGACCATGTGGCACCGGAAGCTGAGACAACTTAGATGCAATCACTCGACCAGGATAATGAGAGTGAACCAAAGATGGGAATAGGGTCTGAAGCACCGGTTGATGTGTCGATGGGACAGACATTCAGTAACATGGCAGAGATTCTACAAACCCTGACGGAGTGGAGGAACCCTAAGGGAGAAGATAAGGTATTAGAGTGGTTTTTGAAGTTTCAGCCACCTGTCTTCTTGGGCGAAGCAGAGCAAGACCAGAAGGAAGAGCAATGGATCGAGTAGATGGAGGATATATTTGCAACGCTCCAGTACACCGAAGAGTGAATGGTTAAGTTTGCGACATTCCGTTTGAGAGGACCGGCTCGGGTATGGTGGCAGCGGGTTCAAGACGACTGGGAAATGGTCGAGCAGGAATGGACGTAGTCCAACTTTGTTGAAGCCTTTAGAGCTGAGTACATCCCTCAGTGAATAGTGAAAAGTGGGAGGATGAATTTCAGAATTTGAAGTAGGGAGGTATGTCAGTGGCCAGTACGCAGCACGATTTACCCAGCTGTCGAAGTACTGCAAGAGATTAGTGGACACTGAGCAGAATAGGACAAGACAGTTCGTCAAAGGGCTAAGGCCGGAATTGAGGAGGGCGTTGGCACCGTCTCCACGACGACCTATTCGGGGGCAGTGGATGCAACTACCAGGACTGAGAATGAGGATCGCAGCAGGATGGTGGCAAGGCCTTTTCAACTACCAAGGTAGCTGCAAGGACACTTCCAAGGGCAACAATCCAACAAGCGCCCCGCCAACCAGCAGTTGCAGAATCGAGGAAAGCAAGCCAAGACAACACCAGTTGGTCCTGCTTAGAACCTTCTGTTATATCGGCAGTGTGGAAAAAAGGGCCACACAGAGAAGAACTATTGGTCCAAATGAGGCAAATAGAAATGTTTTCACTGCGGCGACCCGAATCACCTGCGGAACACCTGCCCTAAATTGCATCGAGTCGGGCAAGGGAATCTGGGGCCCAATAGAGCTAAAACCATGGGAGCATCCAGGAGTGGAACACCAAAACCTCAAGTAAAAGCCAAGGTATTCGCTCTCAACAGAGAAGAGGTTGGAGCCGATGCAACAATAGTGGAAGGTACGTTTACTATCCAAAGACGTTCCGTTAATGCATTGATAGATCTTGGCTCTACTCATTCCTATTTAAATAAGATCTATGCATGTCATTTGGGTTGGGATGGAGTGGAGCTACCTTTTACTTTAGTGGTAAGTACACCTTTGGGAAAAATGGTGTAAGCGGATCGGTATGTGCGGAATTGTAAAATTGATGTAGGGAGAGAAAGCCTGGAAGGAGATTTGATAGTATTGGTCATTGAGGATTATGATTTGATCTTGGGAATGGATTGGCTAGCAAACCACGGGGCTAAGGTAGACTGTAAGAATAAATCCGTCCAATTCATTAGACCAGGTTGTGATGTGTTGGAATTCGATAGCAACAAAGTAAAGAAATTGAAGTATTTGATAGTGGGGGCTAAGGCCCGAAAATTGCTGAAGCAAGGATGTCAAGGGTACCTGGCCTACATGATAAACAAGCCAAATGAGCAGTGCACTCTAGAGGACACCGAGGTAGTGAAGGATTTTCCCAACGTGTTCCCAGCGGAGCTTACTTCTCTACCTCCCAGCCGAGAGGTTGAATTCACCATTGACCTAGTTCCAGGAGCAAAACCAGTATCTCGAACCCTGTATCGGATGGCACCAGCAGAGCTGAAAGAGCTGAAGGAATAGTTAGAAGAGTTAGTGAGGTAAGGCTAGAGCAGACCTAGCACGTCGCATTGGGGAGCACCAGTGCTGTTTGTGAAGAAGAAGGACGGGACTCTGAGGCTATGTATCAACTATCAGGGCTTGAACAACTTGACGGTCAAGAATAAGTATCCTCTACCACTGATTGATGAGCTGTTCGACCAGTTACAAGGATCTAGTTGCTACTCCAAATTGGACCTGAGGCAAGGATACTATCAAGTATAGATAAAAGAAGAGGCTATTCCCAAGATGGCCTTCAACACCAGATATGGGCAATATTAGTTTGCGGTAATGCCGTTCGGGGTGACCAATGCTCTAGCAGTATTCATGGACTTGATGCACCGAGTGTTCTGACCCTACCTGGACAAGTTCGTGGTGGTCTTCATCGACAACATTCTAATTTATTCCAAGAGTTCAAAGGAGCATGCAGAACATCTAAAGCTCGTGTTGGAGAAGTTGCGGGAGCATAAGTTGTTCGCCAAGTTTAGCAAGTGTGAGTTCTAGCTAGACAGTATAGCATTTCTTAGCCATATGGTGACCAATGAGGGAATCAAGATAGACCCAGCAAAGGTTGAAGTAGTGTCAGATTGGAAGTAATCGGAGAATGTAACACCCCAGAAAACCTAGGCCCGCCAAGGCCGGGGATGTCGCCCTGTCCAAAGGACAAGGGGTCTTTATAACTAGGTCACAAATAAAAATTGCTGGAATAAATAATACTCAAGCTAAAAGAATCGATTACAACCCAAAAATACTTCAAAAGTACATCCATGAAATTCCAAAACAAAAACCATAATTAAAATCATCCACACTCGTCTCCCAAAGCAGTACATAAAATCAAAAAAACACATTCTCTTCCAAGGTAGCTACTCACCCACAACAGGATCAACCTGAAATCATGATAAAAAGTGGTGAGACAGAAATCTCAGTAAGTCCGTGTGTGCTTTGGGTATTTAGCAGAAACAGTTCGTGGATGCAAAGTGTGAAATCTTTATAAGAGAAACATTGGCAAGCAATAAACATTAGTCAAAAGCAAGAATGGTGTTTTCCTCTTTTTGAAACCATACAAGTGCACAATAAAATCAACCACTCATAAAGGTGGTCATGGGTTACCACACGTTGGGCCCCATAACCGGTCAAAATGCCTAACACTTTGTGCAGACTGACAAAAGAAATATTGGCAAACAATGAATGATCTTAAAAAACAAGAGTGGTGTTTTGGCTTATCTAGCCGTACATAATTTATAAGATCAACCACTCGAAAGAAATTATTATGGGTTACCACACGTTGGGCCCCATAATTGGATGGTCAGAATGCCTAACACTTTGTGCATACTGCCGGTCAGAATGCCTAACACTTTGTGCAGACTGACAAAAGGTAGATGATCGGCCTACCGGGCAAGATACTCCTCCTTCTGTATACCCAAACAACAACCGGGTGTCCATTCCGGCAAAACACAGTCACTTGACTGAGATAAAACAAACCGCTAGCTCGGACCGGCCTGACTAAGTAGTACTGACATTTCTCTAAGTTGAGCTTATCTTCTAGAGGTGGCCTCCTGCCAGAAGACTCACTCTTGCTCTTCAAAACTAGTACTGCTAGCCTACCCTTATTGAGTACTCAACGTAATGCATCCCACTTGGGAGAAAATGAACAAGACACAGTTCCACTTGAAAATGGCAATTAAGGTTTTCCAAAGTCTGGGGCAAAACTGGTTTTAGAAAGAGTTTTAGGTTTTGAGTAAAACCGCCCCTTGATTTGCAAATAATTTATTTGTCTAAAATGAGAATGGAAATAATCCTCAATTGCCTTTACAGAAATGAGTGACCATGCACCCTACATTTGGCTTGCCATAAAAAAAAAAAAAAATCATTTTTCATCAAACAGGTTTTATTCAGGAACTTACCTGATCCTTGCTCACAACAAAGGTCTCCAATAGCTGACCTGATCCCACATAGGGTAAATACAAACCACAATCAAACTCAAGCCAAAGACTCACTTTCTCAAATAAAACCAACTCAACTTACTACAATCATATCCCTAGTGTCCCAACCTTTAAGGCTCAATAATAAATAAAAGGGTTTATAAAATAATTCTAGTTTGATATTAAAATAACTAGAGTTTGGGAAATAGGTACAAAAAGTTGAAGGTTTAAATCTTGTTAAAAATAAATTATGGTTTATTTGAAAAAGGGTCCAAGGTAGTATTAGGTAAAATTATGATTTATTAATAATTTAGTTGTTAAAAAATAATTGATAGCTAAAATTTGTTGAAAATAAATTTAATGAGTCTTGCTTGAAAAATAATAAACAAATCCTTAATGGGTTTTGATTAAAAGATAATAATTAATTTTTTAGTAATAAATATTTTATTAATTATAATTATTTCCATAAAAGGCTTTAATTGATTTTATCATTTTAAATAATATATATATATATATATATATTCCAGCAAAAACTATTATTTATTTGACTAGAATATCACTATTTTATATAAAAGACCAAATCCACATTTTCCCATTATTTTCAAAAGTTTACTAGGAAATCATATTATTAAATATTTTATTAATAAAATAAAATTTAGCTTAGGGACAACTAGACCATGATCATATTCCTATAGCTAACCACAATCATGAACATATACAACCCTTCAATTCATCAAATCATCCAAATCATGCATACAAGCATAGATCTCAGTTTATCAAAACATGATCTAACCCCTACTAGCATAAATAAGATCATGGCTTCAATAATCCAACATGAATATAAATCCTATTCTCCAAAGGTGACATAATCTCTAGCATACTTCATCACAAATACTACCTATGACATGGAGACATGCATTAAATCTCAAACCATCATACAATCGACCAAGATAATCCATCCATGCATAAATCCCATCTCCTTCATATTCATACATACATTCATGCTTCAATCTCAACAATATATATATATATACTTAAATCCTATTGCCATCCACCTACTATCATCATCATCCTAGAGACATGAATCTAGAGTTTAAAAGAAAGGCTGAAGGCTCTTACTTGGTTGATGAATGGCTTGAAGGAGTTTAGAGAAGATCTCAACTCCTAGATGGCTAATCTTGTTCAAGAAAGGTGGCGGAAGCATGTTCGTGGGAGAAAAAGTCATCCGGCCAAGAGAGGGGAATTTTCGGCCATGAGAGAGAGAGAGAGAGAGAGAGAGAGAGAGAGAGAGAGAGAAAGAAAGAAAGAAAGAAAGAAAGAAAGAGAGACCATTAGCATGCTTATTCACATAGGCTCTCACTAGAGATCAAGATTGGAGAAGATGAAGTTGTTAGAATAAATTTACCTTGAAGGTGTTCTTGACCTTAACAGAAATTTCTGGTTTTTGATCCAAAAGTGCAAGTTGGATTTTGAAGTTTGATGTTAAAAATGGTACGGATGGACTCACAGCAATGAATAGATGAAATCTGGAATTTTTAGAGGTAGTTTGAAGTGATTTGGAGAGGTATTAGGTGAAAGGAAGTAGTAGGTGTTCTTGGTGTAGTGTGTGTTCTTTAAGGTTGAAGAAAATCGAGAGTTGGTAATGCGCAGCTGCTGAATTTTTTTGAGAGATATGGGTGGACGAATTTCTGTAGGGTTTAGGGGGTTGATTCTCTGATTTGGAAGGGAAAAGGAAAGGTTAGTTATTACAATCTTTGAAGAATATTTTTAGGAAGTGAATTTGGAAACTAAATATTCCAAGAATATCTTGATTGTTGGACAGCTTTTGGAAATCTGCCATGGCTGATTATTTGAGTAGAATTTCGTGGGATTAATGCTGACTTATGGAGGCTTATGGTGGCCAAAAGTAGGGTGTACAATGATGAAGAAGAAGTATGGTTCATTGAGCAAAATATTATGGAAGGTTACTAAATAAGATGGCTGAAATTTTGGAAACCAATCAAGCTAAATTGCAGGGATTTGTTTGAGAGATTTTTGGACAGCCATTAATGGAATTTCGTGCAGAAGTTCAAGGGGATCAATGGAGCTCTGTTGATGGAGGTTTAAGGAAGGTTTTGACAGCTTAAGGTTGGTGTTTTGGCTAGAAGAGAGATAGGAAACAAGCTGGACAAAAATCTACACAGAAATTTCACTGCATAGTGATTTTTCTGGCAGATTTTTGTCTGCTGTTCAAAGCCATTTTGCAGCGAGTTTTGAAGGGGATTTCAGGGGTATTAAAGGCTGGTTTCCATCCTTCTTTATGGAGGAAAAACATGGCTAAGGTGCTGCACAAAATCTGTGAGAAAACAGCTTGGTTTGGAGCTCTCAAAGTTGATTTTCGTATAGGAATTTTTCCTGTTTTGCTCCAACTTGTGCAGTCCGAAATTGGACAAAAACTTTCAGGTTTTAAAATGATTCTAAAGACCATTTTTCTAGTAGCATTTGGGAGGGAATGTTAGCTAAAAATTTTGACCCTTTGAAGGTACAACAAGCTGGAAAATTCCAGCTCATTCTATGAAGAAAGATGATCTAAGCTAGAGGAAAATTTCAGCATGCTCACTAGAGGGATTTTTCCTCTTGAAATTCCTCACAACTCTTCCATATTTTTCAGACCATAAGGAGTCTTTTACCAAGGCATTTTGATCCTAAAAGACCTCAGTACTTTACTGAATTTTCTGGAAAGAAAAAGGCTAGAACACCTTGATCAAACTAATGAGGTGAGCATTGAGAAAAATTAAAGAACAAGGAAGAATGAATTTCCCTTTAAGAATTTCGAGTAGAGTAAAGAGTGAAATGAGAATTCTCCTAACATGTCTCTCCTAGGACATTATCACCACATTAATCTAGGCCCTTAAGGCCGAAACCATCCTTTCCTAAGCAAAATAAAATTTACTCAAGCTAAAGCTTCTATGATAGGCTTTGAACCCAAGACCTCAAGAATTAATTCCAAAGTTCTAACCACTACACCACAACAACTCTTGTTGCTATTTCTACAAGAAAATTTATTTCCTATTCAATCCACAAGCTATCTCCTTATTTTCACCTCGGGCAAAAATTACCATTTTACCCTTCTTACTCAATAATCATAATCAAACCCTCTAGACTATAAAACACAAATTCAATGCACATAAAATCATATAAAAATATATTTAAACGTGCAATAAAATATGATATGCATCCCAACCCCCTTACTCTAAGGTTGGTTTTGGCTGGGGTTTCACAGAGAACATCACCGAGATTCAAAGCTTCTTGGGATTGGTTGGTTACTATAGGAGGTTCATCAAAGGATTCTCGACGCTCGCATCGCCTATGACCCAACTGTTGAGAAAAGATGTTCCATTCATTTGGAGTGAGAAATATGAGAAAAGTTTTCAAGAGCTTAAGTGAAGATTGATGACAGCGCTGGTATTGAGTCTGCCAGAGGAAGATAAGCCTTACGCGCTGTATATCGATGCCTCAAAAGAAGGATTGAGAGCATTATTGATGCAAGACTGAAAAATGATCGCTTATGCTTCTTGAAAGTTGAGACCTCATGAAGTCAACTACCCTACACATGATCTGGAGCTGGCAGCCATTGTGTTCGCCCTAAAGAAATGGCGACACTACTTGTACAAAGCTGAATATGAAGTGTTCACCGACCACAAGAGTCTGAAGTACATCTTTACTCAGAAGGATCTGAATTTGAGGTAATAAAGATGGATGGAATTTTTAGAGGAGTACCATTATCTGATCAATTACCATCCGGGGAAGGCCAACGTTGTAGTTGACGCCTTGAGCAGAAAAGTTGGTATGGCCATACTAAGAATGCAGGAGATTCAAGTGGTTCAGGAAGTGTTGGACAGAAGAGTGGAAGTGCAAGAGAAGAGAATCGTTGTTAGCAACCTAAAGTTGGTACTGGATCTAAGACTGGAAATCATGGAAGCTCAACAAAGAAATGCAGAGTTTCAACTTTTCAAGGACAAGGAGGGAAAGATGTGAAACCCCAGTGAAACCAACCTTAGAGTAAGGGGGTTGGGATGCATATCATATTTTATTGCATGCATAAGTATATTTTTGTATAATTTTATGTGCTTAGATAAGTAATTTGTAGTCTAGATGGCTTAATTGTATTTATTGAGTAAAAAGGGCAAAATGATAATTTTTGCTTGAGGTGAAAATGGGGAGATAGCTTGAGGAGTAAATAGGAAAAATATTTGAGGGAGAAAATAAGAACAAGAGTTGTTGTGGTTTAGTGGTTAGAGTTTTGGAATAAATCCTTGAGGTCTTGAGTTCAAATTCCATCATTGGAGTTTTAGCATGATTAAATTTTATTTTTGTTCAGGAAGGCTATATTTCACCCCTTGCATGCTTTAGGGAACAGTAGGAGTATTGTCTTAGGGGAGATATGATAGGAGTGTCCTAATCCTACTCTTGTGTCCTACAAAAATTTCTAAGGGATTCATACCCTTCTTGATCTCTAGCTTTCCTTAATTCTTAATCAATTAGGTTGATTAATTTATCCAAGCCAGTTTTATTCCAGAAAATTCCAGCAAGGTGCTGTGGATTGGAAGGTTCGAAAATGTCTAAGTGTGAAGTACCTTCTTGACCGAAAATAGGGAGAAGTTGTGGAAGGTTCTCAAGGAAATTAATCTCCATGGTTAAACCTTTAAACTCCAACCTAAGTGTGTTCATCTTATTCATGTAGTAAACTGGAAATTTTTCTAGCTTCTTGATCAGTCCAATAGTCGAAATTTTCAGCCATCACTCCCTCCCAAATTCTGCTAGAACAATGATCAATTCACTCAGCTTGAAGACTAAAAATTCTAGCCAAAACTGAGCTGCACAAAAACTATGTAAACCAGGAAATTTTCTGGTCAGTTTTCGCAGCATTGGTGAGCCAAAACCAAACTGTTTCTTCCAGTTTTTCACCCAGCAACTCAATCTCATTTTCCCTCCATAAAGAAGGCTGGAAACTAGCCATAAAGGACATCTGAATATCCCTTCAATCCTTCTACAAACTAACTGGAAAATTGCGACAAAATCTGCCCATAAATTCCCAGCAAACTTGCAAAAAATCTGTTCAGAATTTCCTTTGCTTCTTCACACTTGGCCGAAACTCACCCTATTTTTCTGTACAAACTCACCTTGAACAGCCACGAACTAAACTTCATCTTCTTCCCCATTGTTCTACTTGGAAAATAGTCCCATGGCTGCTCCAAAAATCTCTCCTTCAATCACTCTAATTAAATCATTGATTGATGTACAAAATTCCAGCAATTTATTTCATCAACCTTCCATGAATTAAACCTTAAACAACCAAAAACTCCTTCACCATTGTACATCATATTTCGGCCACCCTAAACTCCATCAAACAACATTCACCTCAGTAGAATTCCAGCAATCTAGTCGGCCATCGTAGCTTTCCAAAAGCTCTCCATCAAACAAGATCTTCCTACCATATTTGTTTCCAAAATTGATTCACTAAAATATTCTTTATGAATTTCAAACAACCAGCTTTCTTTTTTCTCTCAAATTTGAAAATCCAATTACCAAAAACCATTCACACAATTTGGCCACTCTATTCCCACAGAATTTCGGCCAGCTTCATCCAATTTCTCTCTATTCTCTCCAAACCTTCAAGAACACCTACTATACTTCTCACGCCTAAGGCCACCAAAACCACTCCAATCTTCTTCAAAAAAAACTTCAGATTGTACCTACTCACTCTCGTGAATCCATTCCTACAATTTTTAACATCAAACGCTGAAATCCAAGTCTCAAGTGTGGATAAAAAACCAGAATTTTCTTGAAGGCTCAAAAACACCTTCAAGGTATGCATGAACAATCATCTTCAACTTCTTCCATCTTCGACTTTGATGAGTGTGTACTAATGAACTCACTTTTCCTCTCTCTCTCTCTCTCTCTCTCTCTCTCTCTCGGCCGAATGGTTACTTCAACCATGGCCATATTTTCTTCTCTGTTGGACGGATCAAGTCTCCTAAGAGTATGTCTTCTCTTGAAACGTCTTTAAGGTAGTTATCATCCCAGTAAGCCTCTTTAACCTTCTTTTTAAATCTTAGATTCATGCCTCTAGGATGTTTTGGAAAAGGATGGATTATGATTAAAGTTTGAGCATGTGTTTTGTGTTGGAATTGAGATTGAATGGTTATGTTTCGCGATGGAGTTGAGATTGATGCATGAGTTGATTATCTTGGTTGAATTTTATGGTTTTAAGGTTTTGTTGCATGCTCTTCATGTCGTGATTAGTATGATTGAATAAGGATGTTAGAGATTATGTCACCTTTGGTGAATGGGGTTTTGTGATTATGTATGATTGTTAAAGCTATGAATATGATTATGTTAGAGGGGTTTAGATCATGTGATGGTGGTTTTGGACCTATGCTTTTATTCATGATTTGAATGTTTTGTTGATTGGTGTAGAATATATGTTCATGATTGTGGTTAGCAAAAGGGAATATGATCATGACCTTGTTGCCCCTAAGCTAATTTTATTTCATCAATAAAATGATTATTACTATAATTTCTTCTAGTGATTTCAAAAACCCTAGGAAAATGTGGATTTGGTCTATTATGTAAGATAATGATATTTTAGTCAAATAAATAATGGATTTAATTAAAGAAATAAAATATATAAGTATTATATAAAATAAACTGTATAGAAAATAGTAGTATCGAATAAAGCCTTTTTATATAAATAATCATAATAAGTAAAATATTAATTTTGTAAGTCTTATATTCATAAACACTATTAAAATTTATTTATTAACTTGTAATCAAAACCTATTAAAATTTACTTAAAACTAATTTTAGTTACCAATTATTTTCTAACAACTAAGTATTAATAGATTATTATTTTAAATAATTCCATCTAGGTCCTAGGACCCTTCACCAAATAAACTCTAATTATTTATAGCAAGATTTAAACCTTCAATTTATTAGTGCATATTTCCCAAACCCTAGTTATTTTTAATATAAAGCTGGATTTATTTTATAAATCCTTTTATTTATTATCTAGCCTTAAAGCTTGGGACACTAGGGTCATAATTGTAGTAAGTTGATCTAGGATTATTTGTGAAAGTAAATTTTGGCTTGAATCTAATTATGGCTTATGTTTACCCCAAGCGGGGTTAGGTTAGCTTTTGAGGATGTTTATTTTATCTCAAGCAAAGGATCAGGTAAGCTCCTGCATAAAACTTGTTTGATGCAAAATGTTTACTTGGCAAGCAAATGTGGTGTGCGTGGACACTTACTTTTGTAAAGGCAATTGAGGATTGTCTCCTTTCTCATTTCAGGCAAAGAATTATTTGGAAATCAAGGGGCAGTTTTACTCAAACCCTAAAACTCTTTCTAAAACCAGTTTTGTCCCAAACTTTGAAAATCCTTAATTGCCATTTTCAAGTGGAGCTATGTTTTATTCGTTTTTTCCCCAAGTGGGATAAATTACGTTGAGTACTCAATAAGGGTAGACTACTAGGACTAGTCTTTGAAGGGTTATAGTAAGTCTCTCAGTAGGTGGCCATCTCTCAAGGGTAAGTCCTTCCCGGATAAGATGTCTGTTCAGTAGGTCGTGCCAGTCCGAGCTAGCAAGTTTCAGTCAGGTGGATTGTGTATTGCTGGAATGGACAACTAGTTTTGTTTGGGTATAGAGAATGAGAAGTATCTTACCTAGTTGGCCAATCACCTACTTTTTGTCAGTCTGTACAAAGTGTGGCATTCTTACCGTTGTATGGTTATGGGGTCCAACGTGTGGTAACCCATGACTACCCTTTTGAGTGGTTGATTTTATTGTACCTGTATGGTTGGAAAAGCCAAAACACCACTCTTGGTTTTGACTGTTGTTTATTGCTTGCCAGTATTTCTCTTATGAAGTTTTTACACTTTGCATTCACGAACTGTTTTCACTGAATACTTAAAGCACACACAAACTTATTGAGATTTTTATCTCATCACTCATTTTACCATGATTTCAAGTCGATCCTGATGTGGGGATGTGTAGCTAGTTGTTGCCTGCCTTGGAAGATATTCTGATATTTATTTTATGTAATGCTTTGGGAGTTGAGAATGAACAATTTTTATTTTAGATTTATTCATGAATTTTGGGTTGTAATAAGTTTTAAATTTTAATGTATTGCTTTATTTTGTTGTGTGTCCTAGTTATAAAGACCTCTTGTCCTTTGGACGGGGTGACATCCCTGGCCCTATTGGGCCTAGGTAGTGGGGTATTACAAACCATGTACTACGTTCATTTCATGACACATATATAGCTGTATAACATTTCTTCCCATAATTTCCCTTCTATCTTCCTTTAGCTAACTTCCAATATTTAACTACTCCAAGGTTCATCATGTAAACTATAAACATATAACAACACTCCTTCTTAACCAGTTGGCTAATATCCCATCAACAACAATTGCTATTTCTTCACTCTTCCTAAAATTTCAATTGTTAAATCATGGTAATCACATCGGTCTACATGATAAATAAATCAACTCTAGCTTCAAGATAAGAAATCTTACCTATTTAAGAGAGCAAAATCAAGCTTTCAAGTGGTCAACTCCTACTTTTCTCTCTTTCCTTCTCTTTCGGTTTCTTTTTCCTTTCCTTTTTTCCGTTTCTTTCTTTTTTTCCCCCCAGTTTCCTTCCATCTCTTTCATTTTGGTTTTCTTCTCCCTTTCTTCTCTTTCTCCCTTCTTTCTTTCTCTCTTCCTTCTCTAGTTCTCTTTCTTTTTCTCTTCTCTCGGTCTCCTCCTCTCTTCTCTCTCTTTGTTTTCCTTCTCAATTTTCCCCTTTCCGCTTTTTATATATTGCTTACCTCATGAGTTGGCAACTCTAGAGCACTTTAGAAACTTGTAGAAAATGACTTATCAACTCTAGAATAGTTTGGAATCTAATAGAATCTTATAGAAGTTTAAAGAAACCAATGGAACTTAGTAGAAAGTATTATAAATTTTTTAAAACTACAGAAATTCTATTTAGTCTTGCATGGTCAAGGGTGTTCAAAGATGGTCAAAATATGGTCAAAATTATTAACTAGAGTAGGCTACCTTCATTAAGCATTGTGGGCCCCATGGATCATCTTATATCTCTTCCTTTTTAGTGGGCTCCACTTTGTGGACCTCCCTTCTCCTAATTTCCTTTTCAATCCTCCCAATATTCTTTAGTTATATTTCCTACATATTATACAACATATTGTGTTTATATTATTATCATCACATATATTCTTCTCCTTCTTCTCCATCAACAATTCTTGCATTTAATATTCACATGGAAAGGGGTATTACAATTTCTCTTCCTTTAAGAAATTTCATCCTTGAAATTTACACTTACCTTATTATTATTATTATTATTATTGTTGTTGTTGTTGTTGTTGTTGTTGTTGTTGTTGTTGTTGCTAGATATCTGTTTCTAGTTTCGTCATCATATTTATTCTTTTCTTCTTCTCCATCAATAATTATTGCATTTAATATTCAAATAAAGAGGGTATTACCTCCTTTATGTCTAAATTAAATTTTTCCTAAAAATAAAAAGAATAGAAATACTATAAATCTTAATAGTTCAAAAAACCATTTTAATAGATATGAAATACCTTCACAAGTCTATAAAGTTGATGTTTCTAAAGTTTCGGGATGTCCTTCTAGCTTTTTTGCTGTCATCGAAGCATTTTATCTTATTGTAATACCACGCTCCGTGGCATAATTCAAGCTCTAATCACCAACAACTCTATTCTCATCTTCAAGAATGTCTACCTTGGGTTTTTCTTAGTTATATGAATTACTTTTTCAAGCTGGAAGTTTCGATTAGGACTACACTTTTTGGAGACTTGAGCAATTTCTAATAACATTAATGCCAAAGAAATAATAAAATAGTAAAATTCAAGATTCCATTTTGCCAAGACAATAAGATGTAGGTGTTGGAATGTATGCCCTCTTGGACTAGGTTTCTGATATAAATATCGAATATTTTTAATACAAGAATTTATGTTTTGAAAATCGTTTGTGAAATTAATTTTCTTTATTTGTGCACATTTTCGTTTGGAAAAGACTCATTGTGTTTAAATAAGTGATTCATGTGAATGGAGGTCTTTCACAGTAAGGTGTGGATCATGGGTTATTTAAACACATAAACATTTGTTCTTAACCGATTGATGAGAATGAGAATCTCATCATGTTTAGGTTATTATCTTATGAATTTCAAATGGGGAATGGCTTACCTTTAGCTAATGAGTAGTCCACTCACTTCATGACATAAGCGTATTTCGAATACGTAGAACAGGACCTATAGTAGTGGTTTCTAAAGTGCTATATGGTAGAAACCTAGACTACTACCGCTACAGCGTGGACTAGTACTCTATGACTTGAGTATGAGTTGGTGGTTTGACGAAGCTAGAAGCATATACTTTGATATGCTATAGTTGAGGTTCTATCGTAGGGCCAATATACTTGCATGTTGGGTATATGTAACTAGTTAGTTAAGACAGACTTGTACAAGATAGTTTTTACACTATATCGCCCCTTGTGGTTGTCTAAATGATCTAAATATCCAAGGCCTAAAGAAATATGACTTGGATGTTTGCTTTAAGGTAGCTCTCTTGGAAAGCGAAAACACTCCAGGAAGTCATGGATCATTGGACTAGAAGCCTAAAGATGGTAAATGTCATTTAGAGGGGTATTATTACACTTCTTCCTCTTTAAATGTATGGCGATGTGTAGAGGGGTATTTTAGTCATTTTACCTATATGTCGAAGATTTTGCTAACGCAGCATTGTCCTTGGGGTCAATATTTCCTTATGGTGGTATTAGGAAATATTTAAAATGTAAAATACATCTATTTATATAGTAGGGGTATTTTGGTCATTTTAGTAGCCAATACGATGTGTTTTTTTGGTTCTCGGAATAGCCTGTAAGTTCTAATTAATTTTCGGGTTGAAGAACTGATCTCAGTTGAGAGGGTTTTATTTTATTCAGGAAGTCTAATTTATTATTGAATTGGAATAAAATAAATTGAGAGAAATTTATTATCTGGTTTAATTGGTTAATTAATTATTCAGGGCCTAGGTCCAGTTTGAATAATTAGAAAAATTAACCTAGACTTAAACTAGAGGAAAATAATTAATACTTAATTATTTATTGGGTTATTTATTTAGTTAATCCCAATAAATAAATAATTAAAGTTTAATTATTTTTTCGTTCATTTCGGCACATTAATTATTTATTGGGTTATTTATTTAATCCCAAGAAAAATAATTAATGTTTATTATTTTGGGCTTTTCGAGTTCAAGAAAAATAATAAATATTATTTTGGCTCAATAGCCTGGACCATAGAATTTTTCCGGACATAGTTCAGAAAAGTTTATGGTGAAATTAAAATTTATTTTGTTAATAATATTCGGGTGTTTGAAATATTAAATCCCGAGAATATTATTTTTATCAAAATAATTATTTTTGGTTTCATGACTCTTGGCTTTCTGTGTGGAAAAATAAAATAAAATATAATAAAATAATAAAAATTTCTTCTCGAGACTCTTGGCTTTCTGTCTCTTATGCCTTTTCTCTCACTGGCTTTTGGTTTTTGTTAACATAAGAAGCCAAGCCAAGGAAGCCAATCGGTGAAAGAAAAAAAACGGATCCTCTTCTCATCCCATTTCTGTGTTTACCAACTAGAGGTTAGGCTGTAGAATATTTTGAGAATTGAAAAGCCTGGCAGGCATTGCACTGGAGGAGAACTACCGGAACTGGAGGCTTCATCGTGTGGGCAAGAAGGAAGTTGTTCTTATGCTTCAATTCATTCAACCAGAATCTTCAAGGTTTAAGGCACTGAGAGGTATGGTTTTAAAGCTTCTATGCTGCTGGCATGCTCTGTTATGTTTTTTTTTTGTCCATTTTTATCCACCGTGCATGTTCTCTATTTGTTTTCAAATCCTTTAGTAGGAACAACCAGGCATAAAAATGCCCTTTACTTAGATTATTGATATTTTTAGTTACTTTACTAAGTCTTTTGATCTCTACTTCATTTTGTGGAAGTTCACATGGAGGCTCTACTGATGTATCTTAAGCTTGTGCATGCCGAGAATGTAGAGGCTGAATTGGTGCAATTGGAGCTTGTGAATGCTAAGAATGTAGAAGCTAAATTTGTTTAATTGAAGCTTGCACACACTAAGAGTGTAGAGGCTCAGTTGGTATGCCTTGAGCTTGTGCTATTTTCATAGTAAGAAATCATACATTCAGGATTCCAATGCTCTTTTCATTATACTTAGAAATAACTTGAAACATTGTCATTTAGCAAAGGTTGATTAGAATGGATGATTGGTGCTTCCATGCATGTTTGAATTGAGATTTTCATCCTTTACCATGCATCTTTGTGGAAAAAAAATAAAATAGGAAATAAATAATATTGAATGAATAAATATCTAAAAATATGTACTTTAGTAAAATAACATTGTTAGCAACAATAGTAAGTAAATGATAGATTCCCCCCCCCCCTTTTTCCTTCTTTGTTCTTTTTCCTTTTTATCTCAAGGTCTAAGGTAAACAAAAAACAATCATGCACATATTTTTTTCAGTAAACTTTCAGTAGTAAGCAAGTAAAGTAATAGATGAGCAACTGCTAGGAATAAAAAGGTAAAACTAGGGAAATAGCCATTGTACCTCCAACGCAAGCCCATTGACCAAGGGCAGTAGATTAAGAAGGGTTTTAGATAATGATCAGTTAGAAAGTCTATCCTTTATACTAATCTAAGAAGCAATCAGTAGAATTGGCATAGACAAACTAATACAAAGATGTAGGGGTACAGGGAGGGCTTTACACAAGTTTATTTGCATAAAAAAAGTTATTAACATTTTAATAAAAGTTATAGCTTTGAACCAGCTAAGATCCTTATGATTTTTGTTACACAACTGAAATACCTAACGCTAGTTAAACTTGATCCATCAAACCATATCATGCACACAAAGAAAATAACTCGCAAAATATGCAATTAATACAGGAGAAAGACTCAAGTCAAAGACACAGTGACCCAAAACATCCATGAAGCAAAAAAGTTAGAACTCTGAAAATAAAATAATGTTATACATAGCAAAATAAGAGTGGATTCCAGTAATTGTTGTATTATCTCAAGCAATAGTTTTTATTCTTCATACACCTCCACACCATAAGAGTGGATTCCAATAATGCATGGATTGACATTAATTAATTCAGTTGAAATTTCATATTAGGAAGATCCATAATAATGTTGTTACCCACCTCAAATACATGTTTAGTGAAAACCTAAATACATTCAACAACTACTCTCTGAATGGATATTTGTACTTTCTTCTTCTTCTTCAGTTTGACTAGTTGAAGTTCATCCTCAATTTCCTTATCATTTATGAAGTTATTAGACTGATAGATTGCATCCTTAGTACCATCTACAATTTGGGATTCCGTGTTAGTCCTATGGAGTGATTGTACTTCATATTTATCAACAAGAAATGGGATATCTAAACACTCAAATTATTGGTATGTAAAGTCGGCATTGTTTACTAAGTTATCTGGTGAGGCTTCATTGCAACATTCAAGAAGTGTTCGATCCTATATGTATTATGCCTTCCTTATTGGCTATTCTTCCTAGCCAAATGCTTAGTTTTACTATATGTGATTCTATTTTTCATGAATCTATACACCATCATTACAACCTCACACAAATAAGAGCCCATATTGAAAGTGGTGAAACTATAATGAAAATCAGGGTAAAAATATAGTGTTCTCTCTACTTGTTGCCATGCTATTTTCTACTTTTCGCCTACTAACTGCAGTATTAGATTAGCTTTGTTCAAAGTGCTTTTCTAGTTTCCAAACAATCCTTCTGGTATTAATATTAACATACACATTTATAACCAAGAACAATTAAGCAGACACATAGATGTTCACTAAAACCAAATCCATTATGGAAAACAAATATGTTTGTCTACAAAGAATGTGATTAAAGAGTCTTTTATATGTCTTGTTTTAAGGCTGATTTTGGAAAACTCAAGGAAAACTAAAGTACAAGGACTACAAATTGATACAAAGTCAATGATTATCTTGTAATCACTACAGGAAAATTCACATTTTGCAATGGCACCCGACTTAACCCAATAGCCTCGCCATGGCCTAACCCCAGCCCGACCCGATTGTAACCCTGAACTGATCCGGTAAACTGTCGCAATCTCCCTCAGTAATAATTATTGAAATTGTTGCTAGATGCAAGGCTCAAACCCATGTCTTTGTTGTGGGAAAGCATGTGCTCCACCGCTAGGCTATGTGAATTATTGTGTTTATTTTCATCTTATATTAATTATATACTATATTATATTGTATAGAATATTAATAAATACTTTTAATTAATAAAATATATAATACAATATTATATTTATATTATATATAGTATATATTTAAATATATTCCACTTAATAATGTTTTTTCACGCATTCTACTATTCAATTAAATAAAGTAAAAACTTAAATCCAACTACAGATATTAGATATAATATAGCACATATCTATACTATATATATGATTTAATTTAGATACATAATATGTACTTATAGTGTGTGTGTGTGTGTGTGTGTGTGTGTGTGTATGTATGTATGTATGTATGTATGTATGTATGTATGTATGTATGTATGTATGTATGTACACACACACACACACACATATATTAATACATATATATTAATATAGCATAAATATTATATGATTTTTTTAAGATGCATAATATATACATAATATATATATATATATATGTTTATTTATTTATTTATGATATCTCCAATAATGGCGCCAAAAACTTAATGCGTGTCAATTTGGGTGCATAAAAATTATATAATTTTAAGTCCATCCCTTGCCAAGTTTTAATTAAAATATTAATTCCCAAATTACACATATAAGCAAGTATACTCATTGCAAGTATAGTATAGGGAATTAACAAGTATCGATTTTCAAGGAACAACTACCATTAGTTAATTTTCATTCATTTTTTAACCGACCCAATAAAATGGTAAGAAAATAAAAAAATAAAGAAAAATATATACAACTCAAAGATAAAAGAATATACAATTAGACAAATATTCTTAAAGACATGATCATGAATTACTTAAAAATTATCATGATCAATTATTATCTTGGCGTCATGAAGGAATTAAAATAGAATATAATAGTTTCCCAAGTTATGGACTCACTATCTCCTAGTTAAATTATTGGTTATACTCTATCTCACTAACTAACTAAAAGATGCATTAACAATTATGGCGATAATGAATATGAAATTAGCCAAGAACCCTATACTCTATGTGAAATCAACTAACCTTCAAATACCACATTCTTTGTTCTTAAATTCGTTTCTCAAGTCCATTAAAAGATAACAAATATGAAATCAATGAAATTAAATCAACTCCTAACACCATTTCGCAAGTTAATTAGAAGAAAATCTAAATTCATCAATTCTATAATAATAAAAAGTAATCAAATAGTAAGAATGATAATCAATTGATCAAATAACTAAATTAACCTCAAAATCATGAATCTCAAAATAATGTCAAATTACAATGAAAACATTGATTACATCATTGTTCTAGAAAAAGAAAACAATGATAAAAGAAAGAAATCATAGACAAGCCCCCTACTTCTTCTTTGAAGACCTTCTTGTATAACACCCTTTAAGTGATGAACTCCCTCTTCAATGATTAATTTGTAGTTTTGATAATTGAATTCATGTGTTTCTCTTGTATTTTCCTTTCTTAAATAGGCTCTCAAGATGCCAAAAATCATTCCTTAAGAGTTTTAGATCAAATACAAGATGAAAAAAAAAAAAAAAACCAAAACTCTTAGGAAATTTCCAAATCTGCATGCAAAAAAGAGAGTTCACCGCCTCTGAACAAAATGCGACCAGCACTGGCTTAGTTTCTCACAACTGGTGCCAACGATGCTCTGATTCAGCCCAATGTTACTCTATTCTTCTTTCTCTTTTCATCCTCGTTCCAGTCTGTAGCTGGCACTTGCTATGCTCTGCACAACCAATGCTGGTTGTGCTCTGTCTCAGTATCGATTTTTGCCTTTTTCTCAATGAATTCTTCATAAAAAATACCAAAATACCTTTCCAAAGATAAAATATCAAATATAAAGCAATATGCCTAGTTTATACATCAAATGTATCATAAAATAACCTCAAATAACTTGGAAAAAGATGATAATTTTAGCCCCTATCACAATCCCCACGCTTGAATCATTGCTTCTCCTCAAGCAAAGTACTTAAGACCAAGAAAAAACAAGATAACACAAGTTTAAATTTCAAAAATTTACCCTGGCAACTGCGTCAAGAAGTTGATGCGTATCAATTTAGGTGCATAAAAATCATGCAATTTTAAGTCTATCCCTAGCCAAGTTTTAATTAAAATATTAATCCCAAAATTACACATATGAGCAAGTATATTCATCCCAAGCATAGTATAAGAAATTAACGAGTATTGATCCTCAAGAAAAAATTAACATTAGTTACTTTTCATTCATTGTTTAACCGGCCTAATAAAGTGATAACAGAATAAAAAGGAGAATAAATAAAAATATATACAACTCAAAGATGAAAGAATATGTAGTTAGATAAATATTCTTGAAGAGATTATCATAAATTACTTAGCAATTATCGCAATCAATTATTACCTTGGCGTCATGAAGAAATGAAAATAAAATCAAATAGTTTCCCAAGTCATAGACTCATTATCTCTTAGTTAAATTATTAGTTATACTCTATCCCACTAAATAACCAAAAGATATATTAAACTCATTATTCAACAATTATCCGTATACTCTAGGGGATATTGAATATGAAATTAGCCAATAACCCTATACTCTATGTGAAATAAACTAATATTTGATTACCATGGTTGTTTGTACACAACTTCATTTCTCAAGTCCGTTAAGAGATAACAAATATAAAATTAATGAAATCAACTCCTAGTAGCATTTTCTAAGTCAATTAGAAGCAAATCTAAATTCATCAATTCTCCAATAATAACAAGTATTCAAATACCAAGAAGGATAATTAACTAATCAAATAATAAATTAACCTCAAAATCATGAATCCCAAAATAATGTAAATTTACAATGAATACATTGACCATATCATTGTTCTAGAAAAAGAAAACAAAGATAAAAAAAAAGGACTCATAGATAAGCCCCCTTCTTCTTCCTTGAAGACCTTTTTGAACAACGTCCCTTGAGTGATGAATCCTTTCCTCAATAATTGATTTGTAGTTTTGATTCTTGAATTCATGTCTTTCTCTTGTGTTTTCCTTGCTTAAATAGACTCTCAAGATGCCAAAAATCCTTCCTTAAGAGTTCTAGGCTGAGTACAAGTTGAAAAATACAAAAACTCTTAGGAAATTCCCAAATCCTCGTGCAAAAAGGAGAGTTCATCGCCTCTAAACAGACTGCGTCAAGTGTTGGCTCTATCCCTCACTGCCTACCCCAGCCTTGCTCTGGTTCAACAAGACATTGTTGTGTTTTTTCCACTGTTCATCCTTGTTCTAGTCTATGGCTGGCGCCTGTTGTGCTTTGCACGGCCGACATAGGCATGCTCTGTCTCGGCGTCGGTGTTTGCCTTTTTCTCGATGTATTTTGCAAAAAAAACACCAAAATACATTTTCAAATGTAAAATATTAAATATAAAGAAATATGTCTAGTTATTACATCAAATGTATAACAAAATAACCTCAAATAACTTAAAAATAGATGACAATTTTTGCCCCTATCACAATACCCACACTTGAATCGTTACTTCTCCTCAAGCAAAGTACTTAAGACCAATAAAAACAAGACAACACAAGTTTGATTTTCAAAAATTTTGACTATAACAAAGCTAGAATTCTCCTTCAAACTTTAGACACGATCATGTTATTCTTTTAATCCTTTGAAAACATTTGCAAATTGAGAGATCAGACATTTCAAGGCCTTTAAAGGTAAGTTTATACTATAGTTTAAGAAAATTCTAATACCCTTCAAGCCAAAACGTAGACAATTTGAATCATACAAGTCAAGCTATCTAACCAATTCCAACATTATAGACTCAAAAATGGTACAACACAAGTAATGATCTAAGAAAGACACTCCACTCTTTGTTTTTTTCAATGACTTCAAGAATTAATAGCCTTAAGTGAATGGATTTCTCTACATGCACCTTATTGGCCCATTATAGTCATTATATATTTTCTCAATATTTTCTTTCTTTGCTCTTTCTTAACTTTTTGCCTTCGGGATAGCCTCAAGAGAGTGCATCAAACAATATTTGCTAATTCTCCCATATTAACCCCCTTTTCAGCAAAAGGTCTTCAAAAATTTAAAAATGAGGGCATTTTTTCAACTTAATTACTTTTTCAGCTCACAGAACAATGATTTATTTTTTCACTCATTGTTTTTCTATGTTCCTCACATTCCTTATTCACAACTCAAAGTTAAGAAAATTTTAAATCCATAATACAAGAATTAGTCAAAAAGTTTCCCCTATATTCATCACATCATCCCCATTCAAACACTAATGCATAACCAAGATTAGCTTAAATGCTCAAGACTTAACATATTCAACCTAATAGACCGATTAACTGTTAATAAAAATCCAACCAATTGAGTGACAAAAATTATATCCCAAGTAAGAAAGATAACCTGTAACACCCCACTACCTAGGCCCGACAGGGCCGAGGATGTCGCCCCGTCCAAAGGACAAGGGGTCTTTATAACTAGGTCACACAATCAAAATTATAGAATAGAAATAAAACTTTAAACTTTAAATTTATTACAAACCAAGAATTCGAAATAAATTCATGAATAAAATTATCCACTCTCAACTCCTAAAGCATTACACAAAATAAATATCAGAAAAATCTTCCAAGGTAGGCTACAACTAGCTACTCATCCCCACAGCAGGATCAACCTAAAATCATGGTAAAAAAGGTGATGAGATAAAAATCTCAGAAAGTCCGTGTGTGCTTTGAGTGTTCAATGAAAATAGTTCGCGAATACAAAGTGTGAAACCTTCGTAAGAGAAATACTGGCAAGCAATAATCAATAGTCAAAATCAAGAGTGGTGTTTTAGTTTTTCCAACCATACATGTTCAATAAAATCAACCAGTCAAAAAAGTGATCATGGGTTACCACACGTTAGGCCCCATAACCAGTCAGAATGCCATACTTTGTGCAGACTAACAAAAAATAAGTGATCGGCCTACCGGGCTAGATACTCCTCCTTCTCTATACCCAAACAAAATCGGCTGTCCATTCTAGCAACACACAGTCACTTGACTAAAAACTGCTAGCTCGGACCGGCACGAACTACTAGACCGGCATCTCATCTGGGAAGGACTCACCCCTCAGAGGTGGCCACCTACTAGAGACTTACCCTAACCCTTCAAAGACTAGTCCTAGCAGTCCACCCTTATTGAGTACTCAACGTAACTTATCCCACTTGGGGAAAAAATGAAATAAACATAGCTCCACTTTAGAATGGCAATTAAGGACTTCTGAAGTTTGAGACAAAGTTGGTTTTAGAAAGAGTTTTGAGTTTGGGTAAAACTATTTATTGATTTTCAAATAATTTGTTTGCTTGAAATAAGAAAGGAAATAATCCTCAATTGCCTTTACATAAATGAGTGACCACGCACTCCACAATTGGCTTGCCACAGAACTATTTTGCATCAATCAGGTTTTATGCAGGAGCTTACCTGATCCTTAGCTTGAGATAAAATAATGGTCTTCAACAGCTGACCTAACCCCGCCGGGGGTAAATATAAACCATAATTAAACTTAAGCTAAAATTCACTTTCACAAATAAAACTAGCTCAACTTACTACAACCATGATCCTAGTGTCCCAAGCTTTAAGGCTAGGTAATAAATAAAGGGTTTATAAGCTAAGTTGAATTTGATAGTTAAAATAATTAGCGTTTTGGGAAATAGGTACTAATAAGTTGAACGTTTCAATTTTACTAAAAATAAATTAGAGTTTATTTGATGAATGGTCCTAGGACCTAGATGTAATTATTTAAAATAATAATCTATTGATAATTAATTGTTAGAAAATAATTGGTAACTAAAATTAGTTGTAAGTGAATTTTAATAGGTCTTGATTGAAAGATAATAATTGAAAGATAATAAATTTTAATGGTATTTATGAATATAAGACTCACAAAATTAATATTTTACTTATTATGATTATTTATATAAAAGACTTTATTTGATATTATTATTATAGATAATATCTATATATTTTATTTTTGTAATAAAAGCAATCATTTATTTGACTAAAATATCAGTATTTTATGTAAAAGACCAAATCCACATTTTCTAGGGTTTCGAGACTACTAGCAAAAATTATAATATTAATCATTTTATTGATGAACTAAAATTAGCTTAGGGACAACTAGATCATGAGCATATCTCCACTTGCTAATCACAATCATAACATACACTCCACTTCAATTCATCAAATCATCTACATCATGAATAAAGGCACAAATTTAAATTTATCAAGACATGATCTAACCTCTACTAGCATAAACATACTCATGGCTTTAACAATCATACTTGAATATAAATCCTATTGGTTGTGCTTCCTTAGGTTCTTCTATTAGGGTACTTAAAGTTGAAATGTCAATCAACTTCTATTCTAATTCCACCTTACTCGAAACCTTAGTGGACACATTTTGTTCATCCTCCAAGTATCTTGCATGAGTACTAATAGTACTTTTTGCTCTTGGGGATGATAAAAGCATCCACCCCTTGTTCCTTTTGGATACTCTACAAAGTAGCACAATTCTGATCTAGGGTCTAGCTTGCCTTCTTTAGTCATAACATATATTGGACAATCTCACACCTTGAGATGATTCATACTGAGCTTTAGTCTAGTCCACATCTCATAAGGTGTCTTAGGCACGGACTTAGAAGGCACCAAGTTCAGAATATATGCCGCTATTTCCAGAGCATATCCTAAAAAAGAAGAAGAAGAAGAAGAGTTGCATGACTCATCATGCTTCTGACCATTTCTATTAATGTTCTATTTCTTCTCTCAACTACTCCATTTTGTTGGGGAGTCTCAGGTACAGTTAGCCGAGATACTATACTATGATGTGCTAAGTAGTCCTTGAAGTCATCACGGAGATACTCTCCACCACAATTTGATCTTAACTTTTTGAGTAGTTTACCTGTTTGACACTCCATCTCAGCCATAAACTCCTTGAATTTATCAAAGGAGTCAGACTTGCACCTCATCAAATAAATATAACCAAAATGCATGTGATCATTTGTGAACATGATAAAGTATTCATAACCTCCTCTAGTAGGTGAAAATATAGGATTACAAATATCAGTATGGACTAACTCTAATATTTCCTTGGCCCTTCCGCCTTTTGAGTAAATGACCTTTTGGTCATTTTACCCATAAGACAAGAGTTACATTGAGGCCATTCTTTCAATTTTAATGAGTCCAAAGACCCATCATAAGTTACAATTCTTCTTCTTAAACTTATTTGATACGGTCTTTCTCTTCTTATTATTAGGTTCTGTCTGAGTTTTTATTTGACAATTAGTAGGATTAATATAGAAAAGATTTTCATACTTGTTTCCAGAATAAATAATACTTCAATTTCTACTGATTGAAATACTAGAATGGAAAGAAATAGAATATCATTGATTAATCAATCTTAAAACTAAAATCAAATTTTGTTTAAAACTAGAAACATATAAAATATCTTTTAAAACTAAAATCCTATTATAATCAAATAAAAGCTCTAAGTCTCCTACTACTTTTGCCCACACTTGTGCTTTGTTACCCACTCTAAGTCCATGCTCTCCTTTACTGAGTCATCATATCTTGCTGAACCCTTGTAAGGAGTTACAAATATGCTCAATGGCTCTAGAATCAATAATCTAATTGGATGATGATCTAACCATCAATATAGACTCTAAGTATAGAATAATTCTTGAATAGGACTTGGCCAAGAAATCCGAACAATCTTTTTTGAAGTGTCCCTTCTTACTACACTTGAAACACTTGCCCTTGGGCTTGGCATTGGGCATGTACAGACCGGGCTTAGATCCCTTAAGCTGGGCCCCTGCATTGTGTTAGGCTTTCTTCTTCTTGAACTTCTTGGGTTGGGGCCCAGTTATAGAAGTTAAACTAAAACAAGTAACTACAATCTTTGACTCAGGCTTCAAAATTTTCTCAGCAGCTTGGAGTTCTTTCATTTACTCTGTCAAAGACATATTCAATTTGTTCATGTTATAATTTAACTTGAATTAAGAATATTAATTTGAAAAAAATCTTAAGAACCATGCCAATTCAGCTGTCAGTATTTATTATTACCCCTAGGCCCTCGACCTCCTCGAAGCGAACAATCATCTTGAGCATATGCTCATGAACCGGTGCCTTCTTAGCCATCCTAGTGTTCATGATTGCTCTAAGAGTTTCCTACCTTACAAGCTGACTCTTGTCAGCAAACATGGTTCACAACGATACATCGATGGCATATGCAATAGGTATATTTTCGTGCTAAGGCTGGAGAACATTAGACATAGAAGCTAACATATAATATTGAGCCATTTTATCAGCTTTCCTTTATGCCTTCTTAGCCTCATGATTTGGTATGGGAAATCTTCCCCAATTTTAGGAAGGGGTCAGCCAGAACACACTTGTACTCCTCCGCAGTAAGTATTGTGTTTAAATTCCTTTTCCAATCCATATAGTTAGGTCCAGTTAACTTATTCTCCTTGAGAATAATGGACAAAGGATTGAAACCAGACATTTGTTGGGTATCTCAAGCTCGTATCCTATACGGCGCAGCAGAAAATAAAACGAGATACCATCTCAGGACCCGCCTATGTGTGGAAAATAAGATATAAAGATAATAAAGGTAACAGCTTTTTACCTTTGTTTGATCGTCCGAAGAACAAAATTTCTTCTTCAAGTCGAGGCGTGATCCAGCAATCCTCTAGATCAAACTTCACAAGAGTGGAATGTCTGACCACTATAATCATAGTGTGTGATTATCTCTAACGGTAATCCACACAAAAGAATACTCAAGTACCAAAATTTCCTTTGGTAGCAGAAAAGGATGGCGGCTAGGGCTGTTTTTGTTTTCAGCAAAACGAGAGAGAGAGAGAGAGAAGAAGAAGAAGAAGAAGAAGAAGAAGAAGAAGAAGAAGAAGAAGAAGAAGAAGAAAAGAAAAAGAAGACGTTTGTTTTGTGGCTCCTATTTTCGTGTGAATCACCCTTGGATTAGGGTTTTGAGAATATCCATTCCAAAATCCACTGAAAATCTGAAATTCTAAATAGTTAGAATTTCCTAATTGTAATTGGAAACATTAAGTTTCCATAAATATAACTTGGACCACAAATTATTACTAATTATAATTTGTCCACAACAACTTTATTTTCTCACAATTAACCCCTCTATGTTATCAAATAACATATTGAGTATATAATCCCCTATTGTGTGTGACCTATTAGGTTTCCCAGTCAATTGGTAGCGAATATGAATTAATCCAAATGTCTTTGAGATTAATAATACATAATTAATTAGAATTAATCCTATTAATTCTAATCAGGATTGGTTTATTAATTCATCAATTAATAAACTCATATTCTCATATCAGGAGCGGTATCTAGCAATATATCATGACCACCCAAGAGTCGAAGAAGTCAAGTGGCTTGACATGAACCCTTCAATAAGTAATCACTTATACATTGTATATGACACATTTTATTTTAATAATAGGTATTATTTATCTTACAGTTTCTTTTGTTTACTTTTAAGTAATATAACTGTTCGATAAAGTCCCTAGTACAACACTGTGTTAAGGAAATCATGATAGAGATCATGATATGAGATTCCTACTATACTGGATGGTGTTAGTACTTAAATAGTCCTAGTCCTAGTATTAATGAGACAGGACATCATTAATACGTTAAGACTAGCATGTGTTAGACTTCCTAATTCGATCAGACGGTGGTTCTCCTAACCGTGAGTATTGAGATACTTAAAGTTAACACATGGATGCTTGTTAATGGAACAAGTTCATTGGATGACCTAGCTTTGAGATAATCACATGGATAACTATTTAGCACCAGTGATATAATCTCAATATAGTAAACGTGCAAGTATCCTTAGACTTGAGATGTCCAAGGTACTTCGTTTGCTGAGCATTGTACTTTGATTCCAATCTCCGGAGCTCGATCGAGGGTTGCCTACGGGATGGATATTAGGTATATTGTGAGGTAAACGAAAGTAGTTGAGAGGGTCAATAAAGGATTCACCACTCCTAATAGTTGGAGCGAATATTTCACGGCCACTTGTACGAATCACTACTCGAGAAGTCCTTGGTCAAGGTGATTGTGTATTGGAAATAGTTCCAATTGATACACATCTAGAGTAGTGGGTTCCTGATACATATACTATTGTATTCAGGCCAAAATGAATTCTGGAATGAGTTGGCACTAATTCCGTACTCCAAACCGAATGAGATATTGTATGGTGAAAGGAGTTAATTGCACTGAATTTTGTTATTGAAGGGTTCATGTCAAGCCACTTGACTTCCTGAACTCTTGGGTGGTCATGATGTGTTGCTAGATACCGCTCATGATCTGGGAATATGGGTTTATTAATTAATGAATTAATAAACTAATTCTAATTAGATTTAATAGGATTAATTCTAATTAATTGTAGATTATTAATCTCAAAGACGTTTGGATTAATTCATGTTCTCTACCAATTGGCTGGAAAACCTAATATGTCACACATAATAGAGGATTATATACTGAAGATATTATTGGATAACATAGTGGGGTTAATTGAGAGAAAGAGAAATTGTTGTGGATAAATTATAATTAGTTATAATTTGTGGTCCAAATTGTAATTATGAGAACTTGATGTTTCCAATTACAATTAGTGAATTCTAACTGTTTCAGAATTCTGGGATGGAGGATTTTTTAGCAATTATTTCGTGTAACATATAGAAGGGACACAAAACCCTAGCTGACATACAACATACGAAATCTCCAACCCTAGACACATAACCAACGTTCTTCTCTCTCTTTCTCGTTTTGCTGAAAATGTGAAACAGCCCTAGCCACCACTTTTTTCTGCTAACACAGGAGATTTTGGTACTTAAGTATTCCTTTCTGTATATTACTGTTAAAATAATCACACACTGTGATTATAGTGGTTAGACGTTCCACTCTCGTGAAGTTAGATCTAGAGAATTGCTGCATCGTGGCTCAACTTGAAGAAGAAATTTTGTTCTTCGGACGATCAAGCAAAGGTAAAAAGTTACTTCCTTTATTATCTTTATATCTTGTTTTCTACACATAGGCGGGTCTTGGGATGGTATCTCATTTTATTTTCCGCTACTCCATGTACGATATGCGAGAGATACACAACATTAAACATGAAATTAGCCAATGAATCTATATTCTAGTAATCATCAACTAATTTTTGATTACTTCGTCTTTACCCTTAACCTCTTTTTATAGTATGTTAAGAATAACTAGTATTGAACTAATTAGTTGGTCATTCACTCCTAACATCATTTTGCAAGTTAATTAGAAGAGAACTAATCAATCCAACAAAGATATTATGCTCAAGTAATTAAATACCAAGAATAGCAATAAATTGATCAAAGAACTAAAATTAATACAAAATTATGAACCCAAAAGAATATCATCTAAAGATAATTAAAACATTAATATCAAATTGTCAATAAATTACAAAGAAAAGAAAAAGAAACCACTCATAGACAAGTAAGCCTTCTTCTTCTTCCTTGAAACCTTTTTGAGCAACCTCCTCTTCTTCTCAAATAATTCTCCTTTGATCCTCCTAAATCTTTGTGGTTCTCTAGAAGTTTTCTAAAAACATTACATTGAAGAATTGAAAACTATGAAAAATCATTTATACAATGTTATCCTCTTGTATTTATAGGAATTTCTAATTGCTAGAAAGGGCCTAAAAGAATCAAACTGAAAATTTCAAAATTTGATCTTAAAAGGAAAATTCACTGCCTCTGCACAAAATGGACTTGGCTCCGAGTCACTTTGACCCACTTAGTGCTGGGTACATTTTCATTTCTCCTCAAAATTGCTGGTGATGCCATAGATGGACCTAGCGCCAAGTACAATCTAGAAACTTTCACTTTTTGCTCAAAATCTACTCAATTTTGCATAAATTCATCAAAAACACTTTCCACAAGTAAAATATTAAATAGGAAGGAATATGCCTAATTATTACATCAAACGTATCTCAAATTAGTCTCAAAATAACTATAAAAATAGTGTTGAATTTAGTCCCTATCAAACGTTAAAGGAAAAACAAAGGAAAAATGGTGAAGGAAAATAGTGGCCTAGCTTGTTTTTGTCTAAGAAAAAAACGAAAGTTGTTTCTGTGGTTTTCTTTTTTCTTTTGTCATGTGACGGCTACCCTAGGTTACTAAAACCTTTTAGCCACTGCACCCAAACCCTGGGGGGGGGCTAAGGCTTTTCTTAATTAGTCTAGGACTAAGCAATTAGTTCTCTTGTTAATTAATTAATTAATTAATCAACTTGGGTCCAATATAAAATTACCCAACATAAATAATTAATTAATAAATCAACTAAATTAAATTGGCCTAATTAGTTATTCTAGCCTAAATAAATAATTAATTGGATTCTTAGAATAATTCTTCCAATAATAAATTCACCCAATAAGCCCATATAGTAAAATAAATTTACTAAGGTTATTTGAGCTATCTTGGGGACCAAAAAACATATTATTCTTGGCTACTAAAATAACTAAAATACCTCTACTAACAATTAGTTGTATTTTATCATTTTAAATATTTTATTTATCATTATATGAAAATATTAACCCCGAGAATAAATTTGCAAGCACAGTGTCTTCAACCTACAAGCGTAATAACGAAAATACCCCTCTACGTAACACCCATCATGAAGATAGGAACAATGTGAATGGACTACTTACTGGTTAAAGGTAAACCATTCCATATTTAGAAACCATAGTGTAATGATCTAAACCTTGACAAAGTGCATAACTCCATCAATCGATCAAGAACAATTTTTCACTTATATGTTAGTAGCTCATAATCTACACCTAACTATGAAAACAAGACCTAGTCGCGTAGATTACTTAGTAACATACTGAGACATTAATGTGCAATATATGTAAAAAAAACAATCATTAATGAATAAAATTTTTATTAATTCCAAAAATACAAAAATATATAGGCCATTTTGGGCATATATTCCAAAAGAAGCCTACCCTAATTGAGAATTCAGCGAATCTATTACTCGATTTAGGATGTGCTCAAGTAATTCACATAGAACTGCGAGTTTGTTCTAATATGGAAGTGTGTAAATTATGTTCGAAGATGGTTTTAAAAGCATAATGTGTTTTTTTATAAACTTTTATTTGACTAGGATAGTGTTTAGTGCCTAAAAAAGTGGTTTATCAATGTTTGTTCATCAAAATTGCAATTTTGAGATAAAATTACATAAAGGCACACTGATTTGCAAGTTTGAAAGAGCCATCGAACTGTCCCAACTAGCAACCAGAGTTGTATACATCATATGAATAGAAAGTAATCAGTTGGGATCATTCAATACAACGGCATGAACATGATACCAAGGTAAACCTATGGAAATACACCTTTATCAAAGATAAATTGACACTATGTAACTTTATTACATTGGAAAAGACTACTGTGACTTGAGATAGTACGAGAATAGTAGGAATCCACTCAATTAATTGGGATTGGGATAGAAGGTTTTTTTTTTCTTTATCTTGCCGAAAGCCATGGTGTGCTCCGATCCGAGGGAAAAAATGTCCATAGGTGAGATGAAGGTTTGCATTGCTGAATCCACAAGTCGTGGTCATCGTCGCCAATGTCTATCGACTAGAAGTAATATGAATCTTACTTTAAAGTCCGGGGAAGAGGAAGTTTTTAGAGGAGTTTTTGGCCTTGGAGCATTTAATGAAAGAGGTTACGCAAGGACTTACATGAATTAGGGTTTTCTTAGAGAATAATCAAAAGTTTGATAGGCCTTGTGTGACAACTTTGGCTAACAAAAATTATAAACCTACATTAGGGTTTATTCAAAAGTACCACATCAAGGCTTTATCTACTACATGCATATGTTAAGTCTTAGGTTTATCTCCTAAGTGTATGCATTCAAAGTCCAACCAGAAAATAATATGTACCAAATGCTATGACAGATAAAAAAACAGGCACTAGGCTCTTTTACGTTTAATAAAATTTGCATACTAAATAACAAGTATCCACCAACAACTAAATGGTTAAATAAAGGATAGATACTAGTTTAAAAGAAAAAAAAGAGTAATTCATAATTAATACAAAATAGTAATTAAATGATAAATGGATGAGCAATTACTAAGTACTAGGTAAATGGTAAATACAATTAATACACGACTAAGTCCATCCATTGGAGTTGACTAATTAATGAATAATTAATATTCACTAGGTAATAACAACTTGGTATTAGCGTGAATGTCTAACGGTTTTAAATAATAAATAATAATTTTTAGTACAATAATTAAATAAATATATAAAAAGATTATTTAATTAATTAATAAATAGTTAGTTAGTTAATTAAATAAATGATCCCCTAATAAAATATCATAGATAGTGAATATTCAGATAACATTATTAACTTTCACTAGATTATATTAAGATAATTAAAATAATGACTTCCATATAACCATTAGGGTATGATAATATTAATAGCAATACAGGAGAAAGATAATTTGGTATTCATAATAATTCAAACATATCAGTGATATACTAATCACCCTTGATAAAACTAATATATGAAAAACAATTTAAATTTCAGAAATAGCATCAAGATTCCTCTATATGTATCCTAAGAAATTCAAGAATATTAAGTAATTTCTAACATGTTCAATATCACTCTGCCAATCTCGCACACATTACCATATTCACAACTGTAACAGTCATAACTCTACTTAATAATTTTAATACTGCAATAGAAAGATGGCCATATAAAACATGCTTGCAAGAAAACAACACAACATTATCTACCAATCTACACAAATTGGAGACCCTAACCCATATCTAGCAATTGCGGGACAAAATGATAACAAGGCCGAAGAGTTACTTGTGAGAAGAAGGATGGCTTAGATTGAGTTGCCCGTGGATGTGATTCCTCAAATGGGCTGCCCTTCGCAACTAGGGTCAACAAGAACCGTCTAGCAAAGATTAGAATTTGAAAAGGAAAATGGAGACAATGGTGATCTCAGATTTGTGCAAGAAAAGAAGAAAGTTGTAGATTCAAGAGTTTGTGAAAAAAAGAGAATTTTACATTGACTAGTTGTACGCCGTGCACTAAAGAAAAAGTGGGATGATCCCTTCGGTCTTGAGAGGAAAAAGGGAATTTATAGGAGAAACACTAATGACAAGAGCAACTCTCTTATGCTAAATATTTTCTTTGGTTGTAAAGAACAAGTGAGGAGAAAAGTGCTGAAAGTGATTAGGGTTTAGTGAGTTTTAGTTTTTAGATGGAGTAAGAAAGGGAAGTGCTTAATTCGTGGAGAAAATTAAGGAGGGAATTTGAGAGGAAAGATGATGTGTCGGCTATGGTGAAGAGGAGAATGGGAATGTCTCTGTGTTTCCAAGTGGGAAAGGGAAATTGAAAGATAAAGGAAGAGGGGATTTTGTCCCCTAGAGGAGTTGAGAAGAGAGAAAGGGTTTTAGTGGGTGCATGACTTCTTGGATTATCTCAAAGGAGAAAGATGAGAGAAGAATGGAGAGGGACTATTTTGTTTATGCTACTGGAATCTAATATGGCCGAATGGCCTTTGTGTGCATGTTTTATTTAGAATGACTGAGAGGTGAGAGGGAAAAGTTAGTTTCTTGTAGAAGGAAACTGCTCAATTGTTTGTGAGAAACCAAAGTTCCTTGAAGTATGCCTAAGTTGGTTTTGGTTTTGGTGTGTGAGGAGTGAGGCTGGCTAAAATTCTTTCGCTGAATGGAGATGAGTATTTTGTGGAGAGAGGGAAAGGAAGTAATGAAATTTGCTAGAATTTTGAAAAGGAAAATTGCATAGCAGCATTTGTTTTTTTAAGAAGGAATGAGAGTTATCCTATAAGTATTTTCAATTCCTAGTTTTGCTTTTTAAGTTAGGTTTGCTCTAGACAAGGAAGGAAAAGATGTACTTGGAGTGTGTTGGCTAAACTTAAGGGCTAAACAGCTCCTATATTTGGCTAATTATATTGGTAATTAGATGGAGTAAATCTTGGGATTTAGAAATTAAAATAAAGATAAGTTAAAGGAAACTACCATAGTTGAAGTATAAGGATGTCCCAATTTAAGGCTATTTACCCTTGCTGAATATAGTAGCTTTAACTCCACCAAAATATCCTTCCTATGTTGGTTGGAATGAGAAAGGAAAATATAATTATATGCTGGCAGAGAGATTATATGTTAGAATATGGTAGCGTTAACCAAATCTAACATTAGCTAATTTATTGATAGCTGAATAGGATAATCTCTCTTTTTATTTGAAATTCAAAATCCAAATAAAGTAGTAAATGATTCAGTTAAGGTCAATAGCAACTCAAAAAAATCTTTGCTGCCATTTTTTAGTTAAAGAGTAGGTCTACAATTGGTATAGCTGGCTATTACTAGGAAATCTCAGCTTGCCCAATTATATGGAAACAAGAATAAGCAAGGGAAAAGGAAAGCTAAGTGAATATTTAAAAGGAAAGGAGGATATATATGCTTCCCTAAATTCCTAGATTTTAAAATACATGGGGAGGGAAATAAATTCCCGTATTGGTAAAGAATAAACACCACCAATCTTGTTACTATAATGGGAGGGGAACATTAGGAAGGTGTGCTATATCATGGCCAGTTGCCATAAGTAAAAAGATTAAATTAAAAGTTGAAAACACAAGGTGGTAAGAGTATAATATATGGAGAGATTTTAGGATCTTTCAATGTAATATTCTTCCCTCTCCAAATTTGGAAATGGTGGCCGGAGTAGATACTAGTGTCAATTAAGGAGGAAGAAAATGATGTCCAAGCAAAAAGTAGCATTTAAACCCTCAATTGATCAATTAAATCCCAACAATCTTACCATTAGAATACAATACCCTTGTGACCTTACCTAACACCAAAATCTCCATGTATCAAATTCCTCTTGTTAAGTTCCTTCTAAAGTAAAATTTAAATTGCAAGATAGCCCAACATATACTCAAATATTACACATAAGGAACCTATATACCCACAAACATGCAATTCAAACTTATAACTCATTTCATAAATAATGTAATTCATGGTCTCTTACCCTTACTAAGGGTTGTTGAGGGTGGGGTTTCACATCCTTCTCTCCTTAAAGGAATTTAGCCTCGAAATATGCGAGTATTACCACTAAAGTAGTTTAGTGTATTTATTCTTTACCCACTCCTTAGTTTTCCAAGCCGAATCCTATGTCTCATGGTGCTTCTATAGTACATTTATCATCGGTATCCATTTATTTCTATATTCTCTGATGCTTAGTTCTACAATTTTAATCGACTTTTCAACATAACTTAGATCCAGATGCAGCTAAAGTAGTTCATCTTCAAGTATATGCTCTTGGTTTGACATGTATTTCTTGAGCTAAGAGATATGAAATACATTATGTATCTCAGTCAATCCATTTGACAACTCCAATTTGTAAGCTATCGGTCTAATGCTCTCGATCACCTAGAAAGGGCCCAAATACCTCGTACACAACTTTCCCTATTCCAGGTGTTTTAGTACACTACTACTCGGAGTCAACTTCAAGAATATGTAATTCCCCACATGGAATTCCAAATCTCTTCTCTGATTATCAACATATCTCTTTTGTCTACTTTGTGCTATTTTTAGTCTCTCCCTGATTGATTTTACTTTATCCGTCATCTCCTGAATACAGATCTCCTTGTTTTGGTAATCTGTTCGTCTTTTGACCAACCTTAATATAGCAGTACTTGACTTTTCCATCCATACAGAGCCTTATAAGATGCTATCCTGATCAGCTATTGGTAACTGTTGTTATATGCCAACTTAGCAAATGGTTTATAGTCAATCCAAGCATCCCCAAAAGCTAAGACACATACCCTTAGCATTTCTTCTAAGATTTGAATAACCCTCTCTAATTGCCCATTCATCTGTAGGTATCCTATTGTGCTAAAGTTTAGGTTTGTACTTATTAATTTTTGGAACTTAACCCAAAATATGGAGGTAAACCTCGAGTCTTTGTTAGACACGATACTAGTCTATACTCTGTGCAAGCACACTATCTCTTGAGTATAAATTTAAGCTAACTTCTTCATTGAGTACCTTATATTTATTTGGATGAAATGTGCTAACTTTGTTAGTCTATCAATGACTACCTAAGTAGCATCTCATTGTGTCTTTGACATTAGTCACTTCGTGGAACTTCCACTCGGGAATAGGTAAAAGTTGTAGTAGTCTAGCCAGCTTCTTATATTCTGTCTTGACCTTCTAACAGGTTAAATATGTAGATAAATACTGCACAACATTTCTTTTCATACTGGGCCACCAATATGCTCTCTTTAAATCCTAATACATCTTCACTTCCCTGGGATGGATGACATAGTTGCTTTTGTAAGGCTTCTCAAAATTATCTTTTTTAACCCTTTATCATCTGATACACATATATCCATCCTTGGAAATATAATACCCCCGACTTGTCCTCTCGATAATCTTCCTTTCTACTGGCAATCTCCATAGCTTTGAAGGATTGGAATTCTATACTACTCTACTATTTTCCAATAATTTCCTACCTCAAATCAGGCTCGAGTCTTAAATTGCTTATGCAGATTTTCCCTTCTCGGACCTCAGCTCCTATTGGAAGCACTTCTTGTAGAGTTTTCACATTTTGCACCCTTAGTTTAGCAGTCTTGCCTCTCTACTTAGTGTGTCAGCTACCACATTAGCTTTTCTCGGGTAGTAGTTTATTAGGCACCGATATTCCTCTAGGAACTCCATTCATCTTCGTTGCCTAATATTCAGGTCCTTTAGAATGAAGATATACTTGAGGCTCTTATGGTCTGTGAATATTTTATACTCTGCCTTATATAGATAATGGCACCATTTCTTTAGTGCAAACACAATAGTTGCTAGCTCCAGGTCATGGATAGTGTTGTTCCCTTCATAGGGTTTTAGCTTGCAGGAGGCAAAACCTATGACTTTATTATCTTACATCAGAACTGCTCTCAACTCTTCCTTGGAGGCGTTAGTGTACAAAGCATAAGGTTTACTCTCCTTTGGTAGGCTTAACACTGGTGCAGTCCTCAGTTTCTTCTTAAGTTCTTGGAAACTCTTTTTGCACTTTTCATTCAACACATATAGTAGTCGGGTCGTTATTGAGGCTAGGGTGGAGAATCCGTAAATGAACCTTTTATAATACCAAACCAGTCTAAGGAAACTCCAAACCTCCATGATATTCTCATGTTATTTTCAATTTGAGATAGCCTTTACTTTGGTAGGATGCATTTTAATGCTGTCTTTGTCACCACATGTTTAAGAAAGGCTATGGCATCAAACCAGAACTCGTACTTGCTAAACTTTGCAAATAATATAGGCTCCCTCAATTTATTTAGTACTAGCTTTAGGTGCTCAGTGTCCTTTTCCAGACTCTTGGAGTAGATTAGGATGTCATCGATGAATACTACTACAAACTTGTCTAAGTATGGTTGGAAGATCTTGTGCATTAGATCCATGAATACAACCATTGCATTAGTTACTCCAAAAAACATCATAAACTATAGTGTCCATGCCTTATGTTGAAGGCAGTTTTGTGAATATCCTCCTCCTTGATCTGCACTTGGTAGTATCCTTATCTGAGATCCAGCATAAAATAACAACTGGATCCCTATAGTTGTTCAAATAACCTATCTATCATCGGTTAAAGGTACTTGATTTGGACCGTCAAGTTGTTTGGTCCCCGATAGTCAATACATAGTCTTAATGTTCCATCATTCTTCTTCACAAACAACACCGAGGCTCCTCACGAGGACATGCTCGGTCAGATATACACCTATTGTAATAATTCTTCCAACTGCACCTTTAACTCTTTTAGTTTTGCTAGGGCCATCCGATAAGGAGTTTTTGATATTGGTTCGACTCTGGGTATGAGATTGATTGTCAACTTTAATTCTCGAGATAGAGGCAGAGAATCCAGCTCGGTTGGGAACACATCTCGAAACTCTTTTACTATTGCAGTATATTCTAGATACACTGGTCCTTGGGTTTGTTTATAAGATAGGCCAAATATGCTTGGCATCCCTGTCCCGATAATTTCCACACTTAGTCTGTTAGTGTTATGCCTTAGAGGCAATATTTTGTACCATGTATATTACAAAATAATTAATAAAAAAGACATTCTTTATCTTTCAGTTTGATTGTTATATCTGAATATGTGTATAAATTATTTAATAAAGTCCCTAGTACAACATAGTGTTAAGAAAATCATGATGTGAGATTCTTACTATACTATGTAGTGTTTGTGCTTGAATAATCTCTAGTCATAGTATTAATGAGATGGGACATTATTAAAATGCCAACACTAGCACATGTTATATCTCTTGATTGGATCAAGTGGTGGTTCTCATAACCATGAGTATTGTGATACTCAGGATTAATATGTGGATGCTTGTTATGTGGACAAGTTCATTGGATGACCTAGCTATAAGATAATCACTTGGATAAGCAATTGAGTGTCACTGATAGAATTTCACTATAGCAAGTATGCAAGTATCCCTAGACTTGAGATCTCCAAAGTTTTTTGTTTATCGAGCATTGTACTTTGATTCTAATCTTTGGAATCTTACAAGAACTGTCTATGGGATGGATATTAGGTACAATGTAAAGTAAACGAAAACAGCTAAGAGAGTCAATAAAAGATTCACCACTCCTAATAGTAGGAGAGTATATCCCAGGGCCACTTGTAGAAATCATTACTTATGAAGTCCTTGGCCAAGGCGACTATGTGTTGGAAATAGTTTCAAATTTGGTACACATATTGAGTAATGGATTTCTTGAACAAGTACTAAAATATTTGGGCCAGAATTTTTAATATTCTAGATGGAGTTGGCACTGATTCCATGCTTTAGACTGAATGAGATATAGTATTATGAAAGAAGTTTATTGCAGTAGTTATTTGCTATTGAAAGTTCACGTCAAGCCACTTGACTTTCTGGACTTTTGGATGAGAAAGAGTCATTGCTAGATGTCACTCATGTTCTGCTAAATATGTATTATTAATTAGAGAATTAATAAATTAATCATATATTTTATTTTGGATTATTAATTCTAAAATTGTTAGAATTAATTCAATTATGCTACCAATAAGACTAGGAAATCTAATAGGTCACACACAATAAAGGTTTGAATGCTCAATATATATTATTTGATAATATTATGGGGTTAATTAAGAGAAAAAGATATGTTTATAGGTGAATTGTAAGTTTGTTATAATTCAAAGGACTTAGTTGCAATTATGTAAACTTCAAGGGCACAATTGTAGACATTGGATCTTGAAGGACTTAATTGAAATTAACATAAATCCTAAAACCTATAAACATGGGAAACGTTCCCTATTGCTGCGTGAAATTTTAGACGATCAAAAGGAGGAATTTCGGACCTTCCTCTTCACCTCTTTCTTCTCCAATTAACCCTAGCCCATTCTCTTCTACTAGCATAGATTTGAGCGGGCTTGTGAGCAATTCAACCTTGTGTGGATTACTACTAGAGACAATCCTACTCTTGGATTGTAGTGGTGCAAGGTGAACGATTAAAGTAGAGGAGTTGGCGCAAGAAAAATTTTTGTCTTCTGCCATAGAAGGTAATCTCCGTTTCCTTCCTCTATTCTCATTTTAATTATAAGCACGTGATCCTTGGGCATAGATTTCATAGTTATTTCCGCTGCGTTCTTATTTGATAAGTATGATGAAATCCCAACAGTGGTATCAGAGCCTTCATGTTTGTGTTTTAATGGGTCCTTAATCGCTTTGAAATTGTTTCTGAGCATGTAACTGTATGATCATATTGATTGTATGTCTACTAATTTTTTTGGCGTGTCTAGGTTTTCTTGTTTGAAGAGTCTTTAGGTCATTGAAAATTGGTTGGAAGTTGTTTCCACGTGGGTCTCTGTTTTGGTGTAAGATTTTCTGCAATCAATCTTTTGATTAAAAAATTTGGAATGTTGTTTAAATTGTTATATAGATTACAATTGGTTGTTAACATTGATTAACAATGCTTGATATCGAAATTGTTTCGAGTGGTATGAAAATACATTGTTGTTCATGGAAAATTTACAGCAAAATTCAAGGAAGAGGATGAACAATGATTTTTCTGCCTCTAGAGCCTACTTGGAGCCAGGTACGTTCGACCCACTTGGCGCCAGGTACTCTTGTTCTTCCCCTGTGCATGCATCCAGAGCAAACCTAGCACCGGGTACGTTCGACCAACCTAGCGCCAGTTGCACTCTGTTATAGCGCTATTTTATAATTAAAAAAATTATTTTTATCTTTTCTAATTTTGAGAATAGGTTCTAATAATGATTAGAATTTATTTGAAACCCATGATTTTGGATAAAAATATTTTAAAAATTACATATAGGACCCACACTTTTCTAAAAATTTAATTTTAGCCCAGAACTTTCCAAAATTTGATTTTAGATCTAGATTTCTCCAAAATACTGATTTTGGATGTTTGTGCATTGGATGTTTTATATGCTATATTTTAAGAACGTTTTGTTGGCATAGTGGATGGTTACAGACTAAGACCAAACTTATATGTTTATGCATCTTTATCGCTTTGTTTTATTTAAATAGGGCTTGCGCATCCTGCCTTATCTCAAAATTCTTGTGTAATTTTCTTCTCATCTAAATCCCCTAGAATATAACTCGAGGTTTCTTCCTTTTGAAAATTATGTAATTAGTTTATATAGGTTAGATTGAGGTAGAATTTAATTTTACAAGATTTTGAAGATGGCAATCAAAACGAAGTGAGATGGTAAGACATTCTACTTAAATCATGCACGAACACATAGGGTTGACCATATTAATTTCCTTGATGGCTCGAGGAAATTAATCTAGAGAGTCTATAACCATGCCACGTAATTATTTATTACCATGTTTATCAATTTATGCTTCTTATTGATAAATTGAATGCATGCCTAACAATGAGACAACTAAAAGGAATAAATCTCTCAAATAATATTAAATCTAATGCCTTCCATTAATATAGTAAGAACGATAGCTCTTTTTTGAGACCAGGGTTAGGCATACCCAAACCTACTTGACATTAAGTATGTTCGAGCTATGGAATTTAATTCCTAATTAACGTGTTGGGTAAAACTAATTTCTTTATCCCGATTGGGCTAACCCAAGCATAAAGAATATTAGAGGCAAGGTTGGGATAGTATTAAATACTTTAATGATTAAAAGATATTAATCACCCAATAATACAGTAGTTACATTTGATTTAATTGGTATTGGATACCTACCACTGAACTTAAGTGTTGCTTGTTTCGCAAACCCATGATCATTCTTAAGGAATTTGGATACTGGACTACTAGGAAAGCTTCCAATGGTCTTTTCTGAGTCAATAGTGGGGGTTATTGATTTCAGTAAAATTGTGGAATAAAAATGCATTTAATTAAAAACCTAATTACTTGTATATCATTAACATATACATGTTCTAATTACTCTATCTTTACATCTAGGTTACTTGCATCATGTTGACAAACCTAAACTTGCGTAGTATCTTGGAAACAAATAAGCTCACCGAATCAAACCATTTGGATTGGTATAGAAACTTGAGAATCGTTCTCAAGTCTGAAAAGTTACTCTACGTGCTAGATACTCCTATTCCGCCACCTCCAGCCCAAGATGCTCCTGCTGATGAACATGTTGTCCATAAGAACCATAAGAAGGACAGTGACACTGCATCATGTATTATGCTAGTGTCAATAAGTCCTAATTTACAAAACAACATGAGCATATGGATGCTCAAAACATTATCTTCCATCTTAATGAGCTATTTGAAAAATAAGCTAGAACTGAGAGATATGAGATCTCTAAGCAACTGTTTCATTCTAAGATGATTGACGGTACTTCAGTGGCCACTTATGGGCTACAGATGTTGGGCTATATTGAAAAGCTTAGTTCTCTTGGTTTCGTAATGTATCACAATTTAAGTGTTAACTTAATTCTACAATTATTACCAAGTAGTTTTTCACAATTTGTGATTAACTACCACATGAATAATATTGAGACCACCATACTTGAGCTTATCAATTTGCTTAAGACTACTGAATCATCCATGAAAAATGATGATAAGGCAATCTTGTTAGTAGGTTCTCCGTCTTCTAAGAAGAACGTTCCTAAGAAGAAGAAGAATAATCCTACCAAGCCTAAAGGAGGTATGAAGAAAAAGGAAGTAGCTACTAAAGGTCCATGTCATCATTGTGGCAAGATGGGCCGTTGGAGGAGCAACTGCAAAGCCTACTTAGAGACCATGAAGGAAAAGAAGAAGAATGAGAAGCTTGCAAGCACTTCTACTTCTACTCCTGGTATGTTTATGATTGAGATTAATATTGCCATTAGTAATAAGATATAGGTATTAGATACCGTTGTGGATCTTATTTATGCAATAATTTACAGGGACTAAAGAGCAGTAGAAAACTGAAAAAATGCGATGTGGACCTACGAGCTATAAATAGAGCAAAGGTTGCTGCACTAGCTGTGGGGACTTGTCATCTTAATTTACCTTCTGGATTAATTTTAGAACTTTAGAACTACCATTTTTGTACCAATTTTATTGAAAAATATTATCTCAATTGCTTGTTTAGACTTATTTGGATTTTATTTAAATTTTAAGAATAAACGTTGTTCTTTTTCATTAAATGATATCCATTATGGTTCTTTAATTTTGGTTAATAGTTTATATGTTCTAGACATGGATAACCCAATTCTCAATATAAATGTAAAGAAACAAAGAAAAGATAACTCAATCTTATCTTGCTTATGGCATTGTCGTTTAGGCCATGTAAATGAAAAACACGTGTCTAAGTTATAGAAGTTGGGTAACTTGGGGTCATTTGATTATGAATCATATTACACATACGAATCATATTTACTTGGTAAAATGGCTAAAACTTCATTTTCTAGAAAAGGAGAAAGGGCTAAAGAGTTATTAAAACTAATACATATAGATGTATGTGGCCTAATGTCTATACAAGCAAGAGGAGGTCATCACTACTTTATAACTTTATTGATGTAGGATTTCTAAATTAATTAAATAGATTAAACGCAGCGGAAAATAGCAAGAAATCCAAGCCATGGATCACGGGTTTGCAGTAGAAACGGAAAAAGAGAATATCACGCTAATTACCTCTTGAAGCCGGAATTTAAATTTTTTTTGTTCTAAGAATGCAGGCGCGATCCAGATCACAAAACTAGTTCACAGTAGCTCAACTGAAGTCCAAGAAAGAACTCCCTCTAATGATAATCCACACAAGGTCGAACGCTCACAATCTCACAATTCTATGCTAGTAGAATTTAGAAGGCTAGGGTTTTGATTAATAAGAGAGAGACGATTAGGGTTTGATCAAGAGAGAGGCAGAGAAATGGTTTCTCTGTTATTGCATGAATAGTCTGTGTCTCTTACCCTAAGGAAACCGTTTTCTTATATTTATAGATTTATAATTATCGTAAATTGCAACTTAGTCCTTCAACGTCCAATTGTCAACAAATTGGTCCTTCAAGTTTACTTAATTACAATTAGGTCCCATGAATTATAACAAACTTATAATTCACCTATAAATATGTTCCCTTCTCTTAATCAACCCCACAATATTATCAAATAATATATTTGAGCATTCAAACTTTTATTGTGTGTGACCCATTAGGTTTCCTGGTCTTATTGGTAGCATAATATGAGTTAATTCTAACAATATTAGAATTAATAATCCTTAATAAAATAAAGGATTAAATTTATTAATTCTCTAATTAATAAATCCATATTTAGCATATCAAGAGCGACATCTAGCAATGACTCTTGACCACCCAAAAGTCTAGAAAGTCAAGTGGCTTGACATGAACATTTCAATAGCGAATTATCAGTGCAATAAACTCCTTTCACCATACAATATCAAGAGTATTCAAACATTTATTGTGTGTGACCCATTAGGTTTCCTGGTCTTATTGGTAGCATAATATGAGTTAATTCTAACAATATTAGAATTAATAATCCTTAATAAAATAAAGGATTAAATTTATTAACTCTATAATTAATAAATCCATATTTAGCATATCAAGAGCGACATCTAGCAATGACTATTGACCACCAAAAGTCCAGAAAGTCAAGTGGCTTGACATGAACCTTTCAATAGCAAATTATCAGTGCAATAAACTCCTTTCACCATACAATATCTCATTCGGTCTAGAACATGGAATTAGTGCCAACTCCCTCCAAAATATTATTAATTCTGGCCCGAATATTTTAGTACGTGTTCAAGAAATCTATTACTCGATATGTGTATCAATTGGAACCATTTCCATCACATAGTCACCTTGGCCAAGGACTTCATGAGTAATGATTTCTACAAGTGGCCTTGAGATATACTCTCCTACTATTAGGAGTGGTGAATCCTTTATTGACTTTCTCAACTACTTTCGTTTACTTTACGTTGTACCCAATATCCATCCCATAGGTAGTCCTAGATATGACTCCAAAGATTAGAATCAAAGTACAATGCTCGCTAAACAAAGTACCTTGGAGATCTCAAGTCTAAGGATACTTGCGCACTTGCTATAATGAGATTCTATCACTGGCACTAAATAGTTATCCAAGCGATTATCTCGTAGCTAGGTCATCCAATGAACTTGTTCCAAAACAACATCCACACGTTAATCCAGATATCTCAATACTCACGGATATGAGAACCACCGCTTGATCCAATCAAGAGATATAACATGTGCTAGTCTTGGCGTATTAATAATGTCCCATCTTATTAATACTATGACTGGGGATTATTTAAGTACAAACACTGCATAGTGTAGTAGGAATCTCACATCATGATCTCTATCATGATTTCCTTAACATGTGTTGTACTAGGGACTTTATTTAACGGTTTGTACACATGTTTAGATATAACAATCAAACTGAAAAATAAAGAATGCCTCTTATTAATTTAATATGCAATATACATGACACAAATGATTGCCTCTAGAGCACAACACTAACAATTGATGACTATGCACGATATATGTATTTGTATTTAATGAAATATAAGTCTAAAACATTTAACAAGTTCAAAGACTTCAAGAATGAAGCAGAGAAATAACTTGGCAAAAGTATTAAAAATCTTAGATCTGATCGAGGAGGTAAATACCTAAGCTAAGAGTTTTTATGTTTTTTTAGAGATAGTGAGATATTATCTCAATGGACTTGACGTATACGAATTTGGGTATAAAAAATCATATAAAAATGAATACATTCCCAATCAAGTTTAAATTAAAACATTAACCCTAAATTACACATATAAGCAAGCATACACATCATTAAGCATAGCATAGGGTTTAAAACGAGTATCGATCCTCAAGATACAAGTATGCAATAATCACTTTTCTTTCATTGTTTAACCGACTCAATAAAGTGAAAAAGAATAAAAATGAAAAATAAAATAAAAGAAAAGAATATATACATGTCAAGGATGGAGAATTATGTAACTCAAACCATTATTTTAACAAACATAACCTTAAAGTATCCAATCATTATCATAACTAATTATTCTCTTGGCATCACTAAGGATTAAGATAGATTCACTTCTTTTTTAATCCATGAAATCACTATCTTCTAATCAAATTAGCATCACATATTCTGTCTCAACTAATTCACCCGAAAGATGCATTAAACATAATCCTTGATTAAATCCTCATATCCTGGCAAATTTAAAACATAAAATTAACCAACGAATTCATATCCTAACAGACATCAATTAACCTTTAATTACCCAGTTCTTAGCAATTAACCCCTTTTTCCAAGCAAGTTAATAGAAAACAAATATGGAATTAATGAATTGAGACCACCATCAACCCTTTTTCCAAGCAAGTTAATAGAAGAAACAACAAATTAATCTCATAATCAGCATAAGTAATTAAATACCAAGAATAACAATCAATTAATCAACAGATCAAAGTAACTCTAAAAATTATGAATATCGAAAACAATGTCAAATTACAATAAAACAATTAATACATCTTTTTTTAAGAAAAGAAAACAAAGTTAAAAGAAAGCACTCATAGACAAACCTCCATCTTCTTCCTTCGTAAACTCTCTTGTACAATCTTCCTTGATTTGATGAATTCTTCCTTAATTTTGAGTGATTTTATGTTTTGATCTATTAATTCATCCTTCTGACTTGTGTTTTCCCTCTATTTATAGGCTTTAGAAGTGCCTAAACTCGTCCCTCTAGGGTTTTTGGCCGAATAGAAGTAGAAAAATACTAATACTTCGAAAATCGAGGCACCGCCTCTGCACTAGTACACAACCGGCACCACCTGTCCTACCTAGGGTCAGCACCAGTTGTGTTCTGCCTCTCTGCCCATTCATCGATTTTTCTTGATTTTTATGCCAAGTCATCCAGATTGCAGCTGGCGTCGCCTCTGGGCTTCCAATCGGCACCGGCTATGTTTTGTTTAGCTCTTATTTTATCTATTTTTTATCGCCTCGAAGTGTGTGCCAACAGCATGTGACCGGTGCCGCCTCTCCTATCCTAGCCGGCGCTGCCTCTAGTCTATTTAGCGATGATTTTGCCTTATTTTACCCCTAAAATATGAAATAAAGAACAAAATACCTTTCAAAGGGTAAAATCTTATGTATGAAGGAATATGACCAGTTATTGTACAAAATGTAACACAAAATAGTTTCAAATAATTAGGAAATATATAACTAATTTAGGCCCTATCAGGACTCCACCACATACACCTCAACATAATGGTGTATCTGAGAGAAGGAATCGAACCCTTCTAGACATGGTACAGACCATGATGGCTTTTGTAGAGTTACTAAAATCATTTTGGGGATATACACTGCAGACTGCTGTTTATATATTAAACTGAGTTCTATAAAAAATGGTTGATACAACTCCTTATGAGCTCTTCGTTGGTAAGAGACCAAAGTTATCTCATTTAAGGATTTGGGGTTGTCTTACACTGTCAGACAAACTTGAAAGTAAGTCTGACAAATGTTTATTTGTTGGATATCTGAAAGAGTCCTTCGGATATTACTTCTATCTTCCTACTGAAAATAAAGTTTTTATTTTGAAACATGTTGTCTTCTTAGAGAAGGAGCACATGTTTAAGGGAGATAGTGGGAGCAAGCTTGAACTTAGTGAAGTTAAAAAAAAAACAAAAAAATATTGATCAACCGTCTGAACCCATACCTATGGATGAACCTTCTAACACAAAAGAGCCTCGTAGGTTGAGTAGGATGTGAGTGGCACCTGAGAGATATAGATTTCTCATAAGTGACCACAATGACGCATTACTCATAGAAGAAGATAAGCCTACTACTTACAAGGACATTCTGAATAGTTCAAAATCTATCAAATGGTTTAAAGCCATGAAATTAGAAATGGATTCCATGTATGGCAACCAAGTATGGACTTTGGTTGATTTACCCGAATGAATCAAGCCTATAGGGTGCAAATGGGTTTTCAAAAAGAAAACTAATATGGATGGTAATGTGGTTACCTATAAGGCACATCTGCTTGCAAAAGGTTATCGACAAAAGTAAGGTGTTGACTATGACGAAACTTTTTCACCAATCGCTATGCTAAAATCCAAAAGAATACTCCTAGTACTTGTCGCTTATTACGACTATGAGGTTCAGCAATTGGATGTGAAAACAACTTTCCTTAATAGAAACCTGAACGAGGAAGTGTATATGACACAACCTGAAGGTTTAACATCTAAAAATGGCACAAAATTTTGCAAGTTGTAAAGGTCCATCTATGGACTTAAGCAAGCATCTAGGAGTTGAATGTTAGTGGGAGTGCAGTTATTTTTTTTATTGCCTTATATAGATGATATATTGTTAATAGGAAATAATGTTTTCGTTCTTCAATATGTAAAGATTTAGTTATCCGAGATATTCTCTATGAAAGACCTTGGAGAAGTGACCTATATTCTAGGAATAAGGATCTATAGAGATAGATCAAGGAGGTTGTTAGGTCTTCCGTAGTCTATATACATAGATAAAGTGCTAAAGAAGTTCAGCATGGATCAATCAAAAAAAGGATTCTTACCTATGACACATGGAGTAAGCCTTTCAAAGTTGATGTCTCCACAGACACTAGTTGAAAGGGATCATATGAGTAAAATTTCATATGCTTTGGCAATTGTGTCTATCATGTATGCTATAATATTACTAGGTCTGATATATCATGTGCTCTTCGCTTGACGTGCAAATACTAATCTGACCCTAAAGAGAGTTATTAGGCATACATGGGTATGTAAAGAATATCCTCAAGTACTTACGAAGGACTAAGTATACATTCTTGGTATATGGAGATGGTGATTTACAAGTAAGAGGGTATACTGATGCCAACTTTCAGTACAATAAGGATGACTATAAATCACAATCTAGATACATGTTCACCTTAGGTGGTGGGGCAGTAAGTTGAAAAAGTTCCAAACAAGAAACTATTACCGATTCAACAACTGAAGAAAAGTACATAGCGGCTTCTGAAGCAGCTAAAGAAGCATTGTAGATCAAGAAGTTCGTCACAGAACTTGGAGTGGTGCCTAGCATTGTAGATTCGATACTTTTGTATTGTGACAACAATGGAACCATTGTACAAGCAAAGGAATTACGGTCTCATCAACGATCCAAGCATGTACTTAGATGCTATTATTTTATTAGAGAGATCATAGATAGGCGAGATGTAAAGATAGAAAGAATTTTCACGGATCAGAACATAGCTGATCCACTCGCTCAAACACTTTCGGAGAAGAAACATGATAAACATATTCAGCCATTTTGTATTCGATATATAAATGATTGGCTCTAGTGCAAGTGGGAAATTGTTAGTGTTGTACCCTAGAGGCAATCACTTGTATTATGTATATTGCATAATAATTAATAAAATGGGCATTCTTTATCTTTCAGTTTGATTGTTATATCTGAATATGCGTATAAACTGTTTGATAAAATCCCTAAGACAACATAGTGTTAAGGAAATCATGATGTGAGATTCTTACTACACTATGAAGTGTTTGTGCTTGAATAATCTCTAGTCATAGTGTTAATGAGATGGGATATTATTTATAGGCCAAGACTAGCACATTTTATATACCTTAATTGGATCAAGCGATGGTTCTCATAACCGTGAGTATTGTGATACTCAGGATTAATATATGGATTCTTGTTATATGGATAAATTCATTGGATGACCTAGCTATGAGATAATCACTTAGATAAGCTATTGAGTATCAGTGATAGAATCTCATTATAGCAATTGTGCAAGTATCCTTAGACTTGAGATCTCCAACATATTTTATTTATCGAGCATTGTACTTTGATTCTAATCTTTAGAGTCCTACAAGGACCACCTATAAGATGGATATTGGGTACAACATAAAGTAAATGAAAATAGTTGAGAGGGTTAATAAAGGATTCACCACTCCTAATAGTAGGAGAGTATATCCCATAGCAACTTGTAGAAATCATTACTTATGAAGTCCTTGGCCAAGGCAAGTATGCATTGGAAATAGTTCCAAATTTGATACACATATCAAGTAATAGATTTCTTGAACAAGTACTAAAATATTTGGGCCAGAATTAATAATATTCTGGATAGAGTTGGCAATGATTCCATGTACTAGACTAAATGAGATATAGTATGATGAAAGGAGTTCATTGCATTGGTTATTTGCTATTGAAAGGTTCACGTCAAGCCATTTGACTTTCTGGACTTTTGGGTGATCAAGAGTCATTACTAGATGTTGCTCTTAATCTGCTAAATATGAATTTATTAATTAAAAAATTAAAAAATTAATCCTATATTTTATTTAGGATTATTGATTCTAAAACTGTTAAAATTAATTCATATTATGCTACCAATAAGACCAAGAAACCTAATAAGTCACACATAATGAAGGTTTGAATGCTTAATATATATTATTTGATAATATTATGGGGTTAATTAAGAGAAGAAGATATATTTATAGGTGAATTATAAGTTTGTTATAATTCAAGGGACTTGCTTGCAATTATGTACACCTGAAGGGCACAATTGTAGACATTGGATCTCGGAGGACTTAATTGCAATTAACACAAATCCTAAAACCTATAAACATGGAAAACGTTCCCTGTAGCTGTGTGAGATTTTGGACGATCAAAAGTAGGATTTTTGGACCTTCCTCTTCACCTTTTTCTTCTCCAATTAACCCTAGCCCCTTCTCTTCTACTAGCATAGATTTGAGAAGGCTTGTGAGTGATTCAACCTTGTGTGGATTACTTCTAGAGACAATCCTACTCCTGGATTGTAGTAGCGCAAGGTGGATGATCAAAGTAGAGGAGTTGGAGCAAGAAAAATTTTTGTTTTCTATCATAGAAGGTAATCTCATTTTCCTTCCTCTATTCCCATTTTAATTACAAACACGTGATCCTTGGCATGGATTTCATAGTTATTTCTGCTGCATTCTTATTTGATAAGCATGATGAAATCCCAACATGGTCCCCACTATAAAAAACTTCACCTCTTTAACTCGACTTTCCTTGAATTCTAATATCTCGTCCCAGTCGAATGAACTGCACTGCTTTGTTCATATAGTCTATCTAAATACCATGTTTAAATAACCAGTCCATTCCTCAAATCAGGTCATAATCTTTGAAAGTCATAACAATAAGTCGACTTTTAAGTTCTCACTCCTAATCTGAATGTCCAAATTAGAGATGTATTTACCGACTTCCACTAACTTCCCTAATAGTGTGCTTACCAATAAAATGTAGGGCAACTCCGTCCCAACCTAATCCATATGCAATACATGGATTTTATTACTGTATGAGTGCATTGAACCACAGTCTATCAAAATATTTATAAGTCAATCTCGGATAGAAAATGTACCTTCCACCACAACTGCATTCTGACAGGGGCTAAATTAGTCATGTTTCTCCTAATTATTTGAGATTCTTTTGTGATATATTTTGTTCAATAACTAGTTATATTCCTTCATATTTGAGATTTTACCTTTGGAAAGGTGTTTTGTTCATTATTTCAGATTTTTACGGTAAAACGAAACAAAAACATCGCAGAACAGAGGAAAGGCAATGCCAGCTAGGGCTCTAGAACCGACACCGACCATGTACTAGATTACATGAACTTCGAAACAATGAAAAATTGTCAAAACAGAGCAAAACAGAGGGGAACTGGCACCGGCTCCAAGAGTTAAGGTGGTGCCGACTGCATTCTGGTCTTTATTATGCAAAATTTGGAGAAAAATCGGCGAACAAGTAGAGAAGCAGAACACAACTGGCGTCGGCTCCGAGAGCCAAGGCGGCGCCGGCTGTGCCCTGAAGATAAGGCGTTGCTTGATTTTTTCTACGCGGTTTTTGGTAATCTGCAGAGTTTTAGTATCTTCCAACTTCTACTTAGCCAAGAACTCTGTACCTACGAGTTTAGGCACTTCCGAAGCCTATAAATAGATGAAAAACAAAAGGGAAAAAGGGAGAATTCATTGATCATTATAGAAAATTACTCAATCAAAGGAGGAATTCTTCAATTCAAGGAGGGTTGTGCAAGAAGGTCTTCAAAAGAAGAAGAAGGGGGCTTGTCTATTAGTGCTTTCTTTTACTTTGTTTTCTTTTTCTTGAACAATTATATGTTAATTGTTTTATTGTAAATTGACATTGTTGATAGTTGTAATTGATTAATTTCATATTTATTGGCAGTTAACTTACTAGACGAAAGAGGTTAATTGTTGAGGATTGAGTAATTGAAGGTTAATTGATGTTTGCCAGACTAAGGATTCATTGATTAATTTCATGTTTTAAATTTGCCAGACCAAAAAAATTTAATCAAGGATTGTGTTTAATGCATCTTGTGGATGAATGAGTTGAGACAGACCAAGTGATGCTAATTTACCTTTATCCTTCATAGCGCCAAGAGAATGATTAGTTATAACAATGGTTAGGTCCTTTGAGATCATGTTTGTCTAAACAATGGTTTGAGTTACATATTTCTCCATCCTTGACATGTGTATATTTTTATTTTGCTTTACTTTTGTTTTATTTTATTTATTTTTCACTTTATCAAGTTGGTTAAATAATGAAAGAAAGGTGATTAATGTCTACTTGTTGCTAGAGGATTGACACTCATTAGAACCCTATACTCGGTTAATGATGAGTACGCTTGCTCATATGTGTAATTTGGGTTGAACGTTTTCATTTAAACTTGATTGGGAATGTGCTTAGTTTTTGTATGATTTTTACACCCAAGTCCGGACACATCACGTTTTTGGCGCCGTTGCCGGGGAACAATAGCATGAAAGCTTGGATTTTGTTGATTTAACCATGTAAATATGTAAATAGGTAAATATGTAAATATGTACAATTGTTCTTTTCGCAAAAATGTGCTATCTTTTGTATCTTGTGTATCTGTGTATACCCTTGTAATGTAACCTAATAACTTTGACTATGTTCTATTAACTAACTTTGTACTCTTGTAATTTTACATTGTAATCATGAATTCTGTTATCTAACTTTCGTCTTGTCTTTGCTAGGTGTTAGCCTTGGTACATGATCCAATAACCTGAAGGTGATATAGTAGATTTCGTTTTGTTTCATTTTTATTCCTTTCTTCTTGAATTAAATTGCATTATTCATCATTGCTCCATGTTCATTATTTTTATTTCGTTTGTCAAAAAAAAAAAAAAAAAGAATTAGTGTATTGATGATAGATTGGCAAACTTACAAGCTAACATTGATGTTTTTAGTGAGATGTCATTAGAAGTATTAGTGAATTCTTTTGTTGCCAATACAAATTCATCTATTCAGTGGCATGAAGAAGCTTCCCAACAATTGTGCGATCAACGAAAACAATTAGTTAAGATTGTTGAGGAAATGCAGGAGTTCATGCTAGCCCATACAAGTGACCATGGAACAAAAAGAGCGGGTATGAGGGACAATTGCATGCTGTAACAAGAGAGGTATTTGATTCTACTCTATGTGCTCATAATTCTAATATTTTTTTGTCACACTATTTCTTAGGTTCCTCCCACTTCTTGGAGAACAATGGTCCCAATGATAATTTACGGAGTTTAACATGCCTCAAGAAGTTGGATTTATCATTCATACTAAGAACCCTTTTGAGGATGTTGATGAATTCTACCCTTCATCCCAATTTCAGGTAGGTAACTCGGTATTTGTAGAAGCATTAAAAAGTAAGGATTTTCCAATCCCATCTTTAAAAACTCAAATACTAAGTTTAAAGAGGCATTTCAATTGTGACAAATCTGTTGAAGGGTCAAAAGGTGATTTCAAGTTTGATGCATTCTTTAGAGATCATGTGCACTTCTATGTTGAAAAAAATATTTGTGTGTCTAAAGAAAAGTTAGAGAAAGAGGTTTTTGTGTTTTTCTTTGGTGAAAAAAACAAAAGAAAAATACAAAATTATTTTCATGAACCTTCTATTTTTCAAAATCCTCCATTCTTCATTCTACATATGCCTATCTTCTATTTTGAGCTTTAATTTCTTTCCAAAAGGTTTGCTGAGGAAGCATGATGGGTGTAGAGAGTTTTTGTTTTATTTTTATTATTTTATTCTTTTTCTTTAGTTTGTTTTCTTTTATTTAGGTATGTTTTATTTTAGTATGATTTTCCTTGTGCTTTTATTTGTGTTTTGTTTTATAGGAATAAAGTCCTCTTGGACAAGCCCTTCTATTTACCTCAAACTTAGCTATCTATTGGAGCATTATTGCATTTGGGCAGTATTACTTAAACTTTCTAACCCCTTATTATTTTTAGTTCCTTCGGAGATGCTTTCTTGTATTTAATTTTTGCCAATGAGAACATTGTCCAATTTAAGTGTGGGGGAGTGGTTTGGTGATATACTTTGTCCAAGTTTTTATCAATTTTATTGTGAGAACAATGAATAGAAGTTTGCTTTTCTTATCTCTTCTCCTTTTTATATTTTTGGTCCCATGGCATTGTTTAGTTCTTGTTATATTTCTTTGGCCATTGAGGACAATGTCCAGTTTAAGTGTGAGGGAGTGATTTGATTGACAAGTCTTCTATACATATAATTTTTCCTTCTTGGGAGCAAATTTTGAGGCAAAATTTTCAAAAAAAAATTCTGATTTTCTTGGAGATTTCAAGCTATATTTTTAATGCATGTCTTTATGATGGATTATAGAGCATATGTTCTAGATCATTTATGACTTATGCATGACTTTTTGCACGCACTTGGATGAAGTAGTTCTTGATCTAATGCATTGCATTGTTCTTAAACCTATTTTTCTACTAAAATTCATGGAGCATTCTAGAACTTACTTGAATACCTCTCGAGGCGAAATAAGAAAGATAGTCATGATTTAACTTAGGCATGACGGTAATAGGCCTTCTTTGGATAGTTTGAGCTTTTCAAGCCTACCTATTGTCATATTATACCTAGTGCCTATTTTGAGCCTAAATTGTTGATTTCTTTCATTAAAACCCGTCACAATATTTTGTCTATTACTTGTTGCTAAGAGTTTGAATGATTTTCCAAATCTTTATGCTTTTGATGGATGAAAGTATATTTAAGAAAATGTTAAGGAAGAATGTTGGGATAAAGATCATGACTTGTTACTTTTAGTCATGGATTAATAATGAGTTGAGCTGAAAAGAGGAAAGGAAGCAAAGAAAGAGAAGAAAAAGAATAGAGGGATTGAAAAAAAAAAAAAGCTACTAGAAAAGATGGAAAGAAAGAAATTGAGAACAAAAAAAATAACAACAACAACAGTGAAAACAAAAATAGCAGCAGTGAAAGAAAAGAAAATTGAAAAGAAGAAGAAAAGAAAGATCACAAAAGGGATGGTGATTAAGCTGTAAAAGGTTAAATTCATCATAAATCTTTGACACCATTACTGGGAAATTTGAGTGATCTTGTGAAAGGAATAAAGAAGAGTAGAAAGAAAAAGAAAGAAAAAAAATACAGGATTTGCTAGAGTGGAGTTGTAATTTGTAACATCCCTTATTTTCTTCTTGTCGCAGTGGGCCAGCTCAGGTGGGATATCGCCCCGTCTGAATCCTCAAACTAGAGGCCTTTATAATGATATAAACTTAAAGCAAGCAAGTACAAGTCAAAGCTTAAGTAAATATATGAAACATACTCTTTCATTATAAATACATGAGTCGTGATAGATACATTATCAGGGTTCCCAAAATATACAAGCCAAAATAGTTTCATTATCCATGTACAATGATCATGCTAAAAGATTCGCTAACTAGCGCTAGATGGCAAAGTCCGGGTAGAACCGTCGCTAGTCTTCAGCTCCAATCCCTAAAATAGAAAAGACAAACACACGTGTAAGTGGTATACTCAATGAGTCCCGTGTGTGCTAGTGTTTTACTCAGAAGAGGAAGACATTTTTCAATTTCTTTATTGAAATAAATTTTGTGCTGGGGATAAATTTTGGTTCAATTTGTCATGTACATTCGAAAAATAGTGGCTTCCAAACACATGGCCCCTAATTCATTAAATGCGGATTCTTCTCCATTTGGAAGTGCGACCTGCGTGCAAAGTTCAAGGAACTTCGCCTTTGGCTACACGGTCTCTTGTGCCAGGGACTGCGCCTTACAGCACGTCACCCGTGGTATGCCGAAAGGGTGAGCAGTGTACAAATGCGCCTCACCGTGCAATTAGGGATCTTTTACTTGCCACCATAAGCTAGGGGTCCTAATCCTAACGTCAATCACCATCGAGGTGGCAAGGGATTGAACACACCAAGTGTCCCCGCTCGGTATCATGTGAACAACCCACCATCACAATCAATAGGCAATTGCCGAGCTCACAACGGCTAGCCAGGGATGGCTAATTCCATTGTCCTGTCATCCCGTTCGGAGTAAGATAAGCCCAATAACTGAACCAGGTTATTTGGGTTCATCTATCTCTAACAAAGGCTAGTACAAAGGTCAAAGCCCTTGCTGAGTACTTAACGTCACCACTGATTCACGTATTCAATATACTCCTTTGAAAGGAGTCTGCTCTCCCCGAAGGGAATTCAAAACAACTGATTCTTGGGGCCAAACATCATTTTATAAAACTTTTACATCACCCGAGAGGGTATTTTTAAGAGCTAGCAAAATGTATAAATTTCATCTTGGAAGCCATTAAGCATAAAGAAAGCTTATTTTAAGCATAAAGATAGCTTAGTGAAACATATTGTAAATATCAAATAGATTGGATTCATAAGCTTCAGTCATGTCAAGAAGACATAGTTTATATCAGAGAAACATTAATTTTTGTCAGAAAAACACATAGCAAATGGTAGTTTTAAAATCAAGGGACTCACCTTGTATAATAGGTCGATGTTGCACTCGTATAGTCCTAAAAGGAGTTCCCTTGACTTGATTCACCTACATCATTAGTATATTTCCTTATGATTACTTAATTGGTTCAAATGCTTAATGGTTCAAATAAGGTTTCTATAATCTCTCTAAAGAAAATAAATGAATTAATATCTTTAATGGTTTCCTGGTTTTACAGCTTTACCACCTCCACTATTGTTCACATAACTTATTCAATATAGGTCCAAATAAGGTAACGTTTCTTCCATAATATTCCTAAAACATCCCTCTATCAATTCCAGGCCATGAGACCTACAAACTCCATCCTATTTTGTACAGTTTTTCAGTTAAGTTCACTGCTCCGGGTTTTGGAATTCAGATTTGTCATCTTCCAATGTTTTGTGCATATCTCTTTCAATACAGGCCCAAAGGAGGTGAAACTACTTCCAAAATACTCCTAGGACATTTATATATCAACTTCAGGTCATGGGGTATTCAAACCTATTGGGGATATGCCCTAGAGTTAATTTATACTTATACTATTGTCATTATGTTTTATATAATAATATGATGCTTTCCTTTCCATGAATAGTGAGTTTTGTTTTATGGTCATCAGGTACGTGACTTGATAGTAAAACCCTACAATGAATACAATGACTATTCTAAAACTATCACTGATCGATTATTATTATTGGAATAATAATAAATTAAGATTAGTATGTTTGTCACTTGATGGCTATGTTTTACTGGCCATGGATATTTGTGATATCGAGTCAAGATATAAATAAATGTTAGAGAACATTGTATTGGACATGACCCACTGTGAGAGTACTTCATGGAATATGTCATAAGTACTTTCTAGCCATAATAATATTGAAAGTCCTTCGACCTAAATTCATCATAGTTTCCTACTTGATAAATTCTATATTTTGACATTGTCTAAAGTTGTCTTTAACCAGATAATAAATTAGACTACTGTTAGATATAGAATAAATCAAAGAGAGGAATATGATTAATTGTGAAGGAATTTGTCCCTCTCAATTATGGGAGAGATATCCATGGGCCCCTTGATAAGTTAGACTGTTAAAAATGCATGGTCGTACTCAAATATATCAATCTAAGATGTTGATATGATTTGTTTGAACAGTCTACTATGAAATTAAGAAATAATTAATTAAGCTTAATAAGGATGACATGCTCCGTGCCTTATGCTTAATCTGGATATCGTGTGACAAAATGACTAAATATAAAATTATGGTTTGGTTCAAAGAGATCACCGATCTTCATTTAACCTAGATAGTTATAATGTTTTGCTAGAAACCGCTTATAACTTGTGGGCCATTTAAATATGATTTAGGCACACTGCCAGTGTTAAATGAACCTATAGAGTCACACAATAAGCGAACTTGTTAGGTTATTTTTCTGGTGACCAGATTCGATGAATCTGGAAATATATCTAAGTTAATCGTACTTAGAAAATTTACCAGATACAATGAATCTGGAAATATATCCACATTCGATGTATCTGGATAATGTCCAGATTATAAGAATCTGACTCGGTAAATTAATTAGTTAAATTATCGAGATAATGGTAGAATCTTATCATATCAGTTTTAATTTAATTTGAATTTAAATTAGAATATGATAAGATATTATTAGGGTTGGACTCTAAGAGGTTCGGGGGTTTTTAAGAGAACCCTAGCCGTCTTTTCAAGAGTCCAATTTTTCGGTTGAGAACATTTGTGCCATTCTCTACCAGAAGAGAAAATAAAAAACCTCTCAAACCCTAGGTGCTAGCACTCCCCGGGTATCGAGTGAGTTCGTGGTGTGTATCCAATAGAGGACGTTCGCATACTGCAGCGTCTGGTGATTGTTCGGGTTGAACGTACAACAGCGCAATCAGAATCGAAGGATTTTTATTACAGCAACCAGAGGTAATTCTTAAACCTTAGATCTTCTTAATCATTTACTTGGGTCCTCGGAAGGGATTCGTGGATGTTTTTCGCGTTTAGGAGTCCACAAATTCCAACAAAACCTCTCTCCACTTTGTTCAGGTTTTTAGCTAAACTTACTGTTCCGAGTTGGAGGTTCAAATTGCAGTTTAGAAGCTCAACTTGTTTTAATTTATTTCTATGGTTTCTTCAACATACCCTACCACATTTAAACCCTTCAATACGTCATTTAACATCCCAAAATCAGTATTCCAATAGGTTTTCATGCTCAGCACTTCTCTTTAGTTTAAACAAATAAATTATACCAAGTTCACCAAACTAGTAAATTTTGGCAGCTTTCACCCTTCTTGTTGTTCATGATCTCTTAGCCATTCAAAACCCTCACAACCTCCACACAACTTGATCCAAATCCTTCCTAACTAGTTTAGGACATGTTTAGAGTCATTTATGCTCAATTTTCAGTCATATCTACTCAGATTTCCTTTAATATTTCCAAACAACACAAACTAGTGAGTTGTTATTAGCAAATGGCTTTTCTTGTTTTCTTTACCACTTCCTTCCTTTCTCTTTTCAAATTTCCAGTATATCATCACTCCAATACACCTTAAATGAACTGAAAACCATACTCAACCCATCACTATACCAACCGGTCACTCCAACAACCATCACAGCATCAAAATATTTGCATTATTCAATATCAACAAATTCATATGCATTTAGTTTCCAACTTTTAACATCATTCTTTTAGTTTTTTGAGAAATGGCCTCTTACCTTTCCAAGATGAGTGCAAGGCTGTATTTTCCTTTCCTTCCTTCCTTCTCCTTTCTTTCTCCTTGCTGCCAGTTTCCTCTCCTTCCTTCTTGCTACCGGTTGTCTTCTCCTTGCTGCCGGAAATCTCTCTCTCTCCCTTAGTCTCTCTTTTTCTTGTTTTTCTTCTTCTTTTCACTTTTCTGGTTTTTCTTCTTCTTCTTCCAGCTTTGGCCAAAATTTTTCTCCTCCTCACTCCTATTTATATAGCTCAACTTCTTGGTCTTGATTTGGTCTTAATAAAATGACTTAGCATGAGTTGGCATTTCTAGAAGCCTTTAGACCTTTATAGAACTTAAAAGAAGATTGTGAAACAATGTAGAAGCTTATAGAACTCCCTAGAAGTCTCAAGACTAATGTACTTGCTAACCTTTCCCTAATCTAGTTTAGCTTAACTAAGCTTGATTAAAGAAAGTCTAAGAATAGCTAATCTTGGTCAACTATATCAAGCTTGTGGGCCCTTCATTTACTTCTTATGGGCCCCCTAAAATATCTTAGTATATGATAGAATATAATTAAGATATTTGTAGTATTAGTTATTGTATATATATATATATATATATAAATATAATAGTAAGAATAATATGATAAATCAATAAAGTTATTGAATTTAATATTACCAAGAGATTTTGGTATTAAATAATAAATATAAAATAATCGCAAGGGTTATAGAATAACGGTGATAATGAAATGAAATAAAATAAAATATATACTCATATATATAAAATAATAGTGAAAATAATATTAGTAATATTATTTTAAACAAGTCTACCCTATGTAAATCCTTTATGTATGGCGGGTTATTACAATTGCTATATAAGGTTATGGTTTGATTGATTTTTGGAATAGAAGAGCAAGAAAAGTTGGAAATTATTAATTCATTTTGTTTATCCTTTTCTTACTAACTCTCAGTTTCTTTGATTTTTTATTCTCATATATCCTTCGTTTGATAAGCTACATTACAAGCCTTCAGTCTTACATTATAAGCTTAAAAGTCCTACTTGATCTAAGTAGAATCATGATATGTCTCGGATTAGTGGAGAGAGTGTATGAAAAGTAAGCCTATGGAATGCATATTCTTTTTGAACTAAATTCTTTCCAATGGTTTGAGAATATTGTTAAGTATTGAGATGGTTTTACTGAGTCATTTATCACTAACACAAGTCTTGTATTGGTTGTGAAAGATGTAGTATCATGTGTTTTATGTTCTTGAATGAGGAAAGCGTTGAAGATATTGTTTTGAAATTGATTGAGTGATTGATTTAACCTTGTGTTTTCCTACTTATTCTTGATACTTTGCTTGAGGACAAGCAAAGAGCTAAGTGTGGGGGAATATGATAGGGGCTAAATTAGTCATGTTTTTCCTAGTTATTTGAGGTTCTTTTGTGATATATTTTGTTCAATAACTAGTTATATTCCTTCATATTTGAGATTTTACCCTTGGAAATGTGTTTTGTTCATTATTTCAGAATTTTAGAGTAAAACAAAACAAAAATGTCGCAGAACATAGGAGAGGCGGCACCGGCTAGGGCTCTAGAACCGGTGCCGGCCATGCACTGAATTACACGAACTTCAAAGCGATGAAAAATTATTAAAAAAGAGCTAAATAGAGGGGAACCAGCGCCGGCTGCATTCTGGTCTTTATTGTGCAAAATTCGAAAAAAAATCGGCGAACAAGTAGAGAAGCAGAACACAACTGGCGTCGGCTCCGAGAGCCAAGGCGGTGCCGGCTGTGTCCTAAAGATAGGGCGGTGCTTGATTTTTTCGACACAGTTTTTGGTAATCTGCAGAGTTTTAGTATCTTCCAACTTCTACTCGACCAAGAACTCTGTACCTACGAGTTTAGGCACTTCCTAAGCCTATAAATAGATGAAAAACACAAGGAAAAATGGAAGAATTCATTGATCATCATAGAAAATTACTCAATCAAAGGAGGAATTCTTCAATTCAAGGAGAGTTGTGCAAGAAGGCCTTCAAAAGAAGAAGAAGGAGGCTTGTCTATGAGTGCTTTCTTTTACTTTGTTTTCTTTTTCTTGAACAATGATATGTTAATTGCTTTATTGTAATTTGACATTGTTTGAGATATTCATGATTTTTTAGAGTTACTTGATCTTTTGATTAATTGATTGTTCTTCTTAGTATTCAATTACTTGGGCGTATTACGAGATTAATTGGTTGTTTCTTTTCATTAACTTGCTAGACCAAAAAGGTTGATGGTAGTTGCAATTGATTAATTTCATATTTATTAGCTGTTAACTTACTAGACGAAAAAGGTTAATTGTTGAGGATTGAGTAATTAAAGGTTAATTGATGTTTGCCAGACCAATGATTCATTGATTAATTTCATATTTTAAATTTGCCAGACCAAGAAAATTTAATCAAGGATTATGGTGGCTGAGAAAACAACAAAAGCAACAACAAACAAAATAAGGAAACAGATTTCGGCAGCTGTCGGCTCAATTGCAGCTGCTGCAACAACAAAGCATAAACAGAAACCAGGTTCGGTCTTTAGCCGAAGTAGACGAAAATCGGCTCACTTGAGCCGAGGCAACAAAGACAAAATCTCGGTGGCTTCAAGCAGATTTCACATGGCTCAATTGCAAGCCAAATTCACCAATGCAACAATTCCAAATTAACATCAATTGCAAGTTTCAGCAAACATAACAAAGCACAAAAAGACAAAGTCCAATCCAACTTGATTCTCAATTCAATTTTACAACGACAAAAAGGCGGTGGACCAATAGTTTATTTAGGATTTTATTTTAACTTTTATTACTCCTTTTTGGTTTTGAATTATTTTTTAGTAATTACTCTTTCTTTACTTAGGATTCTTTTAGGAACTTTGTAAGCCTATAAATAAAGGCCAATGTACATAGAAAAAGGGGGGGTGCACAATGTAGGGACTTAGATTTATTTTAAAGTGCATCACCAATATTTTCTCGAGATAAATAGTTCAAGGAGGATTGTACAAGAAGGTCTTTAAAGGAAGAAGAATAAGGCTTGTCTATGAGTATCTATTTCTTTCATTTATTTTCTTTTTCTTCAACAATGATATGTTAATTATTCTATTGTAATTTGACATTGTTTTAGATATTAATTTTTTGAGTTATTTGATCTTTTGATTAATTGGTTGTTTTTCTTGATATTTAATTACTTGGGCGTATTACGAGATTGATTGATTGTTTCTTTCTATTGACTTACTTCGAAAAGGGGTTGATGGAGGTTTCAGTTTGATTAATTTCATATTTCTTGTCTTTTAACTTGCTTGGAAAAGGGATTAATTTCTAAGAAAAAGGTAGTTAAAGGTTAATTGATGTCTGTCGGGAATGGATTCATTGGTTAATTTCATATTTTAAGTTTGCTTGGAATGGAAATTTAATCAAATGATTGTGTTTAATGCATCTTTTGGGTAAGATTGGTTGAGACAGGAATGTGATGCTAAGTTATGTAGAAGATAGGGATTCATGAATTGGAAAAGAAGTGAGTCTATATTAATCCTTCATGATGCCAAGAGAATTATTAGTTATGATAATGATTAGGTACTTTGAGATTATGTTTGTCGGAACAATGGTTTGAGTTGCATACTTCTTCATCCTTGACATGTATATATTTTTCTTTTTTTTTTATTTTATTTCTTTTTTTTTTCAGTTTGTTGAGTCGGTTAAACAATGAAAGAAAGGTGATTAGTGTATACTTGTTCCTTGAGAATCAATACTCGTTTGAACCCTATGTTATGTTAATGATGAGTACACTTGCTCATATGTGTAATTTGGGGTTAACGTTTTAATATAAACTTGATTAGCAATGTGCTTAGTTTTTATATGATTTTTTATACCCAAATCCATACGCATCCATATGCATCCCATGAGATTCAAGAATATCAAGTAATTTCCTAAATATTCAATATCACATTGCCAATCTCACATATATTACCGTATTTGCATCTATAATAGTTACATGTCTACTCAATAAATTTTAACACAGCTATAAAAAGATAGCCATATAAAATATGCTTGCAAGAAAAACAACACAATATCATATACCAATCTACATGAATCCAAGACCCTAGCCCATATCTAGCAATTACGGGATAGAATGATAACAAGGCCGAAGAGTTACTTGTGAGAAGAAGATGGCTTGGCTTGAGTAGTCCGTGGATATAATTCTTCATATGGGTTACCTTTTTGCCACTAGGGTCAACAAGAACTGTAACAAAGATTAGAATTTGAAGGGGAAAATCAAGACATTGGTGGTCTTGAATTTGTACAAGAAAAAGAAGAAAGTCATAGATTCAAGAGTTTGTAAGAGAAAGAGATTTTACTTTGACTGGTCGTAGGTCGTGCACCAAAGAAAAAAAGGATGATCCTTTCATTCATAAGAGGAGAAAAGGAAGTAAGAGTCGAAACACATATGCTGAGAGTAACTCTTTTGTGCTGAATATTTGCTTTAGTTGTAGAGAACAAGCGATGATAGAGGTGCCGAAAGTGAATAGGGTTTATTGAGTTTTGGTTTTTAGATGGAGTTAGGGTGATTGATAGAGTAAGAAAAGGAAGTGCTTAATTCATGGAGAAAATCAATAAGGGAATCTAAGAAGAAGGATGGCATGTCAAATATGGTGATAAGGAGAAGTGGAATGTTTTGATTTTGATTATGGGAAAGGGAAATCGAAAGACAAAGAAAGAGCAGGTTTTGGCCCCTAGAGGAGTTGAGAAGAGAGGAAGGGTTTTGGTGGGTGCAAGACTTCTTGGATTAACTAAAAAGAGAAAGATAAGAGAAAAATAGAGATGGACTATTTTCTTTATATTGTTGGAATCTAATAAGGCCAAATGGCCTTTGTGTGCATGTTCTATTTAGAATAATTGAGAGGTGAGAGGGAAAAGTCAATTTTCTTGTGGGAAGAGGCTGTCAATTGTTTGTGAGCAACCAATGTTCCTAGATGTATACCTTAGTTGGTTTCAGTTTTGGTGTGTAGGGAGTATGGCTTTCTGAAATTCTTTAGCTGAATGGAGAGAAGTATTTCGTGGAGGAAGGAAAAGGTATTAACAAAGTATGCTGGAAATTTGAAAGGGAAAATTGCATAGAAGCTTTTCTTTTTTGAAAAAAGAAAGAGAGTTATCCTATAGGTATTTTCCACTCCTAGTTTTGCTCTTTAATTTTGGTCAGTTCTAAACAAGGAAGGAAAAGATGTATTTGGAGTGTGCTGGCCGAATTTAAGGGCTAAATAGCTCCTATGTTCGACCAATTATATTGATAATTAGTGGGAATAAATCTTAGGAATTAGAAATTTAAATAAAGAAAGTTAAAGGAAACTACCATGGTTAAAGAAGGAAGATGTCCCAATTTAAGGCTACTTGCCCTTGCTAAATATGATAGCTTTCATTCTGCCAAAATATCCTTCCTATCTTGGTTGGAATGAAAACGGAAAATATGATTATATGCTGGCTGAAATTGAGGCTTAACCAATTCTAACATAGGCTAATTGATTGATAGCTGAATAGGATAATCTCTCTTTTTATTTGAAATTCAAAATCCAAATAAAGTAGGAAAAAATTCAGCTAAAGTTAATAGCAACTCACAAAAATCTTTGCTGCCATTTCTTTTTTCTTTGATGAAAATGTAAAGTATATTAATTCAATAGGAAATATGTACAAGGAGTTCAACTAGTTAGCAACCAAGCTTAGGTTGTAACTAGATCAGCTTACATAATTTTCAAAAAGGTTTAAAACATAAGGGTACAACATAAAAATAACTTTGTACACATGTGTTTTGATCCTAGTAGCAACGTCCCTTGGTTGGCAATGGTGGTTATCAAATAGCACACGCTTCCGAATGGACCATATATAGTAAAACGTGGCACACAGGGCTATGGACATGGCCTTAGCAACCTAGCTCGTTCTGCAGTTGTTTCGCTTGAACCATTTTAGGCAGGTGGTGTTGGGTATCTCAAGCTCGTATCCTATACGGCGCAGTGGAAAATAAAATGAGATACCATCCCACAACCCGCCTATGTGTGGAAGACAAGATATAAAGATAATAAAAGTAGCAGCTTTTTACCTTTGTTTGATCGTCCAAAGAACAAAAATTTCTTCTTCAAGTCGAGGCGTGATCCAGCAATCTTCTTATGCAAACTCCACGAGAGTTGGACATCTAACCACTATAATCACAGTGTGTGATTATCTCTAACAGTAATCCACACAGAGGAATACACAAGCACCAAAATATTTCTGTGCTAGTAGAAAAATAAGGCGGCTAAGGTTGTTTTGTTTTTCTAGGAAAAATGTGAAAAAGAGGGAAGAAGAAGCTGTTGTTTTCATGTGTTACATCTATTATATGTTACACGAAATTTTCCTCCCAAAACTAAGAATTCTAATCCTATTAGAATTCCCTAATTGTAATTGATAACATCAAGTTCTCACAATTATAACTTGGACCACAAATTATAATTAATTATAATTTGTCCACAACAACTTCTCTTTCTCTCAATCAACCCCACTATGTTATCAAATAACATCTTGAGTATATAATCCTTTATTGTATGTGACCTATTCCCAGTCAATTGGTAGTGAACATGAATTAATCCAAACGTCTTTGAAATTAATAATCCATAATTAATTAGAATTAATCATATTAATTCTAATCGGGATTAGTTTATTAATTCATGAATTAATAAACCCATATTCTTAGATTATGAGTGGTATCGAACAACACATCATGACTACCCAAGAGTCTAGGAAGTTAAGTAGCTTGACATGAACCCTTCAATAACAAACTTCAGTGCAATTAACTCCTTTTACCGTACAATATCTCATTCAGTTTGGAATACAGAATTAGTGCCAACTTCTTCCAGAATTAATTCTGGCCCGAATATAATAGTACTTGTACCAGGAACCCACTACTCTAGATGTGTATCAATTGGAACTGTTTCCAATACACAATCACCTTAGCCAAGGACTTTCCGAGTAGTAATTCCTACAAGTGGCCGTGAGATATTCACCCCTGCTATTAGGAGTGGTGAATCCTTTATTGACCCTCTCAACTACTTTCGTTTATCTCACAATATACCCAATATCCATCCCATAGGCGGCCCTCGATCGAGCTCCGGGGATTAGAATCAAAGTACAATGCTCAGCAAATAAAGTACCTTGGAGATCTCAAATCTAAGGATACTTGCACGTTTGCTATATTGAGATTATATCACTAGCACTAAATAGTTATTCATGTGATTATCTCAAAACTAGGTCATCTAATGAACTTATTCCATTGACAAGCGTCCATGTGTTAACTTTGAGTATCTCAATACTCACGGATATGAGAACTAACACTTGATCAAATCAGTAAGTCTAACACATGCTAGTCTTAACGCATTAATGATGTCCTGACTCATTAAGACTATGACTAGGGACTATTTAAGTACTAACACCATCGAGTGTAATAGGAATATCATATCATGATTTCCTTAACATGGCATTGTATTGGGGACTTTATTGAACAGTTATATTACTTAAAGTAAACAAAAGAAAATGTAAGATAAATAATGCCTTTTTATTAAAAAAATGTGTCATGTACAATGTACAAGTGATTGCCTCTAAGGCACAACAATAACAGGTGGTTGTTGATATAATGGCCCGTGGCAGTCGTAACCATGTCAGAATATCGGTCCATATTGATTGCAAAAAAGCACACGCAAAGAATAAGTGTCTAGCAGTTTTCAGTTCTACTTTGGAAAGCGCACACATGAGATCGTCCGCATGAAATGATAGTATATCCTTGGTTTTGAGTCTACCCGCATACTTAGCCACATTGTGAATAAGTGTTGCGGTCTAAGTCCCTACTTCCAAACAGTCTGTGCCTATGGAACCTTCGGCTGGTGAGCACGAAAGTAGTCATATGCCTGTTGGGTACACAACTTGGTTCCGACGGCCCACGATTGTAAGGCATTGGCAGCACATTACTGGTCACCTTCCTTGTTAGTTATAGCGTCTCGTATAAAGAGAAGTCTTCTAAACAATGGGGACTAGGTAGAGTTTGGCCGCACTTCCCATAAAGATTGGATGTTCATATAATAGCAGGATACCCATCTTGAAACACCCCACCTTTTACTTTCAATTGGCTATTATTTATAATAAAATGAAAATTTATATCAATGGCCAGAACAAAAGATGATTAGTATAATGAGACAAATATTTTGGTATAATAATATCTTGTTGGGACCTGGATGTAATTATTGGACTTGTTCTACCCGTACCCTAAATTTTTGGAAGGCTATTATTATTAACAAAATAAGAATTGTAGGGTACTTCGAAAAGAGAAATTGACCAGTGCGATGAAATGCACGTTTTGGTGTGAATTATGCTACCCGAGGTATCGGGGGTATTTTCGTCATTTTGACCGTACTCACAACTTTGATAGAAAATTTGACAAAGTAGAGAAGGAATTAAAGAATTTAATTGTTACCAACAAATTCAGTGAAATTTTTTGAGTTCATTGGTAAAATAAAATATTTTTCTGTTACAGACCTAATTTTGGTCATTTCTGAAGAAAATAAGAAAATGCGGTTGAAAATCAGACGTGTGCCTTCTTGTGAATGGTAGCTAAGGACAAGTGTCAATTAATAAGAGGATGCATGAAAGATTCATGCATGTAAGATTTCTTAAATAATTAAGAAAAATGCAAAAAAAAAAAAAAAAGAGAGAGATCGCGACACGTGTAAAATAGCCACCATTCATTTAATTAAGCAAAATCCTAATGCAAGAATGGTGGTGGATTTAGGGGAGAAACTGGCCAAGACCATAAAAGAATAAGGAATGAAGAAATAAGGAAGAAAAGGAAAGGAAAAATCAAGAAAAAAATAGAAAAAGTGAGAGATAGTAAAATGTGTGTATTTCTTGGTGTGTTCTTAGTTTGCTTGGAGTAAGATCAAGCCAAAACATCCTATACATAAGGTAAAGTCATGTGCTTCAAGAATTAAAGTTGTAGATCTCATTACGGTGATTATATTGATATGAATTTTAACATGAAAACATGATTTTCATGTCTTGATTTTGGATCAAAGCTAAGGTTTGTGAACTTTTGTGTATGAACCTTCTATATACTTATATAAGTGCCAGCTGCCTAAGGGGTTTTTTGAATGATGTTTTGTGTGAAGAAGAACTAAATAATTATGCTGGTTTAAAGGGTTGTTTCCAGTTGAGGAGATGATGATCAAAGTAGAGTAAAAATGGAATTTACTTGGTAAGAAAAATAGATTATACTAGCCTTTGATTAGAAAAGATGAATTTGTGTTGAATAAGTATGATTCTTATGAGCTATTGGAATCTATAAATCACAAATTTAAAGATGATTTGAAGGAAAATTGAAGGAATTAATGGTTCCAAGATGTTAAAGACTAAAGAAGAACAAAGAAAAGCATGAATAGTGGAATTGAGGTAAAACTACAGGGGCTATTTTTGTCCTGTATTGTGTTACGGGAACAGAATTCTGAAAAAAGCCAATACAGAATTAAATTTAAGTCTTATGGTCATTTTGGTATATCATAGAGCCAAATCGAAGCTATGGATTAAAAGTTATGTGCAAAACAAAATCTTGTGTCAAGTAGTGAAATTCTAGAAAAATGAGTCCTAAAATGGATGAAATTTTGGATGATTAATTGTGTGATTTTGGATGAAATAAATAGGAAATATGAAGTGAATCCCTTGTGTATGAAAGGATAAAGGATGTGGGAAAAGGAAAATGAAAGAATTGATCAAACGACAAAAAAAAAAAACGATATAAATGAAAGTTGAATGTTTTCCTTAACCATCGGCTACTCAAAGCTGAACGTCATTTGAATGTTGGCTAACCATCGAGCACGTCAGTTAGATGTCGGCTACCCATCCAGCACGTCGTTTTATTTTTTGGCCGAATACGATTTGACCTGAAAATGATATTTTGTGTAGGTTTGTCAGTAAACGGCCAACGGAACGTTGACAACAGTGGAAACGATGGTTGAACGGCCGTAAACGAAAAGAATTTAGTTAGGACACGATGTAAGTCCCTTTGATTTCTAAAACTTTTTGAAAGCTAGTGTACTTCATATTTCCATGAAATGCTATGTTTTATACCATTTTGAAAATCCCTGAATATGTTTAAGGCTTATCTAAGCAAGAATTATTTTATGCCATTTTAGATTGGATTGAACATCATAATTAGCTGGGAAATCTTACTGGATGATTAAAGCATGAATTTTATGAATTTAGTCCTTGGATTAAATATTTGAGATTTTTAGAAAATGGTAAATTTTGGAATCGAGCATTCATAAATTGATTGGAATGCCCTTATTGGAATATTTTATGGAAATATATTTGGAAACTTTAAATTTAATCCTCTTTTGATATTAGAATTATGGATTTCTTAAAATAAGTTCCGTTTGGAATCAAGTATTTGGAAAATGATCCAAATGTCCTTATCGAAATATTTATGAAAACTTTTGGATTCGGGTATACAGTAAATGGCCGAAATACCCTTATTAAAACTTTTGTGAATACTTTTCAAATCGGGTAAGGGTAAAATGACCCGAATATCGTCGGAAAGTCTTTTGGAATCGGGTATGGATAAAATGACCTAAATACCTTTGGAAATGACTTTTGTGATAGAGTACAGAGAAAATGACCCGGATACTCTTGGAAACATGTTTTGATGTGTGAACAGAACTCTTTATCCCGTTTCAAGGATTTTGAAAATGATCTCTCGTGATGAGATTAACTTTTGAAAAATAACATTTTGATCCCTGAAATTATTTCATTGGTCTAATATACCATGGAATGAATTGATTGGCTCTGCAAAGCCTATGTGAATGATGATCTGACTTGCGAGTTAGCAGGATAAAATTTTGGAAATTGGTGTTTTGTCTCAAAAATATTTTGATTTGAAAATCCTGTGGGTTCAAATAACCCTCTAGCCTGATCAGTCAGACAAGGTTGGTATTGTTAACGTTGAGTATTCAACAAGGACTTTGATCTGTGTACTAGCTCATGTTAGAGGTAGATGACTCCAAATAACCTAACTAGTTCTGGGGATTGCCTTACTCCAAACAAGGTGATAGGACATTGAGATGAGTCGTCCTGGCTAGCCGTTTAGTACCTTGCAATTGCCGCGTCTGCGGGCGTTTCTTGATTTTGAGTTATTTGCGAGATGCTAGGTAGGGACACTCGGTGCATTTGACTCCTTGTTGCCTCGATGGTGATTGATATCAAGATTGGGACCTTTGGCTTATGGTGGCAAGTAAAAGATTGTATCCTGCGGTATCCTAGGTATGCTGCGGTATACCTGAGCAGAAGTACGTTACGGTGTACTCATTCCGGCGATGCACAGTTAAGTTTTGGAGGTTGTGGTCTCAGTACAATGATACTTGCTGCCGAAGGTAAGTACTGCGGGATTTGCATACAGGCCGACCTTCTATTAGAGAAGTGCCCGTGATTTGAAAATTTTAGGGAAATGATTTGAAATTGAGATATAGTTTTGCAAAAATGATTAAGTTCTAAATAAACTCTTTGTCAAAGAGTTTTGGAATCATTTCTAGCGAATAAATAATATGCTATTCTACAAAAGTTTTATGTACCCTGTCTCTTTGATAAAGCACTAGCACACGGGACTCATTGGGTGATTTTTCACTCACACGTATCTTTTATCTTATCCTTTTTGTAGGATCCAAAATTGAGCGGACTTACCAATAGAGGACAATACCACAGTGACAGCAGAATAGGTCCAGACGTTTCCCTTTTGGATAATATACCTTATTACTGATGTTGAATGGAATTTTTCATGTATGAGATTCTTTGTTATATATGTGTGCGTAACCATCAGTATAGGTTGTTGTATAGATTTGGACCTTACATACTCTGTTAGTTTTTTGTTATAAAGACCCCTTGTCTGGGTAACTGGACGAGGCGACACCTGGTGTTGATATGCTTCTGCTGTTACCTTTAGTAAAGGTGTTACACATCTAACCCATAATGTTTTTTTTTTCCAGTTGGATGTCCCATAGCACGCGAGCTAATAGTGCATCGTTCCACAGCTGAAGGTCCATCAGGCCCAGACCTCCTTCGATTTTCGGGGCACATACGTTGTGCCATGTAACTATTGAATTCTTTGAGTCCCGTAGAAAATCTTTGGCTATTCGGTTTAGTTGGTCAATAACCCCGCCAGTGATGGGAAAATATATAGCCAAAAGTAGTCAATCCCCTAGAGAATTGCCCATATGAGTTGGACCCGAATAGCATAGGAAAGAGACCATGTAGACCACCGTCTGATATAAGAGCCAATTTTGTCCAATAAAGGCTTATAGTTGTTAAGACTGATCTTGTCAAACATAATGAGCACTCCCAAGTACCAGAATGGAAACGTGCCCAGTGGAATGCCCCATTCAATGGCCATTAATTCCTTATCCAATTCTAATATGATCTTAGGAAGAACCAAACTTGTGGATTATGCTAAAAAACAAGAACCTTAACAAACTCACACACAAGAATAGTAAAATGCAAAGAAATTAACACTCTTGTGATAATATGAATCTATCCTACTTCAAAAACATCTTAACACCCTAATCTAACTAGAGATGAGAACACTAAGATTAGGAATTTGAATGAACCTAACTCAATCCTATCAAACACACTAGGCAATCTAGCACATAAGAATAGAGATGAAGCTAAGATTATTTCTTAAGATTTAGAGACAAGATCAAATGTGGGACTAAATCCTTTGATGTTTAACTCAATCCTGATGTTTAATGGAATCACCTGTGAGGATCACCCTCAAGAACTCTCTCTCCAGAGAGAAAATCTAAATTCTCCTTCCCAAAATACCAAAGTGATTTTTTACAAAGCTATAAAAGCATATTTATAGTGGTCTTGATCTAAACTACTTAATCAACTAAACCTAAATATTAAATGGCCTTAATAAATGTTTTGAGGCCCTATTACATACCTTAAAATAGGTTAAAATATATTAAAAGTCATGAAAATGAAATTATAACTGAAAAGGCTGCAAACAAAAAAATTTGCAAAAGTTTGGAACTGGCCTGAATAGGGACAGTGCTGGGTAGGTCTCTTAGGGGTGGCACTAGTCTAATTTGGAGGAACAGTTCTCGTGTACAAAAGTCAGAACAAACAAACGAGCTTTTCCCAGTCCACAGCCGGCGCCAAGTTTGGCTACTGGGGCCGGCGTCGGGTTTGTTCTATTGGAATAGTACTTGCATCAAAATTTGAAAAATTTTTGCAGATCACAGCCAGCGTCTAGTCAGTCGATCTGGGCCAGCGTCAGGGTAGCTCTGGGCAGGCTCTCCTATTTTGTTATATTCCAATTCCCTACTAATTTGATCTCCATCCCGTTTCCATGTGTTCTTTTGATCTTCCAAATGAAATGTTATTTTGAGCTTTTCTTGTTACTCTTTTGGACATCATTCCTTGTTTCAATATTGGCTTGATTCTCTATAAGGATCGCTGCTTGTGTTGTGTGTCTTTTGGCCCTCCTTTCATTATCTACTCCATTTTTTTGTTGGCCTTCGGTTTGTTGGCTTAGTTGGCCTTAAACTCTTGTTGAAAACTATTAAAAATGGATCTCACCTAAGGTGCTATAAGCTGTGGCTTGGATTTCTTTTTATTTTCTTTTGAGTGGCCTTCGTGCCTAGGGCGATTCCTATCATTTCCCCCTTCTTAAAAAGGATTCGTCCTCGAATCAAAACCTGGAAAAGAATTAAAACAAGAGAGTTTTTATGAAAGTAAAATTTCATGGCATTGTACCTCATTATTCTTTATACTTCCTCTTTTCACTACCCACATTTTTCCTCTCAATTTATCTCCACTCTCTTTTCTTTTTTTTTTGCCTTCTTGTTTGCCTCTCTTTTCTTTTTATCTCCAACTTGGGATGGTTACTATCCTTTCAACCCCGTCTTCCTTCATTTCCTTAATTTTTATCTCTCTTTCTTCTCTCACTTTAACCTCTTGTTCCTCCTTCTTTTGTTCTTCCCTCTTCTCTCATTTTTTCAACTTATTTTGTTTCTCACTCATCTTCTTTTTTTTTCTTCTTTCCCTCTCTTCTTTCCTTTTCCTTTTCCCTAAAGATATTTTAATCTCTCAAAACCTCACTAGGGTATAAGGGAAATAAATGGTTTTCTTTCCATCTTTCCACAAAGAATAAGTGTTTCTCTTCCCTTCATGGACCATATCTCTATCAAACATCCAAGGTCTTCCTAACAAAATATGCCATACATGCATAGAAATACATCACAAACCACTTCATCCTTATACTTCACCATATCAATGGTAACATTGGCTTGTTTGTTCACCTTCACCTCTCTACAATTGTTCAACTATTGTAACTTGTAAGGTCTAGGATGTTTCAAGGTTTCTATTCCTAACTCCTCCACCAAAGTAGTACTAACTACATTTTTACAACTCCTTCCATCATTGAGGATACTACTTGGTTTTTGCTTGATTAGACACTTTGAAAATAATATATTCTTTCTTTGCGAATTTTCTCCTTCTTCCACTCCCTCACAAGCATTTTCAACTTCCATTGCTACACCAATCAATGCACATGGTTTCTCAAGTATATCCCCATCTCTTCCATCCGCTCTATCTCCTCTACTAGATTTTGTGTCATTTTCTGAAGTTGAACTAGATACTTCATGCTTACTAATTTCACTCATTTTCATTTACTTTTGCACCACTTCTAGCCAACTCCTCCTTTTCTCCTCTTGAGGATACGAGCTTTCTCCCACTATATAAGTACTTGAAGTACTTTGGGAACCTTCATCTATAGTACGTATTTGCTCATTCTTTACCTTAATTTTTGAATTCTTTAGCTCTTCAACAAATTCCATACTCTTTTGCTCAACTTTCTCTTGCTCATTCTCCTCTAACACTTCCAATGGGTTTGACTTATTCTCTAGAAAGAATAGAATGTTGTAATATTCCTTAGTCACCCCATTTGTTGAATTCAATGGTTCAACATCTTCTTCATCGTTATCACTATGCTCCTTATCAATCTTTTCCACATTTTTCTCAACTTCTTCGTACACTACTTTATGATTTTGATCGAGCATTCCTTAGCACTTAGCCTCATTGTCTAGCTTCTCCTCTTTCTCAAAGCTATGTAATTCACTTTGCTCAACTCTCTCAACTTTTTCTTCACTTTTTGCCCTTTTTGGCTCCTCAACATCTACAACATTTTTTTTTTGCCACTTTGGTCTCAAGTCTCATTTTTTGCTTCTCAATTTGTCTCTCTCCTTCGCAATTATGCACCCCATAAAATCCTTCATATTTCAATTTATTTGGGCAATCAACTTTTGTGTGTCTTCTACTACAACAAATCTCATACGTCAATTCTCTTCTACTTATTTATTACACCATGATTGTAGAGGCTTGAGATTCTCCTCTTTTTCCTTGCAACGCTTCCTTCTCCTTTAGTTATTGTGGCAAACTTGGTCACCTATAGTAATAATGGCCATCACTCCTACTATTGTAACAATTATAGATTTTTCCCTCATGCACCCCTTCTTTCAGTGTCTTATGCACAACATTTCTCCTTGTTTATTCAGCTCTTTTTGGATAATAGTAGGAAGTGTGCTCAAAACTCCCACGTATTTTGCACTCATGCTCCCTCAAGTTCTTTTGCTCCCAATACTTTGTTATTTTTTGTACTCCTCCCACACAAACTTCTTAATTCTAATATTCTTCACTCCCATGTCCTTCTTCTTTATATTCCTAATTTTATTCCTCAAAACTACCATAACCTTCCCCACTTGAATAAGATTCTCCATTGTTTTCACTCTCCCTACTCCAATCTTCCATATGACTCAAGTTCTCACATTCTTGATCGCTTTCCCCCAAGTCTCTATCATAGCTATCATATTCTCTTCCATTTGTACTTGGCCTTTCATCTTGTTCATCTAAATATCCCATATTCTTATAATTATCCTCCTCATGTTCTTGTAAGACTCCTCATAATTTTCATACCCTTCACTTTCGCTCCAACTAGCTATTATGAATTTTCTTTTAAGAGAAGTACCCATAAAATCGAAGTAGAAAACACAAGGAAAATTCCTCACTTCACTCCCTCATGTATTTACACTCAATTTTTAGTGGTCATTCTTCACTCGTGTTTGCACTCTTCTTGGCTTTTATCATAATGAAGTCACCCTCTTGCCTTTTTTTCAAACTCTCAATTCTACACTCAAGTTCTTCCCAACTCTTTTCCACTTCAAAGGATTTAGTTCTACTAGTCAACTAAATTCCAAAGGATAAGAAAGAAAGGTGTCTTAAAGATAATTTATCAAACACTTGGTGTGTAATAAGGAAGATGCATGGATTTTAAAAAGTTATTATACTAAGTGATGTTATTACAACCCCAATCACAATTTATCAATTAACAATCACTTAAATGCTCTTTACTAAACAAATTATTCATCATACTGCATGAATAGAAGCTTTGGTAGTCAAATATGAGCAATCACAATTCATTGGGATAATATATCAAGTACATTGAGTGCAATCCCGTAGCTCAATATTGTATAGCAAATTTCAGCTTGATTTTGGCCCCAAATCAACAAATTTTTACACCAAATGACTCCTCAAACATCAATATTCCATATAGGGTCATATTCACAATGTTTCCATGGCACAATTTCAGGTTTTTGACATCCAAAAATTGCAAGAAAAAAAAGTGACGAAAATTTAAAAATCAATAGATCTTGAAGAAGATTATACCTTAGCCCAAAGAAAGTTAGTTTATTAGAATCAACATAATGCATGCTCTGATACCACTTGATATGATCTTGGAAAGCACCAAACTTGTGGATTTTGCTAAAAAAAAATAAGAACCCTAACAAACTCACACAGAAGAACACCAAAATGCAAAGAAATTTACACTGTTGTGATAATGTGAATCTATCCTACTTCAAAAATACCTTAACACCCTAATCTAACTAGAAATTGGAACATCAAGGTTAGAAATTTGAAGGCACCTAACTCAATCCTATCAATCACACTAGGAAACCTAGCACATAAGAATAAAGATGAAGTTTAGATTATCCCTTAAGATTTATAGCTAAGATCTAATATGGGACTAAATCCTTTAATTTAGTCTTGATACTTATTGGAATCACCTTCAAGAATTCTATCAGTAGAGAAAAAAAATCTGAATTCTCCTTCCCAAAATACCAAAATTGTTTTTAGAAAGCTAGTGGCCTTGACCTAAACTACTTAACCAACTAAACCAAATTATTAAATGGCCTTAATACATATTTTGAGGCCCCATTACATGCCTTAAAATATGATAAAATATAATAAAATTCGTGAAAATGAAATTACAACTGAAAAGGCTGAAAACAAGAAAATTTGCAAAAGTTCGGAACTAGCCAAAATAGGGGCGACGCCGGGTAGGTCTCCTGTAGGAGGCGCTGGGTCCAATCTAGAAGAACAGTTCTCGTGCACAAAAGTTAAAACATGCAAACGAGCTTTTTCCAGTCCACAGCTGGTGCTGGGTCTGGCTACTATGGCCGGTGCCGGGTTTATTCTGTTGGAACAGTACCTACATCAAAATTGGAAAAAGTTTTACAAATCATAGCCGGCGCCTGGTCGGTCGATCTGGGCCAACACCAGGTCAACTCTGGGCAGTCTCTTCTGTTTTGTTGCACTCCAATTCCCTACTTATTTGATCTCCATTCCGTTTTCATGTGTTCCCTTAATCTTCCAAATGAAATATTGGTCATTTTGAGCTCTTTCTTGTTAATCTTTTGGATATCAATCCTTGTTTCAATGTTGCTCTAATTCTCCACAAGGACTGTTGCTGGTGTTGTGCATCTTTTGGTCCTCCTTTCATTATTCCATCTTTCATCATTCTTTTGGCCCTTAGTTTGTTGGCATTAAAGTCTTGTTGAAAACTTTTTAAAATGGATCTCATCCAAAGTGCCATGAGCTGTGACTTGGATTTCTATTTGTCTTCTTTTGAGTGGCTTTCATACTTAGGGCAATTCCTATTAAATTCTATGAGCCCGGCCAAGTATAGGTGGGACTTGAGCTCATTGACTTATAGTCCTAAGCAGTCCCTGATGTCCTCTAAACACTTGAGTAGAGTTCCTATTAATGCTTGATCTGCCCTAGCAAAGAGTTTTAGGTCGTCTGCAAAGGCTAGATGCGTGATGCCTAAACGTTCACATTTGGGGTCATAATTGAATCTAGTCCCCAATGTGGTAAGCTTGATGGCTCAAGAAAGGTATTCTATGCATAACACAAAGATGAGCCGAGATATCGGATCCCCCTGTCTTAGCCCCTGTTTGCCCCGAAAGAAACCGTAAATCCTCCCATTGATAATAATAGAGTATGATGGAGTAGTGATGCACTACAGTATCCATCAAGAGAACTCCTCCGAGAAGTCCAGCTCAGTCAAGAGGTCTTGTATGAACGCCCAGTCAATGGAATCATATGCCTTGCACAAGTCGACTTTGACGGTACATTGTGGTGACGTTCGCTTCCGACTATACGTCCTCAACGATTCCTAGACTAAAAATATATTGTCGGTCATGAGTCTATCTTCAATGAACGCTGACTGTGCAGGGTTGACCATAGAAAACAGTATTAGATGTAGCTGGTTAGCTAGTACCTTGGAGATTATTTTGTAGATCACATTACAGCACAAAATCAGTCTATTGTCCCCCACTGATTCCACCGTGCTGGACTTGGGTGTGAATGCGATCAAGGAATGATTAAGCTGCTTAAGGAGTTTGCCCGTGCAGAAGAACTCCTTGCAAAGGTAGGTGTAAAATCCCTTCCTTGTATACTTTGACTGATGACTACTTTATATAGAATAAGAATTTGAATAAGTGACCAGAACAAGAAATGATCGTTATAACGAGATGAACATTTTGGAGCAATACAAATATTCTCGGACATTGTTAGAAATTTGAGATTGTTTTATCCAAACTTTTGTACTCAATTAATGACTATTTTGTATAGAGCAAGAATTTGGGTATAAGATCAGAACAAAAGTTGATCTAGCCAACAAGATGGATGTTTTCATATAAAGTAACTTTTCAGGGGTATTGTCATAATTTTGACTGCAAACTGAGAAGAATTGAGAAAGAATTTAAGAATTTTGAGGGACACGAAAATGAATCATTTGTTGTTAAGATTCTATTGGTAAAATAAAAAAAATCGATTAGAAGGAATAATATTAGGAAATTATTAATTACTGGTAAAATTCTATTTAAGGAAATTGGAGGAAATTGTGATTGGCTTTGAGAAAAGATGTTGAAATATTATTAGACAAAAGTACACGTGAAAAGATATGATTGGTTAAGAGATGCTAGGTGGCATATGCATTTAATGCATAATTATCTTGAAAAAAATAAAATTATTTTTGGTAAAAGAAAATAATAAATAAGAACTGTCATCTTGTTATTTGCTTGACAAGTCATGTGTCACTACCTTATTGGGTGCATGGAAGTCAATGCTAGACTTCTCAAGAATTCTAGGAATTTCAACCAAATTCCATGGCCACCTAAGTGGACACCTAAGCACTATATGGACAAATGGAAATGCACCAAGTATTAAGTAATTAATGAATCATTAATGGAGCTTGGTGATTAGGATCAAAATTTCTTTATAAACAGAGAGGGAAGATGGCTTCCAATAAGGTTTGGATGGCTGAAATGTCGCAACAAATAAAGGAAAGGAAGAGGAAAGGTAGGAAAAATAGAAGAAAAATAAGAAAGAGAGAAAGAGAGATTTCGAATGAGAGAGAGAAGAAACTTGGAGCTTTTCAAGCTTGGAGAATTTAATACATAAGGTAAAAGCTTGAACTACATGAATTAGGTTATAGAGTAAATTGTAAGGATTATTTTGGTGTTAATTTTGTTGAGAAATTCATGAGATGTATGATTTACACTTGGAAAATTGCTATGTTTTGGGGCTGTTGTGTGTGCTGTGTGTGTCGGCTAACTTAGAAGGCAATGTACAATGATGGAAGAAGGAAACAAAGTGGTCGATGGTTTAATTGCTGATGAAATAAAGGATTTATTTATGTTCTTTATGATTATTGTTTTGTTGTTACTACATGAGTAATGTATTGCTTTGTTCATGACTGAAACCAAGATAGAATTATGAACTATTCTGTCCATAAACACAGTATCATAGGGCAGGTATATTGTAAGAAGAAGAAATTAGAATTAATTATATGAAAAAAAAAGAACAAAATAGAAATTCTGGTTTGAAGAATTTTCATGCAGATCTAAAAAAGGAATAAATTGTACACATTGGTTGATTATTCTGGAAATCCATGATTGGAAACTTGTAGCTACATGTCTTAGGATCATTTTGGGACCAATTTGATATGATTTTGAGTTGTAGATAAAACGTTATGACATAAATACCAAGGACTTCTAGTTTAGTTACGAGATTAGAGAGCTTAATTGGTTTACTCTCAGTTGTTTCATGCTAGCTATAAAACTGAGTGAATTGAGTTCCTAAGATCATATCTAAGGATTCTAAGAGCATATTGGCACTAGTTTGAAGTGATTTGGATTTCTAAATTAAAATTTATGATGAAAATACCAAAAGTTCCCAAAACAGTGACGGGGTTTAAAGTGCTGAGAATTTGTCATGAAAACTGAATAAAATGGAGAAAGGAAAAAGGTATTCCATGAACTGAAAATTATAAAGGATTTCCTAGACAGATTTTGGAACTATTTTAACATCATTTGGATTTATGATTTGAAAGTTATGGTAAAAATATGAAGACATGCCATGAAAGATAAAATGCAGAAATTGTTGAGCTATTACATTATGTAAGTGAGGTCATATGGTTAAGTGAATATCTTATGGTTACATGGAATACAAGAATGGAGAGGGATTATGTAAAGGAAGTATTATTCTTTCAATTACATTAGGTAATTATGAGCTATCGTGGGAAGTGAATATAAGAAATGGATAATACCCTTGTTAATTCATTTGTTGGTGATGTATTAATTTGAAAGATTGAAATACTAAGAAAGAGTGAATCACTCTTATGATGTAGGAGCGAATACCACATGGACTTTGTGAAGTCTCAGGGGCAATGAATTGCTAAGCAATAATATTAGTTGAGGTGAGTCCCTTTATTTCTAAAACCATTTTAGCTAAGTATTTTTTTTTATAAATCCAAATGCATCTCTGATATAGCTAAGTGTTTGTCTGATATATCATAACATAAGCTTTTATTCTTAAAGCTTCATGCTTTTTGAGTTTACTCAAAAAAAATATATATATGCTAAATGTTTTCCATCACATATACATGGAAATGTTTTATTTAATATCATGAATATGTTCATGACTTGGAAGCTTACTTTCAAAATGTTACGAAGTTTTATGATAAATGTCAAATTGCTTTCAAAGCACTATGTGTGTTATATGAAAGACATGTTGCTTCCTATGTTAACGAACTTTCGAAATTATTATAATGAATATGAGGAACGTTTGGAAAATTATATTTTAGCCCCAAAAATGATTTTCATATGCTCATATATGAGCTTGTGTTATGGGAAAAGAATATTGTGCATCCTTAAGTACTCAAGAAGTACTATGCATTTATACTAACTTGTGTGGGTTTAAGACCACTGCCTGGTTGGTGGCCACCTCCGGACTGTGATCTCTTATTTCATGGGATGCCAGGATTTGATGTTTAGTCCTTCTTAGCTACTAACATATTTTCCAATCATGGAAATGGAAGACAGGCGTGAGACATCAGGGTTTGTGTGACAAATAAAGACAGTAGGAATATATATCCTATTCGGGTCAATATGACAAATAAAGATAGTAGGATTATATGTTCTATTTAAGTTAGTGTGACAAATAAAGATGGCAAAATTATAAATCCTATTCGAGTCAGTATGAGAAATAAAGTCAGTAGGATTATAAATCCTATTCGAGTCAGTGTGACAAAATAAAGGCGATAGGTCAACAAATCCTATCTAAGTCATTGTGACCAATATTTTTACAAATGGGACGTGATCCCATTTTCTTTAAAAAAGGCAATAGTTTTCAATAAACAATGTATTTTTCCAAATGTGCATGAACTCTATGACAATAGTTAACAACGTTTTCAACTACAATGGCTAGAGAGTTATTCTTCTGTGGAAAGATACAAAAAAAAAACCCCTTTTATGTGTTTTCTAAGGAAAAACACTAGCACACACAGGACTCACTGAGTGTTTTTGCACTCACACATTTTTTCTACATATTTTCAACTAAAATGTACTGACTGCTGACCAAGGTGCGCAGTGGAAGTGTGATGAAGAAGAAATTATCATTGGTTTGTCTTGATGAGGATATATTGTAAAAGACTTGACATGTAATTTCAAGTTTTCATTAAATGAATTTTCTATTCATTTAAGGTTTTAGAATAATCCCACTATGTATTAAGTTTTAATTGTTATAAAGACCCCTTGTTAGAGAGATCAGACAGGGCGACATCCAACGAAGCCAACACCCACTATGACATGGAATATATTGTGTGTTACCATAGGTCTAGAATCGATATGGCCGACCATTACTAGGAAATGGCAGCTTGCCCAATTATATGGAAACAAGAATAAGCAAGGGAAAAGGAAAAGTAAGTGAATATTCAAAAGGAAAGGAGGATATATATCCTTCCTAGAATTCTTGAATTTCAAAATCCATAGGGTGGGAAATAAATTCCAGCTCTGGTAAAGAATAAACACCACCAATCTTGTTTCTATAATGGGAGGGAGAAACAAGGAAGTCATGCTCATGGCTGGTTTCCATAAGTAAAAAGAATAAATTAAAAACTAAAAATGCAAGGTGGTAAGAGTATAATATATAGAGAGATTTTAGGATATTTCAATGGAATATTCTTCCCCCTCCAAATATGGAAATGGTGGCAGGAGTAGGTGCTAGTGTTAGTCAAGGAGGAAGAAAAGGATGTCCAAGCAAAAAGTTGCATTCAATGCTCAATTGATCAATTAAAATCCAAAACACTTACTATTATACCATAATACTCTTGTAACCTAATCTAACACCAAAATCTTCATTTCTCAAAATCACCGCCTTAAGTTCCTTCTAAAGTAAAATTTAAATAGCAATATAACCCAACATATACTCTCAAATATTATATGCAAGCTAAACGAAACAACTTGGCATACTATCTAATTATTTAAATTACACAAAAGGTACCTATGTATACCCACAAACATATAATTCAAAAATATAACACATTTCATAAATAATGCAATGCATGGTCTCTCCCCTCCCAAAGGGCAGTTGAGGGTGAGGTTTCACACTATGTCTCTTATCAGAAATATTGGCAAGGAAATCCTTCACTAATATAGGACAATAAAACCTAGCAAATCCTAGAATAGGAGCCCAATCTATCCGCCTAAATAGGGCTACCAAATGCTTGTCCCTATCCAGCTCAGGATCCACGGTCTTATCTACCACTATCTTATTGTGAACCCTAGTGTTGTACCACTCCTCAGACTTAGCATCAACAAAATATCTAGGAAGGGTATTAAGGTCAGTAGTTGGAAGAGTTGAGAAGAAGAAGAAGAAGCTTCACCCCACTTCCTCTTGGGGTTAAGCTTAGACTGTTTAGATGGTATAGTAAGCATACGTAGCATGGGAGGTGAAAATGATATAGGAGAATATTGAAGGGTATGCTCATGTCAAAAATCGCCAACACTTCAAACTGCTATACACCACAACTCAACTCCAACCAATCCAATTCATTCCACATTGCGACTCTAAAACACAACACGACACTCATAAAATTCTAAAAAGGTAAAATAAGAGAAATAAATACACACAAATATTCAAGTTAGCATAATGCAAAGCAAAAATCCAGCAAAAAATAACATCACAAATGTATCCTATAAAGCAAAACCAATTCCATTTCATTCACAAAAACATGCAATTTAGCATCCCCAAAAATTATCCTCACAATGTAATTTAATCCCAACAACAAAAATACAACACCCCTTTCTACTAATTCAGCCTCATTATTTCATCCATACCAAGTAAAATACATATTAAAAGCATTCAATAAAAATAGAGCATAATTTCAAAGCTCAAAAGAAAGAAATAGATGCTACTATTCACAAAATTTTATAGATAAAAACACAATCAATATCTCAGCATCAAAATCAACTCCCCCATATCACAAACTAATCCCAAAATGACTAACATCACTCATAAAGCTCATTCTCCTCCAAGTCATGTTAAAATAACATATCTCTTCAAATGTACATCAACTCAATTTCTTCAAGGAAACTTAGCATAAACAATCTCAAATGCCACAACAACATCAAGTACCTATCAATTAGAATCTGCAAAATCTGAATTCAAATTTCAATATCTCAACCCCTCAATTACAATAACAATTCATCTATACTTTATAAGATAGCTTGAGCATAAAGGCAATGAAAATAGAGGATGCCATGCACGTAGTATTGTAAAACTAAAAAAGCACCAGACACGGCACAACGGAAGGCAAAAAGAATACCCTTGCGTGTCCTTATCTGTTTAGTTGAGAAGATGAGGTCCTAACCACTGGAGTGGCTCCATGTCTTGATGATGATTCCGGTAAAAAACCAGTGATCCTCTAGCTTCTCCTCGGCATGTACGCGAACCATTTCGCTTCTTAGAATATTCCTCTGCCTAATCTATGTTGGTGAAACAACATAGGCGAAGAATAGTCCTTCTTGATCCTTTTCTATTAGTTAGCAAAGATAAGAAGATGAAAGAGGAAGAAGAGAAAATGAGAGAGAGAGCAGAAAAAAAAAACTCTGGGTTTCTTTTTTCTCTGCGTCATGAGTCTGTTTTGAAGAACTAAACACCACCGCTCCTATTCCCGTTACCAGATAACTAAAACATTATTGTTTAATATTTCAAAATATCCGGAGGCTATCAGCCGAAGAGGTTTGGATAATCCTTAACTCTTCTGTACCGTGAATAAACATAACCATTTAGTCCAAGCTATTGGGCCAAAATAATTAATTATTTTCCTTGGATGCAATAAGCCCAAAAATAATAACCATTAATTAATTATTTCATGGGCCTATTAGAATAATTCAATAAATAATTAATGAGCCCAAATGAATTAAAATAATTATTAAGCCTTTTTCTAACTAGTTTAAGCCCAAGTTAATTTTTCTAATTATTCAATCTGGGCTTAGGCCCTGAATAATTAATTAACCAATTAAACTAGATAATAAATTTAATTTCTCTTATTCCATTATTTTATTCTAGTCTAAAAATAAATTAGACTTCTTGAATAAAATAAAATCCTTTTCATTGTGACAATTTCCTTGATCTAAAATAATTAGGACTTACGGGCTATTCCGAGGACCAACAAGACATATCGACTTGGCTACTAAAATAACTAAAATACCCTTGTCATATAATTAGCTGTATTTTATATTTTAAATATTTCCTAATATCACCATAAGGAAATATTGACCCCAAGGATAATGCTGCATTAGCTATGTCTTCGACTCACAAGTGAAATGACTAAAATACCCCTCTATACATCACCGTTCATTTGGAGAGGAAAGAGTGTACTAATACCTCTCTAAAAGACATCTATCATCCTTAGGCTTCTAGTCTAATGATCCATGATTTCTTGGAATATTCTAGCTTTCCAAGAAAGTTACCCTAAAACCAATATCCAAGTCATATTCCCCAGGACCCTGGATAATTAGATTATTTGGACAACCACAAGAGGCGATATAGTGTAGACACTATTTTGTACAAATCTGTCTTGACTAACTAGTCACATATACCCAACATACGGTCCTTCTCAAGAACCTCAACTATAGTATATCAAAGCATACGCTTCCAGCTTCGTCAGACTACCAACTTATACTCAAGCTGTAGAGTACATATCTACGCTGTAGCAGTAGTAGTCTAGATTTTTATTACATAGTACTTTTAGAAACCACTACTACAGGTCCAGTTCTATGTATTCAAAATATACCTGTGTTATGAAATGAGTAGACTACTCATTGGCTAAAGGTAAGACATTCCTTATTCAGAATTCAGAACACAATACCTTGCCATGATGAGATTCCCATCTTCATCATCCGGTTAAGAACAATAGTTTATGTGTTAAGTATCCCATGGTCTATACCTTACTATGAAAGATATCTATTCACATGAACCATTTACTTAAACACAATAAGTCTTTTCCAATAAAATTTCATACAAATATAAAAAAGATTTCACAAACAAATTCTTACAAAAATACTTTTATTAATACAAGTTAAAATTACATCAGAAACTTAGTCTAAGAGGCCATACATTCTAACAATCTCCCACTTACACTCTAAGACTAAGTAAGTCTATAGATGCCCACCCTTATGGTGTCTAAGTGTCTTCTAAAGACTCTCTTTGCTAAAGACTTGGTGAAAGGATCTGCTAGATTGTTCTCTAAGGCAATCTGTTTTACCACGACTTTTCATCTCTAGATGAAATCCCGGATCAGGTGGTACTTCCTCTAGATGAGCTTCCTTTTTTTGTGGTTCCTAGGTTCTTTGGATTGTGAGACTACACCAATGTTGTCACAATATATTACAACCAATTTGTCCATTTATGGCACAACTCCAAGTTTCAAAAGGAACTTCCGGAGCCAAACTGCTTCCTTAGATCCTTTCGAAGCTGCCACATACTTAACTTTCATGGTTAAGCCAGCAATGCAAGATTGCTTGATATTTCTCCATGAAATGGCTCCTCCAGGCAAGATAAAGACATATCTACTAGTGGATTTTCTCTTATCCTTATCCGTTTAAAAGTCTAATTCCGTGTATCCTACAGGAACCAAGTCATCAGCCCTGTAAACCAGTATATCATCTCTAGTACCTTTAAGATACTTGAGAATATACTTTACAGCTTGCTAATGAACCTCCTCAGGGTTTGACTGATATCGACTAACTAAGCCTACGGCAAAGCAGATATCTGGCCTAGTACATGGCATGAAATACATTAGACTTCTCACAGCTGAAGTATAGGGAATCCTACTCGTTCTATCATTTTCTTCTTGAGACTTTGGATAGACCTTTAAAGAAAAAGACAATCCATGTCTGTAAAGGATCAATGCCCCCTTACATGAGTCCATGCTGAACTTAGCCAGCATCTTGTCAATGTATGTAGTTTGGAATAAACCTAACATTCTCTACTTTCTATTTCTAAAAAGCTTTATTCTGCGAATATAACTGGTTTCACCCAAGTCCTTCATACTAAATTGACAAGATAGCCAAACTTAAGTAGATGACAGTATCCTTACATAATTTCTAATGAGTAGAATGCCATCCATATACAGGGTAAGAAAAATCACATTTATACCTTCTAGTTTCCTATACATATATGGTTCATCCTCATTTTGAATGAAATCATAAGACTTTACAGTTTCATTGAAACGAATACTCCATACTCTGGATACTTGCTTAAGTTCACAAATGGATTTCTTAAGCTTACAAACCATATATTCTTATCCTTCAGCAATAAAGCCTTCTAGTGGTGACATATAGATATCTTCACTAAGATGGCCATTTAAAAATTGCGTCTTGACATCCATTTGTCATATCTCATAGTCATAATGACATGCGATGGCAAGGGAGATACAAATGGACTTAAGCATGGCCACCGAGGAAAATATGTTCTCATAGTCGATCCCTTCTTTCTAAGTATACTCTTTCGCCACAAGCCTAACTTTTAAGGTTTCTACCTTTCTATCTACTCCCCTCTTCCTCTTGTAAACCTACTTACACCCAATGAGTTTTATCCCTTCAGGTGAAGTTACAAGATCCCAAATGTGATTGAAGTATATAGACTCAATCTCAGCTTTTATTGCTTCATGCCATAGGTCTGCATCGACATTAGCAATAGCCTCCTCATATCTAATGGGATCTTATTCCTGTTGGTCGGAGATTAGGTTAAGTGCCTCTCTAGTCCATCTTTCCAAAAGTCTAGATATTCTCCCACTACGACAAGGCTCTATTTGTACAGGTTCCTAAGGCTATGCCTCTTCTTGTTCTATAATCAGGTTAGGAGAAGTTGATTTAGAAGATTGTTGGGAAATATACCCTCTTAGACTAGATTTTTTATGTAAATATCGAATGTTTTAATAAAAGAATTTATTTTTAGAAATTGTTTGTGAATTTACATTTTTATTTGTGAACAATTTTGTTTGGAAAAGACCCATTGTGTTTAAGTAAGTGGTCCATGTGAATGGAGGTCTTTCAGAGTAAGGTATGGATCACAGGTTACTTAACACATAAACTGTCATTCTTAACCGATTGATGAGAATGGGAATCTCATTATGTCTAGATTATTATGTTGTGAATTCCAAATAGGTAATAACTTACCTTTAACTAGTGAGTAGTCCACTCATTTCATGACATAAGCGTATTTCGAATACGTAAAACAGGACCTATAGTAGTAGTTTCTTAAAGTACTATATGGTAGAAACTTAGACTACTACCGCTACAGTGTGGACTAGTACTCTACGACTTGAGTATGAGTTGGTGAATTGATGAAGCTGGAAGCATATAATTTGATATGCTATAGTTGAGGTTCTATCGAAGGACCAATATACTTTCATGTTAGGTATGTGTGACTAGTTAGTTAAGACAGACTTGTACAAGATAGTTTCTATACTATATCGTCCCTTGTGGTTGTCTGAATGATCTAACTATCCAAGGCCCTGGGAAATATGACTTGGATGTTTGTTTTAGAGTAGCTCCTTTGGAAAGTAGAAACAATCCAAGAAGTCGTGGATCATTGGACTAGAAGCCTAAGGATGGTAGATGTCGTTTAGAGAGGTGTTAGTACATTTCTTCCTCTCTAAATGTACGGCGATGTATAGAGGGGTATTTTAGTCATTACACCTGTAGGTCGGAGACTATGCTAACGCAGCATTGTCCTTGTAGTCAAAATTTCCTTATGGTGATATTAGGAAATATTTAAAATTCAAAATATAGCTATTTATATGGCAAGAGTATTTTGGTCATTTTAGTAACCAAGGCAATGTATCTTTTGGTCCCCAATATAGATCGTGAGTCCTAATTAAATACAGGCTAAGGAGTTAGTCTTAAATTAAATTAAATAGAATTTATTTTATTTAAGTAGCCTAATTTAATTATTAGGCTAGAGTAAAATAAAGGTCCATAGAGAGAGAGAATTAATTAAATTAGTTTGGTGGGTTAATTAATTGTTCAGGGCTTTGGCTCAGTTTGAATAATTAAATATTAACCTGAAACTAAACTAATATAGGCATGTTAATTGGACTAGTTTATTTGGGCTGAGAAATTAATTATTTGTTGGGCCATTTATTTGGTTCTAATTAGAATAATTAATTTAGTCCAAAATGCTAAACTAAGAGTCCAATGGGCCAGTCCAGTTTAACCTATGGTTTTATTTAGGTTAAATAGGAGAATAGAGAACAATGTTGTTTTTTACTGCTTTTTCTCTGGTGGAAAAATCAGACGCCTCCTCTCTTTCTCTCCCTCTCTTAGAAAATTTCTTAGCCTTGTAAGTTGTTCACCAAACAGGATTATGCAAGCCATATACTAAAAGATCGAGAGGTTAGCTTTCATATACATGCAAAGACGGAGTAAGAGGCTTGCAGGAATCGTACTAGAGGTTTCCACCAACACACTTACCCTAGTTCCACACATTTCGGTCCAGCCAACTTTGAGAACAAGAATAAAAGGTTAGAAATTTTTCTCCTCGAAGTCCCGCTAGAACATGACCGGCGCCGGCTAGGCCACCGGAACCGGCACCAGCTCTGTTCGGGTTGTTTCCTGTTCTTCAGTTTTCTGCAATTTTTTGCTTCCGCTACGTGCTTTGTTTGCTTTTCCCCTTTCTTTAAGACTTCAAAGATAACTTTTTTTTGCGTTCCAACCTTGTTGAACTTTTAGTGAATGTACTTTGTTCATTCTCCAAGTATCTAGTATTTGTACTCACAAGTACCTTCTACTCCTTGGGATGATAAAAGTAACCACTTTTTGTACCTTTTAGATACCCAACAAAATAGCATAATTCTGATCATGTTCCTTCTCTCAGCTACTCCATTCTATTGGGGTGTCCCCGATGCAAAGAGTTGGGATACTATCCCATAATGCACCACGTAGTCCTTAAATTCACCAAGGAAGTATTCTCCACCATGATCTGATCGTAAGGTCTTGATTAGCTTACCTATTTGACGCTCCACTCCAACTTTAAACTCTTTTAACTTGTCAAAAGAGTCAGACTTGTATCTCACCAGATAAACATAACCATACCTTGTATAATATCTGTGAAAGTGATCAAGTACTCAAACCCCCCTCTTGTTTGCATAGACAAATGACTACACACATCAGTGAAATAATACTCAATACTTCTTTAGCTTTATCTGCCTTTTGGATAAATGACATTTTGGTCATTTTTTCCATAAGAAATGATTCACACTGATGCCAACTTTTCAATCTCAATGAGCCTAAATGCTCGATTATACCCATCCATCTTCTTTCCTTCTCATTATACTTATAGCCACAGTTAGTCAAAGTTGCTCAATCACCACATCTTTATTCGTAGTAGACTCAGCATTCTCGCCTATAATGTTAGTGTTGTGCCTTGGAAGTAATCACTTGTACATTGTATATGACACATTTTATTTTAATAAAAGGCATTATTTATCTTACAGTTTCTTTTATTTACTTTAAGTAATATAACTATTCGATAAAGTCCCTAGTACAACACTATGTAAAGGAAATCATGATAGAGATAATGGTATGAGATTCCTACTATACTATATAGTGTTAATACTTAAATAATCCCTAGTCATAGTATTAATGAGATAGGACATCATTAATGCGTTAAGACTAGCATGTGTTAGACTTCTTGATTTGATCAGGCGGTGGTTCTTATATCCGTGAGTATTGAGATACTCAAAGTTAACACATGGATGCTTGTTAATGGAATAAGTTCATTGGATGACATAGCTTTGAGATAATCACATGGATAACTATTTAGTCCTAGTGATATAATCTCAATATAGCAAACGTGCAAGTATCCTTAGATTTGAAATTTCCAAGATACTTTGTTTACTGAGTATTGTACTTTGATTCCATTCTCCGGAGCTTGATCGAGGGCCGCCTATAGAATGGATATTGAGTACATTGTGAGGTAAACGAAAGTTGTTGAGAGGATCAATAAAGGATTCACCACTCCTAATAGTAGGGGCGAACATCTCACGACCACTTGTAGGAATTACTACTCGAGAAGCCCTTGGCCAAGGCGATTGTGTATTGGAAACAGTTCTAATTGATACACATCTAGAGTAGTGGATTCCTAGTACAAGTACTATTGTATTCGGGCTAGAATTAATTCTGGAAGGAGTTGGCACTAATTCCGTACTCCAAACCGAATGAGATATTGTATGGTGAAAGGAGTTGATTGCACTGAAGTTTGTTATTGAAGGGTTCATGTTAAACCACTTGACTTTCTGGACTCTTGAGTGGTCATGATGTTTTACTAGATACCGCTTGTGATATGGGAATATAGGTTTATTAATTGATTAATTAATAAACCAATCCTGATTAGAATTAATAGGATTAATTCTAATTAATTATGGATTATTAATCTCAAAGACGTTTGAATTATTTCATATTCTCTACCAATTGACTGGGAAACCTAATAGGTCACACATAATAGAAGATTATATACTCAAGATATTATTTGATAACATAGTGGGATTAATTGGGAGGAAGAGAAGTTGTTGTGGATAAATTATAATTAGTTATAATTTATGGTCCAAATTGTAATTGTAAGAACTTGATGTTTATTATTACAATTAGGGAATTCTAATAGGATTAGAATTCTCAGTTTTAGCAAGATTTTTTTGTTATATATATGATATAATCGAAACCCTAGCTGAGGTTGGATCAACGGACACTCTAGGCAACACACAACCTTCTTTCTTCTCTCTCTCTCTATTGTTCTTGAGAAACAACCCTAGCCGCCATCTTTTTCTGCTAGCACAGAAAATTTTGGTGCTTGCGTATTCCTCTATGTGGATTACTGTTAGAAATAATCACACACTATGATTATAGTGGTTAGACGTTCAACTCTCGTAGTGTTTGATCAAGAGGATTGTTGGATCGCGCCTCAACTTGAAGAGGAAAATTTTTGTTCTTCGGACGATCACCCAAAGGTAAAAGCTGCTACATTTGATCTATTTATATCTTGTTTTCCATACTTATGTAGATCCTGGGATAGTATCTCGTTTTATTTTCCGCTGCGCCGTATAGGATTCGAGCCTGAGATACCCAACATATAATACTAACACCAAATGTATTAAGAATCTACATAATCAATAAAGGGAACATAAAGATATTAGTAGACAAGTTGGAATACACTATATCCCTCATAGACTGAAAGATCAAAGGTGTAAGAGGCATATGTTGAGAGTTGAGCATTCTGTAGATGTAAACACCAAGTACTCTCGCCTTATTAAGCTTACTAACCTTAAAAAAGACATTAAAACAAAAGATGTAGGCTAAGGCTCTTAGTTGGGATTTGAGATCATTATTAGAAAGATAGCCATGGTGATCCACAAGACCTCTCTTACACAATCCAAGCATACGATGAGTTGCATCAAAACCTCACTTAAGCTTAGAATGGATCTTTTCGTTATGGTGGTCTATTTCTATCCAAAAGCCTTCGTTATTCACATAGAGAATGGATGCCAATATTTGTCCATCAAACATAACGTGGACCTCTTAACCATGTTTTTAATGGTCCTATGGTCATTCTTTCTCTTCTCCCTTATATTTGAATAAAACTCTTTGACCAGGACAGGACAATAATTTCCCTTTAACCAAATAATAAACTCCCAACCTAATCTTCTAAATATGGTAGATGATTGAAAAGAACGATCAAGGAAGGCACTGGAAGTCTTTTCAATAATAATCTTGTTATTGGACCTCTTAGAATACTAGGTTTGATAAGAAGGGTTATCAGACCTTACAATGTGCATAGGGTTAGGCTCAACAAGTGGGGGATCATGAGAATAAGAGGTAGGAGCTTTTTTAGCAGGTTGACTAGTCCTTTTTTGTATAGGCATGATCAAGGCATCACTAGGAATAGAAAGAAAAAGAGAAAGCTCAAAAATGAACTAAAAATAGCCTCCTAACCCCACAAATGCAACACATTTTCACAACAAACTACAATAACAACAAAATCCACACCCCTCCACTAATCACGCATCCAAAAACTAATTACAAAATCCATCCTCCTTAATTTACCTACAATAAAATCATAATTCCAATAGCCTAACAAAAGAATTAAAGTAAATTCAATAATAAAGCTCATCATTACTACACTAAACATGCCACACGATCATCAACAATTTTAACACTATATCATTAGAATTCAAAAGCTCATCCATGTAGAGAATATAAAGTAAGATTTAGAGCTTCCCAAAGCATGTGTATTATCATGAATATAAAGCTCAACAATATAACTATAGAACTCCAAAGCTTAAATATTGCATTAAAAATATGACATGATGATTAGAAGCCTACATATAGCCCACAATGTAGCCAATAGCATCAAATTTAGACTCATCAACCAATGCCACCAACAATATTGCCAACAAATTATCAAAGCATTATCCCAAAAATTCCAATAACTATCAAAACAAGTTCAATGACATGATCATTAATTTATTATAATCACAAGAACTTAATGGGCCTTTAACAATTTTCCACAACAATTTATCAAGCTCAAAAATATCATTTCCTTCAAGAAAAGAAAGCAAAAATACCAAAAAATTCAAGGACAAAATTTTACCGTTAACTTAAAGAAAAACTTAGACCGTAATATTCTCCACGCAATGGTTAATCAATATATGCAATGTCTTTGAAAAAAACCCATACAATTAATATGTGAATTGAGAAAGGCTTATTTAAGAATAAAGAGACAATTTTGAGGGGGTTTAATCTATAAAAATTGAAAAACAAGATTGAATGCATGGTTTTCGATGGAGGAAGAATGTTTTGGTTAGTGAAAATCAAGTCGGTGGGGGATAGGTAGGTAGAGCTGGCAGAGACTATTGAGAAGAAAGAGGGAATTTTGATTTGGTGCCAAAGAAAACAACCAAATCAACTGTTTAAAAGCTGACAACTTGAAGTCGGCCAGCATTGGATCCCTAGCTTGAAATAGTACCGACTTAATTCTCGAACCAATTTTTTTTTTTTTTTACAGAATAGACCCGCACTGGATCCAGGTACTGGACCAGCACAAGGTTAGTTTTAGTTTTCTTTTATTTTTTTTGTTTTTATCTTTTTGTCTTTTTCTCTCCTTTTTTTTTCTTTTTTAATAGGTAAAAAATAAATAAAATAAAATAACTAAAGAAATGCATGAATTCAACAAAACAAAAGAATACCTAATACAAAACTTAAAAACTAACAAAAATTTAAATTATTCAAATTAAAGAGCAAGAAAGCAAGTAAAGAAAATCATTTTTTTTCCACGATCTTGGTTTCGTGGATTGTTCTCTATTTTCTAAGCAAAGTTCCAACTTGTTGTTCTCTAAGAAGTTTGGCCAATTGACTAATTTGATTCTCCAAGTTGTGTATTGAGGCTTCTAGATTCCTTGTTGCTGCATCAACTCCTTGAAAATGTAACTCAGTCGAACTTACCAATTTGTTAACCAATTCTTTCAAGAATGGCATTGGTGGATTGAATGGTGGAGAATTGTAGGGTAAGGATGGATTAGTTCGTTAATTTTCATTGAATATTGGAGGACCCTACGTAGATTGGCCTTGATTACCTCAAGAAAAGTTTTGGCAATTTTTCCAATTAGGATTATATACGTTGCTATAAGGATTATTATCTTGTCTTCCATTCCCTATGAAAGCAACTTGCTATGAAGATGATTCTTGAGATGAGCTCATGGTTTGGCATTCATGATTAAGGTGCCCTTCTCCATAAAAATCACAATGAACATTTATTACCTATTCTTGAGAAGGGGTCATAGTGGAATTCTCCATTTTCTGAGTTAGTGCCTCAACTTTAGCTTCCAAGATAGCTACAGCATCAACCTTCTGAACTCCTTGAACAGGAGCTCTAAGCTTTAGATTTCTCTAAGAGTAATTGTTCATAACAATGTACTCCAACAATTCATACAATTCCTTTCAGGTTTTGATGCTTGTGGTACCTCTGGCTGATGCATCAATTAATTATTTTGATGCAAAATTCAATCCACTGTAAAAGATTTGCATTTGTAATCCTAATTCAAACCCATGATGATGATATTTTCTCAATATCTCCTTCCACCTTTCCCAACATTCATACAAACATTCCGATTCCATTTGTTGGAAGGTAAAGATATCTATTCTAAGCTTGGCTATCCTAGCTAGAGAAAAATATTTGGCTAAGAATTTCTCAGCAAAAATCATTCCAAGTGGTGATGGGTCCTACTGGCAGTGATTTTAACCAAGACTTTCCTCCATCCGTAAGAGAAAAATGAAAGAGTCTTAACTTTATAGCATCTTTTGAAATACAATTCATCTTAAGGGTGAGTTTGGTTAGAGTGAAAGTGGGAAGGAAAAGAGGAGGAAAAGTAAAATAGAAAGTAAATGTGTGATTTACTTAGTTTGGTTGGAGTGATTGGAGGGGGACAAGTATATGTGGAAGGGAATTGCATCCCTTCCACCTCAGATTTTTCATCCTCTCTATTTTGGAGGGTTTGAGAAGTAAATGAGAGTTAAAAGACCCTCTTGTCCTAGGGTATTTATCTTATTACAATTCTATCCTACTTTGCAATTTTTTATGAATTAGCCTTAGAGGTATAATAGTAATTCAATAATTATTTCTTCCTTATATACCTTACAACCAAACAACGAGAGGTAAATCATATTTACTTCCCTTCCACTTCAACCAAACATGATGAAAGTAATTACATTTACTTCCCCTGATGGAAGTAAAATGTTCCACTCCCCCTCCCCTTTTCCCCTTCCCCTTCCTTTCGCGAACCAAACTCACCCTAAAGGTATCACAGATTTCTAAAAAAACTAGCAAGGTAGGCATTTGGATCTTCATTGGGTAAAATATCAAACGGGACTATATTTTAAATCATTTGGATTATGTTAGATTTAATCTCAAAATTGTTGGCCACAACCCTTGGCATAGCAATGCTTGAATCTGCACTCGAAATTGCATGTCTAGCAAAATCTCTCATTATTCTCCTACCATCACCAGCATTATTATTTTTGTTAATCTCCATGTTTAGGGATTGGTTTTCACTTGCTAATTGAACCTTAACTTTGCTTAATTGTTCACTCATTTGCTTACTTGCCTTCCAAAACCTAGTAAAAGTTCCTTAAACCTCCGAATCAAAATCTACAATATCTACTTCGATTCATCAGGTCATAAACAAAAGTTAAAAACTAAAAATAAAGAAAGAAAATAATTACTCAAAATTTATAAAATTAAAGCTACAAATATCAATATTCACCAATGTAAATAGCATACACATATTACAGTCATCAACGTATGGCACCTAATTTCAACATGGAACATATTCACAACATATATATACAAATATACATGACTAAATCAATGGAATTCAAGCTTCCAAGATAATGTTCCTTTACCAAAATTTTGATGTGCTAGATTTAGGCATATAAAAATCATTCAATTTAAGTATATTCCCCAATCAAGTTTTAATTAAAACGTCAACTCTAAAACACATATATAGAGCAAGTATACTTATCGCAAGGCATAATAAGTATCAATCCTCAAGGAACAACTATTATTAATTACTTTTCGTATATTGTTTAACCTAATTAAAATAAATGATCAAATTTATGTTGAACATATACAAGAATGAGGACAGATAAACATGCACTTAGATTGAATTTCTTAAAAATATAACAATGATCAAATTAGCAATCATCACAATCAATTACCATTCCGGCATCATGAAAGAATTATAAAGTAGATTCTATTCTCTCTCAAGTTATGGATTCACTATCTTTTAGTTAATTTAGTGGATATCTCTATCTCACCAAAACAACAAAAAAGATGTATTTAATATAATTCCTCAACAAATACCCCTATCTTTAGGTAATATTAAAAACATGAAATCAATTAACATCCATATCTCTAGGTGACATAAACAAACCTTGATTACTTAAGTTCTTTTCTTAATCTCTCTCTCTCAAGTTAGTTAAGAAATAACAAGTAAAGAATTAGTTAAAATGAAACCACTTCTAATCTCTTTCTCAAGTTAATTAAAAGGAAGAAACAACCAATCAATTCATCAAATAATAACCAAATAATCATAAACTTTAAATCATTCTTTAAATACACTTAAAACATTAAACTCAACATTTCTCAAGAAAATAAAATAAAGGAAAAAGAATAGAATTTATAAACAAGCCCCTCTTCCTCTCCAATGAAGGCTTCTCCACAAGCAATGCTCCTCTTGATTTTCGACTTAGCTCCTTAGATTTATGAATTTCTTGAGTCCACCATATGTTTTGTTTAATCCCTCATGTTTAAATAAGTCTTTTGGTTGCTAAAATTAATCCATATCAGTTCTTTCTCGTCCACAAAGCTGTTTCCAAAAAATTCTTTCAAAAATTTCCAAATTCCAAGTTAAACATAATTTTCGCCGCCTTAAAACAGAACAGAGCCAATATTGGTTCAGGATCTTGGGCTGGTGTTGATTCAATATTGTTTCGCTGAAATTTTATGCTCTGATTTCTCCTATTTTTCAAGAATTGAGTCACCGCTGGTTCAAGCACCAGGGCTAGCACCGATTCAACACTGCACTGGGACAATTTCAATTGGTTTTCCTAGAAATTTTAATCAAAGTCCAAAGAAAACATTTCTATAACCAAATATCATCAAATCAACAAAAACTTGAGGAATTGAATAGCCATTACACTTAAAACAACATAAATTCATATCGAATGGCTAATAAAATGTAGGTAAATTTAAGCCCTATTAATTACAACCTTCAAGTTTTTATTTGAGAGGTGACCTAAACAGAAATGCCATAACAAAAACCTACTATTACTAAGATCCATTGTGGATGTACAACTAACAAAGGAATCAATGGAGGATAAATAAGAGACCAAATGATAGAGACTATTAAAAACCTTAGCTGATCTAATCATCAATTCATGATAAGGATCTTGGATCACTATTAGGCATGAAAATATCACATTTTGAAAGTCTTTTTATGTAGCCTTTGCATGATCTTTTGAGTGATTTTGGATGGTTTCTACTTATTTTATGGGTTTAAGTGTTTTCAAGCTATGTTAGTGAAAAATGGGAGAAACAAGGGCTTAGAATGATGAAATTTGAGTTAAAGATTATTTCCTAATGATTTGGAAAGAGTTAGAATCAATATTGGTTGTTTGGAAGTATGTAAACGGCTTGATGTATGGGCATGCATCTGGGTATGCATAACAGAGGAACTTTGTTTACTCCTAAAAGTTTGCAAAATCAATGGAAATTGATACTCTGCCATATGTAAGGTCATAAGAACGGTCATGCATATACAATGTATGGTTGTGCATCATGATCGTACCACCTACGAAGAGAGTTTGGCAATTTTTCATGTATGACTACAATGTATAGCCATGCATACATGTCGGGCAAGCCTTCTAAAGAGTTTTAAAACTTCCTAAATTGATCCAATGGCGGTTTAAACTTTCCAAATCTAACTAAGAAGGATTTAGGAGGCTTGTATAAAGGCAAAGTTCGTCCATATTTCAATATACTTTAATAAACAACACATATACTTCTCCAAAGGTTTAAAGAAGCTTTCAAGAAGAAGGAGAAGACAAGGAGGTAAGGAGACTTAAGATTGTGGGTTTTCCAAGTGTTATCTTTCAAACTTTCTCTTGTTCTTCCTTGTTTCTAAATTATTTGCTTCTATAGTCTCTTTTGTATTCCAACAATTTTGATTCTATCTTGTTTTAAGTTATGATTTGAGTATTGATTTTGGTACTTTGAGATTCATATGTTAAAGATTTCATTTTTAATTCTATAAAGATTACTTCTTGAGTGTTTGTGCGATTCCGGATTTCTTTTCATACTAATTGTGTTAATTTCTCTTATGTTTAGCCAACATAGTTGAGAGGGCATAATTGAATAGCTAGGAATGTTGAACTATGTGATTTACTTGTCATGGTCTATCCTTAGGTTAATATTCTAGTGGCATCTATTTGTCTTGATTTAGTTGCAAGATTTTGGACTTGATTAGGATAAATAGGGAATGACATGATTCAAGTTGTTTATTTTTGCAAACTTTTAGAATATATTCTAACTTGATGTTGGTGATGCCTTGATATGCTTATCAATCTTGTGATTAATTTATGACAATAGATTAATTGAAGTATTAATGTCTTTAAGAAAAGGTTAATCAACTCGGAATAAACTAAGAAAAAGGTTAGGAGATAATTGGGAGCTCTTGACAAAGATTAATCCATTTATACAAGGATAGGAATTTTTTTATAGCTTTGCAAGAATTCTAAAATCAACTACTCAATGTAATCGCATCAATCATAGATTTCCTAATTTGATCTTAAAACATATTCCTAAAACAAGTGGTTTCCTAATAGGCTTGGATTCATTTTCCTATTTCTTCTTTGTTTCTTTATTTATTCATACTTTAGTTTAATAGTTTCCTTATTTGTTTATGTTTTAGTCTAGGTAGTTCCCTAATTGTTTTCCCCTCATTTACTTTATATTAATTTATCATAAGAATTCATTCGAATTAATTGCTCAAGAGTTGTTCATAAAGTTAAGATAAGTAGTAAATATAAGAGTATACTACTCTTGAGTTCCCTATGGGTTCAACACCCCTACTCACTGCTAAGCTATGTTATATCGTAAGGAGAAGAGTTTATAAATTTCTTTTTATTAGTTGCATAATGACTACATTTAAATTACCCTATTTTGAATATTGTGATTCTCCTACAACAATCACACAAGTAGAATTTTTAAAAGTCAGAACACAACTTAATGGTTGAAAAAGTTTTCTTAGGGAAATCAAATGAAAGTTAAAGGAAGGAACATAAAGAACATGTATAAGAATGATATGAGGTGTAAGCTTTATGGTGCCTACATATAAAAATGCTACTTGAGAACCATTAGATAACTGGACAATATAAGATGTAAAAGTACCTAGTGAGGAGCATATATGATCTGTGGCTCCCAAATCGAGAATCCAAGAAATTTAATATATACCGGTTTCTTGAGCAAAAGAGGAAGAAGCTGATAAATTTGCAGAAAAATAAGAAGGTTTTATAACAATAGTGTGAATAGAATCATTATTACGATGAACTTTGGTTGATTGATAAGACTGAGGCATTGAGCATATTGATCCTGTGTTACATAGTTTTCATTAGTTCACCCAGCATAGATGGCATTTCTAGCTATAGAAGAGTTTGGATTCATTGAACTAGGTACTGCAGAGGGTATTATCTAAGTATTGTTTTTTGTACTTAGTTGCGTAACAACATCCACTTAACTAGAATTCCCAACTATTAAAGTTTGAGTCCTTAGTTTATATCTAACTGGACACCCATATTTCTTGTAGCACCTATCAATTATGTGCCTATTTATACCATAGAAAACATAATATAATTTTTTGTTGCATTTAACTTTGTGCGTTTATTGTTATTGAAAGACACACTAGCAAAAGTATTACTACTACCTTCCATCAAGTAGTTTATACTAGTATTGTCCAATCTAGCAACATTCAGTGGAAGGTTCAAAATAAGAGGATTAGTAGGAGATGAATTCATATTAGACAAGTTCCATAGGAGAGAATTTGATCCACTTGTTTTAAATGTTGTTGTATTCATTAAGAAAGCTGGTGGTTAAGCATGATAATGTTGTGTGTTCTTGGATTGAATATTTCTCTCATAAGTGAGAGAAAGTGAAAAAGCTTTATTGATAGATACTAAAGGTTTCAATAGCAGCACCTGTAATTTAACCCTTCCAAACTCATCTTTTAATCTTTTTACAAACTGGATCACCATATTAGCTTCATCATTCACTTGAACAATAGGTATTTAAATCACACTGACACTTCATATCACAAGTGCAAACCTATATTAGCCTTAGATTATGCATCTCATCCTACAAAATTTTCAAGTTAGTATAGTATTCATTTACCATTAAAAATCCTTACTTCAAATTAAATAAATCCTCTTGAAGATTTGAAATTCTGTAAGCATCACCTTGAGAAAACTGAGCACAAAGATCATTCCAAACTTTTGCTACTATGTAAAACTAGCTTAAACTTTATGCTATGGTTGGGAAACTATATTGAGTAGGCATGTTGTTAGTGTTGTGCCCTAGAGGCAATCACTTGTACATTGTATATAACACATTTTATTTTAATAAAAGGCATTATTTATCTTACATTTTCTTTTGTTTAATTTAAGTAATATAAATGTTCGATAAAGTCCCTAGTACAACACTGTGTTAAGGAAATCATGATAGAGATCATCATATGAGATTCCTACTACACTGGATGGTATTAGTACTTAAATAATCCCTAGTTATAGGATTAATAAGATAGGACATTATTAATGCATTAAGACTAGCATGTGTTAGACTTTCTGATTTGATCAGGCGGTGGTTCTTAAAACCGTGAGTATTGAGATACTCGAAGTTAACACATGGATGCTTGTTAATGGAACAAGTTTATTAGATGACCTAGCTTTGATATAATCACATGGATAACTATTTAGTACCAGTGATATAATCTCAATATAGCAAACGTGCAAGTATCCTTAGACTTGATATCTCCAAGGTACTTTGTTTACTGAGCCTTATACTTTGATTCCAATCTCCGGAGCTCGATCGAGGGCCACCTATGGGATGGATATTAGGTACATGGTGAGATAAACGAAAGTAGTTGAAAAGGTCAATAAAGGATTCAACACTCCTAATAGTAGGGGCAAATATCTCACGGCCACTTGTAGGAATTACTACTCGAAAGTCCTTGACCAAGGCAATTATATATTGGAAAAAGTTCCAATTGATACACATCTAGAGTAGTGGGTTCCTGATACAAGTACTATTGTATTTCGGCCAGAATTAATTCTAGAGAAAGTTGGCACTAATTCCGTACTCCAAACCGAATGAGATATTGTATGGTGAAAGGAGTTGATTGCACTAAAGTTTGTTATTGAAGGGTTCATGTCAAGCCACTTGACTTCCTGGACTCTTAGGTGGTCATGATGTGTTGCTAGATATCACTCATGATCTGAGAATATGGGTTTATTAATTGATGAATTAATAAACCAATCCTGATTAGAATTAATATGATTAATTCTAATTAATTATGGATTATTAATCTCAAAGACGTTTAGATTAATTCATGTTCTCTACCAATTGACTGGGAAACCTAATAGGTCACACACAATAGATGATTATATACTCAAGATGTTATTTGATAACATTGTGGGGTTAATTGAGAGAAAGAAAAAATATTGTGGACAAATTATAATTAGTTATAATTTGTGGTACAAGTTATAATTATGAGAACTTGATGTTTCCAATTACAATTAGGGGATTCTAATAGGATTAGAATTCTCAGTTTTGGGAAGGGAATTTCGTGTGATATATAGTAGCTAATAACACACGAAAAACCCTAGCCAATAGCTGAACAACACACAAAAACAACAGCTACAAAAATATTCTTATTCTATCTCTCGATTTTGATCTTGAACCCTAGCCGCCATCCTTTATCTGCTAGCACAGAAATTTGGTGCTTGAGTATTTCTCTATGTGGATTACTGTTAGAGATAATCACACACTATTATTATAGTGGCTAGACGTTCAACTCACGTGGAGATTGATCACGAGGATTGCTGGATCGCGCCTCAACTTAAAGAAGAAATTTTTGCTCTTCAGACAATCACGCAAAGGTAAAAGCTGTTACCTTTACCCTCATTATGTCTTGTTTTCCACACATAGATAGGTCCTAGGAGGCTATCTCGTTTTATTTTTCGCTGCGCCGTATAGGATACGAGCTTGAGATACCCAACAGTGGTATCAGAGCCATGCTATGTGTGGTCTACGGACATTGTTTTGGCACGAAAAACTGTTTTCGTGTTTGTCTTTGTTTGCTGTTAAAATTGTTTTCACTTGAGTCGAAATCGTTTCGATCTTTATGAGTTGGGTCCATAGCACAATATGATTGTGTTATAGTCACAATGTATTTCGAAAAGATGCTTTCTTTGGAGCTGAAAAATTTCTGCAGAAAACGTTTTCTTGCAACATGGATGTTGCCCTCCGTTTCATCTTAATTTTCCGTTTTGATTTTGTTTAAACTAACGAATTAGTTGTTATTTATAGCTTCAAAACAGAAGATACAACTAAGAATTGTTCTCACTGAAAATTTGCAGAAGAAGAAAGCACCAGAAATTGTTTCTGGAATTTTTTTGAAAATCGCCGCCATTGTTGCAGAACACAGGCGGCGCCGGCTTCGGCCTCCAAGCAGGCGGTGCCGGCTCCAGCCTCCAAGCTGGCGCTGGTTCCATTCTGTTCGTGATGTCTGAAAATCGTTTTTGGAAGAGAAAATTTTTTGGAAACCAGAACAGAGCCGGCACCGGCTCCGGCTTCCGAACCAGCACTGGTTCTGCTCTGTTTGCGACTTCCAGCTATTTAAAAAAAAAAAATTCCAGAACAGAATTTTGAAAGGAAAAAATCTCATTTGATGAGAGACGGGACCCGAAAGCATTTTCTCAAAATTAGTTTTGAGACAATCAATTTTGTTCTTCAAAATAATGATTTTGAAAATCTAAAATTAATGTATTCTCTAAAATGGTGATTTTAAAATTTGTTTTATTTTTCCAAAATAGTGATTTTGAAATAATAAAAGTATATGTTTATTTTGTTTAAGCATAGTCAATGGCATGGTGGATGATTATGGACGAAAACCAATTATATCTGTTCATGCATTTTACAGTTTTGGTTTTTATGAAATAGGGCCTGCGTGTCCTACCTTCTCTAGAATTCTTGTGTAATTGTCTCCTCATCTAACTCTTCTCAAATGTAACTCGAGGTTTTTTCTCTTTAGGAAATTATGTAATTAGTTTACATAGGTTAGATAGGAGTAGAATTATTTTATTCTGGAGATGGCAACCAAAACAAGGCGAGGAGGTAAGACTTTCTACTTAAATCATGCATGAACACATATAATTAACTATATTAATTTCTTTTACGACTCAAAGAAATTAATTTAGGGTAAAGTCCATAACCATACCACGTAATCGCTTTATTACCATGATGATCAATTATGTGATTATTGATTATTATGCATGTCATTCAACGAAATCACTAAAAGGAACAAAACCCTTAATTAATATTAAAACTAATTCCTTCCGTTAATATAGTAAGAGCGAGAGTCCTTTTTCGTGATCAGGTTGTTGGCCAAACCCAAGCCTACTTGACATTGGGCATGTTCAAGCTATGGAATTAAATTCCTGATTAATAGGTCGAGTTTAACTAAATTCTTTATCCCGGTTGGGCAAACTCAAGCATAAAGAAATTTAGAGAAAAAATTGGTGTAGCACAAAAGGCTTTAAGAATAAAAGTTGTTAATCACCCAATGATCCAGTAGTTACATATCGATGTAATTGGTATTGGATACCTACCAATGAACTTAAGGGTGGCTTGTTGGGCAAACTCAAGGTTATTCTTGAGGAATTTGGATACCGGTCCACTAGGAAAGCTTCCAATGGGCTTTCCCGAATCAGTAGTGGGGGCTATTGGTTTGAGTAAAATAGTGGAGTAAAAATGCGTTTAATTAAAGTCTTAATTATTTGCATATCATGTGCATATACAAGTAGCTAATGCTCTCTATCTTTACATCTAGGTCACTTGCATCATGTCAACGAACTTGAACTTACGTAACATTTTGGAAACCAACAAGTTAACCGAATTAAACTATCTCGACTGGTATAGAAATTTGAGAATCGTTCTTAAATCGGAAAAGTTGCCCTACATGCTAGATGCTCGTATTCCACCACCACCAGCCCAAGAGGCTCATGCTAATAAGCATGCTGTCCACAAGAGACACAAAGAGGATAGTGATACAGCATCATGTATTATGCTGGCATCCATAACTCTTGAGTTGCAAAAACAGCACGAGCATATGGATGCTCAATCGATCATTTTACATCTTCGAGAGCTGTTTGATGCCTAAGCCAAAACTGAGAGATATGACATCTCAAAGCAACTATTTCGTTGTAAAATGGCAAAGGGTTCTTCTGTGGCCACTCATGGGCTGAAGATGCTGGGCTTGATAGAGAAGCTTGGATCTCTCGGGTTTGCAATGGATCATGACTTAAGTGTTGACTTAATTCTACAATTTTTGCCTAATAGTTTCTCACAATTTGTGATTAACTATCAGATGAACAAGATTGAGTCCATCATTCCAAAATTGATCAATCTTCTCAAAACTGTGGAGTCCTCTATGAAGAAGGATTCCAATGCGGTTTTAATGATAGAATCTTCCTCTTCTAAGAAGAAAGTTCAAAAGAAGAAGAAGAAGGCTTCCATGAAGCCCATAGGTGGTGTGAACAAGAAGGACGCAGCTACCAAGGCCCATGACATCATTGTGGGAAGATGGGCTATTGGAGGCGCAACTGCAAAGTCTACTTGGAGACCATCAAGGACAAGAAGCATAAGGAGAAGCTTACAAGCACTTGTACTTCTTCTCCAAGTATTTTTATGATTGAGATAGATACTGCATTTAAAAATGAAATATGGGTATTAGATACCAGATGTGGATTTCATTTGTGCAATAATTTGTAGGGACTAAAGAGCAGTAGAAGGCTAGAGAAAAGCGACGTGGACCTACGTACTGCAAATGGGGCAAAGGTTGCTGCACTTGCTGTAGGGACATACGAGCTGAACCTACTTTCGGGATTGATTCTAGAACTGGAAAACTGTTATTATGTACCAGTTTTAATGAAAAATATTATCTCAGTTGCGTGTTTAGACTTATGTGGATTTTATTTAATATTTAAGAATAAATGTTGTTCTTTCTCATTGAATGATATTCATTATGGTTCAGCAACTTTAGTTAATGGTTTATATGTTCTAGACTTGGACAATCCAATTCTCAATATAAACAATAAGAAATTTAAAATAGATAACTCTAACATCTCTTACTTATGACATTGTCGTTTGGGCCATGTAAACGAAAATCGTGTTTCTAAGTTACACAAGCTTGGTGACTTAGGGTTATTTGATTATAAATCATATGGCACATGCGAGTCTTGTTTACTAGGTAAAATGACTAGAACTCCTTTTCTAGGAAAAAGAGAATGGGCCAAGGAGTTATTAGAACTCATACATTCTGATGTATGTGGCCCAATGTCAATACAAGTAAGAGGATATTATAACTATTTCATAACATTTATCAATGATTTCTCACGATACGGGTATTTGTATTTAATGAAATACAAATCTGAGGCCTTTGAAAGGTTCAAAGACTTCAAGAATAAAATAGAGAAATAACTTGGCAAAAGTATTAAGACTCTAAGATCTGATTGAGGAGGAGAATATTTGAGTCAAGAGTTTCTGAGTTATCTTAGAGATAATGGGATATTATCTCAATGGATTCCGTCACATACACCTCAACATAACGATGTATCTAAGAAAAGGAATCGAACCCTTCTAGATATGGTACGGACCATGATGGCTTCTGCAGACCTACCAAAATCGTTTTGGGGGTATGCACTAGAGACTTCTGTTTATATACTAAACAGAGTTCCGACAAAATCGGTTGATACTACTACATTTGAGATGTTCTTTGGTAAAAGACCAAAGTTATCTCACTTGCGAGTATGGGGTTGTCCTGCCTTTGTTAAAAGGCCACAGTCAGACAAACTTGATAGTAAGTCTGACAAGTGTTTGTTTATGGGATATCCAAAAGAATCTTTTGGATATTACTTCTATCAACCCTTCGAAAATAAATTGTTTGTTTTGAAGTATGTCGTCTTCTTAAAGAAGAAGCACATGCTCAAAAAGGATAGTGGGAGTAAGATTGAACTTACTAAAGTTCATGAAGACCAAACAAACGAGGATCAACCGTCTAACCCCACATCTATTGAGAGAATAGATGAACCTTCTAATACACAAGAACCTCATAGATCTAGTAGGATACTTATGGCACCTGAGAGATATGGATTTCTCATTAGTGACCATAATGACGTATTGCTCATAGATGAAGATGAGCCTACTACCTAGATGTTCTGAATAGTTCAGAATCTGACAAATGGCTTGAGGCCATGAAGTCAGAGATGGATTCCATGTACGACAACCAAGTATGAACTTTGGTTGATCCACCCAAAGGAATTAAACCTATTGGGTGCAAGTGGGTTTTCAAGAAGAAAACAGACATGGATGGTAACTTAGTTACCTATAAAGTATGACTAGTGGCAAAGGATTATCGTCAACAATATGGTATTGACTATGATGAAACCTTCTCACCAGTAGTCATGTTGAAATCCATCAGGATACTCCTAGCCATTGCTGCTCATTATGATTATGAAATTCGGCAAATGGATGTGAAAACAGCTTTCCTAAATGGAAATCTGACTGAGGAAGTATATATGACACAACCTGAGGGTTTCACATCCAGTGATGGCACAAAGGTGTGTAAGCTGCAAAGGTCTATTTATGGACTTAAGCAAGCTTCTAGGAGTTGGAACATCCATTTTGATGAAATAATCAAAGAGTTTAGTTTCATTCAAAATATAGATGAGCCTTGTGTATACAAGAAGGTTAGTGGGAGTGCAATTATTTTCTTACTGCTTTCTGTAGATAACATATTGCTAATAGGAAACGATATACTTGTCTTGCAAACGGTTAAAATTTGGTTGTCCAAACAATTCTCCATGAAAGACCTTGGTGAAATAACCTATCTTCATGGAATAAGGATCTATAGAGATAGATCTAAAATGTTGCTTAATTTTTCACAGTCTACATACATAGACAACGTGCTAAAGAGGTTTAGCATGGATCAATCCAAAAAGGAATTCTTGCCCATGTCACATGGTGTAAGCCTTTCAAAGTCGATGTCTCCCAAGACACAAGTTGAAAGGGATCACATGAGTAAGATTCCATATGCCTCGGCAGTTGGATCTATCATATATGCTATGATATTTATTAGGCCCGATGTATCTTATGCTCTCAGTTTGACGAGCAGATACCAATCCGACCATGATGAGGGTCATTGGGCGGCTGTAAAGAACATCCTTAAGTACTTACGAAGGACTAAGGATATGTTCTTAGTATATGGAGAAGGTGATTTGAAAATAAACGGGTATACTGATGCCAGTTTTCAATCTGATAAAGATGATTTCAAATCACAATCCGACTACGTGTTTACATTGTGCAGAGGGGCAATAAGTTGGAAAAGTTCCAAACAAGAGACTATTGCCAACTCTACGACAAAAGTTGAGTACATAGCTGCTTTGAAGCAGCTAAGGAGGCTGTTTGGATTAAGAAATTCGTGACGGAACTGGGTGTGGTTCCTAGTGTTGTTAGAACAATAACTTTGTATTGTGACAACAACGAAGCCATTGCACAAGCAAAGGAGCCGCGGTCTCACCAACGATCCAAACACGTACTATGATGCTATCATATGATCCGGGAGATCTTAGATAGGAATGATGTAAAGATAGAGAGAGTTTCCATGGATGAAAACATAGCTGACCCGCTTACGAAAGCATTATCCCAAAAGAAACATGATTGTCATGTTAAGTCATTCGGTATTAGATACATGAATGATTGGCTCTAGTGCAAGTGGGAGTTTGTTAGTGTTGTGCCATAGAGGCAAGCACTTGTACATTGTATATAACACATTTTATTTTAATAAAAGGCATTATTTATCTTACAGTTTCTTTTGTTTACTTTAAGTAATATAACTATTAGATAAAGTCCCTAGTACAACATTGTGTTAAGGAAATCATGATAGAGATCATGATATGAGATTCCTACTACACTGGATGGTGTTAGTACTTAAATAGTCCCTAGTCATAATATTAATTAGATAGGACATCATTAATGCGTTAAGACTAGCATGCGTTAGACTTCCTAATTTGATCAGGCGATGGTTCTCATAACCGTGTGTATTAAGATACTCAAAGTTAACACATGGATACTTGTTAATGGAACAAGTTCATTGGATGACCTAACTTTGAGACAATCACATGGATAACTATTTAGTGCCAGTGATATAATCTCAATATAGCAAACGTGCAAGTGTCCTTAGACTTGAGATCTCCAAGGTATTTTGTTTGCTGAGCCTTGTACTTTGATTCCAATCTCCGGAGCTCGATCGAGAGCCGCCTATGGGATGGATATTAGGTACATGGTAAGGTAAACAAAAGTAGCTGAGAGGATCAATAAAGGATTCACCACTCCTAATAAGAGGGGCGAATATCTCACGGCCACTTGTAGGAATTACTACTCGAAAGTCCTTGGCCAAGGCAATTGTGTATTGGAAACAGTTCCAATTGATACACATCTAGAGTAGTGGATTCTTGATACAAGTACTATTGTATTTGGGCCATAATTAATTCTGGAGGGAGTTGGCACTAATTCCGTACTCCAAACCGAATGAGATATTGTATGGTGAAATGAGTTGATTGAACTAAAGTTTGTTATTGAAGGGTTCATGTCAAGCCACTTGACTTCTTGGACTCTTGGGTGGTCATGATGTGTTACTAGATACCGCTCATGATCTGGGAATATGGGTTTATTAATTGATAAATTAATAAACCAATCCTGATTAGAATTAATATGATTAATTCTAATTAATTATGGATTATTAATCTCAAAGATGTTTAGATTAATTCATGTTCTCTACCAATTGATTGGGAAACCTAATAGGTCACACACAATAGAGGATTATATACTCAATATGTTATTTGATAACATTGTGGGGTTAATTGAGAGAAAGAAAAAATGTTGTGGACAAATTATAATTAGTTATAATTTGTGGTACACGTTGTAATTGTGAGAACTTGATGTTTCCAATTACAATTAGGAAATTCTAATAGGATTAGAATTCTCAGTTTTGGGAAAGGAATTTCGTGTGATATATAGTAGTTAATAACACACGAAAAACCCTAGCCAATAGCTGAACAACACACAAAAACAATAGCCACGAAAATCTTCTTCTTCTATCTCTCGATTTTGATCTTGAACCCTAGCCGCCATCCTTTATCTGCTAGCACAGAAATTTGGTGCTTGAGTATTCCTCTGTGTGGATTACTGTTAGAGATAATCACACGCTGTGATTATAGTGGTTAGACGTTCAACTCACGTGGAGGTTGATCACGAGGATTGTTGGATCGCGCCTTAACTTAAAGAAGAAATTTTTATTTTTCGGACGATCACGCAAAGGTAAAAGATGTCACCTTTACCTTCATTATGTCTTTTTTTCCACACATAGATGGGTCTTGGGAGGGTATCTCGTTTTATTTTTCATTGCACCGTATAGGATACGAGTCTGAGATACCCAACGCATGACAATTCCATAGTGTTACATTGTTCCTAGGTTTGATAAATTATCTTGGATCGATCTGGAACTGCTATCGTCCCATTCACAATTCTCAGTTTGTTCTTTGAGATCAATGCCATCAGTATTACATGATTCCACTGATGATAATTCATTTATGTTAATGTTGGTTGTACAAGAATCAATGAAGGACTCTTATTTGGATGCAAGTAACGAGGGTTGATTGAGGAATTTCATGATTCACCCTGATTTGATTCAAAAAAAAAAAAAAAAAAAACAACAACAACAACAGTTGAATCAAAGAAGAAGAAGAGAATCAAAATTCTTTAATTAGAAAGAAACTAATAAGAATTCTGAATCAATTGTAACTAAGAAATTTAGATCAAAGTCTGATAATGTTTGCTCTGATACCGTGTGAATTTTTGTGAACGCAAATGAACTAGAACAAAAGCAACAAAAACTAGAGAGAAATTAGAAACCATGAACTTTGTGTAAGGAGAATTCGATATATTGAGAAACTTATTTTGCACAGAAACTGGGATCAAGTATGTATACGCGCGCGCACACACATCCAGTGAACATTTTGGAATCAAGCTACTTTACACATGCCAAATGGCAAGAAGGTAAAAACATAAAATAATAATAATAATAATAATAATAATAATAATAATAATAATAATAATAATAATAATAATAATAAATAGATGCCAGCTATATACAAGTTAGCCTTTGTGCACAATTGTAGAAGAAGCGGCATGTACATCATGTAACTTTTCTTTAATAGATAAAGAAGATGGTAGCAATGCGATAATGGTGATAGGTTGAGGTGGTTTGGTTGAAGAAGGGGGAGGTTATAAAGAGGGAAGGTGAGGGGGTGCAACAAGGGCAGGAGAAGGTTATGGACGGGTTGTGTTTGCGTGAAAAAAATGGTAGCAGTGGTTGTAACACCCCGCTACCTAGGCCCGCCGGGGTCGGAGATGTCGCCCCGTCCAAAGGACAATGGGTCTTTATAACGAGGTCACACAAATAAAATAGCGGAATAAAAATAATAAAAATAATACTTCAACTTAAGATTTATTACAACCCAAGAATAAATCCACGAATTCCCAAAAGAGAAATAAATCCATAAATAAAATTATCCACTCTCGTCTCCCCAAAGCAATACGTAAAATCAAAAGACACATTCTCTTCCAAGGCAGATAATACTAGCTACTCATCCCCACAGTAGGATCGGCCTGAAATCATGGTAAAAAGGTGATGAGACAGAAATCTCAGTAAGTCCGTGTGTGCTTTGGGTGTTCAGTGAAAACAGTTCGTGGATGCAATGTGTGAAATCTTTATAAGAGAAATATTGGCAAGCAGTAAATATTAGTCAAAAGCAAGAGTGGTGTTTTCCTCTTTTTGAAACCATACAAGTGCACAATAAAATCAACCACTCATAAAGGTGGTTATGGGTTACCACACGTTGGGCCCCATAACCATACAATGGTCAGAATGTCACACTTTGTACGGGCTGACAAAAGAAATACTGGCAAACAATGAATGATGTTCAAAAATAAGAGTGGCGTTTTGGCTTATCTAGCCGTACATAATTTATAAGATCAACCACTCGAAAGAAATGATTATGGGTTACCACACGTTGGGCCCCATAACCGGTCAGAATGCCTAACACTTTGTGCAGACTGACAAAAGGTAGGTGATCGGCCTACTGGGCAAGATACTCCTCCTTCTCTATACCCAAACAACCGCTGGGTGTCCATTCCGGCAAAACACAGTCACTTGACTGAAATAAAACAAACTGCTAGCTCGGACCGGCTTGACTAAGTAGTACTGACGTTTCTCTAAGTTGAGCTTATCTTCTGGAGGTGGCCTCCTGCCAGAAGACTCACTCTTGCTCTTCAAAACTAGTACTACCAGCCTACCCCTATTGAGTACTCAACGTAACATATCCCACTTGGGAAGAAAATGAACAAAACACAGTTCTACTTGAAAATGGCAAGTAAGGTTTTCCAAAGTCTGGGGCAAAACTGGTTTTAGAAAAAGTTTTAGGTTTTGAGTAAAACCGCCCCTTGATTTGCAAATAATTTATTTGTCTAAAATGAGAATGGAAATAATCCTCAATTGCCTTTATAGAAATGAGTGACCATGCACTCTACATTTGGCTTGCCATAAAAAAAATCATTTTTCATCAAACGGGTTTTATGCAGGAGCTTATCTGATCCTGGCTCACAACAAAGGTCTCCAATAGCTTACCTGACCCGCATAGGGTAAATACAAACCACAATCAAACTCAAGCCAAAGACTCACTTTCTCAAATCAAACTAACTCAACTTACTACAGTCATATCCCTAGTGTCCCAAGTTTTAAGGCTCAATAATAAATAAAAGGGTTTATAAAATAATTCTAGTTTGATATTAAAATAACTAGAGTTTGGGAAATAGGTACAAAAAGTTGAAGGTTTAAATCTTGCTAAAAATAAATTATGGTTTATTTGAAAAAGGGTCCAAGGTAGTATTAGGTAAAATAATGATTTATTAATAATTTAGTTGTTAGAAAATAATTGATAGCTAAAATTTATTAAAAATAAATTTAATGAGTCTTGCTTGAAAAATAATAAGCAAATCCTTAATGGGTTTTGATTAAAAGATAATAATTAAATTTTTAGTAATAAATATTTTATTAATTATAATTATATACATAAAAGGCTTTAATTGATTTTATCATTTTAAATAATATATATATATATATATATATATATATATCCAGCAAAAACTATTATTTATTTGACTAGAATATCACTATTTTATATAAAAGACCAAATCCACATTTTCCTATGGTTTTCAAAATTTTACTAGAAAAATCATATTATTAGATATTTTATTAATGAAATAAAATTTAGCTTAGGGACAACTAGATCATGATCATATTCCTATAGCTAACCACAATCATGAACATATACAACCCTTCAATTCATCAAATCATCCAAATCATGCATACAAGCATAGATCTCAATTTATCAAAACATGATCTAACCCCTACTAGCATAAATAAGATCATGGCTTCAATAATCCAACATGAATATAAATCATATTCACCAAAGGTGACATAATCTCTAGCATACTTCATCACAAATACTACCTATGACATGGAGACATGCATTAAATCTCAAATCATCATACAATCGACCAAGATAATCCATCCATGCATAAATCCCATCTCCTTCATATTCATACATACATTCATGCTTTAATCTCAACAATATATATATATATATATATATATATATATATATATATACTTAAATCCTATCGCCATCCACCTACTATCATCATCATCCTAGAGACATGAATCTAGAGTTTAAAAGAAAGGTTGAAGGGACTTACTTGGTTGATGAATGCTTTGAAGGAGTTTAGAGTAGATCTCAACTCCTAGATGTCTAACTTTGTCCATGGGAGATGGCAAAAGCATGTTCATGGGAGAAAAAGTCATTCGGCCAAGAGAGGAGAGAGAGAGAGAGAGAGAGAGAGAGAGAGAGAAAGAAATCATTAGTATTTTTATTCTCGTAGGTTCTCATTAGAGATCAAGGTTAGAGAAGATGAAGTTGCTAGAATAAGTTTACCTTGATGGTGTTCTTGACCTTAACAGAAATTTCTGGTTTTGATCCGAAGTAGCAAGATGTTTGGAGGAGTTTGATGTTAAAAATGGAATGGATGGACTCACAGCAATGAATAGATGAAATCTGGAATTTTTAGAGGTAGTTTGAAGTGATTTGGAGAGGTATTAGGTGAAAGGAAGTAGTAGGTGTTCTTGGTGTAGTGTGTGTTCTTGAAGGTTGAAGAAAATCGAGAGATGGTAATGTGCAGCTGCTGAATTTTTGTGAGAGATAGGGGTAGACGAATTTCTGTAGGGTTTAGGAGGTTGATTCTCTGATTTGGAAGGGAAAATGAAAGGTTATTTGTTACAATCTTTGAAGAATATTTTTAGGAAGTGAATTTGGAAACTAAATATTCTAAGAATATCTTGATTGTTGGACAGCTTTTGAAAATCTGCCATGGTCGACTGTTTGAGCAGAATTTATGTGGGATTAAAGCTGGCTTATGGAGGCTTATGGTGGCCGAAAGTAGGGTGTACAATGATGAAGAAGAAGTCTGGTCTATTGAGCAAAATATTATGGAAGGTTGCTAAATAAGATGGCTGAAATTTTGGAAATCAATCAAGCTAAATTGCAGGAATTTGTTTAAGAGATTTTTAGACAGCCATTAATGGAATTTCTGTTGGGGATATGCCCTAGAGTCAATTTGTACTTATACAATTGTCATTATGTTTTATATAATAATATGAGGCTTTCCTTTCCATGAATAGTGAGTTTTGTTTTGTTGGTCATCAAGTACGTGACTTGATAGTAAAACCCTACAATGAATACAATGACTATTCTAAAGTCTGTCCTCGATCGATTATTATTATTGGAATAATAATAAATTAAGATTAGTATGTTTGTGACTTGATGGCTATGTTTTACTGGCCATGGATATTTGTGATATCGAGTCAAGACATAAATAAATGTTAGAGAACATTGTATTGGACATGACCCACTGTGAGAGTACTTCATGGAATATGTCATAAGTACTTTCTAGCCATAATAATATTGAAAGTCCTTCGACCTAAATTCATCATAGTTTCTTACTTGATAAATTCTATATTTTGACATTGTCTAAAGTTGTCTTTAACCAGATAATAAATTAGACTACTATTGGATATAAAATAAATCAAGGAGAGGAATATGATTGATTGTGAAGGAATTTGTCCCTCTCAATTATGGGAGAGATATCCATGGGCCCCTTGATAAGTTAGACTCGTTAAAAAATGCATGGCCGTGCTCAAATATATCAATCTAAGATATTGATATCATTTGTTTGAACAATCTACTATGAAATCAAGAAATAATTGATTAAGCTTAATAAGGATGACATGCTCCGTGCCTTATGCTTAATCTGGATATCGTGTGACAAAGGGACTAAATATAAAATTATGGTTTGGTTCAAAGAGATCACCGATCTTCATTTAACCTCGGATAGTTATAATGTTTTGCTAGAAACCGCTTATAACTTGTGGGCCATTTAAATACGATTTAGGCATCGCCGCTGTGTTAAATGAACCTATAGGGTCACACAATAAGCGAACTTGTTAGGTTATTTTTCTCGGTGACCAAGTTCGATGAATCGGATGATATCCAGATTATAAGAATCGACTCGGTAAAATAATTAGTTAAATTACCGAGATAATGGCAGTAATCTTATCATATCAGCTTTGATTTAATTTGAATTTAAATTAGAATATGATAAGATATGATTAGGGTTGGACTCTAAGAGGTTCGAGGGTTTTTTTAAGAAAACCCTAGCCGTCTTTCGATAGTCCATTTTTTCGATTGAGAACATTCGTGCCATTCTCTACCAGAGAAAAAAAAAACCTCTCAAACCCTAGGCGCTAGCACTCCCCGGTATCGAGTGAGTTCGCGGTGTGTATCCGTAGAGGACGTTCGCATACTCGCAGCGTTCGGTGATTGTTCGGGTCGAACGTACAACAGCGCAACCAGAATCGAAGGATTTCGATTACAGCAACCAGAGGTAACTCTTAAAGCTTAGATCTTCTTAATCGTTTACTTGGGTCCTCGGGAGGGATTCGTGGATGTTTTCCGCGTTTAGGAGTCTACGAATCCCAACAATTTCGAGCAGAAGTTCAAGGGGATCAATGGAGCTCTGTTGATGGAGGTTTAAGGAAGGTTTTGACAGATTAAGGTTGGTGTTTTGGCTGGAAGAGAGATAGGAAACAAGCTAGACAAAAATCTGCACAGAATTTTCGCTGCACAGTGAATTTTCTAGCAGATTTTCGTCTGCCACTTCCAACCATTTTGCAGCGAGCTGGAAGGGGGGTTTTAGGGGTATTCAAGGCTGGTTTCCAGCCTTCTTTATGGAGGAAAAACATGGCTAAGGTGCTGCACAAAATCTGGGAGAAAACAGCTTGGTTTGGAGCTCTAAAAGTTGATTTTCGTACAGGAATTTTTCCTGTTTTTCTCCAGCTTGAGCAGTCCGAAATTGGACAAAAACTTTTAGGTTTCAAACTGATCGTAAAGACCATTTTTCTGGTAGCATTTGGGAGGGAATGTTAGCTAAAAATTTCGACCCTTTGAAGGTACAACAAGCTGGAAAATTCCAGCTCATTCTATAAAGAAAGATGAACTAAGCTAGAGGAAAATTTCAGCAAGCTCACTAGAGGGATTTTCCTCTTGAAATTCCTCACAACTCTTCCATATTTTTCAGACCATAAGGAGTCTTTTACCAAGACATTTTGATCCTAAAAGACCTCAGTACTTTACTGAATTTTTTGGAAAGAAAAAGACTAGAACATCTTGATCAAACTAATGAGTTGAAACTAAGGAAAACTAAAGATCAAGGAAGAATGATTTTCCCTATAAGAATTTCGAGAAGAGTAAAAGGAGTGGAATGAGGTTACTTCCATCATGTCTCTCCTAGAACATCATCACCACATTAATCTAGGCCCTTAAGGCCGAAACCATCCTTTCCCAAGCAAAATAAAATTTACTCAAGCTAATGCTTCTATGATGGACTTTGAACCCAAGACCTCAAGAATTAATTCCAAAGCTCTAACCACTACACCACAACAACTCTTGTTGCTATTTCTACTAGAAAAATTATTTCCTATTCAATCCACAAGCTATCTCCTTATTTTCACCTCGGGCAAAAATTACCATTTTACCCCTCTCACACAATACTCACCAACAAGACTTCAAGACAATAAAACTCGAATCCAGAACACATAAAAATTCATATGAGAATATATTTAACCATGAAATAAATTATGATATACATCCCAATCCCCTTACTCTAAGGTTGGTTTCGATTGGGGTTTCACAGTGGTAGTGACAATGGCAATGCTAGTGGGAAGAGTTTCCGATTGAGGTGTTATAAAAGAGGGAAGAATGATGCTCTAGGGTGATAGAGAAGATGGGAGCAAGATGAAGAGCTACGACAACAAGGATGATTATGGTTTAGAGTTTTTGTTTAAAATAAATAATAATAATAATAATAATAATAATAATAATAATAATAATAATTGAGATTTATGTTTAGAATAATATTTAAAAATTTTAAAAAAATAATTGGCATTAGAATTTTTATGGAGTTAATAAGGAGGTGGTGTGCTCTCCGATTCTGAATAGTTTAATATTGTATTTCAATAAAGATTAAATTGAAATAAATTTGTTAAAATTTAATAAATTATTATTAAATGTCGAGTGAATATGGTCCATTCATTAGTGGAAAAGAAAAAATATAATATTGTGTGAGTATATGATATTTTTTAAAAATGAAAATTATTTAAATTAATTTTATTTTAAATTAGAATTTTAGTTTGGATAAAAAGAATTAACTTCCCAATCAAGGCCTAATTTACTAAACCCGTTATAACTTCTAAAAGCTCATGTCGTACGTGTGTGAAAGCGATCAGTGAAAACTAATTGGTACGTGAATGGTCTGGAAACATGGTCCCGTTAAATGCAAACTCATGTCCAACTTCTGGGACCCTCTACTCCGAAGGGCAACCAAAAAACACTGTAAAGCAGAAATCTCTTTCTCACTGCAAAAATTTCCAGCAATGTCGTCATCTTCATCATCGTACAAGAAATATGAAATCAGGAAGAGAAATCCAGATCCAAAAACTTCAGTTCTGCTAGTGATTGATATGGAGAACTACTTCTACTCCATGGCTAAGGCAATTCTACCAGCCATCAAGATCACTATAGACATCTGTAGAAGAGCATCCATGCCGATTATATTCACACGCCACTGCCATAAGTCCCCTCAAGACTATGGCATGCTGTATGAGTGGTGGGATGGAGATCTCATCATGGATGGCACACTGGAGGCTGAACTTATTGATGAATTGGGTAGGGAGGATGGGGATTTGGTTGTTGAGAAGAACACTTACAGCGCCTTCAGAGGTCATCAGAGCTCCAGAATTTCTCTCTGTATTTTTCATTTCTAATTGAAAATTGCATTATGTACCATCTAACTATTAAGTCCTGGCCCGGCTTGAAGTCGGATTGGGATCATACTGTGGGCAACGAAAACCATTCAGCATGGGTGCTTGTGGAATCGGGATCGTAATAGGGGTTGAAACCACCAGTTTTTAACTGTCTTTTCCCACAATTGAAGGGGGAGGAAAAAAGGAACAAAACCAATTAGAGAAGATGGTGTGGTTCTGTAAGGACGGATACAGAACGGGTTCCTCTGGAAATTTAAAGAATGACCGTGGGAGTTTTTTTTTTTTTTTTTTTCTGAGGGGGGTGGGGTTGTGAACTTGCAGGGTGGTTGTTTTAGTGGGGAGTAACAGTAACCACACTAGGAGATATGATTATGGAAGAGGGGCTGAAACAGGTGGTTACTACAGAGCATGGCCATCCATTTATTCAAAATATTCCTTGTGTAATTCAGGAGTTCTGTTACCAAAGCTGAAGACTAGATTGATTTGTGTGATTTCATTTGGTTATTTGCAGAGTACTTTGTGTTTCTGTTCTTAAATTAGATTTTTTTTTTTTTTTGCATTATTTCCGAATCTATATTCAAATTGTTCTTGATTAAATGCATGTTGTGGAAGATGAAAAATGACTCTGCACTTCGTTGTGTTTTTAATACATATGGTTCATTGGACTGAGTTTATGCAATTATTTTCTGTCTTTGAGACCACTGGAATGGAAGTTTGAAAATTGGAATTTCGCAGTAAGAGAGATCCTTTTATGGAAAGATGATTCATTTATAACATATGGTTAATAAAATTATTTTGATTCTGTTTTTGTGTAGAATGTGCATTAAAAACTTTAATTTTTTTAAAGTACACCTTATAATGCAGCAGAGACTTTTATTGCAGTAGCTCCTAATTTAGTGGTTTATTCGGAATGGTTACTATGATATTTGAATAATTGATTGCCATCTGCATCCTGTATTAGGTACAAACTTGGAGGAGAAGCTGAAGAATATGGGAGTAGAGGAAGTGATTGTGACTGGGGTAATGACTAACCTATGCTGTGAGACGACAGCAAGAGAGGCCTTTGTTAAAGGCTTCAGGGTATTCTTCTCTACAGATGCAACAGCAACATCATCTGCAGAATTGCATGAGGCCACCCTAAGCAACATGGCTTATGGTTTTGCTTATTTGCTTGATTGCAAAAGGATTCAAGAGGCATTCTCTAAATCTTGAATGACGAGCAGGGGTGGGGCATATGTCTTGAATAAGGCTTTGTAAAACTCTCTCTCCCTTCTGTTGGGAAAAAAGAAAAAAAAAAAGGAATTGGGGCTTTTTGTGCATAGCAAAACGAGAGCACTTCGTGTCTGTGAAATGTTCCATTTGAGACATGGCCACTATCTTAGGCTAAGCAAGCTTGTCACTGCAGTATTCAAATAGTTTGAGTATACCTTGCTTCAAGATTTAAGTTTGTTAACTATTATGTATATAGTCTGAATCTTAAGCTCTCATAGAAATGGTGAGCTTTATCAGCTACCACTGTAAACTCATAGTACATTGTGGTGAATCGAGGAATGGATATAAATATTATTACATTCTAAATTATTTTTGAATCCTTAACATTCTCTTTAGAAATGAACAAAATATCTTATTTTTACTTGACATAAAATATAGCAAGTATTTGATTTTATACAAGCTAACACCTTACTTTTTATTAATTAAAAAGGTCAGTGATAGAACTTATGTAGTGGTGGAATTTACATCTATATGCGAAGGAGGTTAGATATAATAGTTTATATGGAAATTTATTTCATTTGGAGAAGTATATATATTTTTTGGACATTCTAAAAATTAAATAGGCATATTCAATTTCAAACAGAAAAAATATTTTATTTCTACCTTTATGTTTGGCATTCGTCCCAAATTTTCACCTATAAGATATGTGTAAAATATAGTTAGCCAGTGTATTAAATTGAATCAAATAATATATTATTGATAAAAAAGAGTATCATTAACACAAAAGATTTTGGTGACCAAGCAGCAACCAAAGTTTGTATAAAATTATTTAACCCAATGAATAAGAGATGAAGTTACTTGAACCCCAAAACCTTAAGCTCTGTCTTCTTGAGTAGAAAAATCAAAGGTTTTGGAGAAGGCATACTCTTGGCATCCAGATGACTTCGGAGTCTTGGAAAATTGTTGTGGAGTGCAACTGTCAAGTCCTTTCTTTTCTTTTTCCCCAAAATACCCTATGGTTAACAAATGCTAAAGTTCTGTTTCGCTTAATCAAGTATTAATTGGTTTAACCAACGATTCATTGATATACCTGCAAAAAAAAGTGAAAGAAAATCTTTCCAGAAATTGAACTTACAGAAGATAGAAATTTCTGAATCTTGCATGGAAATAAAGTCTGCAAAAAACGCAACAAAGCAACAAATTCTGCTATCGTTTTCTCATGTTTACTTCGGGCACGGTCATGTTTTTCTAACACACCCATCAGTCTTGAAAACGTACGGCCACAAACTAGATCCTTACCTAATTAAGGTCTATATTTTATAGTGTTCAACATAATAATTTTTCTTACTATTATTATGAATAGATATTGGTTATGCATGTGTTATATTAATTATCATTATGTTTATTATATGCTCAATAGTATTTTAACTTATTAGTGTTAAAAAAAAAAAGAAAAAAAGGTATTTACTTATCTAGTAATATATTTCGGTTGATATAGCAATATGCATTATACAAACTGTGAATTGAGAATTTTACATGCTGTGTCGAATTCTTTGAATTTTCCTAACCAGTTTATTATATGGGTGCTTATGAATATTTGTTCATCCTGATTTTCTATAAATTTTAGTGGTGCTTTGGTTGGCAACTTTAAGAGCTCTTGTGATAAGAATCCACCTAAACTCCAAGGTACATCTAAAGAAGGGGATGGCAAACTAAGCTTCATTCCATGACTTCTTGGGAATCCTAAAAATACAATAGGGTTCAAGAAGGGTTTCGTGCCAATAATGTCTACAAGTTGAGATTTAAGAAGTTTATCAAGAGATGGATGCCCAAAGAAGGATTGAAAAGAGTTCAAAGGAAACAACAATCCATATGTGTGAAGGGTCAAAGATTCACAAGAGAAGACAATGGAGGCCAAGGAGCAAGAATTCGAGAAGATCTGGAAATAGGAAAAGCCACCCTTGAGAAGAAGCATTGCTATCCAAGTTGAGGGGAGTAGTGCCGCCCGGTGTTGCATGTATTTCATATAACCAAAAAGCATCTCATCAATTAAATATAACCAAAAAGCATCTGATCATCTGTGAACATGATAAAGTATTCATAACCTCCTCTAGCAGGTGAAGACATAGGACTATAAATATCAGTATGGACTAACTCTAATATTTTTTTTGGCCCTTTTTGCCATTTGTGTAAAGGACCTTTTGGTCATTTTATCCATAAGACAAGAGTCACATTGAGGCCATTCTTTCAATTTCAATGCGTCCAAAGACCCATTTTGGATTAATCTCTGAATCCAATTAGGATTTATATATCCTAATCTCAAGTGCCATAAATAAGAGTTATTTGATGTGGCATTTCTTTTCTTATTATTAGGTTCCCTTTGAGTATATATTTGATAATTAGTAGGATTAATATAGAAAAGAATCTCATACTTGTTTCCAGAACAAATAATTCTTCAATTTCAATTGATTGAAATACTAGAATGGACAAAAACAGAATATCCTTGATTAATCATTCTTGAAACTAAAATCAAATTCTATTTAAAACTAGAAACATATAAAATATCTTTTAAAACTAAAATCTTATTATAATCAAATCAAAGCTCCAAGTCTCCCACTGCTTTTGCCTACATTTGTGCTCCATTATCCATTTTGAGTCTATGCTCTCTTTTACTGAGTCGCCATATATTGCTAAACCCTTGTGAAGAGTTACAGATATGGTCAGTAGCTCTAGAATCAATAATTCAAGTGGATGATGATCTAGCAATCAATATAGACTATAAGTATAGAACAATTCCTAAAGAGGACTTGGCTAAGAAGTCCAAACAATCTTTTTTGAAGTGTCCCTTCTTGCTACACTTGAAACACTTGCCCTTGGGCTTGGCATTGGGCTGGGCTTAGATCCCTTAGGCTAGGCCCCTGCATTGTTCTGGGCCTTTTTCTTCTTGAACTTCTTGGGTTGGGGCCCAGTTCTAGAAGATAAACCAAAACGATAAACTAAACTTTTGACTCAGGCTTTATATTTTTCTCAATAACTTGGAGTTCTTTCATTAACTCTATCAAAGACATATTCAATTTGTTCGTTTTATAATTTAACTTGAATTAAGAATATTAATTCGAAAAAATCTTTAAGAACCATATCAATTTAGCTGTCAGTATTTATTGTTGCCCCTAGGCTTTCGACCTCCTCAAAATGAACAATCATCTTGAGCATATGCTCATGAACCGATGCCTTCTCAGCCATCCTAGTATTCATGATTGCTTTAAGAGTTTCCTACCTTGCGAGCTGACTCTTGTTAGCAAACATAGTACACAATGATATATTGATATCGTATGCAATAGGCATATTTTCGTGCTTAAACTGGAGAACATTGGATATAGAAGCCAACATATAGTATTAATCCATTTCATCAGCTTTCCTCTATGCCTTCTTAGCCTCACGATCTGGTCCGTGAAATCTTCCCCAATTTCAAGAAGGGGTCAGTCAGAACATACTTGTATTCCTCTGCAATAAGTACTGCGTTCAAATTCCTATTCTAGTCCACATAATTAGGTCCAGTTAACTTATTCTCCTTGAGAATGATGGACAAAGGATTGAAACTAGACATTTCTGTTGATTGGAAAAAAAAAAAATATGTCATTTAGAAAAATATTTTTTTTTGGAAAAACATAAAACAAATCCACATTTAAAACATCATATTATTTACATGATATGGTTAACCTATTAAAACCATTATAAAAAATATGATTTTTTTTTTTTTTTGCTCTTAGAAAATTTGACAAAGCTTTATAAGAAGGTTATCAAATTTTTAAGTTACGTGTATAACCATAAAAAATTAAACTTCCTTAATAGGTAATGATCCAGAAATAGTTCAATCGATTGTGTGGTCATTACTCTCACTACCTACGAACAATCCAGCATTAATGCCTCTAATGATTGGTTGGCCGACACCATCACATATCGTATGCTTTAATTATAATTCCTCTGTTAGTTCTAGATTCTACTGGAAATCCATCATATAGGGGGTTATGCTCAGAATGACGTAAGAAAATTCACAATCTCTAACATGAATCTATGATGGAAGCCGTGGGGCCATTGAAACCTCTCTCCAACTTAATCTTTTGAGAAAAATAGGTTTTTTCAGAAAAAAAAGTTTCTTTAAAAATAATTGGTTTTTATTAACTTTATTGAAAACCCAAAAATTTAACCATTATTCTCTATATCATGGATAAAATCCTTTAAGAGAATAAACTATGAGTTTTTATTTCACTACCTAAATTAAAACCATTTTTTAGGAACTAAATTTAAAATACTTAAATTCAAAATTGTTCTCCATGTTAAGGACAAAAAACCTTTGAAAGAATAAACCATGAATTTATTTTTAAATTACTTAGTGTTATAAAATTAGGGTAGTGTTAAAATAAAATCTTCACACTACACACTAATAAAACTCTAACTATTTTGCACAAGAATTTCTCTCTTTCTTTTCTCTCACAATTTTCTCTAATCTTTCTTTCACAAAATAATGGTGTATTACAAGCTTAGAGAATAGCTCTATTTATAGAACTCTAATTAGTGGATTCCATCATGGCATACATCATCTTCCACTAATCTTAATTAGTGGTGTCTCCACTAAATGGTGGACATCCATAAAAATCTTCTAATAATTCACATAAATCCATAATTAGTGGAGCCTCAACTAATTAATAAATATTCCAATAATTCATAATACTCCCCCTTGGATGTCCATCCATTACATAAAGAATATGCCTCGTTAAAACCTTACTAGATAAAAACCCAAGTTGGAAAAAAAATCTAGTGAAGGAAAAAGAGTACACTATTCTATATGTCTATTTATTACTCCCCCTGATGAGATGATTCCTTTAAATCTTTAAACCGACGCATATCGATTTTATATCTCAATTTTTCAAATGTTGCAGTCGGTAAAGTCTTCGTGAAAATATCTACGAGGTTATCACATGACCGAATTTGTAGCACATCAATTTCACCTTTCTTCTGGAGTTCATGAGTAAAGAAGAATTTTGGTGAAATATGTTTTGTCCGATCTCCTTTAATATATCCTCCTCGTAATTGAGCTATGCAAGCTGCATTGTCTTCATAAAGAGGAGTTGGAATACCTTTGATTGATGATAATCCACAACTTTCTCGGATATAATGAATCATGGATCTTAGCCATACACATTCTCGACTTGCTTCATGAATGGCTATAATTTCAAGCATGATTTGAAGAAGTAGTCTGCTATAGATTGTTTCGTAGAACGCCATGATATAGCGAGTATTTCCACATGTAAATAGATAGCCCGTTTGAGAACGTGCTTTATGTGGATCAGATAAATAACCAGACATCCGCATAACCTATCAATGTTGGACTGGTTTTATTTGAATAAAATAATCCGAGATCAATTGTACCTTGGAGATATCGAAGGACTTGTTTAATTCCATTCCAATGTCGTCGTGTTGGTGAAGAACTAAATCTTGCTAATAAATTGACAGAAAAAGCAATATCGAGTCGTGTATTATTAGCAAGATACATCAATGCACCAATTGCACTCGAGATATGGTACTTCAGGACCAAGGAGTTCTTCATCATTTTCTTGAGGTCGGAAAGGATCTTTATCCACATTTAATGATCGCACGATCATTGGAATACTCAATGGATGTGCTTTGTCCATGTAAAATCTTTTTAGCACTTTTGCTGTATATGTTGATTGATGAATAAATGTTCCACTCTCCAAATGTTCAATTTGTAAACCAAGACAAAATTTGGTTTTACCAAAATCCTTGATTTCGAATTCTCCTTTTAAATAATCAATTGTTTCTTGGAGCTCTTCAGGAGTTCCAATAAGATTAATATCATCAACATATATAGCTAATATCACAAATTTAGAACCAGATTTCTTAATAAAAACGCATGGACATACCTGGTCATTTTTAAATCCCGCTTTCAATAAATATTCACTAAGACGTGTGAACCACATGCGCCCAAATTGCTTCAGGCCATATAATGATTTCTGTAACTTGATGGAGTAATTTTCATGAGGATAATGTTTATATGCTTCAGGCATATGAAATCTTTCGGGGATTTTCATGTAAACATCATTTTCTAAATTTCCATACAAGTAAGCAGTGACAACATCTAATAGGCGCATATCTATCTTTTCACGTCTTGCCAAACTGATAAGATATCGGAGTGTAATAGCATCAACAACAGGAGAATAAGTTTCATCATAATCAATACCTGGTCTTTGTGAAAAACCTTGGGCTACTAATCGCGCTTTATATCGAACGATTTCACTCTTTTCATTGCGCTTTCGCACAAATATCTATTTGTAGCCAACAGGTTTTACACCTTCTGGTGTTAGGACTGCAGGTCCGAAGACTTCACGTTTTGCCAGTGCATTTAACTCCGATTGAATCGCATCTTTCCATTGCAGCCAATCTTTTCTATGCCGACATTCATCAATCGATATTGGTTCGGGATCATCATTATCCTGTGTAACATCAAGAGATATATAGTATGCAAATATATTATCAATAACAGTTTCTATCCGAGTCCAACTTCTACCGGAAGTGGTATAATTGATAGAAATTTCAGTGTTACTTTCATCAACTTCGGTTCTTTGTCATCGGTTCTCTCTTGGTCTTTATCATTCTTTTCTTCAATATGATCTTCTGGATCATTTAATCCTCTTTTCTTTCGAGGATTTTTATCTTTAGAACCAAGAGGTCGGCCACGCTTACGGCGTGTTTTTGACTCAGCGACTATAGGTATAATATTTTGTTCTACTGGAACTTCAATTCGAATAGGAGCATTTATAGTTGGAATATGCGATTTTGTAACTCTTCCGGAGTCAACAAAAGCGTCCGGCATTTTATTTGCAATGCTTTGCAAATGAATTATCTTTTGAACTTCAAGTTCACATGCGCTTGTGCGCGGATCAAGATAATTTAATGATGTTGTCCAAGCAAGATCCTTTTTATGCTTGTTTTGGTTCTCCCCCTAATTTAGGGAATAATGATTCATCAAAATGACAATCGACAAATCTTGTTGTGAATACATCTCTGTCGGGGGTTCAACATACACGATAATAGAGGGAGAATCATATCCAACGTATATCCCCTTTCTTCTTTGAGGACCCATCTTTGTACGTTGGTTTGGTGCAATTGGAATATATACAGCACACCCAAAAATTCTTAAATGAGCAATATTTGGTTCTGACCCAAAAGCCAATTGCAAAGGAGAGAATTTATGATAACTAGCTGGTCTTATACGTACAAGTGTTGCAGCATGTAGAATAGCATGTCCCCAGACAGATGTTGGGAGATTTGTTTTCATTAATAATGGTCTAGCAATTAATTGTAATCGTTTAATCAAAGATTCAGTAAGACCATTTTGTGTGTGAACATGAGCTACAGGATATTCAACATTAATCTCAATTGACATGCAATATGCATCAAAAGCATGTGATGAAAATTCACCAGCATTATCCAAACGGATATTTTTAATGTGATGGTCCGGAAATTGTGCTCGTAATTTAATTATTTGAGCAAGTAATCTCGCAAACGCCAGGTTGCGAGTAGATAATAAACATACATGTGACCATCGGGATGATGCATCAATTAAGACCATAAAATATTTGAACGGTCCACATGGTGGATCAATAGGTCCACAAATATCTCCGTGAATCCGTTCGAGAAATGTAGGACTTTCAGCTCCTACTTTTACTGGTGATGGTTTAACAATTAATTTTCCTAGGGAACATGCAGTACATGCGAATTTTTCTGATGTTAATATCCTTTTATTTTTTAAAGGATGACCATGTATATTCTCAATGATTCTTCTCATCATGGTAGATCCCGGATGACCCAACCGGTCATGCCAAATGCTAAAAGTAATAGGATCAGTAAACTTCTGGTTTACTAGATGATGAATTTCAATTGTACGTATTTTTACAAAATATAGACCAGTAGAAAAAGACGGCAGTTTTTCTAATACCGATTTCTTACCCAAATGTATTTGAGTAATAAAAAGATGCTCAATCCCATTTTCCTCATTTGTTTCAACATGATACCCATTTCTGCGGATATCTTTAAAACTCAATAAATTTCTTCTGGATTTTGAGGAAAATAGTACCTTATCAATAATAATTGTTGTTCCTTTAGGCAACAATATACTAGCTCTTCCGGAGCCCTCAATTATATTTGCACAACCGTTTATCGTATAAATATTTATTTCTCCCATTTTGAGATCAGAAAAATATTTCTCATTTTTTAGTATGGTGTGTGTAGTTCCACTATCAATAATGCATACATCATCATTAACAACAGCCATCTGAACACAAATATATATATATATATGTAAACGTAAATATTATTAGAATAGAATGAAAATGAAAATACAAAAATATCAGGGTGAGGCTTTAGTTCTTCTGGACACTGCCATCACCAATTAAATGGTCTATCCTACCGTCGGGGTGTTCAAAAAAATCTGATACATCCATATGGGTAATATTGATATTAAGATCTTCAGGATCAATATCGTCATCCTCAGCATTATTTATTGGATGTTGAGAAAAATTTGCTTCCACATTTTTATTTTTCAATGAAGCTTGATACAATTCAACTAAATGCTTAGCCGTACGACAGTTTCGTGACCAATGACCTTTCATGCCACATCTATAACATATATCCTCATACTTTTCTTCAATTTCTTTTTCTTTTCCCTTTTGATCTTTTCTGTTCCACTTCAGGTGGCCAGTATTTCTCACAGTTTGATTATAATTGTGATAAGGGAAATATCGAGCGTGTCTACGACCATAACCACGACCACGGTCACGGCCACGGCCACGACCACGACTATAACGATGGCTTCTGCTGGAGCCAACAACATTCACTTCTGGGAGTGCTGTAGAGCCAGTTGGTCTGGCTTCATGATTTCTCAATAATAACTCATTATTTTTCTCTGCAATGAGGAGGGCAGTAATTAAATCTGTAAATTTTGTATATCACTTTTCTCGATATTGTTGCTGCAGGACAATATTCGAGGCATGAAAGGTGGAGAATATCTTCTCCAACATATCTTCATCAGTCACTTTTTCTCCGCATAATTTTAATTGAGATGTAATTTTATACATTGCGGAGCTATATTCATTCACGGTTTTAAAATCTTGCAACCTCAGGTGCAACCATTCATACCGTGCAGTAGGTAGTACGACCATCTTCAGGTGGTCAAATCTTTCTTTTAAATTTACCCACAGGCCATATGGATCTTTTTCGGTAAGATATTCCATTTTCAAATTTTCATCGAGATGACGACGAATAAAAATCAAAGCTTTAGCCTTGTGTTGTGCAGATGCACTATTATTTGCTTGAATAGTTTCACTAAGGCCTTCGACATTTAGATGCATTTCCGCATCGAGAACCCATGACATATAATTTTTTCCAGAAATATCAAGGGCTACAAATTCGAGTTTCGCGATGTTAGCCATAGAGATCAATAAATGCGTACCTATCTTCTGGCTTTGGTAACGGCAGAAACTCGTGCTTAGTCTTCTGGCTTTTGTACTGGTAGAGACTCGTGCTGATAACGTGTTATAAAATTAGGGTAGTGTTAGAATAAAATCTTCACACTACACACTAATAAAACTCTAACTATTTTGCACAAGAATTTCTCTCTTTCTTTTCTCTCACAATTTTCTCTAATCTTTCTTTCACTAATCTTTCTTTCACAAAATAATGGTGTATTACAAGCTTAGAGAATAACTCTATTTATAGAACTCTAATTAGTGGATTACATCATGGCATACATCATCTTCCACTAATCTTAATTAGTGGTGTCTCCACTAAATGGTAGACATCCATAAAAATCTTCTAATAATTCACATAAATCCATAATTAGTGGAGCCTCCACTAATTAATAAATATTCCAATAATTCATAATACTTAGTTCCATTTTAAAACATTTTCCTTAATTGTTTTGTCTAGAGAAAAATTAATTTCTAAAACACCTTTGTGCATTTGATCACAAAATTAAATAAAATAGACATACTCCAAAAATGAACTTTTTTATATGCTATTTTTAACCTTTAATTCTTATGTGACTCAATAATGCATTAAACATCATAATAATATTAAAATGAAAATGATCTTGTTTAATCCTAAGATGGTTCCACCTTTACTAACCATTTTCATGCAAGATTATTTAACACCATAAATAAACCATTGTAAGAAAATAACCTCATAAGATATGGTACCCCAAAAAGAAAAAGAAATTACAACAAAAATAGAGGAAAAATATCTTCAGGAAAACTCAAGCCAGAGCACATTACACGAACCAACAAGCTGTCAAAACTGATCCACTTTTTGCACAAAATCGGCCACAACATTGATGATTTGTCACGGCTTTGGGAACAAAATTCCCAAATCTAGTCGCGGCTTCAGACTAAATGATCCAGTTAACCAGCCGCCGCTTGTAGGTGAACAAACCCACAAGCCGGCTGTAGCTAGAAGACTTGCTGGTTGCAGCTGGGCTCTTTCCCTTCTCCAGAAATTTTTCTGAATCTCTTCAGCTTCTTCTCTAGGTTTTTCTTTAGGGATTTTTTGTGTGTTGATCTATGCACCAATTTTTTGGCATAGGAATTCGTAAATTGAATTAAAATACATTGTCAATCACCTATGTCTTTCAAAATGAGGCGTACACGAATTTAATAGAAAGCGATGAATAATAAATTACAAGTGCCTATGCCATAACGCGCGAGGTGAATACAAAACTTACCTCTATCAAAAACCACGATGGATCTATGCAATCACAAAAATCACATTTTATATTAGTAATGGAACTACCTTTTCTGGTTATTAACCTTAAGCATGCTCCTATGTTAAACTATGGCTCTGATACCACTTGAAGGATACGAGAAAATAAATACACAGCAAAAATTGCAATTTAAAAAATTTTCTCAAGCCAAAGTCTAGGAATACGTTCGATTTAGGTTTGACGGTGCTTCCTGAACTGGAATGTTTAATTGTTCCACGAGTATACCAGCTAACCATTGGCTTCTTCAGATTAAACACTTACCATGTTCGCTAAATCTTGACCTTCTAGAGTATTCTCGAACCACTATAGACCTCTACCAATGAAAATAGTACTAGGGTGAAGAAGATTGGAAGAAAAATGGAAGAGCTAAAATGTTGTTGCATGTTTTTTAGTATATAAAATATTACCAACAAATTACACAATCAATCAAGCTTTAATAAAATGCTAATCACTAAAATCACACATGCAGTCAAGTATACCCATCATATAGTGTAGGGAATAGCAAGTATCGAATCCACAGGAACTTAGGCTCCCACCTTACTTTACCCAAATCTTTATTGTTTAACCAATAAAATAAAGGAATTGAAGTAAATAAAACACTAACCTACTATACTAGAGAAAATCAAGTCATATAAGAAAAGTCACAAGAATAATCAAGGAGTGAGAACAAGAAGAAAAGACATGTAAATAGACAGAAATCCTTGAATAAACAATAATGATTGACTAGCAATTTTCTCAATTAATTATTAGCTTGGCATCATGAAGGATTAAATTATAGCTACTTCGTTTGTAATCCATGGAATCACTATCTTATAGATAACTTAGTGAACATATTTTATCTCAACCAATTTACCCAAAAGATGCATTAAAATCAATCCTCATACAAATCCCTATATTCTTGGTGATTTAAACATATTAGCCAATGAATCTATATTCTAGCAATCATTAACTAATCTTTGATTGCTTCATCTTTACCCTTAACCTCTTTTTCAAGCAAGTTAAGAATAACTAGTATTAAATTAATTAGTTGGCCATTCACTCCTAACATCGTTTTACAAGTTAATTAGAAGAGAGCTAATTAATCTAACAAGATATTATGCTCAAGTAATCAAATACCAAGAATAGCAATAAATTGATCAAAGAACTAAAATCAATATAAAATCCTAAATCCAAAAGAATATCATCTAAAGATAATTAAAACATTAATATCAAATTGTCAATAAATTACAAAGAAGAGAAAAAGAAACCACTTATAGACAAGTAATCCTTCTTCTTCTTCCTTGAAACCTTCTTAAGGAACCTCCTCTTCTTATCTAAGAATTCTTCTTTGATCCTCCTAAATCTTCGTGTTTCTCTAGGAGTTTTCTAAAAATATTACATTGAAAATTGAAAACTATGAAAACTCATTTATACAATGTTATTCTCTTGTATTTATAGGATTTCTAATTGCCAAAAAGTGCCTACAAGAGTCCTTTCCCATGGTTGAAAGAGTTCCCGAAAGAATCAAACTGAAATTGCCAAAATCTTATTTGAAAAGGAAAATTCGCCACCTCTGCACAGAGTGGACCTGGCATCGGGTCATTTTGACGTACTTGGTGTCAGGTACATTCTGGTTTCTCTTCAAAATTGTTGCTTTTCCAGAACAGACCTGGCACCTGGTGCCTTAGCTGGACCTGGCATACAATTTGGAAACTTTCACTTTTTGCTCGAAATCTACTCAATTTTGCACAAATTCATTAAAAACATTTTCCACAAGCAAAATATCAAATAGGAAGAAATATACCTAATTATTTCATTAAAAGTATCTCAAATTAGACTCAAATAACTAGAAAAATAGTGATGAATTTAGCCCCTATCAATTCCCCCACACTTGAACTTTGCTTGTGCTCAAGCAAACAAGAATTAGACACTAAGCATATTGAAAAAGACAAATCCATTTAGCAAAATTTTCCTTAGCAAATTTATCCATAGTGAAGACATAACCTTCTTCCTACCTTAAACATCAATTCGTCATTCATTCAATTCTTCCAAGACCTTGTAAACTCATGTATTAAATCAAACAATCCCAATGACATCAAAGTTAAGTTAAGCAAGCTCATATCTAGTAGAAGAAAATCATTATATTCCTCAAGCAAAAACATAGATAACATAAATCATATAAGTCAAGCCATTTAACCAATTCCAACATTATAAACTCTAATTTACACAACTCAAATTAATGAAATAAGGAAAATAATCCACTCTTCTTCTTCTTCTTCTTCTTCTTCTTTTTTTTTTTATGACTTTGGGAATTGCTAGCCTCAGGTGAATGGATTTTTCTTCACGCACCGTATTGGCCCCCTTATAGTCATTATTGTTGTTCTTTTTCATCAATTTTTTCAAAATTTTCTCTTTTTTGCCTTCGGGATAGCCTCAAGACAGTGCACCGAACAATACTTGCTACTTCTCCTTATATTAACCCCTTTTTTAGCAAAAGATCTTTTTTTTTTTCAAAGATAAAATCATTTTTTTCATCTCACATAACAATGATTTTTTTTTTTCACTCATTGTTTTTCTATCTTCCCCACATTCCTTATTCACATCTCAAAGTCAAACAAATTTTAAACCCAAAATATAAGAATAAGTCAACAACTCTTCCCATATTTCATCATATCATTCGCATTCAAACTCAAAGAATAAAACAACCTCAAATACCAAATATAACCAAGGTTAACTTAAATTCTCAAGACTTAGAATAATCCAATTTAATACACAAGTTTACCTTTTAATAAAAATCAAACTATAATGAATGACAAATCTATATCCAAAGTTAAAAAGAAAATCATAATTATATTATAGATAAATAAGCTCAATTTAGCTCCAAATCTCCAAACCCTCAAATTTTCAAGGTTTTTTTTTTCATAATTTTTAAGGAATTTGTCTAAATTTATTTTCAACCAAATTATTTTGAAAAATTTTCCAATTTATTTTCAACAAAAATTGTTTCAAAATTTTTCCAAAGCAGCTTGATACTAAGAAAACACCAAGATAATTGATAAAAACTTGGACAAAGAATATCACTAAACCACTCCCCCACACTTAAATTGGACAATGTCTTTATTGGCAAAAAATTATCACAAGAAAGTATCTCTAAATGGACCAAAAATGATAAAGGAGGTAGAAGGTTAAGGAATACTTTCCAAGCGCAATAATACTCCAATAAATATCAAAACTGGAAATAGAGAAGAGAGCTTGTCTAAAAGGACTTTATTCTGACCTACAAAAGAAAACATAAATAAAAGAACAAGGAAAATAATAACAACATAAAGACACACCTAAAGAAAAAGAGAACAAACTAAAAAAAAAAAATACTAATAAAAATCCTAACAAAGCAAATAAAAACATGACTCACTCCCCCACACTTAAGATGGAAAATATTTTCCTTATTTAGGAGAGGGAAAAGATACTTAATCGGCTAAAGAAAACCCAAGTTATAACAAAGAGACAAACGCTTTTCACTTATTATGCTTTCTCATCATCCTTTTGTAAAAGACATTAATGCTCATTGAAAAAGGTAAGAATGATGAAAGTAGAAATAAGAGAGATTTGTGAAAAATGGAGGGTTCATGAAAACAATTTTTCTTAACAAAGCAAGACACATAAACCTTATTCTCTAACATTCCTTTAGACACACAAATATTTTTGTCAACATATAAGTGCACATGGTTTCGAAAGAATGCATCAAACTTGAAATCACCATTTAATCCTTCAAAAGATTTGTCACAATGAAAATTCCCCCTAAAACTTAGCAATTGAGTTCTTAAAGATAGGATCAAGAAATCCTTACTCGTTGGTTGGCGATTAGCTGTTATTGAACAAAATAGTTTGCTGGATCGCGCCTTCAACATTTAGAAGGAGAAAATTTTAAATATTCATGTAGCAAATGGTAACCCGTGACCTTTGTTTTATTCTAGTATTAATCACAAACATTCGATCTTGGGATTGGAATTTGGTTTTTTCGCTGCATTAATTAGATTATGCATTACTTGAATTCCTAATAGTTTCTTATGCCAAAGTCTTGATCCCATATGGAATTACTAAATAAGAGCCCTGGTGAATAATATCTACGAATCCGAAATGCATGAATTGACCCCCTCAACCACTGGGGCACGAACTTTCCTGGAATTGGACCAAGTCCTGGGAGAAGGAGACATTGTGGGGGCATTCTCTTGTAGCTGCAATGCTCTTTCTCAAGAGAGGTCTGAAGTAGCCACTCTAGTGATCGTGGACAAAAAGCTAAAATCTAATATGGAGGATCAAAATTGATGAGCATTTTGCATGTATATAAAATCTATATCAATAGTGCCCCACATACACATAAGTTTTACAAATTAAAATGCCAAGTCAATTCGCGCAACAACCACATGTAGGCAAGTGCACCTATCATTCAGTAATGGTATCACTGGAAAGTATCGAAAAACATTAGGGAACATGGCAATTACTCCTACTTCATTCTTTTCTTATCGTTTAACCAAATAAGAATGCGAAGTATAATTAACTAACAACACTAGGAGATATATGAAGTTCTTATACAAAAGAAAGTCATAAATTTATCAAGGAATTATAAAGAGATAAAAGCCACGTAAAAAAGGAATTCTCCCATTAAATAACTTAAAGATGAGTATTTGTTGGATCTATAAATTGTAGCTCTAGGCACCAGTGTGACTAAAAAATTAATCTTATTCTCTCTTGAGTTACGAGATCTCTAGTCCCTAAATTCGATTAATAGGTATCTCTACCTAATCAATGCAATCCAAAGATGCTGTAATGACTATTCAAAATCCCAAATCATCTGGAAGCCACAAAATCCCTATCTCTATGCAATCCTATAAACCCTTTTGTTATTACCTCTAATCTCCAACCTCCTTCTTGAGTTAATTAAAGATGCCACACGCTAAGTTAGCTAAGTGGGTGTTCCAATCTTAACCTCATCTCTCGAAATCATTAAGGTAGAATAAATAATTGAAGGTATTCATCTAAAACCTAACTTCGTCAAAATAACTCAACAAACACATATAACCAAATATCATAAAGTAAAAAGCATAAATCCGAGGAAAATATATCACCCCAAGGCAAAAAAATATGGTACAACCCTTCATTACAATTAAAAACTAATTCTTAGCTCAAAAATTACAAAGTTAGATTTCAAAAAGGAAGAAAAGAAAAATCATTGACAAGACATCTTCTTTCATTTATTAAGATCTCCTTGCAACCTTTTCTTCATCCTTCTTGATTTCCTTAATTGTCCTCTTCCTCTTGTGCACAAACTCTCTCTTTTAGGGTTCTTGGTGAAAACCCTAAGTCCTCTCTGTTTGCTTAGAAGCTATGGAGTGGTATTTATCGCAAAAAAGTCACGAGTCTTCAAAATGTCACTAAATAGTGTGTCTTTTTCGCATGTAGGCAGCCCAAGGAAGTGCCTTCCCTGAGCTATCATTTTTTCAAGGGAGAAAGCGGCCTAGGGAAGTCCAATTCCTTGCACCGCTAAGGTTCTAGAAAAATAGTAGAAATGAAGACCACTAGGTGGCTTAGGGAAGTTGGGCTGCCAAGGTTTTGAAATTTTTGGCTAACTTTGTGCCTTTTAGGCGGTCCATGATAGTAACACTTGCCTAGGCTGCTAAGCTTCTTTTTTCTGAATGCCTTGGTGTGCATCCTAGGTGGCTGAGAGAAGTGGAATCTCCTTGGGCTGCCATCTTTAGTCCAACAGCTTCGTTATTTCACTTTTTTTTTTCTTCCTTTTCATCTTTATTCATCTCCATTTGGTATTTATCATTTCCTACAAAAACAATATGAAAAATATGTGGTAGTACTGATTTGAGTAAAATTTTACTTCAACTAAAGCACAAATACACTAGAAAATCTATACATAATGAGCATTTATCACATACGTCTGCACTTAAGCCTTTGCTTGTCCTCAAGAAAAAAAATATAACACCACAAGCAAATAGCTTTCAACAAGATAAGACAGTATTTTTGAAAATAAGTTGGCCAAGATGGTAAAGGTATTATTTCTTTTTTGATTTGTGAATCAAGTCCAAAATTGCATTAGCCAAGCTAATTTTTGTGTAAACTAATATAATAGGATAGAAATAATTAAGGCCATCGAAATTGGATTAAACAAGTTCATACTTATTCAAGGTGTTACATCTCGGTTCTTTAAGTTTCGAATGTGAATAATTTGATTCATATGATCTAGGCTTAATAAGTTAATTCTAAGTTCTTTGAATTTTTAGCTACTACAATCCAAGTAGTAAACAAAAGATCAACTTTTACATTACCCTCTTTATTTTGTCAATTTTTTCAATTCAATTCATTTTTTTTTTTTAAAGGTAATGCAATTGCCTAATAGAGATATGTAGTAAAGATTTTTTTAGCCATTCCATTACTTTACTCCATTTTTTTTTAATTTTCTTTTGTTTCTTTTGCCAAGGTAATACAAATTCCTAGCAAAGATATAAATAAGGAATTTTCAGCTTTTGTATTACCTTTCTTTATTCTCTCATTTTTTTTTTTTTTTTACCCATATCCACATATACTTAAACCTGGCATAAGGACTAGTTTTACAATCATAGAATAAAGATTAGCCTAAAAGGTGTAACACCCCACTACCTAGGCCCGCCAGGGCCGGGGATGTCGCCCTGTCCAAAGGACAAGGGGTCTTTATAACTAGGTCACACAAATAAAATAGCGGAATAAAAATAATACTTTAACTTAAAATTTATTACAACCCAAGAATAAATCCAAGAATATATCCATAAATACCAAAAATAAATCCAAAATAAAATTTATCCACTCTCATCTCCCCAAAGCATTACACAAAATAAATTATCAGCAAAAATCTTTCAAGGCAGACAATATCTAGCTACTCATCCCCACAGCAGGATTGACCTGAAATCATGGTAAAAATGGTGATGAGACAAAAATCTCAGTAAGTCTGTGTGTGCTTTGAGTGTCGAGTGAAAACAGTTCGTGAATGCAAAGTATAAAATCTTTATAAAAGAATTACTGGCAAATAATAAACATTAGTTAAAATCAAGAATGGCATTTTGGCTTTCAGCTATACATAATTATTAAAATCAACCACTCAAAAGAAAGGATCATGGGTTACCACAGGCTGGGCCCTATAACTGGTCAGAATGCCGACACTTTATGCAGATTGACAAAAAAAAGGGTAGGTGATCGGCCTACCGGGTAAGGTACTCCTCCTTCTCTATACCCAAACAACAACTGGGTGTCCATTCTGGCAAAACACAATCACTTGACTGAAATAAAAAACTGCTAGCTCGGATCGGCACGACCTATGGGACTGACATCTTATTCGGGAAGGACTCACCTCTTAGAGGTGGCCACCTACTGAGAGACTCACCCTAACCTTTCAAAGACTAGTCCTAGTAGTCCACCCTTATTGAGTACTCAACGAATGTATCCCGCTTGGGAAAAATGAACAAAACACAGTTTCACATGAAAATGGCAATTAAGGGTTTCCAAAGTCTTTGTCAAAATCAGTTTTAGAAAGAATTTTGAGTTTGAGTAAATCTGCTTATTGATTTTCAAATAATTTATTTGACTGAAATAAGGAAGAAGTCAGTCCTCAATTGCCTTTACAGAAGGGAGTGTCTATGTACTCTACATTTGGCTTGCCGTAATAAACAGTTTTACATTAATCAGGTTTTATGCAAGAGCTTACCTGATCCTTAGCTCGAGATAAAATAAAGATCTTCAATCGCTGACCCAACCCCGCCTGGGGTAAATATAAATTACAATCAATCTCAAGCCAAGATCCACTTTCACAAATAAAACTAGCTCAACTCACTACTACCATGATCCTAGTGTCCCAAGCTTTAAGGCCAAATAATAAATAAAAGGGTTTATAAGCTAAGTCTAATTTGATATTTAAAATAATTAGAGTTTTGGGAAATAGGTAGTAATAAGTTGAAGGTTTAAATCTTGCTAAGAAAGATTTAGAGTTTATTTGATGAATAGTCCTAGGTGGTATTAGGTAAAATAATGATTTATTAATAATTAATTGTTTGAAAATAATTGCTAACCAAAATTAGTTGAAAATAAATTTTAATGGGTCTTGATTGAAAGCTAATAAATAAATTTTAACAGGTTTTGATTAAAAGAAAGATAATAAATTTTAATGATATTTATGAATATAAGACTTACAAAATTAATATTTTTACTTATTATGATTATTTTCATAAAAGGCTTTATTTGATATTATCATTTTATATAATATCTATAGATATTTTATTTTCTAGTAAAGCTATTGTTTATTTAACTAAAATATCCTTATTATATATATAATAATCCAAATATACCCTTCCTAGAGTTTTTTGAAATTACTAGCAAAATTCATATTATTAAACATTTTATTGAAGAAATAAAATTTAGCTTAGGGATAACTAGATCATGATCATAATTCTATTACTAACCACAATCATGAACATATACACCCCTTCAATTCATCAAATCATCCAAATCATGCATATAGGCATAGATCTAAATTTACTAAGGCATGATCCAACTTCTACTAGCATAAACATAATCATGGCTTTAATGATCATACACGAATATAAATCCTATTCACTATAGGTGACATAATCTCTAGCATACTTGATCACAAAGACATGGAGACATACATTAAACCCTAAAAACACCATAATATCATCCAAGATAAATCATTACATGCATCAACCCCAACTCCATCATATACACATATCCATTCATGCTTCGAATTCAACTCATCACAACAACACATGCTTAAACAACAATCATAGCCCATCTCCTTCTAATATCACTCTAGAGACATGAATCTAGAGTCTAAAAAGAGGGTTGAGGGGACTTACTTGATTGGTGAGTACCTTGAAGGTGTTTTGAATGGATCTCAACTCCTAGATGACTAGATTCATCCAAGAGAGATGAAGAAAGCATGGCCATTGGTGAAGAGCCATTCGGCCAAGAAGGAGAGAGGTTTGGCCAAGAGAGAGAGAAAGAGAGAGAGAGAGAGAGAGAGGGAAAAGAAAAGAAGAGAGTCCATTAGCATGATCATTCATATATATATATATATTCATTAGAGATCAAAGATTAGAGAAGATGAAGTTGTTTGAACAAACCTACCTTGAAGGTGTTCTTGAGCCTTCACAAAATTTCTGATTTTTTATCCAAATGAGCAAGTTGGATTTTAGAGTTTGATGTTAAAAATGGTATGGATGGACTCACGATAGTGAGTAGCTGAAATCTAGAATTTTTGGAAGAAGTTTGAAATGGTTTGGAGAGGTATTAGGTGAAAGAAAGGAGTAGGTGTTCTTGGTGTTCTATGTATGCTTGAAGGTTGAAGAGAATGGATGAATTTTGGTTAATGCTGGCTGAAATTCGGAGGGAGAGAGTGACCAAATTGCTAGAGTGTTTTAGGTAGATGATTTTCTGGTTTGAAAGGAAAAAGGAAAGGCTGGTTGTTGAAATCTTAAAAGAATATTTTTGGGAATCAAATTTGAAAACAAAATATAGCAAGAATATCTTGTTCAATGGAAGCTTTTTGGAAGCTGTTATGGCCGACTGCTGGCTAGGATTTCTGCTGGATGGGTAGATGATTTTGTAGTTTGAAAGGAAAAAGGAAAGGCTGGTTGTTGAAATCCTAAAAGAATATTTTTGGGAATCAAATTTGGAAACAAAATATAGCAAGAATATCTTGTTCAATGAAAGCTTTTTGGAGGCTGTTATGGCCGACTGCTTGCTAGGATTTCTGCTGGACGAAAGCTGGTTGAAGGAGGTTAATGGTGACTGAAAAGAGGGAGTGTAATGGTGAAGGAAAGGTCTAGTTGTTTGAGGGACTTTTTATGGAAGGTTGCTAAATTAATATGGCTGGAATTTTGGTATCCAATCAAGGTAGGATTGCAGTGATTTGCTAGAGATATTTTCTGGCAGCCATGTCTAATTTTCGTGCAGAAGCTTGGGGAAGACAATGGAGTTCAGTTCATGGCTATTTAAAAGTGGTTTGTGCAGAAGAAAGATGGAGTTTTGGCCAAGGCTGAATTAGGAAACAAAGCTGGAAAATTACTGTATAGAATTTTCGCTATTGTTGGAGTTTTGTTGGGCAGTTTCGGCTGCCATTTTCCAGCCATGTTGCAGGGAGTTTGAAGGAGATTTTAGAGGCCTTTCATGGCTGGTTTCCAGCCTGCTTCATGGAGGAAAAATGTGGCTAAGGAGCTGGGAGAAAACTGGAAGAAAACAGCTTGGTTTAGGACCACCAAAGCTGTGATTTTGCCCAGAAATTTTCTGGTTTTGCACAGCATTTGTGCAGCCCGAAATCAACTAGAAAATTTCAGATTTTAAGCTAATCAAAAGAACCATTTTCTGGCAGCATTTAGGAGGGAATAGTGGCTGAGAATTTCGACATTTTGAAGGCACAAGAAGCTGGAAAATTTTCAGTTTATTACATGAAGGAAAATGAACCTAGATAGAGTGAAATTTTAGAAGGTTCACTAGGGGAATTAATTCTCTTGGAACCTTCCCCATCCCTTTCGCATTTTCGGTCCATAAGATATCTTTCACTAAGACATTTTGAACCTTCAAAGCCATAGCGCTTCACTGAATTTTCTGGAATGAAATTGGCTAGAACAAATTTGACCAACCTAATGAATTGAGGATTAGGAGAAATTAAAGATCAAGAAGAAATGAATTCCCTTAGGAATTTTTGTGTAGGGTAAAAGAATAGGATTAGAGTACTCCTATCATGTCTCCCCTAGGACAATATCTCTACTCTACCCTAAAGCTCTTAAGGCCAAAAGTACTACTTCCCAAGCAAAAATAAAATTTAATCATGCTAAAGCTCTAATGATGGAATTTGAACCTATGACCTCAAGAATTAATTCCAAAGCTCTAACCACTACACCACAATAACTCTTGCTCTTATTTTCTCTCTAAAATATTTTTCCTATTTAATCCTCAAGCTATCTCCCTATTTTCTCCTTAGGCAAAAATTACCAATTTGCCCTTCTTTCTCAATAATCATAACCAAGCCCTCTAGACTATAGAACACAAATCCAAAGCACATAAAATCATATAAAAATATATTTAAACATGCAATAAAAATATGATATGCATCACAACCCCCTTATTCTAAGGTTGGTTTCGACTGGGGTTTCACAAAAGGACTAGTTTTACAATCATAGAATCAAGATTAGCCCAAAATTCCCACTTATATTTCATCACAAACACAATCTCAATTCCTAAGAAACAACATGGGATCACTTTCACTAAAGCCCAAATAAGGTTAATTCAAAATTTGAAGACTTAATAATTTCACACATAATGCAAAAGTTTACTCAAAATAAACTCATCCAAAAAGATTTTAGATCCAATTCGCATGCTAAAGGAAATACAATAATAATACAATCATAGCCAAAGTTATTTAAAAAATAAAAAAATATCCTATTTTTCAATTGAACACAAATTATCAAAAACCATAATAAAATTTCATAATCACATTAAAAATTGGAGAGGATATTAAATAACCCCTCCCCCACACTTAAATTGGCCAAAAATATAATACTTAAAACATTCAATTAGGACTAAAAATAATACAAGAGAAAGGGTTAGTAATACTCCCCAAGTGATCACAACTTATAAAGGATATTGGAACTCGGAGTCGAAAGAGGAGAAGAGTTATTCTTGATCTTCTATTTCTTCAAAATGAAAATAAAACATAAAGACTCTAAAAGAATAGAAATAAAACACACCAAAACATAAGAAAGCATAATAAAATAAAATACTACCAAAACAACTCCTAAGAAAGCATATAACTAAATAAAACACTCACTCCCCTATCCCTCAAACAAGATTGTCCTCATTGTTGGGGAGCAAGAAAACCCACTAGCAATAAGAAAAATCAAACAAAAACAACTCAAGCCCAAAATATAAACACACTCTTTCCATTCATCATACTTCCTCATCAACCTTTTGTAAACAAAATTCATGCTCAAGCTAGAAATAAGAGATGATGAATTATTAAGAAATAAAAGAGGTTTTGGGGAAGGGTAAGATATATAAAAATTATTATTCTCAGCAAAATCATGTACAATAGACCTCTTTCCCTTCCAACACTTAGACAAATAAACTAATTCTTCCATGTATGCGAATTATATCCAAAGAGTGCATTAATAACCAAAGCATCAATTATCCTTTCCAAGACATCATCACAATTGAAACTCCCCAACTCCAAACCTAGTATTGTAGCTCTTAAAGAAGTACTTAAGCAATACTTACTTTGCATTGTAGTATCTACAATGGTTAAGTTATCTCTATTTGAGGTGGTTGAAAGGCATAATTGGCTACCATACTTCAAGGATTGCATGTCACTAGGCAATGAAAACACTTGCTCCTTGTAGCATGTTAAGAGGTACCTACAAAAGTATGTGACAAAGAGACACTAGAATTAGACAAAGCATAAAGGAGAATAAAATTCTTCCTACATCCTATTGTTCAATTGGTTCTCATATCCTCTCAACTCTCCTTGGGGATCCAATTCTTCCTTATAGCCTCAATCATCCTTAGTTGTTGTGCACTTGGACTACTTAAATCTTTGAAGGAATGCATGGGTATTAACAATAAAACTGTTCACTAACTCCTCAAGTGACAACAACCTAGGTTGTGAACTTGGAGGTAGAAGGTCATAGGAAAAATATTCTTGATTACTCTAATATGCATATAAATAACCACACTTCTCTAAACTCTATGCTCTATCTTGCCATTGGTCCTTAGAAAAATAATTTCCAAAAAGTTGGGGATAACAATTAAAGTGCTCTTCTCCATGTAACTCACAACTCATACCTTGGTCCTTCAGAAGAATAACACTCCAATTACTACATGTACCACTTAAAATATTAATAACTACTTCTAATCTTGCTAATCTATTACTATTATAATGCTTTTATGTTTGTGCCCATGTACTTCCCCATAAATAGCCAGCTATGATGATGGTTTTGAAACAACTCAAAATCTCAAAACAAAGCAAAACTTAGTAAAAAGAAAAATCAAGTACTAAGACTACAAAATATATAAAAATCACACAGAAGCAACTAGAAGAAAAAATCTAAAAAAATAAAAAAATAAAAGAGAATATTCAGAATTACAAAAAGTCTAAATAACAAGAATCACAATTTTAGAATATTACCATAAACAACTTTCTCGACAACGGTGTAAAAAATTTGATGTGTGTGTTGCGTGTATATAAAATTTATATCAATAGTGCCACACATACACACAAGTTTTACAAATTAAAATGCCAAGTCAATTCACACAACACACATATGTCGACAAGTGCACGTATCATTTAGTAATGGTATAATTAGCAAATATCAAAGAACTTTAGAAAACATGGCAATTACCCCTACTTCTTTCTTGTCTCATTGTTTAACCAAATAAAATGTGAAGTATAATTAACTAATTACACTAAGAGATATATCATGTTCTTACACAAGAGAGAATCACAAGTTCATCAGGGAATTAGGAAAAAAAAAAAAGGCTATGTAACAAAAGAAATTCTCACATTAAACACCTAAAAGATGAGTACTCATTGGATCCATCAATTCTAGCTCTAGGCACCGATGTGAGTAAAAAATCAATCTCACTAATAGGGGCTAAATTCACCTATATTTTCTTAGTTATTTGAGGATATTTTGTAATATTTTTGGTGTAATAACTAGTCATATTCCTTTATATTTGATCTTTGACCTTTGGAAAGGTATTTTGATGATTTTATGAAAAATTGGATGAGAAACGAAGCAAAATCATTGGCCGCACAGAGCACGGCTGGCCACGGCCCTTCACTGGGAAAACGATGTTAGCTCAGAAGCACGACCGGTGCGACCAGCACCGGTCGTGCACTGACCTAAGGCGGAAGGTTTCTTTTCCAAGAAGATTTTGGCAATTTTAGTTGGATTCTTTTGGAAACTCTTTTAATAACGGAAAAAGACTCTTGTAGGCACTTTCTGGTAATTAGAACTCTTGCAAATACAAGAGAATAACATTGTACAAAGTAGTTTACAATTATTTAATGTAATATCTTTAGAAAACTCCTAGAGAAACACCAAAGTTTAGGAGAATTCTTGGAGAAGAAGAGGAGATTGCTAAAGAAGGTTTCAAGGAAGAAGAAGAAGGCCTACTTGTCTATGAGTGTTTTCTTTTTCACTTCTTTGTAGTTTATTGACAATTTGAGATTAATGTTTTAATTGTCTTTAGATTATATTCTTTTGAATTCATGATTTTGTATTGATTTTAGTTCTTTGATCAATTGATTATTGTTCTTACTATTTGATTACTTATTTTTATTAAGGAATTAATTGATTGACACTCCTTATTAACTTGCTTGAAAAAGAGGTTAATTGTAGTTTCAATTTAATTAATTTCATATTTGGCATCTCTTAACTTATATGAAAATGGGGTTAATTGTCAAGAACTTGGGTAATAAAAGATTAGTTGATGATTGCTAGAATATGGATTCATTGACTAATTTCATGCTTTAAATTACCTAGAATATAAGGATTTGTGTGATGATTGATTTTAAGGCATCTTTTAGGTAACTTGGTTGAGATAGAATATATTCACTGATTTACTAGAAGATATTAATTCCATGGATTGCAAACAAAGTAGGTCTACTTTAATCCTTTATGATGCCAAGATAATAATTAATTGAGAGAACAGTCAGTTAATCATTAGTATGTATTCAAGTATTTTTGTTTCTTTGCATGTCTTTTCTCCTTGTTCTCACTCCTTGATTATCCTTGTGACTTTTCTTATGTGACTTGACCTTTTCTCTAGTATATTAGGTTAGTGTTTTTTTTATATCTTCATATTTTATTGACTAAACAATAAAGATTTGAGCAAAGTAAGGTGGGAGCCTAAGTTCCTAAGAATTCGATACTTGCTATTCCCTATACTATATAATGGGTATACTTGCCTGTATGTGTAGTTCTAGTGATTATAATTTTAATTAAAGCTTGATTGATTGTGGACTTTGTTGATAATATTTTCTACACTAAAAAACACGTATCAAGTTTTTGGCGCCATTGCCGAGGATAGGTACTATTAAAAACACTCGAATCTTATTGATTTAGCCTTTGTTGTATTTGTCAATATAACTAAATTTTGTTTTTAGGTACTTTGTGAATATTTGAATCTTTTTATTAGTATATGCTGTTGTCTTTGATTTGTTTGAATTTTTACTTGCTTTATTTTTCTTTTGGATTTGATCTTTGTTTTTCTTTGAGCGTGAGATTCAAATCATCATTATGGACAATCAACTATGGGAATATATATGGCCATGTACATAAATTCAAAGGAGCCACAATGATGAGAATTTGTCAAATTTGCAAGCTCGGATTGAATCTTTTTATGAGTCATCATTTGAAGCCTCATTGAATTCTTTTGTTGCCAACACCAATTCATTCCTTAGGTATCAAGATGAATCTTCCCAATGAATGAACCATCAAAGAACACAACTAGCCAAGTTGGTTGCCGCTGCCATAAAGGCACATATGCTTGAACAAAAGAACCCCCAAGGAGAGGCGAGAGGCTATGGGGGACAACCACACGATGTGGCAAGAGAGGTATTCAATTCCACTCTATGTGCTAATAATTCTAATTTCTCTTTGTCATATGATTTTTTAGGTTTCTCTCAATTCTTGGAGAACAATTGTCCAAATGATGTTGTGTTGAGCTTAACATACCTCAAAGAGTTAGATCTTGCAATGCTACATCATACGTGAAACTTAAAATACAAATAGACAGCATGCACACAGACAACATAGAAGCAAAAAACGCAGAAAAGAACACAGCCGAAGAATTTTTCTTTTACCTCTACGCTTTAAAATTTTCTTTGGTGCTGAAGAGGATGACTGGACAATATGGATTTCTTCTCTACTTGTTAAAGCTTTTGGTTCAAAACTCACTAGTAGTCTATTTCTTCTTGCTTGCTTCAATGCCGAGGCTTCTCAATTCTCAAAATGTTCCTCTGCCTAAAACTTTGTTGGTGAAACAATTTAGGCGAGGGAAACTAGTCTCTATATCTCTTGATCTCTGCTATTAATTAGCAATATCAAGGGAGAAAGGAAAAACCGAGAGGAGAGAAAACCAAACCACTTGGGTTTTTTTTCAGTTCATAGAAGTATATCCAACGATGTTCTTGGTTTTTTTTTTTTTTTTAGAATAACTCCCCAGAATCCAGGTTTTTCAAAGCCATTAGGATGTTATCAACAAAAGATGTTTAGCTAGTCTAAAATTCTTCTGTTCTATGAATAATAAAAACCTTTGGTCCAGGCTATTGGGCTATAAAATATTTTTATTATTTTCCTTAGACTTAATGAACCCATAAATAATAAACCTTAATTATTTATTTTCAGGGTTTATAAAAATAACCCGACAAATAATTAATAAGCCCAAATAGACCAAGATAATTATTCAAGCCTTTTGTCTAGTTGAGGCCCTGGTTAATTTTTTCAATAATTTAATCTGGACTTAGGCTCTGAATAATTAATTAACCAATTAAAATAGATAATAAATTTAAATAAATTTAGCTCGACCTTTTATTTTATTTCTGTCCAATAATAAATTAGACATCTTGAATAAAATAAAATCCTCTTTAACTAAGACCATTTCCTCAACCCAAAAATTAATTAGGAATGATGGGCTATTCCGAGGACTAGAAAGACAAATTACCTTGGCTACTAAAATGACCAAAATATCCCTGCTAAATAAATAGCTATATTTTGCACTTTAAATATTTTTTAATATCACCATAAAAAAATATTGACCCTAGGGACAATGTTGCATTAGCAATGTCTCCGACCTACAGGTGGAATGACAAAAATACCCCTCCATACATTGTCATTCAATTAGAGAGGAAGAAGCGTACTAACACATCTCTAAAAGACATCCACCATCCTTAGGCTTCTAGTCTAAGGATCCACGACTCCTTGGAATATTTCACTTTCAAATGAGCTACTCTAAAGCAAATATCCAAGTCATGTTCCCTAGGGCCCTAGATATTTAAATCATTTGGACAACCACAAGGGGCGATATAGCATAGAAGTAATATTGTACAAGTCTGTCTTAACTAACTAATCACATATACCCAACATATAAGTATATTGGTCCTACAATAGAACCTCAACTATAGTATATCAAAGAATACGTTTCTAGCTTTGTTAGACCACCAACTCATACTCAAGCTGTAGAGTATAAGTCCACGTTGTAGCAGTAGTAGTTTGGGTTTCTACCATATAGTACTTTTAGAAAACTACTACTACAAGTCCAGTTCTACGTATTCAAAATACGCTTGTGTTATGAAATAAGAAGATTACTTATTGGCTAAAGGTAAGCCATTCTACATTTAGAATTCATAACATAACAACCTTACCATGATGAGATTTCCATTCTCATCATTCGGTTAAGAACGATAGTTTATGTGTTAGGTAACCCATGGTCCATACCTTGCTGTGAAAGACCTCTATTCACATGAACCATTTACTTAAACACAATGGGTCTTTTGATATGGTCCAAATTTACCTATATTTTCCTAGTTATTTGAAGTTTTTTTTGTGATACTTCTGATGCAATAAGTAGTCATATTCTTTCATATTTGATATTTTACCCTTGAAAAGGTGTTTAATTATAGAAAATTGGGTAAAAGATGAAAAACCATCACCGCTACAGTGCACAGCTGGTGCTAATAGTGTGAAGCACTGCTGACCTCATTCTGGAAGGGAGAGAAAATCAAGAAAAAAATAGACCGACTTTGGGCAAACAGAGCACAACTGGTGCTGGCTCTGCACAGGATAGCTGGCGTCGGTTCCACGCTGTACAATATCGGCGGGTTTTATTTTTCCAAGCAGATTTTGGCAATTTCAGTTGGATTCTTTTAGAAACTCATTCAACCTGAAAAAAGGACTCTTGTAGGCTCTTTTTGGCAATTAGAACTGATATAAATACAAGAGAATAACATTGTACAAATGATTTTTTCATTGTTTTCAATTCTTCAATGTAATATCTTTAGAAAACTCCTAGAGAAACACCAAGATTTAGGAGGATCAAAGGAGAATTCTTGGAGAAAAAGAAGAGGTTGCTCAAGAAGGTTTCAAGGAAGAAGAAGAAGGCTTACTTGTCTATAAGTGGTTTCTTTTTCTCTTTTTTGTAATTTATTGACAATTTGAGAATAATGTTTTAATTGTCTTTAGATGATATTCTTTTGGATTCACGATTTTTGTATTAATTTTAGTTCTTTGATCAATTTATTGATATTCTTGGTATTTGATTACTTGAGTATAATATCTTGGTCGATTGATTAGTTCTCTTCTAATTAACTTGCAAAATGATGTTAAGAGAGAATTGCTAACTAATTAATTCAATACTAGTTATTCTTAAATTGCTTGAAAATGTGGTACTAAGTAATCAAAGATTGGTTGATGATTACTAGAATATAGATTCATTGGCTAATTTCATACTTAAATCACCTCGAATATAGGGATTTGTGTGAGGCTTGATTTTTATACATCTTTAGGGTAAATTAGTTGAGATAGAATATATTCACTTGTTTATCTATAAGGTAGTGATTCCATGAATTGCAAGAGAAGTAAGTCTAATTAATTCCTTCATGATGCTAAGATAAGTCTAAATTGAGAGAATAGCTAGTCAATTATTATTGTGTATTCAAGGATTTTTATCTATTTGTGATAAAGGTTAAAATCACTTTTCTTTTTTAGGTTGTTTTAAGATACATTTGTTGTAATAACTAGGCAAATTTCTTCCTATTTGACATTTTGCTTGTAAAAGGTTTTTTTTGGCAAATATGTGCAGATTTAAGTTAAAATTGAGTAGAAAGTGCACACAACCAGTATATACCTGGTGCCAGGCGCAGCCAGTAGACCAGGCACTGGGTCTATTCTGCTCCAGCAGAAGAAATTGAGCCAACGTCAGGAGATTTCCAAAACAACAAACCTGGCGCCAGGTCTAGTAATAGTACTTGGCATCGGGTCTAGTTTGTCTGCGAAGGAAAAGTGGCCAAAAATAGAGCAAAAATAGGGGAAAAACAAAGTGCACTTGGCGCCAGATGGGTCGAAGGTACCTTGTGCTAGGAACGGTTTGGAGGTGAATATTCTGTACACGAAATTAGAGCTTATCCATTGATTTTGGTAGTTTCCTACTCCTACTTGGCCAAGACTTTCTCAACCACGAAATTAGCATCCAAAAGGCCTATAGAAGCATAAGTAAACACAAGGGTTGGAGATATACTGTTGGTTATCTCAAGCTCATATCCTATACGACACAGCGGAAAATAAAATGAGATACCATCCCAGGACCCATCTATGTGTGGAAAACAAAACATAATGAGGGTAAAGGTAACAACTTTTACCTTTGCGTGGTCGTCCGAAGAACAAAAATTTCTTCTTTAAGTTGAGGCGCGATCTAGCAATCCTCGTGATCAACATCCACGTGAATTGAACGTCAAACCGCTATAATCACAGTGTGGATTATCTCTAACAGTAATCCATACAGAGATATACTCAAGCACTAAAATTTCTGTGCTAGCAAAAATTAATGGCGGCTAGGGTTTTTCTTTCAAGAAGAAAAACGAGAAAGAGAGAACAAAGGAGAGAGAATCGTGTGTTGTTCAGCTATTTTTGGCTGGATTTCGTGTGACTCAACATCAGCTAGGGTTTTCGGTTACATCATACATATATACCTAAAACCCTGCTAAAACTGAAAATTCTAATCCTATTAGAATTCTCTAATTGTAATTGGAAACATCAAGTTCTCACAATTACAACTTAGACCACAAATTATAACTAATTATAATTTGTCCACAACAACTTCTCTTTCTCTCAATTAACCCCACAATGTTATCAAATAATACCTTGAGCATATAATCCTCTATTGTGTATGACCTATTAGGTTTCCCAGTCAATTGGTAGCAAACATGAATTAATCCAAACGTCTTTGAGATTAATAATCCATAATTAATTAGAATTAATCCTATTAATTCTAATCAGGATTGGTTTATTAATTCATCAATTAATAAACCCATATTCCCAGATCATGAGCAGTATCTAGAAACACATCATGACCACCCAAGAGTCCAGGAAGTCAAGTGGCTTGACATGAACTCTTCAATAACAAACTTCAGTGCAATTAACTCCTTTCACCATACAATATCTTATTCGGTTTGGACTACGGAATTAGTGCCAACTCCCTCCAGAATTAATTTTGGCCCGAATACAATAGTACTTGTACCAGGAACCCACTATTCTAGAAGTGTATCAATTGGAACTGTTTCCAATACACAATCACCTTGGCTAAGGACTTTCAAGTAGTAATTCTTACAAGTGGCCGTGAGATATTCTCCCCTACTATTAGGAGTGGTGAATCATTTATTGACCCTCTCAACTACTTTCGTTTACCTCACAATGTACCTAATATCTATTCCATAGGCGGCCCTCGATCGAGCTCTGGAGATTGGAATCAAAGTACAATGCTCAGCAAATAAAGTACCTTGGAGACCTCAAGTCTAAGGATACTTGCACGTTTGATATATTGAGATTATATCACTGGCACTAAATAGTTATCCATACGATTATCTCAAAGCTTGGTCATCCAATGAACTTATTCCAATAACAAGCATCCATGTGTTAACTTTGAGTATCTCAATACTCACGGTTATGATAACTACTACCTGATCAAATCAGGAAGTCTAACACATGCTAGTCTTAACGTATTAATGATATCCTGTCTCATTAATACTATGACTATGGACTATTTAAGTACTAACACCATTCAGTGTAGTAGGAATCTCATATTATAATCTCTATCATAATTTCCTTAACACAGTGTTGTACTAGGGACTTTATCAAACAGTTATATTACTTAAAGTAAACAAAAGAAACTGTAAGATAAATAATGCCTTTTATTAAAATAAATTGTGTCATATACAATGTACAAGTGATCGCCTCTAGGGCACAACACTAACAAACTCCCACTTGCACTAGAGCCAATCATTCATGTATCTAATACCGAATGACTCAATATGACAATCATGTTTCTTTTGGGATAGTGCTTTCGTAAGCGGGTCAGCTATCTTCTCATCCGTGGGAACTCTCTCTATCTTTACATCATTCCTATCTATGATCTCCCAGATCAGATGATAGCGTCGCAATACGTGTTTGGATTGTTGGTGAGACCGCAGCTCATTTGCTTGTGCAATGGCTCCGTTGTTGTCACAATACAAAGTTATTGGACCAACAACACTAGGAACCACACCCAGTTCCGTCACGAACTTCTTGATCCAAACAGCTTCCTTAGCTGCTTCAGAAGTAGCTATGTACTCAGCTTCTGTCGTAGAGTCGGCAATAGTCTCTTGTTTGGAATATTTCCAACTTATTGCCCTTCCGTACAACATAAAAACATAGCCAGATTGTGATTTGAGATCATCTTTATCAGATTGAAAACTGACATCAATATACCCGTTTATTTTCAAATCACCTTCTCCATATACTAAGAACATATACTTAGTCCTTCGTAAGTACTTAAGGATGTTCTTTACAGCCGCCTAATGACCCTCAGCAGGGTCGGATTGGAATCTGCTCGTCAAACTGAGAGCACAAGATACATCGGGCCTAGTACATATCATAGCATACATGATAGATCTAACTGCCGAGGCATATGGAATCTTACTCATGTGATCCCTTTCAACTTGTGTCTTGGGAGACATCGACTTTGAAAGGCTTACACTATGTGACATGGGCAAGAATCCCTTTTTGGATTGATCCATGCTAAACCTTTTTAGCACTTTATCTATGTATGTAGACTGTGAAAGACCAAGCAACCTTTTGGATCTATCTCTATAGATCCTTATTCCAAAAATATAGGTTGCTTCACCAAGGTCTTTCATGGAGAATTATTTGGACAACCAAACTTTAATTGTTTGCAAGACAGGTATATCGTTTCCTATTAGCAATATATCATCTACATAAAGCAGTAAGAAAACAATTGCACTCCTACTAACCTTCTTGTATACACAAGGCTCATCCATATTTTGAATGAAACCAAACTCTTTGATTGTTTCATCAAAATGGATATTCCAACTCCTAGAAGCTTGCTTAAGTCCATAAATAGACCTTTGCAGCTTACACACCTTTGTGCCATCACTGGATGTGAAACCCTCAGGTTGTGTTATATACACTTCCTCAGTCAGATTTCCATTTAGGAAAGCTATTTTCGCATCCATTTGCCAAATTTCATAATCATAATGAGCAGCAATGGCTAGGAACATCCTGGTGGATTTCAACATGGCTACTGGCGAGAAGGTTTCATCATAGTCAATACCATGTTGTTGACGATAACCCTTCGCCACTAGTCATGCTTTATAGGTAACTAAGTTACCATCCATGTCCATTTTCTTCTTGAAAATCCACTTGCACCCAATAGGTTTAATTCCTTTGGGTGGATCAACCAAAGTCCATACTTGGTTGTCGTACATGAAATCCATCTCTGACTTCATGGCCTCAAGCCATTTGTTAGATTCTGAACTATTCAGAACATCCTTGTAGGTAGTAGGCTCATCTTCATCTATGAGTAATACATCATTATGGTCACTAATGAGAAATCCATATCTCTCAGGTGCCATAAGTATCCTACTAAATCTATGAGGTTCTTGTGTATTAGAAGGTTCATCTATCTCTCAATAGATGTGGGGTTAGACGGTTGATCCTCGTTTGTTTGGTCTTCATGAACTTTACTAAGTTCAATCTTACTCCGACTATCCCCTTTGAGCATGTGCTCCTTCTCTAAGAAGACGGCATGCTTCGAAACAAACAATTTGTTTTCGGAGGGTTGATAGAAGTAATATCCAAAAGATTCTTTTGGATATCCCACAAACAAACACTTGTCAGATTTACTATCAAGTTTGTCTAACTGTGGCCTTTTAACAAAGGCAGGACAACCCCGTACTCGCAAGTGAGATAACTTTGGTCTTTTACCAAAGAACATCTCAAATGTGGTAGTATCAACCGATTTTGTCGGAACTCTGTTTAGTATATAAACAGAAGTCTCTAGTGCATACCCCCAAAACGATTTTGGTAGGTTTGCAGAAGCCATCATGGTCCGTACCATGTCTAGAAGGGTTCGATTCCTTCTCTCAAATACACCATTATGTTGAGGTGTATGTCGTGGAGTCCATTGAGATAATATCCCATTATCTCTAAGATAACTCAAAAACTCTTGACTCAAATATTCTCCTCCTCGATCAGATCTTAGAGTCTTAATACTTTTGCCAAGTTGTTTCTCTATTTCATTCTTGAAGTCTTTGAACCTTTCAAAGGCCTCAGATTTGTATTTCATTAAATACAAATACCCTTATCGTGAGAAATCATCGATAAATGTTATAAAATAGTTATAACCTCCTCTTGCTTGTATTGACATTAGGCCACATACATCAGAATGTATGAGTTTTAATAACTCTTTGACCCATTCTCATTTTCCTGGAAAAGGAGTTTTAGTCATTTTGCCTAGTAAACAAGACTTGCATGTGCCATATGATTCATAATCAAATGACCCTGAGTCACCAAGCTTGTGTAACTTAGAAATACGATTTTCGTTTACATGGCCCAAACGACAATGCCATAAGTAAAAGATGTTAGAGTTATCTATTTTAGGTTTCTTATTATTTACATTAAGAATTGGATTATCCAAGTGTAGAACATATAAACCATTAACCAAAGTTGCTGAACCATAGTGAATATCATTCAAAGAAAAAGAACAACATTTATTCTTAAATATTAAATGAAATCCACATAAGTCAAAATACACAACTGAGATAATGTTTTTCATTAAAATTGGTACAAAATAACAATTTTGCAGTTCTAGAATTAATCCCAAAGGCAGGTTCAGCTCGTATGTCCCCACAGCCAGTGCAGCAACCTTTGCTCCATTTGCAGTACGTAGGTCCACGTCACCTTTCTCTAGCCTTCTACTGCTCTTTAATCCCTGCAAGTTATTGCACAAATGAGATCCACATCCGGTATCTAATACCCATATCTCATTTCTAAAGGTAGTATTTATCTCAATCATAAACATACCTAGAGAAGAAGTAGAAGTGCTTGTAAGTTTCTCCTTCTACTTCTTGTCATTGATGGTCTCCAAGTAGGCTTAGCAGTTGCGCCTCCAGTGGCCCATCTTCCCACAATGATGGCATGGGCCATTGGTAGTTGCGTCCTTCTTGTTCACACCACCTATGGGCTTCATGGAAGCCTTCTTCTTCTTCTTTTGAACTTTCTTCTTAGAAGAGCAAGATTCTACCATTAAAACCGTATTGGAATCCCTCTTCATGGAGGATTCTGAAGTTTTGAGGAGATTGATCAACTCAGGAATGGTGGAATCAATCTTGTTCATCTGATAGTTAATCACAAATTGTGAAAAACTATTAGGCAAAGACTGTAGAATTAAGTCAATACTTAAGTCATGGTCCATTGTAAACCTAAGAGATCCAAGCTTCTTAATCAAGCCCAACATCTTTAGCCCATGAGTTGCCACAGAAGAATCCACTGCCATTTTACAATGAAATAGTTGCTTTGAGATCTCATATCTCTCAATTCTGGCTTAGGCATCAAACAGATCTCGAAGATGTAAAATAATCAATTGAGCATTCATATACTCGTGCTGTTTTTGCAACTCAGGAGTCATGGATGCCAGCATAATACATTATGCTGTATCACTATCCTCCTTGTGCTTTCTATGGATAGCATGCTCATTAGCATGAGCATCTTGGGCTGGTGGTGGTGAAATAGGAGCATCTAGCACGTAGAACAACTTTTCCGATTTGAGAACGATTCTCAAATTTCTATACCAGTCGAGATAGTTCGATTCGGTTAACTTATTGGTTTCCAAGATGCTACGTAAGTTCAAGTTCGTTGGCATGATGCAAGTGACCTAGATGTAAAGATAGAGAGCATTAGTTACTTGTATATGCACATGATATGCAAATAATTAGGACTTTAATTAAATGCATTTTTACTCCATTATTTTACTCAAACCAATAGCCCCCACTACTGATTCGGGAAAGCCCGTTAGAAGCTTTCCTAGTGGATCGGTATCCAAATTCCTCAAGAATAACCTTGGGTTTGCCCAACAAGCCACCATTGAGTTCATTGGTAGGTATCCAATACTAATTACATCGTATGTAACTACCGGATCGTTGGGTGATTTACAGCTTTTAATCTTAAAGCCTTTTGGGCTATCCTAACTTTTCCTCTAAATTTCTTTATGCTTGAGTTTGCCCAACCGGGATAAAGAATTTAGTTAAACCCGACCCATTAATCAGGAATTTAATTCCATAGCTTGATCATGCCCAATTTCAAGTAGGCTTGGGTTTGCCCAACAACCTAATCTCGAAAAAGGACTCTCGTTTTTACTATATTAACGGAAGGAATTAAGTTTAATATTAATTGAGGGATTTGTTTTTTTAGTGATTTTGTTGAATGACATGCATAATAATCAATAATCACATAATTGATAATCATGGTAATAAAGCGATTACGTGGTATGATTATGAACTTTACCCTAAATTAATTTCTTTGAGCCATAAAAGAAATTAATATAGTTAACCCTATGTGTTCATGCATGATTTAAGTAGAAGGTCTTACCTCCTCGCCTTGTTTTGGTTGCCATCTTCAGAATAAAATAATTTTACTCCTATCTAACCTATATAAACTAATTACATAATTTCCTAAAGAGAGAAAACCTCGAGTTACATTCGAGGGGAGTTAGATGAGAAAAGAATTACACAAGAATTCTAAAGAAGGCAGGACACGCAGGCCCTATTTTATAAAAACCAAAACTGTAAAATGCATGAACAGATAGAATTGGTTTTAGTCCATAACCATCCACCATGCCATTGATTATGCTTAAACAAAATAAACATATACTTTTATTATTCTAAAATCACTATTTTGGAAAAATAAAACAAATTCTAAAATCACCATTTTAGAGAATACATCAATTTTAGATTTTCAAAATCATTATTTTGAAGTACAAAATTGATTATCTCAAAACTAATTTTGAGAAAATGCTTTCGGGTCACGTGTCTCATCAAATGAGGTTTTTCCCTTTCAAAATTCTGTTCTGATTTTTTTTTAAAAAAAAAATAGCTGAAAGTCGCAAACAAAGCAGAGCCGGCACCGGCTCTATTTTAGTTTCCAAAAAATTTTTCCTTCCAAAAACGATTTTCGGACATCGTGAACAGAATGGAACTGGCGCTGGCTTGGAGGCCGAAGCCAGTGCCACCTATGTTCTGCAACAATGGCAGCGATTTTCAAAAAATTCCAGAAATAATTTCTGGTGCTTTCTTCTTCTTCAAATTTTCAGTGAGAACAATTCTCAGCTATATTTTCTATTTTGAAGCTATAAACAACAACCAATTTGTTAGTTTAAATAAAATCAAAACGGAAAATTAAGATGAAACGGAGGGCAACATCCATGTTGCAAGAAAACGTTTTTCTGCAGAAATTTTTCAGCACCAAAGAAAGCATCTTTTCGAAATACTCTATGACTATAACACAATCATATTGTGCTACGGACCCAACTCATAAAGATCGAAACGATTTCGACTCGAGTGAAAACGATTTTCACAGCAAACAAAGACAAACACGAAAATAGTTTTTCATACCAAAACAATGTCCATAGACCACACATAGCATGGCTCTGATACCACTGTTGGTTATCTCAGGCTCGTATCCTATACGGCACAGTGAAAAATAAAACGAGATACCATCCCAAGACCTATCTATGTGTGGAAAACAAGACATAATGAGGGTAAAGGTAACAACTTTTATCTTTGCGTGATCGTCCGAAGAACAAAAATTTCTTCTTCAGGTTGAGGCACGATCCAGCAATCCTCGTGATCAACCTCCACATGAATTGAACGTCAAACTGCTATAATCACAGTGCGTGATTATCTCTAACAGTAATCCACATAGAGGTATACTCAAGCACCAAAATTTCTGTGCTAGCAAAAATTAATGGCGGCTAGGGTTTTTCTTTCAAGAAGAAAAATGAGAAAGAGAGAACAAAGGAGAGAGAATCGTGTGTTGTTCAGCTATTTTTAGCTGGATTTCGTGTGACTCAACATCAGCTAGGGTTTTCGGTTATATCATACATATATACCTAAAACCCTGCTAAAACTGAGAATTCTAATCCTATTAGAATTCCCTAATTGTAATTGGAAACATCAAGTTCTCACAATTACAACTTAGACCACAAATTATAACTAATTATAATTTATCCACAACAACTTCTCTTTCTCTCAATTAACCCCACAATGTTATCAAATAACATCTTGAGTATATAATCCTCTATTGTGTGTGACCTATTAGGTTTCCCAGTCAATTGGTAGTGAACATGAATTAATTCAAACGTCTTTGAGATTAATAATCCATAATTAATTAGAATTAATCTTATTAATTCTAATTAGGATTGGTAGGATTAATTCATTAATCCTAGAGGCAATCACTTGTACGTTGTATATGACACATTTTATTTTAATAAAATGCATTATTTATCTTACGATTTCTTTTGCTTACTTTTGGGTAAAATAACTGTTAGATAAAGTCCTTAGTACAACACTGTGTTAAGAAAATCATGATAGATATCATGATATAAGATTCTTACTACACTATATAGTGTTAGTATTTAAATAGTCCTTAGTCGTAGTATTATTGAGACCGGACATCATTAATGCGTTAAGATTAGCATGCGTTAGACTTCTTGATTTAATCAGGCGGTGGTTCTCATATCCATGAGTATTGAGATACTCAAAGTTAACACGTGAATGCTTGTTAATGGAACAAGTTCATTGGATGACCTAGCTATGAGATAATCACATGGATAACTATTTAGTACCAGTGATATAATCTCAATATAGCAAACATGTAATTATCCTTAGACTTGAGATCGCCAAGGTACTTTATTTGCTGAGCGTTGTGCTTTGATTCCAATCTCCAGAGCCAGATCGATGGCTACCTATGGGATGGATATTGGGTACATTGTGAGGTAAACGAAAGTAGTTGAGAGGGTCAATAAAGGATTCACCACTCCTAATAGTAGGGGTGAATATCTCACGGCCACTTTTAGGAATTACTACTCGAGAAGTCCTTGGCCAAGGCGATTATGTATTGGAAACAGTTCCAATTGATACACATCTAGAGTAATGGGTTCCTGGTATAAGTACTATTATATTCAGACCAGAATTAATATATATTCTGGAGGGAGTTGGCACTAATTCCGTACTTCAAACCGAATGAGATATTGTATGGTGTATGGAGTCAATTGCACTGTAATTTGTTATTGAAAGGTTTATGTCAAGTCACTTGACTTCCTGGACTCTTGGGTAGTCATGATGTATTGCTAGATACCGCTCATGATCTGAGAATTTGGGTTTATTAATTGGTGAATTAATAAATTAATCCTGATTAGAATTAATAGGATTAATTCTAATTAATTATGGATTATTAATCTCAAAGACGTTTAGATTAATTCATATTCACTACTAATTAACTGGGAAACCTAATAGGTCGCACATAATAGAGGATTATATACTTAAGATGTTATTTGATGACATAGTGGGGTTAATTGGGAGAAAGAGAAGTTGTTGTGGAAAAATTATAATTAGTTATAATTTATGGTCCAAATTGTAATTGTGAAAACTTGATGTTTCCAATTACAATTAGGGAATTCTTACTGTTTTAGAATTCTTAGTTGGAGTATTCTTTTCTAGCAGATTTCGTGTAATATAAAGAGATATATGCACGAAATTCTGGGAAAAAAAAGACACGAAATAGCTTCCAAAACCTCTCTCTCTCTCTCTCTCTCTCGTGCTTCTTGAGCAACCAAGAAAAACCCTAGCCGCCATCTTGTTCATGCTAGCACATAAACATCTTGGTGCTTGAGTATGATCCTCCGTGTGGATTTCTATTAGAGAGAATCATATACTGTGATTATAGTGGTTGGACATTCAACTCTCGTGGTGTTTAATCAAGAGGATTACTGGATTGTGCCTCGACTTGAAGAAGGAAAAAATTTGTTTTTCAGACGCTCAAAAAAAGGTAAAGCTGTTACCTTTGTTTTCTTTATGTCTTGTTTTCCACACATATACGGATCCTGGGTTGGTATCTTGTTCTTATTTTCCACTGCGCCATATATGATATGTGTGAGATACCCAACAGTGTTTACCCAAATCAAGGAGGATTGTTTAAGGGAGTCTTCAAAGAAGAAGAAAAAGGCTTGTCTATGAGTGCTTTCTTTTCCTTTTATCTTTTTTTTTTCTTTAGCAATGATGTATTCAATGTTTTTATTGTAATTTAACAATGTTTTAAGTTTCATGATTTTGTGTTAATTTAGTTATTTGATAAATTCTTTGTTATTTTTAGTATTTAATTACTTGATCTCATTGCTTATTGCTGTGAGTTCTTCTAATTGACTTGAGACGATGATGTTATGAGTTTCATTGCATTGATTTCGTATTTGTCTAATCTTAATGAATTTGAGCGATGAAGTTAAGGTTATAGGGCTATGTAATCAAAGATTAGTTGATTTCACCTTGAGCAAAGGGCTATTAGCTAATTTTATGTTTATAAGGAATTAAACTTAATGCATGTTTTGGTTATGGTTTGCTTGATCGGCAAATCTATTAATTTGATTAAAATATAGGATTCCATGGATTGGAAGGATTTATCTAAGTAGAATCATGACTTGTGAAATTATTGAATTTTACTTTATATTCCTTCATGATGCTAAGATAATAATTAGTTGATAGAATTGCTAATTGGTTTATTGCCATGATTTCTAGGATAATTTTCTAAATTGCATAAACCAACATCCTTGAGTTGTATATATTTCTTTATTTTTTTTCTTTAAATTATTTTCTCACTTTATTTTGGTCGATTAAACAATGAATGAAAAGTGATTAGCGTGTACTTATTCCTTTGAGGATCGATACTCGTTAATTCCCTATATTATGCTTGTGATGAGTATACTTGCACATATGTGTATTTTGGGATTAATTTTTTAATTAAAACTTGACTAAGGGATGGATTTAAAATTGATGATTTTATGCATCCAAAATTTATGCATCAAGTTTTTGGCACTATTACCGAGGAACAGTATCATGAAAGCTTGAATTTTGTTGATTTAATCATGTTTATATGTCCACATGTCTATATGTAAATATATACATATCTTTTTTTATGTAAATCGGTGTTCTATCTTGTTGTTTGTAACATTGTGTGACTTAATTGACTAGCTTAATTCATATTGTACTGTAAATATCACTAACTTTTGTATTTAGATAGTTTGTGAATACGTGTGTTTTTTTCTTTGTTTTTTAATTATTTTTGTTTTTTTAATTTTTCATTTCATTTTTTTTTCTTTGAGCACAAGATTGACGTCATCATGGACAACTACTTTTGGGCATAAGATCAAAAGAGCTATAATGATGAGAATTGAGCATATTTGCAAGCTCGGATTGACGTTTTTTGTGAGACGTCACTTGAAGCCTCAATGTATTCTTTTGTTGCTAATACAAATTCCTCCATTAAGTGGCATAAAGAAGCATCCCAATATATGAGCCATCAAAGAACACAACTAGTCAAGTTGGTTGAGGATGCTATAAAGGTCCAAAAGCTTGAACAAGAGAATCCCTAAGGAAAAGAGAGAGGATATGAGAAACAATTATCCAATGTGGAAAGGGAGGAGTTGGATCTTTCAACGCTACATCATAAGAAGTCCTTGGAGGATGATGGTAATTTCTACCCTTCACCCATTCCAAAGGGAGATAACTTAGTTTTTGTAGATGTGTCAAAAATTACTGATTTCTTGATCCCATCTTTAAGAACTCAGTTGCTAAGTTTTAAGGGAAATTTTAATTGTGACAAATCTTTTGAAGGGATAAGTGGTGATTCTAATATTTATACATGCTTTAGACATAATTTACATCTTTGTGTTGAGAACTTGGTTTGTACATCTAAAAAGGTCTTACAAACAAGGGGTCATGCATTTACATTCATTGCAACTAATATTTTCCATTAACCTTCCATTTTTCAAAACCCTCTCTTATATCTACTTTTCTCATGCTTGCATTTTATATTGAGTATTAATTTCTTTTACAAAGGTTTGATGATGAAGCATGATGAGTGGAAAGAGTGTTTGTTATGTGCTTTGGGTTTGTTTTGAATTAGGGTTTCTTTAGGTCTTTTGGTCATTCTTTTGTTTTATCTAAGTTCCATTTTTAGTTTTTAGGTGTTATTTCCTCCAAATACGGAAAATATTTTTTATCTTAAGTGTGGGGAAGTGAATCGTGTCTTTATTTGCTCTCTTAGGATTTTTTAGTATTTTTCCTTAGTTTATTTTCTTTTATTTAGGTGTGTTTCTATTTTGGTATTATTTTCCTTGTGCTTTTATTTATGTTTTGCTTTATAGGTAGGAATAAAGTCCTCTTGAACAATCCCTTTTCTCTACTTCCAGTTTTGATATCTATTGGCACTTTATTGCACTTGGGAAGTATTGCTTAAACTTTCTACCCCTTTATTATTTTTGGTCCTTTTGGAAATGCTTTCTTGTGTTCTTTTTTTTTTTTTTTTGGGCCAATGAGGACATTTCCCAATTTACGTGCAGGGGAGTGGTTTGGTGATTTTCGTTGTCCAATTTTTTTTTTTTTTTATCAATTATCTTAGTGTTTTCTTGGTATTGAGCTACTTTGGAAAATTTTGGTTTAAACGATTTTGATTGAACAATAACTTTGTTGCAAGTTCCTCAAAAGTTTTGAAAATTTGAAGATTTAAAAGTTTGGAACTTGTGGAGCTAATTCGCACTGAAAGTACTTTCTTCTCTTTCTTTTTCCTTTTTATTTATTTTGGTCTTCTTGGTTGTACTTTTAGTGTTCAATCTTTGGTCGTTGAGGACAATGTCGAGTTTAAGTGTGGGGGGGAGGGGGGGAGGGGGTGGGAGAATGAGGCTGAAGAAATACTTTTTCATATTATTTTTGTAAAAAAATTTTTGAAAATTTTTAGTGGTTTTCATTAATTAGCAAGGTTGTAATTCTTTTTCTTACTTAGATATGAGTTTTGTCATTCATTAGGTGGTTTTTTTATGAAATTGTTGTGTTAGATAGGATATTTGGTAAGACATGAGAATTTGGATTATTCTTACTTTATGCATTAGTGTTTGAATGCTATTTGATTCATCTAGTTTAAATATATAGGATATGATGAATATGAGAAGAGTTTATTAGCAAACTCTTGTATTATGAGTTTAAATTTTGCTAAGCTTTGAGTTATGATGAAAAAATGTGAGTTGATAAACAGATCTTTGAGAGGAAAGATTGAGGAGTATTATGGAAAAATTTTAATTTTAGCTGAGAAAAAAACAATGAGTAGAAACAACACTATTGTTGGTGTGAATTGAAAAAAAAATGCTCTTATTGATGATCATTGAAGACCTTTAGCTGAAAAGGGGGTTAATATAGGGGAAAGTAGCAAGTGAATTTGGTGCACTTTCTTGAGGCTATCTCGAAGGCAAAAAGGTAAGAAAGAGCAAAAGAAAGAAAGGAAAAAAGAATTGGTGAGAAAAAATGATGAGTGGTAACTGTAAAGGAGGCCAATATGGTGTGTGAAGAGAAATCCATGCACTTGAGGTTATCAATTCCCGAAGTCATTGAAAATTTTGGAGAGAGAAAAAAAAAATTGAGTGCTCTCCTCACATCATAATTTGAGTGTGCAATTTTTAGATTTATAATGCTTGAGTTGGTAGATGGCTTGACTTATGTGATTCATGTTATCTATATTTTTACTTGAAAAGTGAAATAATTTTCTTAGATTGAGGTATGCACTTGATTAATTTGACTTCAAAAGTTTTGTGATTTCTTGTCTAATGTTTCAAAGTTTGTAATGTTTTCAAAGGGTATGAATGACAAGAGTTGTATCCAAAGTTTAAAGGGAAGACATAATCTTTGCTAAGGTAAAGAGTTTTTGGAATGAGTAAGTGCTTGTGTTTTTTTAATGATTTTTCTTGGACTAAAGTGTTTTGCTTGAGGACAAGAAAATGTTCAAGTGTGGGGGTATGTGATAGGGTTAAAATCACCATTCTTTTCCTAGTTATTTGAGGTTGTTTTAAGATAAATTTGTTGTAATAACTAGATATATTCCTTCCTATTTGACATTTTACTTGTAAAAGGTATTTTTGGCAATTATGTGCAGATTTAAGTTAAAATCGAATAGAAAGTGCACATAACCAGAATAGATCTAGCGCCAGGCCCAGCCAGTGGACCAGGCACCAGGTCCATTTTACCCCAGCAGAAGAAATTGAGCCAACCTCAGGAGATTTCCAAAATAGACTTGGTGCCAGGTCTGGCAAGTGCACCTGGCGCTGGGTCCAGTCTGTCTGCCAAGGAGAAGCGGCCAAAAACAGAGCAAAAATCAGGGAAGAATAGAGTGCACCTAGCTCCAGGTGGGTCGAAGTTACCCAACGCTAGGTACGCTCTGGAGGAAAATACGCTATACGTGGAATTAGGGCTTATCCAATGATTTTGGTATTTTCCTTTTCCTATTCTTACTTGGCCAAAACTTCCTTAGACATGAAATTGGCATCCAGAAGGCCTATAAAAGCAAAAGTAAACACAAAGGTTGGAGATATACAACATAGAGAGGTTAATTAAAGGGCAGAAATTCTGATTCTCTCATTGAAGGGGGTGTTCACCCAAATCAAGGATGATTGTTCAAGGGAGTCTTTAAGGAAGAAGAAATAGGCATGTCTATGAGTGCTTTATTTTCTCTTTTTTTTTCTTTAGTAATGATGTATTCAATATTTTTATTGTAATTTAACATTATTTTAGGAATCATGATTTTGTGTTAATTTAGTTATTTGATCAATTCTTTGTTATCTTTGGTATTTGATTACTCGATCTCATTGGTTATTGATGCGAGTTCTTCTAATTGTCTTGAGACAAAGATGTTAGGAGTTTCATTGTATTGATTTTGTATTTGTCTAATCATAATGGACTTAAGCAACGAAGTTAAGGTTATAGGGCTAAGTAATCAAAGATTAGCTGATTTCACCTCGAGCAAAGGGCTATTAGTTAATTTCATGTTTATAAGAAATTAAGCTTAATGCATGTTTTGGTTATGGCTAGCTTGATTGGCAAATCTATTAATTTGATCAAAATATAGGATTCCATGGACTAGGAAATGAAGTGGGATTTATCTAAGTAGAATCATGACTTGTGAAATGATTGAATTTTATTTCTATTCCTTCATGATGCTAAGATAATAATTAGTTGAGAGAATTGCTAATTGGTTCATTGCTATGATTTCTAGGATAATTTTCTAAACTGCATAAACCTACATCCTTGAGTTGTATATATTTCTTTATTTTTCCTTTTAATTACTTTCTCACTTTATTTGGGTATGCTAAACAATGAATGAAAAGTGATTAGTATGTACGTGATTCTTTGAGGATCGATACTCGTTAATTCGCTATACTATTCTTGCGATAAGTATACTTGCTCACATGTGTAGTTTGTGATTGGAATTTTAATTAAATTTTGACTAAGGGATGGATTTAAAATTAATGATTTTATGAACCCAAAATTTACGCATCAATTTGCATGTCATTTCTCCTTGTTCTCACTCCTTGATTATCTTTGTGACTTTTCTTGTGTGGCTTGACCATTTTTCTGGCATATTAGATTAGTGTTTTATTTATCTCTTCTTATTTTATTAGCTAAACAATAAAGATTTGGGTAATGTAATATGGGAGCTTAAGTTCCTGTGGATTTTATACTTGCTATTCCCTATACTATATTATAGGTAAACTTGCTCGTTTGTGTGGTCCTAGTGATTAGCATTTTAATTAAAGCATAATTGATTGTGGATTTTGTTGATAATATTTTCTACACAAAAAAACACATATCAAGTTTTTGGCGCCGTTGCCGGGGATGGGCACTATCGGAAAAACTCCAGTCTTGTTGATTTAGCCTTTGTTTTATCTATAAATATCACTAACTTTTGTATTTAGGTAATATGTGAATATTTCTAATTTGTGTATTTTTTTCTTACTTTTTATGTTATTCTTATTTGTTTTTGTTTTTATTTTTATTTGATTTTTGTTTTTCTTTGAGCGCGAGGTTCAAAACTTCATTATGGACAAGTATTCATGGGCATAATGTTAAATGAGCTACAATGTTGATATATTAGCAAGGTTGGAAGCTCGGATTAACACTTTTTGTGAGATATCACTTGAAGCCTCAATGCATTCTATTGTCGCCAATACAAATTTATCTATTAAATGGCATGAAGAAGCATCCCAACGTATGATCCATCAAAGAACACAACTAGCCAAGTTGGTTAAATATGCCATAAAGGCCCATACCCTTGAATAAGTGGATCCCCAAGGAACGGAGAGAGGATATGAAGAATAATTGCCAATGTGGAAAGGGAGGTATTCGATTCTCCCCTATGTGCTAATAATTCTAATCTCTCTTTATCACATGATTTCTTAGGTTCCTCTCCATTCTTGGAGGACAATGGTCCAAATGATGATGTTTGGAGTTTAACATGTCTCAGGTAGTTAGATTTATCCATGATTCATCATAAGATGTCCTTGAAGGATGGTGTCAAATTCTACCCTTCACCTCAATTTCAGGGAGGTACTTCGTATTTGTAGAAGCATTGAAAAGTAAGGATTTCTTGATCCCATATTTAAGAACTCAATTGCTCAGTTTTTAGGGGAATTTTCATTATGAGAAATCTTTTGAAGTGTTAAATGGTGATTTCAAGTTTAATGCATTCTTTAGAGACCATGTGCACTTATATGTTAACAAAAATATTTGTGTGTCTAAAGAAATGTTAATGAATGAGGTTTATGTTCTTTGCTTTATTGAGAAAAATTATTTTCATGAACCTTTTGTTTTTCAAAAACCTCTCTTATTTCTACTTTCATCATCCTTCCCTTTTTCAACGAGCATTAATGTCTTTTACAAAGGGATAATGAGAAAGCATGATGAGTGGAAAGAATTTGTCTCTCTGTCTTAGGTTTAGTTTTCTTTAGCCGGTTAAGTATCTTGTCCCTGCCCAAATAAGGAAAATATTTTTCCTCTTAAGTGTGGGAGAGTGAGCCGTGTCTTTATTTGTTTTGTTAGGATTTTTATTAGTATTTTTCTTTAGTTTTTTTTTATTTAGGTGTGTCTTTTATTATTATTATTTTTCTTGTGCTTTTATTTGGATTTTCTTTTGTAGGTTTGAATAAAGTCTTCTTGAATGAGCTCTTCTCTCTATTCCAAGTTTTAATATTTATTGGAGCATTAGTGCACTTGGGGAGTATTGCTTAACTTTCTACCTCCTTTATCATTTTTGGTCCGTTTAGAGATGCTTTTTTGTGCTTATTTTTCTTCCAATAAGGACATTATCCAGTTTAAGTATGGGGGATTAGTTTAGTAATATTCTTTGTCCAAGTTTTTATCAATTATTTTGGTATTTTCTTGGTATCAAACAATTTCATTGAAAATTTTACAATTTTAAAATTTGAAAGTTTGGAGATTTGGAGCTAAATTGTGCTTATTTGTCTATAATGGAGTTGTGATTTTCTTTTTAACTTTGGATATAGATTTGTCATTCATTATCATTTGATTTTTATTAAAAGGTAAACTTGTGTATTAAGTTGGATTTTGCTAAGTTTTGAGAATTTAAGTTAACGTTGGTTATATTTGATAATTGAGGTTGTTTATTCTTTGAATTTTAATATAGATGATATGATGAAATATGGAAAGAGCTGTTGACTAATTCTTGTATTATAGATTTAAAGTTAGCTTGTCTTTAAGTTATGAATAAGGAGTGTGAGGAAAAAAATTGAGTGAAAAGAAAAAAAATATGAGTTGAAAAGAAACATGGAGTTGAAAAAATATTTACTTTCATCTTTTGAAAGAAAAAACCTTTTTGCTGAAAAGGGGGTTAATATAGAGAGAAGCAGCAAGTTATTGTTCAGTGCACTCTCTTGAAGCTATCCCGAAGGCAACAAGGGAAGAAAAAAATTGTTGAAAAATGATAATGATTATAAAGGGGCCATATGGTTCATGAAGAGAAACCCATTCACTTGAGGCTATTAATTTCCTAAGTCGTTGAAAAAAAAAGAAAAAGAGTGGAGTATTTTTCTTATTTCATTAACTTAAGTTGTGTAAATTTGAGTTTATAATACCTTAATTGGTTAAATGGCTTAACTTGAATGATTTATGTTATCTATGTTTTTGCTTGAGGAGTAGGAGAATTTTCTTGTACTAGATATAAGTTTGTTTAACTTAACTTTGATAGCCTTGGAATTGTTTGATTTAATACATGATTTTGCAAGGTTTTGAAATGGTTAAATGAATGACGAATTTATGTTTAGGGTTGGAAGAAGGTTATGTCTTCATTATAGATGAATTTGCTAAATTGTTTTGTCAAATGCTTAGTGTTTTAATTGTTGTTTGCTTGAGGAAAAGAAAAGCTTAAGTGTGGGGGAATTGATAGGGCTAAATTTACCTATATTTTCCAATTTATTTGAGATTCTTTTGTGATACTTTTGATGCAATAACTACTCATAATCTTTCATATTTAATATTTTACTCTTGGGAAGGTGATTTAGTGTTTTATTGCAGAAAAAAGAGTAAAAGATGAAAAAATCATCGCTGCTACAGTGCATGGCCAGTGTCAGAAATGCTCCCCATTCTTGAAGGGAGCAAAAATCAATAAAAATAATAGAGCAATGTCGAGCAAACAAAGAATAATCGGTGCCGGCTCTACACAGGACAACAGGCATCGGTTCCACACTGTACAATATTGGTGGGTTTTCTTTTTCTAAGCAGATTTTGGCAAATGCAGTTGTATTCTTTTAGGAACTCTTTTAACCACAGAAAAGGACTCTTGTAGTCATTTTTTGGCAATTAGAACTCATATAAATACAAGATAATGACATTGTACAAATGATTTTTTCATAGTTTTCAATTTTTTAATGTAATATCGTTAGAAAACTCCCAGAGAAACACCAAGATTTAGGAGGATGAAAGGGGAATTCTTGGAGAAGAAGAGGAGGTTGCTCAAGAAGGTTTCAAGGAAAAAGAAGAAGGCTTACTTGTCAATGAGTGATTTCTTTTCCTCCTTTTTTGTAATTTATTGACAATTTGAGATTAATATTTTAATTGTCTTTACATGATATTATTTTGGATTCATGATTTTGTATTGATTTAAGTTATTTGATCAATTTATTTCTATTCTTGGTATTTTATTACTTGAGCATAATATCTTGTTCGATTGATTAGTTCTCTTCTAATTAACTTGCAAAACGATGTAAGGAGAAAAAGGCCAACTAATTAATTCAATGCTAGTTATTCTTAACTTGTTGAAAAAAAGGTTAAGGGTAAAGACTAAGTAATCAAATATTGATTGTTGATTGCTAGAATATAGATTTATTAGCTAATTTCATGCTTAAATCACCTAGAATATAGAGATTTGTGTGATGATTGATTTTAATGCATCTTTTGAGTAAATTGGTTGAGATAGAATATATTCGTTGATTTATCTATAAGATAGTGATTCCATGGATTGCAAATAAAGTGGGTCTAATCAATTCCTTTATGATACCAAGAAAAAAATAAATTGAGAGAATCACTAGTCATTCGTTATTGTGTATTCAAGGATTTCTATCTATTTGCATATCTTTTCTCTTTGTTCTCACTCTTTGATTATCTTTGTAACTTTTTTTTTTTTTTATGTGCGTGACCTTTTCTTTAGTATATTAGATTAGTGTTTTATTTCTCTTCTTATTTTATTAGTAAACAACGAAGATTTGGGAAAAGTAAGGTGGGAGCCTAAGTTCCTGTGGATTCGATACTTGCTATTTCCTATATTATATGATGGGTATACTTGTCCTTATGTGTGATTTTAGTGATTAGAATTTTAATTAAAGGTTGATTGATTGCGGACTTTGTTGATAACATTTTCTACACTAAAAAACATGCATAATATTTTCCAATGAAATTGTGCACAAAAGTAATAAGAATTCACAAACAATTTTTTAGAATAATACTTTTATTAATACAAATCAAGATCACATTAGAAACCTTGTCTAAGAGGGTATACATCACAACAATCTCCCACTTGCATTCTAAGACTAAGTAAGTCCATAAGTGCCCACCGCTATGACATCTAAGTGTTTTTTAAAGGCTTTCTCAGTCAAAGGCTTGGTAAAGGGATCTGTTTGATTATTCTCCAAGGCAATCTGTTCCAGCATTACTTTCCATCTCTGGATAAAATCCTAGATCAGGTGGTACTTCCTCTCAATATTCTTCCCTCTTTGTGGTTTTTGAGTTCTTTGGATTGCAAGACCACACCAGTGTTGTCACAATACATCACAATCGCCCTGTCCATCTGTGGCACGATTCCAAGTTCTAAAAAAAACATATAGAGCCAGACTGCTTCCCTGAATACCACCGAATCTGCTACGTACTCAGCTTCCATGGTTGAGTCAGCAATACAAGATTGCTTAATACTCCCTCATGAAATAGCCCCTCCAGACAAGGTGAAGACATATCCATTAGTGGATTTTCTCTCATTCTTATCTGTCTAGAAGTCTAAGTTTGTGTATTCTGTAGGAACCAAATCATCAGCCTTATAAACTAGCATATAATCCCTCGTACCCTTAAGGTACTTGAGAATATGCTTTATAGCTTGCCAATGAACCTTCCCAGGGTTTGACTGATATCTGCTAACTAAGCCTATAACAAAATAGATATCTGGCCTAGTGCATAGCATGACATACATGAGACTTTCCACAGCTGAAGCATAGGGAATCCTACTCATCCTATCTTTTTCTTTTTGAGACTTTGGATAGTCCTTTGAAGAAAAAGATAACTTATGTTTATAGGGAATTAATGCTCCCTTGCACGAGTCCATGTTGAACTTGGCCAGCATCTTGTCAATGTATATAGCTTGAGATAATCTTAACATTCTCTGTTTTTTATTTCTAGGAAGCTTAATCTCGAGAATGTAACTGACTTCTCCCAAGTCCTTCATATTAAGTTGACTAAATAACCAAACCTTAGTAGATGACAATGTCCCTACATCATTTCCAATGAGTAGAATGTCATCTACATAAACTACAAGAAAAACCACGTTCATGCCCTCCAGTTTCCTGTTCAAGCATGGTTTATCCTCGTTTTGAATGAAACCATAAGATTTTATAGTCTCACCAAAATGAATATTTCATGCTTTAGATGCCTGCTTTAATCCATAAATGGATTTCTTGAGTTTACAAACCATATGTTCCTAGCCTTCAGCAATAAAACCTTCCGGTTGGGACATATAGATGTCTTGTGAAACCCCAGTCGAAACCAACCTTAGAGTGAGGGGGTTGGGATGCATATCATAATTTATTGCTTGTTTAAATATATTTTTAAATAATTTTCTATGCTTTAGATTTGAGTTTTATTGTCTCGAAGGCTTGGTTGTGAGTATTGCTTGAGAAGGGCAAAATAGTAATTTTTGCTTGAGGTGGAAAAAGGGAGACAACTTAAGGATTGAATAAGAACATATTTTTTTGAGGGAAAATAAGAACAAGAGTTGTTGTAGTTTAGTGGTTAGAGCTTTAGAATTAATTTTTGAGGTCTTGGGTTCAAATTCCATCATAGGAGCTTTAGCTTATTAAATTTTCTTTTTTGCGTGGGAAGTATCATTTTCGGCCTTAGTGGTGTTTGAAGTAGGGTAGAGATGTTGTCCTATGAGAGGCATGATAGGAGTCTTCAAATCCTACTCATTTGTTCTACATAAAATTCCTAGGAGGAATTCATTTCCTCTTGATCCTTAATTTTTCTATTTCTCAATTCATTAATTTGTTCAAATTGTTTTAGCCAATTTCTTTCTAGAAACTCCAGTGAAGTGCTGTGGCTTTATAGAATCAAAATGTCTTAGTGGAAGACATTTTATGGTCTGAAAATGTGGAGGAGATGTGAAAGATTCCAAGGGGATAAATCCCTTTGGTGAACTTTCTAAAAATTCATTCTAGCTAGGTTCATCTTCCTTCTTGGAATGAACTGAAATTTTCCAGCTTCTTGTGCCTTCAAGTTGTCGAAACTCTTAGCTAATATTCCCTCCTAAATGCTGCTAGAAAAATGGCCTTTTGGATCAGCTTGCAACCTGAATTTCTCTGACCATTTTCGGACTGCATAAAGTTGGTGCAAAACCAGAAAAATCCCTGGGCAAATCGCAGCTTTGGAGGTCCGAAACCAAGCTGTTTTCTTCCAGTTTTTGTTCAGCACCTTAGCCATGTTTTTCTTCCATGAAGAAGGATGGAAACCAGCCTTGAAAACCCCTGAAACTCCCCTTCAAACTCCCTACAAATCGGCTGGAAAAGGGCAGCTGAAAACTGCCCAGAAAATTCCAGCAAGCAGCGAAATTCTGTGCAGGAATTTTCCAGCTTTGTTCCCTAATTCTACCCTAGCCGAAACTCCATCCTTCTTCTGCACAAACCACCCTTAAACCTTCAGTAACTGAGCTCTATTATCCCCCTCAAGCTACTGCACGAAAATCCAGTCATGGCTGCCTAAAAGATTTCCAAAAAAATTCTGCAATCATACCTTGATTAGGATACCAAAATTCCAGCCACCATGATTTAACAACATTCCATAAAATATACCCCAAACAACCAGACCTTCCCTTCACCATTACACTCAGTATTTTTGTCCACCTTAAGCCTTCCTCAACCAGCATCCATCTAGCCGAAACACTGCCCAGAAATTTAGCCATGGCAGACTTTCAAAAGCTCTCCAAGAATCAGAGGTATTCTTGAATATTTAGTTTCCAAATTTGCTTCCTAAAAATATTCTTCAAGGATTCCAACAACTAGCCTTTCCTTTTCCCTTCCAAACCAGAGAATTATCTCCCTAAACCCTACAAAAATTTGGCTAGCCCTAATCTCTTCAGAATTTCAGCAGCCTCCATCTAAAAACTCCCTATTCCCTTCAACCTTCAAGAACACACAACACACCAAGAACACCTACTTCTCCCTTTCACCTAATACCTATCCAAATCACTTCAAACTACTTCTAAAAACTCCAGAATTCATCTAGTCATTGCCGTGAGTCCATAAACACCATTCTTAACATCAAACTCTAAAATCTAACTTGCTAGTTTGGATAAAAAACCCGAAATTTTGTGAAGGCTCAAGAACACCATCAAGGTAGGTTTGTTCTAACAACTCCATCTTCTCTAATCGTGATCTCTAATGAATATATATATGAATAAACCCACTAATGGTCTCTCTCTCTCTCTCTCTCTTGGCCGAATCTCTCTCCTTCTTGGCCGGATGGTTTCTTTTGCAATGGTCATGCTTTCTTCACCTTCTTTGGTCGGATTTAGACATCTAGGAGTTGAGACTTATTCAAAACTCCTTCAAGGGAATTCATCAAGCAAGTAAGCTTTCTGTTAACCCTTCTTTTAATTCTAGATTCATGTCTCTAGGATGATGTTGATAGAAGGTGGATTGTGGATAGGATTTGAGTATGTATTGTTGAGATTGAAGCATGAATATATGTATGAATATGAAGGAGATGGGATTTATGCATGGATGGATTATCTTGGTTGATTGTATGATGATTTGAGGTTTAATGCATGCCTCCATGATTAAGTATGCTGGAGATTATGTCACATTTGGTGAATAGGATTTATATTCATGTTGGATTGTTGAAGCCATGATCATATTTATGCTAGTAGGGGTTAGATCATGTCTTGATAAATTGAGATCTATGCTTGTATGCATGATTTGGATGATTTGATGAATTGAAGGATTGTATATGTTCATGATTGTGAATAGCCATGGAAATATGATCATGATCTAGTTGTCCTTAAACTAATTTTTATTTCATGAATAAAATATTTAATAATATGATTTTGCTAGTAATTTCGAAAAAAAACCCTAGGAAGGGTGGATTTGGATTATTATATATATAAAGGATATTTTAGCCAAATAAATAATAGTTTTGATAGAAAAATAAAATATATCGATATTATATAAAAATAATGAAATCAACTAAAGCTTTTTTTTTTGAAATAATCATAATTAGTAAAATACTTATTATTAAAATTTAATTATTATCTTTTAATCAAAACCTATTAAAACTTATTTATTATTTTCTAAGCAAGGCTCATTAAAATTCATTTTCAACTAACTTTAGTTATCAATTATTTTCTAACAGCTAAATTATTAATAAATCATTATTTTTCCTAAAAACCACATAAGACTCTTCATCAAATAAACTCTAAATTTTCTTAACAATATTTAAACCTTTAACTTATTAGTACTTATTTCCCAAAACGTTAATTATTTTAATATCAAATTATCCTTAGCTTATAAACCTATTTACTTATTGTTTGGCCTTAAAGCTTAGGACACTAGGATCATGATAGTAGTAAGTTAAGTTGTTTAAATTGAGAAAGTGAATTTTGGCTTGAGTTTGATTGTGGTTTGTATTTGCCCATGCGGGGTTAGGTCAGCAGTTGGAGACCTTTTTATTGTGAGCAAGAATCAGGTAAGCTCCTGCATAAAACTTGATTGATGAAAAGTGTTTAATTATGGCAAGCCAAATGTAGAGTGCATGGACACTCATCTTTGTAAAGGCAATTGAGGATTGTCTCCTATCTTATTTCCGTCAAACAAATTATTTGAAAACCAATAAGTAGATTTATTCAAACTCAAAACTCTTTCTAAAACTGATTTTGACAAAGACTTTGGAAACCCTTAATTGCCATGTTCAAGTGGAACTATGTTTTGTTCATTTTTTTTTTCCTAAGTGGGATATGTTACGTTGAGTACTCAATAAGGGTGGATTACTGGGCTAGTCTTTGAGGGGTTAGAGTAAGTCTCTCAGTAGGTGGCCACCTTTGAGGGGTGAGTCCTTCCCAGATAAGACGACAATCCAGTAAGTCGTGCCGGTCCGAGCTAGCAGTGTTCTTTTTCAGTCAAGTGACTGTGTTTTACCGGAATGGACACCCGGTTGTTGTTTGGGTATAGAGAAGGAGAAGTATTTTGCCCAGTAGGCCGATCACCTACTTTTGTCAGTTTGCACAAAGTGTAGCATTCTGACCGGCGGTATGCACAAAGTGTGGCATGCTGACCGTCTGGTTATGGGACCCAACGTGTGGTAACCCGTAATCCTTTCTTTCGAGTGGTTGATTTTATAAATTATGTATGGCTGGAAGTACCAAAACACCACTCTTGGTTTTGACTGATGTTTATTGCTTGCCAGTGATCTCTTATAAAGAATTTTATACTTTACATTCATGAACTGTTTTCACTGAATACCCAAAGCACACACGGACTTATTGAGATTTCTGTCTCACCACTATTTTACCATGATTTCAGGTCGATCCTGCTGTGGGGATGAGTAGCTAGATTATACCTGCTTTGGAAGATTTTTTGATGATTTATTCTTGTGTAATGTTTTGGGGAGATGAGAGTGGATAAATTTTATTACGGATTTGTTTTTGGTATTTTGGGATTTATTCTTGGATTGATATTTATTTTGGGATGTAATAAATTTTAGGTTCAAGTATCATTTATATTCCGCTATTTCATTTGTGTTACTTAGTTATAAAGACCCCTTGTCCTTTGGACGGGGCGATATCCCCAGCCCTGGCGGGCCTAGGTAGCGGGGTGTTACATGTCTTCACTAAGATGGCCATTTAGATGTGCTGTCTTGACATCCATTTGCCATATCTCGTAGTCATAATAACATGTGATGGCAAGGAGGATACGGATGGACTTAAGTATAGCTACTGGGGAAAATGTTTTCTCATAGTCGATATCTTCTTTCTGCCACAAGCCTAGTTTTAAAGGTTTTTACTTTTCCATCCTCTCCCCTTTTCCTCTTGTATACCTACTTACATCTAATGGGTTTTATCCCTTCAGGTGAAGCTATAAGATCACAAACCTAATTGAAGTACATAGACTCAATTTCAACTTTTATTGCTTCATGCCATAGGTTTGCATCAGCATCAGTAATAGCCTCCTCGCATCTAGTGGGATCTTGAAACCTTAGATACTTTTCCACTATGATGAGGCTCTATTTTTACAAGTTCCTGAGGCTGTGCCTCTTGTTATTCCATAATCGAGTTAGAAGAAGTCAATTTGAAAGATAACTTCTCCTCAAGTTCCAAACTTATTGAACATTTAGTGGATGTTCTTTGATTATCCTCCAAGTATCTAGCGTTAGTACTGTAGGCAAACATGGAAAAATGAAAATTCACAGTAGCATGCTAATAAAACAGAGCATATATGATAGGTTCTAAATTAGTCATGTTTTTCCTAGTTATTTGAGGCTATTTTGTGATACATTTTGTTCAATAACTAGTCCTTTATTTTTGAGATTTTACCATTGAAAATGTATTTTGTGCAATATTTCAGATTTTAGGGGTAAAATAAGACAAAAACATCACAAAATAGAATAGAGGCGGTGCTAGATAGGCCAAGGCGGTCGTCACATGCTGCTGGTACACATTTCAAGGCTATGAAAGATCAGTGAAACATAGCTAAATAGAACAGAATCGGCACCGGATCTAGCAGCCAAGGCGGCGCCGACTGCACTCTGGAAAACATTGTGTGGAAATCAAGAAAAAATCGACGAACAACTGAGGAAACAAAACATAATTAGCGTCGGCTCCAGCAGTTAAGCTGGCGTCGGCTATGCCCTGATGATAAGGCGGTGCCTTAAATTTTGCACACGATTTTTGGTAAGCTGCAGAATTTTAGTATCTTCATATTTCTAATTAGCTAAAAACCCTATACCAACAAGTTTAGACACTTCCGAAGCCTATGAATAGATGGAAAACATAAGAGAAAGGAGAAAATTCATAGATTATAATAGAAAATCACTCAAATCAAGAAGGAATTCTGCCAAATCAAGGACGGTTGTACAAGAAGGTCTATAAAGGAAGAAGAATGAGGCTTGTCTATGAGTGCTTTCTTTTACTTTTGTTTTCTTTTCTTGAACAATGATGTATTAATTATTTTATTGTAATTTTACATTGTTTTAGGTATTCATGATTTTTAGAGTTATTTAATTTTTTAATTAATTAATTATTATTCTTGATATTTAATTACTTGTGCATATTATGAGATTGATTGGTTGTTTCTTTCCATTAACTTACTTGGAAAAGGGGTTGATGGTGGTCTCAATCTATTAATTTTATATTTGTTATTTATTAACTTGCTTGGAAAAGGGGTTAATTGCTAAGAATTAGTAATTAAAGGTTAATTGATGTCTGCCAGGAATATATTCATTAGTTAATTTCATGTTTAAGTTTGCCAGGAATGGAAATTTAATCAAAGATTGCGTTTAATGCTTCTTTTGGGTGGATTAGTTGAGATAGGAATGTGATGCTAATTTATCTAGAAGGTAGTGATTTTATGGATTAGAAAAGAAGTGAATCTATCTTAATCCTTCATGATGCCAAGAGAATAATTAGTTATGATAATGGTTAAGTGCTTCAAGGTCATGTGTGTCAAAATAATAGTTTGAGTTACATAATTCTTCCTTCAAGGTCATGTATATATTCTTTTATTTTCTTTTATTTTTGTTTTATTTTACTTTTCACTTTATTGAGTTTGTTAAATAATGAAAGAAAAATGATTAATGCATACTTATTCCTGGAGGATCGACACTCATTTGAACCCTATACTATGTCAATAATGAGTCTATGTGTAATTTGGGGTTAACGTTTTAATTTAAATTTGATTGGGAATATGCTAATTTTATATGATTTTTATACCTAAATAAATACGCATCAAGTTTTTGGCGTCGTTGCCAGGGAATAATATCATGAAAGCTTGGATTTTGTTGATTTAACCATATACATATGTAAGTAGGTAAAGATGTGAATATGTAAATATGTACAATCGTTCTTTTGCAAAAAGGTGCCATCTTTTGTATCTTGTGTATCCTTTGTAATCTAACTTACTAACTTTGACTATGCTCTCTTGCCTAACTTTGTATTCCTTTAATTTTGTTTTAATCATGAATTCTGTTATCTAACTTACTTCTTGTCTTTTCTAGGTATTATCCTTGGTACATGACCCGAAAATCTGAAGGCGAGATAGTTGATTTTGATCCTGAGATTGAAAAGATACGATAAAAAATCCACCAGACAATCCAAAGGAACTTGATCGTAGACATGGATGGTGCTCAAAATAACAATGCTGAAAATGACAGAAGGATTATGGATGACTTTGTAAAACTTGCAATCTTGGGCATAGGCTTGAGTATCACTAGACCTAGGGTAGATGCGAATAATTTTGAGATAAAGCCCAATATTATCCAGATGGTCCAAAAGATGGTTCAATTTGATTGGCTACCAAAAGAAGATCCTAATGCCCATCTAGCTTATTTTCTTGAGATTTGTGACACTTTTAAAATGAATGGTGTTTCTGAAGAGGCCATAAAGTTAAGACTTTTTCCTTTTTCATTAAGAGATAGAGCCAAATCTGGTTAAAGTGTTTACCTACAGGTTCTATCACTACTTGGAATGCTCTAGCTGAAAAGTTTCTCACTAAATATTTCCCTCCAGCTAGGATAGCAAAACTTAGAAACGAGATTTTTGCCTTCCAACAATTAGACTCAGAACCCTTGTATGAAAGTTGGGAGAGATTTAAAGAGATGCTAAGAAAATACCCACACCACGGATTTGAGCTAGGAATGTAAATACTCATCTTTTTGAATGCCCTTACGTTTGCAACACGTTAAGTGGTGGACTCTTTTGTAGGGGGTTTCATCAATCATAAGACCCTGGAACAGGTATTCGATCTTATTGAAAATTTGGCTTCTAAAAACTATTCTTTGGGAAGTACAAGGTCTCAAACTCGTGTGCAAGGAGTGCATAAAGTGGATGCTGTGGTAGTTTTGGAGGCTAAGGGGGATGCCTTGACTCAAAAGATGGAACAAATAGTAATGCCTCAAGGCCAGGTGTTAAATGTAAGTTGTGATTTCTGTGGAGAAGGGCACCCAAATCATGAGTGCCAAAATATGGGTTCACTCCAAGAAACTATGGAACAAGTGGTTTTTGCAAGTAATATCCGGCCAGGGAACAATCCTTATAACTCTACTTACAATCCTGGTTGGAGAAATCACCCTAACTTCTCTTGGAGCAATGGAAACCAACCTAGGAGGGTTCTTTCAATTTTGGGGGAAATCAAAGGAACCAACCTCCTGTGAACAACAATGCAGCACCTTCCAAGCCACCGTTGGAGGAATTGATTGGCTAATTGGTAAGTACAACGGAGAATAAGTTCCAAGGGGTCGATGCTACAACAAGGAACTTAGAGGCTTCCATACGCAACTTGGAAAGACAAATTGGCCAATTAGCTAAACTATTGGGGGATCTTCAAGCAAGGACATTGCCAAAAAACATCGAAGAAAATCCACGTGATCAAAGTCGTGGAAAGCATTGAAGTCATTTTTGCTTTTAGTTTTGTGATTAGGAACAATTTTATTTTCGTCGTTTTATTTGATTCTTTCTCATGAATTAAATTGCATTATTCATCATCACTGTATGTTCATCATTTTTTTCCATTAAAAAAAAAAAAAAAAGATGAAGGCCGGACAGAATGCAACTGGCACCGACTAGGACTAGGACCGGCACCGGCTCCTGTTGGGTGAAACACATGAAATAGGCCATTTTGGCCACTTTTTCTTTCAAACTCTCTAACTCCCTCTCAAATCTTCTCTAACTAGCACTGGCTTCACCTTCCATAACCTCTCAAGATTTGATTTTTCACCTCCCAAACACTTTTAAAACATCAATCTATCCGTTTTTCATTGATTTTACGGCTCAAAATTCTCTAAACCTTCCATTTTTCACCAAAACCTAATCTTCAATTTGCATGCGAAGAGCTTGGATTTCTAGAAAAAGACTGCATCTTTTGCTTGCCCATGTATAAGAGAGCACAAAGGTATTATTTTTATTCAATTCCCATGGTTAAAATGTCGTAGAAGAATTTTTCTAATTTTGAGTAGATTTTTGGCCGAAAATTGGGATATATAATGTTCTCTTGCATTGTGAATTAACTCTCGAGCTTCATGATTTCGGATATATTATGAGTTAATGATTCTTGAGTACTTGATTCATTCACATGATCATTAGGAAATTTATGCATATGCTTAATGGTAGGATCGTGGTTATTATGATGATTGAGTAGTGATGCACATTGGCCTTCAATTGTTTTCCACTTGATCATTCTAATGCTATGATGATGCCTTCATTCACATGATCATGTATGCACATTTGAAATACATTGGGTTTGTTTAACACATTTATGCTTTACAGTGAGCTTTCTATGTAATCTTGTAGGTTGTGTTAAATTGATTAAAGGAATTGAATTGGTTGTTGTTGGGTGTGTGACATACTTTAAATGAGTTTGAGAATTCTTGTTGTGAGCTGGTTGAGGGTTGAGTGAGTGTTGTGTATTGTGTTTGAAAAAGGGAGATATAGCCCTTCTAAACTCTTTAAGCTCATTCGGTTTATCCTCATGTTTTCACCACTGCCTACTTGCCAATATGTCTAGAGTAAGGGGTCAAGCCTCAAAGAGGGCCCGAGCTTCTTCTTCCTCAGCCCCTTCATCTATAGACCCCCTGTTCCTTAGGTTAGCTGAGTTTATTGATCCATCTTGTGAGGAATGGTATGATAGGAGGGCATCAAATAAGATCATTGTGGAGTGTACCTTTGCACCCACCTTAGACCGTGCCTTCAAACTTGGAATGGTGTTTAGGAGGCTAGGGTAGGGATCGATAGTACAACTAAAAGGGAATTATTGTCCCGTGATAATCAAAGAATTCTATGCCAACATGGTTGAAAAGGGCAATAAACACCTTCCCCATATTGAGACAAGAATGAAAGGAACCCCTATCATAATCACACGAGACCACTTAGCTAATCTTCTCCAGGTATATGATGATGACTTTTGGCAAGGGATAGATGTTAACAATCAAAAAATTCTTTCTGTTCCCAATTGGGATGCCAGTGGAACTAGAGCCACTCTAAGGTTGCACAAGCATAATGCTTTCCAAGCCAATAGCTTTTATTCGAACAATGATATTGCTGCAAACTTTAGAGCTCTAGTATACATGTTTGGGTTCAATATTGTACCTCGTGTTGGTGGATTTAATGAGACATGCCTTATTGATACATACATTTTGCATAGGATGATGAACACCCTACCTATCCCTCTTACACCCTTGATTATACAATCCATTAGGGATGTGGTTCATCACCATCTCTCTACCAAAGTTTTCATCTTCCCTTTAGTCATCATGAAAATTCTAAGAGACTTTGGTATTAGTACTGAGGGAGAATTAATAGAGACTACCACTGAGCATGATATGGTTACAGAGCAAACACTGATGAGTTGTGGGTACAAGTATAACCAGGAGTTGAAGAAGTGGCTAACACCCCATGAGGTCAGATATCCCAGTCAGGTTAGACCCCCTATAAAGGAGGAACACCCACCACCGCCATCATGAGCATGAGCTAGCAGTTCCCAGTCCCAATCGAGGACTGACTTTAAGGCTGCAGTAATGGGGTAGCTAGCTCAGCAGACAAAGGTGCTGTTACATATGCATGCTTCCATCAATGACATTGCCCGACGGTTGACGATGGATGCAGTAGTTTCTAGGGCCACACGGCAGTGCTAGTACTTTCGCCTCTGTTGATGATGATGATGTGGAAGATTGAGCTGATTGTTCTACACTTTTTCTTATTTTTCACTCTTGTTTTTCTTTTTCTATTTTCATGTCTTTTCTAGTTAGTTTCTGTCATTTTCTTTCTTTTTTGGTGCTATTTTCTTTCTATTGTTTTGATTTATTTTCCTTTTTTCTAGTTTTTATGATTTGGTGTGTTTCTTTTGTTTATTTTTTTTAGGTACTTCAATAATACCTCTTTCTCTAGGAATTCGACTCTTTTGTATACAAGAACTTCACTGTAATGGAAGTATTGTCTTTCTTATCTCTTCTGTTTTATATTTTTGGTCCCACGGCATTGTTTCTTCCTTGTTCTATTTGTTTGGCCATTGAGGACAATGTCTAGTTAAAGTGTGGGGGAGTGGTTAGATTGAGCATTCTTCTATGCATCATTCTTTTATACTTCATTGTGAGCAAATTTTTTGAAAATTTTTCTAATTTTCTTTGCGATTTCAAGAGATATTTTAATGCATGTCTTTTTGATATGTCATAGAGCATATGTTCTATATCAATTATGGCTTATGCATGACTTTTTGCACGTACTTGGACTAAGTAGTTCTTGATCAAATGCTTTACATTGTTCTTAAAACCTGTTTTTCCACTAAAATTCATTGAGTATTCTAGAACTTACTTGAATACCTCTTTAGGCAAAATAAAAAAGACATTCATGATTTAACTTATGGATGACGGTAAAAGGCCTTTTTTGGATAGTTTGAGCTTTTCAAGCCTACCTATTGAAAATCATCCCTAGTGCCTATTTTGAGCCTAAATTTGGAATTTCTTTCTTAAAACCTGTTATCATACTTTGTCCATTACTTCCTTCTGAGAGTTTGAATAATTCTTCCGAATCTTTGGTTGCTCTTGATGGATAAAAGTACATATAGGAGAATGTTGAGGGAGAATACTTGTGAAAAGATTATGACTTGTTGCTTCCAGTCATGCATCGATAGTTGTGTTGAGTTGGAAAAGGAAAGAAAAAAAGAAAGAGAAGAGAAAGATTGAAAACAAGAAAAGAAAACAAAAAGCTGCTAAGAAAAGATGGAAAGAGAAAAATTGAGAAACAAACAACAGCAACATTTGAGAAAAAAAGAAGAGGAAGAAAGAAAAAGTGAAAGAGAAGAAAAGAAAGATCATAAGAAGAATGGTGGTTGAGCTGTAGGAATTTCTGAGAAACATGAAGTTCACATCAAGTTCTTGATACCATTGATGAAAATTTGAATGATCTTGTGGAAAAAATTATTGATGAGTGAGAATGATTGATGAAAATGTAAGATTTGTTTGAACTGAACTGTAATTGCTATAAAAGGTTATGGGTTTTGATTGATTTTGGGATAGGAGAGCAAGAGAAGTTTTGAATTTCTTGATATATTTTGTTTATCCTTTTCTTGTGAACTCTTAGCTTCTTTGATATTTGATTCTCCTATATCCTTCGTTTGACAAGCTACATTACAAGCCCTTTAGCCTTATGTTACAAGCTTGAAAGTCCTACTTGACCTAAGTAGAATCATGATATGTCTCGGATTAGTGGAGAGAGTGTATGAAAAGTAAGCTTATGGAATGCATATTTTTCTTGAACTAAATTCTTTCCCATGGTTTGAGAATAATGTTAAAATATTGAGATGGTTCTACTAGTCAATCTTCACTTACACAAGTCTTGCATTTGTTATGAAGGATATAGTCGCTTATGTTTTGTTATCTTGAATGAGGTCAGCATTGGAATACTATTTCGAAATTGATTGAGTGATTTTATAAAAACCTGTGTTTTTCCTATTTGTCTTTGATACTTTGCTTGAGGACAAGCAAAGAGCTAAGTGTGGGGGAATATGATAGGGCCTAAATTAGTCATATTTTTCCTAGTTATTTGAAGCTATTTTGTGATACATTTTTTTCAATAACTAGTCATATTCCTTCATATTTGAGATTTTACCCTTGGAAATGTATTTTGTGCAATATTTCAGATTTTAAGGGTAAAATAAGATAAAAACATCGCAAAACAGAACAGAGGTGATGCCGGATAGGCCAGAGGAAGCGGTGCCAACCACGTGCTTCTGGTACGCATTTCGAAGCGACGAAAGATCAGTGAAATAGAGCTAAACAGAATAGAACTAGCGCCGACTCTAGCAACCAAGGCGACACTGGCTGCATTCTAGAAAACATTGCACAGAAATTAAGAAAAAATCGGCGAACAACTGAAGAAACAGAACACAACCAGTGCCGATTGTGCCCTGATGATAAGGCTGTGCCTTGAATTTTGCACGCGGTTTTTGGTATTCTGCAAAATTTTAGTATCTTCCTACTTCTAATCGGCCAAAAACCATACACCAATGAGTTTAGATACTTCATAAGCCTATAAATAGATGGAAAACACAAGAGAACGGAGAGAATTTATAGATCATAACAAAAAATCACTCAAATCAATGAGGAATTCTGTCAAATCAAGGAGGGTTGTACAAGTAGGTCTACAAATGAAGAAGAATGAGGCTTATCTATGAGTGCTTTCTTTTACTTTTGTTTTCTTTTCTTGAACAATGATGTTTTAATTGTTTTATTGTAATTCGACATTGTTTTAGGTATTCATGATTTTTAGAGTTATTTGATCTTTTGATTAATTAATTGTTATTCTTAGTATTTAATTACTTGTGCGTATTGCGAGATTAGTTGGTTGTTTCTTTCCATTAACTTACTTGGAAAGGGGGTTGATGGTGGTCTCAATCTATTAATTTCATATTTGTTGTCTATTAACTTGCTTGGAAAATGGGTTAATTGCTAAGAACAAGTAATTAAAGGTTAATTGATATCTACCAGGAATAAATTCATTAGTTAATTTAATATTTAAGTTTGCCAAGAATGGAAATTTAGTCAAGGATTGCGTTTAATGTATCTTTTGGGTGGATTAGTTGAGACAGGAATGTGATGCTAATTTATCTAGAAGGTAGTGATTTCATAGATTGGAAAAGAAGTGAATCTATATTAATCCTTCATGATGCCACGAGAATAATTAGTTATGATAATGGTTAAGTGATTTAAGGTCATGTGTGTCAAAATAATGGTTTGAGTGACATAATTCTCCATCCTTGACATGTATATATTCTTTTATTTTATTTTATTTTTTTATTTTGCTTTTCACTTTATGGAGTCGGTTAAACAATGAAAGAAAAGTGATTAATACATACTTGTTCCTGGAGGATCGACACTAGTTTGAACCCTATGCTATGTTAATGATGAGTACGCTTGCTTAAATATGTAATTTGGAGTTAATGTTTTAATTTAAACTTGATTGAGAATGTGCTTATTTTTTTTTTTTTGATTTTTATACCCTAAATAAATACGCATCAATACGTAGAGAAACAATGGAAGGAAAAATTTTTATTCCTCTGCGCGTGCTCACTGGTCTAAGGGGTGCTGGTTGTGTCTCGATCTAAACCACTTCTGGTCCTGAGATTAGATCTATTGGCTGTTGTCCTACAAGCCAACGGCTTCTTCTGGGCATCAATGCGACTCCTCTTGGCTTTCGAAATATAACCCCGCCTAAAATGCTTGGTGAAAGCTTATGGATAAGGGATGATCTTTCTACTCCAACTAAATACTATTGAGAATTAATCAGGAGAGACTTGTCTGTTCTTGTTCTCACATAGAACAGAGAATGCACGAGAGAGAGAGGGAGAGTAGACATGAGGCTTCAGGAGGAAAAAAAATAGAACGTGCTTCTATCAACCTCTATTGTTGCCTTCTTGATCCCAACAACCTTAAGGATAGGTTGTTATTTGAACATTCAAAAATCCAACAGAAGCCCTAAGGCCCACTTCATGTGAAGCCATTAAACAGGCCTTTGGACCTATGGCCCAGTTCATTAGGTTAAGCTTTTAATTTAATTTAGTTATTCCTGGATCGATACAAGTCTAATAATTAAATTAGTTAAATAACCCAATGAACTAATATAAACCTCAAGCCTTAGCCCAGTTTATTAGGGTAAGCCTTTAATTTAATTTAATTATTCTTGGACTAATATAAGGCAAATCATTTAGTTAATTAAATAACCCAAATGGGCCAATATATAATTCTCTTTCTTTAGACCTTTTATTTTATTCTAGCTTAATAAATAAACTAGGCTACTTGAATAAAGTAAAATCCATTTAATATAAGATCAATCCCTCAACCCAAACCTATCAGGACTTATGGGTTATTTCGAGGATCAAAAGACACATCGCATTGGCTACTAAAATGACCAAAATATCCTTACAATAGAAATATCTGTATTTTGCACCACAAGGAAAATACCATAAGGAAATATTGACAACAAGGACAATGCTGCGTTAGCAAAGTCTCCAACCTATAGGTTTAATGACCAAAATACCCCTCTATGTATCGCCGTACATTTAGAGAGGAAGAGTGTACTAACACCTCTTTAAAAGACATCTACCATGCTTAAAGCTCTAGTCTAATAATCCACGACTTTTGAAATGTTTTCGCTTTCCAAGGGAGCTACCCTAAAGCAAACATCCAAGTCATGTTCCCTAGGGCCCTAGATATTTAGATCATTCAAATAGTCACAAGGGGCGATATAGCGCTGAAGGTATGTTGTACAAGTCTGTCTTAACTAACTAGTCACATCTACCTAACATACAAGTATATCATCTCTACGATAGAACATCAACTACAGCATATCAAAGTACATGCTTCCAGCTTCGTCAGACCACCAACTTATACTCAAGCGGTAGAGTATTAGTCCATGCTATAGAAGTAATAATCTGGGTTTCTTCTAAATAGTACTTTTAAAAACTACTATTATAGGTCCTATTCTATGTATTCGAAATATATTCATACTATGAAGTGAGTGGATTACCCACTGGCTAAAGGTAAGGCATTCCCCATTTGGAATTCATAACATAATAACCTAAACGTGAAGAGATTCCCATTCTCATCAATTGGTTAAGAACAAACATTTATGTATTAAATAACCCATGATCCGTACCTTACTATGAAAGACCATCATTTAGATGGATCAATTACTTAAACACAATGAGTCCTTTTCAAACTTAAATCGTACATAAATAAAATGTAAATTCACAAATAAATTTTTGAGAATAAATTATTTTATTAATAAATTCGATAATTACATCAGAAACGTAGTCTAGAAAGCATACATTCTAACAATCTCCCACTTGCACTCTATGACTAAGAAAGTCCGAAGGTGCCTACTCCTATGGCATATATGTGTCTCTTGAAGACCCTCTCAGCCAAAGGCTTGGTGAAGGGATCCGCTAGGTTATTCTCTGAGACTATTTGTTCCACTACGATTTCTCGTCTCTGGATGAAATTTCGGATTAGGTGGTACTTTCTCTTGATATGCTTCCCCTTCTTGTGGTTATTCTCCTAGGTTTTTTAGATTGTGAGATTGCTCTAGTGTTGTCACAATACACCTTAATCGGTCTGTCCATATATGGCATGACTCCAAGTTCTGAAAAAAACTTCTAAAACCAGACTGCTTTCTTGGATGCCTCCGAAGCTGCCATATACTCAGGTTCCATAGTTGAGTTAGCAATACAAGATTGCTTAATACTCCTCCATGAAACAGCTCCTCCAGACAAGGTGAAGACATATCCCACTAGTGGATTTTCTTTCATCTTATCTACTTGGAAGTCTGAGTCTATGTATCCAGGAGGAACTAAGTCATTAGCCCTGTAAACCAGCATATAATCTCTCGTACCTTTAAGATACTTGAGAATATACTTTACAGCTTGCCAATGAACCTCCCTAGGATTTGACTGATATCTGCTAACTAAGTCTACGACAAAGTAGATATCTGGCCTAGTGCACAACATGGCGTACATGAGATTTCCCACAGCCTAAGCATAGGGAATCCTACTCATTTTGTCTCTTTCTTCTTGGGACTTACGATAATCCTTTGAACAAAAAGACAATCCATGTCTGCAAATGATTAGAGCTCCCTTGCATGAGTACATGATGAATTTGGCCAGCATCTTATAAATGTATGTTCCTTGAGGATAATCCTAACATTCTTTGCTTCCTATTTCTAAGAAGCTTAATCCCGAGAATATAATTGGCTTCTCCCAAGTCTTTCATACTAAATTGACTAGACAACCAAACCTTAGTAGATGACAATATTCCTACATCATTCTCAATGAGTAGAATGTCATCTACATATAGGATAAGAAAAATAACATTAATGCCTTCCAATTTCATGTACACGCAAGTTTCATCCTCGTTTTGAATGAAACCGTAAGATTTTACAGTCTCATCAAAATGAATGTTCCATACTCTAGATGCCTGCTTTAAGTCCATAAATGGACTTCTTAAGCTTGCAAATCATATGTTCCTGGCTTTAGCAATAAAACCTTCCGGTTGGGATGTATAGATGTCTTTACTAATATGGCCATTAAGAAATGTCATCTTGACATCTATTTGCCATGTCTCGTATTCAGAATGACATGCGATAGCAAGAAAGATACAGATGGACTTAAGCATGGCTACTGGGGAAAAGGTTTCCTCATAATCAATTCACTCTTACTGAGTATACCCTTTTGTCACAAACCTAGCTTTGAAGGTTTTTACCTTCCCATCCACTCCCCTCTTCCTCTTGTATACCCACTTACACCTAATGGGTTTTATCCCTTCAGGTGAAGCTATAAGATCCCAAATTTGATTGAAGTACATAGACTCAATCTCGGCTTTCATTGCTTCAAGCCATAGATTTGCATCGGCATCAGCAATGGCCTCCTCGTATCTAGTGGGATCTTATTCCTGATGGTCAGAGACCAGCTCGAAAGCCTCTCCAATCCATCTTTCTAGAACCCTAGATACCTTCCTATTACGACGAGGCTCTGTTTGCACAAGTTCTTGAGGTTGTGCCTCTTCTTGTTCATAATTGAGTCTGAAGAAGTTAATTCCGAAGATAACTTCTCCTCGAGTTCCAACCTTATTGAACCTTTAGTGAAAGTACTTTGATTATCCTCCAAGTATCTAGCATTAGTACTTAACAGTACTTTTGCTCCTTGGATTGGAAAAAGTAACCTCCTTTTGTCCCTTTTGGATACCCAACAAAATAGCATAATTTTGATCTTGGTTCTAGCTTATCTCCCTTGATCAGTACATAAAACAGCCCCATATCTTGAGATGATTCAGACTTGCTTACGCCCAGTCCACATCTTATAGGGCATCCTAGGTACTAACTTGGAAGGCACCAAGTTTAGAATGTATGCCACTGTTTCTAGGGCATATTCTCAAAAAGAAATTGGAAGAGTAGTATGAGATATCATACTTCGGACCTTTTCCATCAATATCCTGTTCCTTCTTTCAGCTACTCCATTCTGCTGAGGTGTCCCCAGCTCAAAGAGCTAGGATACTATCCCATAATGTACAATGTAATCCTTGAATTCACCAAGGAGTTACTTTCCACCACGATCTGATCATAAGGTTTTGATCAATTTACCTGTCCAATGCTCCACTTCAGCCTTAAACTCTTTGAACTTGTCAAAAGAGTCAGACTTGCACCTCATTAGGTAGATAAAACCAAACCTTGTACAATCATTTGTGAAAGTGATGAAGTACTCAAAACCCCCTCTAGCTGGTTTAGACAAATGACCACACACATTAGTGGAAACAAGGCCTAATATCTCTTTGGCTCTATCAGTCTTTTGGGTGAACAAGCTTTTGGTCATTTTTTCCATAAGAAAGTATTCACATTGAGGCCAACTTTCCAATCTTAATGAGCCCAATGACCCATCATGGATTAACTTCTGAATCTTGGTTGAGTTAATATGACCCAACCTTAGATGCCAAAGATATGAGTCATTGATATTGATCATTCTCTTCTTACTTAAAAGGTTTAGATTGAGAGTTATTTATTTGATTATTTGTAGAATTTAAGAAGATTAAGTTTCCATACATGTGGCCAGAACAAAGAACTTCTCCATTTCTATTAATAGTAATACCAAAATGGAAAGAAACAGAATATTCCTGATTTATAAGTTTTGCAACTGAAACCAAATTCTATCTAAATCTAGGTATATATAAAATATCCTTCAAAATAACTACTCTATTATATTAAAAAATAAGATCCATCTCTCCCGTTGCAAGGGCCAATACTTGCACTCCATTTCCTACTCATAGTCCATGCTCACCCTTCTGGAGACTTCTTATCTTCCTAAACCCCTATAAGGAGTTATATATATGATCAGTAGCCCCCGAATCAACAATCCAAGTGGAAGTTTATCCATCCATTGAAATTGACTCTAGATAGAGAACACTACCTGTACGATTGTTTTGGTCTAAAGCTCTGGACACTCTTTTTTCCAGTGTCCCTTCTGCATACACTTGAAGCACTTGCCCTTAGGCTTGTTGGGCTGGTTCTTGGGCTGGGCCGGTGCATTTCCCTTCTTCTTCTTGAACTTTCTAGGCTTGGGCCCAGTTCTGAAAGAAAAAGCCCTAGCAATCATAGCTTTGGATTGTGGCTTTATGACCTTTTCTACCACCTAGAGCTCTTTTATTAACTTAGTTAAACTCATATTTAACTTGTTCATGTTATAATTTAACTTGAATTGAGTAAAAGAACCCAGAAGAGATTCGAGAACCATGTCCACTTAGCTCTTGGAGTCAACAACAGCCCTTAAGACTTTTGCTTCCTCGAAAGTAGCAATCATCTTGAACATATGCTCTCTAACTGATGCTCTCTCAACCATCTTAGTGTTGATGAGTGTCCTAAGCGCCTCCTGTCTTACGGGTCGGCTTTTATCTGCAAATATCATGGCTAATGATTGGCTAATATCGTACATAGTGGCCATGTGCTTGTATTTAGACTGGAGCATATTAGACAAGGAGGCCAACATGTAGCAACGAGCTATCTCGTCGGTTTTTTTTCATGCTTTCTCAGCCTCTCGCTCTTCAATAGTGGAACCCTTCTCGATAATAGGGCAAGTTTCATAGAGGACATACTTGTACTCCTCAGCAGTGAGTATTATGTCTAAGTTCCTTTTCCAGTTCACATAATTTGGACCCGGTAACTTATTCTCATGGAGAATAATGGCCAAAGGACTAAAAAACCTCCACGAACCATTTATGAAAAATCAAAAATAAAAGAAATGTCAGTTTATGAAAAAAACAAAAATAATTTGTGCCTTTATCCTCATATTAAATCCGATAACAGTTAACCCTATCACTATTATCTTTAATATGATTAATTTGGCTCTTAGAAAAACTAACATAGCTTCTTGAAAAGTTTAACAGTTTCTTAAGCTAAGTGTATTAACCACCACAAATTAATTTTCCTTCTAGGTAATGATCTAGAAGATAACTCCAACATGAGTTGGCCGATCATATCATGTGTCTCGGGTTATGAATTATATCCATCCATTAATTCTAGATCCTTGTGGTATCTCCATCATATAGGGGTTCACTCCCAGGGTGATGTGAGGGGACTCACGATCTCTAATGAGGTTCATGATGGAAGCTGTGGGGCCGTTGGAACCCCTCTCCCACATAGTCTTTTAAAACAAGTGTTTTTAAAGAAAATATCTTTTTGAAAATATCCCATTAAGTATTCCTTAACTCTTTGTAAAATATCTAAATTCATAAATCTCTATGTCAAGATAAAATCCTTTAAGAGATTTTCTATGAATTTATTTTACATAGTTAAGACCTTAATGATTTCTAAAAAATTTCCTTTTAAACTTTCTAGAGACTATGGTTTCAAGTTTAATTTGACAAAAACAATTTTCTAGTGGCAAAAATAAAACAAAATGTCTTTCTATTTTAACTTACAAAAATATCTAAATCTAAAATATTTTTTATGTTAAGGATTAAATCATTTGAGAAAATATCCCAGGATTAATTTTTGTTTAAGTCCAAAATAACCATTTTTTTAATTTGAAAAATGTTTTTCTTGTAATAAATTTCCCAAAAACCTTGGTCTTTGAGAAAACGTGCACATAGGGTACAAAAAGAAATAAGCATGCTAGAAAACTGTAAATATTTTCATGGTTTTCTATTCTTTTAATCTAAGTGTCCCCATAATAGAATTAAACACATTAATTAATTAATGGTCTTGTTTAATTCTAAATTTCCTTTACTATTATTTTTCATGCAAAATATTTAAAGAATATTAACTATTGCAATAAAAATAACATTGCCTGGTACAGGACTAAAAACCTAAAAAAAAAATCTTGCTAGTCCAGTGCATTCACCACACTTGATCATGGCCCATGGGAAAAACCTATGGACCGCAATCCCAGTCAGGTGCCTTTGACCTGGGTCCTTGCATAGCAGCTTATGCGAGGAAGCCGCTACCCGGTTTTCATGAGGAAATCAGGCTTGGGCGACGAAGTTGCTGCCCGATTTTCGCGAGGAAACCGGGCTTGGGCGAGGAAGCGGCTTCAGCGAGGAAACCTTCCTCGCGCGTGCCATGGAGCCGAGGCCAATTCGGGCCCAGCTGCGGCTCCAAGCCATGAATGGTTTGGACGACTTTGGCTCTTCTCACAGAATGTAGTACGGTTTGGCTCGGCTCCTTGAGCTGATGAATAGTGTCATCTTCTTCGTTTCTTCCAGGGACATTACAGATGCGATTTTGATATATAAACTCGATCAAAATGAATCAAATCAAAACCAAACAACCACTTATGCCCTTAAAAATACTGGCTTACAAGATATCTATGAAAGCAATCAAAATATAGTGTTTCTATGCTTCTATTCGCGAAGCTTACAGTGAAGACTATCCCAAACCAAAAACGCAAAGGTTCACAAAAAACATCCAAAATAAATATTTTCTTGTTTTAGCTAAGCCTAGCATGCTTCCTATATTTGCCAAAAACCTGACTTTGATACCAATTGTAGGCAAAACATGGCAAAATGAAAATTCACAGTAGCATGCTAATGAAACAGAGGATACGCAGAGACATAGCGGAAGGAAAAATTTTTATATCTCCGCGCATGATCACTGGTCTAGGGGGAGCCAGCTGTATCTCAATCTGAACCACTTCTGGTCCTGGGATTAGTTCTTCCGGCTATTGTCCCACAAGCCGACGGCTTCTTCTGGGCATCAATGTGACTCCTCTTGGCTTTCGGAATATAACCCCGCCTAAAATGTGTGGTGAAAGCGTATGGATGAAGGATAATCTTTCTACTCCAACTAAATGCTATTGATCATTAATTAGGAGAGACTTGTCTATTCTTGTTCTCACAGAGAACAGAGAATGAATGAGAGAGAGAGGAAGAGTAGACGTGAGGCTTTGGGAGGAAAAAAAAAAAAAGAACATGCTTCGTCAACCTCAATTGTTGCCTTCTTGATCCCAAAACCTTAATGATAGGATATTATCTGGACATTCAAAAATCAAACAGAAGCCCTAAGGCCCATGTCATGTTAAGCCATTAAATAGGCATTTAGACCTATGACCTAATTCATTGGGTTAAACCTTTAATTTTATTTAATTATTCCTGAACTGATATAAGTCCAATAATTAAATTAATTAAATAACCCAATGGACTAATATAAACCTCAAGCATTGGCCCAATTCATTGGGTTAAGACTTTAATTTAATTTAATTATTCCTAGACTAATACAACTCCAAAAATTAAATTAATTAAATAAACTGAATGGGCCAATATATAATTCTCTCTCTTTGGACCTTTTATTTTATTCTAACCCAAAAAATAAATCAGGCTACTCGAATAAAATAAAATCCATTTAATATAAGTTCAATCCTCAACCCAAACCCATAAGGACTTATGGACTATTTCGAGGACCAAAAGACATATTGCCTTGGCTACTAAAATGACTAAAATAGTCCTGCTCTAGAAATAGATTTATTTTGCATTTTAAATATTTTCTAATATCACAATAAGAAAATATTTACCCCAAGAACAATGCAGTGTTAGTATAGTCTCCGACCTACATGTGTAATAACTAAAACATCCCTATACAAATCACTATACATTTAGAGAGGAAGAGTGTACTAACACCTATCTAAAAGACATCTACCATCATTAGACCTCTAGTCTAATGATCCATATCTCATAGGGCATCCTAGGTTGATATGATCTTGAGTGGGCTTTTCTTGGTGATGTGGGTGGTTTAATTGATTATGAGTTTAGCTCTTTCCATGGGACCAAAATAGTGAATTTATTGAGATAAAAAGGAGATATTAAACTAACAACCTACCCTCTATCAAACCCTTCAAGAACTAGGCTTCAAAGACCCTCAAGAATAGTAGAAAGTTCTGCTATAATCTCACCCCAATATCCTTGAAGCAACAAAGGCAAACAAGAACAAAATAATAGAGAAAATAGGCACTCAAGTAATGAAATTCAAACAAACCTTAGAAGAGCAAAGCAACTAAGACTCATTGAAAGAAACCACATTGGATTATCCAAAAGATTTTATAGACTCATTCATAAGGAGGACTAGGCCTTAAGCATAGTCTTGAATAAGATGAACAAGGAGGCTAGGCACTCTCAAGATTCTCTCTTCAAATTTGAATAAAGTGTGTGAATTGTCTAGTTAAATCACTAAAAGTTGTATTTATACTACTCTAACTCTAGCTAAGTGATCCCTGGGGTTCTAATACAATTTAGGGCCTTAATAGGTATTTACAAACCATTTAAAATGGAGAAAAACTGGAGAAAACATAAAAAACGCGGGTCTGGAGCCGGCGCCGACTAGGGCTTCTACAACTAGCGCCGGTTGCACGCTGTTCTTCGGGCTGTCGGTGCAGGTTGAAGCCAGTGCCGGTTAGGTTACTTGGGCTGGCACCAGTTGTCCACTGGAAGGTTACATTTTGGTCAAATTTCGTCCGTCTTTGTTGCCGGCTTGAGTTCTTGTTGGGGTCCTTCTTGGATAGTCATCAAAATGCGCTCTTGGCTAGCTTCCTCAACCTTCTAACCCTCTTCTATCCTCAAGCATGGTTTTATGAGCAATTGAAACTTATCTTGAAGCTTCTTAGTCCTAGATCTTATCATCGGTCCTTGTCCTTGCACGGTCACGCCTCCTCCTCCTTGATCTTAACCTCCATGATGAAGCGGAGTCTCATCATCTCCCCCTCCTTGGAAAGGGTTCGTCTTCGAATCATTGCCATCACCTACATCAAAGAGAGAGAGATCACTTACATTAAAAGTGGTGCTAACATGATGCTCATCGAGTAAATCTATGTTATAAGTATTATCTCCAACTTTGGCGAGAACTTGAAATGGACCATCCCCCATTAAATCTAGTTTTCTTCATCGTTAAGTAGGAAATCTTTCCTTGCGAAGGTGCACCCATACCCAATTGCCCAGCTCAAATGTCACCTTTTTCCTTCCTTGATTATGCTTATGGGCGATCTCTTCATTTCGTTTTGTGATGGTTTCACCTTTTCATGGAGTGCCTTCACCATTTTTACTTTCTTAGCTCCATCGAGGTTCATCCGTTCACCTATAGGCAAGAGAACCAAATCTAAAGGAATTAGAGGATTAAAACCATACATAATTTCAAAAGGAGAATAAGAAGTAGTAGAGTGAATAGCCCTATTGTAAGCAAACTCAATGTGTGGCAAACATTCCTCCCAAAATTTCAACTTCTTTTTTATTATGGTCCGCAAGAGTTGGTGAGTGTTCGATTGACTACCTCCATTTGTCCGTTCGTTTAAGGATGACAAGCTATGAAAAATAAGAGATTAGTACTATGTTTGTTCTATAATACTCTCCAAAAGTGTCTAAGGAATTTAGTATTCCTATCCGAGACAATAGTCCTTAGGATCACGTGCATTCTCACCACTTCCTTAAAGAATAAATCTACAATATAGGACGCATCATTAGTCTTAGAACAAGCCACAAAATAAGCCATTTTGGAGAATCGATCAACAATCACAAATATGGAGTCTTTACCCCCTTGGACCTAGGCAATCCTAAGATAAAGTCCATTGAAATATTATCCCAAAGCACATTAGGTGCGGGCAAAGGAGTATAAAAACTATGTGGAAGAGATCTAGACTTAGCTTGCCTACAAATAATGCATTGAAAATAATGTTTCTCTACATACTTTCTCATTTTTAGCCAAAGAAATGTTCCTTAAGGATGCCTAAAGTCTTTACAACACCAAAATGCCCTGTTAGTCCCCCACTATGGGCCTCCTTAACTAGCAACCCCCTAATAGAACATTTTGGCACACAAAGCCTTGCCTCCCTAAACAAGAAACCATCATGCCTATAATATTTAGCAAATGAACATTTCTCACAAGCATGAAAAATATCCCCAAACATCTCATCGTCAATATACAATTCCTTCACAAGTTCAAAACCAAGAAGTTTAGCATCTAAAAAGTTTAGTAGTGTATACCTTTGAGATAGTGCATCAGCTACCACATTTTCCTTACCCTTCTTGTATTGAATGACATAAGGAAATGTCCCAATAAACTCCATCCACCTTGCATGCTTCTTGTTTAAATTTTGTTGGCTTTTGAGGTGTTTAAGGGTCTCATGATCAGTATGAATGACAAACTCTCTTGGTAAAAGGTAGTGTTGCCAATATTCTAGGGTCCTCACCAAGGCAAAAAGCTCTTTGTCATAGGTAGAGTAATTGAGGGCCTCCCCGGATAATTTCTCACTAAAGTATGCAATGGGTTTTCTATCTTAGATCAAGACCACACCTATTCCGACCCCACTTGAATCATACTCTATCTCAAATGCCTTCTTATAGTTAGGAAGAATAAGAATTGGAGCTTAGCTCAATTTGTCTTTGAGGGTTTGAAAGGCTTGTTGTTGGGCTTCCTCCCACCTAAATCCCACCTTTTTCTTTACCATTTCGATTAGAGGGGCTGCTATGGTGCTAAAATTTTGGGAACCTCCTATAGAAGCTAGCTAGCCCATGGAAACTATGGACTTGGGTAATGGTGGTAGGGATGGGCCAATCTTGGATGGCTTTTACTTTTTCCTCATCAACCTCAATCCCTTTGGCACTCACAACATACCCAAGGAATGTAATCCTATCTAAACAAAAAGAGCACTTCTCAAGGTTAACATACAATCTCTCTCTTCGGAGGTCAACAAGTACACTTTGAACATGATTCAAAATGATCCATATATGATTTACTATAGATTAATATATCATCAAAGTACACAACAATAAAATTTCCAATAAATTCCCTCAAAACTTGGTGCATTAATCGTATGAAAGTACTAAAAGCATTAGACAACCCAAATGACATGACAAGCCACTCATACAACCCATGTTTAGTTTTAAAAGCCGTTTTTCATTCATCCCCTTCTCTTATTCTAATTTAGCGGTAATTGGATTTCAAATTAATTTTAGAAAAAATACGTGCACTAAATAGCTCATCAAGCAAGTCATCTAGCCTAGGAATAGGATAGCAATACTTTACCGTGATGTCGTTGATAGTGCAACAATCCACGTATATATGCCATGTCCCATTCTTTTTTGGCACCAAGAGAACCGGAACTGCACATAGGCTTAGGCTCTCTCTCACATGTCCTTTCTCAAGTAATGCCTCTACTTACTTTTTCAATTTTTTGGACTCCTTCGGGGTGCTTCTATATGCCATATGCCGGTCAGTTAGGGATGACGGCTCCGGGCACAAAGTCGATTTGATGCTCAATCCCTCTTATAGGTGGTAGTCCTCCAGGAACCTCCTTTGGAAAAATGTCTTCAAATTCTTGAAAATTAGCTACAACTTCATTAGGCAAAGTCAATGTAGAATCATTAGTAGAGATATAAGAACCTTTGTATAAAAGAAGAATAACCGGTACCTTAGCTTCTATAGCCTCTGTGACCTAACTTTCTTTTATAAGTAATTCACTGTTCTTTTACCTCCCCTCTCTTGTCCTTGCTCACTCCTATCCTTAATCGTCAAAGGTACTTATTTGTCCATCCTCTCTCTCAACTCTTTTTCTTTCCTCTCTTGTTCTTTCTTCTCAATTTCTTGTTTTTGTTTAACATCTTATGCTCTCTTCTTCTTTTCTTTTTCCTTCATGATTCTTTGATCTTTGTTCACCTCACTAGGGGCCATGGGGGTAAGAGTAAACTTAGTTCCCTTATTAAGTAGGGAATAAGTATTCTTCCTCCTATCATGCTTTACATGCCTATCGTATTGCCAAGGCCTTCCCAGGAGCAAATAACCCGCTTGTATGGGTACCACATCACATAGCACATCATTCTTGCATTTTCCCATCTCAAAAGACCCCAAAACTTATTTGTTTACTCTCAATTCCCCGCTATCTTTCAATTATTGCAATTCATAGGGCTTGGGGTGTTTAATCCATTTCATGTCCAATTCTTCAACTAAGTTTGCACTAATCACATTAGTGCAGCTCCCACTATCCACAATAACACTACAAGAGGTCTTGTTGATTAGACACCTAGTGTAGAAAATGTTCTCTCTTTATTGGTGATCTTGATCTTCAACGGCTTGTGAATTCAATGACCTTCTTGTGACTCCCACCAAAGTGTATTCTTGACCAACAACTTCTCCTTCATCACTTTCCTCTTCCCCATTTCCCTCTTAGTCTCCGTGGTACATTTTTCCCTCTTTTTCTTCATCGGTAGAAACCTCACCATAGGGATTAGTATACATCGTTCTCTTACTTGGACACTCATGGGAAGTATGTCCGTATCCAAAGCACTTAAAACACTTGATATCCCTATTCCTTTGTGGCCTCTCTATGGCTTTTTCCTTATCCTTGTTCCAACATTCCCTAGGTTTCCAATCCTCCCTAGGCTTCCAATCATCTCTAGGTTTTCAACCCTCCCTTGGTTTGTTAAAGTTCCTTTGAAATGGCTTAGGGGCTTTATCCTTCTTAATTGGCATCTTACTAGTAGTGTTGGGGTTTAGAAGTGGTGGTCTAGTAAATGTCCTCTTCTTTAATTACCTCTTAATCTTCATAGCGGTATGTATCATATCCTCCAATCATTCGTAGGGGTGCAACTCTACTAAATTAGCAACTTCCTTATTTAATCCTCCCAAAAACCTTACCCTTGTTGCCCTAGGATCCTCATTGATTTGAGCTCTCATCAATATTACTTCCATCTCTTTGTGGTAATCTTCTACACTTTTGTTCCCTTACTTGAGTGATTGGAGTCTTTGGTAAAGATCATTGTAGTAATGGTGTGGTATAAACCTAGCCCTTATCATATTTTTCAACAAATTCCAACTAGCCACGATTTTTACTCCCATTTGTCTCCTTTGTGCACTAACTTGCTCTCACTAAACCAAGCATACTCCGAAAATCCTAAGATAGCCAACCTCACCTTTGACCTTTCATTATAGGTATGACTTTCTAGGAAGATCTCAATCTTACTCTCCCACTTGAAATATACTTCGAGGTCACTCTTGGCATAGAATGTGAGTACTTTCAATTTAATGTGGTTCAACTCCCTCTCCTCATTATTTCATTCTCTCCTACCTCCTCTATTGCCCCACCATTTATTGTGTTCCTTAAAGGCTTCGACTTGTTCCCCCTCATACTATTCATCAACTCCCTCAAACTCTCTTTCTAACCCCCTTAGGTTGTTCTCACTATTCCTTCCTTGACCCTTACCTCGTCCTCTTCTCATACCAAGTCTTCCCTTTCTTATATGAGCTTATTGGAATCCCTCGATAGAGTGCTTATCTCACTCTTCCCTCTTGTTGTGTTTGGTATCTCAGGTTCGTATCCTATACGACGCAGCGGAAGAATAAAACAAAATACCACCCAGGATCTATATATGTGTGGAAAACAAGACATAAAGATAATAAAGGTAACAACTTTTTACCTTTGTTTGATCGTTCGAAGAACAAAAATTTCTTCTTCAAGTCAAGGCGCGATCCAGCAATCCTCTTGATCAAACTCCACGAGAGTTGAACGTCCAACCACTATAATCACAGTGTGTGATTATCTCTAACAGTAATCCATATAGAGAAACACTCAAGCACAAATTTTTTTGTGCTAGCAGAAACACTAAGTGGCGGCTAGGGTTGTTACACAAGAACAATCGAGAGAGAGAGAGGAGAGAAGGATTTTCTGTGTTGGTTTTTGGTGTCACACCTTTTTAGAGTTTCATGTGTTTCATCTATATGTTACACGAAAATACCCTACCAAAATTGAGAATTCTAATCCTATTAGAATTCCCTAATTGTAATTGGAAACATTAAGTTCTCATAATTATAATTTGGACCATAAATTATAATTAATTATAATTTGTCCATAACAACTTCTCTTTCTCTCAATTAACTCCACTATGTTATCAAATAACATCTTGAGTATATAATCCTCTATTGTATGTGACCTATTAGGTTTCCCAGTCAATTGGTACAGAACATGAATTAATCCAAATGTCTTTGAGATTAATAATTCACAATTAATTAGAATTGATCATATTGATTCTAATTAGGATTGGTTTATTAATTTATCAATTAATAAACCCATATTCCTAGATCATGAGCAGTATCTAGTAACACACCATGACCACCCAAAAGTCTAGGAAGTCAAGTGGCTTGACATGAGCCCTTCAATAACAAACTTCAATGCAATTAACTCCTTTTACCATACAATATCTCACTCGATTTGGAGTATGGAATTAGTGCTAACTCCCTCCAAAATTAATTCTGGCTTGAATACAATAGTACTTGTACCAGGAACCTACTACTTTAGAAGTGTATCAATTGGAACTATTTCCAATACACATATGCCTTGGCCAAGGACTGCTCGAGTAGTAATTCCTATAAGTGGCCGTGAGATATTCGCCCTACTATTAGGAGTGGTGAATCCTTTATTGACCATCTCAACTACTTTTGTTTACCTCATAATGTACCCAATATCCATCTCATAGGCGGCCCTCGATCGAGCTCTAGATATTGGAATCAAAGTACATGATAAGGGCTAAATTAGTCATAGTTTTCCTAGTTATTTGAGGTTCTTTTGTTATACATTTTATTCAATAACTAGTCGTATTCCTTCATATTTGAGATTTTACGTTTGGAAAGGTATTTTGGTCATTATTTTAGATTTTTAGGGTAAAACGAAATAGAAACATCACGAAACAGATTAGAGATGGCGCCGGCTGGGACAGAGGAACCGGTGTTGGCATGCACTGATTGCGCAAACTTCAAGGCAACAAAAATTGGTAAAATAGAGTTGAACAGAGTGGAACTGGCATCGGCTGTACTCTGGACAACATTGTGCGAAATTAAGAAAAAAAATCGACAAACAATTAGAGAAACAGAACACAACCGGTGCCGGCTCCAAGAACCAAGACGGCATCAGCTATGCCCTGAAGTTAAGGTAGTGCTTGATTTTTCTACGCGGTTTTTGGTAATCTGTGGAGTTTTAGTACTTTTCAACTTCTACTCGGCCAAGAACATTACACCAACAAGTTTAGACACTTCCCAAGCTTATAAATAGATGGAAAACACAAGGGAAAGAGGGGAGAATTCATTGATCATCATAGAAAATCACTCTAATCAATGGAGGAATTCTTCAATTCAAGGAGGGTTGTGCAGGAAGGTCTTCAAAGAAAGAAGAAGGAGATTTGTCTATGAGTGTTTTCTTTTACTTTATTTTTTTTTCTTGAACAATGATGTATTAATTATTTTATTGTAATTCAAAATTGTTTTAGGTATTCATGATTTTTAAAGTTATTTGATCTTTTGATTAATTAATTATTTTTCATGGTATTCAATTACTTGGGCATATTACGAAATTAATTGCTTGTTTCTTTTCATTAGCTTGCTAGACCAAAGAGGTTGATGGTAGTTTCAATTGATTAATTTCATATTTATTGGCTGTTAACTTGCTAGACCAAAGAGGTTAATTGTTGAGGATTAGTTAATTAAAGGTTAATTAATGTTTGCTAGACCAAGGATTCATTGATTAATTTCATGCTTTAAATTTGCCAGACCAAGGAAATTTAATTAAGGATTGTGTTTAATACGTCTTTTAGGTGAATTAGTTGAGATAGACCAAGTGATGGTAATTTATCTAGAGGATAGTGTTTCATGGATTGACCATCGAAGTGAATCTACCTTCATCCTTCATGATGCCAAGAGAATAATTGGTTATGATAATGGTTGGATACTTTAAGATCATGTTTGTCTAAACAATGGCTTGAGTTACATAATTCTCTATCCTTGACACGTATATATTTTTATTTTTATTTTATTTATTTTTTACTTTGTTGAGTTGGTTAAACAATGAAAGAAAAGTGATTAATGTCTACTTGGTCCTGGAGGATCGACACTCGTTTGAACCCTATGTTATGTTAATGATGAATACGCTTGCTCATATGTATAATTTGGGGTTAACGGTTTAATTTAAATTTGATTGGGAATGTGCTTATTTTTATATGATTTTTGATACCCAAATCCATACGCATCAGTACAATACTCAGTAAACTAAGTACCTTGGAGATCTCAAGTCTAAAGATATTTGCACATTTGCTATATTAAGATTATATCACTGGCACTAAATAGTTATCCATGTGATTATCGCAAAGTTAGGTCTTCCAATGAACTTGTTCCATTAACAAGCATCCATATTTTAACTTTGAGTATCTCAATACTCACGGATATGAGAACCACTGTCTGATCAAATCAGGAAGTCTAACACATGCTAGTCTTAATGCATTAATAATGTCCTGTCTCATTAATACTATGACTAGAGACTATTTAAGTACTAACATTATACAATGTAGTAGGAATCTCATATCATGATCTCTATCATGATTTCCTTAACACAGTGTTGTACTGGGGACTTTATCGAATAATTATATTACTTAAAAGTAAACAAAAGAAACTGTAAGATAAATAATGCCTTTTATTAAAATAAAATGTGTCATATACAATATATAAGTAATTGCCTCGAGGGCATAACACTAACATTTTGAGCATTTAATGAAGGAGTATGGGCATCACCATCCCTCATCCTAGGGCTAGGTATTTCAAATCGCTCTTGGCCTCTCCTTTGTATGATAGTTGAAGATTACCTAAGATGATTTATCAATTCCCTTGTCATGTTTTGAAACTCACTTTACATAGTCCTCATCATAGCTTGGAAGTTATCACACAAAACCCTAGCATCAATTTGTCCTTCTTGAGGTCTACTAGGTCCACTTGGATTAGGCCTAGAGATCTCTTGATCATGGGCCATGGTGATAGAATATTTACTTATTTATACTTGCAAAACAAAGAGATTAGAAAGAAAAATAGATCCTCACTTCGCTTCCATATGTGTTGGCTCTCAAAGGTTGGTCACTCCACGCTCGTGTTTACTCTCTTAGGCTCTTTTAGTAATAGGCTCACGCTCTTGCCTTTTTCTCAATACTCAAGCCTTCTTGTTCAATCCCAATTCTCCCCAATAACTAAAGATTTAGTCCAACTTAGTGAATCACACAAATCAATAGATTTTCCCAATTAGGGAGTCTTAGGGGAATTTCAACAAATAGTTGTTGGGCACCTCAAGCAAACAAGTTTTAATCAAGAATTTTAAGAAATGTTGACTCAATCAACACAAGAGCAAACACTTAGACACATAAGGAAACACTTCTAACCAAGAAACAAATAAGAGTTAGCAAGAACAAAGATAGAACTAGGATTATAAAGAACAAGATGATTACAAGTGTGCACTAGTAAAGTTGAGTTCAATGAGCATGGAATTCAACAATAGAGTGATATACTAAGTCCTAATATCCTATGGAATGAAAATTAAGAATTAAAGTTCCCAACTATAGCCAAAAGCATTCTCATGGAACATTTATCAAACACCTTGGCTGCAATTCTGCCACTTAAGAACAACCAACATTTTCACCCATATTCAAGCCAATTTTCACCACAAACATAAGAAAAATTTGTTTCCAAGGATTATATTAACATCAAGAAGAAATTTTCCCAATGAAAATTCAAGGTATAACAAAGACCTTTTTAGAGCATATTTTTTAGAGCATATTTTTTAGTTACGGGATTTTTCTTATTTTTCTTCAACTTTGTAAAGCTTCTTTTCTTGCTTCCAAGCTTTGCATACTCTGATACCAAAAACTCTTTGATATGATCTTAAGTGGGCTTTTCTTGGTGATGTGGATGGTTTAATTGATCATGAGTTCAGCTCTTCCCATGGGACCAAAAAAATAAATTTATTAAGACAAAAAGGAGAAATTAAACTAACAACCTACCCTTTATCAAACACTTAAAGAATTAGGCTTCAAAGACCCTCAAGAATAGTAGAAAATTCTACTATAATCTCACCTCAATATCCTTGAAGCAACAAAGGCAAACAAGAACAAAAGAATAGAGAAAATAGGCACCTAAGTAAGAGAATTCAAATAAACCTTAGAAGAGCAAAGAAACTAAGACCCATTGAAAGAAACCACATTGGATTATCTAAAAGATTTTATAGACTCATTCATAAGGAGGACTAAGCCTTAAGCATGGTCTTGCATAAGATGAATAAGGAGGCTAGGGCCTCTCAAGATTCTCTCTTCAAATTTGAATAAAGTGTGTGAATTGTCATGTCAAATGACTAAAAGTTATATTTATACTACCCAAACCCTAGCTAAGTGATCCCTGAGATTCTACGACAATTTAGGGCCTTAATAGGTCTTTACAAAACATTTAAAATGCTGAAAAATTGGAAAAAACATAAAAAACGCGGGGCAGTCGACAGGCTGGAGCCAGCGCCGGCTAGGGCCTCTACCGCCAGTATCGGTTGCACGCTGTTCTTTGGGCCGTCGGTGCAGGTTGAAGCTGGTGCCGGTTAGGCTACTTGGGCAGGCACCGATTGTCCACTGGAAGGCCATCTTTTGGTCAAATTTCATCCGTCTTTATTGCCGGCTTGAGTTCTTGTTAGGGTCCTTCTTCGATAGTCATCAAAATTAGCTCTTGGCTAGCTTCCTCAACCTTCCAACCCTATTCCATCCTCAGGCATGGTTTTATGAAGAATTAAAACTCATCTTGAAGCTTCTTAGTCCTAGATTTTGTCATCGGTCCTTGTCCTTGCAAGGTCATGCCTCTATCTCATTAATCTTGTCCTCCATGATGAAGTGGAGTCTCATTATAGGTACTAACTTGGAAGACACCAAGTTTAAAATATATGCCGTTGTTTCCAAGGTAAATACCTAAAAAGTCACCAGAAGAGTAGCATGAGACATCTTACTTCGGACCATTTTCATCAATATCCTATTCTTTCTTTAGGCTACTCCGTTCTGCTGGGGAGTTCTCGACGCAGATAGTTGGAATATTATCCCATGATATACTATGTAGTCCTTGAATTCACCAAGGAGGTATTCTCTATCACGATCTGATCGTAAAATCTTAATTAGTTTACCTGTCTGATGCTTCATTTCAGCCTTAAACTTTTTGAACTTATCAAAAGTGTTAGACTTACGTCTTAACAGGTAAATATAACCATACATAGTACATTCATCCATGAAGGTGATAAAGTATTCAAACTCCCCTCTTGTTGGTATAGACAAAGGACTACACACATCAGTATGAACAAGACTCAATATCTTCTTGGCCCTATCCGCCTTTTGGGTAAACAACCTTTTGGTCATTTTTCCTATAAGATAAGATTCACACTGAGGCTAACTTTCGAATATCAATAAGCCCAAAGGCCCATCATGAATTAACCTCTGAATCCTACTTGAGTTAATATAACCAAATCTTAGATGCTAAAGATATAAGTCATTGACATTAGTCTTTCTCTTCCTATTTTAAGGTTCAGATTGAATGTTATTTAATTAATTGTTAAGAATAGGTTTCCATACATGTGCCTAGTACATAAAACTTTCCTATTTCTACTGATAGTTATACCAGAATAGAAAGAAACAAAAGATTTTGTATCTGAAACCAAATTCTATCTAAAACTAGGTACAAATATAATATCCTTCAAAATAACTATTTCTACTGATAGTTTCTAATTCTTGTTTACTTGAGGACAAGCAAAGCTTAAGAGTGGGGGAATGTAATAGGGGCTAAATTCACCTATATTTTCTTACTTATTTAAGGATATTATGTGATACTTTTTATGTAATAACTAGTCATATTCCTTTTCATTTGATATTTTACCTTTGGAAAGGTATTTTGATGATTCTATACAAAATTGGACGAAAAACAAAGTAAAACTGTTGGCCGCAGAGAGCACAGCTAGCGTACAGAGCAATACCGGAGTCAGCCCTTCATTGGAAAAATGGTGCTGGCACGGAAGCATGACCAGCATCGACCTAAGGTGGAGGGTTTTCTTTTCCAAGTAAATTTTGGCAATTTCAGTTGAATTCTTTTGGGAACTCTTTCAACTACAGGAAAGGACTCTTGTTGGCATTTTTGGGAATTAGAACTCCAATAAATACAAGAGAATAACATTATATAAAGTAGTTTTCAATTCTTCAATGTAATATCTTCAGAAAACTCCTAGAGAAACCCTAAGGTTTAGGAGAATCAAGGAGAATTCTTAGAGAAGAAGCGGAGGTTACTCAAAAGGTTTCAAGGAAAAAAAAAGAGGCTTACTTGTTGATATGATCTTGAGTGGGCTTTTTCTTGGTGTTGTGGGTGGTTTAGTTAGTTATGAGTTCAGCTCATCCCAAGGGACTGAAGCAGTGAATTTCTTGAGACAAAAAGAAGAAAATTAAACTAACAACCTACCTCTATCAAACCCTTGAAGAACTAGGCTTCAAAGACCCTCAAGAATAGTAGAAAGTTATACTATAATCTCACCCTAATATCCTTGAAGTAATAAAGGCAAATAAGAACAAATAGAATAGAGAAAACAGGCACCCAAGTAATGGAATTTAAACAAACCTTAGAAAAGTAAAGTAACTATGACCCATTTGAAAGAAACCACATTGGATTATCCAAAGAATTTTACAGACTCATTTATAAGGAGGACTAACCCTTAAGCATGGTCTTGAACAAGATGAACAAGGAGGCTAGGGCCTCTCAAGACTCTCTCTTCAAATTTGAATAAAGTGTGTGAATTATATTGTCAAATCATTAAAAATTGTATTTATACTACCCTAACCCTAGATAAGTAATCCTTGAAGTTCTATTACAATTTAGGGTCTTAATAGGTCTTTACAAAACATTTAAAATGGAGGAAAACTAGAGAAAACATAAAAAACGAGGGGCAGCGGACAAGCTAGAGCCGGCGCCGGCTAGGGCTTCTACAGCCGGTGCTAGTTGGGCACTATTCTTCGGGCCGTTGGTGCAAGTTGTAGCCGGCGCCAATTAGGCTACTTGGGCTAGCACCGGTTGTCCTCTGGAAGGCCACCTTTTGTTCAAATTTCGTCCGCCTTTGTTGTCGGTTTGAGTTCTTGTTGGTGTTCTTCTTCGATAGTCATCAAAATGAGTTCTTGGCTAGCTTCCTTAACTTTCCAACTTTCTTCCATCCTCAAGCATAGTTTTATAAGAAATTGAAAATCATCTTGAAGCTTCTTAGTCTCAGATCTTATCATCTGTCCTTGTCCTTGCACGGTCACGCCTCCCCCTCCTTGCTCTTGACTTCCATGATGAAGTGGACTCTCATCACTTATCTATGAGTGATTTCTTTTTCTCTTCTTTGTAATTTATTGACAATTTGAGATTAATGTTTTAATTATCTTTAGATGATGTTCTTTTGGATTCATGATTTTCTATTGATTTTAGTTCTTTGATCAATTGATTATTGTTCTTAGTATTTAATTACTTTTTTTTAATTAAGGAATTAATTGATTGATTCTTCTTATTAACTTATTTGGAAAAGAGGCTAATTGTAGTTTCAATTTAATTAATTTCATATTTATTATCTCCTAACTTACCTGAAAAAGGGGTTAATTATTAAAAACTTGGGTAATCAAAGTTTAGTTGGTGATTGCTAGAACATGGATTCATTGAATAATTTCACACTTTAAATCAGCTAGAATATAGGGATTTGTGTAAGGATAGACTATAATGCATCTTTTAGGTAAATTGGTTGAGATAGAATATATTCACTAATTTAACTAGAAGATAGTGATTTCAAAGATTGCAAACGAAGTTGGTCTACTTTAATCATTCATTATGACAAGATAATAATTAATTGAGAGAATATCTAGTTAATCATTATTCTGTATTTAAGGATTTCTATCTATTTACATGTATTTTCTCCTTGTTCTAACTCCTTGATTATTCTTGTGACTTTTCTTGTGTGTCTTAACCTTTTCTCTAGTATATTAGGTTAGTTTTTTATTTATCTTTTCTTATTTTATTGGCTAAACAATAAAAATTTAGGTAAAGTAAGGTGAGAGCATAAGTTCCTGTGGATTCAATACTTGCTATTCCCTATCCTATATGATGGGTATACTTGCCCGTATGTGTAGTTTTAGTGATTAGTATTTTAATTAAAGCTTGATTGATTTTGGACTTTGTTGATAATATTTTCTAAACTAAAAAACATGCATCACTCACACACTCTCAAGTTGTGGGATCTCTAATCCCTAAATTCAATTAATCAGTTGCTCTACCTAATCTACCCAACCCAATGATGCATTAATCACCACACATAATCCCCAATCATCTGGAAGCCACAAAATCTCTATCTCTAGGTAATCTCATAAACCCTTTAGTTGTTAGCCCTAATCTCTAACCTCTCTCTTTGGTTAATTGAAGATGACACATACTAAGTTAGCTAAGTGGGTGTTCCAATATTAACCCTATCTCTTGAAATCATTAATGTAGAACAAAATAATTATAGTTATTCAACTAAAACCCAACTCATCCAAAATAACTCAACAAGCACAAATAACCAAATAGCATAAAGTAAAAAATATAGATCAAAGGAAAATACATCATCACAAGGTATAAAAATAGAGTGTAAGCCTTCATTATGATTAAAAATCAAATCTTAGCACAGAAATGGCAAAGCCATGTTACAAAAAGGAAGAAAAGAAAAATCAATGACAAGCCATCTTCTTCCTCTTCTTGAGATCTCCTTGCAACCTTCTCTTCTTTGTCATTGATTTCCTTGATCTTCCTCTGGCTCTTGTGTACAAACTCACTCCTTTAGGATTCTTGGTAAAAACCCTAAGTCGTCTCCTTTTGTTTTGAAGGTATAAGGTGGCATTTATAGCTAAAAAGTCATGGGGCTTCAACATGACACTGAACAGTATATATTTTTTGCATGTAGATGGCCTAGGGATGTTAACTTCCCTATGCCGCCATTTCTTCCAAAGAGAAGGTGGCCTAGGGAAGTTGGACATCCTTATGCTGCCAGGCTAGGGCTGCTAAGGTTCTAGAAAAATAGTAGTAATGAAGACCATCGAGTTGCCTACAGAAGTTGTACTTCCATGGGCAGACAAGATTCTGGAATTTTTAGGTAACTTCTGAAGGTTAAAAATATATAGGAAGCCATGCACGCAGAGGAACAAAAGCCAAAAAACTTCACACAGACAATACAACAAAAGGAAAAAAAACATTTTTAATACCTCTGTTCTTCAAGAATTTCTTTGGCTCTAAAGAAGTCAACTGAACAATAGAAATAGCTTCATGACTCGTTGATGTTTCTGGATCGAAACCGACTATCTGTCTACTATGTCTTGTTTGCATGCATGCCTAGGCTTCTCAAGTCTCAGAATATTCCTCAGCCTAATATCTTGTTGGTGAAACATATCAGGCAAGGAAAAACGATCACTAAACATCTTGACTCACTACTATCAATTAGCAGAATGAAGAAATAAAAGAAAGGAAAAATGAGAGAGAAAAAAAACAAAGACTTGTTTGGGGTTTTTTTTCCCACTGTTTATTGTAATGTATCTTCAATAATGCACATGGTTATCTTACTTGAAAACAAAACACCGAGGTTTTTTATTTTCATAATACTCGGAAGTTATCAACAGAAGATGTTTAGCTTAGCCTAAACTCTTCTGTCCCACGTATAATAAAAAACCATTTCCTCCAGGCTCTTGGGCCATAATTATTTTTATTATTTTTCTTGGACCCAATGAGCCCAAAAATGTTAAGCATTAATTATTTATTTTTTTGGGCTTATAAAAACAACCTAATAAATAATTAATGAACCCAAATAAACCAAAATAATTATTCCTTTTATCTAGTTTAAGCTCATGTTAATTTTTCTAATTATTTAATTTAGGTTTAGGCCCAGAATAATTAATTAACCAATTAAACCATGTAATAAATTTAATTTAATTTCTCTTGATCTTTTATTTTATTTCAGTACAATAATAAATTAGACTTTTTGAGTAAAAGAAAATCATTTTTTAACTGAGACCATTTCCTCAATTTAAAATTAATTAGGACTTACGAGCTATTCCAAGGACCAAAAAGACACATCGTATTGGCTACTAAAATGACCAAAATACTCCTACTATATAAATAGTTGTATTTTGCATTTCAAATATTTCCTAATATCACCACAAGAAAATATTGACCCCAAAGACAATATTGCGTTACCTATGTCTCCGACCTACATGTGAAATGACTAAAATATCTCTCTACATAGTGCTATACATTTAGAGAGGAAAAAGTGTAGTAATATCTCTCTAAAAGATATTTACCATCCTTAGGCTTCTAGTACACTGATCCACAACTTCTTGGAATATTTCCACTTTCCAAGATAGCTACCCTAAAGAAAATATCCAAGTAATATTTCCCAAGGCCCTGGATATTAAAACCATTCGGATAATCACAATGGGCGATATAGCATAGAAGCTATCTTGTATAAGTCTGTCTTAACAAACTAGTTACATATACCTAACATACAATTATATTGGTCCTACAATAGAACCTCAAGTATAGTACATCAAAACATATGCTTCTTACTTCGTCACATCACTAATTCATACTCAAGCAGTGGAGTATAAGTCCACACTATAGTAGTAGTAGTCTAAGTTTGTACCATATAGTGCTTTTAGAAACCACTAATACAGGTCTAGTTCTACTTATTCAAAATACGCTTGCGTTATAAAATGAGAAGACTACTCATTGGCTGATGGTAAGCCATTCTATATCTAGAATTCATAACATAATAACCTTACCATGATGAGATTCTCATTCTCATAATTCAGTTAAGAACAATAGTTTATGTGTTAAGTAAACCATGGTCCATACCTTACTATGAAAGACATCTATTCACATGAACCATTTACTTAAACACAATAGGTATTTTCTAGTGAAATTGTGTACAAAAGTAAGGAAGAATTAAAAAAAATTTCTAAGAATAAAACTTCCATTAATACAAATCAAAATTACTTATGAAACCTAGTCTAATAGGGCATACATCCCAATAACTTCGTGCCTTATAGGCAGCCTAGGGAAGTACCACTTCCGAGGGCCACTATACTTCTATTTATAGATGCCTTAGTGTGTGTCCTAGATGGCCTACGGAATTGGAAGCTTTCTGAGCCGCCATTTTTAGTCTAGCAGCTTCATTATTTTGCTCATTTCTTCTTCTTTCTCATTTTTTTTATCTCTATTTAGTATGTTTCATTTTCTAGAAAAAGAAGATGGAAAGGGTGTGATGAGTAGTGAGTTGAGTTAGATTTTACTTCAATTAAGGCACAAATATGCTAGAAAATATATATATGATGAGAACTCATCACAAACTTCAGAACTTGCAAAGGAATAGGACTTACATATGTTGACCTCATGAGAAATGGGTAACATATCCATGCGACAGTGGATACGGGAGCTATCCACAACTACCTGCCAAGCGTAAGCTGGGCTTGGTGCTAGAATAGAGTACCTGTCAACTGAAGGGTATTAATTTGGCCCCAAAGCTTATCGTTAATGTCGCAAGGGTAGTGAGTGTGAAAATGGGGCACTTCAAATGGAGGACCAATCTCTTTGCAGTGCAGGTGGATGATTTCAATGTAATCCTTGGACTTGAATTCCAACGAGACACAAAGACCGTGATTTTACCTTCGGTAACTTACTGCTAATGATGGGAAACAAATCGTATATTGTACCAGCTATGACTGGGAAAGCCTCAACTAAAAGTTTATCCACCTTCTAATTAAAGAAGGGTTTACTTACAAGGATGCCACGTACATGGCACACTTGAGGTGGGAAAAAGTAGAGGAGATATCGGGATCTATACTAGAAACTATAAAACAATTGCTAGAGGAATATTAGGATGTGATTCCCAATGAGCTCTGAAAAAACCTCCATCTCAGAGGACTGTGGACTACGAGATTGAATTAGTTCCTGTTACCAAGCCCCCAGCACATTGATCATATTGAATATCTCAGCCCGAGCTTACAAAACTTCGAAAGCAGTTGACAGAGATACTAGAATTTGGTATCATAGTGCCAACTAAATCTTCTTATGGAGCTTTGGTCTTGTTAAAAAAAAAAAAAAAACAGACAGTTCTATTCAGATGTTCATAGACTATCGAGCTGTCAATAAGATCACCGTTGACAATAAATATCCGATTCTCCTATCTCTAGATTATTTTGGTCAATTAAGCAAGGCAAAGTATTACTCCAAAATTGACCTTCATTTGGGACATTAGCAAGTAAGAATAATGGAGAGAGACGAGTACATGACTACTCGTGCCACCTGATACGAAACTTTTGAGTTTTTAGTCATGTTATTTGGGCTAACCAATGCTCCAACCACTTTTTGCACCCTTATAAACGAAGTAATCCAAGACTTTTTGGATCGATTTGTGGTGGTGTACCTAGATGACATGGTGATCTATAGTGATAGCTTTGAGGAATACACAGAACACCTACAAAAGTTCTTAACACAATTGAAAAAGAATAAACTCTCTGCTAAACGTCTAATGTGTTCTTTTACCCAGCAAAAGATTGAATTTTCAGGGAACATTATCGAACCAGGGCCCATTTGGATAGACCTGAAGAAGGTGCAAGCCATAATGGGATAGTAACCCCCTAAGAGTTTTTTGGAGTTGAGATATTTCTTTTGATAGAAAACTACTACAAGAGATTTGTTTAGGATTACCTGGAAATAACTCTATCTCTCAGTGTTAGGAACTCTAGTCATGCATAATCAGATTAACATAGAAGAAAAAAATAAATTCTAATCTAAGACCGCATGCATGTGAATTAAAATGAGTAAATAGTAATGGTCACGGGTTACCTTTGCTATGTAAGGTTTCAAAAATTCTTGTATACGTTGACGGCACGATCCAGCAAATCTAGCAACCAACGATCAAGTCCTCTTATGTTGATAGTTTAATACCAAGCCACTACAATCCAAGAGTAGGATTGTCTCTGATGATAATCCACACAAGGATTACTCAGTTACACCATGAATGAGATGCTAGTACATTCATCGGTGGCTAGGGTTTAGAGAGGAAGAAGTAGAACGTGAAAAACACAAAGGAAAATAATTTTACCTTTTTGTTTGGTTATATTGCTCCCACAAAATACGGCACATCATATATTAGAATATATGCATCATGTTTGGAAAACAGAAACCTTAAGGAATAAGCATTCCTTAATTTCTAATTAGTATTGTAATTTTTCTTAATTATTATATGACCCACTAATAATAACTAATTATAATTCAACCACAACACTTCTTCTTTTCTCAAATAACTCTTTAATGTTATTTGATAACATCCTGAGTACTTTATCCTTTATTGTGTGTGTCCGAGTCTATTGGCAGTGAAATAATAATTAATCCAAATATATTTACGATTAATAATCCTTAATAGTTAGAATTAAGTTATTAATTCTAATTAGGATTGATTTATTAATTCCTAATTAATAAATTCATATTTAATAGATCATGCGTAGTATCTAGCAATACATCATAACCACCTAAAAGTCCAGAAAGTTAAGTGTCTTGACATAAACCTTGCGTTTGCAAACAACAGTGCAATAAATTCCTTTCATCATAAAATATCTCATTCAGTTTAGAGTACAAAATTAGTCTCAACTCCCTCCAGAATATTAATTAATTCTGGCCTGAATATTTTAGTACTTATTTCTAGAATCTATTACTCATCATGTGTATCAATTGGATCTATTTCTAATACACAAACACCTTCACCAAGGACTTCTTGAGTAGTGATTCCAATAAGTGGCTGTGAGATATTCACCCATACTATTAGGAGTGATGAATTCTTTATTGATCCTCTTAACTAATTTTGTTTACTTCACGTTGTACCCAATATCCATCCAATAAGTGGTCTTGTCAGAACTCTAGAGATTAGAATTAAAGTATAATGCTTAGTAAACAAAGTACCTTGGAGATATCAAGTCTAAGTATACTTGCTTATTTGCTATCTCTGGCACTAAATAGTTATCCATGTGATCATCTCATAGCTACATCATCCATTGTACTTTTTTAAGTAACAAGTTTCCACGTGTTAACTTTGAGCATCACAGTACTCAAGAATATAAAAACCACCATTTGATCAAATCAATAACTAAAACACATGCTAGTTTTGACGCATTAATAATGTCCTATCTTGTTAATGCTACGACTATGGATAATTTCAATAGGAACATTGTACAGTGTAGTAGTAACTGGTGAGAAGATTTCGTCATAGTCAATACCATGCCATTACCGATAACCATTAGTATCCAGTTGTGCTTCATAGGTAGCTATATTACCATTCGTGTCGATTTTCTTCTCGAAAATCCATTTGCACCCAATAAAGTTTGATTCCTTTGGGTGGATCAACCAAAGTCCATACTTGGTTGTAGTACATAGAATCTATCTCTGACCTTATGGCTTCAAGTCATTTGTCAGATTGTGAACTATTCAGAATATCCTTGTAAGTAGTAGGCTCATTTTTATCTATGAGCAATATGTCATTGTAGTCACTTGTGAGAATCTATTTCTTTTAGGTGCGACATGTATCCTACTTGACTTACAAGGTTCTTGTGTCAACGAAGTTTCATCTATTCTCTCAATAGATGTGGAATTAGATGGTTGATCTATGTTTGTTTATTCTTCTTGAACTTTACGAAGTTTAATTTTACTCCCACTGTCTCCTTTGAGCATGTACTTCTTCTATAATATTACGACATGTTTCGAAATAAACACTTCGTTTTTGGAAAAGAGGTAGAAGTAATATCCGAATGACTTTTTTGGATATCCGACAAATAAATACTTGTTAGACTCACTCTTATGTTTTTTTTTTACTGTACCCTTTTGATAAAAGCAGGAAAATGTCATATTTTCAAGTGAGATAACTTTGGTCTCTTAGCAAAGAATAATTCAAATAGGGTAGTGTCAACCATCTTTGAAGGAACTATGTTTAGTATATAAGCAGATGTCTCTAGTACATACCCCCAAATCGATTTTAGTAAGTCTATAAAAGCCATCATGGTCTATACCATGTCTAGAAGGGTTCGATTTCTTTTTAGGATACACCATTATGTTGAGGGGTATATGTCAGAGTCCATTGTGATAATATCCCATTATCTCTAAGATAACATTTAAACTTTTGGCTTAAGTATTCACCTCCTTGATCCGATCTTAAAGTCTCAATACTTTTTCAAAATTGTTTCTCTACTTCATTCTTAAAGTCTTTGAACTTGTCAAAGGCCTTAGATTTTTATTTCATTAAATATAAATACCCTTATCATAAATAGTCATTCATAAAGGTTATGAAATATTGAAAACTTCTCTTACTTGTATAGACATTGGACTATATATATTAGTATGTATGAGTTCTAATAGATCTTTGGCCCTTTCTCTTTTTCTAGAAAAAAAAAAGAAAAAGAGTTTTAACTATTTTACCAAATAAACAAGATTTGCTTGTGTTATATGGTTCATAATCAAATGACCCTAAGTCACCAAGCTTGTGTAACTTAGTAATGTGATTCTCATTTATATGGCCTAAACGATAATGCCTTAAGTAAGATGAGGTTGACTTATTTATCCTTGGTTTCTTATTATTTATATTGACAATTGGATTATCCATATCTTGAACATATAAACCATTAACCAAAGTTGCAAGTCTATAATGGATATTATTTAATGAAAAAGAGAAACATTTATTATTAAAAATTAAATAAAATCTATATAAGTCAAAACAAGCAACTGAAATAATAGTTTTTAATAAAACTAGTACATAATAATATTTTTGAAGTTCTAAAACTAATCCAGAAGGCAAGTGTAAGTCATAAGTCTGCACAACAAGTGCAGCATCCTTTACTCCATTTGCAGCACGTAGGTCAATGTCACATTCTGCAAGCCTTCTACTATCCTCTAGTCTCTATAAGTTATTGTATAAATGAGATCTACATTTGGTATTGAATACCCATATCTCATTTTTGAAGGCAGAATTTATCTCAATAATAAATATTCCAAGAGTAGAAGTAGAAGTGCCCACAAGCTTCTCCTTCTCCTTATTGTCCTTGACAGTCTCCGGGTAAGCTATGCAGTTATGCCTCCAGTGGCACATCTTGCCACAGTGATGACATGGGCCTTTGGCACCGGCTTTCTTCTTCTTTATGCCACATTTGGGCTTAGTGGGAGCCTTCTTCTTCTTCTTGGAAACTTTTTTCTTAGAAGAGGAAGATTCTACCATCATGACTACATTGGATTCCTTCTTCATAGATGATTCTACAGTCTTGAGAAGATTGATCAGCTTGGGTATAGTGGACTCAATCTTGTTCATTTGGTAGTTAATCACAAATTGTGAATAAATACTTGGCAAAGATTACAGAATTAAGTCAATACTTAACTCATTGTCCATCACAAACCTAAGAGACACAAGCTTCTCAATTAAGTCCAGTATCTTCAGCCCATGAGTGGCCATAGAAGTACCCTCAGCCATCTTAGAATAGAATAGTTGTTTTGACATCTTATATCTCTTTGTTTTGGGTTGGGCATTAAACAACTCTTGAAGATGTAAAATGATTGAGTAAGCATCGATATGCTCATGCTATTTTTGCAGTTCAAGGATCATTGATGCCTACATCACACAGGATGTTGTGTCACTGTCCTCTTTGTACTTCTTATGGATACCTTGCTCATTAGCATAAGCATCTTGAGCTAGTGATGGTGGAATAGGAGCATCTAGCACGTAGAGTAACTTTTCCCACTTGAGAACAATTCTCAAGTTTCTATACTAGTCCAAAACGTTTGACTTAGTAAGTTTGTTAGTTTCCAAGATGTTATGTAAATTTAAGTTTGTTAACATGATATAGATGACCTAGACATAAATATCAAGAAATTAGCTAACTATATAGGCACATGTAATGTAAATAATTAGGTCTTTAATTATGCACATAATTATTCCACTCTTTTACTCAACCAATGGCCCCCACTTTTGATTTCGAAAAGCCCGTTGGAAGTTTTTCTAGTGGACCAGTATCCAAATTCCTCAAGAATGACTTTGGGTTTGCCCAACAAACCACCCTTCAATTCAATGGTATGTATTCAATACTAATTACATCGAATGTAATTATCGGATCATTGGATGATTAATATCTTTTAATCTTAAAGCCTTTAAGCTAACCCAACCTTGCCTCTAATTTTCTTTATGCTTGAGTTAGCCTAATCGGGATAAAAAAATTGGTTAACCCCAACCCATTAATCAGGAATTTTTCAATAGCTTGAACATGGTCGATGTCAAGTAGGCTTGGGTTAGCTCAACAACCTGGTCTCGAAAAAAGACTCTCGTTCTTACTATATTGATGGAATCCATTAGGTTTAATATTGATTTGAGAGATTTGTGATTATTAGTCATCTGAAATATTGCATGCATAATATCAATATATTCATACATCGCAAAATAATAACGTGGTTTAGTTATGCACTTTACTATTTTTTATTTTCATGAACCACAAAGGAAATTGATTTGGTCAATCCTAAGTGTTTGTGCTTGATCTAGTAGGAAAGTCTTACCATCCTTCTTTTGGTCTTAATCTTCTTCTCCTTGACTCGTAATAAATTCTAATCATATCTAACCTATATAATCTAATTACATAAAATTCAGATAAAGAAACCACGAGTTACATTCGAAGGGAGTTAGATGAGAAGAGAAATTAAATAAGAAATATAGAGAATGCAGGACGTGTAGGCCCTATTTAATTCAAAACTAAAGCAATAAAATGCATGAATAATTTAATTGGGTCCATAGTCCATAACCAAACCACCATGCTAATTTTATACTCAAAATTATAATTAAACGTAGTAAATAATTCCAAAATCATTATTTTGGAAAAATAGAATAAATTCTAAAATATTTAAATATTTTAGAAAATATATTAATTGTCAAAACCATATTTTATGAATTAAATAATGTAACACCCCGCTACCTAGGCCCGCCAGGGCCAGGGGTGTCGCTCCGTCCAAAGGACAAGGGGTCTTTATAACTAGGACACACAAATATAATAGCGGAAATAAAATGATACTTCAACTTACAATTTGTTACAACCCAAAAGAAATAATAATAAATCCAAGAATACTCAAAACAAATCCATAATAAAAATTCATCCGCTCTCAGCTCTCCCAACATTACACAAAATAAATCCTCAGAAAATTCTTCCAAAGCAGACAATATATAGCTACTCATGCCCATAGCAGGATGGACTTGAAATCATGATAAAATGGTGGTGAGACAGAAATCTTAGAAAGTCCATGTGTGCTTCGGATGTTTAGTGAAAATAGTTCGTGGATGCAAAGTGTGAAACCTTTATAAGGGAAATACTGGCAAGCAATAACATTAGTCAAAAATAAGAGTGGCGTTTTGGCTTTTCCAGCCATACAAAAGTAATAAATCAACCACTCGAAAGAAAGGGATATGGGTTACCACACGTTGGGCCCCATAACCGGTCAGAATGCCGACACTTTGTGCAGATTGACAAAAGTAGGTGATCGGCCTACTAGGCAAGATACTCCTCATTCTCTATACCCAAACAACAACCGAGTGTCCATTCCGACAAACCACAGTCACTTGATTGAAAACAAACTGCTAGCTCGGACCGGCACGACTCACTGGACTGACATCTTATCCGGGAAGGACTCACCCCTCAGAGGTGGCCACCTACTGAGAGACTTACCCCAACCCTTCAATGACTAGTCCTAGTAGTCCACCCTTATTGAGTACTCAACGACATTTCCCACTTGGGATAAAATGAACAAAACACTGTTCCACATGAAAATGGCAATTTATGGGTTTTCTAAAGTCTTTAACAAAATCAGCTTTAGAAAGAGTTTGAGTTTGAGTAAATCTGCTCATTGGCTTTTAAATAATTCAAATGTTTGAAATAAGAAATGATTTAACCCTCAATTGCCTTTACATAAATGAGTGTCCATGCACTCTACACTTGGCTTGCCATAATAAACATTTTGCATGAAAAAGATTTTATGCAGGAGCTTACCTGATTCTTGCTCACAATAACAAGGTCTCCAATGGTAGACCTAACCCCACATGGGCAAATACAAAATCACAATCAATTTCAAGCCACAAACTACTTCCTTAATTTTAAATCGACTCAACTTACTACTACCATGATCCTAGTATCCCAAGCTTTAAGGTTAAACAATAAGTTAATAGGTTTAAGAGTTGAGCCTAGCGCTATTATTTAAAATAATTAATGGTTTGGGAAATAAATTTAATAAGTTGAAAGCTTAAATCTTGTTAGGGAAAATTTAAAGTTTATTTGATCAAGAGTTCTAGGTAGTATTAAATAAAATATTGATTTATTAATAATTTAGTTGTTAGAAAATAATTGGTAGCTAAAATTAGTTGAAAATAAATTTAATGAGTCTCACTTGAACAATATTAAATAAATTCTTAAGGAGTTTTGATTAGAAGATAATAGTTAAATTTGTAATATATATTCTACTAATTGTAATTATTTTCATAAAGGCTTTAATTGATCTCATTATATTAAGTAATATATACATATATATATATATTTTATTTTTCTAGCAAAAATCATTATTTGTTTGACTAAAATATCCTTTACATAGATGACAATTCAAATCTACCCTTCCTAGGGTTTTTTTTTTTTCCCGAAAATACTAAGAGAAATTATTTTATTGAATATTTTATTTATGAAGTAAAAATTTGTTTAGGGACAACTAGATCATGATCAAATTCCTATGGCTAACCACAATCAATACATACACAATCCTTTAATTCATCAAATCATCCAAATCATGCATACAAGCATAGATCTCAATTTATCAACACATTATCTAACCCCTACTAGCATAAATATGATCATGGTTTCAATATTAATCCATCATGAATATAAACCCTATTCACCAAAGGTGACATAATCTCTAGCATACTTCATCACATATACTACTTATGACATGCATCAACCTCAAATCATCATATAATCATCCAAGACAAAATTTCCATGCATAAATCCCATCTCCTTCACAATCATACATATATTCATACTTCAATCTCAACAATATATATATATACACTCAAATCCTATCACTATCCACCTATTATCATTATCACCCTAGAGACATGCTTCTAGAGTTTAAAAGAAGGATTGATGGTACTTACTTGGTTGATGAATGCCTTGAAGGAGTTTAGAGTAGATCTCAACTCCTAGGTGTCTAATTTTGTCCAAAGGAGATGGCGAGAGCATGATTATGGAGAAGAAGTCATCCGGCCAAGGGAGAGGAGTTTCGGCTGTGAGAGAGAGAGAGAGAAAAGAAGAAGAAGAGATCATTAGTATGTTTATTCACATAGGTTCTCACTAGAGATCATGTTTGAAGAAGATGAAGTTGATAGAGTAAATTTACCTTGAAGATGTTCTTGTCCTTCACAGAAATTTCTGCTTTTGATTCGAAGTAGCAAGATGATTTGAGGAATTTGATGTTAATAATGGTGTTGATGGACTCACAGCAGTGAGTAGGTCAAATCTGGAAGTTTTTGAGAGGATTTGAGATGGTTTGGAGGGGTATTAAGTATAGAGAAGATGTAGGTGTTCTTGGTATAGTGTGTGTGTGTGTGTGTGTTCTTGGAGATTGAGAGATTTCGAGAGGTGGTTATTGTGCAGCTGTCGAATTTTTGTGAGGGATAGGGCTGGCCAAATTTCTGTAGGGTTTAGGGAGTTGTTTCTCTAATTTTGGAAGAGAAAAGGAAGGGTTAGTTGTCACAATCCTTGGAGAATATTTTTAGGAAGTGAATTTGGAAACTAAATATTCTAGGATATGTTGATAATTTGGAGAGCTTTGAAGGTCTCCTATGGCCGACTAGTTGAGCAGCTTTTCTGAGGAATTAAAGCTGATTCAAGGTGGCTTATGGTGGTCGAAACTAAGGTGCACAATGATGAAGAAGATTTCTGGTCATTTGAGTAAGATATTATGGAAGGTTGCTAAACAAGGATGGCTGGAATTTTGGAAACCAATCAAGCTAAATTGCAGGGATTTGTTGGAGAGATTTTCGGACAGCCATTGCTGAATTTCGTGCAAAAGCTTGAGGGAAACATTGGATCTCTGTTAATAGAGGTTTAAGAAAGGTTTTGACAATTAAGGTTGGTGTTTCGGCCAGAAGAAAAATAGGAAATAAAGCTGGAAATTTGGACTGCCCAGCATTTCGCTGAATAGGAATTTTTCTGGGTAGATTTTCGGCTACCACTTCCAGCCAATTTGCAGCGAGTTTTGAAGGGAATTTCAGGGGTATTCAAGGCTGGTTTCCAGCCTTCTTCATGAAGGAAAAACATGGCTAAGGTACTGAACAAGATCTGGAAGAAAACAGCTTGGTTTTGGACTCTCAAAACTGTTTTTCGTATAGGAATTTTTTCCTGTTTTGGTCCAGCTTTGAGCAGTCCGAAATTGGTCAAGAATTTTTAGGTTTCAAACTGATCCTAAAGATTATTTTTCTGGCAGCATTTGGGAGGGAATGTTAGCTAAAAATTTCGACATTTTGAAGGTACAACAAGCTGGAAAATTTCAGCTCATGCCATGAAGGAAGATGAACTAGTCTAGAGTGAAATTTCAGCAAGCTTACTAGAGGGATTTTTCCCCTTGGAATTTCCCACCATTCTTCCACATTTTTCAGACCATGAGAAGCCTTTTACTAGGGCATTTTGATCCCACAAGATCACAGCATTTTATTGAAATTTCTGGAAAGAAAATGGATAGAACATTTTGATCACACTAAGAAGTTGAAACCTAAGGAAAACCAAAGATCAAAGGAACAAGAATTCCCTTTAGGAAATTCGAGTAGGGCAAAAGAGTGGAATGAGAATACTCATAGCATGTCTCTCTTAGGACATCATCCCTACCTTACTCTAAGCTCCTAAGACCGAAATTTCCTCCACTAAGCAAAAATAAAATTTAATCTAGCTAAAGCTTCTATAATGGAATTTGAACCCAAGACCTCAAGAATTAATTCCAAAGCTCTAACCACTACACCACCACAACTCTTGTTGATATTTTCACTAGAAAATTATTTTCTATTCAATCCACAAACTATCTCCCTATTTTCACCTCGGGCAAAAATTACCATCTTGCCCCTCTCACACAATACTCACCAACAAGACTTCAAGACAATAAAACCCGAATCCAAAACATATAAAAATCATATGAAAATATATTTAACCATGAAATAAAATATGATATGCATCCCAACCCCCTTACTCTAAGGTTGGTTTTGACCGGGGTTTCACAAATAATATATAATCTAAAATCCATAAATAAATGAACATCTCTTTAGAGCATTATTTGAATAAATTCTGAATCAAATAAATTATCAATAATGCTCCAAATTCGATAAAGGAATCAATAAAATCATACCTTCATTCATTGCTAAAAAATATATTAATTTCCAAAATTAAATTTTGGGAAATAATTTCGTTAGCTCCAAAAACAAAATTTGGGGAAAAATTAGGTGCTCAATGAAAATGGGAATACCGTGGGCCATTTCGTGAGAATCAGAAAAAGGAAAAAAATTAAATAAAATACATCCGTGCTTGGCATCCAATATACCCACCGTGGATGGAGAATTTTGCAACCTAAGCCAGCCGCGGCTTGGGTTGTTTTTTGTGCCTAAGTCACGACTGGCTTCCAGTAAGCCATCCGCAGCTTGGGCAAAAACTTCTTCTTTAAAAAAAAAAAAAATTCATATAATTTTTCCGGTTGTCTTCTTTAGTGATTACAAAAGACAACTCCTCTATTCAATGCCAAAGAAAAACAAAATCTCCACTACCATTTTGTTCTCTACTGAACATACAGTACTCTGTTCACTAGAAAACAAAACCAACCAAAATAAAGAACAATTTTTTTTGCAGAAAACAAATAATGGAAACGTTTTTCCTTCACAAAACCTTTTGGAAAACAAATTTTCTGGGATCAAGACTGTAACCATTATAGATATGTAATCCATAAATCCATAAACTAAATGGAACAATTTCCAAAACAATTTTGAAAATGGTTTTCACAAACTAAGATTCTAGCTGTTTTCAACACCGAATAACTTTTATATTCAAAATACATAACGAAACCTAGGTTCATGAAACAATTTCATAGAAGCATGCTCAAAACAATTTTTCATAGCTTAACAACCCATTAAAACCACAAATATGGAGGCTTTGATACCACTATTAGGAACTCTAGTCATGCATAATTAGATTAATGCAGCGGAAAAAACTGAATTTCAATCCAAAACTGCATGCTCGTGAAATAAAACGAGTAAATAGCAATGGTTAGAGGATTATCTTTCCTACGTGAGGTTTCAATAATTCTTGTCTATGTTGATGGCGCCATCTATCAAACCTAGCAACGAACGATCAAGTACTCTTGTCCTGATAGTTTAATACTGAGCCACTACAATCCAAGAATAGGATTTTCTCTAATGATAATCCACACAATGATTAGTCAGTTGCACTGTGAACGAGATGCTAGTACATTCACTGGTCGCTAGGGTTTAGAGTGGAAGATAATTTTCCTCTTTTTTTTTTTTGTTATATTTCTCCCACGAAACATGACACTACATATATCAGAATATATGCATCGTGTTTGGAAACAAGAAACCTTAAGGAATAAGGATTCCTTAATTTGTAATTAGAATGGATTCCTTAATTTGTAATTAGTATTCTAATTTTTCTTAATTACAATATGGCCCACAAATTATAACAAATTATAATTTAACACGTGGTCAACTTCTTCTTTTCTCAAATAACCCTGTAATGTTTTCAAATAACATCGTGAGTACTTTATCCTTTATTATGTGTGACCCATTAGGTTTTCTGGTCTATTAGTAGTGAAATATGAAATAATCCAAACATCTTTGAGATTAATAATCATTAATAATTCTCTAATTAATAAATCCATATCTAGCATATCATGAGTAGTATCTAGCAATGCATCATAACTACGCAAAAGTCCAGAAAGTCAAGTGACTTGACATGAACATTTCAATTTCAAATAATAGTATAATAAACTCCTTTCACCATATAATATCTCATTCGGTTTAGAGTATGAAATTAGTGCTAATTCCCTCCAGAATATTAATTAATTCTGGCCCGAATATTTTAGTACTTGTTCCCATAATCCATTATTCATCATTTGTATCAATTGAAAGTATTACCAATACACAGTCGCCTTGTCCAAGGACTTCTCGAATAGTGATTCCTCCAGGTGGCCGTATGATATTTGCCCCTACTATTAGGAGTGGTGAATCCTTTATTAATCCTCTCAACTACTTTCGTTTACTTCATGTTGTACTCAATATCCATCCTATAGGAAGTCTTGTCAAGACTCTAGAGATTGGAATTAAAGTTAGCAAACAATGTATATTAGAGATCTCCAGTCAAAATATACTTGAACATTTGTTATGATAAGATTCTATCGCTGACACTAAATAGTTATCCGTGTAATCATCTTATAGCTAGGTCATCCAATGTACTTGTTTAAGTAATAAGCATCTATGTGTTAACTTTGAGCATTACAATACTCACGAATATGAGAACCACCGTTTGATCGAATCAAGAAGTATAACACGTGCTAGTCTTAATGCATTAATGATGCCCTAACTTATTAATACTATGACTTGAGGTAATTTAAGTATGAACACTATACAATGTAGTAGGAACCTCATATCATGATCTTCATCATAATTTTCTTGACATAATGTTGCATTTGAGACTTTATCTAAAAATTATATATTCACACAAAAGTATAAATAAAACAAATTGAAAGATAAATAATGCCTTGTGTTATTAAATAAATTTATAATATACAAAATACATATGATTACCTCTAGGGCACAATAGAAACACTCATAATTTTGCTCAAGAAGTAGAAAATATGGAGTTAGGATCAAAATTGCTAACTTGCTTTTGAAGAGCTAAAGCAGTGCAAATCTGTAGACCTAGTGTTGGCACTAACAGACCATATGAAGCCTTTTGAGGTATAAACAGATGCCTCAAATTTTGGTTTGGGTAGATAGTAGTGTAAGATGGTCATCCATTAGCCTTTGAGAGCAAAAGGCTGAATAATGCAAAAAGACGATATCCTATCCACAAGAAGGAACTTCTAGCAATTGTCCACTGCCTAGGAGTCTAAAAACACCACCTACTGGGAGCTTCTTTTATTGTAAGGACAAACAACATAGAAGAAAGCTATTTCTTTACCTAGCCCAAGCTGACGGGATGCGAAGCTCGGTAGAGAGAATTATTAGCTGAATTCAACTTCATATTGAAAAACCGGTCAAGTTCAACGAACTAATAGCATATGCTCTAAGTTAGAAGCTAGAGTTAGTAACCATACATTGTTTGGCTAGTCTCACGACAAGTGAAGTCACCTCCTACATAAGGACCCAAATTTAGGAACAGTTACCTAAAGATCACTCATCCAAACACTTGAGTGACTAGGTGCACAATAGGACAATCAGAAGATTTTGGATATAGGACAATCTTCTAGTTACTCGAGGAAATCACCTATAAGTGCTGAAAAGAGGGGACTTACATAGGATTATCATTTAGGTGCCACAACACAGAATGGGTAGACCACCAAGGAGAGGAGTGCATATTGGCCATACTATAACAGGGCTATTATTTGTCATTAATGCAAGCGGACGTAGGAGAATTTATTAGAGCATACCTCATTTATCAACAAGATAAGATAGACCAATAAGTGAAAAACGGACTTCTATAGCCACTACTAGTGCCCCAGAAACCCTGGGAGAGTGTTTCACTGCACTTCATTGCTAGCTTATCGAGGGGTGGGGAGATTGCAACCATTTTGGTAGTAGTAGATCACTTCTTAAAATATGTTACTTTCATCCCCATGCCTAAGTATGTATCAGTTATAAAGACTGCACAGCTCTTTTTTAAGCAGGTTATGAAATGTTGGAGAGTACTAAGAGATATTGTTAGTGATCGTGACTCCAAGTTTACTGGAAAATTTTGGACAGAACTTTCTAAGTTGCTTGATTCTAAGTTAAACATGAGTTCATCATCACACCCCGAGTCTAGTGGGCAAATAGAGTGGTTTAATGGAATGTTGAAGGAATACCATCACTATTTTGTGACTGGGAACTCAAAGAATTGGGTGGACCTCTAACACATTGCTCAATTATGTATCAATGCTAAAAAAAGTTCTTCTGCTAATAAGAGCTCCTTCGAGATTGTAATAGGATAATAGCTTTTGCTCTAGCACATATATATTCCAACTAGCCAAAAACTAACTGGAGCTGAAAATTTCTCGAAAGAATAGAAACTAAACATCTAGATTATACTAGGATATCTAGAAAAAGCGACGAAATGGATGAAAAAATAGGCAGATAGGAAATGATGCCCTGTCGACTTCCAAGTTGGAGATCTAGTGATGGTGAAAAGGCTACTCAAGCAAGAGCAAAAGAAAACTAAGGAAAATAATCCTTGACTTTCTTGGATTTTGATCATGCAGTATAAAACAATGTGCAGTGAAAATTAAAATGAAATCCACACAATGGGATCATTCGTATATGATTAAAGGGGTTAAGAAAGAGAAGAAAAATTCTATTAGCTAAAACTGTAGCTTTTAAAATTTTCTTCACACAAATCCCCTTTGAAAGTTGAGCAAATCGAACCACCAAATTATAAGTATAAGAATTTCTCAAATAGTATCTACACAAGGAATGGCATTCCAAACTTGCCAATAATCAATGCTAGAAAATATTATTTATGGTGGCTAAGGTTTTTCTGAGAAAAAAATATTGAGTGGAGACCTGGCGCAAGATCAAAAATACTGATTTGATACAGGCCCACATTTGGAAAACAACACAAAACAAAGAAAAATTAGCCAGAGACATAGTGATCAAGCTGTGGGAGAATATCTGTGTGTCGTGGCCTGATTGTTAGAAAATTGAGAAAGGTGTCGCAAAACGGTCATAGCAATCCACAGGAGGCTTGCTGTCGACTCAGCCAAGCCGGCTTGAAAAAACAAGTAGGAAGGTAGTTCGGCGGCTCGGCTTCATTGGAGAATCGGCTCAGGTAGCCAGCTAAGCAAAGACAAGAAATGGCTTGGATCTTCAGTCGGTTCCATCAATAAAGAGAAGGAAGATGCAAATGGCTTTAGTCAGCTCAACAAGGAAAGTGCAGCTTGAAATAGAAAGAACTTAGCTTGGTGGCTTCAATGAGAAATAAGGTAGCCAGCTGGAAGAACTAAAGAAGAGATAGCTCGAGCTATTGGCGGCTTCAGCGAAAGGAAGGAATGAATTCAGCTTGATCAAAAGGAAAGAAAAAAAAAACGGCTTAGTGGCATGGTCGAGTCGATTTCAAGGAATAACAAGAATTAGCTTCGGTGGTTCGATTGACTTAAAGAAGAAATAGCTTCGGTAGCTTGGACAGTTTAATGGCTTCATGGCTCGATCAAGTAAGAAGCGATCGGCTCAGTGTCTTTTGTCGCTCGGCCTATGGCTTCAATCTAAAAGAAGTGGCACGGTGGATTTAAGTCTATTAATTCAGTGCAGAATTTCAAAAGCCTAATAGGAAATTACTTCTTTTCACGTTGGGATGTTTTTAGGAAATCTGTAGGCTTGTAAATAATTCTCAATCACGTTAGGAAATGGTGTGCAAATTATGGAGAATTAGAAATATATTTAGAGTGCACTATATAATATTTTCTTCAGAGAAATTCATCACTCAAGGGGCATTGTTCAAGAAGGTTTTCAAGGAAGAAAAATAGGGCTTGTCTATAAGTTCTTTCTTTTACCTTTGTTTTCTTTTAGAATAACGATGTGATCAATGTTTTCATTGTAATTTGACATTGTTTTGGGGTTAATGATTTAATTTATTCCTTTGATTAATTGATTATTATGCTTGGTATTTGATTACTTGTTTTAATTATGGAATTGATTGATTTATTCTTCTTCGTGACTTGCTTGCAAAAGAGGTTGATAATGGTTTCAATTTAATTAATTTCATAGTTGTTTTCTCTTAACTTAGTTGCAAAAGGGGTTAAGTGTTACGAACTTAGGTAATCAAGGATTACTTGATGATTGCTAGAATATAGATTTATTAGCTAATTTTATGCTTTAAATCACCTAGAATATAGGGATTTATGTAAGGATTAATTTTAATGCATATTTTTGGTAAATTCGTTGAGACAAAATATGTTCTTTAATTTAGCTAAAAGGTAATGATTGTTAGTGTTATGCCCTAGAGGCAATCATTTGTATATTGTATATGACACATTTTATTTTAATAAAAGGCATTATTTATCTTACAGTTTCTTTTGTTTACTTTTGTATAAAATAACTGTTTGATAAAATCCTTAGTACAACACTGTGTTAAGGAAATCATGATAGAGATCATGATATGAGATTCCTGCTACACTGTATAGTGTTAGTACTTAAATAATCCCTAGTCGTAGTATTAATGAGACAGGACATCATTAATGCGTTAAGACTAGCATATGCTAGACTTCTTGATTTGATCAAGTGATAGTTCTTATATCTGTGAGTATTAGGAAATTCAAAGCTAACACATGGATGCTTGTTAATGGAACAAGTTCATTGGATGACCTAGCTATGAGATAATCACATGAATAACTATTTAGTGCCAGTGATATAATCTCAATATAGCAAACGTGCAAGTATCCTTAGACTTGAGATCTCCAAGGTACTTTGTTTGCTGAGTATTGTGCTTTGATTCGAATCTCTGGAGCTAGATAGATGGCCGCCTATGAGATGGATATTGGATACATTGAGAGGTAAATGAAAGTAGTTCAAATGGTCAATAATAGATTCACCACTCCTAATAGTAGTGGCGCATATCTCACGGCCATTTGTAGGAATTACTACTCATGAAGTCCTTGGCCAAAGCGACTGTGCATTGGAAATAGTTTCAATTGATGCACATCTATAGTAGTGGTTTCTTGATACAAGTACTATTATATTCAGGACAGAATTAATATATTCTGGATGGAGTTGGCAGTAATTTCGTACTCCAAACCGAATCAGATATTGTATGGTGAAAAAAGTTAATTGCACCGTAGTTTGTTATTGAAGGGTCCATGTCAAGCCACTTAACTTCCTGGACTCTTGGGTGGTCATGATGTGTTGCTAGATACCACTCATGATCTGGGAATATAGGTTTATTAATTGATGAATTGATAAACCAATCCTGATTAGAATCAATATGATTAATTCTAATTAATTAGGGATTATTCATCTCAAATACATTTGGATTAATTCATATTTGCTACGAATTGATTAGGAAACCTAATAGGTCACACACAATAGAGGATTATATACTCAAGATGTTATTTGATAACATAGTGGGGTTAATTGCGAGAAAAAGAAGTTGTTGTGGCCAAATTATAAGTAGTTATAATTTATGGGCCAAATTGTAATTGTGAGAACTTGATGTTTCCAATTACAATTAGAGAATTCTAATTGTTTTAGAATTCTTAGTTGGAGTATTTTACAGAAGATTTTATGTAATATATAGAGGATATATGCACGAAATTGCAGAGTGAGAAAAGTGTGATTAGCAATTGTAACTCCAAACCCTAGAGGATACACGATCCTTTTCTCTCTCTCTCTCTCTCTCTCTCTCATGTGGTTCTTCACCATAAACCCTAGCCGCCATCTTGTTTCTACTAGCATATAAAATCTTGGTGCTTGAGTGTGATCCTCTGTATGGATTTCTGTTAGAGATAATCACACACTGTGATTATAGTGGTTAGATATTAAACTCTCATGGTGTTTGATCAAGTGGATTGCTGGATCGCGCCTCGACTTGAAGAAGAAAAATTTTGTCCTTCACACGATCAAAGAAAGGTAAAAAGCTGTTACCATTGATCTCTTTATGTCTTATTTTTCACATATATGCAGATCTTGTTAGTGTTGTGCCCCAGAGACAATCACTTGTACCATGTATATTGCATATTAAATTAATAAGAGGCATTCTTTATCTTTCAGTTTGATTGTTATATCTAAATATGTGTACAAACCGTTAGATAAAGTCCCTAGTACAACACAATGTTAAGGAAATCATGATAGAGATCATGATGTGAGATTCCTACTACACTATGCAGTGTTTGTACTTAAATAATCCCCAGTCATAGTATTAACAAGATGAGACATTATTAATACGCCAAGACTGGCACATGTTATATCTCTTGATTGGATCAAGCGGTGGTTCTCATATCCGTGGGTGTTGGGATACTCAGGATTAACGTGTGGATGCTTGTTTTGAAACAAGTTCATTGGATGACCTAGCTACGAGATAATCACTTGGATAACTATTTAGTGCCAGTGATAGAATCTCATTATAGCAAGTGTGCAAGTATCCTTAGGCTTGAGATCTTCAAGGTACTTTGTTTATCAAGCGTTGTACTTTGATTCTAATATTTGGAGTCTTATCTAGGACCGCCTATGGGATGGATATTGGGTACAACGTAAAGTAAACGAAAGTAGTTGAGAGGGTCAATAAAGGATTCACCACTCCTAATAGTAGGAGAGTATATCTCAAGGCCACTTGTAGAAATCATTACTTATGAAGTCCTTGGCCAAGGCGACTATGTGATGGAAATGGTTCCAATTGATACACATATCGAGTAATGGATTTCTTGAACAAGTACAAAAATATTCGGGCCAGAATTAATAATATTCTGGAGGGAGTTGGCACTAATTCCATGCTCTAGACCGAATGAGATATTGTATGTTGAAAGGAGTTTATTGCACTGATAATTTGCTATTGAAAGGTTCATGTCAAACCACTTGACATTCTGGACTTTTGGGTGGTCAAGAGTCATTGCTAGATGTCGCTCTTGATATGCTAAATATGAATTTATTAATTAGAGAATTAATAAATTTAATCCTTTATTTTATTAAGGATTATTAATTATAATATTGTTAGAATTAATTCATATTGTGTTACCAATAAGACCAGGAAAACTAATGGGTCACACACAATAAAGGTTTGAATGCTCAAATATATTATTTGATAATATTGTGGGGTTAATTAAGAGAAGGGAATATATTTATAGGTGAATTATAAGTTTGTTATAATTCATGGGACCTAATTGTAATTAAGTAAACTTCAAGGACTAATTTGTTGACAATTAGACGTTGAAGGACTAAGTTGCGATTTATGGTAATTATAAATCTGTAAATATAAGGAAATGGTTTCCTTAGGGTTTGAGACAGACTATACACGCAATAATAGAGAAACCGTTTCTCTGCCTCTCTTCTTGATCAAAACCCTAGCCTCCCGAATTCTACTAGCATAGAATTGCGAGATTGTGAGCATTCAACCTTGTGTGGATTATCATTAGAGGGAGTTCTTTCTTGGACTTCAGTTGATCTGCAGTGAATGGTTTTGGATAATCTGGATCGCACCTGCGTTCTTATTTCTGAAATTTTTGAATTCCGGCTTCACGAGGTATTAGACGCAATCTTCTCATTTTTCCCGTTTCTATTGCAAACCCGTGATCTATGGCTTGGATTTCTTGTTGTTTTCCGCTGCGCTTAATCTGATTATGCATGATAGAAATCCTACAGATCTTGGGATGGTATCTCATTTTAATTTTTCGCTGCGCCATATATAATATGCGTAAGATACCCAATAGTGATTCCATGGATTGTAAACGAAGTAGGTCTATTTTAAATCCTTCATGATCCTAAGAAAATAATGGATTGTGATAATTGCTAAATTATTCATTGCCATGTCTTCAAGAATATTTGTCTAAATTGCAAATTCTATCATTCTTGAGTTGTATATAGTTTCTCTATTTTCCTTTTTAATCGAATATCACTTTTTTGGGTCGGTTAAATAGTGAACAAAGAGTAAGTAATGGTAGTTGCTCCTTAAGGGTCAATACTCGTTAATTCCCTATACTATGCTTACGATGAGTATAGTTTCTCATATGTGCAATTTGGAGATTAATGTTTAAATTTATACATGGCTAGAGATAGATTTAAAATTGTATGATTTTTATGCACCTAAATTCTACTCATCATGTTTTTGGCGTCGTTGCCAAGGAAAAATATTATGAAAGTTTGGATTTTATTGATTTAACCTTGTGAATATTTAAATAGGTAGATACATATTAATAATTACTAACTTATCTCAATTTTATATTGTCCTATTTAATTTTACTAACTCAATATTAAGGTGAGATATGTGTATTAATTGTATTTGACTATTTGATCATTTTTACATCATAAATTATTAGCCAATACTTGCTCTTTTTATTTCCAGGCTTAGATTTTCACTTATGTTACGCTGTATTGACACGATATTTTGGATGAACTGGATTTATTTTATAATTTTTTAAAATAATTTTTAATTTTAGTTTAAAGTGTGATTTATGCATTCTTATTTTACATGTATTATCTGTGCATTAACATAGGATTAGTTTTTATTTATGTATTTATTTTGTTTTTATATTAATATATATATATATATATATATATTGTTTTGACCATACATTCCCCCCTTTTACTATTTTCTTTTCCTTTTCTCTTTTCTCTTTTCATTTTCTTTTATTCTTCTTTTTCCTTTTTTACCTTTTCTTTATCTTGCTCAGATTTTTATTTTTGTCCTTTTCTTCTTTCTTCTTTTCATTTCTTTTTCTTTTTCTTTAGCTTTTACTTTTCTTGTTTATCCCATGAAGCACACCAACACCACCCACTCGTTTTGATATGTTTTCTTTGTTTCTTTCTTCTTTTGTTTTTTCTTCTATTTCCGTTTCTTTCTTTGATTTCTCTTTCCCTATTCCTCCAAACGGTTGCCCTCTAAGTTCTTCACCATTTCTATTCTTCTTTCTTTCTTCTTCACACTACTCTCCTTCTTCTACGGATTATCCCCCAAGAATTCAAAATTTTAAAGCTCACAAGTTGGGGAATACATTGATGCAAAACTTTCTTCACATAACGGTAGATTTTATCCTCTTGATTTTTTTTGGCATTTGTTATGTTTATTTATGAGGAAAAATTTACATGCCTTGGAAATATATTTGTTGAGTTTAGTGGGAGCTAAGCTATGAATGGTATTAGTTTTAGTGCTTGCAGTGCTTTTCATAATGTTTCCATACATTGCTGGAATTTATGCATTAGTGGACATTATGGGTAGTTTTTGAAACATAACGGTGACATTCTTGGATGATTGTGTGGTACAGTTGTTGACATTGTGGTTTGACATTATGCTTTTGCTGTTTTAGTTGGAAATTGTCAATGGCTTTGCATTTGAAAAACAGAATCTTGGGAAAAAGTTTTTAATTGAGAAGAAAACATTCTTGCAAATTATGTTTGTTTTTGTTTCTGCTAAAATGCCTAAAACCAAACAATTTTTCAAACCTAAAAAATGCACTAGACCATCCTCATCATTTGACCCTTCATTAAAGCTACCTTCTTTCCATCTTAAAAATTTTGCTGATAAAAAATGTGAGGAATGGTATGATGCTTGGGTATTTAATAGAATCATTGTTGAAAAAACAATCAAACCTTCCCTTGATAGGTCTTTTCATATAACAGAGATGCTTGGAAGGATTGGTTGGTATCTAATTTTAGGATTGAGAGGTGATTTTTGCTCAACCCTAGTGAAAGAATTTTATTCAAACATGAAAAATAAAAGGAAAAGATATGTACAACAAATCAAAACATCTGTAAAGGGCACCCCCATAATTTTGACTAGGGCTAAATTAGCTGCGATTTTAACTGTTGATGGCTGTGGCCTTGGAAAGAAATTAACCACCATAAGAAGATTTTCTCTTCTGAGCCAACTTGGAATTTTAATGTTGCTTATCACCAGTTGGGTTTGGAATCAAGAGCATCCACACATAGTTCTTCCATTCTCCCCAGTAATGATCTTGCTACTCAATTGAGGTTTATTCTATATCTCTTGTGTCTCAATGTTTGCCCTCGATTGAGTAGTTTAAATAAGGTTAGGGTTATTGATATTTACATACTTTCTAAAATGTTTCATGGAGAACTTATTCCCTTGCCCTTCTGTTACAAACTTCTATGCGAGATGTGGCGTCTTATGGCCTTGCTACCAAAGCTTTTGTTCTTTCCTTTGTGATTTCATAGGTTTGGAATATTTTTTATGTTTCTACAGAGAATGAACTTGTGGAACCTACTACTTCGTGCAATGTGGTCACTGAACAAGTACTAACTCATTGCAACTATAAGTTTAACGCTACAACATCAACATAGTCAAAGTCAAAAGAGATTCCCCAAACTAGCATTCTTGAGCTTCAAGTTGAGTAAGAAGATGAACCTCCCAAACAACAAAGGCATTCTGGGAGATCCTCAAGTGTCAATGATAATGTTCTAGCCAACATTCATACATCCTTGGAGTAATTAAGGGAGGAAATGGCTGGAATAAGGGTAGAAATAGCTAATATGAGGGACAGGCATAATCGAAAGTTTGATGGGATTGTGCTTATTCAGCAACACGAAGATGATATTTTGCGCAATCCAAGGGTCAACCAAGATATTCATAGGGATTATTGGTGACATTATTAGGAGAGACAAGAAGGACCACATGGCATATTTGGAGGTCGTGGTGGCCCATTTAGTGGTCTATTTGGAGGACAATTTGTTGGCCCGTCTAGAGGCTCTACTCTAAGATGTTCTTAAGTTCTTTGATTTTCTATTTTTATTTTTCTTTGATTTTTAGTGTGCTTTTTTTTTCTTTCAAATCTTGTTATGTTTTTACTTTTGTGTTTATTTTTCTTTTTGTAATTTTGATCCCTTTCCTCTCACTAACAATGCTTCTTTCAAATTTTGAAGAATGAATTTCACTCTCAATGGAGCTCATTTGCCTTGGGGAGTATTGCTTTCTTTTTCCTCTTTTTCTTTTTTGTCCCTTGGATATGCTTTATTTTGATATTTTAGGCCATTGAGGATAATGTCCAATTTAAGTGTGCGGGAGGGATTCAATGCTTTACAAAGTGCATGCTTTTTTATAATCACTTTTCTTAAGAATCGGGACAAATATTTTTTTTTTTACATGATTAATTGGATTTTGGTATGAGGTTTTTCTGCCTATGATAAGGCGATGATTTTCTTTTCGACTTTGGATATAATTTTGTCATTCAATTAGTTGGATTTTATTGGAGTAAACTTGTGTATTAGGTTGAATATGTTAAGTCTTGAGAATTTAAGTTAATCATGGTTATGTTTTGGGATTTGGATTGTATTTTGCTCATGTTGTTTGGATATGGATAATGTGATGAAATATAGGAAAAGTTTTTGACTAGTTCTTGTTTCATGGAATTATAATTTGTGTAACTTTGAGTTGAGAATAAGGAATTTAAGAAATATGGAAAAAAAATTAAGTAAAAAAAAATCATTGTTTTGAGATATTGTTGAGATGTTGAAAAATGATGGAGAGAAAAAATGCTCTTATTTATTTGAAGACCTTTTGTTGAAAATGGGGTTAATATGGAAAGAAGTAGCAAGTATCATTTGATGCAGTCTCTTGAAATTGTCCCGAAGGCAAGGAAGCAAGAAAAAGTCAAGAAAGAAAGAAAAAATGCTGAAAAATTGATAATGACTATAAGGGAGTAGATAAGGTGTGTGAAAAGGAAGCCAATCAATTGAGGCTAATTCACTAAGTCATCTTGGAAAAAAAATGTGTGTTGAAAAAAAAGCAAAGAAAACAAATTGAGTGTGTCCCTATTTCACTACTTAGAGCTGTGCAAATTTGATTCTATGAGTTTTAAATTGGTTGAACAACTTAACTTATATGATTTGTGTTATCCATGCCTTAGCTTCAATGTTGAAATAATTTTCTTAAACTAATGTATAAGCTTGTTTAACTTAACTTTGAGGGTCTTGACTTGTGTGATTTAATGCATGAGTTTACAAAAGTTTTTAAAGGGTTGAAGCAGTGACAAGTTTATATCTAAAGTTAGAAAGGAAATTATGATTTTGTTGTAGATGAATTTGAGAAGAGATAATTTGTTTTGTGTGCATTGTCCAAGCACTTGCTTGAGGGCAAGCAAAGCTTACGTGTGGGGGAATATGATAGAGCTTAAATTCATTTATATTTTCCTAGTCATTTGAGGATATTTTGTGATACTTTTGATATAATAACTAGTTCTGCTCTTTCTTATTTGATATTTCACTTATAAAAATATTTTTCTATAATTTTATGTAGAAATTGATGAAATTAGAACCAAATTGAAGAAATCTCATGCAGACCCGGAGCCAACTCAAAAATACTAATCTGATACAAGCCCACATTTGGAAAACAACACAAAAAAATTAAAAATGGGCCTGAGACAGAGTGACCAAGCCGCGGGAGGATGTATGCGTGTTGCGGCCTGATTGTGGGAAAATTGAGAAAGGAGCCACGAGATGGTCACAGCAAGCCACAAGATGCTTGCAGTCGGCTCGGGCGAGACAGCTTGAAGCGATAAGAAAGAAGGCAGTTCAGTGGCTCAGCTTCATTGGGGAATCGGCTTGGGTAGCCAACTAAGTAAAGAGAAGAAACAACTTAGATCTTCAGTCAGCAAAGAGAAGGAAGATGCAGATGGCTTTACTCGGCTCAACAAGGAAATTGCAGCTTGAAAAAGAAAGAACTCGGCTTGGTGGCTTCAAGAAGAAGAAGGTAGTCGACTTGAAGAATTAATGATGAGATGGCTCGGACAGTCGGCGGCTTCAGCAGGAAGAAGAAATGACTTTAGCTTGATCAAAATTAAAAGAAAAAACAACGGCTCGATGGTTCAGTCGAGCTAATTTCAAGGAAAAGTAAGAATTAGCTTCGGTGGTTCGATCAGTTTGAAGAAAAAATAGCTTTGGCTGCTTCGATAGTTTAATAGCTTCATTGCTTGATCAAGTACGAAGCGATAATCTTAGTGTCTTCTGTGGCTTGGCCAACAACTTCAATCTAAAAGAAGTGGAACGGTGGATTTAAGTGGGTTAATTCAGGGGAATTTGTATAGAATTTTAGAACCCTGATAGGAAATTACTTATTTCCACGTTAGGATTTTTAGGAAATATGTTAACCTGTAAATAATTCTCATTCACATTAAGGGTTGGTGTGAAAAATATGAAAAATTAGAAATATATTTAGAGTGCAGTACGTAATTTTTTCTCTGGTGAAATTCGTCACTTAAGGGGCATTGTTTAAGAAGGTTTTCAAGAAAGAAAAATGGGGCTTGTCTATGAGTTCTTTCTTTTATCTTTGTTTTCTTTTTTCTAGAATAATGATGTGATCAATGTTTTCATTGTAATTTGACATTATTTTGGGATTAATGATTTAATTTAGTCTTTTGATCAATTGATTATTATGCTTGGTATTTGATTACTTGTTTGAATTAAGGAATTAATTTATTGGTTCTTCTTCTTGACTTGCTTGCAAAAGAGGTTAATAACGGTTTTAATTTAATTAATTTCATATTTGTTATCTCTTAACTTGGTTGCAAAAGGGGTTAAGTGTTAAGAACTTGTGTAATTAAGGATTAGTTGATGATTGCTACAATATAGATTTATTGGCTAATTTTATGCTGTAACTCACCAAGAATATAGGGATTTATGTAAGGATTGATTCTAATGCATCTTTTAGGTAAATTGGTTGAGACAAAATATGTTCGTTGATTTTAACTAAAGTGTAGTGATTCCATAGATTGCAAACTAAGTGGGTCTATTTTAATTCTTTCATAATCCCAAGATAATAATTGATTGTGATAATTGCTGAGTAATTCATTACCAAGTCTTCAAGAATATTTGTCTAAATTGCATATTCTTTCATTCTTGAGTTGTATATAGTTTTTTCTGATTTCCTTGTTATTCTCTTATCACTTTATTGGGTCAGTTAAACAATGAATAAAGAGTAACTAATGGTGGTTGCTCCTTGAGTATCGATACTCATTAATTCCCTACACTATGCTTGCGATGAGTATACTTGCTCAAATATGTAATATGGGGATTAATGTTATAATTGAAACTTGGTTAGGGATAGATTTAAAATTGTATGATTTTTGTGCACCCAAATTCTAAGCATCATGTTTTTGGCGCCATTGCCAAGGGAAAATATTATGACTGTTTGGATTTCATTAATTTGGCCTTGTGAATATGTAAATAGGTAAATACATGTTTATAATTACTAACTTGTCTAAATTGTATATTGTATATATTGTATATTGTCCTATTTAATTTTACTAACTCAATATTCAGATGAAATATGTGCATTAATTGTATTCGACTGTTTGATGATTTTTACATCATATATTATAAGTCAATACTTGCTCTTCCAGTGCTTTTCATAATGTTTCCATACTTCACTGGAATTTATACATTAGTGGACATTGTGGGTAATTTTTGAAACATAACGGTAACACTCTTGTATGATTGAGTGGTACGCTAGTTGACATTGTGGTCTAACATTATTCTTTTGCTATTTGAGTTGGAAATTGTCAATGGCATTGCATTTGAAAAACATAATCTTAGGAAAATGTTTTTAATTGAGAAGAAAACATTCTTGCAAATTGTGTTTGTTTTTATTTCAGCCAAAATGCCTAAAACCAAAACAATTTTTCAAACATAAAAAATGCACTAGACCATCCTCATCTTTCAACCCTTCATTAAAGCTACCTTTTTTCCATCTTAAAAATTTCGCTGATAAAAAATGTGAGGAGTGGGATGATGCTAGGGCATTGAATAGAATCATTGTTGAAAAACCAATTAAGCCTTCCCTTGATAGGTCTTTGCATATAACAGAGGTGTTTGGAAGGATTGGTGGGGGTCTAATTTTAGGATTGAGAGGTGATTTTTGCCCTACCCTAGTGAAAGAATTTTATGCAACCATGAAAAGTAAAAGGAAAATATATTTACAACAAATTGAAGCATTTGTAAAGGGCACCTCCATAATTTTGACTAGGGCTCAATTAGTTACCATTTTAAATGTTGATGATAGTGGTTTTGGATAGAAATTGAACACCACAATAAGTTGATCTCTTATGAGCCAACATGGAATTTTAATGTTGCTTATCACCAGTTGGGTTTGGAATGAAGAGCATTCACACATGGTTTTTCCTTTCTCCCTAGTAATGATCTTGCTCCTCAATTGAGGGTTATTTTGTTAGTGTTGTGTCCTAGAGGCAATCACTTGTACATTGTATATGACACATTTTATTTAAAAAAATGCATTATTTATCTTACAGTTTCTTTTGTTTACTTTAAGTAATATAACTATTCGATAAAGTCCCTAGTAAAACACTGTGCTAAGAAAATTATGATAGAGATCATAATATGAGATTCCTACTACACTGGATGGTGTTAGTACTTAAATAGTCCCTAGTCATAGTATTAATGAGACAGGACATCATTAATACGTTAAGACTAGCATGTGTTAGACTTCCTGATTTGATCAGGCGGTGGTTCTCATAACCGTGAGTATTGAGATACTTAATGTTAACACATGGATGCTTGTTAATGGAACAAGTTCATTGGATGACCTAGCTTTGAGATAATCGTATGGATAACTATTTAGTGCCAGTGATATAATCTTAATAGAGCAAACGTGCAAGTATCTTTAGGCTTGAGATCTCCAAGGTACTTTGTTTGCCGAGCTTTGTACTTTGATTCCAATCTCCAGAGCTCGATTGAGGGCCGCATATGGGATGGATATTGGGTACATTGTGAGGTAAACGAAAGTAGTTGAGAGGGTCAATAAAGGATTCACCAATCCTAATAGTAGGGGCGAATATCTCACGGCCACTTGTAGGAATTACTACTCGAAAGTCCTTGGCCAAGGCGATTGTGTATTGGAAATAGTTCCAATTGATACACTTCTACAGTAGTGGGTTCCTTGTACAAGTACTATTGTATTCGGGCCAGAATTAATTCTGGAGGGAGTTGGCACTAATTTTGTACTCCAAACTGAATGAGATATTATATGGTGAAAGGAGTTAATTGCACTGAAGTTTGTTATTGAAGGGTTCATGTCAAGCCACTTGACTTCTTGGACTCTTAGGTGGTCATGTGATGGTGAATGCAGTAAGACAGGGAGCCATGGACGATAAAAAACAGAGACCCAAAAAAATTAAACGCGGGCCATAAAGGCTATGCGGAAGCGTGAAGATCATACATTTGCGCTCCTTAACCCTTCTAGGTTGAGTAAGAGCGGATTGAACGACTGGAATCGCCTCGCTTTGCACAGTTGAAGGAGCTTCCGGTTGAACACCCGCTAGCCTTCGACTTCGTCTTGTTTGCATTAACGCTTAGCTCTCCAGCTCTCGGGGTATTCCTCAGCCTAACCTCTAGTCGGTGAACACTATGGTGAAGAGGAAGGGTCTCAATTCTCCTTAGTTCGTTCGCTATTGATTAGCAAAGAACAAGAGAAAAACAAGAAGAAGAAGGAGAGAGCTTTTGTGAGAGAGAGAGAGACTCACGTGAGAGTCCCCTTGGCCAAGGAAAATTAGGGTTTTTTTCTTTTCAAAGAGTTGTTTATATTTTAGCCAAAATTAGGTCTCTCAATCTCTGATAAACATATCCCCGGGATTTCAAAATATCCGGATGTTATCCTGAGAAACAGTTTGGCCTAACCTTAAACTCCTCTTAACCGTATCTGGAAAAACCCTAAGGTCCAAGCTATTGGGCCAGATAAATATTTATTATTTTTCTTGGACCCAAAAGGCCCAAAATAATAAATATTAATTATTTATTTTCTGGGCTTACATAAGTAACCCAATAAATAATTAATGAGCCCAAATGAACCATAATAATTAACCTCTAATTATTTATTTCTTGGGCCTACATAAATAACCCAATAAATAATTAAACATTAATTATTTCCCCTAGTTTAAGCTCAGGTTAATTTCTTAATTATTCATACTGGACCTAGGCCCTGAATAATTAATTAACCAAATAAACTAGATAATTAATTTCTCTCAACTCCTATTTTATTTATTTATTTATTTATTTTATTCTAGTCCAATAATAAATTAGACTTCCTGAATAAAATAAAATAAAAAAAAATAAAAAAAAATCCTCTTCAACTGAGACCAATTCCTCATCCCAAAAATAGTTAGGACTTACGGGCTATCCCGAGGACCAAAAAGACACATCGCCTTGGCTGCTAAAATGACCAAAATACCCCTGCTATAAAAATAGCTGTATTTTGCATTTTAAATATTTCCTAATATCACCATAAGGAAATATTGACCCCAAGGACAATGCTGCGTTAGCAAAGTCTCCGACCTACAGGTGAAATGACTAAAATACCCCTCTATACATCGCCGTACATTTAGAGAGGAAGAAGTATACTAACACCCCTCTAAATGACATCTACCATCCTTAGGCTTCTAGTCCAATGATCCACGACTTCCTGGAGTGTTTCCGCTTTCCAAGGGAGCTACCCTAAAGCAAACATCCAAGTCATGTTTCCCGGGGCCCCGGATAATTTAGACCATTCGGACAACCACAAGGGGCGATATAGTGCGAAAACTATCTTGTATAAGTCTGTCTTAACTAACTAGTCACACATACCCAACATGCAAGTATATTGGCCCTACTATAGAACCTCAACTATAGCAAATCAAAGTATATGCTTCCAGCCTTCGCTGGACCACCAACTCATACTCAAGTCGTAGAGTACTGGTCCACGTCGTAGCGGTAGTAGTCTAGGTTTCTACCATATAGTACTTTGAGAAACCACTACTACAGTCCTGTTCTACGTATTCGAAATACGCTTATGTCATGAAGTGAGTGGACTACCCACCGGCTAAAGGTAAGCCATTCCCCATTTGGAATTCATAACATAATAACCTAAACATGATGAGGTTCCCAGTCTCATCAATAGGTTAAGAACAAATGTTTATGTGTTAAATAACCCGTGATCCATACCTTATTGTGAGAGACCACCATTCACATGGATCACTTATTTAAACACAATGGGTCTGTTCCAAACGAAAATCGTGCACAAACAAAAAGTAAATTCACAAACAATTTCCGAAAACAAATTCTTTTATTAAATAATTCGATTTTACATCAGAAACCTAGTCTAAGAGGGCATACAATCCAACAATCTCCCACTTGCACTCGAAGACTAGGTAAGTCCATAGGTGCCCACCCCTATGGCGTCTAAGTGTCTCTTGAAGACTCTCTCAGCCAAAGGCTTGGTGAATGGGTCTGCTAGATTGTTTTCTTAGGTAATATGCTCCACCACGACTTCCCGTCTCTGGATGAAATCTTGGATCAGGTGGTACTTCCTCTCGATGTGTTTCCCCTTCTTGTGGTTCCGAAGCTCCTTAGATTGCGACACTGCTCCAGTGTTGTCGCAATACATCACAACCGGCCTATCCATATGTGGTACGACTCCAAGTTCTGAAAGAAAATTCCGGAGCCAGACTGCTTCCTTGGACGCTTCCGAAGCCGCCACATACTCAGCCTTCTATGGTTGAGTCGACAATACAAGATTGCTTGATACTCCTCCATGAAATTGCTCCTCCAGTACAAGGTGAAGACATATCCACTAGTGGATTTTCTCTCACCCTTATCCGCTCGGAAGTCCGAGTCCGTGTATCCCGCAGAACCAAATCATCAGCCTTGTAAACCAAAGATATAATCTCTCGTTCCCTTGAGGTACTTGAGAATATGCTTTACAGACTTGCCAATGAACCTCCCCTGGGTTTGACCGATATCCGCTAACTAAGCCCACGGCAAAGCGTATATCCGGCCTAGTACACAAGCATGGCGTACATGAGACTTCCCACCGCCGAGCGTAGGGAATCCTACTCATTCTATCCTTTTCTTCTTGAGACTTAGGACAGATCCTTCGAAGAAAATGACAACCCATGTCCGCAATGGATTAGAGCTCCCTTGCATGAGTCCATGCTGTACTTGGCCGACATCTTGTCAATGTATGTCGCTTGGGATAATCCTAACATTCTCTCGCTTCCTATTTCTAAGAAGCTTAATCCCGAGAATGTAGTCGGCTTCTCCCAAGTCCTTCATACTGAATTGACTAGACAGCCAAACCTTTGTAGATGACAATGTCCCTACATCATTTCCAATGAGTAGAATGTCATCCACATACGAGACAAGAAAAACCACATTGATGCCTTCAAGTTTCCTGTACACGCATGGTTCATCTTCGTTTTGAATAAAACCATAAGACTTTATAGTCTCATCAAAACGAATGTTCCATGCTCTTGATGCTCGCTTAAGTCCATAAATGGACTTCTTAAGCTTGCAAACCATGTGTTCCTCGGCCTTCAAGCAATGAAGCCTTCCGGTTGGGACATATAGATGTCTTCGCTAAGATGGCCATTTAAGAATGCCGTCTTGACATCCATTTGCCATATCTCGTAGTCATAGTGACAAAGCGATGGCAAGGAGGATGCGAATGGATTTAAGCATGGTTATCGGGGAAAAGGTTTCCTCATAGTCGATACCCTCTTTCTGAGTATACCTTTTCGCCACAAGCCTAGCTTTGAAGGTTTCCACCTTCCCATCCGCTCCTCTCTTCCTCTTGTATACCTACTTGCACCCAATGGGTTTTATCCCTTCAAGTGAAGCTACAAGATCCCAAACCTGATTGAGGTACATAGACTCAATCTCGGCTTTCATTGCTTCATGCCACATATTTGCATCGGCATCAACAATAGCCTCCTCGTATCTAGCAGGGTCTTGTTCCTGATGGTCGGAAACCAGCTCAAAGGCTTCTCCAGTCCATCTATCCGGAACCCTAGACACTCTCCCACTACGACGAGGCTCCATTTGTACAGGTTCTTGAGGCTGTGCCTCTTCTTGTTCCAAAATCGGGTCAGTAGAAGTTGATTCCATAGATAACTTCTCCTGCAGTTCCAACCTCGTTGAACCTTTAGTGGAAGTACTTTGATCATCTTCCAAGTATCTAGCATTGGTACCGACTAGTACCTTCTCGCTCCTTAGGATGATAAAAGTAGCCTCATTTTGTCCCTTTTGGATACCCAACAAAATAGCATAATTCCGATCTTGGTTCCAACTTGTCTCCCTTGATCGAGACATAAGTCGGACACCCCCAAATCCCGAGATGATTCGGACTTGGCTTATGCCCACCCACATCTCATAGGGAGTCCTAGGTACCGACTTGGAAGGCACCAAGTTCGTAATATATGCCGCCGTTTCCAGGGCATATCCCCAAAAGGACACTGGAAGAGTAGCATGAGACATCATGCTTCGGACCATTTCCATCAACGTCCTGTTCCTTCTCTCAGCTACTCCGTTCTGCTGGGGGGTTCCCAGCGCAGAGAGCTGGGATACTATCCCATGATGTACCATGTAGTCCTTGAATTCACCTAGGAGGTACTCTCCACCACGATCCGATCGTAAGGTTTTGATTAATTTACTCGTCCGACGCTCCACTTCACCCTTAAACTCTTTGAACTTGTCAAAAGAGTCGACTTGCGTCTCATCGGTAAATGTAACCATACCTCGTACAATCATCCGTGAACGTGATGAAGTACTCAAAACCTCCCCGGTCGGTGTAGACAATGGACCGCACACATCGATGTGAACAAGACTCAACACCTCATCGGCTCTATCCGCCTTTGGTGTAAAAGACCTTTTGGTCATTTTTCCCATCGTGCAAGATTCACACCGAGGCCAACTTTCCAATCTCAATGAGCCCAAAGGCCCATCATGGATTAGCCTCCGAATCTCGGTTGAGTTAATATGACCCAACCTCGGATGCCAAAGGTATGAATCATTGATATTGGTCTTTCTCTTCTTAGTTAAAGGTTCGGACAGAGCGTTATTTGATTGGTTGTTAATAGGGTTTAAAAAGAACAAATTTCCATACATGTGCCCAAGACATAAAATTTCTCCATCTCTACCGATAGAAATACCGTAATGGAAAGATACGTAATATCCTTGATTAATAAGTTTTGCAACTCGAAATCAAATTCTCGACGAAAACCAGGTACATATAAAATGTCTTTTAAAACCACTATCTTATTACAATCAAAATTAAGATCCAGCTCTCCCACCGCAAGGGCCCGGACTTGTGCTCCATTACCCACTCGAAGCCCATGTTCGCCCTTCTTGAGTCTTCTTATCTTCCTAAACCCCCGCAAGGAGTTACGGATATGATCGATGGCTCCCGAATCAACAATCCAAGTGGAAGTTGATCCTACCATTGATATGGACTCTAGATAGTAAACATTACCTCGTGGGGTTTTTCTTGGCCCGAAGATCCGGACACTCCTTTTCCAGTTGTCCCTTCTTTCCACACTTGAAGCACTTGCCCTTTGGTTTGTCCTTGGGCTGGTTCTTGGGCCGGGCTGCTGTATTCCCCTTCTTCCTCTTGAACTTTCTGGGCTTAGGCCCAGTTCTTGAAGAAGAGGCCTTAGCAATCATGGCCTTAGACTGCGGCTTCATGACCTTCTCCGCCATCTGGAGCTCCTTCATCAGTTCAGTCAAACTCATGTTCAACTTGTTCATGTTATAGTTTAACTTGAACTGAGTGAAAGAGCCCGGTAGAGATTCGAGAACCATGTCCACTTGGCTCTCGGGGTCAATGACAGCCCCTAAGATTTCTGCCTCCTCGAAAGCAGCAATCATCTTGAGCATATGCTCTCGGACTGATGCTCCCTCAGCCATCTTAGTGTTTACAATTGTTCGAAGAGCCTCCTGCCTTGCGGGCCGGCTCTTGTCCGCGAACATAGTTGCCAACGATTGACTAATGTCATATGCAGAAGCCATGTGCTCGTGTTTTGACTGGAGCACATTAGACATGGAAGCTAACATATAGCAACGTGCCATTTCGTCAGCTTTCTTCCATGCCTTTTCAGCCTCTCGCTCTTCAGCGGTGGAACCTTCCCCGATAACAGGGCAGGTTTCATAAAGGACATACTTATACTCCTCGGCTGTGAGTATTATGTCCAGGTTCCTTTTCCAGTCCACATAGTTTGGACCCGTTAACTTATTCTCCCTGAGAATAACGGCCAATGGACTAAAAGAACCTCCCACCATTTCTGAAAATCGAAAATAAAAGAAAGAAATTAGTTTGTGAAAACAAAATGAAATTTGTGCACTGAAAATAATTTGGCTCTTAGGAAAACTGACATAGCTTCTTGGGAAGATTAACAGTTTCCTAAGCTAAGTGTATTAACCACCACAAATTAATTTCCCTTCTAGGTAATGGTCTAGAGAATAACTCCATCGTGGGATGGCCGTTTCCTCTCATTTCCTATGGACATACCTCGCACTATAACCTCCAACGTGGGCTGGCCGATCATAGTACGTGCCCCGGGTTATTAATTACATCCTTCCATTAGATCTAGATCCTTGTGGTATCCCCATCCTATACGGGTTCACTCCCAGGGTGACGCGAGGGGATCCACGATCTCTAATGAGGACCGTGATGGAAGCCGTGGGGCCGTTGGAACCCCTCTCCCACTTAGTCTTTTAAAATTATAGGTTTTCTGGAAAATATCCTTTTGAAATTTCCATTAAGTTTTTCTTAACTCAAAAATAAAATATCTAAGTCCAATAAAATCTCTATGTCAAGGCTTATATCCTTTGAGAGATTTCCTCCATGGACTAATTTTATATAAGTTAAAACTTAATGATTTCAAAAATTTCCAATTAAAACTTTCTAGAGACTTTGGTCTCAAGTTTATTTGACAAAATCATTTTTTTAGTCCAAAACAAAACAAAATGGCTCTCCATTTTAATTTACAAAAATATCTAAATCCAATATATTTTCTATGTCAAGGATTAAATCCTTTGAGAAAATATTTAAGGATTAATTTTTGTACCAATTAAAATAACCATTTAGTTTTTAAAGAAAAATATTTTTCCTTGCCAAAACAAAAGGTTCCCAAAGACTTTGGTCTTTGAGGAAAAGCACACATAGGTACATAAAAAATAGCATGCTAGAAAACAATAAACGTTTTCATGCTTTTCTATTTTTTAAACCTAAGTGCCCAAATAATAGAATTAAACACATTAATTAATTAATTAATGATCTTGTTTAATCCTAAAATCCCTTACTAATATTTTTCATGCAAATATATTCCAAGAATATAAATATTGCAAAAATATTAACTTCACTGGTATGGGACCCAAAACGAAAAAGAAAAAAATATAAAATAAATTGCAAAAATCGCCGGAGGTCCACCGCACCGGATGCACAGGATCTCGCGCCAACGATGCTCGTGGTCCACCGCGCCCTCGGTGCACCAGCCCGCACTCGGATCGTACGCCGCCTCAGCCCGTGGAGCGCCCGCCCGCCCGAGAACCCGCTCCGCCTTCCCGCCCGCCTGTGCGCCCACATCCGCGCGTCCGGAGCCCCGCTGACCCGCGCGCCAATTGAAGAAATTTGCAATTGCAAATTCGCAGCAACCGGCTCGAATTAACTGGCAATTGGCTCGGCTTCGCGGCTCCAGCAGCACGGCTCCACTCACAGATATTGCGGCTCGGCTCGGCGGCTCGGAGGCGGCTCGGCGGCTTATGAACAGTGTCGTCTTCTTCGTTTTTCACCGCGCGAATTTGCAGAGCATTTTTTTTCAATTTTTTCTGTCTTCTTTGGCTTCTTTGGACATTTTTACTTATAAAAACTCATCCAAAACATAACCACAACCGCCTATACCCATTAAAATTGGGTTTACACGATTAAAACACCAAAGCAAAAAATTTACAGCATGCTCCTATGCTTCAAACGGTGAAGCTTACATCAAGCCTATCCCATACCAAAACAGCGAAGGATCACAGGTATAATCATCTTCTCCATTTTATTAACTACCATGCTCCCTATATTGATCAAAACCAAAGTCTCTGATACCACTTTGATGGTGAATGCAGTAAGACAGGGAGCCATGGACGATAAAAAACAGAGACCCAAAAAAATTAAACGCGGGCCATAAAGGCCATGCGGAAGCGTGAAGATCATACCTTTGCGCTCCTTAACCCTTCTAGGTTGAGTAAGAGCGGATTGAACGACTGGAATCGCCTCGCTTTGCACAGTTGAAGGAGCTTCCGGTTGAACACCCGCTAGCCTTCGACTTCGTCTTGTTTGCATTAACGCTTAGCTCTCCAGCTCTCGGGGTATTCCTCAGCCTAACCTCTAGTCGGTGAACACTATGGTGAAGAGGAAGGGTCTCAATTCTCCTTAGTTCGTTCGCTATTGATTAGCAAAGAACAAGAGAAAAACAAGAAGAAGAAGGAGAGAGCTTTTGTGAGAGAGAGAGAGAGACTCACGTGAGAGTCCCCTTGGCCAAGGAAAATTAGGGTTTTTTTCTTTTCAAAGAGTTGTTTATATTTTAGCCAAAATTAGGCCTCTCAATCTCTGATAAACATATCCCCGGGATTTCAAAATATTCGGATGTTATCCTGAGAAACAGTTTGGCCTAACCTTAAACTCCTCTTAACCATCTCTCGGAAAAACCCTAAGGTCCAAGCCATTGGGCCGTATAAATATTTATTATTTTTCTTGGACCCAAAAGGCACAAAATAATAAATATTAATTATTTATTTTCTGGGCTTACATAAGTAACCCAATAAATAATTAATGAGCCCAAATGAACCATAATAATTAATCTCTAATTATTTATTTCTTGGGCCTACATAAATAACCCAATAAATAATTAAACATTAATTATTTCCCCTAGTTTAAGCTCAGGTTAATTTCTTAATTATTCATACTGGACCTAGGCCCTGAATAATTAATTAACCAAATAAACTAGATAATTAATTTCTCTCAACTCCTATTTTATTTATTTATTTATTTATTTTATTCCAATCCAATAATAAATTAGACTTCCTGAATAAAATAAAATAAAACAAAATAAAATAAAATCCTCTTCAACTGAGACCAATTCCTCATCCCAAAAATAGTTAGGACTTACGGGCTATCCCGAGGACCAAAAAGACACATCGCCTTGGCTGCTAAAATGACCAAAATACCCCTGCTATAAAAATAGCTGTATTTTGCATTTTAAATATTTCCTAATATCACCATAAGGAAATATTGACCCCAAGGACAATGCTGCGTTGGCAAAGTCTCCGACCTACGTGTGAAATGACTAAAATACCCCTCTACACATCGCCGTACATTTAGAGAGGAAGAAGTGTACTAACACCCTCTAAATGACATCTACCATCCTTAGGCTTCTAGTCCAATGATCCACGACTTCTGGAGTGTTTCCGCTTTCCAAGGGAGCTACCCTAAAGCAAACATCCAAGTCATGTTTCCCAGGGCCCTGGATAATTTAGACCATTCGGACAACCACAAGGGGCGATATAGTGCAGAAACTATCTTGTATAAGTCTGTCTTAACTAACTAGTCACACATACCCAACATGCAAGTATATTGGCCCTACTGATAGAACCTCAACTATAGCAAATCAAAGTATATGCTTCCAGCCTTCGCTAGACCACCAACTCATACTCAAGTCGTAGAGTATCGGTCCACGCTCGTAGCGGTAGTAGTCTAGGTTTCTACCATATAGTACTTTGAGAAACCACTACTAAAGGTCCTGTTCTACGTATTCGAAATATGCTTATGTCATGAAGTGAGTGGACTACCCACTGGCTAAAGGTAAACCATTCCCCATTTGGAATTCATAACATAATAACCTAAACATGATGAGGTTCCCAGTCTCATCAATAGGTTAAGAACAAATGTTTATGTGTTAAATAACCCGTGATCCATACCTTACTGTGAAAGACCACCATTCACATGGATCGCTTATTTAAACACAATGGGTCTGTTCCAAACGAAAATCGTGCACAAACAAAAAGTAAATTCACAAACAATTTCCGAAAACAAATTCTTTTATTAAATAATTCGATTTTACATCAGAAACCTAGTCTAAGAGGGCATACAATCCAACATCATGGTGTGTTGCTAGATACCGCTCATGATCTAGGAATATGGGTTTATTAATTGACGAATTAATAAACCAATCATGATTAGAATTAATAGGATTAATTCTAATTAATTATGGATTATTAATCTCAAAGACGTTTGGATTAATTCATGTTCGCTACCAATTGACTGGAAAGCCTAATAGGTCACACACAGTAGAGGATTATATGCTCAAGGTGTTATTTGATAACATTGTGGGGTTAATTGAGAGAAAGAGAAGTTGTTATGGACAAATTATAAGAACTTGTGAGAACTTGATGTTTCCAATTACAATTAGGGAATTTTAATAGGATTAGAATTCTTAGTTTTAGCAGGGTTTTAGGTATATATGTATGATATAACCGAAAACCCTAGCTGATGTTGTGTCACATGAAATCCAGCCAAAAATAGCTAAACAACACACGATTCTCTCTCCTTTGTTCTCTCCTTCTCGTTTTTCTTCTTGAAAGAAAAACCCTAGCCTCCATTAATTTTTGCTAGCACAGAAATTTTGGTGCTTGAGTATACCTCTATGTGAATTACTCTTAGAGATAATCACACACTGTGATTATAGCGGTTTGATGTTCAACTCACGTGGAGGTTGATCACGAGGATTGCTGGATCGCGCCTCAACTTGAAGAAGAAATTTTTGTTCTTCGGACGATCACACAAAGGTAACAGGTATTACCTTTACCCTCATTATATCTTATTTTCCCCACATAGATGGGTCATGGGATGGTATCTCGTTTTATTTTCTGCTGCGCCGTATAGGATACGAGCCTGAGATACCCAACAGTAGTATAAGAGCCATGCTATGTGTGGTCTACGGATATTGTTTTGGCATGAAAAATTGTTTTCACTCGAGTTGAAATCGTTTCGATCTTTATAAGTTGGGTCCGTAGCACAATATGATTGTGTTATAGTCATAGAGTATTTTGAAAAGATGCTTTCTTTGGTGCTGAAAATTTTCTGCAGAAAAATGTTTTCTTGCAACATGGATGTTGCCCTCCTTTTCATCTTAATTTTCCGTTTTGATTTTGTTTAAACTTACAAATTGGTTGTTGTTTATAGCTTCAAAATAGAAAATACAGTTGAGAATTGTTCTCACTCAAAATTTGCAGAAGAAGGAAGCACCAGAAATTGTTTTTGAAATTTTTTGAAAATCGCCGCCATTGATGTACAACACAGGTGGTACCGGCTCTGGCCTCCAAGCTGGCACCAGTTCCATTCTGTTTGCGATATCCGAAAATTATTTTTGGAAGGAAATTTTTTTTGCAAACCAGAACAGAGTCGGCAACGGCTCCGGCTTCCGAACTAGCGCCGGTTTTGCTCTGTTTGCGACTTTGAGCTATTTTTTAAAAAAAAAAAAATCCGGAACAGAATTTTGAAAGGAAAAAACCTCATTTGATGAGACACGGGACCCGAAAGCATTTTCTCAAAATTAGTTTTGAGACAATCAATTTTGTTCTTCAAAATAATGATTTTGAAAATCTAAAATTAATGTATTCTCTAAAATGGTGATTTTAGAATTTGTTTTATTTTTCCAAAATAGTGATTTTGGAATAATAAAAGTATATGTTTATTTTGTTTAAGCATAGTCAATAGCAGGGTGGATGGTTATGGACTAAAACCAATTATATATGTTCATGCATTTTACAGTTTTGGTTTTTATGAAATAGGGCCTGCGTGTCCTGCCTTCTCTAGAATTCTTGTGTAATTCTCTTCTCATCTAACTCCCCTCGAATGTTACTCGAGGTTTTTCCTCTTTAGAAAATTATGTAAGTAGTTTACATAGGTTAGATAGGAGTAGAATTATTTTATTCTAGAAATGGCAATCAATACAAGGCGATGAGGTAAGACCTTCTACTTAAATCATGCATGAACACATAAGATTAACTATATTAATTTCTTTTATGGCTCAAAGAAATTAATTTAGGGTAAAGTCCATAACCATACCACGTAATCGCTTTATTACCATGATTATCAATTATGTGATTATTGATTATTATGCATGTCATTCAACGAAAAGGAACAAATCCCTAAATTAATATTAAACCTAATTCATTCCATTAATATAGTAAGAACGAGAGTCCTTTTTTGAGATTAGGTTGTTGGGCAAACCCAAGCCTACTTGACATTGGGCATGTTCAAGCTATGTAATTAAATTCCTGATTAATGGGTCGGGTTTAACTAAATTCTTTATCCCGATTGGGCAAACTCAAGCATAAAGAAATTTAGAGGAAAAAGTTGGGGTAGCCCAAAAGGCTTTAAGATTAAAAGCTGTTAATCACCCAATGATCCGATAGTTACATACGATATAATTGGTATTGGATACCTACCAATGAACTCAAGGGTGGCTTGTTTGGCAAACCTAAGGTTATTCTTGAGGAATTTAGATACCGGTCCACTAGGAAAGCTTCCAACAGGCTTTCCCGAATTAGTAGTGGGGGCTATTGGTTTGAGTAAAATAGTGGAGTAAAAATGCGTTTAATTAAAGTCCTAATTATTTGGATATCATGTGCATATACAAGTAGCTAATGCTCTCTATCTTTACATCTAGTTCACTTGCATCATGTCAACGATGAACTTACGTAACATCTTGGAAACTAACAAGTTAACCGAATCAAACTATCTCATCTGGTATAGAAATTTAAGAATAGTTCTCAAATCGGAAAAGTTGCTCTACGTGCTAGATGCTCCTATTCCACCACCACCAGCCCAAGATGCTCATGCTGATGAGCATACTGTCCATAGAAGGCACCAGGAGGATAGTGATACAGCATAATGTATTATGCTGGCATCCATGACTCCTGAGATGCAAAAACAGCACGAGAATATAGATGCTCAATCGATTATTTTACATCTTCGAGAGCTGTTTGATGCCCAAGCCAAAACTGAGAGATATGAGATCTCGAAGCAACTATTTCGTTGTAAAATGGCAGAGGGTTCTTCTGTGGCCACTCATGGGCTGAAGATGCTGGGCTTGATTGAGAAGTTTGGATCTCTTGGGTTTACAATGGACTATGACTTAAGTGTTGACTTAATTCTACAGTCTTTGCCTAATAGTTTTTCACAATTTGTGATTAACTATCAGATGAACAAGATTGAGTCCACCATTCCTGAGTTGATCAATCTCCTCAAAACTGCGAAATTCTCCATGAAGAGTGATTCTAATGCGGTTTTAATGGTAGAATCTTTCTCTTCTAAGAAGAAAGTTCAAAAGAAGAAGAAGAAGGCTCCCATAAAGCCCAAAGGTGGTGTGAACAAGAAGGACGCAGCTACCAAGGGCCCATGCCGTCATTGTAGGAAGATAGGCCACTGGAGGCGCAATTGCAAAGCCTACTTGGAGACCATCAAGGACAAGAAGCAGAAGGAGAAGCTTACAAGCACTTCTACTTCTTCTTCAGGCATGTTTATGATTGAGATAAATACTGCCTTTAGAAATGAGATATGGGTATTAGATACCGGATATGGATCTTATTTGTGCAATAACTTGCAGGGACTAAAGAGCAGTAGAAGGCTAGAGAAAGGCGACGTGGACCTACGTATTGCAAATGGGGCAAAGGTTGCTGCATTTGCTGTGGGAACATACGAGCTGAACCTACCTTCGAGATTAATTCTAGAACTACAAAACTATTATTTTGTACCAGTTTTAATGAAAAACATTATCTCAGTTATTTGTTTAAACTTATATGGATTTCATTTAATATTTAAGAATAAATGTTGTTCTTTTTCTTTGAATGATATTCACTATGGTTCAGCAACTTTGGTTAATGGTTTATATGTTATAGACTTGGATAATCCAATTCTCAATGTAAATAATAAGAAACCTAAAATAGATAACTCTAACACCTCTTACTTATGGCATTGTCGTTTGGGGCATGTAAATGAAAATCGTATTTCTAAGTTACACAAGCGTGGTGACTTAGGGTCATTTGATTATGAATCATATTGCATATACGAGTCTTATTTACCAGGCAAAATGACTAAAACTCCTTTTCCAGGAAAAGGAGAATGGGCTAAAGAGTTATTAGAACTCATACATTCTGATGTATGTGGCCCAATGTCAATACAAGCAAGAGGAGGTTTTAACTATTTCATAACATTTATCGATGATTTCTCACGATATGGGTATTTGTATTTAATTTAATACAAATATGAGGCCTTTAAAAGGTTCAAAGACTTCAAGAATAAAATAGAGAAACAACTTGGTAAAAGTATTAAGACTCTAAGATCTGATCAAGGAGGAGAATATTTGAGTCAGGAGTTTTTGAGTTATCTTAGAGATAATGGGATATTATCTCAATGGACTCCACCACATACACCTCAACATAATGGTGTATCTGAGAGAAGGAATCGAACTCTTCTAGATATGGTACGGACCATGATGGCTTCTGCAGACCTACCAAAATCATTTTGGGGGTATGCACTAGAGACTTTTGTTTATATACTAAACAGAGTTCTGACAAAATCGGTTGATACTACCCCATTTAAGATGTTCTTTGGTAAAAGACCAAAGTTATCTCACTTGCGAGTATGGGGTTGTCCTGCCTTTGTTAAAATGCTACAGTCAGACAAACTTGATAGTAAGTCTGACAAGTGTTTGTTTGTGGGATATCCAAAAGAATCTTTTGGATATTACTTCTATCAATCTTCCGAAAACAAATTGTTTGTTTCGAAGCATGCCGTCTTCTTAGAGAAGGAGCACATACTCAAAGGAGACAGTAGGAGTAAGATTGAACTTAGTGAAGTTCATGAAGATCAAACAAATGAGGATCAACCGTCTAACCCCACATCTATTGAGAGAATAGATGAACCTTCTAATACATAAGAACCTCGTAGATCTAGTAAGATACGTATGGCACCTGAGAGATATGAATTTCTCATTAGTGACCATAATGACGTATTGCTCATAGATGAAGATGAGTCTACTACCTACAATGATGTTTTGAATAGTTCAGAATTTGACAAATGGCTTGAGGCCATAAAGTCAGAGATGGATTCCATGTACGACAACCAAGTATGGACTTTGGTTAATCCACCCAAAGGAATTAAACCTAATGGGTGCAAGTGGGTTTTCAAGAAGAAAACGGACATAGATGGTAACTTAGTTACCTATAAAAGCACGACTAGTGGCGAAGGGTTATCGTCAACAACATAGTATTGACTATGATGAAACCTTCTCGCCAGTAGCCATGTTAAAATCCATTAGGATACTCCTAGCCATTGCTGCTCATTATGATTATGAAATTTGGCAAATGGATGTGAAAACAGCTTTCCTAAATCGAAATCTGACTGAGGAAGTGTATATGACACAACCTGAGGGTTTCACATCCAATGATGGCACAAAGGTGTGTAAGCTGCAAAGGTCTATTTGTGGACTTAAGAAAGCTTCTAGGAGTTGGAATATCTGTTTTGATGAAACAATCAAAGAGTTTGGTTTCATTCAAAATATGGATGAGTTTTGTGTATACAAGAAGGTTAGTGGGAGTGCAATCATTTTCTTACTGCTTTATGTAGATGACATATTGCTAATAGGAGACGATATACCTGTCTTGCATACGGTTAAAGTTTGGTTGTCCAAACAATTCTCCATGAAAGACCTTGGTGAAGCAACCTATGTTCTTGGAATAAGGATTTACAGAGATAGATTCAAAAGGTTGCTGAGTCTTTCACAGTCTACATACATAGATAAAGTGCTAAAGAGGTTTAGCATGGATCAATCCAAAAAGGGATTCTTGCCTATGTCACATGGTGTAAGCCTTTCAAAATCGATGTCTCCCAAGACACAAGTTGAAAGGGATCACATGAGTAAGATTCCATTTGTCTCGGTAGTTGGATCTATCATGTATGCTATGATATGTACCAAGCCTGATGTATCTTGTGTTCCCAGTTTGACGAGCAGATACCAATCTGACCCTGGTGAGGGTCATTGGGCGGCTGTAAAGAACATTCTTAAGTACTTACGAAAGACTAAGGATATGTTCTTAGTATACGGAGAAGGTGATTTGAAAATAAATGGGTCTACTGATGCCAGTTTTCAATCTGATAAAGATGATTTCAAATCACAATCTGGCTACGTGTTTACGTTGTGCAGAGGGGCAATAAGTTAGAAAAGTTCCAAACAAGAGACTATTGCCGACTCTACGACAGAAGCTGAGTACATAGCTGCTTCCGAAGCAGCTAAGGAGGTTGTTTGGATCAAGAAGTTCGTGACGGAACGGGGTGTGGTTCCTAGTGTTGTTGGTCCAATAACTTTGTATTGTGACAACAACGGAGCCATTGCACAAGCAAAGGAGCCACGCTCTCACCAACGATCCAAACACGTACTGCGACGCTATCATCTGATCTGGGAGATCATAGATAGGAATGATGTAAAGATAGAGAGAGTTCCCATGGATGAAAACATAGCTGACCCGCTTACGAAAGCACTATCCCCAAAAGAAACATGATTGTCATGTTGAGTCATTCGGTATTAGATACTGCTCTAGTACAAGTGGGAGTTTGTTAGTATTGTGCTCTAGAGGTAATCACTTGTACATTGTATATGACACATTTTATTTTAATAAAAGGCATTATTTATCTTACAGTTTCTTTTGTTTACTTTAAGTAATATAACTGTTTGATAAATTCCCTAGTACAACACTGTGTTAAGGAAATTATGATAGAGATCATAATATGAGATTCCTACTACACTGGATGGTGTTAGTACTTAAATAGTCCCAAGTCATAGTATTAATGAGACAGGACATCATTAATACGTTAAGACTACCATGTGTTAGACTTCCTGATTTGATCAGGCGGTGGTTCTCATAACCGTGAGTATTGAGATACTTAAAGTTAACACATGGATGCTTGTTAATGGAACAAGTTCATTGGATGACCTAGCTTTGAGGTAATCATATGAATAACTATTTAGTGCCAGTGATATAATCTCAATATAGCAAACGTGCAAGTATCCTTAGACTTGAGATCTCCAAGGTACTTTGTTTGCTGAGCTTTGTACTTTGATTCGAATCTCCAGAGCTCGATCGAGGGCCGCCTATGGGATGGATATTGGGTACATTGTGAGGTAAACGAAAGTAGTTGAGAGGGTCAATAAAGGATTCACCACTCCTAATAGTAGTGGCAAATATCTCACAGCCACTTGTAGGAATTACTACTCGAAAGTCCTTGGCCATGGTGATTGTGTATTGAAAATAGTTCCAATTGATATACTTCTAGAGTAGTGGGTTCCTTGTACAAGTACTATTGTATTCAGGCCAGAATTAATTCTGGAGGGAGTTGGCACTAATTCTGTACTTCAAACCGAATGAGATATTGTATGGTGAAAGGAGTTAATTGTACTGAAGTTTGTTATTGAAGGGTTCATGTCAAGCCACTTGACTTCTTGGACTCTTAGGTGGTCATGATGTGTTGCTAGATACCGCTCATGATCTAGGAATATGGGTTTATTAATTGATGAATTAATAAATCAATCCTGATTAGATTTAATAGGATTAATTCAAATTAATTATGGATTATTAATCTCAAAGACGTTTGGATTAATTCATATTCGCTATCAATTGACTGGGAAACCTAATAGGTCACACACAATAGAGGATTATATCTCAAGGTGTTATTTGATAACATTGTGGGGTTAATTGAGAGAAAGAGAAGTTGTTGTGGACAAATTATAATTAGTTATAATTTATGGTCTAAGTTGTAATTGTGAGAACTTGATGTTTCCAATTACAATTAGGGAATTCTAATACGATTAGAATTCTCAGCTTTAGCAGGGTTTTAGGTATATATGTATGATATATCCGAAAACCCTAGCTGATGTTGAGTCTCACGAAATCCAGTCAAAAATAGCTGAAAAACACATGATTCTCTCTCCTTTGTTCTCTCTTTCTCATTTTTCTTCTTGAAAGAAAAACCCTAGCCGCCATTAATTTTTGCTAGCACCGAAATTTTAGTGGCTTCGGTCGGTTTGAAGAAGAAATAGTTTCATTGGCTTGGACAGTTTAATTGCTTCATGGCTCGATCAAGTAAGAAGGGATCAGGTCCGTAACTTCTGTGGCTCGGCCAATGGCTTCAATCTAAAAGAAGTGGCATGGTGGATTTAAGTCGGTTAATTCTGTGGAATTTGTACAGAATTTCATAAGCCTGATAGGAAATCACTTCTTTTCACGTTGGGATCTTTTTAGGAAATTTGTAGGCCTATAATTAATTCTCATTCACTTAGGGAATGGTGTACACAATATTTTCTCTGGAGAAATTCAACACTCAAGCGGCATTGTTCAAGAAGATCTTCAAGGAAGAAGAATGAGGCTGATCTATGAGTTTTTTCTTTTATCTTTAATTTCTTTTTCTAGAATAATGATGTGATTAATGTTTTCATTGTAATTTGATATTATTTTGGTATTCATAATTTTTGAGTTAATTTAGTCTTTTGATGAATTAATTATTATACTTGGTATTTGATTACTTGTTTTAATTAAGGAATTGATTGATTGATTCTTCTTCTTAACTTGCTTGCAAAAGAGGTTGATAATGGTTTTAATTTAATTAATTTCATATTTTTTATTTCTTAACTTGCATGCAAAATGGATTAATTGTTAAGAACTTGGGTAATTAAGGATATGTTGATGATTGGTAGAATATAAATTTATTAGCTAATTTCATACTTGAAGTCACCTAGAATATAGGGATTTATATAAGGATTGATTTTAATACATCTTTTTAGTAAATTGTTGAAACAGAATATGTTCATTGATTTTAACTAAAGTGTAGTGATTCTATGGATTGCAAATGAAGTGGGTCTATTTTAATACCTTCATGATCCCAAGATAATAATTGATTGTGATAATTGCTAAGTAATTCATTATCATGTCTTCAAAAGTATTTTTATAAATTACATATTCTTTCATTCTTAAGTTGTAGATATTTTCTCTATTTTTCTTTTTATTCTCTTATCACTTTATTTGGTCAGTTAAACAATGAATGTGGAGTAACTAATGGTAGTTGTTTCTTGAAGATTGATACTCGTTAATTCCCTATACTATGCTTGCAATAAGCATACTTACTCATATGTGTATTTTGGGGATTAATGTTTGAATTTAAACTTGGCTAGGGATGGACTTAAAATTGTATAATTTTTATGTACCTAAATTCTACGCATCAATGTCATAGGCCGACCTATAATAGACCATTTGCATAGGCATGACATTGCCCATGCCCAATCGTAATGCCCAAGATGTAAATGGAACGCTTATATGTCTCTGGATCTATCTAGAAATCTGGAAGGATTGAATGTTCCTATGAGTACTTGGCCATTTTCCTACCGAATATGCCTAGGAATGTTTGTGCTCATGGCAAAGAATGCCTAGCTAAGTCTAAAAACACCTAAGCAACACAAACCGATGACCCAATCAAAAGGCTATTCCAAGTGCACATGCCAATGCCCAATGCCCAGTACCAGCCTATGCTGCTTGCCCAACAATTAGTTTTTGCAGCATTCCTAGTAGCCAATGCCAGTGCCCTACACTAGCCCGTGTCTTAGCACCGAGTAGCTAATGCCTGTGCTAGACCATGGCGCTCACCTAACAACCAACTTGTGCAGCATGCGCAAACAACCAAGAGTCATTACCCAGCAATAGCTGTGTCGAGTGCCTAATAGCCAATGCCCATGCCACACATCTAGTGCCAGATAGTGCAAAATGCCTATGTGCCCAGCAGGAGCCAATAGTGCACTGATGATCAGCCGATGGTTAGAACCGTTAGCCCCTCTATTTTGTTATGTAAATTAGTTAGTCTTTTATTATATTTTTGTTATTTTTCCTAAGGCCTTGAAGGCCATACATGTAAATTTTCATAAGCAAATTCCTTGTCCTTTGTTCTCTAAAAATTGACAAACTTTTCCCACCTCATCGGAAAAATGGTATTGACTATAGTAACATGGGAAAAATATATCACGTCTATTATAAGAGGTGAAGAAAAATGAGATCGGGTAGAAGTAAGCGAAGTTGGTTGTAATAATTCATGTTCCACCTTACCAATGCACATTGTAAATATTTTGTGTATGATTTTATATGAAGGAAATGAGTTCTTCCAAGCAATCATATACCGGTTAAGTCCCATTCAAGTACCATTTTTTGTCATTTTCACATCGTTCATTGCCGTTTTCCATCATTTTCATAATAAACCACATGAATCCATTCAAGTTCACTTAAAAGCATTCAAACGAAGTTAGAAGAGGCCAATGTGATACCGGCTTGAGGTTAGCCAAGTCAAGGCATCACAGTTAGTCTAAGTACAGAAAAATAATCCGTAACAATACTCTTAAACCATAATATCTATAGTCCTAAAATTACTATATCTCTTATAAAAAATATTGGCAAAGAACTCATTCACTAATATAGGATAATAAAAACTAGCAAATCCTAGAATGGGAGCCCAACCTATCTGCCTAAATAGGGCCACAAAATGCCGGTCCATATCTTGCTCAAGATCCAAAGTCTTATCTACGACTATCATATTGTATACCCTTGTGTTGTACCACTCTTCACACTCAGTATTAACAAAATGTCCAAGAAAGATAGTAGGGTTAGTAGTGGGAAAAAGCTGAGAACAAGAAGAAGCTTGAACACTCTTCCTCTTGGGGGGGAAGATTGGACTGTCTAGATGGCATAGCAAGGATATGTAGTAAGGAAAGTGAAAAAGATATGTGGGAATATGAAAATGTATCCTCATGCAAAAAATTACCAACTTCAAACTATTGTACACCACAACTCAACTCCAACCAATCCAACTCCATCCACACCACAATACTCACAAAAGTCTGAAAATGTAAAATAGAAATAAATGCACAAAAATATTCAAGTTTGCATAATGCAGAGACAAAATCCCACAAAAGATAACATCATAAATATATCCTTTAAAGCCAAATCAATTCTAATTCATTCACAAAAATCCACAAAAACTATCCTTAAAGCACAATGTAATTTAATCCTAAAAACAAAATCACAACACCATATTCCACTAATTCAATCTCCTTAATTCATCTACACCAAGCAAAATCCCAATAAAATGCATTTAACAAAAATAGAGAATAATTCCATAGCTCAAATGAAATAAATAAATATAATATGCAAAATATTCACAAAATTTCAAAGATAAAAACACAACCAATAGGTCAGCATCAAAATCAACTCCTCCTTAGCACAAACTATTCCCAAGTTGAATATAATCACTTATACATCTAATTCTCCTCCAAGTCATGTTAAAATAACACACCTCCTCAAAATTACATTAGCCTAATTTTTGCAAGGCTATTTAGCATAAAATATCTCAAATGATATAACAACATCAAACACTCATCAATTAGAATCAAATATAATTTGAATTCAAATTTCACTATCTCAACCCTTAATTGCAATAAGAATCCATCTCTCTACACCAAAATTAATGATTAGAGACACATCCATTAATGTCATATAATGTCTAACTTTCGTCATGCATAATATTTTATGATGTTTTTTATATCATTATATTGATTGTCACCTTTTCACCATCGCGAAAGATATTCGGTAACAATATGAATAATTTTGTCACAAATTGATAAATAATACGTAACATCTCAGAAAAACATCTATTATAGTTATGTTTTTATGACGTTTAATTTCATCATAAATTAGCTTATGAATTGTGACAAAATATCTCAGATCGTCATAGAATATAAGTTAGATGTTCAACTATTTGTGACAAAAATGAAAATACTACACTAGTAAGTAATGTCTTTTACCTATTATTAAAAGATAACATCACCAAATATTAGAAATTGTCACGAAATATGAGTTAAATATTCAACTATTAGGAACAAAAACAAAAACGTCACACGGATATGTTGCATAATTTTTTTCACGCAATTTTAGAAAAGAACATCACTAAATAACATGAATCGTCAAAAAATATAAGATTAATATTTAATTATTAATGACAAAAATAAAAAGCATCACATGAATATTTAGTGTAATTTTCATCACTCATTATTAAAAAATCTCACTCAGCAACATCAATAGTCACAAAATCTATATATATATATATATATATATATATATATATATAAGCAAAAGGTGAGAGTTGTGGTGTTGACATGTGTCATATGTAATTGTCAAACACGTGGCATTTGAATTCCTGAGGAAGCATTCGTTCGTCGCTTCTTTATTCAACTTGCTTCGGTTTCTTTATGCACGTTTTTACTCCATCGGCTTGCTTCGTCTTCTTTATGCTTTACTGAGATACACGGGCCTCTTTGATTTCCTCATCTGATCATGACTCCGCGGCGGAAGAGTAAAAGAAGGTGGCGGTGGAAGTCGACGTAGCTCTAGGCCATCCCTTTTTATTCTAAGGAAGATTGAAAGAGAGGAAATAGTGAAGAAGGCTGTCTTAGGGTTTAGGGTTTCGAGATTTATGTTTTGTTTGGTTTCCTTCTCCGTGATGGCTAGTGATAGAAATCAAGGTTGGGCTCTCGATTCATTCTTAAGTCAGTCTGATGGTTTTCATTCATTTTCAGGTGATTAAGAAGATTATGAAAATGGATGCAGCTAAAGCATTCAATGCTCCTGTGGATCTTGTGGCATTGGGAATTCCAGTATGTTTTGCTCCAATCAGAATAACAAAAGCTTCTCTTTTACATTTCCTTTATGTTTTCAAGGAGTCAGAACTTAATTTTTATGCATTTTCCTATCTGAATATGTTCTTTTTCCTATGTGAGCTGGGTTTTTTAGTTGATGCTATGATGGCGACTTTTCCTTGGGAATTTCTTTTCCACAATCCTTCTATTGGATATTGGACTTCATCCATTGTATGGTGAATATTTATCACCCTAGGGTGCCTAAATTTATGTGATTATTTCACCACTGTATTAGTCTCCTTTCATGAGATCCAGCCCTCTTTTTATAATATTAAACTGCCTTTTTGTAACTATATGTATTTTTTGAAAATACCTAAAACCGCGAATTAGTCTTACTCTTCCTTTTTATTTTCTTTTCCAACTTTTCCTGTGTTGGGATATGTAACTTATTGTCTTAGTTCTGAAAGTGCCATCATCATACTACTCCATTTGTTGTTTTTCTTATATTCTTTTTGGTGGGTGTTCTGTGCAGGATTATTTTGATATAATTGATACACCTGTGGACCTTAGTACCACATGCAACAACATAGAGCAAGGTAAATCCATCAAACAGGCTTTGTTTTTCCTTAACTGATTATCATACACTGAAAAGGATTGTAGACTCTACATGGATATTAAAGTCTTGGGATTGCTTTATTTTCAGGTGCAATCCAATAGAATAAGAAGGATGAGATTAATCCGAGGAGAGGGAGGTTATGACTCGTGCTACTCTAATTATGCTGAAGATTATTTCAATAGGGTAGGTGTTCAAACTGCGCTTCATGCAAATACCAGAGTAGTAAATGCTACTGTAAAATGGTAAGTTTGCAAGTAAGTTAGATCTTCATTGGTCAGCTTTAGTTTCTAGGATCATTTTTACTATGTGAAACCTTTATTTCATTTTGAGTCTATTAATTAGTGGACCTATTGATGGCACCTCATTCTATTTTGTTTTGTTTTAGTGAATTTCTCTTTAGGACATAAAAGAACATTGATATCTTCTATCCTACAAATATATAGGAAACTCATAAAAGTTGGCCTCAAAATCTGGATTTATAGGTACATTATCCTAATGTTTTCTGATATATTCTTTTGTGTTTAGCAAGTAATTATCCAACACAGCCACATGCTTTTGTAGAAGATCTATAAGGAGAAAATTAATTCTCTCCCAGTTGCACATCACATGCTTTTTTAGCCTCAGGTTTTTTTTACATGCATGGAGTTTTACTGTGGGCATCTAAGCCATTCTTAATTGCAACATAACATTAACTCTATGGTTTTTTTTTTGTGTTTGTTGTAGTGGAGATACTGATGGTAGAGTGCTAGTTATAGGTTCAAGATATTGCATTGAAGCTCTTAAACTGCCCTTAAAAGCTCCATGGCATTCTTGGTACCACAAGCATCAGGTAATTATTACTACTCAGTCTAATCTTCAACCGATCATGGATAACACATAGTTTCACAAACCAAAAGAAAATGCCTACTATTGAACTCGAAATGAAGTGTGCTAGAGAGCTTCATTCAACTCTCTATTAACCATCCTCCATGTTGTTATTCATATTCTTTTGGACCTCTGCAAACAGTCCTAGAATCTTTGCTTCTACTACGATATCTAAAGGTAGTAAAACACCACAGTTTTAGCTTCCAGAACTCCCATGATTTCACCACCAACGTTGAGTTAATCAAAATCTAATGCTTCCATTTATGCCATGTGCTTTCTTGAATTCTTTCCGGAATCATACAATAGAAGTAGCTACTTTCTGTTGCTCTTTCGTCATATAGACTCTCTTCTTTTGAATATTACAGGAAAAAAGAGTTTTTTGAATTAAAAGTCGTTCCATTTCTGAACTGTTTTATTTGTTTATTTATTTGTGCACCTGCCAGGAACAATTGCTAATTGCCCCTTTTCCCCTTATTCTTTTTTAGTTGTGGATATGGCATTCATTGTTCGCTGTACTGAATAATTTGTTGTCTGAGCTTAGATTTTCTTAAGTATCCACAATCGTATAATGAAAGCTATATTACAAATGTAAAGGGCTGTTTCAAACAGTTTCAAGCTTAGAAAGTTGAAAACCTCTTCTTAGATTTCCTTCTCTTGGGGTCCAGGATTGAAATAAATGGAGAACAGTGAAACCTTTTCAAGTTCACATCCAAGTGAGGTTTCCATTGTTGCAAGTCTGACCTCTACATATGTAAAGATTGGTCTGTTCTGTGTTTCTTTGGTACATCCTTACGTTACATAGATCTGCATTGAGTTTTATGAGGTGCCCCTGCATTTCTGCTTTGACTAAGCTTAAAAATTAGATATGTAGAAACTATGTTGAAGTCTAAGTTCTAATGAAATTGTTTCATAGGGGTTTTCTGGGGGGTGGGGGGCACGGAAGGGTGCTACTAAGGAAAGAACGCAAACATAATATGAAATAGTCATGTAGAGAGAGATATAGGAACAATGAAAAACTAAATGAAAACTACACTTATTAAGGCAAATATGGCATTAAGATGAAAATTTGAAGTATGACTTTTGACATATATAATGTGGATGTTTGAGTTAAAATTATTAAAAGTTAAAGAATGATATTCTATGGTCTATTGGCAACTTATGAGACATAAAGCATGGGATTACATCTCACAGCTGACACTAAAACAACTTATGCAGCAGTGACAAGACACTCTCCATTGCTTCATATTGCTGTAACTTCAGAAGTGAAGTTTTTTAAGGTCAAGGCTGAAAATAGCTTTGATAAAGAAGATGATAATTTAGGACGTTAGGGAATTTTGGATAGGCATTCACTTCTGAAGAATCATTAGTTCATGGATTTAGGATATTTATTTGTACCCTTTATCACTATGTGCACTCAATCAAAGACATTTTACCTATCTATATATAAAACTTCAGTTACTTGAAGAATTCAGTGACTTCAAAAATAAAAGCAAAAGTTTACAAGACATAGTTTGAGTGTAACTTCAACAACTTCTAATGAGTTTTCCGTAATTAGTCCTAAAAAAAAGGAAAAAGAAATACTTGGATACTTATAGTCTAGCAATATTGATATCATTGTATCATTAGTTCTTTACTTATTTATTTATTTATTATTATTATTGGTATTGGATGGTAAGTGATCAATAGCATAAAGAGATTGATTTTCTTTTATATTTCCACATTTAAATCTACCTTTGTTGTTTCCTTACTTGATGAGCCTTTTTTATTTAATTTAAAAAAAGTATGATTTGCACAAGGTTAATATTCAGTATTCGATAGAAAATGATGCCATGGACTATATACTTACTTGATGATGCATGGTGCTATTTGAAAATGGTACAACTAATTAACATCACTATGGCCGCTTAAGGCAAATGGTTTGATGCTGATGACTATCACCTACTTAATGCAGTTTATCAGTTGGATGCAAGCTACACTAAAGATATGAATTGGGACAATCTTCTTGACCACAGAATTGGAGATGTATGTCAAAGGCATTGGAATCAAATGATTGTAAAATTTGTTTAGAGCATATTATGTTTATACTTGAAAGTTTAAAGTGATATGTTTATACACAATATGGTATTAAAACTGTAGAAAAATAACAAATGATTTGTCTCACAGTGCTCGGCCCTTAGAAGAAGAAGATAATTTTGAATTATCCTTTTTACATATAGAAGGAAAAAAAAAAAAATTGAATACATTAGATGAAAATATAAGGAATTTTTTAAATTTGAGTTACTATTTTTTATTTTTATTGTTTTATTAAATTATTTTTCTGATCTAATCTAATATTATTCTATATTGTTTATATTATTATTTTTTTACTATTTTCAATTCAAATCATAAATTTTAATTAAATTATATATTTTTTGTGTTGTTATAATATTTTATTTCTGATTGAATTCTTCATTTAAATTGTATTGTTATTTTTTATACTGTATTTTCTAGTTATGCCTTTATCGAGACATTCAATCTTAACTCCAATTTAATAATTTTATTTTAAATTACAATTAAAATATATGTTGGAGTTAATGGTAATATATTGAAATTTATGGTACACTTTGTTTCTGTTCCTTCCTTTAGCTTTTCCATGAGTAAGCACAAAACCCTGCTGCTATTGGAACCAAGCACGTTTCTGGCACTTGACTACAGAGTGTTTTTTCTTGATAATTCTGGCAAAAAGGTATTTACTATATCTCCCAGACAAAAACACATTTTTATGTGGGTTTCTCTTGGTTTATTGCATAATATTATTCATTGATAAAATTCATTTCAAGATGCTTCTCTTTTGATTTGTGATGATAAAAAATTGAATTTTGAGAATGGCTATTGTTTCAGATATGTAGTTTCAATTGGGATTTGAATGAACTTCATTTCTGTAACATTGAGGAGAAATAATTTGGTGGTTTGGCTCGGGTGAATTCTGATTATAATCCAATTTTGAAAATAAAATATTATTTTATCATTGATAATAGATTGGTCAATTAACATTTGTGAGAGAGAATTGCACATTTTGTATTCTGGTAATTTTAAGTACACAAACGGATATGACAAATGCATAATGATTGGGGACACACACCCTGGATCAGGGCTACTAATCTTGGTTTGTTTTGGGATGTTTTCTTTATTATTTGCAAAAGAATTTTTGTGTATGCGAAGTTAGTTGGAAGTAGTCAAGGTTTCATGCATAGACTTGAGAGTTTTTGTTTGTATTCTTCGTCTTCTCTGTGCATTGCCATAATTCATTTTGTTCATGTGTTGAGTAGGTATCGCCTTGGCATGACATTCCATTGCACTTAGGTGATGCCATTTTCAATTTTATTGCTAAAATTCCCAAAGAGTCAATGTGTTCTAATGAGGGCTACTACAATCTACTCAATGTCACTATTTCAAAGAATGGTATACAATTTGCCATAGGAATTTGGATTCCACAGAATATTAGTTTCTATTACTAATTGTCATATGTTATTTGATCTACATTGTCACTGCAAGGATTGGGCTGTTTCCTTTCATATTGGGTTTATATATAGACATCAAAGATAAGATTGTTGTCTTGCTCAGTTTTCTCCCTTACATTTCTATGTTTATGTGTAATAGAGATGCTACAGTCCTTGGATATTTAGGGGCATAATCTAAATCATTCATGATTTGAGTACGTATACCATTTATGAAGCTTCACATCTATTATTTTGCAATTTCTAAATGTGCCTGGAGTTGTAAAGGTTTCGTGTTTTATATTCTGGACACAGGTTGTTTATGGTTGATGTCTATGTGTAGGAATGGACCATTTTAATATGCTATTATTGAAAGTCTTTTCTAACTCAGATTTTCCATCGGCACTCCCATCTCTCCTGCTTCAATTCAAATCTAATGTTAACTTGGGGTTTTTTCCCCGTAAGATGCAAATTCAGGTTATCAATTAGTTTGAGCAGAGTAGAATGATACTGGTCGAAGCAAATTTAATGGTTGAAATGGGGTTACTGGTTCTTTGGCTATAATGTTTGTGCATGTGGATATAAAAAACTAGCACATTCCCCCCCCCCAACATCCTGCTTAAATTATATGCTTTTCCATGTTAACTACCTCTCTTCTTTAAAGTAGACAAATGACTTTGTTGGCTCTTGCAGTTGATTACCAGTTTCATTTAATAATAGATCACCTGAAAAAGTCATAAATAGTTTCATTTGTTTAAGTATCTCTAATTGTACTGGAAAGCATATGAGTAGAATTGTATAGTCCTTTGATTAATTATAAATTGTCAGAATCAAAAGAAGAAAATTGAAAATTTTGAAGTAAGAGATATAAAATCTACTAATTTGCCAAAGTCATAGAATATGCTAATTTGCTAAAGTCATTTGTTGTGTGTTGAGGAAAATATATTTCAGTGAACCGTTGAAAGTTTCATATTCTCAATTATTGAATAATCTTCTGTAGAGCCAAAAGTGCTAACAAGAACTAGAAGAAGCTTATGATGTTTCCAGCACCCATGGACAACAAGATGATTGGTAGAACTTAATGATTTGGAAAATATAAGATAGTAGATACAATAAAAAAGTGGTGATGAAGGAAGAGTTCTGCCATACTACATATCAGGTACGCAACTACTCCCTCCCAGGAGCTTTCAGTTGTATTTTGACATTTCCAGTATTCTCCATATTTTGACCTAAATAAATTTTCAATGTGAGATGCAGCAATTTGATATAAAGAAAATTGTTTTCCTCGGGTATATTTTCAGTCACTGTTTTATTGTATTGAAGACTTTCTGGCTTCGCTGAATGTCCGAAACCTGGTGCTTCCGGCTGCCCCTGAAGCCAAAACCATATGGACGAATAAATTTGGCTTCGAAAAGATTACTAAGCATCAAGTATGTCTCTTTCGGTTATCCTCTTTCATTTGCTTTGCCAATGGAACCATCAAATTCATCATAATGTACCTAATCTTCTGCTTTGCAGCTAAAGGAATACAAAAGGGATTATCCAATTATGGTGTTTCAAGGAACAACTATTCTCCACAAACTAGTCCAGAAGCTTATGTTGTCATCCAAGTTAGAGGATGCATGACTTTGTTGTTGGTGAAGTGGTCCAATCATGAAGGCTCCCTCATGTTTTTGCTGCGCCCTAGGGTTGCTATATATATATATAAATTTTAGGCATAATTTTGGTGATGTACAAGATGGAGCGGTGGTAATGCAACTCCAATATAGAAGCTCTAGCTTGATTTTGTGGTAGAAAAGAATGTGGAAACTTAGTGATGATATATATTGACACCAATAGGCAAATACATGCAGCCGTTGATGATCAGTAGATTTGGACAAGTTAAATTTTATAGGTTTCAGACAGTTTTTTATTTGAATGTGTTATGAGACTCTCAGTTCTTTTGTCTATATTCTATCATGAAGTAAAATATATACATATTATTTGGGAGATACTTTTAGCAGTGTCATTTAATGTACACTGGGATTCTGGGAATGGCATTTTTCTCAAGGGGGAAAAAAAACTGTTTTAGTGTTTGTTTTGAAGAAAAAATGACCTAATGTAAATAAATTTATTTATAAAACATTGACAATTTTAGTACTAATTCACTCTAAAGAGATTATAATGTTAATTATTAAATTCATAATATTATTATAAAGTTAAAAATTATAATTACATTTAGAGAGAAAAAAAAACTTTTTTATGATCTCAAACTCAATGCATCGTAGACTAGAAATGGACTCAATGAACCTCAGTCCTTCATGGCCTTTCATTTGGTAGAAAGTTAAATTAAAAAAAAATATCAAACATACTAACATAATAAATTATTTTTGCTATTAAACTACAAAAAAAGAAGAAGAAATTCAAACATAAGAGCATAATTAATTAATAAAAACTATTGTTGTTATCTTCTCATAAAAATTTTTTAAATAAAAATATTTTACTATGAATTTCGATTTTATAAATTACAAATTTTATAATATTGTTACTTTTTTATAATATACAACAAAAATAGATTACCAATGTGTAGAAAAGTCAAACTGAATACAAAAAATTATAAAATTAAAAAAATTGATAAATTATCATTAAAAAATTATTGATCCCGAGCAACGCTCGGGTCTCTTACCTAGTATAAATTAAATATTCATTTATTTATGACGAAGATGAGAATGTCACATGAATAAGTGGAGTAATTTTGGTCACATGAATATCACAACATTTGTTTGTGTTGTTGTTAGTATCCATAGGTAATAAGAATGACAACGATTATGAGCCACTTGCTCCCATATCTCTTCCTTATCTCTTTCTCTTTCTCGATCTGAATCCCAATTTTGATCACCCTTTCCCTTAATCAAATAGATTTTTTGTAATTCAACAGCCAGTCCATCATCATCTTAAGAAACCAAAAATCAAGATATTAGATTTTTTTCATTGCAATAAAATGAAAAGAAAAATTATAACTATATATATTGGAAGAAGAGACCTATATCTCTAAGACTATCTTCTTCTGTATCTTCTGTATGTTCTTCTAGTCTCCCTACTTTTATCCATCATAATTGGGATTTTTCCCTTCAATCCTTCACCAAAATCAGCAAAACCCAAATGTTAACAAACATGAATTCACCATAATTAGGTAAAATCAATTAGAAAATGAAGATTTATTATAATCAAGGAAATTACCTAAATCTAAAAGAAGATTAAAAGAGAATGCAACTTTACCCTGAAATAATTTGAATACAGTTCTCCAGAGATTAACCAAATGTCCCGAGCACAGAAAATTAGCATAAAAAATGTGTAAATTATCAAGTCATAGAATACCTTCAATGTCTTACTGTAAACTCATCAACAAAAACTATTGCAAAACACTGCACTTAATTTTATTTTCAACAAACAAAAATCAAACCATAGCATTATCCAAGATACTTTGTGGAGTTAACTAGAAGCTCACTCTTTCAATAGTAGACATTTCTTCTTAAAAAAAAACCCTGTTTTGGGTTCTATTTATCATTCCATACAATCTAATCACTCCATGCAGTGATTGAACATAGTAAATCAAAACAATCTTAAACTTTATTATTATTTTTTATTTATCTTCTTTATGCACCCCCCATCCAACTTAACGTCCACATTTAAGTTAACATTAGCTTTATGTATGGCCTTCTTTCTTTAGAAATCGTAGCCGCATCTAAATTAACTTAAACAACTTGATAATGAAGTAAAATATTTTTCCTTACCTGTAAGTGAGCAACTTCTCCCACTTGCATTCCAATTACATATTCATCCCACCATGCAAGGTGACAATTAGAAAACCACCTGAGCAAGAACTATGAACTGTTTCCTCGAAAAAAAATACTTAAGGTTGCTATATGCAAGGTGAGCACTAGCTTACATCTACACCTTTACATGGTACAAAAGTTATATTCAATTAAATCAGAATAATGCACCATTAAGATTTTTAAATAAAATCATATTTTCAATATAAAAGAATAAATAAAAAACCATAAAAGATAACTAATTAACTATATCTATAAAAACCATTGTTTTCAATTCCAATAACTTGTATAATATATGCAAAGATTTTATTGAATGTAACTTTCATAGCATCTCAATTGTTATTTGCTGAATCTTGGTTGGCCTGAAGATTTAACTTATTTGGAAAAATTTGTTCCAAGATAATTGAGGATATTGCACCTATTTCAACAAAAATACCAAAAAAGGACAAATGCATCTTCAATTTTTTGAACAATATCATATATTTGCAAATAAAAGAAATAAAAAGAACCATAAAATATAACTTATTAACTAAAAAAAAGAGCATCATTTTCAATTAAAATAACTTATATAATATGTAAACATTCAATTTGATATAGCTTCTTACCATTGGAACTGTTATTCATTAATTCTTGAATAGCTTGAAGGATTAACTCATTTTGGCAAATCTTGTTCCAAAACCATTAATGGTTGCCCCAGTTGCACATTACTTTGAGTTTGTTGTATTGTTCTTTTTTTTACTTCTAGACCTCAATCCAGGTGCCATCTTATTAAATAATAGTAAAGAATTTTTCGTTTGAGTTAGATATAATTAAACAGAATAATATAATAGTATAATAACAAACATAATACAAAAAGATAATATGGTTGTAGTAAAATATAATAAAATAGAAACATACAGAGAAAATTGGGCATTTTTATATAATGTCTATACATGGATTCAGATGAAGCTGAGGTTTTATCAATGAACACATACACATGTGTGGTGCAATTATATTTGTTTGGCCAACCTATTCAGAGCCAAAGTCAGGAAAAGAAAAGCTAAAAAGAAGAAAGCATATTCATTTTGTCTTGAAAAAAGAAAAGAAAAGAAAAGAAAAAAATGGGAGTAAGAGAAAATTCTAACAGAGGTTTGACATAAAAAAAGACATGATTTAGCACATTAACCTAAATGAAAGATAGACAATGAAGCACCTTAACTCCCACCAAAGGTTTGATTTTTAGTACTTTCCTAATAAACCAATAGAATTTTCAATCACAAAAGAATATTTGCAAATTAAGAAATAGCAATTCATTCTTCTAAAATGAAGTTATGTTCACAAGACTAGTTAAAGAGTGAAAAAGATGGTTTCAAATTTTGGGAAAGAACCATAAAAATAGTTAGCAATAGAATTTTCAGTCAAGCATCAAAATTTTCAGAAATACCATACACATACATATTAATCCAAACATGAAAGAATATATCTGCAGAGAAAAACTAAGAATGCCATGTGATATAGTTGCACCCTAAGTGCTAGCATTCCAATTATCATTTAGCATTTTATACCTAACAACAGAAATTAGAAGAACACTAAAAGCAAAGCCTTTATTTCTTTTTGAAGCCCAATCTCATCGATTAGGCTACAACAAATAGCACCATTCAAATCTACATTCTTAAGAAGTAATCATCTAGCTTTCACTAGCCTAGCAAGGTACCTTATTCCAGCAGAACAATGCAATTCACAAAACCAAAGGCTAATAAAGATTCAATTTCATACATACAAAAGGTTGCATGAGATACTAGAAAAATGATGCTTCAAACTTAACTACTAGACATGATAGGAATCAATACATGCAACACGACATATCTAAAGAAGGGGGATAGAAAGTTAAGACTTGCTTCAAATTTCCATGGAAACATTCAACATTCAAGAAGTTTTGGGTGTATTTTAAAGCAATCCAAGCATACAAGCCAAGAGCCAAAAAGATTGTGAAGAGATGGGCAGTGAAGAGAGCTGTAAATGGAACATAAAAGGAACGACAATTCAAGTGGATAATCAAGCTAACATTGAAACAAGGATTGATGACCAAAGAACTAATAAGGAGAGCTCGAGACGACCAACATTTCATTTTGAAGATCAAGGGAACACATGGAAAAGAAATGGAGGTTAAATGAGCAGGGGTTGGAGTGCATCAAAATAAGAGAGGTTGCCTAGAGCAGACCCGGCACCGGCCCAGATCAATCGACCAGGCGCCGGCTATGATCTGGAACAATTCTTTAATTTTTTAGGCTGGTACTTTTCCAACAAAACAGAACAGGTGCTAGCCCCAACAGCTCGACTCGGCGCCGGCTGTAGATAGGAAAAAACTCATTTGTTTGTTCCGACTTTTGTGTACGATAACTATTCCTCTCGATTGGACTGGGCGCCACCCCCAGGAGACCTACCCGATACTGGTCCTATTCTGACCAGTTCCAAACTTTTTGCAATTTCTCCTGTGTTCTATCTTTTCATTTGTAATTTCATTTCCATGACTTTTATTATATTTTAACCTTTTTTAAGGTATGTAATAGGACCTCAAACCTTGTATTAAGGCCATTTAATATTTAGGTTTAGTTGGTTAATAGTTTAGGGTAAAGCAACTATAAATAGGCTATGATAGCTTTGTAAACAAAAACTTTAGTATTTTGGGAAGGAGAATTTAGATTTTCTCTCTAGAGAGAGAGTTCTTGAGGGTGATCCTCATGGATGATTCCATTAAACATCAAGACTAAATTAAAGGATTTAGTCCCACCTTTGATCTTGTCTCTAAATCTAAAGGGATATTCTAAACTTCATCTCTATTCTTATGTGCTAGGTTGCCAGTGTGTTTGATAGGATTGAGTTAAGGGCCTTCAAATTCCTATCCTTGGTGTTCTAATCTATAGTTAGATTAGAGCGTTAAGGTATCTTTGAAGTAGAGTAGATTTGTATTATCACAAGAGTGTTAATTTCCTAGCATTTTAGTGTTCTTGTATATGAGTTTGGTAGGTTTCTTGTTCTTGAGTTTAATCCAAAAGTTTGGTGCTTCCCAATATTATATCAAGTGGTATCAGAGCTCGCATTGTGTTGATTCTAATCAACCAACTTTCTTTGGGCTAAGGTACAATATTCTTCAAGATTTGTTGAGCATTTTCAATTTTCGTCACTTTTTCTCTTGCCATTTTGGAATGCTTGATATTTAAGATTGTGGCATGAACTTGATGCTATATTGATCCTATATGTTGGTATTATGTTTGAGGAATATTTTGGCATGGAAAATTGTTGATTTGAAGCTTATATTACTGCAGAATATTATTCCAGTAACTATATTCCTTATAATTTTTGGGTGTTGCAAACTTGAATTTATGCTATGGAAATGTTGTTAATTTAACCCCATATGGTATATTGATGTTTGAGGAGTCATTTGGTGTAAACATTTGTTGATTTAGGGCCAAAACCAAACTGAAATTTGCTATACTAAATTGAGCTACAGGAATCCAAACAATATGTTTGATATATTGCTCCAATGCTTTGTGATTGCTTATACTTGACTACGGCCCTATTAGCCTAACCCAGTGCCAGCTGTGGACTGGGAAAAACTCGTTTATATGTTTTGAATTTTGTGCACAATAACTGTTCCTCCAGATTAGACCTGGCACCACCCCTAGGAGACCTACCTGGTGCTGGCCTTGTTCTTACTAGTTCCGAACTTTTTGCAATTTCTCTTATTTTCTATCTTTTCAGTTGTATTTTCATTTCCATGACTTTTTTTTTTATAATATTTTAACCTATTTTAAGGTATGTAATGGGGCCTCAAAATTTGTATTCATGCCATTTAATATTTAGGTTTAGTTGGTTCATAGTTTAGGGCAAAGCAATTATAAATAGGCAATTATAGCTTTGTAAACAAACACTTCGGTATTTTGGGAAGGAGAATTCATATTTTCTCTCTAGAGAGAGAGCTCTCGACGGTGATCCTCATGGGTGATTCCATTAAACATTAAGACTAAATCAAAGGATTTAGTCCCACCTTTGATCTTATCTCTAAATCTTAATGGATAATTTAAACTTCATTTCTATTCTTATGTGCTAGGTTGCCTAGTGTGTTTGATACGCTTGAGTTAGGTGCCTTCAAATGCCTATCCTTGGTGTTCTAATCTATAGTTAGATTAGAGTATTAAGGTGCCTTTAAAATAGGCTAGATTCACATTACCACAAGAGTGTTAATTTCCTAGCATTTTAGTGTTCTTTTGTATGGGTTTGGTAGGCTTCTTGTTCTTGAGGTTAATCTAAAAGTTTGATGCTTCCCAAGATCATATTAAGACAAGTTGTAATACCCTGTATTTGTAGTCTTTGACTGGCTACCACTTTAATAGAATGATAATTTAAATCAGTGGTTAGAGGAAAAAATTATCATTGAAATGAGACAAATGTTTTGGTGCAAACAAAATATATAGGGACCTGGATGTAATTTGAATTTTTTCTACCTATACCCTAAATTTTTAGAAGGCTACTACTTTTAATAAAGTAAGAGGTTGGGGGTACACTTAGAATGAAAATTGATTAGAGTGATGAGATAAGCATTTCAGTATGAATTAGGTTATTCATGGTTCTAAGGGCATTTTCGTGAATTTACAGGATTGAGAAAGAATTGAAGATTTTGAATGTTACCATTAAGTTCACTGGAATTTATAGAATTTGCAGGACTAATAAATAATTGAAGATTTTGAATGTTACCATTGAATTCAGTGGAATTTATAGAAGTTATTAGTGAAATAAAATATTTTTCCAATATGGACCCGAATTTTGGTTATTTCTGAGAAAAATTGAAAACGCGGTAGAAAATTTGGACATTTGGCTTCTGATGCTAATGAACATAGAGGAAGCCATGCATGCAGTGAAAATAAAACAAAAAAACAAAGACACGGCACATCAGAAGGTCAAAAATAATACCTTTGCGTGTGCTTGGTCTGTTTGGCTGAGAAGACGAGGTCCTAACCACTGGATTGGCTACTTATCTCAACGATGATTCTGGTGAAAAACCAGTGATCCTTCGGCTTCTTCTTAGCATATACACGAAGCTTTTCACTTCTAAAAAAATTTCTTCGCCTAATCTATGTTGGTGAAACAACCTAGGCGAGGAATGACTTTTCTTGAACTTTTGCTATTGATTAGCAAAATCAAGAAGGTTACACAAAGAAAAAGGATGAACGAGGAAGAGAGAGTAGAGAGAACAAGCACTGTTTTGTTCACTATTATGTGACTTATGTGAAAGAGAAGAACACCCCACGACTATTGTAACACCCCGGAAAACCTAGGCCCGCCAGGGCCGGGGATGTCGCCCCGTCCAAAGGACAAGGGGTCTTTATAACTAGGTCACAAAAAAAAAAAATTGCTGGAATAAATAATACTCAAGCTAAAAGAATTTATTACAACCCAAAAATACTTCAACAGTACATCCATGATATTCCAAAAGAAAAACCATAATTAAAATCATCCACACTCGTCTCCCAAAGCAGTACATAAAATCAAAAACGCATTCTCTTCCAAGGTAGTTACTCACCCACAACAGGATCAACCTGAAATCATGATAAAATGTGGTGAGACAGAAATCTCAGTAAGTCCGTGTGTGCTTTGGGTATTTAGCAGAAACAGTTCGTGGATGCAAAGTGTGAAATCTTTATAAGAGAAACATTGGCAAGCAATAAACATCAATCAAAAGCAAGAGTGGCGTTTTGGCTCTTCTAGCCATACATAAGTAATGAAATCAACCACTCGAAAGAAAGGGATATGGGTTACCACACTTTGGGCCCCATAACCGATCAGAATGCCTAACACGTTGTGCAGACTGACAAAAGTAGGTGATTGGCCTAATGGGCAAGATACTCCTCCTTCTCTATACCCAAACAACCACCGGGTGTCCATTCCAGCAAAAACACAGTCACTTGACTGAAACAAAATAAACTGCTAGCTCGGACCGGCACGACACACTGGAACTGGCATCTTATCTGGGAAGGACTCACCCCTCAGAGGTGGCCACCTACTGAGAGACTCACCCTAACCCTTCAAAGACTAGTCCTAGTAGTCCACCCTTATTGAGTACTCAACGACATTTTCCACTTGGGATAAAATGAACAAAGCATTGTGCTTCATGAAAAAAACAATGTGAGGGTTTCCAAAGCTTTGCGAGAAATTAGTTTTAGAAAGAGTTTCGAGTTTGGAAAAATCTGCTCATTAACTTTGGAATAATTCCAACGTTGGAAATAAAGATGAGTTCAACCCTCAATTGCCTTCAAATAAACGAGCGTCCATAGACTCCATATTTAGCTTGCCATAAGAAAACATTTCATATCGATAGGTTTTATGCAGGAGCTTACCTGATTCTTGCTCACAATAAAAAGGTCTCGGACAGATGACCTAACCCCACATGGGCAAATACAAATCTTAATCAGATTCAAGCCACAATCCACTTCCTTAATTTTAAATCAACTCATTTCACTACTACCATAATCCTAGTGTCCCAAACTTTAAGGCAAAACAATAATTGAATAGGTGTATAAGCTCAGTTTAATTTGTTATTTAAAATAATTAATGGATTAGGAAATAAATTCTAATAAGTTGAAAGTTTAAATCTTGTTAAGGAAAATTTAGAGTTTATTTGATCAAGAGCCATAGGTGATACTAGGTAAAATGGTAATTTTAATGGTAGCTTAGTTGTTAGAAAGTAATTGAGAGCTAAAACTAGTTAAGATTAAATTTAATAAGTCTTCCTTGGAAAATAATAAGTAAATCCTTAAGGGTTTTGATCTAGTAAATATTTTATTAAGTATAAGTCTTTTTCATAAGGGCTTTAATTAATTTGCTTTATTTTAAATAATATTTATTTATTTTATTTTCTAGAAAATTCATTATTTATTTGACTAAAATATCCTTTACATATATTATAATTCCAACTCTACCCTTCCTAGGGTTTTCGAAATTCTTTAGCAAAAATCATTAGTAAATATTTTATTCATGAAATAAAATTTGCTTAGAGACAACTAGATCATGATCACGATTCCATGGTCATAATCAATAACATACTTATTCCTTCAATTCATCAAATCATCCAAGTCTTGCACATAGGCATAGATCTAAATTTATTATTACATGATTTAACCTCTACTAGCATAAACATGATCACGGCTTCAAAATCTAATCATGCATATAAATCTTATTCACCCATGGTGACATAATCCCATCTCCATCTCAATCATACATATACTCATGCTTCAATCAACAACATCACATACACAACCCCATCACCATTCATCAACCTAGAGACACGATTCTAAATTTTAAAAAGAGGATTGAAGGTACTTACTTGATTGATGAATGACTTGAAGGAGTTTAGAGAAGATCTCAACTCCTAGATGGCTAATCTTGTTCAAGAAGGGTGGCGAAAGCATGGTCATGGAACAAGAGACCATTTGGCCAAGGGAGGAATTTCAGTCCATGAGAGAGAGAGAGAGAGAGAGAGAGAGAGAGAGAGAAGGAGGGGGAGAGAGAAAGAAGTCATTAGTGTGTTTATTCATATAGGTTTTCATTAGAGATTAAGTTTGAAGAGGATGAAGTTGTTAGAATAAGTTTACCTTGAAGATGTTCTTGTTCTTCATAGAAATTTCTGCTTTTTGATCCAAAGTAGCAAGATGATTTGAGGAGTTTGATGTTAAAAAGGGTGTTGATGAATGCATAGCAAGGAGTAGATCAAATCTGGAGGTTTTTGTGAGGGTTTGAAGTGGTTTGGAGGGGTATTAGGTGTGGAGAAGGAGTAGGTGTTCTTGGTGTAGTGTGTGTGTGTGTGTGTGTTGTTGTTACTTGAAGAAAATCGAGAGAGAGAGAAGGAGAAGCTGTCGATTTTCTGAGGGATTGGACTGTCGAAATTCTGTAGGGTTTAGGGAGTGATTTCTCTGATTTGGAAGGGAAAGGAAAGGTTAGTTGTTACAATTCTTGAAGAATATTTTTAGGAAGAGAATTTGGAAACTAGATATTCTATGAATATCTTGATTTTTCTGGACAGCTTTGAATTCTCTTATGGCCGACTGGATTGTGCAGATTTCTGTGGAATTAAAGTTGGTTAGAGGAGACTTGTGGTGGCCGAAATTAAGGTGCACAATGGTGGAGAATATGGCTGATCAATTGAACAAAATCTTATGGAAAGTTGTTAAGCAAGATGGCTGAAATTTTTGGAAAGTAATCAAGCTAAATTGCAGGGATTTGGTTGAGAGATTTTCGGTCAGCCATGGAGGGAATTTCGTGCAGAAACTTCAGGGAACAATGGAGCTCTGTTAATGGAGGTTTAAGAGAGGTTTTGACAGAAGTAGGTTGGGGTTTTCGGTTGAAACAAAATAGGAAACAAGCTGGACAAAAATTCTGCTCAGGAATTTCGCTGAACAGAAATTTCCTGGCAGAATTTTCGTCTGCCATTTCCAGCAGATTTGCAGCGAGGTTTGAAGGGGATTTCAGGGGTATTCAAGGCTGGTTTCCAGCCTTCTTTATGGAGGAAAAACATGGCTATGGTGCTGCACAAAATCTGGGAGAAAACAGCTTGATTTGGAGCTCACAAGGCTGATTTTCGTACAGGAATTTTTCCTGTTTTACTCCAGTTTGTGCAGTCCGAATTTGGGCAAGAAACTTCCAGGTTTCAACTGATCCTAAAGACCATTTTTCTGGTAGCATTTGGGAGGAAATGTGAGCTAGAATTTTTGACCTTTTGAAGGCACAACAAGCTGGAAAATTTCAGCTCATTTCATGAAGATAGATGAACTAAGTTAGAGGAAGAATTTCAGCAAGCTTTCAAGAGGGTTTTTCCCCTTGAATTTTTCCCCCAAATCATTTACATTTTCCAAACCATGAGAAGCCTTTTACTAGGACATTTTGATCCTAAAAGACCTTAGTCCTCTACTGAATTTTCTGGAAAGGAAAAAGATAGAACACCTTGCTCAAGCTAAGGAGTTGGAATTTAAGAAATGCTAAAGATCAAGGGAGAATGAATTCCCTTTTGGCATTTTGCGAAGAACAAAAGAGTGAAGTGAGAATTCTCCTAACATGTCTCTCCTAGGACATCATCACCACATTGATCTAGGCCCTCATGGCCGAACCCATCATTTTCCAAGCAAAATAAAATTTACTCAAGCTAAAGATTCTATGATGGACTTTGAACCTTAGACCTCAAGAATTAATTTCAAGGCTCTAACCACTAAACCACAACAACTCTTGTTGCTATTTCTACTAGAAAAATTATTCCCTATTCATTCCACAAGCTATCTCCTTATTTTCACCTCGGGCAAAAATTACCATTTTGCCCCTCTCACACATCACTCACCAACAAGACTTCAAGATAGTAAAAATCAAATTCAAAGCACATAGAAATCATATGAAAACATATTTAATCATGAAATAAAGCATGATATGCATCCCAACCCCCTTACTCTAAGGTTGGTCTTGACTGGGGTTTTCACATCCTCCCCTCCTTAGAAGAATTTCGTCCCGAAATTTAAGCATACTTCTATTTCAGCTCGGGATACTTCCACTTAACCCATTCTTCCGATTCCCATGTAGCATCCTGCGTGCCATGGTGCTCCCACTGAATCTTAACCATTGGTATCTCGCTTATTCCGGAGGGTTTTGACACTGCGGTCCAATATCCGAACAGGCTTTTCCACGTAGCTCAAGTCTGGCTGCAACACTAACGGTTCCTCATTCAACACGTGACCGGGATCCGCATTACACTTCTTCAACTGTGACACATGGAACACGTCATGGATACCCGTCAACCCATCCGGTAGGTCCAACCGGTACGCTACTGGTCCGATTCTTTCCTTAATAAAAAACGGCCCCAAATATCTCGGATTCAATTTTCCACCATTCGGATGCTTCACAATCCCCCGGTTGGGTGATAGCTTCAAAAACACACGGTCCTTGACTTGAAATTCCAATTCCCTCCTCCGGTTGTCCGCATAACTCTTTTGCCGGCTCTGAGCCGCCTTTAACCTTTCTCGAATTAGCTTCACCTTATCCAACATCTCTTGCACACAAACCTCTCCGATTTTGCTCACGTGTCCATCTTCTGTCCAACTCCAATACAACGGCACTTGACACTTGTGCCCATACAAAGCCTCGTAAGGTGCCATCCTGATCGAGGCCTGATAGCTGTTGTTATAAGATAATTCCGCGTAAGGTACGCATTCTATCCACTTGTCCCCAAAATCCAGTAACACGTGCCCTCAACATATCTTCTAATATTTGGATTACCCTTTCTGATCGCCCATCGATCCGCGGATGCGCCGTCGTACTGAACTTCAAATTCGATCCCATTGCTTCCTGGAACTTTCCCCAAAAATGAGAAGTAAACCTCGGGTCTCAGTCTGACACTATGCTCGAAGGTACTCCATGGAGTCGGGCTATTTCTCGAACATATGTCTGAGCCAGCTTCTCCATGGAGTCCCTTACGTTTACCGGGATAAAGTGGGCTGACTTGGTCAGTCGATCCACTACTACCCATATGGCGTCCTTCTGAGTCTTTGACATAGGGAGTCCGGTGACGAAATCCATAGTCACCTCCTCCCACTTCCATTCTGGCACTGGTAACGGCTGCAATAGTCCCGCTGACTTCTTATGCTCTGCTTTAACTTTCTGGCAGGTGAGACAGGTCGATACGTACTTGACCACATCTCACTTCATTCCGGGCCACCAGTATGCTCTCTTCAAATCTTGATACATCTTGACCTCTCCCGGATGAATTGCGTACTTGCTCTTGTGTGCCTCTTCCAAAATTCTCGACCCTTAGTTGTTGCTCCCCGGTACACACAATCGATCTCTCGAAATGGAAAACTCCCGCCTCGTCCCGACGGAATTCGCTAGTCGGTCGCTTAAGCTCCTTATCCTTAAAAATTTGAAACTCGGCGTTGCTTCGCCGAGCTTCCACTATTTCTTGCTTCAAGTCCGGCACCAACTTCAAGTTGCTGATAGCAATCGCTTTGTCTCGCACTTCCGTCCTTCTGTCCAATACGTCCTGGACCACTTGCATTTCTTGCACCTTTAGCCTAGCCATCCCAACTTTTCTGCTTAGGGCGTCTGCCACAACGTTAGCCTTCCCGAGATGGTAGTTGATCGGGCAACGGTATTCTTCCAAGAATTCCACCCACCTTCGTTGCCTCAAGTTCAAATCCTTCTGAGTGAAGATATACTTCAGGCTCTTATGGTCGGTGAACACCTCGTACTCGGCTCCATACAAGTAGTGTCGCCATTTCTTTAGGGCGAACACTATAGCCGCCAGCTCCAAGTCGTGAGTAGGGTAGTTCACTTCATGCGGTCGCAACTTCCGTGATGCATAGGCAATCACTTTCCGGTCTTGCATCAACACCGCTCCCAGTCCTTCTTTCGAAGCGTCGGTGTACAGTGCGTAAGATTTGCCTTCCTCTGGTAGACTCAATACCAGTGTTGTCATTAGTCTCTTCTTTAGTTCTTGGAAGCTTTTCTCGCATTTCTCGTTCCATACAAACGGAACATCCTTTCTCAACAAACGGGTCATTGGCGATGCGAGTGTCGAGAATCCCTTGATAAACCTTCGGTAGTATCCCGCCAAACCCAAGAAACTCCGGATCTCGGTAATATTCTCCGGCTGCTTCCAGTCTGATACCGCTTCCACCTTGGCCGGATCTACCTTAATTCCCTCCTTAGTCACCACATGACCAAGGAATGCCACACTGTCCAACCAGAATTCGCACTTGCTGAACTTCGCATACAGCTTGTGCTACCCCAATTTTTCCAACACGAGCCTCAGATGCTCCGCATGCTCCTCCGGACTCTTGGAATAGATCAAAGTATCGTCGATGAATACTACTACAAACTTGTCCAGGTAAGGCCGGAATACTCGGTGCATCAGGTCCATGAATACTGCTGGAGCGTTAGTCACCCCGAACGGCATTACTAAAAACTCGTAATGTCCATATCGGGTGTTGAAGGCTGTCTTGGGGATATCTTCCTCTCCTATCCGCACTTGGTAATATTCTTGTCTCAGATCCAACTTGGAATAGCAACTGGATCCTTGCAGCTGATCGAATAGCTCGTCAATCAACGGAAGAGGATACTTGTTCTTAATCGTCAAATTGTTCAGCCCTCGGTAGTCGATGCATAGCCTCAAGGTCCCGTCCTTCTTCTTTACAAATAGCATAGGCGCTCCCCAGGGCGACGTGCTTGGTCTAATATAGCCTTGGCCAACGAGCTCCTCTAGTTGCTCTTTCAACTCTTTCAACTCTGTCGGCGCCATCCGATACGGAGTCCGTGATACTGGTTCCGCTCTGGGAACTAAGTCGATAGTGAACTCCACTTCTCGACTAGGAGGTAGAGAATCAAGCTCCGCTGGAAATACATCGGGAAAATCCTTCACTACTTCCGTGTCCTCCAGAGTACACGGTCCTTAGGCTTGTTCATCACGTAAGCCAGGCAACCTTTACAACCTTGCCTCAATAATTTTCGAGCCTTAGCCCCTGCAATCAAGTACTTCAACTCTTTCACCCTCGTTCCATCGAATTCTAACACATCACAGCCCGGTCTGACAAACTGAACTGTCTTACTCTTGCAGTCTACCCTAGCCCCATGCTTGGCTAACCAGTCCATCCCTAAATTAAGTCATAGTCTTCAATGTCCAATATAATCAAATCTCCCTCCAGATTTTCTCTCCCCACCTTAACCTTACAATCCCTCACATATCGATCCGCTTGCACCACCTTCCCCAAAGGGGTGCTTACTTCTAAAATGAAAGGTAGCTCCACACCATCCCAACCCAAATGACATGCACATAACTTGTTTATACAGGAATGAGTAGAGCCAGGGTCAATCAAAGCATTAACGGGTCGTCCTTGAATAGTGAACGTACCTTCCACCACCGCGGCATCGGCCCCAACTTCCTCTCTGTTGAGAGCGAATACCGTGGCCTTCACTTGTGGCTTCGGCGCTCCACCTCCGACTGCTCCCATGGCTTTGGCCCAATTGGGTCCCGGGTTCTGAGCCGGGTTTCCCTGCTCGACTCGATGCAGCTTAGGGCAGGTATTCCTCAGGTGGTTCGGGTCACCACAGTGGTAGCACTTCTTATCTCTTCCCTTGGACCAGCAATTCCTCTCGGTGTGGCCTTTCCTTCCACACTGCCTGCAGGACGGAAGGTTCGGTGCAGGTCTAGCCGGTGCTGTCCGGGTTTTCTTTTCCTGGTTCTCGCTGCAGATGATTTGCGGTGGCGCTTGTGGGATTGCCGCCTCGGAAAGTGTCCCCGTGGTTGTCTCGGCGGTTGGAAGGGCTTGGCCGCCATCCCGCTCGCGGTCTTCATTCTCTCGTACGAGTAGCAGCGTCCACCGCCCCCGAGTAAGTTGTCGGTGGAGCAGATGCCAAAGCTCTCCTCGCCTCCGGTCTTAGCCCCTCGACGAACCGCCTCGTCCGGTTCTCGCTCGGTGTCGACCAGCCTTCGGCAGTATTTCGACAACCGCGTGAATCGAGCCGCGTATTGAGCCACGTACATGCTCCCCGCCTCGTATTCTCGAAATTCGTCCTCCCGTTTCTCTACAATCCACCGAGGGATGTACTCCGCCCCGAAGGATTCAACGAAGTTGGACCACGTCCATTCTTGCTCATCCATTACCCAGTCCTCTTGGACCCGCCGCCACCACGCCCGAGCTGGTCCTCTCAACCGAAAAGCCGCAAACTTAACCATCCGCTCCTCCGAATACCGGAGCGTTGCGAAGATGTCCTCCATTTGCTCGACCCACCGCTCGACCTTCCGGTCTTGTTCCGCTTCTCCCATAAAGATAGGCGGTTGGAATTTCAAGAACTTCTCCAACGCCTCATCTTCCCCTCTAGGGTGCCTCCGCTCGGTTAGCGTCTCGAAGAATGTCGGCCACTTTGCTGAGTGTCTGACCCATTGACCCATCTACCGGGGCATCAGACCCCATGCCCATCGCGGGATCACTTTGCCCGTCACCCTGATGGGGTGATTGCATCTGTTCCGGTTCAACTTCCGGTGCTACCCGGTCTACCTCTCGGAGTTCTTCCGGTAGGAAGGAACCGCACGTCTCTTGGGTGCCATTCTATACCATACCCCAAATGTTAAATGTATGCGCTCAAGTATCAAATCATTTTAGTGGTGTATGCATACATAGCCAAGTATGAGTAGAAAGAAGTCGATGCAACTTATTTAAAGGATTGCTCATAAATTTCGATTTCAAAAATTAACTTGCATAATTTCAAAATTTGATAAAAATGAACTTTAAGAAGTCTTAACATCTCAATTCATGAAAAGCTGTAAATAAACAAACATCCAAATCAAAATGACTCCTAGCTCTCTATTCCTCATCGGAATCCTCATCATCTCGCCTCATATATCCAACCTCCGGTGTTTTTAGAGAAATCCACCCCCTCCCCGCTAGCAAATCCCTCCATAGGCTCCTTCCCAGGGCGCCTAGAACTCTCCCCGCCTCAACTCGACCGAAGGGAGGAATAAAGGAAGGTCTAGGTGGAGACTCATAGTCTATCTCCCCGGGTCATCACTAGTCGCCGCTAAATCCACCTCGGGATTAGGAGGGTGGGGTTCAGTGCTCCACTATCATAACATCATCCTCACCGTCGAGCTTATATCTATCACCGAGATTGGAGGTGGTTCAAGGATCCGGACCTCGTCCTCACCGCTATCCTCCATCAAGTCAAGCTCATCATCACTATTACCCTCCATAGGGATATCTTCGACATCATTGTTATCCTCTATAGGAACAACCGTCCGAGGGGCAGGCTGGGAACCGGAAGGTCCTCCTGGTCTAGTTAGTAAGGTGGGTGCCACCGCCGCCCTTTCTCGGCTGTCCTAAGTAGTCTAACCATCCAACAGCATCAATAAAATAGGTTAGATAAGATTTAAACTTAAATAAATAAATCATATATCATAAATATTTGTCTATAACCTAGTCTCTGATACCACTTGTAACACCCCGGAAAACCTAGGCCCGCCAGGGCCGGGGATGTCGCCCCGTCCAAAGGACAAGGGGTCTTTATAACTAGGTCACACAAAAAAAAAATTACTGGAATAAATAATACTCAAGCTAAAAGAATTTATTACAACCCAAAAATACTTCAACAGTACATCCATGATATTCCAAAAGAAAAACCATAATTAAAATCATCCACACTCGTCTCCCAAAGCAGTACATAAAATCAAAAACACATTCTCTTCCAAGGTAGCTACTCACCCACAACAGGATCAACCTCGAAATCATGATAAAATGTGGTGAGACAGAAATCTCGATAAGTCCGTGTGTGCTTTGGGTATTTAGCAGAAATCAGCTTCGTGGATGCAAAGTGTGAAATCTTTATAAGAGAAACGTTGGCAAGCAATAAACATCAATCAAAAGCAAGAGTGGTGTTTTGGCTCTTCTAGCCATACATAAGTAATGAAATCAACCACTCGAAAGAAAGGGATATGGGTTACCACACTTTGGGCCCCATAACCGGTCGTAATGCCTAACACGTTGTGCGGATCGACAAAAGTAGGTGATCGGCCTACTGGGCAAGATACTCCTCCTTCTCTATACCCAAACAACCACCGGGTGTCCATTCCGGCAAAAACACAAGTCACTTGATCGAAACAAAATAAACCGCTAGCTCGGACCGGCACGACACACTCGGAACCGGCATCTTATCCGGAAGGACTCA